>JARGCV010000179.1:297500-1677500 GCA_034064705.1 Bothrops alternatus | reverse complement strand
GTTGGTTATTCATCGGGCTTGAGATGTGGGGAAAACTATTGGAAAAACATTGCAGACTTTTAATATCCAAATTATTCAGTATGATATTAAAATTATTTTTAAAAGCTTGTTTTTTATATAATTTTGCAGTGCAGTGAATATATAAATCAAACACAGTTTGCAAAAAATGATCAATTATCATTTTATAGAGCTTCGAGAGAAGAATATTTAATAGCCTGAAGTAGCAAAACAGAAATAACAAAAATTTCATGGGGCACCTTAAAGATTAACCGATGTATTTATACCTTGGGTTTTGGTGGACAGAATTCCATGTTTTTAAAGTTCCACAGCATGCTTTGATTTTTTTTAAAACACAGCCTTGTTTTTGTTGAGGCACAAAAGTGTAGAATCAATCTTTGGAGTGCCCTACTTTTATGGGAGATTTTTGTTAGCTTCTTGTGATAGCTTTTCTGCCTTATTGTGATAGCTTTTTTGCTTTCTAAGGTCATAAAAATCTAATAATGATTTTAAAGGGATTGGATTTGAGATTCATGATGGACGTTGCACAAAATGGGCCCATATTGCATAAAACATATTACTCGTCTTTTTTGACCTTTAATACCGGTAGCTCTGATGTGATGGATGTGCCTCTCTATTAATAAAGGATCCTAGGGTCTCAGAAAAACTTAGCTGTCTATATGGGGCTACCCTTGAAGAGTATCTGGAAGCTTCAGCTGTGCAGTCATTTCTTTGAAACCCTATACTGGCCCATGTTACACTGCTGTTCTGTAAGCTGCACAGCTTGCCCGTTTGCTTTTGGGTGCAGTTCCAGGTGTTGCTTTAAATCAGGGGTGTCAAACTCAATTTCATTGAGCATTGCGGTTGTCCTCGGGGGGCGGGGGTGTGTGGCCAGGGTGTGTGCAGCCTACTGGGTGGGTGTGGCCAGCTCTACATCGTTCGCGTCAGGGGTGCCTGTGGGGGCCTGGGCAGGAGTGGGACAGATCTGAGGGTCTCTGGTAAAGAAGGTGAGACCAGGGCAAGCGCCAAGGCATGGTCCATTTCTTCATTCCTTACAAAGGGTGGCACTTACCCAGCATGCACCCAGGGGGCAGGGCCGACGCAGCAGGTGCTGGTTCCTCACTGTTTCTAGACGGCCTTGTGGAGCTAAGACTGAATGCGTTTCAGCATAGATGGCCACCACAAAATTGTACATTGGCTCCCGGCCGGCCTGGGCCAGGGCCAAGGCAGCAGGGGCTGTTCCCTCACTGTTTCCAGGATGGCTTCGCAGGCCATATGAAACCACTTCGCGGTCTGCATCCGTCCCCCGGGCCTTGCGTTTGACATGTCTACTTTAAATCATTTCATGGCGTAGCTCCATGTTATCTGAGGAACTGCTTCATCCCAATGGGATCAATCTGCCCCACCCATGCTAGCAGAAGACATATTTCTTCAGACTCTTCGGATAAGGACCTTGGCTGGTGGGGTCCAGGAGAAAAGTTTTTCCTGCCATGGCTTCCACTCTTTGGAACATTGTGCCCACCCCCACCCCCAAGGTGAGATTCACACTGACCCTTTTGGCCTTCAGAAAGGCCTTGAAAACCTGGCTCTGCCAGCTGGCCTGGGGCTCCAATGGGGAAGTGGCACCCTGGAGGTGGTTAATAAATGAGATTAGATTGACTTCTCCTACCCATGTGCTCTTTGCTCCCATCCTTTCTATCATGCTCAGCTGAATTTAACTGAATTATAAATCTATGGTGTTTATTTATTGTTTTAATGATTTATATGATATTTTTATTGAATAACTGCAAACCACCTAGATTGCTTCAGCGAGATGAGTAGCATAAAAATTAAATAAACAAACAAACATGTAAACAAACAAACAAATCGATCTGATGAACAGAATGTTGTAGACAGGCTAAAGGCCCATATCCGTAGGTGGACCTTTGAATGATGCATTGACATGCATTTCTTTGATGCATTTCTTTGAAGATTGTATCACATCCTATGGTGTTGTGTTACAAAATAGATGGGATCTTGCATGCAATGTCATAGTAAGATTTCTTTATCTGACCATTGTTTTGGGTACTGGTTCTTTCTCCTGTCCTTCAAGGTCATTCCTTCCATCTCCTACATCCTTATGCATAGACCAAGCTCCACCTGGAAGACAGAAGTTTGCCCACAGTGTCCATTGTCTTCTAGACCCAGATAGAATGCAGCTTTTGCTGAGTTCTTCTTACTTTATGTAGAGAGAATCTCATCACGGGTTGACTTATATGTGACTCTAGTTTATATGAATATTGGTTGTTCTGTTATTATTTATTGCCTTTTAACATGGATGTTCAATCTTACTGTGGATGTTTTATGCTCTCATAATGTCGTACACCAGAAATATTCTTTTGACTGTGGCTATATAGACATTTAATAAATGTTTCCATAATATTCCGCATGGTTTTTCGGAACTTGGGGGCCAGTGAGTTATAACTGCGATTATACGGCTGTGTTTCTGATAGGGTTTGTTTCTTTCTAACCCTCTTTTTCTTTTTAGCAATTTCATGAGACATTTTGAAGGATGAATTTGTTATTCCAAAGAAAGAATCTTACAAAGATCTTTTAGGAAGTAAAAGCCTTGCTGCTTAAAATGAGTTTTGCCCTGCCAAACAGTTAAGATTGCAAGGCAAGGACACCATCCAACATCATGATGAAATAAACACTACTAGGGGGAGTTAATAATTTATATCAGAAATATTTTCCCCTGTAAGAGGTATGTATAGGATGAACTGATTTTAATTGGCAAGTGCAAACCAGCCAGGTCCTTGGTGCCAAGCTATTATTCACACACATGCCACCATTACCCAACCCTCATCTGTCACAGAGATTTTAAAAAACGTCATTCTATAATCTAGAATCTGTGATATAGGTGGGGATATACTGAGTAAATCATAACATAACAGCATATTTGAATTTTCATGAAAATATATATAATTTGTTTTTAAAAAATTGTAAGGAGAGCTTTTTATAGATAGGTGATTAGATGTGTGGAGAAGAAGAATATGATTTATTTAGTAAAAATCTGTAGAAAATCCCATGCATCAATTCTTGAAGTCAATTTTTTATGGAGGAAAATAATTTTTAACATCTTGGCTTAATCCTAAATCTCTGAGAACCCGAGTAGGCACACAATTTGTACAGATTGTCTTCAATTTACATCCATTCATTTAACAATCATTCAGTGTTAGGACAGTGCTGAAAAAGTGACTTTTGTGATTGGTTCTTGCAATTAAAACTGTGGATCCTTGCAGTCACATGATCAAAATTCATATCCTTGGTAGCATGGATTTATGATGACTGCAGAAATCTAATGTCATATGATTGCCCTTATAATTTTTCAAGTGAGCTACCAACCAGCAAAGTCAATGAGGGAAGCCAGATTACTTAATGACTATGTGCTTCACTTAAACAAACATAGTGATTTATTTAAAAATCATGGCAAAAAAGTCCTTGAACTAAGGAGAAATTTCCTGACAGTGAGAACAATTAATCAGTGGAATGAGTTGCCTCCAAATGTTGTGGGTACTCCATCCCTGGAGGTTTTTAAGAAGAGACTGGACAGCCATTGGTTTGAAATGTTATAGGGTAGTTGGACTAGAAGATCTCCAAGGTCCCTTCCAACTATGTTATTCTGTCATAACATTGGGTACAACGCAGTTAACAATTGTCTCACTTAGCAGCAAAAATTCTGATCCCATTTGTAGCCGTAATTTGAGGACTATCCATATTTCAATTTTGGTTCTCTGGAAAGTCACTTGATGAGTTATGAGTCTGATGCTATCTAACCTTAAAACTCAGTTCAAAGGGCTTGTAATAACACCGAAACCTCTCCATTCTGCCAAAAAAACCACATTTGTTCTAGGTGAAGGAACATCAAAATCTATGACACTTCCAAAGCTACTTAAACTGGGAATTGTTTAAGTCCTAATCAATTTGTCTTCTAGCTGTACTTCCAAGCATGGCTGATAAAATAAAATGTTCTCTGTTCCTTTCATTTATATGTCTCCTGAGTATGAAAAACACTGCTAGCCATTTTCTCCAACCCCATCCTGAACACAAAAGTATATATAGTTAAATCTTCAGCCAGGGGTACAAGCCAAATATTGCACACCACATAAACTTGATAAATAGTCATATTTGAAAGAGAAGAGCATCAAATGTTTCTGGAATCTGAATTGATTAAGTATGTTTTATATTATGTTAGATAACTACTCCATTTACTATCGTTTCTACTATGAATACTATCTGTATCTCTAAGAAGATGGGGAAGATTTTTTTCCCCAGTTTTATTGTTTGAAATATATGCCCCCACACAAGACTTCACTGCAGGATGCAGAGCCTGGCCCCATTAATATTCTTTATGGGGCAAAAGGGAGGAAAATATTAAACGGCTGTGTGGTGAGTAATCATGTTCATTTCCATAATCTAATTTTAAGCTTGATCATATTCCACTTAATTACTTAAATGAAATTAATTTTAGTTTCCCCTGCCTGGCTACAGCCACTCTTTGTTTTTGAACAGCCCCTCCCCCCAATATTAGCAAGTGATTGTTAGATCAATCTTTTCTTTAAAATAGGACACAGGTTTCTTGCTGCTAAGTTCAACAGAACCAAGTTAAATTGATGTGTTGCTTATACCAGAGGTCTTCAAACTTGGCCCTTTTATGACTTGTGGATTTCAACTCCCAGAATTCCTCAGCCAGTGTGCCTGGCTGAGGAATTCTGGGAGTTGAAGTCCATAAGTTATAAAAGGGCCAAGTTTGAAGACCCCTGGCTTATACAGTTTACACCACAGATGGGCATCTTCACTCATTTTTGATATGAAAATATTAATTGATGTCCATCATAGATCATCAAAGCTGCTTTATGTTGGTTCTTCCAGTAGCCAATAGTCCTCTGGAATGCTGGGAACTGTAGTTTTAGCCCATCAGGACAGCACTAAGTTGGAGAAGACTGTAGTAATCTAACTGGACGGAACTGGAGCTATGAGTAACATATATTAAAAAACTAATCCAAAGCACACATTTTTTGTTTCACAGATTTGAAAGACTACGTTCATTTCCTGCACTGAGAGAAATGCAGTATTTTCTCCATTTTCTTGACAAAAAATTACTTGGATTAGAGATGCAAGGAACTTGGATTGTCTTGGACTTAATATTTAGAGGTGAAGGTAACATTTGACCAGATCTAGATATTTCAATAATGCACTCAAGAAAATGCCTTTAACACAGACTTGGTTTCCCAACCTCAGCAACTTTAAGACTTTAAGACATACGGACTTCACTTCCCAGAATTCCCCAGTCAGCCAATTCCTCATATCATCTCAGCATCGCCATCTTGCTATGGCCACCTCGGCATGGCCATCTCAGCACTGCCATCTTGGCTCAGGACAAATCACCACAGGAAACTCCCTGAGGGACAACCTGACACCTCCCCCACACACCTTTTTTCCCGTGGGAGGCAGATTCAAACATGGTTTTGCAACAGGCCACATCACTGGACCCAGCATCCTGCGGGCACAGCCAGACAGTCAAAATGGAGCACATCCACTCCACGTGTCTGTCCGTGCTGTCTTGTTGCACTGCCCATGTGTCAGAGGTATCTCTCTCTCCCTGGTGGGTGGCAGGTGGGCAGCATAACATGTAACTGGCCTGGATGCCATCCTCCCACAAGGGCCTGTGGGGACAAAGGAATGGCTGCATGTGGTCTGGGTTGAAGGCCTCCCCAGTGGGCAGCAGGCCAGATGCTCCTCTCATATGTGGGCAGCTCAACGCCTAGACTGGCACTGCTGCCATCCTCCCATGAGGGCCTGTGGGCAACAAGGAATAGCCAAATGCAGCCTGAGTAGAAGGCCTCCCCAGCAGGCGGGTGACAAGTAGGATGTTCCTCTTGTGCACCAGCAGCAATGGTGACACCATAAACAGCCATGCAGATGTACATGCTCTGACCTGACTGACCAGCTGTTTCTGTAGGAGACTCGATCTGAAGATTCAGCCCATCCTGATACCACAATCAATGGCTGCCTCCCATGAAGGGAGGTACCACAGGGAGGTCGAGTTGTCCCATGGTGAGTTTTCAATGATGATTTGCCCTGCGTCAAGATGGCCCATGGTGAAATGGCCATGGCAAAATGGAGGCAAGGAAACACTGTTTTAACATCCCTTTATCAACTCTTCTTGAACCATACAAGACGTCCATTATTTGTTGAATCTAGAAAAATTGGCACTATACCCACTCTCTTCCCTGACCAGTATGAAGCTTTCAGGGACATCTACTAGTAAGGCAGTTTATTTATAAAAAGAATATCTGGAAGTCCATGAAATGTATCTCACTATCCTTCTTGATAACCAAATGGCATCACTACACCCCTTGAAGGAAATCAAGCTGATTCTTTAATAACTGCAGTGCATCTTCCACTTTCTATCTTCTGCACTCTCTCATTCTCCATTCTTCCCCCCTCCCTCTCTCCCTTCACTATTTTTACAAATAACTCAAGGTGGTGAACATATACATTCCTTCTCCTATTTTCCCCACAATCGCAAATATATGAGATAAGTTGGGCTGAGAGAAGGTGATTGGCTCAAGGTTACCCAGCTGGCTTTCATGGCTAAGATGGGACTAGAACTCACAGTTCCTTGGTGATTGGCCCAAAGTCGCCCAGCTGACTGCTATGCCTAAGGTGGGACTAGAATTCTGTGTCTCATAGCCTTCCACTTTCTAGCCTTAATCCAGCGGTTCTCAACCTATGGGCCGCGACCCCATTTGGGGTCGAATGACCGTTTCGCAGGGGTCGCCGGACACCGTGGTCTGCCATTTTGTTTTGTTTTTTTGTTTTTTCGTCGCGCGCGTGCCACGCATGCGCGGTTGGGGCCGTCACGCACGTGCCACGCATGCGCGGGTCGGCCCGTCGCGGTCCGCCATTTTGTTTTTGCTTTTTTTTCTTTTCGTCATGCGCGCGCCACGCATGCGCGGATCGGGCCGTCGCACACGTGCCGCACATGCGCAGATCCGCCCGTCGCGGTCCACCATTTTGTTTTTGCTTTTTTTGTCGCGCGCCACGCATGGGTCGCGCCACGCATGGGCGGGGCAAGTGGGGTCTCAACATGAAAAAGGTTGAGAACCACTGCCTTGATCACTAGATCAAACTGGCTTCATTGGAGGTGATGGTTGGTTAAACTAGAGAGGGAGTTGGGAGACTTGATAAACCACAACTCATGTAATTTTTGCAAGTCTTTCTCCATATGCTTTATTTCCACTCCATTTTGCTCTCTTCATAATTCCAAAATACATAGTTGCCTCATCAACTATTTGTGTTCAGTCAATAGTACACAAAGTCTACAGGTTTTATTTTGGAAACAAACAGTGTAGTTAGGTTTTCATTTTATTCTTTTCTTTCAGTTCCCTCATTCATAGAACATATAGTAATAAAAAAATTCTAGAAGATTTTGAAAAACTCATAGGTTAGCTTGCCATGCCATCCAAATATATTGGGTCAACAAAACTGAAGTGATATTGATTCAGATAGAAGATGTCAGTTAATGAAGATGTTCAGGTAGAAATTCAGTTTATTCTGCAGCAATGTCAGATAAAAAAATCCCAGAACAAGTTGGTAAAAGTTTTGTTTTTAAAGTTTAGTTGATCCAAATGCATCCCAGAACAACTTTTTTCTACAAAAGTTTTGTTAGTTTTGCTTCCAAGTTGTAATCAAAGCTCAGAATGACAGAGCAAATTCAAGATTCAAACACTGCCAATATTAAAAACCAATAATCTAATGAACTACAAAAACATTGCCAATTTATGACAGTTGATCATTCAGTATCTGTTTACCATATACTGAATTAATCCTGTACATTGAATTAATAGCAGATATTGAATTTTATTTTAGCAAGAAAACAGCCCTAAAATATTTAATAGCTATGAATTCTAGAAACATTTTTCAGTCTCCTTGAGAAAAAAATGCTTACAAGCCAAACATACATTTCAAGGAAATGAAAGCTGAAATTTTATTCATGTGTCTTGAATATAAATGAATAAATTAACTGCTTATATCCATACAGGAGACAAGGGTAGAAGTGCAGGCAGAGGTGGGGGTGGTGGAGTTAAATATGTCATCAACTTAGAATCCTTATGTTGTCACAAGCAATCCAAGTCCATCCCCCTTTGAATTCTGTTGACTCTTAAATAGTGCTTTATCTAGTGACCATTAATTGACTAGATTCCTGTTTATAGGCTTGAACAATAAGTCTTCTCAACTAGAACTTAATGTAATCCTGATCTTTTGACCCTGAACAACAAGAGAGTCAAAACCATATAAAGGTCGTCCTAAAATTGCAATTGGTCACTTTGTGACCATTTAAAGTTATGTTTTATGATGATTTTGCCAAAACCTAACATTTACCTCTGGGTTTTGACAAAACTGTGCTTAGATCAGGCCATTGGTCTGTTTAATGAGACTGGCATTTATTTAACTGTGATGGCTGCTTTGTGACCACTGCTCTCACTTAAGGACCTCCACAAAAAAGGTCATAAATCAGGCTGGTCACATGACTGAATCGTTTTATTATCATCACTATTCACAACATGATGGATAGGTCCCATCATGGTCATAAGTCAAGGACTATCTGTAATTGGTCAGGTGTTTGTATCATTACCTGAGCCATTACTTTTTTCCCATTTCTAAAATATATGGATGTGCAGAATTATTCACCTTAATCCAACATGACTCCAGGCAACCCAGTTTCCTCTAACCAAGTTTACAGCTATAGAATATTTCTACACTTGCCCAATTCCTGTGTTTTTTTGCTGTTAATAAACAAATCTCAGCATTTTCTATTTCAGATATCTTGTGTTCCTGTCAAGAATGTCTGTGGGGGGGTGTATAAAGATAAATAAATTTAAAAATCAAGATGGCGGTTATGGCCATGCAGTGGAAGGTCCATGCCCTGTTTTAGGTGTGTTGAATTAAGTTTAATTAATTTAATTATAGGTTCTTTTCTGCTGCTTTAACCAATAGAATCTTAACAGCTTACAACAGCTAGCATGTAATATCAACCACGGAATGATATTCAATGCCAACCAAATATATAGAGGTAATCCATCATTCAGTAATTATAATAATAACCAAATGCCAAATCCAGTTTGAACATTTGGCTGACTATGCGACACACTAGTAATGTCACAGATTTTTTAAGGAGAAGATGGAAGTCAGCTAGTACCGGTAGTTGTCTAGTAAAGTTGAATCCAAGGTCTGTAACTTGAGGAGGGGCTGCAGCAGGGTCTCCTTAAGGGTCTGGCACCTTACCTTCACCATAGCTTGCACCCAACTCTCTGGCCCCTTCCCCCCAGGGACAAAGCTCATCTCACTAAGGATTGTCAAATTCCAGAGGATCAAAATGTTTTCTCAGTAAACAAGGCAGATGTTGTCTCCATCAACTCTTTAGATTCTGCCCAGATGACTTCCTATCCAAATGAATGGGAGTGATTTTTATTTTCAAAGTCTCAGTAATAAAGCAGCAATTTATATTTTATTATCTATCTGATGCTTTATGGCAGTGGTTATTATGTTTGCTGTCTTTAATTAATCTGCTTTGTGCTTTTTTAAAATTGCTACATATGTCTGTGTCCAGTGGTGGGATTCAGCCGGTTCGCACCACTTTAGCAGAACCAGTAGCTAATTTTTTGTTGCCCAGGCCCAGAACGGACTTCCGGAAGCGGCATCCACATAGAGAACCAGTTGTTCACATATTTGAATCCCACCACTGCCTGTGTCATTCTTTGGTGTAAAATCAAGATGTCCACCCAAAAAGTAAAAGAATCCTAATGGTGGCAGGGGGGGGGTGGCCCAAGCAAAATCTTAGTAAAGGAACATATAATTCATATATAATAAATTGCATCTTATTTTTACATAAAGTTGTTTTATATATTTCTGCCTCCTAGTGGTGAAGTAATGTATAAAACCAATACTTCAAAAGAAAGATTATCTTGGAATTTGCTGTCATTTGTAGAAATGTGAGTCCTTCCTTTTTATTACACTATCCCCGTGGTGGTGAACCTATGGCATGGGTGCCAGAGGCGGCACTCAGAGCCTTCTCTATGGGCATGCGCGCCATCGCCCCAGTCCTAGGCCTTCAGCTGGGTTTTATAAAATCTTTTCGCTTTAGGCTTCCATCGCCGTGTGCAAAAAAAAAAAAAGGTTCAATCAATCAGTCAATTTCAACTTCTCGCAGGGAAAAAAAAGATCTTGCAAAGTTGGAATTGATTGATTGAACTTTTTAGTCCCACCCAGTCTGCCATTACCACTGCAGCCACGCCCACCCAATGGGCCACACCCACCCAATTGACCACCCAATGGGCCACACCCACCTGGCACCCGACAATGCATAAGTGGGTTTTGGGTTGCAGTTTGGGCACTCGGTCTCTAAAAGGTTCGCCATCACTGCACTGCTTCAAAGCGAGGATAGTGATTTTCTGAAACAATTCTAAGATCCAGAGACAAAGGGAAAGGTTAATACTCAATAATTTAAGGCTGGTATAAATTCTACTTTATGACAAAAGTTTGAGGGATTTTAAGAATCTCTTTGAACTGATGTGGATGTCATGCATGGACATCCACATATAGCATGCTAGTACACTGCTCATAAGCAATGACAAGAATTGTATAATATGTTATAACAGTTCCTTTCCACCCGCATCCTGCCTGCAATCGCTAAATGAAAACGTTAGTTTAAAAGGCATGAAATTGCTCTATTAAAAACTGGATGGAAGTAAAGACATCACACAAAAGAATAGGGTGCTAATGCGGTATGTGATTTTTCTCGTCTAAATAGTTAATTTCTAAAACCTGGGAAAATGCAGAAAACTTTTGCATAGATTAATGTTTTAAAAGTAGTTGGGGTTCAATCATAACAGGAAAATCCAGTGAGCATATTAAATTGCATTAGTGCATAAAATGTTCTTAGCAGCTAATTTGGCTACCTTTCATCCCATTTCAAAAAGAAGATACTATACAAATTATCTATGAGAAACACACTGTCTGTTTCTAATATGTCATGTTGCATTTAAAAAAGGTATGGTTGCAGTTGCCATTTTGATTTTTTTTTAACCCTCCCTGATATATATATCTTTATCATCTCTCTTCTTACCCATTTGTTCCTACATTTTTTCCAACATTTAAGGTTTTGCAAAATTATCTTCAGCTTAATTGGTATAGTGGTAAAGGCATTCGGCTAAAAACCTCTGGGAGACTAATTCTGTTCTAGGCACAAAGTCAGCTGGGTAAATTTGGGCCAGCCACTTTCTGTTAGCCCTAGATGGAAGGCAATGGCAAGTCACTTCTGAAAATGTTGCTAGGAAAACTGCAGAGTCAACACCGAGTGGAAGGCAAAGGCACAAATAATAGTAATAACATAATAAAGATAGAAGCAACCTGGAATTAAGGAGCAACTTCCTAACAGTGAGGACAATTAACCAGTGGAAGAGCTTGCCTCCAGAAATCGTGGGCACTCCATCACTGTCTGAGATGGAATAGGTTCTCCTGCTTCAGCAGGAGGTTGGACTAGAAGACCTCCAGGGTCCCTTCCAGTTCTATTCTATTCTAACAGTGACAAATTCACCATCAGTCAATTACAAAAATCAGCTTTATTTAGAATAGCTTACCTCCTGTGACAATACCTGTAACACCATGAAATATCATCATTTACCTATCCCAGGTCCATGGGAAAGACTCAATAGGTGGACAAAAATGCCAGATGCAATCTAAATATATGACTGTGTGACAAACCATGATACTAACAAGGAACACACTAGATGCTGTTCTTGGACATCTGGTGACAAATGGGCTACAGGATTCAGGACTGTTGGCTGAGTAACCAGGGCTACATGACTACAGGTGATCCTCAACTTATGACCACAATTGGGTTCAAAATTTATGTTGCTAAACGAGACATTTGTTAAGTAAGTTTTGCCCCATTTTACAGCCTTTCTTATCACAGTTGTTAAGTAAAACACTGCAGTTCTTAAGTTATCAACATGGTTGTTAAGTGAATCTGGTTTCCCCATTGATTTTGCTTGTCAGAAGGTCGCAAAAGGTGATCACATGACCCCATCATAAATATGAGTTGGTTCCCAAGAATTTTAATTTTGATCACATGACTATGGAGATGTGCAAAGTGGTCATAGGTCACGTTTTTCCATGCCATTGTAACTTTGAACCGTCACTAAATGAACTGTGATACATTGAGGACTACCTGTGCTGGAAGAAAAGGTGTTTGGCCATCACAAATATACAAAGGTTGAAAATAAAGAAATAATAAATGACTGTGGCAAAAGAAAGCAAAGATAGTATCCATAGTAATAGGTGCCTTGAGTACAATCACAAAACAACTGGAGTTCCATCTGACCACCATCTGCATTGCCAAAATTGCCGTCAGTCAATTGCAAAAGGCAGCTTTAGTGTGCACAGCTGATATCCTGTGATGATACTTTAACACCATCAAACATTCACATCTATTTTCCCAGGTACTTGGAACGGATGTGATAGGCAGACAAAAATGCCAAATCCAGTCTAAACATCTGGTGGACGGTGTGATAAATCATAATAATAACAACCGTTTATATACACATGTAAAAAACGACAATCCCAGCAAATCATGTCAAGACATGTATGAATGAGGTTAAGCTTCATTGCTGAAAATATAATTTAGTTAACCATTCTTGCTGGGCAAGCATCCTTTTATTTTCCTTTAAATAAGAAATGTTCTAATACTAAACATTGGATATGTAGATCAGCTTGCATCTTCTATCACTTCATGTCAAGATGTTCTTTAAAATGTCAAAGAGAAGTCAGGCTGCTGTTGGCAATGAGGAATTTCATGGAATTGGGCTCACCTGTTTTCCTTGTTACCTTCTGTGAGGAGGGGGCTCCGTGGTATCGGAAGCAGAACATCCAGATTCAGTCACGGTTTTGCTCCATACGTTATTAACCTTGTGAACTCTAAAGCTTCCTCCTTCCGTTACGTATTCAAGAGGGACAGTGTTTAACATTGATAAGTTACTTATATGTAAGGATGTAGGTCTACATATATGTTGTATATAGTATGTTTAAATGTGTGTGTTATGTATGTGTACACTTTGAGAGGGAACAACTAAATTTCATTTTTAATGTGTGCCATTGTGCCCACAGTAAAAAATGACAATAAAGGTTATCTATCTATCTATCTATCTATCTATCTATCTATCTATCTATCTATCTATCTATCTATCTATCTATCTATCTATCTATCTATCTATCTATCCATCTATCTATCTATCTATCTATCTATCTATCTATCTATCTATCCATCTATCCATCCATCCATCCATCCATCCATCCATCCATCCATCTATCTATCTATCTATCTATCTATCTTCCATGAATCCATGCATCTGTCTATCTATCTATCTGTCTGTCTGTCTGTCTGTCTGTCTGTCTCTGTCTATTTATTTATCTGTCTGTCTGTCTGTCCGTCCGTCCGTCCATCCATCCATCCATCCATCCATCCATCCATCCATCCATCCATCCATCCATCCATCCATCCATCTATCTATCTATCTATCTATCTATCTATCTATCTATCTATCTATCTATCTATCTTCCATGAATCCATGCATCTGTCTGTCTGTCTGTCTGTCTGTCTATCTATCTAATGGCTGCAGTGTTTAGAAGGAGAGGTCAGAGGCAGAGTTTAATTACAGGAATGGAGTTGGCTACTAGGTCATCAAATTTAGCAACATACTTAAGAAGTTCCTGTGAGTGAACTCATTGTGGTCAATATAGCTTCATTTATTTGGCTAAGAGATGAAGAAAAGACAGTCAAAGTTAACTTCATTTGCTTTCACAACATTTGCATTGCAAATACAAAGGATCACAGTTCATCATGCCCTTGTGGTTACATTAAAATTCCTTGCTAGGTGATGATCAATAAACTCTAAGCTCCCAGGATTGCCAAATAGTGCTTGGAAAAAAATTATAATCCTGCAAAGATTACCATTAAGGGCAATAAATAATTACTACGGTTACCAAGAAATAAATATTCTTATTTATCAAGCTTAAACCATTCACGCCTAAGGATTAACAGTAATCACAGTAATCACTGAATATTTAAAAGCGCAGGATGACAGCTCAAGACTATAAGAAAAAGTGCAGCATCCATTCACAGCTCGTTTTGAAGGCTGCAATATCTACATAATCTATATGTATAATCTCCTTTTGGAGGAAATCTCAGAAAACAGGGAGGAAAACAAAACTTTTCTCACATCTTATTTGCATCCTTGAATTATAAAAGCTGCGATCCATTTGTGTCCAAGTAGTCCTCAATTTACAATCATAATGGAGCCTGCCCATCATGGTTGTAATAGTGATGGCCGTTAAACAGGTCACCCACATGACTAAGCCAATTTTATAACCTTTGTTAAGTGAAAGCCACAATGAAACCAATGGTTTGGTATGCACCGGTTTTCCTGAAAGCTGAAAGTAGTGCCAGGTTTTCAGCAAAACTGTCATAAAATGTGAACATGTGACTTAGCAAACAGCTGCAAATGTGGGCTGGTTGTTGAATACTTGATATAGTCACATGACTGTATGGGGGTGGCAGTCACTGGAACTTCAGAACTGGGTTGTAGGGAGGTCTGGCATAACTCTGAACAGTTGCTAAGCAACTGGTAATAAGTTGAGGACTACCGGTAATACGCAGCATATTCAAAGCAGAGTCAAGTCAAATGAATTTGTTTGTTTATTTGCCTTAGAGAGGATGCTTCAATTGTTTAGGATCTAAACAGTGATGGTGCAATGGTTACAATGCAATATTGCAGGCTAACTCTGCCCACAGCCAGGAGTTCGATCCTGACCGGCTCACAGTTGACTCAGCCTTCCCTCTTTCTGAGGCAGGTAAAATGAAGACCCAGATTGTTGGGGGCAATAGGCTGACTCTGTAAACCACCTAGAGAGGGCTATGAAGAGGTATATAAGTGCTATTGCTATTGCTATTGCTAAACCAAAAGTTAAAATTATGCCACAATACAAAAACAAAACAACCGCCACATCTAAAGTTCTGAAAAAGCACTTGGACATGATAAGCATGGAATACACCGTGTAATTCATCTATTTGTCCTTTGCTATATCTTCTAATAGCTGGTAGACAGCTTGGGTCAGAATTATTGGAGATTTGTCATTTGATTCTTCCACAATTTTCAAGCTGTCCCTTTCCAAATTAGAGATTCAGTATCTTCCTGGCTGGTAGGAAA
Organism: Bothrops alternatus; assembly: GCA_034064705.1. Classification (NCBI taxonomy): domain Eukaryota; kingdom Metazoa; phylum Chordata; class Lepidosauria; order Squamata; family Viperidae; genus Bothrops; species Bothrops alternatus. The sequence goes on along the minus strand of JARGCV010000179.1, from coordinate 1,662,195 downwards.
GATGGGCTTGAGTCACCCTATCTATTTCCTGCATCCTGGCCCTGCTTAAATATCTTTGAAATGTAGTTCTAAGCATCTCATTTAAAAACCATGCATAGCTTTGACCCAGAATACTTTGCCTAAGCCAATAAGGGGACAATGCAAGAAATAAATACCTGTGTGCAGCAGTATATCTGCAAAGAGACCCACAAGTTAAGATGCAAAATCCTGCCTGAGTCATGCCATTGCCATGATTCTTTTGAGTTTTTTCACCTGTTCCCACAGAGGCCCCAGGCTGAACAGACTGAAGCAGTCTGTTTCATTGCCCTTGATTCCAAACAATCAGCCGGACATCCAAATGGATGTTTCTTTCTCAAAACATTTATGGATGTAGCTACCTCCATAATGGAAAATTCATGTAACATCACATGGTGATCATATAATTTTAATACAGCTAGTCCTCAAGTTACAGCCATAATGGAGCCTATCCATTATGGGTTTAAGTCAAAGTGGGCATAAAATGGGTTGTAATTCCCCTTTTATCTTTGTTAAAGATCTCTCTCTCTCTCTCTCTCTCTCTCTCTCTCTCTCTCTCTCTCTCTCTCTCTCTCTCTCTCTCTCTCTCTCTCTCTCTCTCTCTCTCTCTCTCTCTCTGTGTGTGTGTGTGTGTTCTTATTGGAAGATTTGAGGTCTTCCCTGAATCTTACACTTCCCTTTTTTAAACTTCTTTAATTCAACAGACTTTGTCCGAGACAAAGGATATCTTTTTTAGCCTACACCCTTCATAAAAGCTACACAGTTGATCTAGCAAAGCGGTTCTCAACCTGTGGGTCGCGACCCCATTTGGGGTCGAATGACCATTTCACGGGGGTCGCCAAACACCGCAGTCCGCCATTTATTTATTTTTTTTTTTGGTCGGCCATTTTTTTGGGTCGGCCATTTTTTCCCCTTTGCGATGCGGGCCGTCGCACCGTGCATGCGCGCCGCGGGCCCGCCATTTTTTTTAGTCAGCCATTTTTTTTGGGTCGGCCATTTTTTTCCCCTTTGCGATGCGGGCCGTCGCGCCGCGCATGCACGATGCAGGCCCGCCATTTTTTTTATTTTGGTTGGCCATTTTTTTTTAGTCGGCCATTTTTTTTCCCTTTGCAATGCGGGCCGCCGCGCATGCATGATGCACCCCGTCGCGCCGCGCATGCACGATGCGGGCCGGGGTCGAGCCCCGGAAAAGGTTGAGAACCGCTGATCTAGCATCTATCTATAGCTAGATAAAATATTGTGACATAATATGAAATGTCATGAAACATTTCCTGTGCTGTCATTTGACTCTAATGTCACTACAGCATCACTCAACAGGGTCTCTCTCTCTGAGTGTATGCCCAGCTTTTCAAGTGAAGGCATCATATTGGGAGCTTTGTCCTTCTCAGAGTTACTGAGGATCCTGGTAAGGAAGCAGCTTCGAAGGGATGACCCAATGGGTCACAGGTTGTCTGCTAGACATTTAAAATTAAGTATAACAACAGCAGAGATCCAAGTCTATCCTTATTTGCTGAGAATGTCTTCTGCTATACCAGGGGTAGGCAACCTTGGCCCTTTTATGACTCGTGGACTTCAACTCCCAGAATTCCTGCTAGCTCAGGAATTCTGGGAGTTGAATTCCATAAAAGAGCCAAGGTTGCCTACCCCTGTCCTATACCATTGGTCCTTTCTTGGGGGGAGAAGGCAACAAGAATCTCACTTCTAGATAAAGCATTATGTTGTCGCCACCCATCCTGTATTCTGCTTCTGTAGGTCATAGAAGCATTCATGGAAATAAAGGTGACTGAGACTGAAGCTCATCAGGTTTATATTACATTTTTGCTTTCAGTATTTATTTTTGACATCCAAATTGTGGGCAGACACCTTGGCGGATGTCTGTAAAACTATGGTTGCTGATCCCTATCTAAAAAGGCAGATAAATTCTAGGATGGATGTAGAATGAGAAGACCTTTGTTCTGATAAATCTTTTAGGGAAAAAAGCTGGGGATATCAATAGCTGTGTTTCTTTTTTATATGAAGCTTCTCATTATGTTTGCAAATTTTATTGAAACAGTTGTGATCTCATATGACCTCACAAAAAAGGTACCACCGAACTGTGAGAAAGCAACTTGTTAGGCTATCTTTACAGTTCGGCATTTAGGAACAAGCTGAGAATATTTCCCACCTACTGCTCCAAAACTTTACTTCTAGAAATTGTTTTGAATTGTTTGTGGTATGGAAGAGAAAAAAAAGTCCTATGGATTGAAAGACTTTTCACAGGGAACATTTATGCATTATTAGATTATAGACTGATCTATTAGGCAGATGGAAGATGGTCCTTTCCTGCATCCCAGAGTTTGGAAGAGGTTGCATTTGGCTACTATTCTGTCTTTATAAAATACATAAAAAAAGATCACTTATTTTCAGTCCAGTCTTTAGGGGCCAGTGGTTTTATTGTTTCAATTTTAATTTACCAATCAAATTTTTCATTATTGTAACTATTCCTCTAGTTCCTTTGGGACAGGAACATTATTTATTTGCTTATCTTTTTATGCTACTTTAAATTATAAATTGCTTGGCTATTCAACAGTTGTCCTAAAGGATCATTCAGATTAGAGGAACTGGAGGGCAAACACATATAGAATATTATGTGCTGTTTTGGATACTGTCTCTCAAAACCTATATTCCAGCGGTTCTCAACCTGTGGGTCGCGACCCCATTTGGGGTCGAATGACCATTTCACGGGGGTCGCCAAACACCGCAGTCCGCCATTTTTTCCCTTTTCCCCTCAGCTGGCGCAGGGGGCAGCACCGCGCATGCGGGGGGTAGCACAGCGCATGCGCAGCGCAGGTCGGGGTCGCGGCATGAAAAAGTTTGAGAACCGATGCTATATTCTGATTTTCTCCCCCAAAAGGATTTAATCTGTTCCACATTCCCACTGATTACTTTATTTTCTAGCTGCCAATTGTCATTATTTCATGATAGAAGGCAATTTCCTAAGGAGATTGAGAACTTCGTTGACGGCTTTCTGAGAAGAGGTAAGAGAATGTCTTTTTTTCATCGCCCATATTAAATGCTCTTGATGCGCCAAATAGAAAATTGATAGGTAGGCAGACAGATAGACAGAGAGGCTGGCTGGCAGGCAGATAGACAGACATAGTCAAGGCAGTCCCTGAAAATCAAACACAAATGAATGGAAAGGAGGAAAAAAAGAGAGACCTGGAAGTATTGCGTGTTGGACAGCCATATATATTGGATGAATAAATCAGTGAATTTGCAGACCTATCTAAAGTCATTGTAAATATTTAACATATTTACTTGATCAATTTCCTAATGGAGATGTTTCATGACTGTAGTATGAATGCAGTTCATTTTTTGTGCACTTTCCACTTAAAATGAAAGGGCAAAATAATCCCTCCTCTTTTAGGGCACCCCAAGATCTTCCAACCCTGATTAAACTAGAATAAATGTAAAAGGGAAAGAAAATAAATTTCTGTTCTTGAAATGCTTTAAAACATGCACACTGATATACACATAGAGGAGGAACTGCATTAGAATATTGTAAGGATTCATCCATAATTTTTGCTATTGGGGGATATGGTGGAAAGCTTTCTGTCTGTCCCATTCCTATTTATTCCAGACATTAATGTTTTTTTTATTTTAGTAACTTCCAGTATTGTACTACAAATATCCATATTTCTGTAAAACATACTTCCAAGAGAACAGTGAAAAACCCCTTACTATGTATAAAGATATTGTTACTATTGTAACTATCGGTATTACTACATATAAATTTTATCATGAATATTTATATAAAATTACAATGGAGGTTTTAGGACAATGTAACATTATTATTAGCTGAATGTTACATATAACTCTCTTCAGTTATTGACCAAATAATGAATTAATGAAAGAATTATGGCTCATTATACTTAATTAATGAATTATGGCTCATTACACTTAATCCTACATGTACAAATTTAAGAGTGAGTATAGAACAGAGGTCTTCAAACTTGGCCCTTTTATGACTTTTGGACTTCAACTCCCAGAATTCCTCAGCCAGGCACAAGTTCACAAGTCATAAAAGGGCCAAGTTTGAAGACCCCCTGATACAGGAGAAGACCAGGCTGAGGCCAAGGGTGCAGTCTGGAGTTTGAAGTTGCTATGCTTATGCAAGTTCAGCCCTTGGGAATTCCATTGCTTCAATTTGCCTTGACCATTAGTAGATCAGATTTTTGTAGATAGATAGTGCGAAATAATTTCACAGTACTTTTGAACACTATCCTGGCTCCTGATTCCACGTGCCTGACATTAATCTGATCTACTCCCCCTAAACTTTCACAGACTATAACAAAACCACAGTATGGCATCCAATCCACAAGCTGGAGCAACAGCAGACTAAAGTGGATGGATACTATCCTTAGGCACCAAGGCAGAATAGGAAACCGAGGTGCAGAATTTAGCAGTTAATATGTATCAGATGCTCCAACAGATGCAAAAGTTAGCTCAACAATTGGCTTTCCCCCCCCTCCTGTACTGCCTATTGCATTACAATGACTTCAAGGATCCTTAGAAAGCTTGCCATTTTCTACTGAGCCTAAATCATTTCTGGAAAAATGGCTTCATGATTCATTGAGAAACCTGGATGAGAAAGATTCTGAAGCATCCAAACAAGATTCCCAAAAAAGAGAAGAAAAATGGCTTGAAATATCTATGAAGAATCTCAAGGAGGAAGGACTAAACTACCTCATCTAGGTACTTAGGAATGCTTAAAACATAACATTAAACACACTCAGGATCTACAGTCTACAGTAGTTTTGAGACAGTGTAAGTAATTGTTGGACTGAAAAATGAATAGAGGACCTCAAAATTCAATATTCCTGATGGACCTGTGAAAAATATATTACAATGACTTCAAGAATCTCTAGAACAGACATGTCAAATACAAGGCCCAGGGGCCAGATGCGGCCCGCAAAGTGGTTTCATGTGGCCCACAAAGCCATCCTGGAAACAGTGAGGGAACAGCCCCCGCTGCCTTGGCCCTGGCCCAGGCCAGCCGGAAGCCAATGTACAATTTTGTGGTGGCCATCTTGGCACTTGCCCCGGTGGACTATGCCTTGGCACTTGCCCCGGTCCCACCCCCTTCTGCCAGAGACCCTCAGATCTGTCCCACTCCTGCCCAGGCCCCCACAGGCACCCTTGACGCAAATGATGTAGGACTGGCCACACCCACCCAGTAGGTCACACCCACTCCATCTACACCCACCCAGTAGGTTGTACCCACTCTGGCCACACCCATCCAGCCCCCCCAGGGCAACCGCAATGCTGATGCGGCCCTCAGTGAAATTGAGTTTGACACCCCTGCTCTAGAAAGTCTCTCATCATCTGAAGAACCCAGACTAGTTCTGGAAAATGACTTCAAGATTCTTTTAAAAATCTGCTAATCTTCTCCCTCTCTGTCCTACATGATAGCTATTATTTGTATGCTGCCTGTTTTTGGAGGCCTAGTACAGGCCCAGTCCCCCCTGCCTTGATGGCCAAATCTGGCCCTAGGTTCTGCCTTGGCTTTCTTTTTCCAATAAGTCAGAAAACCATTTAAAAGCAATTTATTGGAGTACTTTAATAAAGTGGCGTCTCCATATAAAACTGGGAAACCTGGAAAAATGGTTCACATTTACTTTTATAGTGAGTGCAACAAAGAACTTCAAAGCAAAAGTTGATTGGGAGCGTGGCCATAGAAAAGAGCACCGTATTCTGAATAAAAGTAAAAGAAATATTTGCAAATGAAAAGCATCAAAATGGCTATGAGCAAGATATATTCTCAGTGCTTCCCAAGGTTGAGCTTCAATATTTCATTTGTTCATGGAGCTTGAGAACATCTGAAAATGAAGCTGTTATCTTCAGTGTATCAAATGTTTTCCTGTCAGTCATGGTTTCTAAAAGAGGCTTTTCTGTAAAGTTTATAGGAAATTATTAGCAATTCATTTGTAAAGGCAACTTTAAAGTACAAGAAAACCTGTGTTATTTAGCCCATGCGATAGAACTACAAAAAATATACCGCAAGTATTACAAAATCCATTCTGTGTGGCCCTCAGTCCCAAGGCTCCTCCACTCTCAAGATGCTCCATGCTCCAATTCCCATGGTTTCGGTCCCTGCAGCCTCTTCCCATTCCCACTGCATTTTCCCAGGCCTTAAGCCCGATTCTGACCCCACCAGGTAAACACCCTCCGCCTCATTTACTTTTTGAAGAGCCTTCTTCCTTCTTTGCACAGCCCCATGGCATGGGTCTAAAATGGACTGCCATTTTGTCCCACCCATAAAATGGTGACCCCATTTGGGTTGCCACCATGAGGCCTGGGAACAAACTGCTTCATTTTGCTGCCTTAAAAAGGTCTCCACAGTGCTGCAGAAGCTTTTTGCAGCATTCAGAAGCTTCTGCGACAGCATGGAGATTTCTCTAAGGCAGAAAAGTGAAGAGTTTCTCTGGACACCATTTTGTCTCTACACAGAAATGGATGGGACAAAATGGTGACTGCGTTCAGGTCACCGCCACACAGCCCAGGGACAAAGTGTTTTGTTTTGCTGCCTTAGAGAGGTCTGTAAGGTGGATCTAGAGAAGGGAAGGACTGGAAAAAACCCCAGAAAAAATAAGGAAAAAATAGGATTCTTTCTGGGTTTTTTCTTCTTTTTTTCCTAAAGCTGTTTGGAAAACAATGGGGGGAAACCCCCATTTTTTTTCAAGTTTTTTTCCCAGGCCTTCCCATCTCTAACAGTATAGGTAATATCTGAGGTATGATAGTGTAGGGTTTTGCAACTGGAACTAGAAAAAAGAAACAAAACTGTTTAGCCTAACTGCTGCTATCTTGCTTCTGTAATCAGCATTTGCATCAGGGAAGAATTTCATGTAAATACATATACGGATGTACTGAAGAGGGACTATGGGAGTATACAGGAATGATTAATGTTTATTGTCTTCCTCATATGGTAATAACTCTATTGTCCAATGTTGATTGGTTAACAACATTTATAAAGCAATGCAATTAACTTTCTAAGGTGTGGCTTATCTGAATGCAACTGCTGCCAGCGTTTCAGATTGTGTCCCACCCAGCTACTTCAGTCCATCGAATAAAGTACTGTCTCTTTAAGAAGCCTCCGCCTGAATTTTCCTAATTGATGATTATGGTGTCTCAGGTTTAATTAAGAGCCAGGAACCTTACAATAGATCATTTAACTAATGTCTGAAATTATGACAGACAGCCCCAAAGCTATATATGACCCCATTTCAAAGATGTTATAACTTTGAAATGGGATCATATGTAGCTTTAGGGTGTTTGTCATAATTTCAAATGTTCATACCTCAAGTATTACCTATACTGCACTAATGAAACCACACTTGGAATACTGCATCCAGCTCTGGTCACCACAATATAGAAATGATGCTGAGACTCTAGAAAGAATGCAGAGAAGAGCAACAAGGATGATTAAAGGTCAGGGGGTTAAATTACATAATGAAGATTCAAGGAACTGGGAATGTCTAGCCTAATGAAGAGAAGGACCAGGAGTGACATGATAGCAGTGTTCCAGCATTTGAGGGGTTGTCACAAAAAAAGAGGGGGGAAACCACCTATCTTTCAAAGCACCTGAGGGCAAGACAAGAAGTAACAGATGGAAGATTGTCAAAGAGAGAATTAAAGAAAATTTCCTGTCATTCAGAGCAATTAACAAGTGGAATGGCTTGCCTCTGGAAGTAGGTACTCCATCACTAGAGGTTTTCCAGAAAAAATTGGACAATCATTTAAAGTAACGGATGGAATCTTATCAAAGAGAGATCCAATATAGAACTAAGAAGCAGTTTCCTGAGAATGAGAACAATTAATCAGTGCAACAACTTGATCAAGAGTTTGTAGGTGCTCCATTACTGGAGGTCTTCAAGAAAAGATTGGACACTCATTTGCCCAGGATGTATTATTGTTTCCTGCCTTAGGCAGGAGATGGATTAGAAGACCTCCAAACCTCTTTCCAATCCTAGGTTTCTATGATTCTAAGAGATTTGTATTTCAAAATCAGCTCTACGTACAGCGTCCCAAGCTTGGAAACTTTGTCAAAAACATGTCGTAAAGTATTGTGGGAAGTCAGCCCCCCAGAGAAGGAAATATTTAAAAGGGCAGAAAAATATATTTCCTCAAAGTATCTTAAAGAGGCAGAAAAGCATGCCTAGTTTTTCTTAATAGCCCCAAGTCTCCCTCCCCCAAGCAGAAACCAGCTCTATAGAAATGCAGATGCAGACCATTCAGGAAAGTTGGAGCTAGCAGCTTAGGAATACAACTGACACCTAAAATCTACATACTCCACCCAAAGTCTAAGATAGGACATAATAGGATTAACTCACAGATGCCAAAGGGACACAGGTCAAAATACATGACACAGGAAATACAAAGCCTCAAATAGGAACAGGAAATAAGTTCCAAACAAAAGGCTCCAGAGGGTATAAAAACCCACTCCCTACATGTGCTCAGCCCTTCTCTCTCTTTTCTGCCACAGCCATCTTTCTGTCTGGCTCTCCTCTTCAATAAACTGCAACCTTGTTTCTAAAGCAGTCGCCATGTTGTTTATCCCCGGCTTGGACTGAACCATGATGAAGACATTTCTTTCAACAGTATTAACATGAGCAGAAGAATAAAAAGAGGCCTTTCCACTTCTTCTTGCAATTCTTGCTGGATCAAGTTGCTATCAGAGCTAAGATGAATTGGATTGAAAGGTAACACATTCGACATTTATAGGGGGGGAAATATAGTTGAATAAGCCTAAGCTGGAACTGAGAGATTTTTTCCCTGTGATTTCAGTGGTAATGAACAGCCTTCAAGATTAATGGCTATTGATAGAGCAATGCTCCATGAAGTTGTACATTTTTTCCAAAAAGATGGCCATCATTTTATGGCAATCATTTCCACTGTTCAATTATGTATTGTATAAAAAAATTAGTTTGGGCACAATCTCCCCAAATTAGTACCGGTATTAATCAGCCCCCCCCAATTCAAACATTATAAAGGAAGAAAGAACCTTCTCCCCATTCTCCATAGCCTTCTTGAAAATGTGATGGACACAGAAGTGGAAAATTGTGGACTGTGGGGGATAATCATGGTATGATTGGATGAACATACTGTAAGCTTTGTCCTGACTATTTCCTCTTCCTGGTTTTGTCTGCATTTTGTAACAAGTTTGATTAATTTTTCAATTTTTACAGCCAAGTGATTAGGAAACATCGTGGAGATAGGGTAATCCATAGTCCAATAACAGAGTCATTCATGTAAGTCAAAGATTACATCATTAAAAGTTCCCTCTCTATTCCCCTTAATTATTGTATCATAAGTTTAAACATTATGGTTATTAAAGTCTAAATTTGAAAATGGTAATTGGAATTAAGTAAAACTCAAAATCAGGACTTGGATATCTATAACTAAAATTGTGTTTATAAATGTATTGATTGATTGAGCTTTATTAAGAAATGTATCAAATTGAATATGATGCATTTTGGAGATAAGTTCAGCAGGCCTCAGTCAAGAGCTAAAGGGACCAATTGAATAGAATAAGGTTGTGTTGAGCACTGTTGGTCAACCTTACCATCCTTAAGATACATGGATTTCAGCTCCCAGAATTCCCCAGCCAGCATGTTCCTCCGTCAGAATCCCACAATCCAGGAATTGAAGTTGTTACTGTGGTGGAGAAACACAGCTCAAGAAGAGGAACTTTTACATCCTTGCGCCTGCCACAACCAGTTGCCACACTCACATACTGCATTATATCTTCAAACCTGGCAATTGTTGTGGGTAAAGGAATTGTAGAAATATGTAAAGTTGTAAAATTGGGTGGAATTCACTCAACAACTGCCTTGCTTAGCAATGGAAATTCTGATCTCAATTGTGATCATCAGTCAAGGACTACCTGTACGGGTAATTAAATTGCATGGCCTGGCTCAAACTTTTTATTGCCACAAAGCACATTCAATTAATCTATCAACCTCTTTGAACATACACAGCTGTTTGACCTTGAACCATGGAGGCTCTAGGTAATGACTCCAAATTCTATAACGTCTTGATAAATACCACAGCTATTTATTCCATTTGCAAAAGGAGTTGGGTATCGCTTTATTTTATTTTTATGGAAGGATTAAAGCCTATTCTGGGAAGCTACGCCACGTGCTTCTGCAAATGTTTAGCAATATGATGTACCAATGACAAAGATGTAAAGCATACCTACAGCCCCAAAGTGGCTTACATCAAACTCTTCCCAATCAATACCACACTAAACATAATCCAAACCACAAGGGCTAAAGAAGAAATTGATCAAGCTCATTTAGGAAACGGGGCTAAAAATAAAGATTATGGTTTGATACTATTGTGAGGTCTTTGCCCTTTCTAAATTCACACACTGCACACAGGAACAAACCCAGACAAACAGAGAGGGAGAAGCTAAGTGACCTCACAGAGATTGTGCCTTCAGGAAATTGGTGCTTGTTTAACAAACCTAATGGAAAAGTTAGTGCAAGTCAAGAGGAGGATTTTATGCTGCGTTTCTCATCAGAGTTTTATCCCCAAAATGCTCCATGGTGATACAGGTAGTCCCTGACTTGTGACTACAGCAGGGATTGAAACTTCCATTGCTAAGCAAGAAGGTCATTAAGTGAGTTGCACCCAATTTCATGACTTTTCTTGCCACAGTTGTTAAATGACTCACTGCAACTATTAAATCTCAACATCCTTTTTATATCGTGGTAACTAAAACTGGATGCAGTATTCCAAGTGTGGCCTTACCAAGGCATTATAAAGTGATATTAACACTTCATGTGATCTTGATTTTATCCCTCTGTTAATGCAGCCTCCATGCCCCAGAATAAAGAAGGAAGAAGCAAACCAGCATACAAATGGATTAAGCAAAGCAGATACGGGCATTAAAGCCTTTATCATTTCTCCTGCAGATGGGAAAAGGCAACAGCCCTTGATTTCTAGGCCACTATCCTGATTAAGGTTAGCTATTATATGTCAGTTTGTTCAACTTTCAATACTTCCGTTTGTTCCCCATTCATTTATATGAGTATTTCTCAATCTTGACAAATTTAAGATGTGTGGACTTCAACTCCCACTATTCTACAGCTATCATTTACTGACTGGGGAATTCTGGGAGTTAAAGTCCATACATTTTCCAGCTGCCAAGGTTAACCAACACTGCGGTTTTGTAGATTAGTAGTGAATGAGGATGAACAGAGATGCCAGCTAAGATCCATGCCAGAAATTTATCAGTCAGAACAAAATGTCATTGGGTAATGGTCTGACAGCCGGGAGAATGAATCATTTTCATTCATTTAAAAACCAATCTTCAGAAGTAGCACATGGAGCAAAGAAGCTTCCAGTCAAACCTCAGAGAGCAACTATGCTGATGTAGGAAGTTGAAAAAAAAAAATTTTTTTTTAAGGCAAGGAAACCTTTAGGCTAGGGGGTCTTCAAACTTTGCCTTTTTATGACTTGTGGACTTCAGCTCCCAGAATTCCTCAGCCAGGCATGCTGGCTGAGGAATTCTGAGAGTTGAAGTCCACAAGTCATAAAAAGGCAAAGTTTGAAGACCCCTGTCTTAGGCATCCAGCTGAACTGAAAGGCGGATCTAATCTACTAGATAAGATTACAAATCTAGAAGGAATTAACTAGACATCCAAAACTGCATTGGTCCAAAATGCTGGAGAAGAAGAAACTTGTTTCAAGAAAATAAAATCCCTATGAATTGTGAGGAATTTACAGATGCAGGTGCTAGGATAATATGACCCAAATTAAATCAGATTTCTTATTTCTAGTTTTTTCTTGGAGCATGAAATGAAGGCTGTGCATTTGTAAACCCAGAATAATTGCATTTTTTTCCTCAACCTGGTTCACGGAGAGCTATGATTACAAGTAGCACAGCTTGGCTATGGATGCATGTTTGGCACACATCAAATCTTGGTCTTGAATTCTGAATAAAAATTGCTACAATTTCTGATAGACAATTGTGCATCTGCAATTGTGGCTGTTAACTGGCTCAGCCTATTATTATTCTCCAAAAGTGTTTCTCAAACCTAGCAACTTTAGCATGCTGGATAGAGAATTCTGGGAGTTCACACATCATAAAGTTGCCAAAGTTGAAAAACACAGTTCTACAGTAATACCTGAGGTCAAATAGATGTGTGGCTTTTTGAGGCTGTGTTGTTATAAGCTTGTTGCCTGAACTTTCATGAAACAGTTCTGTGAAATAGGACTAGTTCTGAAAAAGCTTGAGTTGTGCTTGTCATGATATAGTAGTGTTTCTCAATCTCAGCAACTTTTAAGTCGTGTGGACTTCAACTCCCAGAATTCACCAGGGAAGTTGAGAAACACCTGTATAGATGATCAAGGAAATTTTGGTAAGAAGTATAACAAACCTGAGTTGCCTCAGAAATAAGAATAGTATAAGAGAACAGTACAATGTCATTGTAACTGATTATTTACATATAAAATCTCTTTAAATCTTTTTGCTTTAAATCCCTTCAGGGCTGGCTAGAACATTAACCATTGGAGAGACAGTTATCTGGCAAAAATTTCAATCAGTATGGTGGCAACCTCTACCTTGATGTCTGCATTTTTAATCCTTTTTTTAAAAAAATCTCTAGATGGTGAAATATAATGAGAATAAAGATATAGTAGAGTCAGAGAACATGGACATCCAAAATATTAAAACCTGTCTTAAAGCCCATATTATGTAATGATGTCTTCCTAAACTATAACAACAAGTATAACCATTTGTTTAGGAAGTTTTAGTCAACAAGTATAACCATTTGTTTAGCAACTGTTTGAAGTTACAATGGTATAGAAAAAAGCAATTTACGACCAATCCTCCGTGGTCATGTAATCAAAATTTAGGCACTTGGTAAATGACATGTACTTATAACTGTTGCAGTGTCCGAGAGCTGGCATTGGTGGCCTTCCTTGCCACTTACACAACAACCAAGGTCAATGGGAGAAGCTGGATTTTATTAACGGCTGAATGATTCACTTAACAACTGTGGTTATTTGCTTAACAACCATGGCAAAACAAAGTTGTAAAATCAAGCATGATTCACTTAACAGTATTCCCTAGCAATGGAAAATATGCTGTCAGTTGTACTTGTAAGTCTAACTATATTTGGACTTATGAGACCCTACTGCATTTGAAAAGAAAAGGAATAAATACATCTTTCAATGAAAACAATGTCTAAGTTAAACCTATGTTTCCACAATATATTCAAATGGTTATATTTTAGGAAGACATCATTACATAATATGGGCTTTGAGACAGGTTTTAGTCTTTTTGGATGTCCATGTTTTCTAACTCTACTACATCAAATTGATAGCTGCTAAATGAAAACAGATTTTCTGTACCCTCCTTACTACTAGCAGATTTGTTCATCAACGTTAGACTGATAAATTTATGGACCCAGTTACTCATTGGACTGAAGAGCTGATCTGATGTTGGATCAGCAAACAAGCTGCTGACAGCCATAGATTATCTGCAGATGATTTTACTGAAATATTCTCATTTAAACTGTTTATATAAAACTCTACACACATATGCATACATCAAATGTCCTAGTTTGTTTATAAATAGGATTTCGTATGTCACTTCAGCTAGCAATTGGGAAACATTCTGCAGAAAATGTTTCACTCTGTGGAAAGTAAAGTCTTCATCCTGGTTCATCCAAGCAGGGGATAAATAAACAACATGGCTTCTGCTTTGGGAAGAAGGTTACAGTTTATTGAAGAGGCAGAAAGATGGTTCTTGTAGGAAAGACCAGAGGAAACAAGGACCTGAGCACATGGGCAGTAGGTTTTTATACCCTGTCTAGCCTTTTGTTTGGAATAGTTTCCTGTTCCTGTGGCATGAACTATGAACTGAATCTGAGTGTGTTTTTCTAGGCCTTGGTTTAATCCTGTTATCATATCCTGCTTTCCTGGTGATGGGGCTAATGACTCCTATAGTTTGGGTGGGGTATGCAGATTTTAAGTCTTTTTGTCTTCCTCAGTTTTCTGGCTCCAATGTTCTGATGGTTTTGCATTTGCATTTGTATAGGGCTGGCTCCTGTTTGGGATAGAGAGATTTGGGGGCAGAGTTGGCTTCTGCTTTTTAAAAACCTTTTTGAGGAAATATATTTTTCTGCCTTTTTTAATATTTCCTTCTCTGGGGCTCGGACTTCCCTCAACTACAAGTCTTCTCTCGTTGGGGTTCATGAAAAGTGGGGGCTTTCATCTCATAGTCAAGGTCTCACCCTTATTTTACATGCATCTTGATTTCTTTAAATGAATTTTCTCTACTACCAGTCACCCAGATGCACCTGGATTCTCACTAAATACTCTATGGGCATAATTACATTGTTTTTCTTTATGGTTGTTCAGTTTAATATATGCTTATTAAAAGGGGGAGAAATACACATGCAGACAAACTGCAAAAATCATCAAAACAGCTATCTGAGTTATTGATAAGATGCAGCTGCTTCAATGCTTCAAAGAGAGAGGTGTTACACCTGCTAATATTCTCTGTAAAGCACCTCTTTCTAATGATCTGCTTTATATTTGATTGGGAAGAGTTCCTGTAGAATGTAAAGCCAGTATCCCTTTATCATTCATTAAAGCAACCAAATATTTTTCCAAGGGAGATTTGTGTTGTAGCCGTACAACCCCAAAATAGATCTGTCTGCCTTAATTAGTTCCAGACAGTATACATATTCCTATGTATTCTGAAGAATCTCTTTCTAATTTAATGATGAGGGAAGTTAGCACAGAGAAGGAAATATTGAAAGGGCAGAAAAATATATTTTTCCTCAAAAGGATTTTTAAAACCAGAAACCAATCCTGGCCTCAAATATTTTTGCCCCAAGCAGGACCCAGCCCTATACAAATGCAGATGTAAAACCATCAGAAAGTTGGAGCCAGAGAACTCAAGAAGACAAAAAGAAAATCTGCATACCCTACCCATACTCTAGGAGTCATTAGCCCCATCACCAGGGAAGCAGGATATGATGATAGGATTAAACCACAGATATCAAGGCCTAGAAAAACACTCAGAAATAGCCTCAAAGTTCATGCCAGGAACAGGAAACTATTCCAAACAAAAGGCTAGAGGGGGTATAAAAACCTACTACCCATGTGCTCAGCTCTTCTTTTCTCTGGTCTTTCCTGCAAGAACCATCTTTCTGCCTCTTCAATAAACTATAACCTTCTTCCCAAAGCAGTCGCCATGTTGCTTATTTATTCCCGGCTTGGATGAACCAGGATGAAGACTTTAATCCAACAATGAGTAGGCAGCAATAAGATAAGATGAGCTTAGCCTACAGAAGGAAAGGGGAGAGCCAAACATCTCAGAAAAGACACTCCCTTATTTCTTGGGTTGTAAAAGTGAGGGGGGGTGTCAAGATGTACTTTCGGACTTGCAACATTAACATTAGCCCTTCCAAATAATCCAGACAAGAAGCACCAACCATGAGTATGTGGGAAGTCAGCTCCCAAGAGAAGGAAATATTAAAAGGGCAAAAAAATATATTTCCGCAAAAGGATTTTAAAAAGCAGAAACCAACCCTGCCCCCAAGTCTCTCTGTCCCAAGCAGGAGCCAGCTCTATACAAATGCAGATGTAAACCATCAGAGAGGCCCCAGCTAGGAGATCAAGAAGACAAAGACCTAAAATCTGCATACCCCACCCAAACTCTAGAAACAATTAGCCCCATCATCAGGGAAGCAATATATGATAATAGGACTAACCCATCGCCATAAAGAATACCAGAGAGGCACACCTAAACTCAGGTCAGAATACGTGACACAGGAAATAGCCTCAAAGTTCATGCCACAGGAACAGGAAACTATTCCAAACAAAAGGCTAGAGAGGGTATAAAAACCTACTACCCATGTGCTTCTTTTCTCTGGTCTTTCCTGCAAGAACCCTCTTTCTGCCTCTTCAATAAACTGCAACCTTCTTCCCAAAGCAGTCGCCATGTTGTTTCTTTATCCCCGGCTTGGATGAACCAGGATGAAGACTTTTCTTCCAACAAGTATATCACTACCTTTATGTTTAAGTTGTAACCAAATCTTGCAATGCTTAGGGCATCAGTTGGCTTTAATGTGATCCTGATCATGCTGCTCAAGCAGAGTCCTGAAAGTGAAGTCATTCTCTTTGGAACTATATTCCAAGGGATCAGCTGGCAATCCCAAATCATTCAGTTGAGAAAGGTTCTTGGAGAAGTCCAGAGTACAAGTTAAAACAGGGCAATCATCGTGAGAAAATTGTAGCTGAGTTCGTTTCTAGCACTGATATCCTTGAATTGTCAAGCTTGAAATGGGTTCCTAGAATTATAAAGGACTCAGCCTTTGGCTGAATTTCTGCAGAACATTGGTCTAAGCAGCTATAAAAGCAGGTTAGCAGTTGACATGCTTTGGCATTTTCACCGAGGTTATTTGTAGAATGTTAATTCCTTCAGAGAGACTAAATGTTGGTTTGGGCAAAAGAAGAGAAAGAAACTGAGTTTATTTCATTAATTGGCAAAGAGTTCTATAGGCACCCTATCACTGATAATGTAAAGTTTTAAGCATTGCTTTGTGGTGGCTAAGTGCTGATGCCAAGAGATAGAGCTGATTTAATCAATGCAGCATATAGTTTTAATAGCTTGTGTTTTGGACCTTCTGATCTGGATAATTATTTGTTCTGTTCTGGATAGCTGCATGAAAGAGATCTTTACTAATGTATCATTAGGAGGACACATGGAGCTGAGACAGTTAAATAGTTCTTGAGCAAGTCATCTGCTGTCCCCATAGCTAACTTACCTTCTGAGTTAGATAGTCTGCAGATTGTTTTTTCAGCAAAGAGACCTGGTAGAGAAATTTAGAAACAAAGGTTTGATGTTCAGATCCCAAAAATAAATTTGGGGAAAGATTTGAAAATATTCTAAATATTTTTGCATTTTGAAGGACACAAACAGGACAGCTTGTTTGGAGTTAAGATTCTGCAGTTGATTAATTACAGAGCAATCGGTTGCTTTGTTTCTACAAAGAAAACTGGAAGTCTATCCAGTAACTTGCAAGAATTCCCTCTGGATTGGCTGGCAACATTGTTTCTAATAATGAACATTAATTGAGTTGGTTGTAGAATGGAGTAAATGGAACATCACAAAGGTGGGGTGTTGTGGAGACTTCAGGGGATCACTTTAATTTCTTCAGAGAACAAAAAATTGGCCTTCTTTCCATCTTTGAATATCCAGTCAAAAGTCAAAGGAATGATTTGTTAAGTGTACAGAAGATCAATTTTTTCATTACAAAGCACTGCCTTAGCAGCACATCAAGTTGAGAAAGAGTGGCTGCTAAATGTTTATGTGAATGTTCTCTGCCTGACCTGTTAAGCTGGTAATCTGAAAATTCCACTTCTAATGTTTCATTTTATTACTGAACTGTAGATCTTCAGATCTGTTTTCTATTAAACATAGAGTCAAACCGGTTACTTAAAGCGAATGCATCATTCTCACTTATTAAGATTCAGTCCATAGTTGTCATTAATTCGTCAGTCTAAAATTGTTTGAAAGCTTTTCTGGTACATGGTTAACTAGAATTTGGGCAGTTTTCTTCTTTTTTATGATCAAGATTGCTTAGAGTATTGTCCTAGGAATAAACTTCTAAAAGGTGGGTGAAGTGAAATGCAATAAATGGAATAAAATGGATTAAAACAGATGGTTAAGAAAATTAAATATAAATGAAGTAATATAAAAAGACGTTTTCTGCAAAAACTGGAGTTTAAAACAATAGAAATAGCTAAATCTGCCACAGTTGCAGTGCCATCATGAAAAAAAAGGATGATAAATCTACATAAAGGAAACAAAAAACCCAAAACATGTCCTCACCAGCAATCAACACCCAGATAAGCAAAATGTAACACCAGGATTAACACCAGACCAACAACTAAGCAGTAAACAATACCCAAATCAAGGACCTACCAACTCAGACAAGCAGTCTAACAGTAAACAACAGTTTAATCAAGGAATTACCAAGAATATCTCACCAACACTGATAGGGCAGCCATTTGTACATAAACAGAGACAAATGCCATTCCCTTCTAGCACTGATGATGTTACTTAGTGCTCTTCAACATCTTCATCAACGATTTGGATGAAGGGATAGATGGGGAACTTATCAAATTTGCGGATGACACCAAGATGGCAGGAATAGCCAACACTCCAGAAGACAGGCTTAGGATACAGGAGGATCTGGACAGACTTGAACACTAGGCACTATCTAACAAAATGAAATTCAGTGGTGAAAAAAGTAGGGTTCTACAAAGAAAAACCAAATGTACAGGTATAGTATAGGGGGTACCTTGCTCAATAGTAGTAACTGTGAGAGGGACCTCAAAATCCTAGTGGACAATCACCTAAATATGAGCCAGCCATGTGCTGCAGCTGCCAAAAAAGCCAACACAGTGCTGGGCTGCATTAACAGAGGGATAGAATCAAGATCACGTGAAGTATTAATACCACTTTACAACGCTTTGGTAAGGCCACATTTGGAATATTGCATCCAGTTTTGGTCACCACGATGTAAAAAAGATGCCGAGACTCTAGAAAGAGTACAGAGAAGAGTAACAAAGATGATTAGGGGACTGGAGGCTAAAACATATAAGGAACGGTTGCTGGAATTGGATATGTCTAGTTTAATGAAGAGAAGGACGAGGGGGGACATGATAGCAGTGTTCCAATATCTCAGGGGCTGCCACAAAGAAGAGGGAGTCAAGCTATTCTCCAAAGCCCCAGAAGGCAGGACAAGAACCAACAGATGGAAACTAATCAAGGAGAGAAGCAACCTAGAACTAAGGAGAAACTTCCTGACAGTTAGAACAATTAACCAGTGGAGCAACCTGCGTCCAGAAGTGGTGAATACTCCAACACTGGAAGTTTTTAAGAAGAGACTGGACAGCCATTTGTCCAAAATGGTGTAGGGTTTCCTGCCTGAGCAGGGGGTTGACTTGATGACCTCCAAGGTCCCTTCCAACTTTATTATTATTAGTGGCCTTAGACATCCTAGAGACCAAATGTGCTTCCTAGTCAACAAAAAAGAATTACAATTAGGGCATTGCTAGCACCATTTCAACAGTTTGACTATTACACTGTACTGCCAGTGGTGGGATTCAGGTGGTTTGCACCACTTTGGCAAAATAGTTAGCTGATTTTTTGTTGCCCAGGACCAGAATGGACTTCCAGAAGCGGCATCCACACAAAGAATCGGTTGTTCACCTATTTGAATCCCACCACTATGTACTGCCTCATTCACAATGCATACAATGGGAAGATAGCATTCAGGGTAGTTTCCCCAAGAGCACCCAAGCAATACCTTATGGAAATTGACCTTTACTAAGTTCAGTGTCAAGTCAATCGCAAACTCTTACAGCCATGCAAGATGCAAAAGAAAAAAAAACAATCTTGGTCATCTTCATAATTATTCTGGTTCCTGTGTGAAATCAAAAACAAGCAACTAGATCATTGTTTCTCAACCTTGATAATTTTAAGGCATGTGGACTTCAACTCCCAGAATTCTACAGCCAGCATTGCTGGCTATGGAATTCTGGGAGTTGAAGTCCACATGCCTTAAAATTGTCAAGGTTGAGAAACACTGAACTAGATGCTCAAAGAGATCTGAAAAGATATTGGATCGCAGTTTAGGGGAAAGGCAGATACCTCCGAGTCTACATCTTGACGGGTATTTATAGACCAATGATGGATGGAACTAATTTATGAATTACTTCCTTATAAATATCCCTATAGTAAATGCAGGCTGGCTGGACTAGCTTTCAGAAGCCTCACCAAAACAGCTACAATATTAAGCCAAGAGAGAAGTAGCTATCCGTGTCAGAGGTACCTATCAAGGAAATATTAAATGCTGCTTCCTGAGTCTTCAGTTATGGGCACTGATAACTTTTCTCACGTTGTATCAGGAAGAACTATTTTCTAGCTTTTTTATTTAATTTTATTTATTAAGAAAATGTACATGGCTGCCCAACTCATTCATGGTGACTCTAGGATGCTTACAAAAACAGAACCCCAAATACAAAATCTAATAAACCTTTACACCTCTCTCCCCAGCAAAAACTATAAAGCCAACCACCTGATGGAGTCCATATCATCCTGGGGTCCCCAGGCCTGCTTGCAAAAGCAGGCCTTTTCAAAGAGTATCAAGATGGAGGTCAATCCTATTTTGGCAGGGATGATGTTCCACAGGGAGGGAGCCACCATGAAGAAGGCCCTTCTTCTTGGTTCAACTAGATGGACTTCCTTAAGAGAGGAGACTCATATATACCCTGCCTCTCTGCTCTGGTAGGTTAGGTAGATGTGACAGGGAAAAGGTGGTCCTTCAAATAACCTGGCCCCTGAGTCATATGGTGCTTTAAAGATGGCAACCAGTACATTGAATTAACTGGAGACATTTGAAGGGAAGATGAGCAGGAGATGGAGCCATTCTGCATGCGCAGTTCGGGCCATCGTGCGCACACCACGCATGTGCGGTTCGGGCCGTCGTGCGTGCACCATGCATGCGCGGATCGGCCCGTTGCAGTCCGCCATTTTGGTTTTTTTTATTTGTTTTAATTTTTTTATTTTTTTTCGTCGCGCATGCGCACGCGCTCAACGAGCCAATCTGCGCATGCACGGCGCGCGCACGACAGCCCAAACCGCGCATGCACGGCGCACGCGCGATGAAAAAAAAATAATAAAATAAAATAAATGGCAGACCATGACGGGCCGATCCGCGCATGTGCAGCGCGCGTGCGACGGCCCGAACCGCGCGTGCATGGCACATGTGCGACGGCCCAAACCGCGCATGCGTAGTGCACGCACGACAAAAAAAACAAAAAAACAAAAAAAATTTAAAAAAACAAAATGGCGGACCGCGGGTCGGGGTCGCGGCACGCATGGGCAGCGCAAGTGGGGTCTCAACCTGAAAAAGGTTGAGAACCACTGCTCTATAACAATCCGAGTTTCTCCTGTGGCCTCTTGGGAAAATGAATAGCCCAGCCCTGCTTTATACTGAAGGCAAAATTGTTGTGTTGCTAGCAAAGAGTAGTCAAACCATGAGTGCCCAGAAGACTACCAGAAGTACAATGGACAGATGTAAGGGGAAAATAAACATTCCCATTTTGTGATTCATAGAAGCATAAAGTTGGGAAAGCCTTCTTACTGTCTTTCAGCATACTTTATAATGTATTGTATCTCAGCAAATTATACCACTCTAGTAAAAAAGGTTTATGGCTGCAATCCCATTGTCACACTCATATGAGCAGCACACATTTAACACTATGACATTGCACTTATACAGTGGATAGTAAACACCTAACAAATAGATTCTAGGCCCACTGCAACAAATTTTGAGAACAAGCCATAAGTCACTGAAATGGAATTCAAAATGAAAACAATATTGATTCACAGAATACCCCAAAACATAAACTTTGATGTTTTGTTCATCCTGGAAAAATGATTCAATATATATATATGCATAGCAAGAAAGAGAGAAAAAGAGAGAAATCAGGACTTATAGATAGAAAACTAGCAGAGCAGATCCATGAACACCGACTAACCATCAGAAGACATGATGAAAACTTCTTAATTTCACAGCACATGGACAGACATAACCATAGTTTCAACTGTGAAACTGTAAGCGTCGTAGAACAAACTAAATCCACAATACGAAGGAATTCCTGGAAGCTTGGCACTCAGTCAAATCAGCCATCAACAGGCACATAAAAATAAACAATATTTACACACTATTGACAAGAGAGAATAAAACAGGTTAAAAAAGAAATAAAGACCAGAACACTTCCTTGTCAGCAGTCAACACCCAGGGATTAATGCCAGACAAACAAGCAGTAAACAATATGCTAATCAGAGAACTATCAAGAAGAAAACAACACCTCACCAAAACTGAGAAGGGGAAAAAAAAAAAACCAATGTATAAACAGAAAACAAATCCACTCCTTTCAATCACTGATGGTGTTACCTAGAAAAAGAATATCTACAAAGAAACAACCAAGTTCACCTCGGACACCACAGAAAAAGGCAAAGTCAGATTTGATTCCAAATGAAGCTAAGTTCATATATCTCCGTAAGCCACAAATATGCATCGGTTTAGTTACAAAGTCACAAATAAGTACACTCTTTTTCATGGTAGTAGCACACTTGGAATAGTATGTGATATTTGAAAGGCTGTAGGTTATAGATATTCTGGGGATGATATTTCCTCAAATTTCTTCGGTGATTTTTGGCAGATAGGTCAGAGTAGAGGTCTGGCTCTTAATTCCAATCAAAGGCTCTGAAAAAAATCCAGATGATGAAACTTCACGAGTTTCTTTCCTGCAATCATTCATGCTTTGCATTTATCTCCTGCCTTGCTTGGATATAGAAGAGCTATGTTGGATTATTGATGTTTCAGTATTAGTATCACTTTCCGAGTGCTGTTTTGCTGCCATGGTTAGATAACACCATTGACAACAAAACCCAGTTTCTGTCAACAGGATCAAGGTCAAAATTAACCAAACAAACTTGCAGCCAGTAGGTCTTTAACAACTCCAATGTAGCATGTTGTATAGGTAGTCCTTGACCCATGACCATAACTGAGCCTAGAATTATTATTGTAAGTTGTGCCAGTCATTAAACAGGTCATCCCCTGACCACAGGAGGGCCTTGCTGTTGAAACTTTGAATCTAGGTCATAAATACATTTTTTTTAGTTTGTCATAACTTTGACCAATTGAAAAACAACTGGTCATAAGTTGAGCTCTACCTATATTTGGAAGCATCACTGCTTTAGACAGGAAGACGGTGCAGAGAGTGGTGAGGATGGCTGAAAAGATCATTGGCAGTTCCCTCCCTCCCATCCAGGACATAGCACAGAAGCGCTGCTTGAGCAGGGTCCGTAAGATTGTCTGGGACACGACACATCCTCTTCATGACCTGTTTTCCCTGTTACCTTCTGGGAGGAGGGGCTTCATGGTATCCAAAGCAGAACATCCAGATTCAGCCAGAGTTTCATTCCATACAGCATTAACCTTGTGAACTCTCAAGCTTCCTCCTTCCGTTATATATTCAAGATGGACAGTGTTTAATATTTATTTGTTATGTATATGTAGGGGTGTGGGTCTATACACATGTTGTATATAGGATGTTTCTGTGTGTGTCATGTATGTGTTCACTTTGAGAACGGGCAACTAAATTTTATTTTTGATGTGTGCCATTGTGTCCACAGTAAAAAAAAATGACAATAAAGGTTGCCTTGCCTTGCCTTGCCTTGCCTTGCCTTGCCTTGCCTTGCCTGGCCTGGCCTGGCCTTGTCTTACCTTACCTTACCTTACCTTACCTTACCTTACCTTACCTTACCTTACCTTACCTTACCTTATCTTATCTTCAATGAAGCATGTTGTATGACCCCAGAACAGAAGTAATTATATCCAAACACATATTCAAGAACTACTATTCATTGTGCAGACACCTTTTTATCCCTCCATACTAAATGTAAGGGAAGCTGACTGTGCATTTAATTCATCTTATCTCCATGCATTCAGCAAATGAGATGAAAGGCTGTTCTTGCATCTCTAAACTTGAAAGGTTGACAGAATTCCCAGTCAAGCATAAGACATCATAGCTGCATTTTAACATACTTTCATTTCAATCAACCATATTATGTGAGCCAGTTCTCAAGAGAAAAACAACAAATAGATACATATAGCAGGAGGAAAATGGATAGGAGAAAACACAGCATCCTCCAAAAGGGCAAAAGAGAATGGAATTGGGGGAGGGGGAAATGCATCTGCTAATTTTTACACATGGATGCAAATGTAGAAATCACTGTTGTAATTTAAATAGAAATTCACTGCTAAAGCCTGGGAAACACTGTGACTAGTTTACTTGAGTACTGCTGACGATCCATGGTGCCAGTTGTTGATGGGTCATATGACGATTTCCTCTCTTCTTTCTTCTGATGGTTCGTTCTTATCAACACAGAGTTAAACTAAAAAACCTGGCAAACAAAGGGCTGCCCTTTGAAAGTAGGACACACCATCTTTTTAATGATCCAAACAAAGTCTCTTCAGAAATGTGAACCAACATTATAATTTTGGATAATGACCTTCACTTCTGCCTTCTCTGTGTTGATGGAGAAGACAAGGATGAAGGGAGTTCTGCAAAAATTCCCCAGAAGAAGTGGGGCAGAAGTATCACCATATTTAGCTTCTGAGTCCTTCTGCCTAAGTATGGAATTGTGGATGATCCATGTGGCTTGACCAAAACATATATTTCTATATACTGACATTTGTCCAGATTCCCCAGAGGGAGAGAACGCACTCCAGAAAAGCAAGAGACAATAATATAAATTCATAGAGTGTATATTTTATGGCTTTAGTTTAACAAGATTTCTGTTGATGAGTGTGATGGAATCTCTAACTAGACTGGGGAGCAGAATGAAAAGATTGGCGAACTTGGGGTCTTTGCAGAGAAGGAAGCGACAGAAACCAGAATTCCCACCCACCCACCTAAAAAAATTCCTGGAGCCTTTATCTGGCTGTTCTCAAGAGAATGTAGTCAGTCTGGAGAGGTTCTTGTAAAATAGTTAGGCAACAATAAAGAAGCAACTCTGATCAGCTCATGGTGTCCTTCTAGTTCCTTGCAGTTAACAGTGAGGAACAATAAAGACTGAGAGCAGATAATGAATGACAATTCATTTCCTTAGCCTTGTCCTGGTGTAGACAACCTTAGCTCTTTTATGACTCATGAACTTCAACTCCCAGAATTCCTGAGCCAGCATGGCTCAGCTTGGAAACCTCTCCCATTCCCCTCAGCATGGCTGGCTCAGGAATTCTGGGAGTTGAAGTCCACTAGTCATAAAAGAGCCAAGGTTGCCTACCCCTGGCCTTATCCTTAAACTTAAATGAGTAATTTAGAAAAGGGGTGCATATTTGCTAGGAACATACAGGTAGTCCTCTACTTAGAACTATTAGTTTAATGACAGTTCAAAATTGCACTGGCACTAAAAAAAAAAAAGGATTTACAATTAGTCCTCACACTTTCAACTGTCACAGCATCCCCACATTCCCTGATCAAAATTTAAGTGCTTGTCAACCAACATATATTTATGATCTTGCAGCATTCTGGGGTCATGTGATCATCATTTACATCCTTCCCAGCTGGCCTCCAACAAGCAAATAGGGGAAGCCAGATTCACTTAATAACCATGTGATTCACTTAACAACTGAAGTGATTCACTTAACAACTGAAGTGGTTCGCTTAAGAACCATCACAAAAAAGTTGTAAAATCAGGCATGGTTGACTTAGGTGCCTTGGTTAGCAATGGAAATTCTGTCCCCAGTTATGATGATAATTCAAGCACAAGCTGTACGTATGCTCAGCCTCTACCATAGTGTGTTAAGGTTTGTTGGCTTGCAATGCTTTTCAGAACAAGAGCAAATCTAGAGGGAAAACACTGGATAAAATGAGCAAAGTTTTGCTACTCTTTGTTTAATCAAAAAAGGAAAGTGAATTAATACAAAGCAATTAGTGGGGTTTGAAGCTGCAAGGTTAAAGTACTTGTCTGGTTTGATAAGGCTTGACTGCTACTCTAATTGCTTCTTGCTGACTCTACTAGAAAAATGATTGAAACAGATTTTTAGGTTTATGGATTGTTGATTTTCTCCTTGTGTTCGGTTTACAGAGAGAAAAACAACAAACCTGGAATCTGTATTGTTTTGCCTGCTTTAACCAGTTCTTTGAATCTGCGTATAAATATTGGAAGTTGTGACCCTTTGAGAGCTGTATGCAACAAAATTTCATTTTAATGTATGTTGATTGTGTACATTCAAGGTGACAATAAAGTTATTATTCTATTCTATTATTCTATTCTATGCCATCCTGGTAATGGGTATAAGAAAGCAGGAAGTACCCACTACACAAAGTTATTGCTGAGTATGTTAGTTAGCTCCATTAACAAGATGGTGAATAAATCTGAAATATTGCAAGCTTCATGAGAACGTGGGTGAGATAATTGTCCCATCTAGCTTAAATCAACACAGCAGAGTAGTGATTCTCCAGAATTTCATACAGGAGCATTTGCCAGCTGTAGCAAATGTGCTACTAAAAACCCATCTCAAGACATAATAAGAGAACTCTTAATTATGGGAAATGCAGCACATGAATGAAGTACACATACTCTTTTTTCTTTTTTTACTTTTAAAACTCAAAGGTTGAGTTTATATATTATACTAAACCAGGGGTCTTCAAACTTGGCCCTTTTATGACTTGTGGACTTCAACTCCCAGAATTCCTCAGCCAGGCACGCTGGCAGAGGAATTCTGGGAGTTGAAGTACACAAGTTATAAAAGGGCCTAGTTTGAAGACCCCTGTACTAAACCATAATATACAGCAGGTCTTCTCTGGAATAGCCGCCATCTTAGGGAATTTCCCTCCCCCTGAAGGATGGGCAGCCATCAGCTTGCTGCTGTTCTGGACAGAGGTTGTAGCTGGATTATTTCAATGAGCTTTTTCATGGATTGTGGGAACCTATTTTGGGTTTATAGGGGATTTTGTACTTGCTCTCCTTGCGTATTATTCTTTGTTCTTGATATCAATTTGCATTGAACTATTATCTTTTCCCCCTTCTTTGTCATGACGTTCTATTGCCTGGAATGGAGTGAGATGAGAATGGTTTATGTTACTAATTAATAATAATATTTTATGATTAGTTAAGTGCTGGTCTAGAAACCAGGAGACGATGAGTTCTAGTCCCAACCTAGGCATGAAAGCCTCTGGGTGATTTTAGGCCAAACCCCAGGAGACAGTGAGTTCTAATCCCTCCTTAGACATGAAAGTGGTTGGGTGGCTTTGGGCCAATCATCAGGGGATTGTGTGAGTTCTAGTCCTGCCTTAGGCATGAAAGCCAGCTGGTGACCTTGGGACAGTCACTCTCTCTTAGCCCAACCCACCTCACAGGGTTATTGCTGTGGGGAAAATAGGAGGAGGAAGGAGAAATAGGTATGCTTGCCACTTTGAGTTATTTATAAAATAATAAGGTGGAATATAAATCAAATAAATGAATGAATAAATACATACATAAATACATACATACATACATACATACATACATACATACATACATACATACATACATATAGCTTGCTTGGTTTGGGTTTATTGTGTGAATCAAGCCAACTATAGGTAATCACAAACCACCATTTGAACCAGCAATGACAAGTGTGAGCCCAATTATGTGTCAGTAATTTGGATCATTCTAAGGCAGTGGTGGCGAACCTATGGCATGAGTGCCAGAGGCGGCACTCGGAGCCCTCTGTGGGCATGCGCACCCCAGCCTCGTCTCCCCCTGTGGCCCCCTCCTCTCTAGAAGCCCCCCTGGAAGAGAGTCACCCCCACCGTGGCCTCCACGGAGCAGTGCAGCCAAGGACATAGCCAGACAGCAGGGACAAGACTCCGCCCTCGTACTCCATAGCATGCAGATGATGCTGCGGGGTGTAGGCGGACGGCGTGGCTGCCATGGTGCTGCAGGGCTGCCTGGGTGATCTGGGTGATCTACGGTGGGCCATTGAGGCAGTGCATGGCCCTGTGGGTGGGCGGAGCAGGCAGGGTAGGAGGCGAGGCGGGGGGGTGGGTTTTGGGTACTCGGTCTCTAAAAGGTTCGCCACACTGTTCTAAGGTCTTATCAGGCACTATTTTGTTCTGCTTATGGCCATGTTTTATTAAAATAAAATACCTGAGTAGAAATTAAGTGTCAACGGATTAGGCCAAAAGGGAGGAGATATTATGGCCTGTGATGCATTCATAATGCTCATGGAGACCATTTAATGGGATTTTTGCTCTTTTCGTCCGTTTTTTTTCTTCTGCCACAAGAAGAAACAACAAAAACTGAAGGAGGCTTGACGTGATCTCCATAAACCTCCGTCAATTGAGTGAGCTGGCAAGATCCTGTCTAACGTGTGCGACATATCAAACGTCTCTTGAGCTCCTCGTCTGCAGATTGAACAATGAATTTATTACTCAATGCACATATTAATTGGAGGCTATTCATTTCTCAGACTATTTCAGAACGTTCTTGCCTTCATGAACATCGTCCTGCTATTTTCATTATTGCAGCACCCTGATGTTAATTTGCTTTAGGTAGCTGGAAAGTGCAGAGAGGCATAAATCTTTCCTATATAGAACAAAGGCTGTGTGACTTCCTGGCTGTGAGAAATGGGCAGCAGTGAGGTCATTCCCTGTTTACAAATTTGCCCAGCTGATGGGTACTAGCGATGCGATCTCAGCATTTTATTTGTATGAAGTTTCTCAAAAAGCGTATTAATGAAATCTTTGCAATCCCCCGGATCCCAAAATGTTATCAACAATCTCTGAATGCTATCTTGCTGTAAAAACAACCCATAAAAACTATACAGGCAGTCCTTGACTTATAGCCATTCATTTAGTGACTGTCCAATGTTACAATGGCACTAAAAACTGTGACTTACAACCAGTTCTTACACTAACAACCAATACAGCATTCCCATGGTCATAGTTTAGCTGGTATCTAGCATGTATTTACAATTGTTGCAGCATTCTGAGACTACAGCCATTTATGACTTTCTCAGCTGGCTTCTAGTAAGCAAAGTCAATTGGAAAAGCTGACTTAAAGACTGCAGAATAGAATAGAATAGAATAGAATAGAATGGAATGGAATGGAATGGAATGGAATGGAATAGAATAGAATAGAATAGAATAGAATAGAATAGAATAGAATAGAATAGAATAGAATAGAATAGAATAGAATAGAATAGAATAGAATAGAATAGAATAGAATAGTTGGAAGGGACCTTGGAGGTCTTCTAGTCCAACCCCCTGCTCAAGCAGGAAAGCCTGTATCATTTCAGACAAATGGTTGTCCAATCTCTTCTTTAAAACTTCCAGTGTTGGAGCATCCACTGATTAATTGTTCTGTCAGGAAATTTCTCCCTAGCTCAAGGTTATTTCTCTCCTTGATTAGTTTCCATCCGTTGCTTCTTTTTTGTCCTGCCCTCAGGTGCTTTGAAGAATAGCTTTACTCCCTCTTCTTTGTGACAACCTCTGAGTTATCATGTCACACTTAGTCCTTTTTTTCATTAAACTAGACATATCCAATTCCAGCAACCATTCATATTTTTAGCCTCCAGTCCCCTAATCATCTTTGCTGCTCTTCTCTGTACTCTTTCTAGAGTCTCAACTTCTTTTTTACATCGTGGTGACCAAAACTGGATGCAGTATTCCAAGTGTGGCCTTACCAAGGCATTGTAAAGTGGTATTAATACTTCACGTGATCTTGATTCTATCCCTCTGTTAATGCAGCCTAGCGCTGTGTTGGCCTTTTTGGCAGCTGCAGCACACAGCTGGCTCATATTTAAGTGATTGTCCATTAGGACTCCGAGATCCCTCTCACAGTTACTACTATTGAGCAAGGTGCCACCTATGCTGTACTTGTGCATTTGGTTTTTCCTGCCTAAATGTAGAACTTTACTTTTTTCACCATTGAATTTCATTTTGTTGGATAGCACCCAATGTTCAAGTCTGTCGAGATCCTTCTGTATCTTAAGCCTGTCTTCTGGAGTGTCAGTTTGGTGTCATCTGCAAATTTGATGATGATATTGAAGAGTATTGGGCCTAAATCAGAGCCCTGGGGTACCCCACTGAATACATCTCCATGTAGATGCATTTCCATTGAGAACTATATGCTGAGTATGGCCGGTCAACCAGCTATGAATCCATCTGGTGGTGATGCTGTCTAACCCACATTTTTCTCTCTTATCAAGTAGTAGGTTGTGTTCTACTTTATCAAATGTCTTACTGAAGTCCAAGTAAATTATATCCACAGCATTCCTTTGGTCCACTAATTTTGTCAAAGAATGCAATAAAAATTGTCTGGCATGATCTGTTTATTGAAATTAGCTCTCTTAAAGTCCAAGACTCTAGTTTGACTTTGTTCTATTGCTTGTGCTAGCATAATGTTGAATTCCAATATTGCATGATCACTCCCCCCCCCCAAGGTTCCTGTAGCTTCAAGACTTTCTATCATTTCAACTCTTTAGTGAGAATTAAGTCCAATATGGTTGATACCCTAGTTCCCTTTTCTACTTTTTGGGAAACAAAGTTGTCTGCTAGGTTTGTCAGGAACCTGTTTGATCTTCTACTTGGTGCAAAGTTTGTCTCTCAGTTGAAGGATAGTTAAAGACTGGATGGTGGGGAATGGAAGGATTTATACTCCTTGCAGATAGCTTGTCGTTTGCATCATTCAAAAAGAATGCAAATGACCAGCTGTCTGCAAGGAATATAAATCCTTCTATTCCCCACCATCCAGCAGAGCTGAAGAAGTTTCTTGGCTGAGAAGTGAAACGTCTTCAAAGACAAACAAGAAAGACCAGTGGTTATGTTAAAAAATCAATAAAATATATTTTTAAAAAAAGAAAGTCCAGTTCCCTCCCGAAAAAGCATCTTTGGGACAATTATGCTTGTATGTCATGACAGTCATAAAACAGTTTGGTCATACAACTGAACCACTTTATGATACTTTTTGTGATAGTCATTAACTAAGTCACCATGGGTTGTTAAGTGAATCCATGGTCATTAACTGAATCAATATTTACTGTGGGCATATTTTGCGAAAACTGGATGGAAGTGCCAATTTTTGGCAAAATTGTTGTAAAACGCAGTCACATGATCACAGGACGCTGCAAACAGTCGTAAACAGAGAATGTTGCTGAGCACTTGAAGTTTGTTAGCTCATTGAGTCCAGCTCATATGTCCTGTTTTCCAGTTTAGTTGTAACTTCAAAATGGCTGCTAAGCAAGCTGTTGTACATTGAAAAATACCTCTGTACAACGGATTGGGGAGGTATAATACCCAGCAGATAGGCTAATGTGATGGAACATCCTTGGTAGACAGGAAGAAGAGATGCAGACTGAACAAGCATCATGTGACAAATAGCTCACAGAAGGAAGGAGGGTATAGGAAACATTTCAGATGGGACCCTTCTTATTTTCTGAAATATTTTCAGACTTATAAGGTTTGGCTTATAATAGTATTAGTACTCCTGGTGATGCTTCTTGTGTGGATTAATGTCCACATAAGAGCAACAAAGATGATTGGGGGACTGGAGGCTAAAACATGTAAGGAAGATGTTGAGACTCTAGAAAGAGTACAGAGTACAGAGAAGAGCAACAAAGATGATTAGGGGACTGGAGGCGAAAGCATATAAGGACATAATTTACTTGGACTTCAGTAAGGCATTTGATAAAGTAGATCACAACCTACTACTTGATAAGATAGAAAAATGTGGGGTAGACACCATCGCCACCAGATGGATCCATAGCTGGCAGACGAGCCGTACTCAGCGAGTGGTCCTCAATGGAACCGCACCTAAATGGAGGGAAGTGTGTAGTGGGGTGCCCCAGGGCTACTGTTCTGGGCCCAGTGCTCTTCAACATCTTCATCAACAATTTGGACGAGGGGATAGATGGGGAACTCATCAAATTTGCAGATGATACCAAGCTGGCAGGAATAGCCGACACTCCAGAAGACAGGCTTAGGATACAGGAGGATCTGGACAGACTTGAACACTGGGCACTATCTAACAAAATGAAATTCAATGGTGAAAAAAGCAAGGTTCTACATTTAGGCAAGAAAAACCAAATGTACAGGTATAATATAGGGTGTACCTTGCTCTATAGTAGTAAACTGTGAGAGGGATCTCGGAGTCCTAGTGAACAATCACTTAAATATGAGCCAGCCGTGTGCTGCAGCTGCCAAAAAAGCTAACACAGTGCTGGGCTGCATTAACAGAGGGATAGAATCAAGATCACGTGAAGTGTTAATACCACTTTACAATGCCTTGGTAAGGCCACACTTGGAATACTGCATCCAGTTTTGATCACCGCAATGTAAAAAAGATGTTGAGACTCTAGAAAGAGTACAGAGAAGAGCAACAAAGATGATTAGGGGACTGGAGGCTAAAGCATATAAGGAACGGTTGCTGGAATTGGGTATGTCTAGTTTAATGAAGAGAAAGACGAGGGGGGACATGATAGCAGTGTTCCAGTATCTCAGGGGCTGCCCCAAAGAAGAGGGAGTCAAGCTATTCTCCAAAGCACCTGAAGGCAGGACAAGAAGCAATGGGTGGAAACTAACCAAGGAGAGAAGCAACCTAGAACTAAGGAGAAATTTCCTGACAGTTAGAACAATGAACCAGTGGAACAACCTGCCTCCAGAAGCAGTGAATGCTCCAACACTGGAAGTTTTTAAGAAGAGACTGGACAGCCATTTGTCTGAAATGGTATAGGGTTTCCTGCCTGAGCAGGGGGTTGGACTAGATGACCTCCTATGTCCCTTTCAACTTTATTATTATTATTATTATTATTATTATTATTATTATTATTATTATTATTATTATCATCATCATCATCATCATCATCCCTGCAGGGCTAAACAGCTAGTTATTGAAACAAGCCTAGCATGTTGTGTAAAACTAGGCTTTTTAACACACAGTAATCCCACACTTTTAGTAGTTTTTGCTCTTGTTCATGGGACACTAATGTACTGGTGTCCTTGGTACTTTCTGAGCTTGTTTGTTTTCTGCAGACATTTCATTACCCACCTAGGTAATAACGTCAATTCAATTGACCCTGAGCTACAAAAATTCTTCCGGCAGTAACACTAATAAATTAACCACCAAGTTGGATTTCAGAGCATGGTATAATTTTTTTCCGTATAAATATTTGTTATGTTTTACCAATAGGAATAAAATGCAAAATAGAAATACAAAACAGAAAAAAATACATCAATCAGTAATAACAAGGGGAAAAAAAAGAAAAAATGTGTACATAAAAGGAAAAAAAGGGGGCAAAAAAAATGACCAAAACATCCAACATTAAACCTATGAAAAATTCACCCTGGTGGATGCTAATAATAATAATAAAAAAAAAAACTGGTAAATTTTCCTCCCCTTACATAATGGGTCTAAATATTTATAAACTTTCTCCTCCTTCTTTAACAAGAAAAATATATTATTTAAAAATATATTTCCGATGAGGAGGTCTATAATAATCGAATTGACCTAACATCTAATATATATAAAAAATAAAATAAAAAATAAGTTAACAGGTTAGCCCAAATATTACGCTAGTCTTCAAATCCCTCTGTTAACCAGTATAATTTTGATCCTATTTAGCATGCTGGTTTCAAAGATGGCGTTCTGGAACCAGCTTATTAAATCCAAATAACTAAAAATTCAAATAAGATTGTACCAGCTCAGAGTTTACAGAGAATAAAATAATGACAGAGTTGACTATACAATCTTGTCAGAAGATATTGCCTTTCATGGTAATATTCTGTTGCCTCCTTCTTATTTCATTTAAAAATGTTCATTATTCAGGGGTCTCACTGAGGTTTAGAGAATATTAAATTAACTGACCTGGGGCGAAATTGCCTTCTCTTTAGGATAGAATTGATACTGGATGCTTTCAGATCTGAAATTCTATTCTTTTTCTTTTAGCCTTTATGTAGTTTTTAAAAAATCTACAATTAATTCTTATGCTTTATTATATAGACAGAAAGCGGAACAGATGAGCATATCAATGCATTGCACTCCCACTTTTGAATATGAGCAAATTATACACTCCGTTTCTTGGAAATATTTGGAAATACACACCATGGTGGGAAATACTAGCACAGCACTTCAGAGATTTGCCTTTTAATTGACCAGCGTTTAAAAATTTAGCATTCTTGTACTCAGAGAAGAAATAGAACAAGAGAAAAGATCGAAAAAAATTGGCTGCTTAGTTGTAAAAACTTCAACAAAGGAAAATTTTATTTGGGAGAAAGTTCCATAAATTGTGATAGTTCAATGTATATTGATCAAACCTGAAACAGTTGTAGCATTAGCTAACAAATTAACAGTGGCTTCGTTTACACTTCTTAGAACAAGTTGTCATTCTTTTTTTAAAACAATATTTAACTGAAAGCATTATTGCATCTAAAAATGCATGCAATATGTAGCATTCATTTTATTGATTGTTTACTTGTTTGCTTTCTCTTCAGAAAGGACAATCAAGTAGGATAGCAGCTAAAAATAGGGTAAGAATACCAAATCACATCCAACGAAGTTAAAGACCAAAAACCAAAATAGATAGTTAATAGCATGCAAACCCACCCTTGGCTAATCCAACTACATATTTGTTTTAATTCTGCATGATTTGTTTATGGTTCAGCTCCAAAGATATAATGTTTCTGAGGTTCTTGCAGATGTTTCATTACCCAACTAGGTAACATCATCACTGCTAGAAGGGAGTGGCGTTTGCTGACTGTTTATATAGAAGGCTCAGGGATGGTGGGAGGGGTCATGATAGTTCCTTGATCAGGCCGTTATTTACAGTTTAGGTAATTGGCACTTGGTTGATTGGGGTATTGTTTACTGCTTGACTGTTTGTCTGGTATTATTCCTGGTGTTAATCCAAGAAAAAAACAACGCTCCCACCAACACTGACAGGGCAAGCCACCTTATATAAACACAGAGCAAACCCAGTGGTGGGATTCAGCTGGTTCGCACTAGCTGGGCAGAACCGTTATCTACTTTCTCTTGAGTTCCACAAACTGATTGTTAAAATGGCAGAGCTCATGTGTGCACCTGCCTCGCACTTGCCCTGCATCTGCCATGCTGTTCCCGGCGTGCTGCAGCTTACCCAAGGTGGCCAGCCAGGAACCAAAGTGCTACCAAAACAGTGGAATCTGTGTGCGCACCTGCCTCGTCTGCATCAGCCATGCTCTCCACGGTGTGCTGCAGTTGATCCGAGGCGTGGAGAGCACAGTTGATAGGTGAGTGTGTAGCAGGCACATGCACACACTCTACTGTTTTCAGCAACACTTCGGTGCCTGGCCAGCCACTTTGGTGAGAAGAAAGAGGAAAAGTGGCAGAGTGAGAAGTGGAGCCATCCTGGCTAGTCAGGCACTGAAGTGTCGCTGAAAACAGCAAAGTCTGTGTGCACCTGCTACATGTTTGCCCCGCATCAGCCATGCTCTTCATGCCTCGGATCAACTGCAGCGCACTATGAAGAACATGGCTAACATGGGGCGAGCATGTGGCAGGCAGGCACATGGGCATCTGGGCGGCAGTAGTGAGGCAAGCTCTGACGTGCTCCTCCACCGCCGCGGGTAGTCCACAAACAAAAGAAGTTTGTGGGACCAAAAAAAAGTTCAATCAATTCCAACTTCTTGCAAAAAAACCAAGATCTTGCAAAGTTGGAATTGATTGACTGAACTTTTTTTTTTTAGTCCCATAAACTTCTTTTGCTTGTGGAACTGCCCACAGTGGTGGCAGAGTGCATGAGAGCTGGAAAGAAGGTTAGCAAAGAAATGCTTTGGGAAGGGAGGTCATCTGAGCAGTGGTGGGTGAGGCAAGCTCTCCAACTCCACAGTGGCAGAGAAATGTGACGCTTTCTGACTCTGGCGTTCCACTTGGCATTTTGGTGGCTGTGTGGGCAGAGCTGTGAAGAGGGCCAGCTGGCCAAAAGCACCAGCAGTCTGGCTCAGAAGGAGAGTGAAAGGACAAACCCACTAAGGGTGCCAGGCCTAAAACAGGCCCGTAGCTCTCTGGCAGCTGCCCAGGCCTGCCAGAGGGAAGGCCGGCATCTACTGCTATCGGCACTTATGGTAAACACAGTGGCATTCCAGCTCTGGCAGGGAAGAGGCAACCAGCATGGGTGCTGCAGGCAGGACACCGGATTACTTCAGCACCCTCCATGACCCTCCGGCCTTCTGCCAGCACTTTAGCCTTGGGCTGCCACCGCATGTGCGGTGAAAATAAGATCTAATGGGTCTTTTGGTCAAAAAAAAAAATAAGACTCAGTTTTATTTTGGGGAAAACATGGTAACATAATCTAGTTTTGTGTACCTCTTTTATTGTTCTTATTTAAGTATTAAATGCATGAAATAATAAATTACCTTTTGGTATATTGGTTTTTTATACTTAAAGTGGCCATTAGGGCAGAGAACCAGTTGTTAAATTATTTGAATCTCACCACTGAGCAAACCCACTCCTTTCTAGCACTGATGACGTTACCTAGTTGAGTAATGAAACATCTGCAAGGAAACAACCAAGCCCAGAGAGCACCAAGGACCCCACAATTCAACCCTGGGCTACAAATTTCTCTTCTATTGGTATAGTAACTTTTCCCTGCCCTTCATTAACTCCTTATTGAACTTAGCTGAAGACTTTTTTTGGAAAATGGCGAGAATGTCCACCAAACTCAACTGCTGATGGAGCCTGTGTTTCCATGGTTTTAGAGCAATATCAGAGCTGTGTCCTTCAGACCCACCAAATAAGCTTCTGAGAACAGGCGGTATTTTTCAAAAGACATCCCATTCAAATGTTAATATCCAGGTAGGCATATTCAGATATTCAGGCCCAAATAATGTAGAACGTTAAAGGATAAAGACATTATATCTTAAAAGCAATTGGCAATTAGTGCAAATTTGTTCAACAGGGAGATAATATAGTGCTGATATCATATCTCAGTTGGAAGGTTAGCTATTATAATATAACCTTGATTCAAATGTTCCAGGAATAGCTTCATATGCAGATCCCATTGCAGTAATGTAATTATAAGGGAAGCAAGATACAAATAGACCTCAACTTATAACCACAATTGAGGCCAGAATTTCCACTAGTAAACAAGGCAGTTATTAAATGAGTCAGAGCTGGTTTTTTTTTTAACCTTTGTTACCACAGTTATTCAGCAAATCACTGAAGTTGTTAAATGAATCATGCAGTTCTGGCAAAAATAACACTCACTGCAGAATGGATTTGCTTAATGACTGCTGCAGAAAATCAGGTATGGTCACATGGTTATCTGCTTAATGACTAGCATGACTTACAACTATAATTCCAAGCTCAATTATGGTCATAAATTGAATATTTATATATCATTACAGGCTGTATCATAATCAAGAACTTGAAAAATATTCCAGCATTTCATACACTTACCAAGAAAACAAATAGGGCTACACATGAGTACTAATGTACTGAGTAAAAATCAAGAGCAATTTTACCTTTAGATAAAGAATAATTTGGTTGTTTAGTGCATTTATAGATTTAAAACAATTGAATGTCTCCTAGATTTATTTTGAAGTTTTCCATTAAATTCACGGGCTAAAGGCATTGCAAGGAAACAAGTAGTGTGAACAACAAGTCTTCTTTATTCATTCACCAACAAACAGCAACAGAAAAAAATGGCGTGCAGGCCTTTTATAGTGTCCTTCCAAAGGCCAGTGTCAGCCAATGAATGCAAGGATGTTTTCGCGCCTTGCGCATGCGCGCAAGGCTGGAGACAGCCAGTCTGGTTCCGGGCAGCCTTGTGGTTTGCCCGGGACTCTTTGCAATATTTCTGAGCCTGCTGAATGATTCAGCAGGCCCAGGACATAACACCGCTCCCCCCCTAAATAAAACAATAAGTACCCTTATTATAGCAGCACACATACATGTGTTCAATTGGCAGGTTGATATTGTTGTTATACATTATGCCTGCACACAGGCAGACCACTCATACATTTTTTAAATATGTACAAGAATACAATCACAATACTTAATACCTTGAGGTGTAGCACCCCTTCATTTGAGTGTTTGTTCTGCAATTGGAAGAACTAGCAAGATTCCCTTGGCTTGACAGAAACCTCACATAGTCTTTAAGATGTTTAGGTGGACCCTTGGCCTGCTGTGACCTTCTTATGGTCGGTGTGTGTGCCTGGCCTGCCAGCTCGCCTGCCAGCCTAGGCAGACCAGGACTTTGGTGCCCCAAAGACCCAGGTGACCCACCCAGCTGCTGACTGGCTGGATCCTCTAAATCCAAGCCAGGGTTCCTTGGGGGGGTGGAATTCCCCAAGTCCAGTGGGGGGGTGGAATTCTCCAAGTCCACAATGGATTCCTCTTGGGAGCACTGTCCCTTGAGCCCAAGACCAGCAGCTGGAGTGGCCTGAGTGGCTGATGTGCCCCAATAACCCATGGTCCCCCTGTATGTGCCAGAGGTGCCAGAGTCAGAAGTCGCCTCCATGGCAACCCCCTTTCTGGAGACTCCCTGTCTGGAGCAATAGCTGAAGTGTGCGAATGCCCCCTTTCTGCCATTGGAACATGTACGGCAGTGTATGAAGTACCGCTAGAGCAGGGAGACTGTGGACCAGAATTGTGATTATGGTCCTCCTCCCCCACCCCCGAGAGCAGAGCCAGGAGTGGAAGTGTTGCTAGGAAGCCTCCAGCGCAGTTGGTCTATGTGACATCGGATGACGTGCTCATCGTCCAAGGCCACTTCGTATGACAGTGGCCCAGAGACCTTGCATACCACTGCTGTGACCCAGAGATGTCCAGATCCATAGTTCTTTGCCCAGACCGGCTCTTTCCTGTGGCTGTGCAAGGTGTGGTGCATTGTGAAAGAAGGAAATTAGCTAACCTGTGATGCCAGTTGCCATAAGTGATTCTCTCTTGAGCATCTTTGGTAGTGCGTACCATCCTCTCTGCCTGGCCGTTGGAAGATGGATGAAATGGTGCTAAAGTTGCATGCCGGATCAAGTTGGCCTGTAGAAAAGTCTGAAACTCAGAAGAAGTAAATTGGAGGCCATTGTCTGAGACCAGGACATTCGGAAGTCCATGGGAGGCGAAGATTCTTCTCAACAGTCCTAGCAGTAGTAGTGGAGGAAACAGGCACAACCTCTAGCCACTTGGAATGGCTGTCAACGAGGAAAAGAAAGAATTGCCCCTGGTACTCTTGACCAAGGGGCTTGTGTTTCCTCCCACCTGTGTACAGGGACCTGAGGAATTTCAGGCCTAGACTGTTGGTACACTTGGCACCCGTGAACCTGGGCCTCGATGTCTTTATCGAGCCCAGGCCACCAGAGATGGCTGCGCGCAAGCACTTTCATCTGGACTATACTCGGATGTTCCTCATGCAGAGAGATCAAGACTCTAGTCCTCAATGAGGCTGGGATGACTACCCTGCTACCCCATAAAAGGCACCCTTTGAAAGTGGAAAGCTCGTGCTTCCTTTGCCAGAAGCTCTGAAACTCAGTACCTGGACACGTGTCAGACCATCCTGACAACACCCATGTCAGCACACATGTAAGCATGTGATCAGTGGCAGTTTCTGCAGCCACATCCCTAGCATTGAGGGGAGATTCAGGCAACTCCTGAATGGAGAGGATGTGAATAGCAGGGGCAGGATCAGCCTCTATCTTTTATAGAGGCAATCTGCTGAGGCCATCTGCATGGCCCATTCTTTCCCAGGTTTGTGAATCAGTGTGTAGTCATATGCTGAAAGGAAAATTGACCATCTCAGCATTCTAGGAGATATTATGTGAGGGGTTTACTTGTTTCTGGTAAACAAACCCAGCAGAGGCTTATTGTCTGTATGGACTGTGAAACGGCAGCCATATAAGAAATCATGAAATTTCTTTATGCCAGCCACTATGGCTAAGGCTTCTCTGTCAATCTGGGTGTAATTACGCTCTGCAGATGATAGAGTCCTTGAATAGTAGGCCACAGGGACTTCTGTCCCATCAGCCTTCAGGTGGCTAAGTACTGCTCCCACCCAATAAAGGGATGCATCACATGCGATGCACACCGGCAATTGCTCATTGAAATGCATTAAGACAGCATTTGAAGAAAGCAAGGCCTTAACCTCATTGAAATTCCTTTCATGGACCTTTGTCCACTGCCATGGAGCCTATTTATCCAAGAGCCGATATAACGGCTCAGCCACTGCAGCCTTATGTGGAAGGAATGCATGATAAAAGTTTAAGAGTCCCAGAAAAGCCTGAAGTTCGTTTTTGGACTTGGGGCCTGCTGAATTGCTTGGAGCTTGGATTCAGCAGGATGGATGCCTTGAGCATCAATTCTGAAGCCTAAGAATTCAGTGGAAGTGACTCTAATTTTACATTTACCTTGCTTCAGCTTCAGACCCGCTTGGCGGAAATGAAGCAAGACAAGCCCTTAATCTTTCAGCTATGTTTAGAGATGACTCCCCAGCAATGAGGATGTCATCAAAGTAGGGACAGACCCCAGGAATACCACGGAGATTGCACTCCATTACACTTTGGAATATGCCAGGGGCCACATTAATCCCAAACTGCAATCTTTTGACCTTAAAGGGTCCCCGGTGCATTACAATTGTTTGAGCCTCAGCTGTGCCAAATCAAGTTTTGCAAAAAATTTGCCCCCCCCTTGAGGGAGGCCAGAATGTGGCTCACCACAGGCACTTGATATGTTTTCTGTTGCAGCACTTTGTTCAGTGTACATTTATAGTCCGCACAAATTT
Source organism: Bothrops alternatus (assembly GCA_034064705.1). Classification (NCBI taxonomy): domain Eukaryota; kingdom Metazoa; phylum Chordata; class Lepidosauria; order Squamata; family Viperidae; genus Bothrops; species Bothrops alternatus. Next base: position 1,621,801 of record JARGCV010000179.1, on the reverse strand, counting down.
GGAATTCTCCATTAGCCTTTAGAGGGGTTACAATGGGGTTTCCTATGGACTAGAGTCCACAGGTTCTAAGATGCCCTGCTGGAGCAGCTTGTCCAGCTCTGCATCAATTTTGCTTTTGAGAGCAAAAGGCACCCTTCTAGGCTTAATCCTAATGGGTGTGATAGCTGGGTCTAAGCGTAATGCAATGGGAGGCCCCTTGTATGAACCAAGCTCTGTGTTAAACACATCAGCAAACTCCTTGCAGACTTCTGCAAGGCCTGACGTTTGCAGGCTGTGAAGTCCAGTCACTTGGATTCCAAGGGCCTCGAACCAATCGAGTCCAATGAGACTTGTGCAATCACGCCCAACTACCACCACATCTAGTAGGCTTTCAAAAGCCTTACGCTGCACTTTGAGCATGGCCTCCCCCTTCACGCTGACTCTGGAATTCTGGAAGTCAGTGAGAATTAAGTTCGATGGCCTGAGTTTTACTTGTAGGCCACTATTGCTGCAAATCTTTTTGAAGGTGTCATGAGAAATGATCGATAGAGTGGACCCTGTGTCCAACTCCATCGACAAGGGAACCCCCTGCAACTTCACGTCAATGTGAAGCTTTTTTTTAAGTGGCTTATGTGTTCCTGTCCTTAAAATGCTCCTGCACAATGCACAGAAACCCACCCTGTGTTGGCTGGGGACCCTGGTACCTTTCTGAAGCAATTCTTCCTGAGGCCTTCTGGCGACCCAAACAGACAGATGACAAGTGGCAGAACGGAATCTGCAGTCAGCGTGCTTGTGGCATCCTCCACACCCAAAACACTGAGGAGATGCTGGGGCCTTGTCTGGACACTCCTTCGGCCTTCTCTCCGCTGACTGGTGCAGCCTATCCACCTCCTCTTCAGGATCCTGTTCTGGATCTTCTCAAGTGACCTCTTGATGGATTGTAAGTGGCTGGAAGATTTTTGGCGAGCCGCAAGCCCTTCACAGCGCCACCCGCTGCTTCTTCAGCTACAACCTCTCTCAAGGCATCTTGGAATGAAACATCTTCCTTGGTGAAGATCTTCTGCTGCAGCTCATGACTTCTTAGGCCACAAACGAAATGATCCAGCAGCCTCTCTTCCAGATCCTTGAATTCACAAGGCTTTGCTGCTTGCCTTAAGGCAGCAATAAAGTCCGCAGCAGACTCACCAGGCCTCTGGTCCCTGTGCTCAAATGCGTGTCACCAAGCAATCACTGAAAGTTTAGGTTGGAAATGTTCTTTCAGCATCTTCTTTAAATCTGTATAAGACACTGACTCCAAAAGCATCGGGGCCACCACATTCTCTGCTATGTCAAATGTTTCTTGTCCACAAACACACAGCAGGGTAGCCGCTTTAAGGCCGTCTTCTCTTATCTGATTTACTCTGAAGTAATTCTCCACCCGCGCCAAGTACGAGTTCCAGCGTTCTGGGTGAGAAATATCAAAGTCTGACAACCGGCCTATCTTAAATATCTTAGCCTTCTGCAACCCTCGTCAACGCCTTCACTGTAAATCTTTTGTTGGAAAGGGGTCCTTCTGCCAAGTTCACCTCCAGCAATTCTGTACTGGCAGGCAGAGTCGCGATTCTGGACACCGAGCTTTCCCCAGGGCATCAGGACTCCCTTGGTAAGTCCTATCTTCTTCTGTTGGTAATCTTGCTTGCAATGATCCCACCTTCATTGCCACTGTTAAATTTGAGGGTTAAAGACATTGCAAGGAAACAAGTAGTGTGAACAGCAAGTCTTCTTTATTCATTCACCAACAAACAGCAACAGAAAAAATGGCGCGCAGGCCTTTTATAGTGTCCTTCCAAAGGCCAGCGTCAGCCAATAAACGCAAGGCTGTTTTCATGCCTTGTGCATGCGTGCAAGGCTGGAGACAGCCAGTCTGGTCCTGGGCAGCCTTGTGGTTTGCCCGGGACCCTTTGCAACATTTCTGAGCCTGCTGAATGATTCAGCAGGCCCAGAACATAACATTTTCCATTCCTGCCTTTCTTACTATTGCAAACCAGGACTCAGTTAGCACAAACCTCAATGGGCATTTTGTTGTGAAACACCTTTGGACTTTTACTAATACAGGAGCTAAGATAGGTTACAATAATAATAATGCTGCATTGGCTTGATTTTGTTGTTGGTAATAATTGGATGTGATTTTTCAAACATTTCATTCGCCCTTGTTATTTTCCAAGTAAATCCAATTCTTTGTTTTGTAACAGAGGTAAAATGAAATTGAACAGTTTGGGGTTCCCCTGTGTAAAACCTGCAAAAACTCATCTACAGTAGTTGTCTCAAAGCTATTGTGTTCTCTTAGGGAAAAAAAACACTAATAGCATACCATTTTGTTTGCTTCATTTCCCATATATTATGCCCACTATGGAAAGGTTAGCACTGCTTGGTTGCTGGGATTGACTTAATAAATGGACAGATCTGAGCTACACTAACGTAGATTAAGTAACTTCAAATCTTCTCTTAAAGACACAGCCAGTATCAGCATTAAAATGAATAGTTAGAATGAACAATGCAATTATTCCCTGATCTGAAGTCTCTACTAAGCATTGCAGAAAGTAATAATTCTGCATAGTGAAGTATTGCATTGAGCAATAATTGAGCTCATGTGAAAAATCTAATGGTCTTGGGCTAAGCCAGGAGTAGGCAACCTTGGCTCTCTTATGACTCGTGGATTTCAACTCCCAGAATTCCTGAGCCAGCCATGCTGAGAGGAAAGAGAAAGGTTTCCAAGCTGAGCCGTGCTGGCTCAGGAATTCTGGGAGTTGAAGTCCACGAGTCATAAAAGAGCCAAGGTGGCCTATCCCTGGGCTAAATTGAGAGGTACTGAGCATAATCAATAGCAGAGAATATTTGTAGCTCAGGGCTGAACTGCATTTATTATATTATAGTGTATTCTGTATTATAATGAAAAGGAGGACACAAATAAATTGAAGAAAAAATATCATAAATAAAAGAAACATTTTATTCATTGCAACAATAATACAGAATACACTATAATATGATAAATGCATAATAAAAAACATTTGTAACAATAACATTTTATATTGTAATTATGTTTACATGCCTATTAATTATTATTTAAATGAGTACTTTTCCATTGAATGAATATTTTTTGTCAATGTATCATCTTCTAACAATATATTGGAAGTATCTGAACAAGAAATATCCTTCATATTGAATTTTACGGCAAGTGCTGCAGCTAGAGTATCAACATTCAATCTCGATTTCTCACTTTTCCAAAAACCATTAGCAATTGAAAAAACCCTTTCAACTGCTGCATTAGTTCCAGGGCTGCACAACATAAATTGAACAAGAATAAATAAATTTTCACATGGAATATGTTCATTTTTGAAATGGCTGAATATTTCCACCCATCTTTTATCAATTTCAATGTGTTTATTTTCCCATTGTATTAATTTTTCAGAATTTAAAAATACATTCAGACTTCTAATTTTTTCAAAGAGACAATTGTTGTCTATTTTAATGTCCGGCATTTTTTTAGATAAAAACTCAACACAAGATTCAATATCTGTCCAATATACTTACGATGAAGTCAAAAAATACCATTGAAACTGTTATTTCCTGTGATGTTTGTTTCAGACCATTCTTCGATATATTGAAAACATGTTTGGTAAAAATTCTGCACTTCTTTGATAAACTTTTCCATTATGCCTGGATTTGATTCCTCTAAGTCTGACAATTTTCTTTTTATAACTAAAGGAAGAAATTTTTCTTTAAATCGAGTTTTATGTTGAAGGATAAAATCATTCAAAATAAGACTAACCTCTGTAGCTGAAATGTGTTCACCTTCAATCTTTTGAACTGTTTTGTGAAAAATAGATGCTTGATTATGTACAAAATACATTAATATTTCAGATATTTCATTATTGAAAAACGATTCCAGGATTTTAGGACATTTGTCTAAACTTAAAAAATGTGAACAGAGAGGCTCAAATAATTGTAGAACACGCTCTGTAGCAGGTGTTAGAGCAAGCCATCTAACTTTTGAATATCCAAAAAGTTTTTTGTATTGAACATTCGCTTCTTCACAAAATTGTTTTAAAGTAGCCACACAAACGGTAAAACGACTAAAATACAAATATAGTTATTATTACTTCTACATCAATTGGCATGGCACATGATGCCGTGTTGATTGCATTTGACAAAATATGTGCATTACAACCTATTCCTAGTATATTTTTTTTTGGAGTAAATCTTGTAATTTTACATACACATTATTCACCCCTTTGTGTCTTCACCCACCAACATTTGTGTTTGAATTATCATCTGTTAGTGCAACAACTTTGGATTTCAAATTGTTTTCATTTATTACTCTGTATAGATGGTTTGACAAAATTTCAACAGTTTCGCCCTCAATGGATTCTAAATTTAAATTTTTTACTTAAATGCCCTTGGTAACATTAAAATATTTTACTAGTAATGGATGTAATTTAGTTTCATTATGATTGGATGCATCAGATAAAACCGTTACAAATGCTGCAGTTTCCAAGTCTTCTGTAAGTATTTTGTCACAATAATTTTTAAATACTGATTTAATAATAGCCTCGCATTTTATCCTGGCACATGAAAATTTAGAATCTTGAAACTTTTTCAATAATTTAGTTGTACAATCCATACTACGAAAACTTTGATTGTGAATTATGGTATGGTATGGAATGCAAATGTTCCCTCCCTTGCAGCTAACTGTTTTTCATCTTCAGAATACTTTGAAGTTTTAAAAAACTTGTTACTTTACAACTGGAAGCAGATGCATCTGATGATTGCTTATGTTTCTTGGTGGTCAAGTGTTTCGTAATAGCTGCTCTGCCCCCAACTGCAATACAAAATTCTCTGCTGCAAATATTGCAGAAAACAATGTTATCCTTCTTTCATGTGATGAATGGAAATTCCTTATTCAATTTATTGTTGAAATGGCATTTCCTCATTTTTGATTTTTCCATCCATAAATGGAAGTTAGTCTCCTCCAGGTATCTTCGGGACTAACTAGGAGATGGTGTAGTTGGGTAGCAGGGAGGGGTGCAAAGTTCCTGCCAATTCGCCTTCGCTGTAGACAACTTGCATGTGCAAAGTTTGCCAGTTGGGTGTTTGGCATGCTCAGCAGCAATTCCTATTGGCTTTCAAAAGCCAATAGGGGGAGTAGCACAGTTCATGCAAAAGTTGAACATCAAAAAAAGGTGCCGGAACGCCGTTCTGAGCATTCTATGAGAGAAAGAAAGCCCTGCAGATTAGTCTTCAAATATCAAAAAGGAGGACATGTAGGAGGACACTTTTTGAGGGAGGACAGAACTTACAAAAGGAGGACTGTCCTCCATAAAGGAGGACGGTTGGTCACCTTATTAAAGAATTAAGTTCAAACAGGAGGACCTATTTCAGTTTCTCAGGATCTTCCTAATGTTAAGGGGGTTGAATGGACGTATACAATAGAAGAAGGGGACGAAAGAGAATGAGGTGGCTGGATGGAGTCACTAAAGCAGTAGGAGTGAGCTTCAATGGACTCCAGAAGATGGTAGAGGACAGGAAGGCCTGGAGGAACGTTGTCCATGGGGTCGCGATAGGGTGGACATAACTTCACAATTAACAACAACAACATACATACATACATACATACATACATACATACATACATACATACATACATACATACATATATCCACAGGCCAGTCCACTAAGCAGTATTCAGTATGGGATGGTAGAAATCAGTATAAAAATATGTAGTTTCTAACTTCATTTTTTTTCATCCATCTTCCCCTGAAATTCACTTATTCCCCAAATTCTCAAGTCTCTGAATTTTTCAAAACAATTTTTTTAAAAAGATATTAAAGAAAAGTTGCAGCAAATTGCATATAACACACGAAGTAATATCCCGAAATGCATTATCTTAGGTGAAATATATATAGATGAAAAAAGCCCTGTATATATCTTGTGAAATTGTGATTAAACGACACCGATTTGGAGAATAATGCATCTAAGGACATCATTTTAGCGCAATGATGCACACGCAACCCACAAAACAGAAATAAGATGGACTGAAAACGGAAAAGGAAAAGGAAAAAGAAACTGAAAATGCCAACTGTGTCTTTACAAGCAATCCTTGACTTATAACCAGTGAGGTTGCAAGAGTACTGAAAAAAGGGATTTATAACCAGTCCTCACACTTATGACCATTGCAGCATTCTCCACAGTCACATGCTCAAAACTTGGGCCCATGGCCACCTGCATGTAATTATGATGGCTGCAGCAAGATGGTTGCTTACTTGATCACTTTGTGGCTTTCAACACCATCAACCATGATACTTCTGGATCAGCTCAGGCAATTAGAAGTGAGCAGCATTATGCTGTGCTGGCTCACTTCCTTTCTCCGGGGTTGTTTTCAGTCGGTGTTTATTGGGGGGGAAGATCCCACCCTCAACCTCTACTCTGGGGGTGCCACAGGGTTCGGTGCTTTCTCCTATTCAATGTTTACATGAGGCCCCTGGGCCCAATATACATCTCTAACCCTGGCAAATTAAATGATGCCATGGACATCTTAAGCCCAAGGCCATAAGATTATGAGTGTCTGCATCAGGAACTGCAGGTTTCAACTGAACCCTGGGCAAGACTGAGTGACTTTGGATTTGGGGACCTGCTGGTTCTAGAACTATGCCATCTTTGGTGTCGGATGAGGTTGCACTATCCCAAACAGACCTAGTATGCAACCTTTGGCATTCTTCTGGAGTCATGACACCTGTTCCAAAAGCAGGTGGCAGTCGTGGCTAGAAGGGCCTTTGCACAGCTTTGTATTGTGCCAGTTGTGCCCATTTCAAGATCCAGAGTCTCTGCTCATGGGATTACTCATGCCCTAGTCGTCTCCTGGTTGACTATTGTAACTCGATTTACATAAGGCTGACCTTGAAGAGTATCTAGAAGCTTTAACTAGTGTGGAATGCTATGGTGTAGGCAGTTATGCATGCCTCTATAACAGGAGCCCCCAACCTCCGGTCCATGGACCGGTACCAGGCTGCGGCATGCAAGCAACCGGTCCATACAAACAAGCAAAGTCCCATCCATGGGATGCAGGCAGCACACAAAACCATGCACCCTCCAGCCCATGAAAAAACCTCTCTCCATGGAACCAGTCCCTGGTGCCCAAAAAGTTAGGGACCTCTGCTTTAGAATATCACACACTACACCTCTGTTCCGTGAGTTCTTCATAGTCCAGTTATTTAAGAGACCACCTCTTGATTATATCTGCCTGTCCCTTTCAGATCAGTTGAAGAGGCATCTACAGGTCCTATCTGATAGGAAGCTACACTTGGTAGATCTCAGGGAGGAAATTGCTTTATGGATTATCCCCCTTGCCCCCCACCCAGAAGTGAGGCTGGCTCAATCTGTGTTGATTTTCCAGAAGTCCCTTAAAACCAGATTATCAGACTTGGGGCCCCAGGCAACCAGTAAGGAACCAGGGTAGCTCAGTGGTTAGACTGCAGTATTGCAGGCTAATTCAGCTCATTGCCACAAGTTCGATCCTCACCAGCTCAAGGTTGACCCAGCCTTCCATCTTTCTAAGATTGGTAAAATGAGGACCCAGATTGTTGGGAGCAACATGCTGACTATAAACTGCTTAGAGAGAACTGTAAGGCACTATGAACTAGTATATAAATCTAAGTGCTATTGCTAATGTTACTGAGGTGGGTCTATTGCTGTGAACATCTCTAAGTCTTTGTGATTTTTAAAAATATTTTTAATAATAATTGTTTTACATGTCAGCTGTTTTATGGTTTGTTACCTATCATTCAGAGATGAACAGCCACATAAATTGAATGGATGGGTGAGCGAGTGGGTGGGTGGGTGGGTGGATGGATTGATGGTTGGATGGATGGATGAACAAATCACACATGTAATTCTGCATGAATTACAAAAGCCACAGACTAAGATAGTATATAAATGCAAATTAGAACTAATTCTAGCTTTTGTGTTATTGGGTTTTGCCCCCTATGGATTCATCTCTTTTTAATTTACATTAGCTGAGTTTCTGTCTTCTTAACATAGTCAGCTGCATCCAAGCATCCTTTTCTGCTACAGTCTGTAATGGAAGATGTATCAGTGCTTGAATGCCCACATGCAGTAGCAGAATTTATGTGTTTATTTCTAAGAATAACTGAAACAGGTGGATACACAGGGAAGCACCCAAATGTTCCATGAGGTCAGTAAGGGATTAAGAAGAGGAATAGAATGAAACAAAATGTACAAGTACAGAGAAAATGCTTCTTTAATTATATCTTGTTTTCTGTTCTTGTCAGGATGAACATGTGCTTTAAACTAAAAAAAATCTATTTAATAAAACAGAATTAAAGCTATAACCTTAAGCACATATGCTGGAGTATATCCACTGAATTTCATTTGACATTTGTAAATATCCCTGCCTAGTAAGTTTCTCTCATGGTGCATTGGGGTGATCAGATAAATGTGAATAAAACTATAGGATGGTGCAGTGTTTTTCAACCTTGATGGTTTCCAAGAATCAGACATAACTCAGCAGAAGGGAAAAAAACATAAGTAGTACTCACAGCCGAAATGCATGAAATAAACAACAATTTTTGACTCAAGGCAGCTCGAATCCACTACATCAGTGGTTCTTAACCTGGAGACTTCCGGGTGGCTCCGCTGGTGTCGCTATAGCCTCTTTGGAGGCTCCATTCTTCTGGGTTTGTTAAGCCGCATAAACAGCGAACACCAGCTGTTTTATTGCGGTGATAAACCCCCCCTTCGGGCAAAGAAGGGGTGAAGAGCATCAAGCTAAGGTTGAGTTCCTCTGAAATCCCCCTGGTAAAGTTATCAGGGGGGAAGAGTGAGAACTCCCTAGGAAAAAGCTTGAAGAGGCTCCTACCCAGAGACGTTCCTGTTTGTAAACAGGCTCAGACGCCGCAACCAGCTCCTGCTCGAGGAAAACTTTTTTAAAGAGACCTACATGCAGGCGGAGTGAATACAGGAGTCTAGTACTGCAAGTATTTCTTTATATTTTACTTCTGACCACGTATTTCTACAATCAACATAATGTATCCAAGATGGCGAGCGCTTTTACTGTAAAGAGAAAGTTACCGGAAAGCGAAAGTGAATTTTTTTTCTTTTTTTCTCAAGCGTTTAGAGCGATCGCTATGAGATGGCTCAGATTTACATTTTAAAATCTTATAAATTGTAAGTCAAGAAGATAAGAGGAGGATATATTTTGGTAAAAATTTTGGTTTGAACAAAATGACTTCTAGACAAACTAAGTTAGTTTCCTCAAAGGTGGTATCTTCTCCAGCTCAGCCCTCTAAAGCAGTGACCAGCTCTTTTGCTCCCCCTCCTTCTTCAGCAACTATAGAATCTCACCCTTTGCCTATACAAGCTTCTTCAGAAATGCTTACTGTGAAAGATCTACAGGCTGCATTGTCAACAATGACTCTTAATTTGACTGAGGATTTGGAGAGAAGATTTGAAAAAAGGTTTGATAAAATGGAGAAAAAGTTGGAGAGTAAGATTGAGGATTTGGAGAATAAGATTGAGAACCAAGGCAAAGGTGTATCTGATGAACTGGAAAAAATTAAGGCAACAATCCAGACCCATAATATGGAAATAAGAGAGGATATTGTGGAAGCTGTTAAGGGGGTCTGGGAGGGTATTGAAGAAAAGGTTGAGGAGGTCGAGCAACAAATGAAAAGTGAATTATATGATCATGCTTTGATGGTGCAATACAATCAGATGATGTCTGCTATTAGAATTAGGGGCCTGAGGGAGGTACTAAATGAGACTCAGGATGATTTGAGAAGAATCTTTGAGGAAGCTTTCAAAAAAATTTTAAACGATGCTGTCAAGAATTCGTGGAAAACGGCTTATGTTTCTTTAATTCCCAAAGAGGGAAGAGATAATGCTAAACCAGAAAACTTTAGACCTATTTCATTGTTGAATACGGATTATAAGAGTTTTGCTAAAATTTTGGCTAACAGACTAATGAAAGTTTTACAAACAATAATTCATTCAGATCAAACTGGCTTTTTGCAAGGGAGACAGATGAAAACTAATGTTAGACAACTTATTAATATATTAGAATATTTGGACAAGCATATCCAGGTACCTGCAGTTCTTATGTTTTTGGACGCGGAAAAAGCTTTTGATAGACTGAACTGGCTGTTTTTGAAAAAGTTAATAGTTAGGATGGGAATGGGGGATCAGTTTATTAATTCTATATTGGCTGTTTATCAGAAACAAACAGGTCAGATTATTGTGAATGGGCATTTAACAGATTCATTTAAGATAGAGAAAGGTACTATACAGGGATGTCCTTTATCTCCATTGTTGTTTATTTTAATGCTAGAGGTCTTATTGAATAAGATAAGAACAGTAGATGATTTAAAAGGTATACAGATTAGACAACATGATTATAAATTATGTGCTTTTGCTGATGACCTGCTTGTGACATTGTCTCAACCAAAGCAGTCAGTACAGATTTTGATGGAGTTAATTAAAAATTATGGTAGGGTATCAGGTTTTAAACTAAACATATCTAAGACAAAGATGTTAGCAAAAAATTTGGATGGTAACTTAAAACAAGATTTGGAAAGAATAACGGGTTGTGAAATAGTTAAGAAAGTTAAATATTTAGGGATTGATATTGAAGCTTCTAATGGGAAGTTATATAAAAACAATTACCAAGTTTTGTGGAATAAGATACAAATAGAATTGGATAAATGGGCTAAATTACAATTATCTTTGTTGGGTAGGATAGCAGCAGTTAAAATGAATGTATTGCCAAAATTTTTATTTCTTTTTCAAATGCTACCTATACTTTAAAAAGATGCGAATTTGGAGGAGTGGCAGAAGGGTATTAATAGATTTGTCTGGAATGGCAAGAAACCGAGGATTAAATTAAAAATTATTCAGGATATAAGGGAAAGAGGCGGTTTGAAAATGCCCAATTTTAAGTTGTACTATCATGCTGCTGCTTTAGTAGCGATAAGTGATTGGATTAATTTAACCAATGACAGAATATTGAATATTGAAGGGTACGGTTTATTATATGGTTGGCATGCATATTTGGTTTATGATAAAAAGGTGGATAGGAGCTTCAAAGAGCACATATTGAGAAGCGCTCTGTTGCGTGTCTGGAAAAAGTATCAGTATAAATTAAATGCAAAGATTCCTTTTTGGACAGTTCCCAGACACGCAGTAGAGAATATAAATAGATCACAAGTTTTAGATGTGGTGCCTTATGAGAAACTCCTAATTAAAGAAGGGAAATTGTTAGTACTGAAGTCTTTGAATATGTTAAGGGATGAAGGAATTGTTTATACTTGGTTTTCATATGCACAATTGGAGTCTAGATGGAAAAAAGACTTTAAGATGGGCCTATCTTCTATAGATGAAAATTTAATTAAACAAGTTATAGATCAAAGGCCCATGCATATTAAAAGATTGTATAATGTATTGATAGAAATTGATTCTGAAACTGAGTTGGTTAAGGATTGTATGATAAAATGGGGACAAAATTTTGGACAACCAATCATGATGGATACTTGGGAAAGGATCTGGGTGAAAAATGTAAAATTTACACGAGCAACTCCTTTAAGAGAAAATTTTTATAAAATGTTCTACAGGTGGCATCTGGATCCAAAAAAATTATCATGTATGTATCCTAATTTACAAGCTAAGTGTTGGAGGTGTGATAGTACGGACGCTACTTATTTTCATGTATGGTGGACTTGTAAAAAAATTAAGGCTTTTTGGATAAAAATATGGTGGATTCTTCAAAATATCTTGAAAAAACGTATTGAATTTTTACCACAGATGTTTTTGCTTGATATTATAAAAGACTGTACCACCAGAGAGACAAACTTAATCTTGAATTTGATTACAGCAGCAAGATTGTTGGTGGGACAATATTGGAAGAAGCCAGAATTACCATCTATTGAAGAATGGATTTTGAAAGTAACAAATATGGCAGAAATGGCCAAAATCTCTGCATATTTGAAGGACCATTCAAATGAGAAATACATGATGGATTGGAAAAGATGGATAGACTATATACAAGGGAGATATCATTTTAAGAAATTGTACTTAGCATATAATTAAATATTTATCTGTTAGGTTGTAAAATATAGTATTTTCAATGGGTTTTAAATAATATTTTGGGGTAATTTAGCGGGTTTTCTTGTGTTCTTACCCTGTATTCACTCTGGGAAGTCGGGGGGGGGGGTGGTTGGGGGGGATTCATAATTTTATTATTTGTAATATCTAATATTTAATTGTGTTATATAAGTTTAGATATGGATTGTTTTAGCGGCACCTCAGAACCACATTTGAGGAGGAGGAGGAGTTTGAGGAGTGATGGAGAAGGGAAGTAGGGAGTTGTAGGAGGAATGAGGAGAGTGAGGGAGGTAGAGAAAGTGGGGGGATAGAAGTTGAAAGGGAGGAGCTAGAGGGGGGATGTGATTGGTGAGGTGCCTTATGATATATGTATACTATACACAATTATATTGTAGTAACTATTTTTCTATTATAACTATAAAACTAATAAAATATTATAAAAAATTAAATAAAAAAGTGGTTCTTAACCTGGGCAATATCGCCCCCCGGGTGTGATTTCATTTTTCAGGGGGGTGATGGAATGAAAAGAGGCAACGCGGGGGCGAAGGAACAAAAAGGGGGCAATATGGGGGCGATGGAGCAAGAAGTTTTGGGGACACTTTTGAGACTTTTTCGTACAGTGAATCGCTGTATATCTGTCGTACAAAAACATCAGATCACTCACTATTAGTGGATTGAATTGTGTTTTCAAATGTTCCTCCAGCTTGCTTCAGTACAGAATGCCGTACATATGTGAATACGCATTGCTTATCTTCATGCACGTTGCGCAGCAGCCTCTACCATACAGTGGCGTGCCATTGGCCAGAATGGGCATTGATGGAGGGGGGAGCACTTCTTTCGAAACATCGCATGCTGAGTGGCTGTCCCCTGTGACATCAGCTGTAATGTCAATGTAACTGTTGAAACTAGATTTATCGATGTCTACGTGTGTTTTTCTAGTGTTCCAGTGCAGTCGAAAATTTAATTTGCAGGTAGTGCCTTTCATTTCGAAGATCTCTCAACATGGCTGAGAAGAGGAAGTGTTGCCAATATTCGACGGAATACCTAAAATTGGGATTCATTCCATCTCCTTCCAGCGCACAGCTTCCGTTTTGTCTTCTTTGTGACAAATGAAGCGATGAAGCCTTCCTGACTGAAAGACCATTTCGTAAAAATTCATTCGGAAAGAGCCGACAAACCGGCATCGTTTTTCCAATCCTTAAAGGCCAAGTTTGAGGATCGCAGCACTGTTGTGAACTTATTTGGAAAATCGTCACTCAATGCCGACAAGAGGCTCATTTGTTCCTATGAAGTATCTTTGTTGATAGCAAAATGTGGCAAACCTCACACTCTCAGAGAAACGCTGATTTTACCAGCAGTGAAACAGATTGTTGCCACCATGTTGGGGCTCAGTGCAAGCACTATCATGCAATCAATTCCTTTGAGCAATGACACCGTATCAAAAAGAATTGATGAAATGGCTGCTGATGTGAAAGAAAGGCTTATTGACACCTTGAAAAATACAGAATTCGTGATGCAGATTGATGAGTCAACAATTAGTGAAAATAAAGCCTTGCTATTGGCTTATGTCTGTTTCATCAACAGAAATGAAGAGATCGGGGAAGAACTGTTATTTGTTCAAAATTTAGCCATCGACACAAAAGGTTCTTCGATATTTAAAAAGGTTGAAGAGTTTTTTTAATGAGAAAAACATCCCTTTGACAAACGTCGTGGCATGTGCAACTGACAGAGCTGCATCCATGGTTGGACGATATCGCGGATTTCAAGCTCATTTAAAATCAGTTGTACCAGGAGTTATGACTGTCCATTGCGTCATTCATAGACAGCATCTTGTCTCAAAAAAATTGAGTGGCCGTTTGCACGAGTCTCTATATTACATCATTAATGCTGTGAATAAAATTAAGTCGAATGCCTTGAACAACCGACTTTTTCACAAGCTTTGTGAAGAAAATGATGAGGAGTTTGAACATCTCCTTTTGCACACTGAAGTAAGCTGGCTTTCAAAAGGAAAGTGTTTGCGGTGATTCCACGAACCTTTTGGCACAGTTGTTGAATTTCTTGAATTCATTGACCCAAGTCTAAGCAGTTCTCTTAAACTTCGACATCTGGATGTAGCTTATCTCGCTGATGTTTTTGACAAGCTGAATGAAGTGAACGTAAAGCTGCAAGGAGACAAAATCAATTTTCTTAAGGCCAAGGGAGTAATCTGCTCATTTATTTCCAAATTGGACCTCTTGCAAGCAATATGAGTCGCCAGGAGCTGTATCAGTTCCCAAGCCTTGGTAATGAACGTGAACTCCAAGGAGAAGATTTGGACATTTTTTGCTGCCACTTGAAGCAACTAAAAGAAGATATGTGTGGGGGAAAATGCACGTGCAGCAAACTGCCATGCTTCATCCCCCTACACACAAACCTTATAACCTTTTGATACCCTTTATCCCAGTGAAGCAGCCAGAAGGTCATACCCTTTTGACTTAATGCCTCACCTACCGAAACAAATAATATGGTTAGTTCCTTCCTATCTTTTCCTCTCTGTTAGTTCCTTCTCCTTTCATCTCCCTGTATTTGTTCTTTACCTGGTCTTTGACCATGTAATGTGTTACTAGGATATAGTTGCTTATATGAAGGAATTTTCCAATGAAGAAATGTTATGTCAGCATCTAATGGTTAAGTTTGTGTATGTAACAAGAATATAAAAAGCAATAAACTCACAGAGTTTGTCAAGCTGTGTCCTGCAGCTTCAAACCTCTGCTAAAGACATGCCTGTGTCTTTTCTTAGCATCTTACAATATGGAAACCAGATTCTATGATCTGATAAATCTGGAAGTGCCCACTTGAGTGCTAAATCCTTTCACAGCAGACTTTGCACAACTTCATCCCAAGCTGCAAGAGCCACTGATAGATCTGAAATACGACTGTGAAGCCCAGTCACATTTTCAGAGTTACGGCTATGAGGCTTTTTGGGTGAAAATGAGGAACACTTACCCAATATTGTGGGAGGAAGTTAAGTTGCTTCTTTTAGCCTTTCCTTCCACTTACTTAGTGGAGAGGGGCTTCAGCGCCGTCCAACAGATCCTTTCTAAGTCAAGGAACATGTTGAAGATCTCTGAGCGTGCTGATTTAAGAATGCGATTAACAAAAATGGTTCCAGACATCAAGAAATTGGCATCAGCTCACCAAGCACAAGGCAGCCATTGATGTTCTTTTTTTTTTTTTTGCTTTTTCTGTACATACTTTTTTTTTGTTAATAATTGTCTGAGCTTTTATCGTTGTATTTGCTTGCATTGGATTTCACGTTCCAGTTTGAGTTTTCGGCTTCATTTTTGAATTTTTGTTGTGCTCTGTAAAACATTTTGTGTGTCTCTTTGTATTGTACCTTTTTAGCGTGCACTCCAGTTCGATATTATATTTTCTTTTTAATCCTTTTTACAGTGTGCGTGACTATATATACTTTCTTCGAATCTTAATTTAGTTTCAGAGTTTTCGTCTTGAAATTCTTAGTTCCTGCATTGCGGTTTGTTCTTATGCCCTTTTTATATTTCTTTTTGCATCTTAAATTTCACTTGTAATTCCATCATTAAATGTTACTGTTTTTCTTTTCGGGCATTTCACTTTCTTGCCATTGAATTTTGTTTTCAGTGGTCATTGCATTTAAGTGTCTTGAATAAATAAGATAATAATGAAATACATATATCATGAAGTTTGGGAATAAAGTGACGGGTGGCACCAAAATTTTTCACACAGTTGAGATATGGGAAAAATAAAAATAAATTATTTACATCGATATGTCCTGATGACAATTTTAAAGAAAATAAAAAAGTGTTTGCATAAATTGAAGAATTATTTCCTATGTTGTGATTGAGAGGTTATGTTGGGGGAGGGGGGCGATGACAACTTCCTCATTGGCTCAAGGGGGCGATTCGTTCAAAAAGGTTAAGAACCACTGCACTACATGATAGCAGTGCTCCAATATCTCAGGGGCTGCCACAAAGAAGAGGGAGTCAAGCTATTCTCCAAGGCGCCTGAAGGCAGGACAAGAAACAACGGATGGAAACTGATCAATGAGAGAAGCAACTTAAAACTAAGGAGAAACTTCCTGACAGTTAGAACAATTAACCAGTTGAACAACCTGCCTCCAGAAGCAGTGAATGCTCCAACACTGGAAGTTTTTAAGAAGAGACTGGACAGCCATTTGTCTGAAATGGTGTAGGGTTCCTGCCTGAGCAGGGGGTTGGACTAGATGACCTCCAAGGTCCCTTCCAACTTTTTATCATCATCATCATCATCATCATCATTATTATTATTATTATTATTATTTGCAAAAAATAATCCAGGATTCATTATTCTGTGGAATTGAAATGTCCACAATGTTCACACCAGTTTTATTTGCAAAGTTCTAGCCATGCAATCAAGTGATGGTGATTTTGGATGCTCCCTGGCAGCTTCTCACAATCAAGGTCAATTGGAAACCAGCAGGAGATCAGGAGTTACTTCCATTCCTAGTGCATTTATACTACAACCATTTTTGAATCAAGGTTAATTTCCAACCAAACCAATAGCAATATAATTCAGGAAAGTTCATTCTGGTCACTGCCTTTCTCTAAATGGATGACCCAATGTATCAAAGTTTCTCTGGTAGCTTATAAATTTTAGGATGCCATTGTTTGGGTGGCCAAAACATACCATGTGTTGGAAACCTTTGCAGAAAGATGGACCAAACAGTTGCTGAAGCTTTGAAATTCGTAAATAGAGCTGAATCCAACCCATGAGATCACCGACTGTTGCCAGTTGCTGTGAGGCATTTTCCCTTAAAATTGGCCATATGTCACCCATACCTGCTATAAAAGTTCAAGTTCAATAACAAAAATCTGCATTGTTCTCCAAGCAAATGGGAGATGTTATAACATTAATATGTATGTTGGGCCCAAATGAGAATTCTGGCAAAATAGAAAGATGCTTTGATTTTTGTTTTCTTCATCTGTGCCTGCATGGTAAATTTGTAGAATAAATTTATTCTGGAAAGGGGAGGAAGAAAAGCAGACAGAGTTGTTCCTAAGGGTAATTCGGCAGAAAATAAATGTGCAATGTTGAATCCACCAGGTCATCCTCTGCTGAAAATCACTCTTAAATCCCAGTAGGGTTTGAGAAGTGAAAGACAGCATGAAATTTTAATCAGAGGGAGATTTGCCTCTTCTAGGAAGCTTATTTTCAAAGTAGAAAACCTTGATGATTTCAAAGGAAGATGTAATCCTTGAAGAGACATAGATTGGAACCAGGAAGCAAGAATTGCTTTAAAACCCCTGGCAGGGTGGGGTGGAATAAGGCCGACTATCCAAGGCAAATAGAAGCTAAGGCTGCTGAAAAAATTCCCTCTTTGATACTTTAAGCCTCTACAAATAAATTGCATTATGGAATCTCCATCATTTCCAGGGTGCTTAAAGCAAATACATTTGTTCTCTCTACAAGCTTTTCCTGTAGATAATACTAACATGTGAAACATTGCTTCTATATTTGTCTTGGGAATATTGCTGGGGTGCTTCAAATGACAAAATGGATAGTCCTCAAGTTACGACCACCATTGCGCCTACACTTTTGGTTGTAAGTCTTTGCAGTCATTAAACAGGTCACCAAGTGACCTGATTCAATTTTATGACTATTTTCATGATGGCTACTAAGGCAGTCACCATGATAGTAAATTGTATCATGTGGTTGTTAAGTGAATCCAACATTTCCAATGGGGTAGGTTGTTTTCTGTGGGAAAAGGCAAAAAAAAAAATGGGAGGACGGTCAGACGAGGAGATCCAAACATATTGCAATAAACAAGGACATACATTCAATTTTGCAGCTACTAAGATTGTTGAACGAGCCGGTACAAAAATAGCCAGGAAGATGATTGAAGCCTAGGAAACAGGCCTCTCATCAGCCAACAGGAGTGCTAATTTAGCCTCAGTTTATCAAGTATTTAGAAGGCAGCGGCTTGGCAGCACAAGGAAACAACAACCAACAATTAAATAGCCAGTCATTAATACCCAATCTACATCTACAGAGTTGCACACAACTGCCATCATATAAATTCCACACACAGAACAGCCCAAAGCACACAGACATGTTCCCTGAGGATGAGCTCCAGCATGAGTCTGAAAGCTTGGAAGACCAAACCTGTAGTCCCAGAGACCGACCCAGATTGGATCCTGCAATGTTATCCTGGGACACAAATATTCACCTTCATTCAATATATATACACATACACATATATACATATATACATATATACATACATACATACATACATACATACATACATACATACATACATATATATATATCACAAATTGAGATCACGTGACAGCAAGATTCTGCAATTGGTTGTAAAGGCGAGTCAATTGCCAAGAACTGAAATGCAGCATTGATGCACTCAAAAGAGCCATATTATGCGTAAGAGTAGGAAGATTTCCACAGATTTTTAGGGAGGGCCTTTAAAACTGTGTAATCTTTATTTTATTGCTATATTCAAGCATGCTTCTTGAAACCTTCTAGAAGAATATTGGTCTCGGGTTGTATAGGAGTGTGTGTGCATGCATGCACAGATGTGCACATGGGTGCCTTTGAGTCAGTCTTCACTCCTGTCAGCTGCCTGGAGATGTCCTTGTGGTTTCCTTGGCAAAGTCTTTCAGAAGTGGTTGCCATTGCTTCCTTCCTTTGGCTAAGAGAAAGTGACTGGCCCAAGGTGACCCAGCTGGCTTTGTGTCCAGGATGGGAGTAGTACTTGTGGCCTCCTGATGCCTTAACTACTACACCAAACTAAATAAATAAATGATCTGTGTTCTGAACTAACAGAGAACAAGTCGCAACATACCTTCAGCTGCCTGAAAATTTACAGCAAGAAGTATAATTCTTCCGTCATGCCACTTTGCACCTGCATTTGCCTTCAGCCCTGGGAGTAGATCCTTGTTGTAACTGGAATGTTATATTACTGGTAGTCCTCAACTTACAACCACAATTGAGCCAAACATTTCCACTGCTAATCAAAATAGTTGCTATGGGAGTTCTCGCCCAGCCTTCCTTGCCAAAGTGGTTAAGTGAATCACTGCAATTGTTAAGCTAGTAACATGGTTCTTAAGTGAATCCGGATTCCCCATTGGCTTTGCTTGTCAGAAGGTCACAAAAGAGGATCATATGACCCTGGAACTCTGCAACCATCATAAATACCTGCCAGTTGCCAAATGTCCAAATTTTTATCATGTGACCATGAGGATGCAACCATTGTAAGTGTGAATACCAGTGACAAAGCACTTTTTATCGGAGCTGTTGTGACTTTGAACAATCACTAAATGAATGGTTGTAAATACAGGATTACATGTATTTAATTTAACAACCTCACAATGCCTCACAAAGATTCTTCCTTTTATAAAGTATGGAAGAGAACAGTTTGCAAGTGCCACTTTATAAATCTTTAGTAAGAGCACACCTGGAATATTACATCCAGTTTTGCTCATCATATTACAAAAAAGATGTTGAGACTTTGGAAAAAGTGCAAAGAAGAGCAACTAAGATGATTAAGGGCCTGGAGACTAAAAGATATGAAGAACAGTTAACATAAGAACATAAGAACATAAGAAGAGCCATGCTGAATCAGGCCAAAGCCCATCGAGTCCAGCATTCTGTGTCACACAGTGGCCCACCAATTGTACATGGGGATCTTGAGCATAAAGAGAAGGCAAAACCCTCCTTTTCCCTTGACCCCCCAACAAATGGTACCCAAGGGAATCCTGCCTGCCTCAACCAACATAGAGGCGGCACATGGACATCCGTTTTAATAACCACCGATACACTTTGCATCCATGAATCTATCTAGCCCTGCCTTGAAGCTGTCAAGGCTGACAGCTGTCACGACCTCTTCAGGAAGTGAATTCCATAAATCAACGACCCTCTGGGTGAAGAAATATTTCCCTTTATTTGTCCTCACTTTCTTAGCTATGAGCTTTAGGGAGTGCCCCCTTGTCCTGGTATTGTGTGATAGAGAAAAGAATTTTTCTCTATCCACCTTTTCTATCCCATGCATGATGTTATACACTTCGATCAAGTCACCCCTTAAACGCCGTCTTTCAAGGCTGAAGAGACCAAGGTGTTGCAATCTGGTTTCATAAGGGAGGCGCTCCATTTCCTTGATCATTCTTGTTGCCCTTTTTTGCACCTTTTCCAGTTCCATTATATCCTTCTTGAGGTGCGGTGACCAGAACTGTACACAGTACTCCAAGTGTGGTCTCACCATCGATTTGTACAGAGGCAATACAACACTGGCTGACTTATTTTCGATTCCCTTCCTAATCATGCCAAGCATGGAATTTGCTTTTTTTACTGCTGCTGCGCATTGGGTTGACATCTTCATCGAGCTGTCCACCAAAACCCCAAGATCCCTTTCTTGGGTTGTCTCAGAAGGTTTGGTCCCCATCAGTTGGTAAGTATAATTGGGGTTCTTTGCCCCGATGTGCATAACTTTGCACTTGTTTAGGTTAAAATGCATTTGCCACTTTGTTGCCCACTCACACAATTTCGAGAGATCCTTCTGGAGCTCCCGACAATCAGTTTCACTTCTCACAACCCGGAACAATTTAGTGTCATCAGCAAACTTGGCTACCTCACTATTAACTTCTACATCCAGATCATTGATGAATAAATTAAAAAGTAAAGGTCCCAAAACTGAACCTTGGGGTACACAACTTCTCACTTCTTTCCATCCGGAGAATTGTCCATTTATTGCCACCCTTTGCTTCCTACAATTTAGCCAGTTACCAATCCAGGACAAGACCTGTCCTCTAATTCCGTGGCTGGAGAGCTTTTTTAGGAGCCTTTGGTGAGGGACTTTGTCAAAAGCCTTTTGAAAGTCAAGATATACAATATCAACTGGGGCCCCTTTATCTATGTATTTATTTACACCCTCAAAGAATTCTAACAAGTTAGTAAGACATGATTTGCCTTTGCAGAAACCATGTTGATTACTCAACAGTTGTAAGAACTGGGTATGGTTAGTCTAAATAAAAGAAGGACGAGGGGTGACAGTACTCCAGGGGTGACAGTATGAGGGGTGACAGTACTCCAGGATTTAGAAGTTGTCATAAACAGAAGGGGGTCAGTTTATTTTCCAAAGCACCAGAAGGCAGGACAAGAAGCAATGGATGGAAACTAATCAAGGAGAGAAGCAACCTGGAATTAAGGAGAAACTTCCTGACAGTGAGGACAATTAGCCAGTGGAACAGCCTGCCATCACTGGAGGTTTTTAAATAGAGACTGGACAGCCACTTGTCTGAAATAATATAGGTTCTCCTGCTTGAGCAGGGGGCTGGACTAGAAGACCTTCAAAATCCCTTCCAGCTCTATTCTGATTAATAGGAATGTGTTTTTAATGGTTATCTTCATTTTGATTTTTTTTTTTAGCTTTTGTGGGTTGGATGAATAGAATGGAATTATTACTCCCTAATGATGTGGTCAGTATTATCACAGGGACTTAGTTGCACTGTTTTTTTCCACCATTTCACTTCCCTTCACACACATCTTGACACCACTGGTAGCACTTTTCAGCAATCTTCTAATTTGATCAGCAGTTAAAAGTAAAATGATATTTATTCTTACAAAGAACCGTAAACTCTTAATTTTTCTTCAGGATGATGGAAGTAAAAATCATAAGGATACATTATTTAAGATTAAATGCCAATGCAAATCCTGTTTGCGAAAGGCAAATTACTCAAAACTTGGTTAAACGACTCACATTTTCCTGCATCTCAAAAATATATGAAATGTATGAAATATTTTCCATCTGCCTTAAATGCTCATGGGGCTCCGGTTTAGGTCTTATGAAAGCTGTATTTCATCTTCACTTCAATTTTATAGATACAGAGAGGTTTACTGCTGTGGGATGCTGTCAGTTCCTTTACATCGACAGAGGAGACTCAGGAAAGAAAATAATTATGTGCTTTTGGGCCATTACACTCACAGTTGCAAAACAATCTTGCTCAGCAACTCCATCACCAAACACAAATTGACTTTCCCGCTGGTTCGGAAGATGGTTTTGTCTAGACGAGGGATGCCATCTGGAGTAGAAGCAGAGAGATGGAATTAAGATATCCTGCTCTCCCCCCACAACTTTCCACTTTTTATTTTATTCTTTTTTTTAAAAAAATTAAAAATTATTTTATTAAAACCATCAACATTAAACATAAGTTCATATTAAAAAGCAATCATCATATATCCTGCAATACAATTCTAAGGATCAGTTTTTGTGAACGTCTGGTTTAGTAAACATTCCTCACTCCTCATATCAAGATTTATGATCCCTAACAAAAGATCCTGAGGTAGAAATTCAGTACGCTTTTCCAATATTAAAGCAATCAACATTAAGTCTGGGCTCATATTAATAAGCTGTCCTCATAGGACCTGAAAATACAGCTCTTGTATATGGTCTATCTACATTCTTGAGAGTGGGAAGGAAGAAAAGAAAATTGCCCTTTGGTTTCCCAAAAGCTTCTTTCTTTTCTTCAAAGAGGCTTTCGTTTTGACAAAAAAGAGTAGGGTATAAAAATAGAACCGACAGAACTAGACAAAATATTATTAGGATAAAATGATTAAAAAAATATATCACTTTCTTTTGGATCAGGCAATGTATGAAGAACAGGTTAAGGAGATTATGCTAATTTGGAGTGGGGATTTTGGTTTCAGTATCGATCTGCATATTTGGCAAGAACTGTGGGAAAGAAATAGGAAACTCACTCTTGCTACCTCGTACAAGGAAAACCTCTATAAGATGTTTTGTAGATGGCACTTCCCACCCGTAAGTTTAGCCAAAATGGGTCCAAATATCTCACCTTTATGCTGGAAATGTAAAACAGCAATAGGATCATATTATCGTATGTGGTGGGAATGCCCAAAGGCCTGTGAGTATTGGAATAGGATACGAAGATGGCTGAAAGATATCTTAATGTTGGACTTAGATTTAAAACCTGAACTTTTCCTGTTGGGAATAACTACAGAGAAATACAATAAGGGAACCATCTATCTTGACTGCAGCTCGGCTTGCGTTCGCGCAAAAATGGAAGAGCAAAGAAATTCCCACAGAGGAAGAGACACTATATAAAATATTATCATGTGCAGAAATGGACAGGCTCACAATGGTATTGAAAGACAAATGTAGATCAGTTTATTTCGAAACCTAGGATAAATTTTACTGCTGGAGGGATTCGAGGAGGACGGTTGGGATTATAGGCTAGCGTTAAGATAGAAATATATGTAATTTTAGAATAAGTATTGTATATAAAATTTAGATGTATATTCAGAGATGAAGAATCGATTGTAAAATGTGGAATAATTTGATAAGAATGTATATACTGGAATGTCACGTTATATCCAATGTATTTTTTAAATTGTATTATAAATAAAATTTTGAAAAGTTTATATATAAAAAAGAGGCTTTTGTTTTGTTTCCTAACTTTTGGGAAATTTATTGAATGATAACCCAACCTCAAAATTCCTAGAACATAAAAGGAAGAATTGAGCCAAGCTAAGTATATAATGTTTTCAATTGCAAATTGTGATTATCGGAAGGCGAGAAAAAGGATCAAATAAATATATATATATCCATTTGGCTTCCGTGCCTAAGGCAGAACTAGAAATTACAGTCTCCTGTGATTGGCCCAAAATTACCCAGTTAACTTTCATGCCTAAGGTGGGTCTAGAACTCACAGTCTCCTGGTTTCTAGACCAGCACCTTAACCATTAGACCAAATTGATGAAGATGGTGGTAATGGTGACGATGATGATGGCAGTGTCTCACATTTCTTACAGGAGTTCAAGGCCACAGTCTTCTGGTGATAGACCCAAAGTCACCCAGCTGGCTTTCATGTCTAAGGCGGTACTAGAACTCACAGTCTCCTAGTTTCTTAATCACTAGATAAACCAATGATGATGATGACAATGATGGTGACATCTCCCTTTTCCTATAGCTTCCATGATGCAGTATTTTCCTTACCTGCAATTCTGCCATACCTTTCCCCAAAATCTGCAACATCAGCAAAAGCAGGTGATACATAAGCAGACTGAATGCCCAATCCTTTTGAATCAATATTTCACAAAATCCTAAGTTTTTGGGATCTGGGATCTAAACAATCCAGTTTAGAATTGCTTATTTATACTTGCATACATGCATGTCACTGAAGCAAGAGGCAAGTAATACAATGCACTTTTGTGTCCTATGTATGCATCCACTTGAAATAAAACAATCTTTGAAACCCAATCCTCTATAAATTTAATAATACTATATATC
Source organism: Bothrops alternatus (assembly GCA_034064705.1). NCBI lineage: Eukaryota > Metazoa > Chordata > Lepidosauria > Squamata > Viperidae > Bothrops > Bothrops alternatus. Next base: position 1,597,362 of record JARGCV010000179.1, on the reverse strand, counting down.
TGAACTACCGTAGGAAGAGAAACACAACTTCTTGCAAGCAGAAAAAAATGTCTTCAGCCATCAAGGCCCTTGGCTATTTCCCACCAACCTTTGATCCCTTGTTATTTAAATGAACCAGCAAGCACCAGATGATTTAAAACTTATACCTGAAAAGATATTTGGAAACATAAATTCAGAGATTTTATCTACAGCTAGAGAGATTCAAAATAAATGAAATGCTGCTGGAAGTCCTGTATATACAGACATTTTTTTTAAAAAAAATGCTATATTTTGAGAAATTCAAGAGTCCAGCTGCACAATTGTGGTCCTTGACATGACCACAATTGAGCCTCAAATTTCTGTTGCTAAGTGAGACATTTGTTGTGAATTTTGCCCCATTTTACGACCTTTCTTGCCACAGGTGTTAAGTGAATCACTGCAGTTGTTAAGTTAGTAACACAGTTGTTAAATGAATCTGGCTTCCCCATTGACTTTGCTTGTCAGAAGATCACAAATGCAGATCACATGACCCCGGGACATGGTGGCCATCATAAATATGAGTCAGTTAACAAGCGTCTGAATTTTGGTCATGTGCAAGAGGATGCCATGATGGTTGTAAGTGTGAAAACAATCATAGATAACTTTTTTTCAGTGCTGTTGTAACTTTGAACAGTCACTAAACAAACTGTTGTTAGTTGAAGGATTACCTATAGTCATTGGCTTTTGACCTGTTGCTTAGCAACCATCATAATTATGCCGGGCCTCCCTTCAGGCTCCACAGTGACATGGTTGAATTTTGAGGACTCAGAAACCTGGCCCCATTTACCAGCATTTGCAGTGGCCCAAGTGACATGACTGCATTTTATGATGGTTTCACTGAAAACTGGTCCTTCTGGTTTTTGTCAAAACTGTGCCAAGCAATGAATTTGCTTAATGACCACAACATTCACTGCTGTTTATTTTGCAACTGTGGTGTTTGCTTAACAACCACCACAACAGGTAAAAATTGGATTGGTTATGTGACTAACCCATTTTCCAACCGTCACAATTTACGATCATAATGAGCAGGCGCCATTAGAATTATGTGTCAAGGACTACATGTAAGACATTTTTATTAATAGGTCTAAGCATTCTTGAGCTTCAGTTCCCAACAATATGTATAAGGCTGAAAAAGTGCTAGCTGAATTTTAGCTACCAGAACTAGTACAGCTCCCCTCTTATAACGCTAACAATTTGAAAACAACCTTATGGGAGAGTTAAAATAACTCATTAAAAAAAGTCAATATGGATTTTGAAAAATCTGGGTTAACTTCAAAGATTACAAAAAGATGCCAAACATCAGGTGAATTTTCAGTTGACAGTAAAGAAGATTTTTTTTCTTCTTGGGCTCAAGAATAGGGAAAAACAGGCAATGTGCTGGCGATACAAAGAGGGTGCTAATACCAAATAATGAAGTTGGAAGGGACTTTAAAGTTCTTCTAGTCCAACATGCTGCTCAGGCAGGAGACCCTACACCATTCCAGAGAAAAGGCTGTCCAATCTCTTCTTAAAATCTTCAGTGATTTCACTTGAAATTTCACAGAAAATTTCTCCTTAATTTAAAATTTCTCCTTAATCTCTTTCATAAGCTTCCATCTGTTATTTCTTGTCCTGCCCTCAGATGCTTTAAAGCAGCGGTTCTCAACCTTTTCCGGGGCTCGACCCCGGCCCCCATCGCACATGCTTGGCACGATGGGGCGCATCGCGCATGCGCGGTGCGACGGGGCACATCGCACATGCGTGGCGCGACGGCCCGCATCGCAAAGAGGGGAAAAAATGGCCAACCCAAAAAAAATGGCCAACCCCCCCAAAAAATGGCAGGCCTGCATCGTGCTTGCACGGCGTGACGGCCCGCATGGCAAAGGGGAAAAAATGGCCGACCCCAAAAAAATGGCTGACCAAAAAAAATGGCGGGCCCGCATTGCGCATGCATGGCGCAATGGCCCGCATGGCAAAGGGGAAAAAATGGCCGACCAAAAAAATAGCGGACTGCGGTGTTTGGCGACCCCCGTGAAATGGTCGTTCGACCCCAAATGGGGTCACGACCCACAGGTTGAGAACTGCTGCTTTAAAGAATCAGCCAATTTCCCCCTCATCTCTGTGACAACTCCACAAATATTGGAAGATTGCGATCACATCACCCTTAGTCCTGTCTCTTCATTCGATTAGACATACCTAGTTCTTCAACTGTTCATCATACAGGCAACCAAAACTGGATTCAGTAATGCAATTTTTAATATCACTTTATAATGCCTTGGTAAGACCACACTTTGAATACAGCATCCAGTTTTGATCACCCCAATATCAAAAAAAGATGTTGAGACTCTAGAAAAAGTACAGAGAAGAGCAACAAAGATGATTCGGGGACTGGAGGCTAAAACATATAAAGAACAATTGCAGGAAATGGGTATGTCTAGTTTAATGAAAAGAACAATTAGGGGGGACATGATAGCAGTGTTCCAAAATTTGAGGGGCTGTCATAAAGAAGAAGGGAGTCAAGCTATTCTCCAAAGCACCTAAAAGCAGGACAAAAAGCAATGGATGGAAACTAATCAAGGAGAGAAGCAATCTAGAACTAGAACTAAGAAATTTCCTGACAATGAGAACAATTAATTTGGAGAACAACTTGCCTCCAGAGGTTGTGAATGCTCCAATACTGGAAATGTTTAAGAAGATATTGGACAATCATTTGTCTGAAATGGTATAGGTTTTCCTGCCTGAGCAGAGGATTGGATTAGAACACCTCCAAGGTCCATTTCAACTCTGTTATTCTATTCTGTTATTCAGTATTTCAAGTGTGGTCTTATCAAGATATTATAAAGTGATACTAACATTTCACATAACCTTGATATTATGCCTCTCTTGATGCAGCCTAGGATTGCAATGTTCAAATCTGTTGAGATCCTTCTGGATCTTGAGTCTATCTTCTGGAATGTTGGCTATTTCCTCCAGTTTGGTGGGATCTGCAACTTTGATAAGTTCCCCTTCTATCCATCTAACTCAGGAGTGTTAAACTGCTGCCCCACGGGCCGGATGCATCATAGCGAAACCGCGCCCACCCCATTGCCGGCAATGGGGAAAAAGTCATGATACTTTGCGACATGTCACGTGACATTGTAAGTTTGACACCCCTGATCTAAATTATTAACATGACAGATTTTTTTCTTCTTCTTGGATTTAAGAATAGAGAAAAAGCAGGAAATGTGCTGGAGAAACAAAGAAGATACCAATCCTGGGGATGAAAACAATAGGAAAACATAGACAAGAACATGATAACAAAGATCTGGATAGTTAAAGCAATGATCATTCTCATAGTAAACACAACTGTGAACACTGGACTTGGACATATAGCAAGAGCTACCTTCAAATTATAGGTTTGAAGATGGTAACAGAAAGTCATGGATTTTTTGGCGAATAAAAACTTGGTTGGAGGAAATGTTGGGACTGAAGAAAGATCCCAGACCAGAACTGTTTTTACTGGGAATGATAGATGGAAAGTTTAACAAAGGAGAGACATATCTAATGTTGCATATTATAACAGTAGCAAGGTTGGTCTATGCCCAGAACTGGAAAAATGGAAATTCCCCAGTGGAGAGTGAACTAATTAAAAATGTTTTGATATGTGCAGAGATGGATAGACTAACATTAGATATTAAAGACAAGGATGATACAGAGTATTACGAAGTTTGGGATAACTATTGGTTAGACTCAAGGAGAAAAAGTCAGAACAAAGAAAGCTCGTCTAGAAGAGAGAAAGTGTAGATTTTCAACCTCAAAGTGAGCGTAAGATAAAGATCAGAAAGAATATGAAATAAGAATGGAAATGGAAGTTATGTTGTAAATAGACATAAATATGTATGTAAATATATAAATATGTAAATAGTATAAAATACAATATGTAAATGGTATAAAAGATCAATGAATAGGAACATATATGGTATATAGTATAGTATGTATGGCAAAATAACAGCCAGAAAAGCCACACTGTGTTCAACCTGTTTTTAAATGTTTACTCAATAAAAATGTAATTTAAAAAAATCATGGATCACAAGAAGAACCAACCAATCAATCCTGGATTAAATAAAAGCTCCCAAGGCTATGATTTTTAAGTGGATACTCTGAGCTTTCAGCTGGAGAGCTGACAGGCCAGGTTTGAGACCCAAGTTCCAGGCAACAGGGTGAGCTCCCGTTCCTTGCCCCAGCTCTTGCCTACTTAGCAATTTAAAAGTGTGCAAATATGAATAGATAAATAGGTCCCACTTCAGTGGGAAGTAACAGCATTCCGCGTGCTTCAGCATTTAGCCATGCTGGCCACAGGACCACGGAAAGTGTCTTTGGATAATGCAGGCCCCTTGGCCAAGAAACGGAGGTGAGCACCATGCACTAGAGTTGGACACAACTGACAGGGAAATCTTTATCTTTTTACTCACAACGTTTGGGCTATATAATGCAAGTGAATGGTAGACTAGAAGAAATAACTATTCTTGAAAGGCTGGTGGAAGTAGAAGGTAACTATAATGAAGAAACTGGATGGATGAGATCAAAGATAAATTACAGTATCCAGGGAAGTGCTGTAAATCACTACTAGAGACAGATTAAGAAGCTGAGTGTTTGTCCAACTGAGTCCAACTTAATGGAACCTAACTAATTATTACCAGTTAATATAATTTCCACAAGCTACAACTTGTATGTATAAAAAGCATGATATTACCAAACAAATATAATATTGAAGCTGTGATTGGCTCTAGTCTTCCAGCTCAGTGCATGTTCCTATAGCTTGTAAACAGGTGCAGTATGTACTGTAGTTTTATGTTTTTCTTACACAGAAATAATTCCCACCAGATAGAGTAATGCATAAAAAATGGATTATCTATGTCACTAAAGGGAAAATTTAATTATTCCAACATGCCAGATGTTAAATCTACTTTCTCCCATGTTTCTTTGCAATGTTTCTGCCATTGGAAATTTGCTGCTGTAAAATAGATGTGTCTACCTTAAATTCATTCATGCAATGCTGCTGTTTCCATATTATGTTACACAGTCATTAAAATAGTCTTCAGCAAAGTTAATCTTTTGGATTAGAGTCTAGAAGGGGGAGAATTTATGTTTTCTTATATGTAAATCTATATTTTTGGGTAGCAGTTTCCATTCTTCAGAGGGTTTCTTTTACAAAGGCTTACACACGTAAGTGCACAAATACATCTGATTTAAGAATTACTTGGCCAACGGGTGGAAAAACAAGCTTCCATCTGTTTCATTTTCCTTCCTTTGGACATAGCCTAACATTAGCAACACAGCATTTAACATCTGCCAGAGTTCTAATCAGTTCTCAGTGGATGATGCTGGCAACTATTTCCAAACCACACCACAACTGAGTTAGAGCGAACATTTACCCTACCAAATATTGTGGGAAAAGAAAAAGGGTATTTTTTTATTCCAAGAAGAGAGAAGTGAATAAAGAATGCAGCAATTTAATTAAATAGTTTAGGAAGGGACTTGCTTATATCATTCTCCAATGGGTGACTCAATGTTATGCCAGGTGTCAGGGCAGTGATCAGGTGCCCAGGCAATTAGTCCTTTTGGATCCAGAGACAATGTTTCTGTAAATAAATAAAAGGATTTTAAGCTTTATTATTAGCTCAAGCAAAGTATAACATAAATAGCATACATACTGAGCAAGATGATACCTAAACTTTTCAGTGCCATTATAAGTTCAAATGGTCACTAAATGAATGGTTATTAGTGGAAGATGACTTATATACTCTCCCTGTCATAGGGTGGAGCAGGGCTGCTTGAGTCCAAGTGCATAAATAGCTGGATTTCTACCTGTCAATGCGTGCTGCAGTTGCAGAGATGCTCCACTTCTATGATCTGTCAATCAATTGGTTTCTAAGAATGGATCTAGCAAGTTTCTCAAAGTACTTCTGGCTTATGTCCAAAAATAATCTGGCTAATAGATGGCAGAAGACAACTGCAAGATGAAATGGGAGGATGCAAGCAATAGATAACAAAACTGTCTCCTCTTCAGCTCCTGTTGCAATGGAATAGCAAACTGGTTTCATGTCCAGCAGCCTCTAGAAGAAGCCCATGGACCTCTGTAGAGCCAGAATGACACAGGCAAAAGCCTTCCACTAAAACAAAGAGCAACCAAGATGATCAGGGGACTGGAGGCTAAAACATATAAGGAACAGTTGCTGGAATTGGGTATGTCTAGTTTAACGAAGAGAAGGACGAGGGGTGACATGATAGCAGTGTTCCAATATCTCAGGGGCTGCCCCAAAGAAGAGGGAGTCAAGCTATTCTCCAAAACGTCTGAAGGCAGGACAAGAAGCAATGGATGGAAACTAACCAAGGAGAGAAGCAACCTAGAACTAAGGAGAAATTTCCTCACAGAGAGAACAATTAACCAGTGGAACAACCTGCCTTCAGAAGTTGTGGATGCTCCAACACTGGAGGTTTTTAAGAAGAGATTGGACAATCATTTGTCTGAAATTGTATAGAGTTTCCTGCCTAAGCAGGGGGTTGGATTAGAAGACTTCCAAGGTCCCTTTCAACTTTATTATTCTGTTCTGTTAAATAAACAATTAAAACAATATAAAGTATGGCAAACCCAGTAATAGCTGTAATATACCCAATGCTGATAGAACCAACAACAGCTGGAGGAAAGAGGGCACTAATCCTGTTTTATAGTACAGATCTAGCCCTTTTTAAAAAAAAAAGTGCTAAACCTGAGTTTATAAGGAACTTCTTCAAGACTTGAACATAGCTAGACCAATCCCATCCCTGACCATATTGCAACTATGCTATTAATGAAGCAGCCTAGATCCCACACACAGAAAACATTGTGCTGGGAGACAAAAAAAAACGGTTACAGATGACCATAGGATAGAGATGGGACAATATCTGGAGGACCTAGCATGTCTACATGATTTAGCACACCAAAACAATTATCCAAGCCTGTCCATGCCATGGTTAAGATGTAAGAACTGACCTAATGCAGTTGTATCATTGGTGTTTCCACTGTCCTCGTTTTGCTCATATACTATAATTTTCCTCATTTGATTAAATTTCTTTTTTTACTTCAATCCTCATAATTCCCAATCATCTTTCAATCTCATCAGCTCAGTTCTGGGAGGTGGAATCCCAAAGCCGTTTCTTTTTGAAGAAGTGCAAACAGTTCTAAAAAGCTTAATGGAATTGTTTGATATAGAAGTTAAGGCAGTGGTTCTCAACCTTTTTAATGCCGCGACCCCCAACCAGTCGTAAGTTGAGGACTACCTGTATTTCTACCTGCCCGGGAGCACTGCACATGCGTGGTGCCACCCCCCGCGCCGGCCGAGGCGTAGCTGGCAAGGGGCAGTGACGGTGCAGAGCGACCACTGGCTGGGCCACCAGCTGGCCCAGCCCAAGAGAGGTAAGGTACCCGCCGGGCCCCACGCATGCCAGCAACCCTCCCTGCGCCCACCACTGCCCCGCTAGTCTTACCTTGGCCACCGCCTGTTCAGGGCGGTGGCAGGCAGGCCCAGGCACTCCTGGGTGGCTGCAGCAAATGGTAGCAACGGCGCAGGGAGACCACCGGCTGGGCCACCAGCTGGCCCAGCCCAAGGGAGGTAAGGCACCCGCCAGGCTCCACGCGTGCCAGCAACCCTCCCTGCGCCCGCCGGCCTCCCACCCAGCCAATAGAATAAGAGGGAGTAGCACAGCTAAGGAAAAGGGGGGGAAATGGTGGACTGCGTTGTTTGGCGACCCCCGTGAAATGATCGTTCGACTCCAAATGGGGTTGCGACCCACAGGTTGGAACCGCTGAGTTAAGGTATTAAACTTTCACTGGGTGACCTAGAGTTACATCAGGTTTTAGTGTTGTAGTGTTTAGTGTTTGGTCACCACGATGTAAAAAAGATGATGAGACTCTAGAAAGAGTGAAGAGAAGAACAACAAAGATGATTAGAGGACTGGAAGCTAAAGCATATAAGGAATGGCTGCTGGAATTGGGTATGTCTAGTTTAATGAAGAGAAAGACGAGGGGGGACATGATAGCTGTGTTACAATATCTCAGGGGCTGCCATAAAGAAGAGGGAGTCAAGCTATTCTCCAAGGTGCCTGAAGGCAGGACAAGAAGCAACAGGTGGAAACTAATCAAGGAGAGAAGCAACCTAGAACTAAGGAGAAACTTCCTGACAGTTAGAACAATTAACCAGTGGAACAACCTGCCTCCAGAAGCGGTGAATGCTCCAACACTGGAAGTTTGTAAGAAGAGACTGGACAGCCATTTGTCTGAAATGGTATAGGGTTTCCTGTCTGAGCAGGGGGTTGGACTAGATGACCACCAAGGTCCCTTCCAACTTTATCATTATTGTTAACATGAGTGAATTCGTTACTGGGTAATCCCAAAGTATGTTAAACCAAACCAAAATTGTCATGTAGACTTTTAGGGAAAAATATTATACATTTCGGGGGGGGGGAGTGCAGGAAATATTAGAGAAAAGTCAGAGAGTCTCCTGCATCAAATGAAGGTGTTTGTTAGATGAAAATGTGTGATCAGGAAAGTGGAATTTCGTCCTAAGCTTTGGTATTATGAATGGCTTACACTGGAAAGGCTCCATAACTCACGTGTGCAATACCATTAAAAGCCGTCTCTGATAAACTACCTATGATATATACCCAGACATAAGTAAGAACTGAAAGCGTGTTGAAATAGTACTACTTTAGCTGACTTATGAAATCCCAGGCAGATCAAGGCAGGCTATACATCCAAGGATACCTGTTCCATAGCCCTGGTCTACACTCTACGTATCTCATGAGGAAGAGGGATCCTCAACAAATTCTGTTTAGATGTCCATAATTAGCAATAAATGTTGATATTTGTTTTTCTCTGATCAAACTCAATTTAGCTATCTCAGCATGGGTCAGGAAAGGTGCAGAGGGTACCCAAGAGTTGCCATACAGGTTGGGGAAGGTGCACAAGGGAGGGTAGTGTGGGTTAGGAAGGATGCATGGGGATGCGCTAGAGATGCTCAGGGGTCAGAGAAGCTATGTGGATAGTGGCATGGGCCAGGGATACTGTACAGGTAGTCCTTGGCTTATGACCACAATGGAGCCCAAACTTTCTGTTGTTAAGTGAGACATTTAAGTGAATTTTGCCCATTTTTACAGTCTTTATTGCCACAGTCGTTAAGTGAATTATTGCAATTAATAAGTTAGTAACCCATTTGTTAAGTGAATCTGGTTTCCCCATTGACCTTATTCATCAGAAGGTTGAAAAAGGAGATCACATGACCTTGGGACACTGCAACTTCATAAGTCAGTTGCCAAGCATCTGAATTTTGACCACTTGACCAAAGTTCATAACTGTGAAAAACAGTCATTTTTTTCAGTGCCATTGTAACTCTGAACAGTCACTAAATGAACTGTTGTAAATCAAGGACTACCTGTATTGGTGGAGCACAAGGCATGCTGTGCAAGTCAAGGGAAGGCATGTGGGGAAGTGGCACAGGTCAGGGAGGGTGCAGGAGAGTACTACAAAGGGTCAGGAAAGTGTACAGAAGTAGCATTGGAATGGAGCTCATGGGAGTGGAATAGGGGAGAGGACAAGAGATTATGAGAATGACTGGGAAACTGCTATGGGACATTCAAAATGAGCGTCACATGACTGCAGCAGCAGCAGTAACCCAGCAACCCCAAAGCAACTACAATTTCCCCAAATTTCATTCCTTGGGAATCATGGATTCCAGATTTTGGATGCCTTCTGTAAGTTAGTCCATTTGAGGTACCTTGGCTCAAAAGTTATTGCCTTGTGATGCAGCATTTCACCCAGTTAAAAGTTATTGTTGTTGTTGTTGTTATGAGTTTTAGTAGTATATAAATTGACTATATTACAGCTGTGAGTTTGGTTGATATCCCTCAACTCCCAAGCCCAACTCAGAAGCTGATTGCAAAAACTTCCATTCTTGCAGTTCACTCATGAGGAGTAGTTGTCTGGAATGCAAGTGGGCCATCATGCCTTTTCTCCTTTTTCCAGAGAGAGTTCGTTGATCAGCATTCATCATCTAACAGTCAATCTCTGCTCTGCTCCTTCAGGGACACCTAGTTCTCCATGAAACAGATACCCAGCACTTCAGCCTGAATTTAGAGCCTGAATTTTCGTTTATAGCTAAAGGATTTGGTTTCCCCATTTTTCCATGCTACTGAGAATTACAAGTTTTCCAGATGCAAGTCTGTTTCTGAATGCTTATATGCCAAGTTATCTTTTCGTAAAAAATATATATTTCAAATAGAAAAATATGAAAACTGCATTTTCTCATCTACAGCATTTGCATTAATGAGGTATTTGCAGTAAAGTTGCCACATATTCAGTACGCATGTTATTTATATGAATTACCTTGACCTTCAAAATGATCCTCCCCATCCTGTGAAGTCACTGAAGCATTGGCTGTTTTAAAGTTCTAGCCTAAAATGAGGAGAAATTGAGAAGCTTCTAGGCTGGCTTTAATGCTTTGGGACACCTTGCATCCATTGCTGGTCTTCTGCAGGGGTATCAAAATTATTTTATTCAGGTGGGGGGCTGTTTTGGGGAGAGCTTGGTTTAATTTGCTCCTAGCTGTTTTGTGTCATGGTTTTATTTCTTCAGCAGTGCTATGTGATTGGAACAGCATACAAATATTTGGAAAGAATGGATGAATACTCAGGAGATGTGATGGTAAATGGGAATGACTTTAGTAGGCAGGAAAAAAAAGTCCCAGCCAGGAGAATGATTGGCTGTAAAGAGGAGCAATGTACCCTGAGACTTGCAAGATTCTGCAGGCAGGCAGGCAGATATGAGAGAGAGAGAGAGAGAGAGAGAGAGAGAGAGAGAGAGAGAGAGAGAGAGAGAGAGAGAGAGAGAGAGAGAGAGAGAGAGAGAGAGAGAGAGAGAGAGAGAGAGAGAGAGAGAGAGAGAGAGAGAGAGAGAGAGAATCTTTATTGTCATTTTTTTACTGTGGGCACACAGGCACACATTAAAAATGAAATTCTGTAACCTGCCCTCAAAAGCGCACACATAACATGCATATAAACATGGTATATACAACATATGTATATACCTACACTGTTACCTACATATCAATATTAAACACTGTCCCTCTTGAATACGTAGTAAAAAGAGGAATCTTGAGAGAGTTCACAAGGTTGATACTGTATGGAGCAAAGCTGTGACTGAATCTGGATGTTCTGCTTCGGATACCACGAAGCCCCCTCCTCCCAGAAGGTAACAGGGAAAACATAATCTTACAATAAAGGTGGAGCTATTACTTCTGGGTACGCAGGTAGTTCTCGACAATATAGTAGTTCATTTAGTGACTGTTAGAAGTTACACTGGCACTGAAAAAAGTGAATTTATGTTTTTCACATTTACAACCATTGCAACATCCCCATGGACATGTGATCAAAATTCAGATGCTTGACAACTGACTCATATTTATGATGGTTGCAGTGTCTTGGGCTTATGTGGTCCTCTTTTGCCTCCTCCTAACAAGCAAAATTAATGGGGAAGACAGGTTCACTTAACAACTGGGTTACTGATTTAACAATTGCAGTGATTCACTTAACATCTCTGACAAGAAAGGTCATAAAATGAGGCAAAATTCACTTAACAGCTGTGTCGCTTAGCAATAGAAATATTGGGATGGTAAGTTAAGGATTATCTTTAATTCTTTTCTGGACCACTTCACAAGGCTGAAATCAGTCTTGCAAGTGTGAAAGTACTTTTCTTTCCCATCACAGGCTCCCTTCCTAGACAATTTGCCACACGCCCCATTCCTTCTGTGGGCTCAGCTGCCTCTTCTCTAATCATTCCCCTGGCTGTGGTTCTTCCCCATCTCCAAGGTCACACCATTACAAAAGACAAGTCTTGATTTCAAACTTAATGTTTCCTGGTAGAAAAGACTCAGATAATTGAGACTTCCACTGGATATCTGGAAGGTGCCGGTTGAAGGAGACAACTGTTCTCAGCTGGAATCAATAACCTGGCATTGGATAGACAATCAGATGTGAACTGGGATATGTCAACTGTCAGCTAATTCTTTTCAAACTACAGCTAATTTTCTGACATTTGGGAATTACCATTACTTTGTAAAATATTCTCATGTGACTAATAACTAGGCAAAACACTTTCATGCAAGGAACAAAAAAATGACATATTGACAATATATCACTTGTTCTTATTGTTCCTTCACTTTCTTGATTGCATGTCGAATGGATTAAAATGAACCTTTTATCTGTCCTGCAAGTATTTCTCATCTCATCCATCCACTGGACAAGATAATAATCATGTATGCACTATAAAATGAAGCATTTGTGTCTTTCAGACTATACCGTAGTTTGGTCTTTTTCTGTCCCTCAACTCCAAACCCTGGATGTTGGGCCACATTCAACTGCCTATTTTCAGACTGCACCCATAAATCACAGGCTGGAAATTTAACAGCAAAACAGTTTCAATCAGAATAGAGTTGGAAGGCACCTTCAAGGTCATCTAGTCCAACTTCCTGCTCAAGCAGAAGACCCTATACCAATGGTAGAGAACCTTTTAGAGACTGAATGCTCAAACTGCAACCCAAAACCCACTTATGTATCGCTGGGTGCCAGGTGGGCGTGGCCCAGTGAGTGTGCATGGCCCGCTGGGTGGGCGTGGCTATGGTGGTTACGGCAGACTGGGTGGGTGTGGTCAGCATGGGGGAAGAAGCGGCGAAGAGGCTCTGCGCCCAGCCAGTCCAGCCCAGCCCATCTTGGATGCATGGCCATGGAGCAATTTTGTGGGCCCCGAGTGGCCTGATCCAGGCTCCGGAGGGTTGGAAAAGGACTCCAGAGCCTAGATCGGCTGTGGGGGGGGGGAGAGGCAAAATTGCTCTGCATGCATACCTGAACTCGTGCTGCAGCTTCCATTCATACAACCTGCATTGTATGACAAAAAAAGCCCTGCCTCCACCATCCAGCCTGGATCTGCCCAGCTCTTGCAGCTGCTCCGACTCCCAGTGCAGAGAGAAAGAGAGCGAGAGTGCTGGTGCATGTGGAGAGGGGGAGGGGAGCGGCCCAGCCTCACCTTCCTCTGGGGCGATGGTGCACGTGCCCACGTGGATTGCATGCCATAGGTTCGCCACCACAGTCCTATACCATTCCAAAGAAGTGACTATCCAATCTCTTCTTAAAAACTTCCAGTGAAGTGCCTTTAGTGAGGTGGCCTGGTGTTTCATCTGAGAGACAGCACAGCTGAGAGATGATCCAGCTGTGATGTGACTGTTGCTTGCTTTTCTGTTCTGAAAACTGCTTTGAAAGTAAGAAGGTAAGCATAAGGATGTCGTCTAAAAAGGTCAAGCAAAAAAACAAAACTAACCCAGGTCAACAAGAGATGAGGATGCCATGTTGAGAACCCTGATCCAGAAAATGAAACCCATTCATTCATTTCCCACAGGAAGTAGCTACCGAACATTTATGAAAGCAGTTTATCTTCCTAATTCGCAAAAGAAATCTACTTGTAGTTTGCATTCTCCTACAAATTCCAAGTCTGCTTCTTAATCTGCCATCTCAACCAGTCATTTCACTGGGACTAATTTAATGGCTTCCGTTATCCAACCTTGGTCTTCTACAGGTAGTCCTCGATTTGCAACTGTAATGGAACCTGCAATTTCCTTTTAGGCACCCACATAACCAACTCAATTTTATAACCTTTTCTGCAATGGTGGTAAAGCAAGCACCACAGTTGTTAGGCAAGTCAATGCATTCCTATGGGCCTTTTTGCCAGAATCTATCCCAAAAGCCTGGTTTCTGGCAAAAAAAAATGTAAATTATGTTCTGTGAGCATGGAATGCTGCAACCGGCTATAAAATGAGCCAAATGCCAAGTGCCCGAAATATGGTCACCTGAACACACAAGGTATATGTGCGTGTGTGTGTGTGTGTGTGTGTGTGTGTGTTGCCATCAGAACTCTGCAATTAGTCATAAGTACCTTTGGGGGAGTCTGTCTTAACTTAGAACAGTCACTAAGTGATTGGTTGTTAAATGAGGATTATCTATAGCTGTGCCTCATTTTTATAGCTTGTTGCTTTTGTTATTCACACTGGATTCCATTATTTGCTGATTTTAATTCAGCTGTTCTGCTTTCATGCATGTTAATATGTCTCGCTGTATGTTTTATGCTTCAGAAAGGAAGGGCCCTGTGTAAGAAATGTAATTTTACAGCTTTCAAAACCCTCCCACTCCCAAGACAATGGTCCCTTACAAGGACCTCAGCAGGTAGCAAATGAGCTTTATTGATCCCAGCTGATCAAATATTTATCATATAGCAACATGCTGAGATGCCCTGAGAATTATAATGCTGATTTTACTTACCTTCCACAAATCCCAAAACACCTTTATGTGCTGTTGGCCAGGAGAAAGCTCTACTTGTCACCACCCATCCCAGAAATGCAATTTTGCAGATAAATGGTTAGAATTGTACAAAGAAAGTGACACACACGCAAACACAAATGAATCTGCACAGTGATTTGTATTCTCATTGACTGCCAGTGACTAAAGCTACATCCCAGGAGAGAATATCTCGTCTTTTGTATTTCAATCAGAGGAACAAAAGTGAAAACACTCCAATGAGCCATTGCTAAAATGCCTAGTAAATACACCATTGGCGCACAGCTTTTGTAAAATAAATCCTACTTGGTTTGCCAGCTAATGAAATACTTGCATTTCTTCTAAGTTTCCAGCTAATATGCTCAGATGATTGCTTACCAGATATAATGTCTGATCATTTGTATTCCAGAACAGATAAACTGCTGGAGTCACAAACATAGACTCCAAAACGTTCCTCAGGAAAAATATTAGATTTAATATATGGCTCCTATTTATTATCTGTCTCGCTTTATTGTTTCATGTTGCCCAATGAGAAGCTATTCTCTCCAGCTTTGTGGGTTGCATTTTAATGGTGGTGCTTGGACTTATCTGAGGTAATATACCGGTAGGAAGAAAGTCATCTTTGACAAAACAAAAAACATGGATGGACAACTGAGGCCTTTGGGGCCTAACAGGCTTCCCTGGAGCAATGCCTGAATTGTGGGATTCTTGGTGTTTTCTGATATTTTGTTTTCTTGCAGATGTTTCATTGCTAGAAAAAAGTGGAGTTTGCTCTTAGTTTATATACAAGTGACTTGCCCTGTCAGTGTTGTGGATGTGTTGTCTGCCTTTGGGGTAGCTCCTTGATTGGACTGCTGTTTGTTTGAGATGGTAGTTGCTTGATTGGGTATTGTTTGCTGCTTGATTGTTGGTCTAGTGTTAATAATCTCTGTTTATTTGGGTGTTAATTGCTGCTGAGGAGGGCTTTTGGTCGTTTTGTTTTCTTTTTAGCTTTTAAATTGTCTCTTTTGAATGGTGGGGAGGGGAGGAGGAGAGGGGAAGGATGGGGAGAGGAGAGGAGAGGAGAAGAGAGAAAGGTAGCTAGAACTGCTAAAATCAGCACTTCTAAAACTGCAGTCACCATACATACATTCATACGTTCACTCAGCAAGCTCCTGATTAGTAGTTTCTTTAAAATTGCAACTGATCCTTCCTTACTTCTCTTTAAAAAAATACCCCTCATAATTGGAGGGATGAGTGTTCTGTTCTGCGTGTTGGTAAGGCATTGAGACAAGGCAGGAGTAACAACAGTTGCTTCTTTATTCAAGCTTCAACAGAACAACACAAAATGGCGCTGATCCCTTTTATACCCTTTTGCAGGGAACAACATCAGCTAATAAATACAACATATTTTTCCAATTTGCACATGCGCAATAGGCTGGAGACAGCCTGTCTGGCCTGGGCAGGCCACGTGATCTGCCTGGGTCTCTCTGCAGCTTCCTGCACCTGCTCTGTCAATCACAGGCCCAGGACATAACAATGAGGGTTATATTTTTCTCCTTCTTTTACGCTAGGCTAAAAGAGAGAATGACTGAGGGGTTCTTGGTGCTCTCTGAGCTTGGCTGTTTTGTTGCAGACATTTCACTACCAAAAGGTGAACCAGCTGATGCCCTAGCCCTTTTTCGCAAGGCCCAGAACAGCCCACCAGAATTGCATGGATGCCACTTCTGGAAGTCCGTTCTGAGCTGAGGAGATCTCCCAGGCCCAGAACGGCCCGCTGGTAGTGTGTGGACACTACTTCCAGAAGTCCGTTCTGAGCCTCGGAGGCCAGGGGGAGGCTTCCGAGGCCCAGGCTGGCCCACTGGAAGTGAATGGAAGCCACTTCTGGAAGTCCTTTCTGAGGCAGGGAGGCCTTCCACGTCCAGAACAGCCCATCAGAAGTGCATGGATGCCACTTCCGGAAGTTTGTTCTGAGCTTCGGAGGCTTGGGGGAGGCCTCCCAAGCTCATAACAGACTTCCAGAAGTGGCATCCATGCAGAGAACCAGTTGTTCAGGTATTTGAATCCCACTACTGAGTAAGGGTGACGTGATAGCAGTCTTCCACTACTTGAGGGGCTGTCACAGGGAAGAGAGTTTACCTATTCTCCAAGCACCTGAGAACAGAACAAGAAATAACAGATGGAAGATCATTAAAGAGACATTCAACTTAGAACTAAGAAGACATTTTCTGGCAGTGAGAACAATTATTCAGTGGAATGTCTTGCCTCCAGTAGTTCGGGGTTCTCCAGCACTGGAGATTTTCAAGAAGAATCTGGAATGGTACAACATCAATAAAGAAGAAGATTTGTAGCTCAGAGTTAAAATGAGGGATCTTTGGTGTTCTCTGAGCCTGGCTATTTTTTTGCAGATGTTTTATTACCCAAACTAGGTAACATCATCAGTGATAGTGATAATGATGTTACCTAGTTTTGGGTTTTGAAATGTCTGCAAGAAAACAACCAAGCTCAGAGAGCACCAAGATGAAGGAGTTGAAGACTTCCACAGTCCCTTCCAACCCTATTATTCTATGATCTATAGTTTTAATCAATACATGTATGTATTAATGATATACTGAGGTTTTTTTTTAAATTAACCATTGGTTGGGATCTACCCAGTTTTTATACAAGATGGGCGGCTTTATAAATGTTTTAAATCAATAAATAAAATCTTTATCAACTGGACTTTAACTACTCTATCTCTTCTTTCCCACCCTTTGAGTTCTGTGGAACAGTGTATCCCTTGGCCAGATGGAGACAATTGGCATAATACAGTAGGTCCTGAAGTTAGTTTCATGCTAAGCACTGAAAAAGGCTAGTAATAGAAGCAGCAGTAGAATTTCTGGAAGAATAACTGGGAAAATGCAAGAAAGGACTATATGTTTAAAATGGTTGTTGTTGCACGAAGTTGCATTTGATATTATAACTTCAAACCCAGGTTATATATTCATATATACATTTACAAACTGCAGCATCCCAACCCAGACCAAATTTTCCTAATCCAGCTGGCATCAATTAAAAGAGAAAGACAGCTAAATCAGCAATGTAGCTATGCTTTCCTTTGAATCTGTTTGGCAAATTCCCATTTTATGATATACTTAGTGATGTTTACTATAAGTCTAGGAACTCATTAAGCATTAATAATTCTTCAACCTTGAACCAGTTCCATCATTCATCTGAGCACAAGGGCTAGACTTGCCAATGAGGAAGCTCAGGATGAAAATGTAAGGTGCTCAAACCTTGCTGGATCTGAAGGATGAAACAAAATGGTTGGTGAAAAGGAGTGACGTAAAAGCAGAAGGAAAATGCTGTCTTACAGAGTCTAAAAAACAAAAGTCACAAGGATAGTAATGCAACACAGTGAGTGGAACCGAAGGTTCAGGCAGTCGTTCAACCATGCATCTCCTCTATCTTCAAACTGTTACAGCTACGGAAGGATTAATTGTCATTGCTAATGACAGACATTGCAATGAAACCATTAGAATCTGACTCTTAGGATCAAGCTGGAAGAGGCCAGCACTTACAGGTAATTTGTTATGCTGCTAAGAAAGGATCTACAGGTAGTCCTTGACTTATGACCACAACTGGGACTGGAATTTTTGGCAGTTGTTAAGTGAATGATGCTCAATTTTTATAATATTTTTGCCACTATGAATCACTGCAGTTCTTAAATGAGTCATTGACTTTGCTTGTCAGAAGCTGGCTGAGACACTGCATGCATGTCCCTGGGACACTACAACCATCATAAATACACGGCAGTTGACAGGTGCCTGAATTTTGATCACATGGCCAAGGGATGCTCCAACAGTCGTAAGTGGGAGAACTGACCACAAGTCACTTTTTTCAGTGCTACTATAATTTCAAAAAGTTGCTAAATGAATTATTGTAAGTTGAGGACGATCTGCATTAGCTCCTTTTGATGCATTATGGATGAACAAGTGTTTAAAAATGAGAGAAAGAGGTTTTATACATTCCTGAAATTAAATTCTTACCGGACTTATTTCAGAGCTACACAGCTTTCCTAATATTTAGTTTGGAATGGTTTAGCTTCCTATTACATCTTGATGTTCAGGATGACCTAAATCAGTGTTTTTCAACTTTGGCAACTTTAAAATAGGTGGACTTCAACTCCCAGAATTCCTTAGCCACGTGTTTGTTATGATGTTCTCAGGAGTCTTTTCCCTACCAATTTCCAAAGTCATCAATGCTTTTTCTACTTTTCTTCAAAATCCAACTTTTGCTTCCCTAGAATATCACAGGACAAACCATTGCTTGAACAATTCTGGTCTTGATAGGTATAGTGATGGCGAACCTTTTAGAGACCGAGTGCCCAAACTGCAACCCAAAACCCACTTATGCATCGTCGGGTGCTGGGTGGGTGTGGCCCATTGGGTGGGTGTGGCCCATTGGGTGGGCGCGGCTGCAGTGGTAACGGCAGACTGGGTGGGACTAAAAGTTCAATCAATCAATTCCAACTTTGCAAGAACTTTTTTTTCCCCATGAGAAGTTGAAATTGACTGATTGACTGAACCTTTTTTTTTTTTTTTGCACACGGCGGCAGAGGCCTAAAGCGAAAAGGTTTTATAAAACCCAGCTGAAGGCCTAGGACTGGGGTGAGGGCGTGCATGCCCACAGAGGGGGCTCTGAGTGCCGCCTCTGGCACCCGTGCTGTAGGTTCGCCACCACTGGTATAGACCTATCACAGTACCTCAATATCCTTCCCAAGACATTGTTATTCTACTAAATGTTAGTCTGTGGTGTGCATTTTTAACTGCTGGTTCCTTTATTGTGGATGGTTGATCTAAAAAAGCAGAAGGTATCCATCCCTTCAGTGTCTTACTAGTTATTTAATAATTTCATCTTGTATTAATTACATTTGCAGTGACTGTCCTAGGCTTTTAGGAGGAGTACTCCTGGGTACATCTGAAATAAAAAAAAACAAGAGTCTTTCACTATTCTAATGCAAAGATATTTAAGATTTAACAGTTAACAAGAGCACCTTCAATTGACCTTAGAACTGAATAGGAGCCAGTTTTGGTCTTATAATTCAACCTCATCTGAGTGTACAACATAGAATTTGGCAGCAATTCAGGCATTTGCTCCTTGAGGGCAACTTTGAGATTTCCTGTTGCTTTCTTATATTACTTTCCAGGCAGGAAATGTTTTAGTTTACCTATTTCCTTCTGCTGTATTGCAGTATGGTTCGCTAATGAAATCAGACTACAAATGGTCCTCAGCTTATAAATAATAATAATAAAGTTGGAAGGGACCTTGGAGGTCATCAAGTCCAGCCCCCTGCTCAGGCAAGTAACCCTATACCATTTCGGACAAATGGCTGTTCAGTCTCTTCTTAAAAACTTCCAGTGTTTCTGAGTCAGCATAGCTGGGCTAACTAGCTCTCTCCTGCCCTTCCTGCTTCCTGCAGAGATGCAGCCAAAGCAGGAGCCCTGCCCAGTAAGCTTGTCAACTGGTTGAACAGGGTGAGACTACTCTCTTTTTACACACACACACACAGAGAGAGACAGAGATAGGGGGGGAGTGCAAGTGCCTCTCTCTGTCTCTGTCTCTGTCTGCAAATGGCAGAGGAGGCTGGGAGCCACAGGGGAAGGCTCAAAGAGCCGTATGCTGCTCCAGAGCCACAGGTTGCCGACCTGTGAACTAGATATATCCAATTCCAGCAACCGTTCCTTATATGTTTTAGCCTCCAGCCCCCTAATCATCTTTGTTGCTCTTCTCTGTACTCTTTCTAGAGTCTCAGCATCTTTTTTACATCGTGGTGACCAAAACTGGATGCAGTATTCCAAGTGTGGCCTTACCAAGGCCTTGTAAAGTGGTATTAACACTTCACGTGATCTTGATTCTATCCCTCTGTTAATGCAGCCCAGCACTGTGTTGGCCTTTTTGGCAGCTGCAGCACACGGCTGGCTCACATTTAAGTGATTGTCCACTAGGACTCTGAGACCCATTAATTAACTGACTGTTCAAAGTTACAATGGACTGAAAAAAAGTGACCAAGGACTGATTTTCACACTTATGTGAAAAACATCCCTGGGGTCATATGATCAAAATTTGGATACTTGGCAACTGACTCATATTTATGACAGTTGAAGTGTCCTGGGGTCATGTGATCCCTGTTTGTGACCTTCTGAAAAGCAAAGTCAATAGGGAAGCCAGATTCACTTAACAACTATGTTACTAACCTAAGAACTGCAATGATTCACTTAACTGTGGCAAGAAAGGTTGTAAAATGGGGAAAGATTCATTTAACAGCTGTCTTGCTTAGCAACGGGAATTTTGAACTCAATTGCTGGACCTGTAGTCTATGGTGTAAAAAAAAATCAGGAGAAGTCCAGTATTCTTTAATATATTTTATTAAAAGGCAGAAGTTTTCATGGGGTCTGGTTCCCCAAAAGATATTTCTGAATGCAATAGTTTATGTCACATAATAAAATGTAATATTTGGAAAGGATGCTGCCACAAGGTAGTCCATACACAAAGGCAGCTCCTGATTGCTAATACTCAAACTAGCTGGATGTTTCCCTTGAATCCAAACCACCTTTGAATTATGGTTTTAATTATGGTGGAGAGTTTCACACCCATGAAGAGCAGAGTAGCAGAATAACAGAGTTGCAAAGATCTTGGAAGTCATCTAGTCCAACCCCCTGCTGAAACAGTGCCCAAACTGCAACCCAAAACCCACTTATGCATCATCGGCTGCTGAGTGGGTGTGGGCCATTGGGTGGGTGTGGCCCATTAGGTGGGTGTGACTGCGGTGGTAATGGCAGATTGGGTGGGACTAAAAAGTTCAATCAATCAATTCCAACTTTGCGAGATCTTTTTTTTCCCCTGAGAAGTTGAAATTGATTGATTGATTGATTGATTGATTGATTGAATGAATGAATGAATGAATGAATGAATGAATGAATGAATGAATGAATGAATGAATGAATCTTTTTTTTTTTTGCACATGGCGGCAGAGGCCTAAAGTGAAACGGTTGTATAAAACCCAGCTGAAGGCCTAGGACTGGGGTGATGGCGCGAGTGCCCACAGAGAAGGCAATGCGTACCACCTGTAGCACGTGGCCCTATACCACTTCAGACAGTTGTCCAATCTCTTTTTAAAAATCTCCACTATTGGAACACTCACAACTTCTGGAGGCAATCTGTTCCGCTGATTAATTGTTCTCACTGACAGGAAATTTTTCTTTTTAGTTGCTTCTTTGCCTGCCTTCAGGTGCTTTGGAGAATAGATTGGCCCTCTCTTTTCTGTGTTCAGCCCCTTAGATATTGAAAGACTGCTATCATGCCAATTTGTCTACAATCTTTTTAAAACCACCTCTGCTGACAGTTACCTCAACATCTGATGGCAATATAGAATAGAGAAGTGACAACTATGTTATTTTAATAAATTAACTCTGCATTGTGTAAAGAATTAGTACTTTTTATCCATCCCGAATCTCTATGCATTTAATTTTAATGGATAGGATTGAATTTTAACAATGAGAGGATTTTAAAGTGGGCTTAACAAGATCTGAGCCATAGAAGCTAAGTTTTAAAATAACTAATTTGGTGTAAGAATGTATCCCTTGGTGAATTTCTCTTAATGGAGTAAAAATGAAAATCCTATTTTGTTATAGCAACCAAAACATTATTTATCTCTTTAGCAGACTCTTTCTTTTACCAAATTAAGCCTAATAGGGACTATTAAGAATTAGATGACTTCCAGCATAACTGAAATCCCAAAAGATGCAGTCTTTAAATTTTCTGAAATACTTAACCATAATTTGTTTTGTTCAAAGATTAGGTCTATGTTACTCTTGAGATCAATTACACCTTAACTGTTGTGAGAAAAAACCTTTTTCCCTTTCTCTTTCTTTTTCTTTTTCTGCTTTTTCTCCCTCCTTGAAACAACTCCTATTTTAAAAAAACTGCCAATAACTCAGCACTTTATGTTTAATAGGTTTATTAATTGATCTATTAATTACTGTAGTGGGCAAGTCATTCAACCTGACTTTACTTGCCATGCTCTATTTTTATTTATTTATATCCCACCTTTATTATTTTTACAAATAACTCAAGCTGGCAAACTTATCCAATATCTCCTTTCTTTTTTCCCCCCACAACAAGATGGGTTGGGCAGAGAGAGAATGACTAGCACAATTTCACCCAGCTGGCTTCCATGCCTAAGGCGGGACTAGAACTCATAGTCTTCTGGCGATTGACTGAAAGTCACCCAACTGGCTTCCATGCCTAAGGCGGGACTAGAACTCATAGTCTTCTGGCGATTGGCTGAAAGTCACCCAGCTGGCTTCCATGCCTAAGGCGGGACTAGAACTCATAGTCTTCTGGCGATTGGCTGAAAGTCACCCAGCTGGCTTCCATGCCTAAGGCGGGACTAGAACTCACAGTCCTCTGGCGATTGGCTGAAAGTCACCCAACTGGCTTCCATGCCTAAGGCGGGACTAGAACTCATGGCCTCCCATTTTTTAGCCTGGTGTCTTAACCACTAGACCAAACTGGCTCTGTATGCTAGAAACTTAACTGGTTCTGTGACATAAATCCAACATTTGCACTGCATCCTACAGATGTAGTTCATATTAATTCGTAAATAAAACATTTTTCACACTTACAGCATCCCCCACAGTCATGTGATCAAAATTCAGACACTTGGCAACTGGTTCATATTTACGACGGTTTCAGTGTCCCGGGTCATGTGAACACCATTTGCAACCTTCTCATAAGCAAAGTCAATGGGGAAGCCAGATTCACTTAACAATCATGTTACTAACTTAACAACTGTAATGATTCAACAATTGTGGTGAGAAAAGTCATAAAAGGGGGCAAAACTCATTTAACAAATATCTCACTTAGCAACATAAATTCTGGGATCAACTGTAGTTGTGAGTCGAGAACTACCTATAATAGTGATCACATGATAATAGGATACTGAAACTTTTGAAAATGCGAGCTGGTTGCCAAGTGCCCAGATTATGATTAGGTGATTATGGGAATGCTGTGACAGTTGTAAGTGTGAGTATTGGTCATAAGTCTCTTTTTTCAGTGCCAGTGTAAATTCAAATGATCGTAAGTCAAGAACTATTTATATTTTCTCTAAATAAATCTTTCTGTCATAGTAATAAACACTTTTCCCTATTCGGTCATGGTCAGATTCCTGCTCTCAGAAATCCTCATGCACACAACTCTGCACAACAAGACACAACATTTCAGTTCCCAACAGTGAATAGCGCATGGAGACAGGAGAGTAGCTGATTCATTTCTAGAAGCAGTTAACAGCCCAGCTGAACAGATGTGGCAGAAGTGGCTCAACTTGGAAATTCTTCCTTTCCCCTCAGCTGGCTCAGGAATTCTGGGAGTTGAAGTCCACGAGTCATAAAAGAGCTGAGGTTGCCTACCCCTGTTCCAGGGGAACAATTGTCAAATAGCTCTTGTTGTGTCCTGAGCCTGCAAAAGCAAGCTCAGGACGTTGCATTGGTCCCGGGCATTCCAAAAACTGTCCGGGACCAGACAGAGTGGCGCTGGCCTTGTGCGCATGCGCAAAGTGCTGGCTGCCCGGAACCAGACTGAGTGGCGCCAGCCTTGTGTGCATGCGCAAGGCAAGACGTGCTAAGATACATTGTTTGCCATTGTCCGGGTCTCAGGTCTTAAAAAGAAGCTTGTTTGCTTTTGCTGTTGTTGTTGTTGCGAGAGAAGAATAAAGAGCTGTTAAATTTGCCATGTGTCTTCATCATTTGCACACGAACAAAGAACTTAACAGCTGTGATCCATCCAAGGCAGAAAATCTCACTCATGCCTCTCCTCTGAGTTAAAATAACATAAAAATAAATAATACTGCCCTTCAGGGAAAAACAGTGCCCTTGTTCCCACATGGTAATTAACTGTAATTAAATAAGGAGGTTGTTGTATAATGAAAACACCAAAAAGTGTCAACTGACTCAACCAACTGACCCCCCCCCAACACATCACATTAGATTGAAAAAATGATCCCGTCATTCCACCCACTTGAACTGTGGGAACATCTAAACCCAATCAGCTCCTCTTTAGCAGAATCTGCCATCCTTTCTTCCTTTCAGGCACAGAAGAAAGATACACACAGAAATCATGTAACTGCTTATAATCACCACAATGGAAGAATGGATGGGGGGAAAAATTTGTGATGGAGTTAACAGAGGGCCAGATTGATTTAACTGTTTTAAACAAAGAAAAGAACACATCTAGTTTTGTCTCATCTTAGAAACTGCTTCTAGACATTGTGCTTGTGGCAGAAAAAAAAATGAAATTCTTACTGTAGAATTTACTAATTAGATAAGCTTGTTAAAGAAATGGCTAGTGTATATTAAGTATATAAAAATAAAAAGTTCAGGCTATAATTTATTATGTTTATGCTACTGTGCTGAAAAAGTTGGAAATTAATGCTTTTTTCTCTCTGTTTCCTTTACCCCACACTTCTTCCCCCCATTTCCCTCCCCTTTTCCCTATTATCTTCATTTTCATTTGTATTTTAGATGATTTCAAGAATACATATACATTTGCTCATCTAGCTTTGTCTCTGTCTTTATCCTTATCTAAGTATCTATCTATCTATCTATCTAATGTCTGTCTGTCTGTATCTATCCATCCATCCATCCATCCATCCATCTATATCTATCTATCTATCTATCTATCTATCTATCTATCTATCTATCTATCTATCTATCTATCTATCTATCTATCTATCTATCCCTTTCTTCCCTCACTCCCTTTCCTTTTTTGCCTCCTTTCCTCCTTTCTTTTCTTCTTACCTCCTCCCCTCTCTTCTCCTTCCTTCCTTCTTTCCTTCCTTTTTTCCTTCCTTCCTTCTTCTTTTCTTCCTTTTCTTCTTTCTTTCTTTCCTTCCTTCTTTCCTTCCTTCCTTCTTCTTTCCTTCCTTTTCTTCTTTCTTTCTTTCCTTCCTTCCTTTCTTCTTCTTTCCTTCCTTTTCTTCTTTCTTTCTTTCTTTCTTTCTTTCCTTTCTTCTTTCCTTCCTTTGTTCCTTCCTTCCCTCCATCCCCTCTGCCTGCCCTTCCTTCCTGAAACAATGACACTTCCTGTTTAACAGTAAGTTTAAGTCAACACCGAAACCTTCACAAACCCCTCCCCCCCTAACAACTTAAAAACAAAAGATGCTGCAGCTTTTTCTTGGTTCCAAAAAAACAGGCTTGGCGAAGTCCCTCTGCCTCTCACCCGCCTTCCAGTCTCAGCAATTGCTGATCAATCACCTGCCCTCCAAGACAGCTATTAGTCAATCAGTGGAAAGGCATCTCAGCTACTGCATGCCCAAAGCACATCAATAACCCAAGGAACTGCTTTGATAGTTCTTTCCTTTTACAGAAGACCTTTAGCTGCTTATAACTTGGATAATGAGGTGCCAGGAAGGACTCCAACAAAGAATCCAGAACTAGGATGATCTACCATGAGAGATAATTGGCAGTAATGAACATGATTAGATTACAAACCAGAAACAAAGCGGAGATGGTTCATTTCAAGCATAGAAAGGAGGGATTATCAAATCATCAAAAGTGCAAAGCTAATAGAGAACTTTGTTCTTTGGTCATTTCTTTGACTTGCTAGAGATTAAACGGCACTGCTTGGTTCAGTGTTAGAAGATGGAGCTGCCAGGTGAGTCTCTGTAAATCTATCATAGCCACTTGCACTAACACTGAGTAAAATACCGAACTGGTTAATGTAATAATAATAATAATAATAATAATAATAATAATAATAATAATAATAATAATAATAATAATAATAATAATAATAATAATAATAATGATGATGATGATGATGATGATGATGATGATGATGATGATGATGATGATGATGATGATGATGATGGAAGGGACCGTGGAGGTCATCTAGTCCAACCCCTTCTCAGGCAAGAAACCCTACACCATTTCGGACAAATGGCTGTCCAGTCTCTTCTTAAAAACCTCCAGTGTTGGAGCATTCACTGCTTCTGGAGGCAGGTTGTTCCACTGGTTAATTGTTCTAACTGTCAGGAAGTTTCTCCTTAGTTCTAGGTTGAATCGCTCTTTGATTAGTTTCCATCCGTTGCTTCTTGTCCTGCCTTCAGGCGCTTTAGAGAATAGCTTGACTCCCTCTTCTTTGGGGCAGCCCCTGAGATATTAGAAGACTGCTATCATGTCCCCCCCTAGTCCTTCTCTTCGTTAAACTAGACAGACCCAATTCCAGCAATGAGCCACCTTAAACCTTGCATGTGAGAATTTACAAGCCTGCATCCTCCTTTAACTCTAAGTATCATGTATTTCCAAGCATAAGCCAGTGGCTCATCTAATATTCTTCTCTCTGATAAAGGAGAATATTTTTGGCCCAGGATTGAAACAGGTTGTCTTTGGTGCTCTCTGAGCTTAGTTATTTTCTTGTAGACATTTCATGACCCAGACTAGGTGGTATCATTAGTGCCAAGTGGTGATATTACCTAATTTGAATAGTGAAACATCTGCAAGAGAACAACCAAGTTCAGAGAGCATCAAGGACCCCTTGTTCTACTCTCTTTTTGCAAGAGCACGCTACATATAACCCATGATGTCACGGATGCAATGATGTCAAAATGAGAATTCATAGTGTCATTTTATCATTGCAGCAAGAATGTAATTTAGTACTTTTGTCATGAGAGAGAGAGAGACAGAGAGAGAGAGAGATGGAGATGATAGTATGTTAATACTGTATGGAATGAAACTATGGCTGAATCAGGATGTTCTGCTTCGGATACCACGAAGCTCCCTCCTCCCAGAAGGTAACAAGGAAAACAGGTTGTGGAGAGGATGGGTAGTGTCCCAGATAATCTTGTGGACCCTGCTTAAACAACGCTTCTGTGCTATGTCCTGGATGGGAGGGAGGGAACTGCCAATAAATCTGGCCCAATCATGTGCATCATACTATTTCATCATTACGCATGGGCTATTCTCTGCTTATTGACACCAGTTGCCCTATCCCGGTGGACATCTTGACATGGAAGTTTCTCTAGCGCAGATATAATGTAAGAGCAGTGGAAAACTACTCGTAGTAGACCATTTGCATGGGCAGGAAAACAAATAATTCAGGAAAAAATAGAAAGTATATGAAGAACTGAAGTAGTAGGAGGGAACTCTGTACAGATATTCCACTACTTATGACTGGTCAATTAGTGAATGTCAAATTATAATACACCTCCCCAGAGGTACTTATGATCCATTTCAGAAGTTCTGACAGTTGGATTTCCCCTGCAGCCATGTGATCACATCCTGGATGCTCAGCAGTCAGCACACATTTGCAAGGTCCCACAAAAATGGGTTTGCTTTATAATTGCACCATTTTCTTAATAACACTGCAAAAGCCATAAAAATTGGGTCGGTCACATTTACAATCCTTATGACTTACCATTGTTATGGGCAGGCTCCATTATGGTCATAAATTGAGCACTGCTTGTAGTGTATTTAGTATTTTTATGCAGTCATTTAGTATTTATACTGGTGCAATAAAAAAGATGCTTACAGGACACAGCACATCAATCATGTCATTGTTAACAGCACATCAATCATGTCATTGTTAACAGGTAAGAGCCTCATTTGCGCCAGTATGTTCTGGCTGCTGCAGGACAATACCAGGACAGTAATGCTACCAGATCTGAACTACAAAACCCCACAGGGATGGACAAGATTCTTCCCACGCTGATCTTCTAATTTTGGGACCTAGAGAAGAGCTACTCCTGGAGAGCTAAAGGGACGAGAAGGAGAAAATGAAAAGATCTGTGGCACTCATGCAATTTTAGATGGAGGCCCTCCAGAAGGAGCTTAAGATGTCTGCCTGTTGAAATGTTCACATGGGCCTTGCAGACTACAGTTCAACCCTCATACTGAAAAATGGAGAATAGTTACAGGTAGCTCTTGACTTACAAACATTCATTAGCAACTGTTTAAAGTTGCAACGGCACTAAAAAAAAGTAGCTTACAACTAGTCCTTGCACTTACAACTGTTGTAGCATCCCTATGGTGACATGATCAGAATTTGGATGCTTGGCAATTAGTGTGTGTTTGTGATGGTTGCAGCATTCCCACGGTCACGTGATGGCCATTTGTGATCTTCCCAGTGTCAAGCAATCTGGATTCACTTAATGACTACGTGATTCTCTTAACATCTGCAATGATTCACTTAACATGAAGGTCGTAAAATTGGGCATGACTCATTTATCAGCTGCCTTGTTTAACAATGAAAATTCTGGTCCCAATGAGGTTGTAAGTCAAGGACTATCTGTATGTTTTCCTGTAAAAGTCACTGCACATATTTGTAATTGTTTTTTTAAAAAAACCTTTTTTTTAAAAAAAAACACCCTACATGTAAATTCAAGAAGGGAGAATGATATCCTCCCTTGTTATGGAGCTATCAGAGCAAAGAGATGTTTGACATAGATAAACTGAAAGATAGTTCTCCTGAAAGCCACCCAGAAGACAAAAAGGCAAATTAATTGTGCCCCGAAGAATATCCCCATTAGAGTAAAATTTGGTTTTAATGGCCGATACTTAAAGTCATCATAGGTTCCTAATGAATCATTTGTCCTTGCCAAAAACAGCTTATATAATAGCATTGGTTTCCATATTTGATATCCTTTTAATGGTCCATGAGTTACATTTGTAATGATCCAATTAAGAGCCAGGGCTGGGGTGCCTCTAATCATCAAGTCCTAATATTGTTTCTGTAGCAGCCCATTATTATTTTACACCCCGTTACCTCACCTTCTGAACAATAGATTTTGTCTCTCCACCCCCACCTCCACCCCATCCAAATCAAAAGATTTAGCAGTTCATTAAGCCTCAGTTTGGGAGTGAGAAATTGTAGAAGGAGAGAAGAACAGGATCTGAGACCAATCCTAAAGGTGGGTTGTGGTTGCCTCTTTTTTTTTAAAAAAAGGGGGGCATAGGATGTGAGTACCTTGAAGAGAGCAAGGGCAAGCACCAGCCTACAACTGCATTAGAGGCCTTGTTGAGGAGGATGTTAAGAAAAACATGGAATTCCCTAAGCACCACACAGAAACAAAGACCAGGAAGTCTAATTCACCTTTTTCCTTCTGTTGAAACTAGTTTAGGAGCCAGACCTACATGCTGGGAATTAGCCTCTTTGAAGGACTGCCTTTCCCCTACTACAGCGGTTCTCAACCTTTTCCGGGGCTCGACCCCAGCCTGCATCGTGAAAAAAAAATGGCGGGCCCGTACCGCGCATGCGTGGCGTGATGGGGCGCATCGCGCATGCGCAGCACAACGGGGTGCATCACGCATGCACGGCACAACGGCCCGCGTCGCGCATGCGCGGCGCAATGGCCTGCATCGCGATAGGGAAAAAAATGGCCGACCAAAAAAAAATGGCGGACTGCAGTGCTTGGCGACCCCCGTGAAATGGTCGTTCGACCCCAAATGGGGTCGCGACCCACAGGTTGAGAACTGCTGCCCTACTACATCTGTTATGTCCTGGGCCTGCTGAATGACTCAGCATGCTCAGGAGGCTGCAGAAGACCATGTGGTTGCCCAGGACCAGACAGGCTGTCTCCAGCCTTGTGAGCATGTGCAAGGTGGAAGACTAGCCTTGCATTGATAGGCTGATGCTATCCCTGCAAGGGAAGTATAAAAGAGCTAGTGCCATTTTGCTTGCTGTTCTGTTCTGTTTGTGATCTCAGTAAAGAAGTTGTGTTTTGTTACTCTTGCCTCGCTTCGATGTCTCTGATTCTAAAACAGAACAACATCCATCTAGCCCATCAAGATGAGAAAACAGAGTATGTTATGGGTCCTATTGATTAGAGAGCATCATCTGGTGAGAACATGAAAAAGGGCCTTCTTGGTGATGGCTTCTTCTTTGTGGAACATCATTCCCCTTAAGGTATAATTAGCAATGTACAAATTCTTAGCATGTGAAATCCAATCTTCGCTTATGAGTGTCCGTTTTATTTATTCATTTAATATGTTTCATTTAGAAGCCAGCTAACTCCGAACATCTCTGGCTGCCTTACAGAAAGGCCCATGAAGCCAAGGAAAACAATCAACAGCATTCAAAACCTTTTCTGCAGCTTACACTTGTTCATGAGAAACGTCTTCATCAACCACTGCCTGAAATGAAGCAGCAAAGACTCCGGCAAGAAATATTTGCTTAATGAGGTCAATTAAATGATATTATTTACCATCCCAATCTCAGGAGAAGATTCCTGGAAATACTATGGACAGCCCAAAAAACCAAAACAATGGATCATTGAACAGAGTTCTCATTCAAGGCACAAATTAAATTATCCTACTTTGGACACATTGTGTGAAGGCCTAGCTTTCTAAAGAAGGTTGTAATGCCAGAAAAAATGAAAATAAAGAGAAGAGGACAATTTGCAGCAAGATAAATAGACTCAGTGATGCTACACTGAGGACCTGAAAATCAAGTAGTGACAGATGTCAACGAACATGTTTTCTAGAAGTCAAAAATGACTTGAGAGCATATAATCAGTAATCAGTCTCATGAATCTGGGCCCTGCACATCTAAATATTTCAAAGTCCTTGACCTATGACTGGTTGCTTAGTGACTGTTTGAAGTTACAGCTATCCCCAAAAAAGGAAACTGTCGGACTTGTCATTACTTGAACCTCTAAGTCAGGGGTCTTCAAACTTGGCCCTTTTATGACTTGTGGCCTTCGACTCCCAGAATTCCTCAGCCAGGCATGCTGGCTGAGGAATTCTGGGATTTGAAGTCCACAAGTCATAAAAGGGCCAGGTTTGAAGACCCCTGCTCTAAGTAGAAATAATCCTTGACTCCATTTGTTGAGAAAGGTATAATTTTATTAGAGATCAAGTGCACTGCACTATTGCATGGCCAGAACTGAAGAATCACGTGCCAAATTCCTAAAATCTACTCCCAGCCCCTTAGCTCATTGTCCACCCCAGTGTGGTTAATTGGTTAATCAAGATCACACAAGATGTTTTCATACCAGTCAGTCCAAGTACAGTTTGGTATGTGGCTCCCTCCTTCTTCCAGCTGGGTGACCTTGAAGCACCATCTTAAGGAGGTACAGCACCTACTTTCGTTTTCCCCAGCTTTCTCCTCTTCATTCCCCCTCCCCATAGTTCATGGCAGTCTGCCACTGCATAGCAATGAAGCACAAGCAAACATAAGGTGGCAGCTGACAGAGATCTGAAACTGGATTCAAAATTCTGATGGTCAGGTTCTCTCCAGTCATGTGACTGAACTTTGAGTGCTTGACAACATGGCTGCATTTACAGCCATTTACAGTATCCCACACTCATATGACTGCATTTTACAACAGTTTGACCAAAAACTGGTTAATAATCATGTTGTTTGCTTAATGACATCACAAAAAGGTCATTAAATCAGGTTGGATACATGACTGACCTGTTTTATGACCATTACAAATATAGGACCATAATGGGCAGGCTTCAGTCTAAACAATGACATACTATAGTAAGGGAAAAGTAACAATATGATATGGTCATCCTGCTTCTCCTTTAGAATTAAAAGGATCAAATGCTACTTAAAAAGAGTTTTAGGAGCTTCATAGATACTAGAAAGGGGAAAACATCAAATATTTCTCCACGGACAGTACAGTCCATATTGAATTACTCAAAGGCAGATGCAAATCTAGCTTTTAATCTGCTTTGAACAAAAATTCTAAATACAACTTTTTCTTCTGAAACAGAAAGAATGAACAAGAAAATCCTACAATCAAACTATAATGCCAAAATGGAGAGAGATAATAGAGGCTTTAGTGTTATAAGAAAATAAATTATTATATAATTAGCTACCTAAAAGAAATATGAACCATGCTGCTGTTATTAACTTTAATAAACAATTCTTAATTTGTATTGCTTAATTATTATTCCTCTGCATGAACACTATTCCATGGGCTTAGTACAAGATCTCACCTATAACAATGTTTCTCAAACTCAGTAACTTTAAGATGTGTGGAAGTCAAACCCCACAATTCCCAAGCTGGCCAGGGAATTCTGGGAGTTAAAATCCATACATTTTAGAGTTGCGGAGATTGAGAAACACTGATTTATATTTGAAGTCAAAAACTGCAAAAAGACAAAAATCAACTCGAACATTCTCACTGAATCTAATAACACTCGGGAAAACAATGAAAAATATTTTTTTAAAATTTATTTTACATATAGTATTTAAACGATTTGTATGGTCACCTATTCTTAACAGTTCTTGGGTGGCTGACAATAGCTAGTAAGATAATTATTCACAATGCTGCATAAATTATTTCCCAAACTCAAAAAATAACTCCGTTGATAAGGCTTTCTTTGAAGTATAAGGTCATTGACATAGAAGAACAGAGAAGGCTAAGGCTATTGAATCATGTAAGAGAACTCAAATACAATTCCGTAAATAGGTACAAGGAAAAATAATTCTCCTGACTTATATACACTCCACCCTTGTGGGATACAAGGAAGAGAGAAATACTGCCGTGCCTAGCAGTGTTTCATAGAAATACCTCTTCATTTCTTCACAGTAATTGCAATATTCACCTTTTGCCCCTGGAAGCAAGAACCATCAGCCAACTTGTTCACGCAGACATCCCCGAAATAAGCTCTCTGGACAATTTCCAATCTTTGAAGTATTGCAGACCTACTTTTTTGCTAGAAGAGCTATCAACCTAGGCTAATAGTTCGATCTGGGGGTCAATCTTAAATTTTTGTATGGGATGTTGGAATTCCTGACCAGCATGCCATGTAATCTCTAACATCCTTTATTTGAAAGGATTGTATAACAAAACAAGAAGAAGCTGGATGCTATGGAATGGCCCAAATCTTAATAATAATAATAATAATAATAATGATGATGATGATGATGATGATGATGATGGAAGGGACCGTGGAGGTCATCTAGTCCAATCCCTTCTCAGGCAAGAAACCCTATACCATTTCAGACAAATGACTGTCCAGTCTCTTCTTAAAAACTTCCAGTGTTGGAGCATTCACCGCTTCTGGAGGCAGGTTGTTCCACTGGTTAATTGTTCTAACTGTCAGGAAGTTTCTCCTTAGTTCTAGGTTGCTTCTCCCCTTGATTAGTTTCCATCCGTTGCTTCTTGTCCTGCCTTCAGGCGCTTTGGAAAATAGCTTGACTCCCTTTTCTCTGTGGCAGCCCCTGAGATATTGGAACACTGCTATCATGTCCCCCCTCGTCCTTCTCTTCGTTAAACTAGACATACCCAATTCCAGCAGCCGTTCCTTATATGCTTTAGCCTCCAGTCCCCTAATCATCTTTGTTGCTCTTCTCTGTACTCTTTCTAGAGTCTCAGCATCTTTTTTACATCATGGTGACCAAAATTGGATGAAATATTCCAAGTGTGGCCTTACCAAGGCATTGTAAAGTGGTATTAACACTTCACGTGATCTTGATTCTATCCCTCTGTTAATGCAGCCTAGCACTGTGTTGGCTTTTTTGGCAGCTGCAGCACACGGCTGGCTCATATTTAAATGATTGTCCATTAGGACTCCGAGGTCCCTCTCACAGTTACTACTATTGAGCAAGGTACCCAGCCTATACTATACCTGTGCATTTGGTTTTTCTTGCCTAAATGTAGAACCTTACTTTTTTCACCATTGAATTTCATTTTGTTAGATAGCGCCCAGTGTTCAAATCTGTCCAGATCCTCCTGTATCTTCCCACTAGCTGACCTCATGAGGAGGTTTCAAGGAAGGACCTTCCTGGAAAAGAGAAACTTAGGTAGAAACCAGAAGGCCGTGAGTTTTAGTCCTGTCTTAGCCATGAAAATCACCTGGCGGGCTTTGGGTCAATCCCTGTTTCTCTCTGCCCAACCTACCTCACAGGCTTGTTGTTGTAGGGCAGGGGTGCCAAACTGGCAGCCCATGGACCAGATGGGTCACACACAGGCCACACCCACCCCGGCTCCGCAAAGGCAAAAAACACCGTGATACGTCACAATATGTCACATGACACAATTGAGTTTGACACTGGTGTTGTAGGGAGAATAGGAGGAAGAAGGTACGTTACATAAAATTGCCTCCTTGTTTTATTTGTAAAAACAATAAATAAGCAGCCACATAATAACTATTGTCAAAAAAAATGCCAAACACTGAATGAATATAGTTGACTTACAAAATGACCATTTAAAGTTACAACACTGGGGAAAGAAGTGACTTGTGATAAATCCTTGCACTCGCGATTTTTGCAGCATGTGCACAGTCACATGATCAAAATTTAAGCATTTGGCTTCTGGCAGGTATTTATGACAGTTGTAGCCTCTCCGGGTCATGTGATCACCACTTGCCATCTTCCGAGGTCTTCCAATAAGCTAAGTCAATAGAGTTTCCGACAAGCAAAACCAATGAGGGAAGCTGGATCAGCTTAATAACCTTGTGATTCGCTTCATGAACATGATGCTTAACAGCTGTGCCAAAAAAAATTTATAACAACTGTGACAAAAAAAAGTTTGTAAAATTAGGCACAACTCACTTAGTGACTGTAATGCTTAGAGAGGGAAGGTCTAGTCCCTATTGTGCTTGCCAGAGGCGGAATTCAGAGCCCTCTCTTTGGGCACATGTACCGTTGCCCCAACCTCGCCTCCCCCCACAACCCCCTCCTTACCAGCAGCCCCCCTGGAGGAGAGTCGCCCCTGAGTGTGGCCCACAGGGAGCAGTGCAGCCAAGGATATGGAAGCCAGGCAACGTAGACAAGACTCTGCCCTCACGCCCCATCACACATAGTTGATGCTGCAGGTCGCGGGCAGAGGGCGTGGCCGCCATGGCGCTGCTGGGCTGCCTGGGCAATCTGAGCAGGCCCTGGAAGCAATGAGTGGCCCTGCGGGCAAGTGGGGTGGGGGTGGAGCAGGGGGTGGAGTGGGGGCGGGGCCACTTTTTTGGCACTCAGTCTCTAAAAGGTTCGCCATCCCTGACCTATAGCAATGTTTTTGCCTGTCAAGAGAAGGATAATGATAGGACTGAACCAGTTTTCCTTACAGAAAATTTCAATGTTTAAGAAGTTCCTGGAAAGGGTGCCCCCAATTATGGGTCCTGTGAAGCTGGTTGTACATGATTTACCACTGTTTTTCAACAAATGGGTCACAATATGGTTTAAAGTGAGTTGTAGTAACATCAAGGAAATATATAGTACTGGACAAGATTAGCAGGCCATCCTGAAATGCTGTTTGGAAGCAATTATGGGTTCTGGTTTTGAAAAACTGAAAGTCTCTTGACCCATTTTAAGCATGAAAATGTTCAACAACCTTCATAAGCAACTCTAGCCCACAACTAAGATCTGGATTTGTCACTGGTTCCATTATACCCTAAAGGAGTCCTCAGTTGACCCCCCTTCAATGGCAGCATTCTTCCTATATCAAAAGATATCTCCAAGGTAATGGATTCAAAAATGCAAAGAGCTGATTATCACTAGAATCACCAAAGGCAACCTGATTCTATGAACTGACTGGGCCTGTAGATCCACTTTCTCCATGCTGGTTGGGGAATTCCAGAAGTCCACCCCTCTTAAAGTTGCTAAGGTTGAGAAAAACTGCTCTAGATCAATCAAGAAGGAAGTCAGAAAGAGACAATCCCGCTCTCTCCTGTAATTGGCAGAAAATCCTCTCCCACTTTTCCTTTCAAAAAGGCAACTTTGCAAACATCAATGGAAAGAAATTGCACAATTTCACTAGATTGTCTGCCCTGTAATATAAATCACTTTCCTATTTCAAATTCATGCAGAAGAGTCTTCCCATTTGTGTATTTCTCCAAGTTAGGGAACTAGAAAGAGTACAGTAGAAAAATATCTCTGTAATATTTATGCATTATAAATGATCTTTTTTTCCGTAGCATACTCTGCTATCTTTTGCATCTCATGTGCCACCTTGTGGCTACGGTGGAAACTTTGGGGTGAAGCCACACAGAACAGAATGCCTAACATCAGTTAACCTTTGGGGCTGTAAAAGTTGTAAGTTGCTTGTGTTTGTGGGAAGCCAAACTGAACTTTAACTTTCCTTAATAGTTGCCAGAAGGCACATCACTACAAGCATAGTTCTAGTCTGCTTACTAAAATAATTCTTAAAACGTTTCTTACAAACTTCTGATAAATTAAGTCAGCAGTGCTGAAATATCCAGTCTATCTTTTATCCTAAAGTCCTTCTGCATGAATATATGATTAAGTTAAGCCCTGTTTACAAAGCTTTTATGATTTTATTTTTCCAACAAATCTACCACTCACTTTTCTGTCAATTGTAGAATTTAATATTAATATTTAACATTCTTTTTTCATGACAAAAGGAGACATTTATGTGTAAAGTTCACTGCCGATTTTAACTGTATCTGTATCCGTAGCATACTCTGCTATCTTTTGCATCTCATGTGCCACCTTGTGGCTACGGTGGAAGGAAGGAAGGAAGGAAGGAAGGAAGGAAGGAAGGAAGGAAGGAAGGAAGGAAGGAAGGAAGGAAGGAAGGAAGGAAGGAGAGGGAGGGAGGGAGGGAGGGAGGACTATTTTATGAAGATTCAGTGGAAGACAGAGCTAGAAATTAAGTGTTTCGGCCATGCCTATTGTAGTATCCATTTTATGGAAATGCACACAATGTTCTATCAAAATTCTCAATGTGTTCGTCAACTCCCAAAGTTTGGGCTTCCCTCCGAAAGGATTCATGAGAAGGGAAACAAATTATAGAAAATACTCGACTTACAATTGGGATCAGAATTTCCATTATTAAAAAGGTAATTGTTAAATGAATCACACAGATGGTAGGAAAATCTGGCTTTCCCCATTGATTTTGCTTGTTAACCAAAATCTAGACATGCCCCTATTTTTTTTATTTTGGTGAGGTTCTGGTAGCAACCTGATGAGCTATCATTGTATTCTGTCCTTTTTTTCTTAAATGAAAGACATGTTGTTTGAGAAGCTCTCATTTGTAATTATAAGGCAGAGAAATCCTGACAAGGAGGCTGAAAAGACATTATTGCTGAGCCCTAAAAGATGGGAATGGCATCCTCTCCTTTACCTGTGGTTTCTCAATCTTGGCAACTTTAAAATGTGTAGACTTCAACTGGCTGGTGAATTCTGGGAGTTGAAGTCCAGAATCTGTATCTTAAAAGTTGCCAGGGTTGAGAAATATCTTTGGAAAGTGAGGGGAAAAGAGAACGAAACAGGATACTCCCGTTACAATTTATATTGTATTCCTTCAAATGCCACAGGAGAAGGGTGCAAAATGTCTGGGACAGATTTGATTGCTCCATGGTAGTTGAATTAGAATTAGAATAACAGAGTTGGAAGGTACTTTGTAGGTAGGTCATCTAGTCCAACACCTCCCCCACCACTCAAGCAGGAGACCCTACACCATTTCTGACAGATGGCAGTCCAGTTTCTTCTTCAAAGCTTCCAGTGATGAAGCTCTCACATCATCTGAAGGCAAACTGTTTCATTGGTTGATTGTTCTCACTGTCAGAAAAATTCCCCTTATTTCTAGGTTGAATCTCTCCTTGATTAGTTTCCATCCATTATTCCTTGCCTGGCCCTCAGGTGTTTTGGAAAATAGGTTGTCTCCCTCCTCTCTGTGACAGCCCCTTAAATATTGGGACACTGCTATCATGTCTCCCCTAGTCCTTGCCTTCACTAAATTAGACTAGTAAAACAGCCTACTTTAGAGTCTGTCAAATGTGTTATTCTCTCTCTTTTCTTCATCATCCTTCCTACACATGAGCACACAAACAGTGTTCATATGCATACTCCACTTTACTTATGCATTCATTTCAGTTCATTTATATAGTCCCCTATCTTGCAACACTAGGATGTCAATCATAAAATAAAAACTCAATTTATAAAGCCATCAATAATATTGCCCCTGAGGTGCAACTAGACTTTCTTGAGGATTCTTCTTTGAAAGTGCTTCACTTGTCATCCAGGAAGCTTCTTCAGTTCTTTAGTTCAGAGAAGGGACATCCCATAAATAACCCAGCCCTATGTGGTGAGAGTCTTCAAAGGTAGCAACCAACCATTCCAACTGGGGCCAGTGCAGCTTGCTGAACAGAGATATAAGATGGGCATGTCAAGGATTGCCCATTATTGTTCTGGGGATGGATCTCTCTCTCTCTAAACACACACAAACACACACACACACACACACACACACACACACAGAGAGAGAGAGAGAGAGAGAGAGAGAGAGAGAGAGAGAGAGAGAGAGAGAGAGAGAGAGAGAGAGAGAGAGAGAGAGAGAGAGAGAGAGAGAGAGAGAGAGAGAGAGAGAGAGAGAGAGAGAGAGAGAGAGATCTTAGCTAAGTGGAAGAACTGCTTAAGGCAGACACTTTATTCAACCAAGAACAAAGTCCAGTGAATTTTCTCCTGTCTTATGCCACCCGTAGCACCTAAAAACTAGTCTGATCCTGAGATGGATTCATTCCACCTCGGTTGATGACTGCTCCTCCACCTCTCCATATCTGCCAGCTTCTTCATCAGTGCATGGACTCTCTTCTGTCCACAGATTTAAATTAGGGGCACCAGTGACTTTTTCCATCCAGGTCTTCTTCTTTCTCAAACCCTTGTGAGAAATTTTGAGGACTCCTACTCTATCCTGGAAATCGCTACCATTATCCAATCTGGCTCATGCAGAAGGGCAAATCTTTCCCACTACCTTTTGCTCCAGCATCCTTCCCCCAGGGGGGCAGGGGCTGTCCAAGAGTGCGATTTTTTAAAAAAAGACACAGTTGGCAACCACAATGATACCCTTGAAGCTCCATTCTGCAATGCACTTAGAAGAAAAAGAGCTCTAGACCCACCATTGTGGCTTCTGTATTAACTTTTTTAACCATGCCTTTGAATTAACACCTCTGAGTGAACAGCAACAGCAGCGGATGGAAACTAACCAAGGAAAGAAGCAGTTTAGAACTAAGGAGAAATTTCCTAACAGGGACAGCAATCAACTAATGCAACTTTTTCAGGTTGAGACCCCACTTGCCCCGCCCATGCGCGGCGCGACCCCGAGCCGATCCGTGCATGCGCAGCGTGCGCGCGACAAAAAAAACAAACAAAAAAATGGCGGACCGCGACGGGCCAATGTGCGCATGCGCGGCGCGCGACAGCCCAAACCGCGCATGCATGGTGCGCGTGATGGAAAAAAATGGCGGACCGCAACAAGCCAATCCGCGCATGCGCGGCGTGCGCGTGACAGGCCGAGCTGCGCATGCGCGGCATGCGCACGACGAAAACAAAAAACAAAATGGCGGACCGTGGTGTCCGGTGACCCCCACGAAACAGTCGTTTGACCCCAAATGGGGTCGCGACCCATAGGTTGAGAACCGCTGAACTAATGGAACAGCTTGCCTTCAGTAATTGTGGGTTCTCCATCACCGGAGGCTTTCAAAAAGAGATGGGACAACCACTTGTCTGAAATGGTATAGCGTCTATTGCAGGGTGTTGGACTAGAATACCTTAAAGGTCCCTTCCAGATCAATTATTCTATTCCATTATTGTATATAATGAAATGGTATTTACACAATATAGGAATAGTCGATTGATTGCTGTCAAATGAGCTGATTTGTTTCCATCCTCTGGCTGGTTTTCAATCTAGAATGGAAGACTTTTATTCAATCTCACCCGACTGAAGAAGAAGGGCAAAGCTTGCCCTGTAATGAAATTTCCAAAGCCATCAACTACTCCTTTAATACAGAGGGAGGAAATATAGTCAACAGAAAATCAAAGAGTGCTTTTTAATTAACAAGGACAATTACTTCTAATTGCAAAGCTCATACATTTTTCAAAAGGGAAGATATTTTCTCCTTAATTGCTATAGGTGTGTTTGAATAGGCAATTAAAAGCACATTAAAATAAGAAACGAAAGATAAGAAGCCTGTCCTGAGCAGATTAAGGATGAAAATTGTAGCAGTAACTCAGTTTCCATTTTAGTAGAAGCAAGGTCTTCTTTTTTATATATTGTTTTTTCTTTCCAAGCAATGCAAATAGAATGGGTATTATGCATGATGTCCTGGCCTGCTGTGTATAGGTAGAGTGGAAAAATTATATTTCTTCAAAATAGTGATACAATCAAACTAGGGAAAAAATTTACCCTGTTTATTAACATTTCAGCAGATAGCAGCAATGGCTGTTCTTGTCCAGGCTCAAAACTAAGCAGCATTGCACCTAGTTAATACAGGGATGGAGCACCAATAGGAAATCTCAGGGCTGTAGAATTGGAAATTGGAAAAAAAGGCATCCTGGAAACAAAGAGAAGCAAAACACTTCTGTATTGTTGCCAAGAAAATAATTTGGATTAATGCATGATGCTATCTAGAAATGCACTTGTAATATCAATATATAAACACACACACACACATATAATAGTAATACAATGGAGAACTTAGCATTAAACACTTACCGGTAGTTCAAGACCAAAACTATTATTATATAATTAATACTTTGATGTGACTTACAGTGTTTTTTTTTTCATGTTACGCTTCCTTTTGGATGAAAAATCAAGTAAACTCATCTTAACTCTATAATATTCTACACTGCAATTAAAATTGTTAGGAAGTTTACTTTTCTTTTTCTATCTGCAATACTATAAGGTTCCAAACTAATGGAATGTTCATGATTTTAATCATACTACAAAAATATAATTGTACTGAAATCTGCATTGAAATAATACAATATATCAAGATTTGTAGTATTATAATAAAAAGGAAGGGAAAGAATTGAGCTTGTAGTTTTTTACCCAACCTACTTTTAATCAGTGTTAAATCAGAGAAAGCATACATTTTACTAGTTCAGCTACCGGTAGTAAAAAAAAAATAGCTTAATATTGATTTATATCAGCAAACATTAAGACTGTTAACTGGAAAAATTGGGAAAGCAGGATGGTAGGTGATCCCTGCTCTGCTCTGCACCAATAAAGAATTTTGTGAATGAGGACGATGTATCTAATCAGATCTTTGTGTCACCTTAAAAAATGCCCCTGGATGCCTTTCAGCAGATTTCATCATATTTACCTGTTTGGCCCCTCGGTAAAGATGGTACCAATCAGCCCTCTCAAATAGATCAGACAAAAATCATGACCTGATGAGCTAATTCTATTTTATTGCAAAGCTACATTAACAGAATATTGCAAGTCTGAAAGTATAAGCCTCCTGCTGTCTTTTTTACAGCCTGAGAAATGAGGGAGGTTTATTCTGATTTTCTTTCTTTGCCCAACTGTGAGCTAAGTCCTCTCTTAGCTGTTCCTTAGGCAGCATCCCTGCCGTCCAATAGCACTTCTTAATCCAGCTCTGGTGTTTTGACCTTTGCATTCTACACACTTCATAACCTGTGAGGTAAGTAAGATACTATACAAGTAGTCCTCAACCTAAGACCACAACTGAACCAAAGATTTCTGTTGCTAAGCAAGATGGTTCTTAAGTGAGTTTTGTCCCATTTTACGACCTTCCTTGCCACAGCTGCTCACTGTGTCTGTTAAGTGAATC
The DNA here is from genome assembly GCA_034064705.1 of Bothrops alternatus. Taxonomy (NCBI): domain Eukaryota; kingdom Metazoa; phylum Chordata; class Lepidosauria; order Squamata; family Viperidae; genus Bothrops; species Bothrops alternatus. The sequence goes on along the minus strand of JARGCV010000179.1, from coordinate 1,555,480 downwards.
TTTGATCATTAAGCGAATCTGACTCCGCCCATTGATTTTGCTTGTCAGAACCCAGTTGCAAAGGTTATAAATGATGATCACATGACCTTGGGTTGCTGCAACTGTCATAAATACATTCCAGTTGCCGAGCATCCAATTTTTGATCATGTGACCATTGGGATGCCACAACAGTTGTAAATGTGAAAGACAGTCATAAGTCACTTTTTCAGTGCTGTTGTAACTTACAACAGTCACTAAACAAATAGTTGCAAATCGAGAACTATCTGTATGCCCAAAAGTTTCCATTCAAAAAGTAAATGGTTATTTATTAGAAAACAAAAAAATGCTGCACCCTTGAAGTCCAACACCCCTGAAATCTAGTTTTCAAGAGCACAAAGAGATTTCAGCATAATTAAAGAGCTGGGGACATCTCATTTCACTTGGACTTTAGAAGTTCATTGATTTCTTGCTATTGTGATTTATGGACATCCTGGTATTACTTCATGCAGAGAATCTTACAGAATTAATAGGGAAATGAAAGAGAATCAGAAGGCCACGTGTCCCATTGTTGATAACAAATGAGCCATATGATTAATTACCATTTCAGATTATCTACTCAAAATGTAACATCCCATGAGAAAAGTATTTAAAGATATTTTTGTGGTCCTGTTTTTCAATCGTTTTCTCATGAGACCCGTGACAGAGTTAACTTCTTCCATGATGGTACAACTTTGAAGACCACAGACCAGACTCAACATTTGGGGAGGAAGGCAAGGGAAAGTAAAAATGGGCAAGATCCTATGAACTATGTGGGCGAACCCAGGATTTGCTGCCTTTTCCTTATGTTGGGGGCAAGAAGAAATGGGGGTTTGTGCCCTTCGCTTATGTTTAAGCCTATTTAAAATCCATACAAACTTATATTTCTTATCTAAAAATGGTAGGAAACTATGATACTGATTTTGGACAGTTGGAATCAAAAGCGTCCTTCCAAGGGGTCAAGGGGTCCTTCCAAGCGACGCAGACAAGAGGGAACAAATTGGCTTCATCCTTGAAGATGAAGTTCCAGCCTTCAAGGCCAGTATGGGAAGCCAGCTTTAAAGTTGTAGAACTGAGAAGTTGGAAGGGACCTTAAAGTTCTCCTCGTCCAGGAACTTCAAGAGGTTTGGATTTCAGCTCCCAGAAAGGCTAGCTCGGGAATTCTTAGAGGTGAAGTCCACACCTCTTAATGTTGTTGAGGCTGAGAAACATGGATCTAGTCAAGCCCTCTTCTCTGTGCAGGAAGACCAATTCAACCATCCAGGAGAATGTCTACAGAGAGTCTCAATCATCCAGATCATGGTTGTCCCAAAGGTGCTTTTTCCAAAAGACAACTGGACTTTCTTGGTTTTTTCCTTTAAAAACTTTTCACTTCTCATCCAACAAGTTTTTTCAGTTCTTCAATTCATCCTCCAAGGAGAGAATCCACGGTTATATACATCTTATCACGAGGAAGTTTTTTCTTATATTTAAAGGAAATCTATATGTTAAATTTTGTGTTGACATTTATGACTCTGTTAGAGAAATAAAAACAATGGATTAACATACTGATCCTCATGTACTAATAATAATAATAATAATAATAATAATAATAATAATAATAATAATAATAATAATAATAATAATAATAATAATAATAATAATAATAATGTTGGAAGGGACCTTGGAGGTCATCGAGTCCAACCCCCTGCTCAGGCTGGAACCCTACACTATTTCAGACAAATGGCTGTCCTGTCTCTTCTTAAAAAGTTCCAGTGTTGGCGCATTCACCGCTTCTGGAGGCAGGTCGTTTCATTGGTTAATTGTTCTAACTGTCAGGAAGTTTCCCCTTAGTTCTAAGTTGCTTCTCTCCTTGATCAGTTTCCACCCGTTGCTTCTTGTCCTGCCTTCAGGCGCTTTAGAGAATAGCTTGACTCCCTCTTCTTTGGGGCAGCCCCTGAGATATTGGAACACGGCTATCATGTCCCCCCTCATCCTTCTCTTCGTTAAACTAGACATACCCAATTCCAGCAACCATTCCTTATATGTTTTAGCCTCCAATCCCCTAATCATCTTTGTTGCTCTTCTCTGTACTCTTTCTAGAGTCTCAGCATCTTTTTTACATTGTGGTGCCCAAAACCAGATGCAGTATTCCAAGGGTGGCCTTACCAAGTGGTATTAATACTTCACGTGAGGAAAGAACTATTGGATTCCATTCTTATTGTCTCACATATGCTTGTCAAATTAAGCCATGTATCACATAATCTAACAAAACCTCAGCATGAAAGTGAGGAGAGTATTTTCAAAATGGAGTATTTTCAAAAGGTTTAAAATTTTTCATGACTCATAGCCATGCTTCCTAAAGTATCCGCCCAGGCATAGAGTAAGAAGAAAGGAATGTAGCCAATAGAGAAGGGACTATAGCTGTAGCTAGGGAATAGTTGTGATAGTGAGAAATGATTGGAACACAGAGGATAGTGATGTTTTAGTGATGTTTTGAAAAAGGGGTGTGATTTTTACTAACTATAAATTTTGCTGATGCTTCTGTAGAAGTGTGACTCCTCCCTTGTAACCGTGAGGTTACCTGGTGAGAGTCCACCACGCTTTGCAAATCGTTTTTTTTTCTTTTGTTAAAATAAATAGAGTTTATTTTTCTAACTCTGAAAGTCGTCTCATTTGGATTTCTTTAATACAAAAATCCTGCAAACAAATTGGAGGCACCGCTGGGATTCAATCCACTTCTGGATTCTGGGGGGCCCCTCTGGGTGCACCCCGTTCTATTTAGAGCGGAGAGGAGCCAGCCAGAGGACTTAGTGGCTCTTGAATGCCCGTTAAAAGCATAAACAGATGACTAGTAAGAGTTGAATTATAAAGTAAAAGAGGAATAATTAAACATTAAAATAGATATCTGGAGAATCTGGGAAAGACCGGGTAACATCCGTGCACGGACCCTGGTGAGTACTGGTTTGCAAACACCAAGACACGAGATCCAGGGCGGTCAGGTAGGGTAGTATGTGTGTGTGTGTCTGGTGGCGGTGCCGAGGAGGGGTAATGTCCTTTTGAGGGGTCTCTGGGAGAGATCTGCAGGACAGTGTGCTTGAAGGGGACACTTGGGAAGTGATCCAGAGAACGGTGTTTGTGTGTAAAGAAGGGCCACTGGAAGGAGCACATGAACGTATCCTAACCTAGACTCCATCTGTGGGACAGATGGGAGGTAATACTAGTTCAAGAGATTCGAAAAAGAAATGTTTAAAACGGATCCATAAAAATCCTAAACTCAAAATTGACCCAAATGGCCCTTTAGGCAAACTATTGGCTAGGTGGGGCTCACCACCTTACAATAGGGAGATTTTGAGATTAGGATTAAATAAAGAAGATATGGTTAACCTTTGTTGTTTTATTTGGTGGGAAGATGATAACGTAGAATGGCCAAGGAATGGGCCAAATGATTATTTTCAATGCCATAATTTATACACATATGTGCAAAAGAAGAAATGCAAAAGTCTAGACAATGAATTGGCTTATGCATTAATATGGGTTCCTGATTTGTGGAATACACTGGAACATATATTAATGATTAAAAATGAAGAAACTGATCACACATATGAAAAGGAGAGAGAAAGAGATATTCTGACTCTTCTTCCCCCTCCATACAATCCAAACCAGCTTCATCCACGGGCTACTACTCCCCCTCCTCCTTCCCCTCTGCAGATTCCTACTTCTCCTTTTTCTCCGATGCAGATTCCTACCCCCCCACCTATTCCCCCTCCCTTACATCCTCCTCTTTCTCCGATTCAAATTCCTAGTTCGCCTCTTCCATCCCTGCCTCAGACCCCTCCCACAACGTCTCCTCCATTTCCTCTTCTAAACCCCCCCACTTCATCTCTTTCCCCCTCCCCCATTCAGAATACTCTGGTAAATCGGAGAATGAGTTGGGATAAAACCCCTGATAGTGCCGGCCTGCAGGGGGAAATTGAGGAGGAGGTCCAACAATATCCCCTCAGAGAAGTGCCTGGGGGTCCTGATGCGCAAGGACACCCCCAAGTTATGTATATACAGGAGCCGTTAAAAGCTTCTGAAGTCAGAGCCTTTCGGAAAGAAATGGTGAATTTTATTGATGACCCTGTAGGAGCGAGCGAACAGCTAGATTTGCTACTGGGACCCAGTGTTTACACTTGGGATGAGTTGAATAATATTTTAAACATCCTCTTTAGCTCAGAGGAAAGAGGATTGATCAGGAAGGCTGCTATGGAGGTATGGGAAAGGGATTATCCAAATAACCCTCCCAGTGCTGATTACCTACCTCCTGACCAAAAATATCTTCTTCAAAGACCCGATTGGAACAATGCAAGATGTTGCTATTAAAAGAAAATTACAGAGAGGAAAGTGTATGTTTAGAGGGATACAGAGAAAGTAAGACAGCAAGTGATGAAGCAGGAAAAAGCAGGAAAAACCTCCTACCGGTAGAAAAGAGTTCAAATATAGGAGGAATGAAAGGAACCAGTATGTAGTGAGAGCAGAGAAAGAGGATTTCGAGGTGGATACCAGAATAGGGAAAGCTTTGAATGTGGAATGAAGGACCAATAGTTATTAATTTGTCAAGAGAAAGTAATGAAATATCCGTATGTGAAGTTGTTTATGCAAGTAGTTTGAATGGAAGTGAATGTGTGAATATGCTGATGTGCAAGTGTGTATATGTGTGTATGATACCTGAAAGGCAGGAATTTAGTTGCCTGCAATGTGAGATTGCTGGAAGATGGGAATCATGAAAACTGGAGGTTGAGCGAGTGTGTGTGTGTGTGTGAGTGAGTCTTCCCCATCCCAGACTGTGGAAGAAGTTGTGAATGGCAGATTTTATTGTTTTAGGGGTCAATTGAGAAGCGGTGGCAAGTGTTTGCCTGAGGAGTTCCATGGAGGATGTGTGAGAGAAATGTATTGTTTTAAGTGAGAGAGACAGAAAGTCTGTAGAAACTGTAGTTTTTTTTTCTTTCCCTTTGGCCTATTGTAACTTTGCTCAGGGACAAAGATAACTTGTTTAGTATGACTTCTCCTTGTTCCAAATGTATCATTTCTTTTGTTGCGGCAGTTTGTATTTAACATTTAGAAATGCAGAATCTATGTGTGTGTGTGTGTGTGTGTGTGAAAGGAAGTAATGTAACTGACCTAGTTTGATAACGTAACTAATGACAACAAGCTCTCCCTTCTGTTAAAGCTACATGTATCTCATTAAGTTTTTTTTTTGTGATGCTGCACTGAAAATAAGTTTTTACCTCTTTATGAATGTTAATGCTGGATAGAACTGCAGATAAATGTTCAGCCTGATTGTTTATGGATAGATGGTTATAGCAAAGTTGATAAGACGTGGTGGATGTTGGATGGGGAGAAGAGAACGAAGGGGGGGGCTGTTGTTTTATTTATTTATTCATTTTGTTTTTATGTCTGTGTGCAGGACACACTGATAAAACATAATATCTAAGAGAATTGAAGGAATTGTAATTCAATCCTTGTCTAAAATGAAGGAGTTGAGAAACATTTTGGGATTATAAGTGAGCTATGTTGTTTTGAATAAAGATTTGTATGCAAACAAACTCAAGCAGAGTTTGGTGAGTGCTCAAGTAGGAAATTCCACAATATGAAAACTAATGACATGTTTATAAAGAATTAGATACTGGGGCTGTTTTCTGCTTTGTCTTGTCTTAGGAAACAAGGCTTGCTGATCCAACACCCCCTTTGAAATTTCCTGTTCACAAGTTTGAGAAACTTGTTTGAACCCCCGTTGAGCTTCAAAGTACATTCCATTGAAGTGGGAGACGAGGTGTGGATAAAGACCTGGAGAAAAGAGACTTTGAAACCTGATTGGGAAGGCCCGTTCCTGGTGTTATTGGTGACAGACACAGCTATAAGGACCAAGGAGAAAGGCTGGACCCACTACATTAGAGTGAAAAGCTGCTGAGTGGCACGTGACTCCAGTATCTGGAAACCCTTTAAAAATTAAATTCAAAAGACAATGAATGTTTTGATTTTCTCCCTGCTTCTAGGAACTGCTGCAGACCTGTGTTTGTCGGACAAAGGGCCAATAAGAGAAAGAGTATAGTAGAAAAAGAAAGATTGATTGAAATTCAGAAAAATATTAAACAAATTGCCAAATAAGAAATGGGGGATTGAGGAGAGTATTTTCAAAATGGAGTATTTTCAAAAGGTTTAAAATTTTTCATGACTCATAGCCATGCTTCCTAAAGTATCCGCCCAGGCATAGAGTAAGAAGAAAGGAATGTAGCCAATAGAGAAGGGACTATAGCTGTAGCTAGGGAATAGTTGTGATAGTGAGAAATGATTGGAACACAGAGGATAGTGATGTTTTAGTGATGTTTTGAAAAAGGGGTGTGATTTTTACTAACTATAAATTTTGCTGATGCTTCTGTAGAAGTGTGACTCCTCCCTTGTAACCGTGAGGTTACCTGGTGAGAGTCCACCACGCTTTGCAAATCGTTTTTTTTTCTTTTGTTAAAATAAATAGAGTTTATTTTTCTAACTCTGAAAGTCGTCTCATTTGGATTTCTTTAATACAAAAATCCTGCAAACAAAAGCAAATGTTACTTGTAAAATATTATTTGAGTTTTTACCATTCCCATGTTGCTAAGCATTCGTTCTCCACTCCCATGTCAAAGCAAATGGCAGGATTCATTTGTATAAGCCATGATTAATTTGCATTAAAGATTGTTCACAGACTTAAACTATTGCTTAACTGAAGAATATAGGAAGATTAATCACATGCCATATTTTTATTATGTAAATAGTAAGGTGCCAGCTGCATAAATTATTGTGTATAAACATTTTTAATAAAAGATGAATGAGCATCAGTTTTAATTTTAAAAAGGCAAGGAGAGAATTAATGCCCCACAAGTAAAATATATGGGCAATAAACATCCATACAAACAAATGTTTTACTTGTAACTTCTAAAATTATTCATATACACCATCCATTTATAACCATGAATACTTTCAGATTTTCAGCTTTACTATTACTGCTCTCTGGAGAGAAGGATGCTGTACAACTTTACAGCAAGTGTGCTCATATTTTATTACCTATATAAATCATCTTTATAACATTGGCTCAGTTTTCAGATAATCCTGCTCCTTTAATTATAAGGTGACGCTCATATCTGAAGACTTGATGACCACCTGAAGTAAAAAGGTTTGATTGTCTCTCTGGAGCTGAGAAGTTTGTTTAAATAAAGTTTTGGCTCAGATCATCTGTCCTACAAAATCAAGTCCCTTTATGCACATTCTAAGGGGAATCCAAGTAAGGAACAGTGGGGGGGAAAGTGTTATATAAAAACAAATAAGGTCTGTTATAAAAATTTAGTCAGAAGAATAAAGTTAAGTGCATGCTAACAATTCTCATCTCAATTTTTAATCACGTATCTCTGAGCAGAAGACACCAGTTAAAATTACGATATTTCAACAGAACCCAAAGGTCCAAAGCTACAGCACAGTCCAATTCATAAAGAATATAACAGCCACATTTGCCAGCAGAGCTCGTATAATCAAACAGCCCAAATGATCGGACCAACAGTCAGGTCTTTAATGCCTTAGGAAAAATAACCGGGTCAGTGCCATGAATAACGTGTGTGAAAATTTCAAAAATGTAGGGAGGAAAATGAAAATGTTGGCTCAAATGCACTATTAAATGTGATAGCAGATGAATGAGAGCTGAACTGTTACTGTTGGCATAATCAACAAGTGAGCTCGAAGAGGTTATGTTGTGTCTCCAAACACAAAAAGCAGCAGATGGGGGAATCTAATAGATTCCTATTCAGGGCGGCATAGAAATCGAAACAAATAAATAAATAAATAAAATAGATTCAAAAGGTTTTAAGTGACCCTTGCCTGAAAGAACCTACTAATAAATGAAAGTTGTGTTCTCAACATTTTGTACTCCAATGCTTATTTTTTGGTATGAAAACTAATTAGCAGAAAAATCCTGTGTGGATTTTTTCCCCTTGATCTTGCTGTGCAATTAAAGGCTTGAGAGAAAGAAATTGTGCATATTATTGATAGTATTTAAAGGACATATTCTGCACAGATGTTTTCAAGCCTGATTTTTAAAATCTGGTATTTGACCACTTGTCCTCAGCAACATAAAATTAACGTAATTCTTAAACCAATAAAGGTCACGTGCAAATGCTGGCTGTAGACCTGTTTATTTAATAAACACAGATCTTGCAATGGGATTCTTACTAGCAGCCTGATGAAGCAGGATTGATTTGCTGTGGACAGAAAGAATACAATTTGAGACTATTAATAAATGTTGTACCTTAGAAATCAGGGATCCTGTTGTAATTATTATATGCAGGAAGTCCTTGACTTTTGACCACAATGGAGACCAGAATTTCTGTTGTTAAGTGAAGCAGTTGTTAAATAGTCACACCCAATTTTACAACTTTTTGCCATGATTGTTAAGCAAATCACTTGCAGTTGTTAAGTTAATAATGTGTTAAGCAAATTTGACTCCCCCCCCCCCCCCGTTGAAGGTCACAAAAGGTGATCAGATGAACCTGGGACTCTGCAATCGTCAGATGCCAAGGCCCCAAATTTTGATCATGTGACCCTGGGGATGGCTGCAAAGATTGTTAAGTGTGCCAGTTGTAAGTCATTTTTTCCAATGCCATTATAACTTCAAATGGTTGTCAAAGAAATGTTTGCAAATTGAGAATTACCTATATCTAGTTTTTGTTCTGTCTTTTTCTTACCTCAATCATTTTTAAAATGGATTGTAATTCTTTATTCTTTTCCAAAAATACAAATGTAGGCTACCTAACAGAATTGAAAAGACATGTACAGTGGATCAATTTCTTTTTAATTATTTGATTTGTTCTTAACATCTTTATTATTTGTGACTGGGCAACACAGAGAAAACTTTGAGTTCATAAATGCAGATGAGGAGTATAAAGTGTTTTATTTGCAGACAATATGTTAGTATTAATTGCTGAACCTGAGTTTTCCACCAGAGTCTTCTTTGGTCAGATGTAATAAATCTTCTTTGGTCAGACGTAATAAATCTAGACTAAGACTGCAGATAAATGAATTAAATCTATTTAAATCTACTGCTATTAGAAAAAAAAATTTGGATAGTCCTCAGGTGTATTGGGTATTTGAGATAAAATTAATAAATTTACCAAAAGTACAAGCAGTCTTTGACTTATGATCATAACTGATATTAGAATCACTATTGCTAAGCAAGGTGGTTTTTAAGAATCACACTCAATTCTGAGTTTTTTTCCATGGTTATTAAGCGACTTACTGCTGTTACTAAGTGAATCATGAAGTTGTTAAACAAATCCAACTTCCCCATTGATTTTGCTTGTTGAAATCTGGCTGGGAAGGTTGCAAATGCAATCACATGATTCTAGGACATTACAATCGTTGTAAATACATGCCAACTGTGAAGCACCCTAACTTCGATCACGGAACCGTGAAGATGTTGCAATGGTTGGGACTTCAAACAGTCACCAAATGAATGATTGTAAGTTGACAACCACCTGTAGTTTATACCTTATGTCAGTGTTTCTCAAACTTGGCCACATGAAGATGTGTGGACTTCAACTCAGCTTGCTGGCTGGGGAATTCTGGGAGTTGAAGTCCATACATCTTCAAGTGGCCAAGAGTGAGAAGCACTGCTATGTAATATTGTTCTATATCATTTGATATGAAGATATTCTATCTCATTTTAAGGAATTTTAACACACTGGAAGAATAAATTATTTCCCACCTTGGTTTTAATTTGCAAAAGTTCAGATTTCAGTTAAAGAAGAAAACTATGTTCCAGATATAAGTTTATACCAAAATACTTACCTTTTTTAGCTCAATTAAATAGCAAGCTGCAATTGATGGAACTGGCATATTTAACACTCCATATGGTGGAGAATGTTACCAAGTATCTTAGAAATTATGAATTTCCTTATCTTACCATTTTAGCTATTAATGTACATAGACAGCCATCTGATCCTTATGATTTTTCAATCAAACATATTTTTCTATCTATCATCTATCCTCACAAATAGATAATACACACTGACATAGAATCAGTGGCTTTTCAATCAAATATTTTATCTATCATCTATCAATCCCTCATCAGAAAGCTTAGTTTTGCAAATATTTTATCTATTTTCTCTCTCTCATACACACACATCATCATCATCGTCACCACCATCATCACAATCATCAGATCTGCACAAAGGCAATTGCCTGGATGGCTGAATTGGATATACAGTTATGAGGTCACTGCCATACCCCTGTAGAAGTTTTGTATATAATTACGTGCATTACATATATGTTTATTTCCTTTCTGTCATGCTCTCATTATACGCTAAAAAAATAAATACTCATCGTTTATCATCTTATTTTTAGTTAGAAACAGTGTTATTACTTCTGTATTTAAATACTCATTCAGATTTTGGACTTTAATTCTGTGCAAAAATAGCATATACAATATGTGAAAAATGGACCGTTTCATTGCAGCCATCCTCTTAGCTTTCTTGAAATTTTTAATTTTTATTTTTATTAGCTTTATTCAAAATTATTAAAAAGGGCTTAAACAAAAACATCCAGGTTCTGTATTCACAGATATACAAAAATAAATGGAAGCCATGATTAATTACAATTATCCTGTCAGCATTCCCAGGTAGACTAGACAGGAAACACAATCAAATGAGCTTTTTCTATTCTTGTGATGGACTGAGGTGAGGAGGTGGATTCCCAGAAAGGGGAGGATGCAATTCAGAGGAATAAGAGACAACTTAGCCCAGATATTTTGTGTGAGAGAAAGAGGGTGAAGACAGTCCTTCCCTAAATAGTTCACAGAGTATATGTTAAGATGCAGATAGCAGAGTGTTTAATCTGGCAACATTCTGTCTGTCTGTATGGAAATAATAAAGAATTCAGCTCGGAGGAATCATCACATGTCATTTTTTTGTTTTGGGGCCTGGCAGGTTTCATGAACAGAATTTTGCAAGTCTGAATATCTAAATCTTGCTGTCTCTTTTGCAGTCTAAGAAGCTAGAAAGACTTTCTTCTCTTTCTTATGCAGCTTATGAAGATGCAGGCACTCTCTTATCTAACAGTGAGAACAATTTCCTGATAATGAGAACAATTAATCAGTGGAAGGACTTACCTCTGGAAGTTGTAGATATTCAATAACTGGAGGTTTTCCAGAAGAGATTGTACAGTCATTTCTCTAGAACCACCTGTTTGAGCAGGGGGTTGGATAGAAGGCCTGCAAGGTCCCTTCCAACCCTATTATTCTATATATCTGTGGAGATTCTCAGTCATCCAGGATGTAGTTGCCTCAAAGATGTTTTTTCAAAAGGCAACTAGACTGTTTTTTCCTTTGAGGAAGAAGAACGTCTTTTAAAAAGCACATCTTCCTTCCCCTGTCCTGACCACTTTCTACAGGGGGACGATTGAGAGCATCCTGTCATACAGCATCACAGTCTGGTTTGGAAGCATCCCTGCTTCAGACAGGAAGGCGGTGCAGAGAGTGGTGAGAATGGCTGAAAAGATCATTGGCAGTTCCCTCCCTCCCACCCAGGACATAGCACAGAAGCGCTGCTTGAGCAGGGTCCGTAAGATTATCTGAGACACTACACATCCTCTTCACAACCTGTTTTCCTTGTCACCTTCTGGGAGGGGGCTTCGTGGTATCCGTAGCAGAACATCCAGATTCAGCCATAGTTTCATTCCATACAGCATTAACCTTGTGAACTCTCAAGCTTCCTCCTTCCATTATATATTCAAGATGGGCAGTATTTAATATTTATTTGCTATGTATATGTAGGAGTGTAGGTCTATACAAATGTTGTACATAGTATGTTTAGGTGTGTGTCATGTATGTGTTTCACTTTGAGAGCGGGCAACTAAATTTCATTTTTGATGTGTGCCATTGTGCCCACAGTAAAAAAAATACAATAAAGTTTATCTTGTCTTGTCTTGTCTTGTCTTGTCTTACCTTACCTTATCTATTATTCTATGTTCCATGTGATCAAAATCTTCCCTAGGCTGCATTTGTTCACTCGGTCTCCCGAGACCTTTTTCACATACCAATACACATCCATAGCTAATCCATACTAATCAATTTTGCAAAGCACTAAATAATTGGAACTATATGTTTGTCTTTCCAATGCTGAATAGACTTTTTTGAGTCCCCTCTACCACTTCCTTCAAACTAAGGAAGCAAACGAATTTTTCTTTGTTCCTGTTCCTCAGTTGAAATCACCCACAAGCCCTCATCTTATTGAATTTGCCTTGGACATCTTTGCCCTAGCTAATAACCTCAATTGGGGATGGGAGAACGTGATTTTGAGATGCAACCAGGAAAAATAAAAATAATCTTTTCTGTAACTCCAGAGAGCCAAATTGGTCACTTCTCTTTCTAACCAATGGTAGCTTTTAAATGTCCTTGTTTTTAAACCTTCAACAAATCAAGTCAAGGATCTTTGCAGTTTTGGCCAGAGTTTCTTTATTGAAGAAAAGAAATCATTCTTGACAAGGTGGCAATAACAAGGATATGAGGTTAAAATTGTATCACCTTTTCAGGTCATTTCGTGTTTTATTTTCTCCCTACGTGTTTCCTGTACTTTAAGCTTTCTCTGGGCAGAAAAGGGTGTAAGACTATTTCTTAAAATGAAAATTCCAGAGCAATGGAATTATTTTATATACATGGTGCAGAGGGAGATCTAACATTTATGTGCATTTATTCAGATTCTATTCTTATTCTTGCCCCTTGCTGTTGACTAGGGTTAAATCTCCATACTGGTATATAGGGCTAAATAACTGTAATAAAAGATATTCACCTTTTTTTCCTCCTTACTAGAAAGGAAATATAAAGCTGCTGCTGAAACTGGAAAAAAAAAAGACTTAGTTGTATTTCTTGGTGGCTAACTTGGAAGGATTTTTTTGAAAACTTTGAAAGTTTGTTGACGTTTTAAGTTAAAAATTATACATAACATGCCTGGGGCAAGGACCAATTCCTAATGCATTGCAATGCATTGCATGCAGGACCTGAAAGAAATAAAATAAAGAAATAATCATCTGAGATGGCATCAAAACCTTTGTCATGACTTGCTGCTTAAATAAAACATAAAGTGAATCTGAATACTCCATAGGAGTCTTTATTTCAAAGAAAGTTGTCCTGTTTCCAGAATACTTATTAATTCATTTGTTTTCTATATTAAATATGTGGTTATAAATGTGTTATTTCTAATGTTTCCTTGAACTGCTATCACAAAATGTACATAATTCAGTCATGGGAGCTGTTCTGAACAACTCCTCACTTTCTAAATTTGCATAAATTACAAGTTCTGTGTAATCTCCATAAAATAAATTATAACTTTGAAGACCAGCTAATTAAGAAGCATTAATATGATTGATTCTGGAAGGTGAAATTATCACATCTTGGTGGTGTCAGCAATTTAAATGTTGACCTGCACAGTTTTGGCTATGTGGGTAGGAAGTGTTTGATATAGGGTGCCCCCTTCAGTAGACCACCTTCTAAGTGATTAAGGAACCATTCTGTCAAAATATTTCACTGCCCTTTCATAACCCCATTCAAATTATTGTTCTTTTATCACGCTAATCTGAAGCATTTAATTGCTTCTCTAGTTGACTGCTTATTTTTCATGCACAGGTGCTCCCTTATTCATCAGATGTAATTATTTTATACTGGCGGATCATAGGGTTACCTTTCTCAGCAGTATAAATACATTGTGTTGAGCTGGCTCAGATAAAATTAACTTGTTGTAAATAAATATAAAGAAGAGATTTATATATATATAAATCCCTTCTTATCCTTATGGGTATTCTGTATTTACCTCAATCTCCAGTCTTCTACCAGAGGCCTAGGAACATAAGAACATAAGAAGAGCCATGCTGAATCAGGCCAAAGCCCATCGAGTCCAGCATTCTGTGTCACACAGTGGTCCACCAATTGTACATGGGGGTCTTGAGCAGAAAGAGAAGGCAAAACCCTCCCTTTCCCTTGACCCCCAACAAATGGTGCTCAAGGGAATCCTGCCTGCCTCAACCAACATAGAGGCGGCACATGGACATCCGTTTTAATAACCACCGATACACTTGACATCCATGAATCTATCTAACCCTGCCTTGAAGCTGTCAAGGCTGACAGCTGTCACGACCCCTTCTGGAAGTGAATTCCATAAATCAACGACCCTCTGGGTGAAGAAATATTTCCCTTTATTTGTCCTCACTTTCTTAGCTATGAGCTTTAGGGAGTGCCCCCTTGTCCTAGTATTGTGTGATAGAGAAAAGAATTTTTCTCTATCCACCTTTTCTATCCCATGCATGATTTTATACACTTCGATCAAGTCACCCCTTAAACGCCGTCTTTCAAGGCTGAAGAGACCAAGGCATTGCAATCTGGTTTCATAAGGGAAGTGCTCCATTTCCTTGATCATTCTTGTTGCCCTTTTTTGCACCTTTTCCAGTTCCATTATATCCTTCTTGAGGTGCAGTGACCAGAACTGTACACAGTACTCCAAGTGTGGTCTCACCATCGATTTGTACAGAGGCAATACAACACTTGCTGACTTATTTTCGATTCCCTTCCTAATCGTGCCAAGCATGGAATTTGCTTTTTTTTACTGCTGCCCATTGGGTTGACATCTTCATCGAGCTGTCCACCAAAACATCTTCATTGAGCTGTCCACCAAAAAAGTTTAGGGGCATTACACAGCATCTTAACTGTTCCCAGTATTGCCCTATTCTGGACAGTCATGGATTCTGGAATGTGTTGGAATCATTCTCCCAGTGAAGAGTCACAGCCCAAGTGTTCCTACCATCACTGGAAGAACTTTGGCCTTTACTTTCCACATCCTTTCTAGTTCTTCAGGTCATGGGATTTCTCATACTCCTTCATGATGTTGTGGTCACTTGGCAGATAGATAGATAGATAGATAGATAGATAGATAGATAGATAGATAGATAGATAGATAGATAGATAGATAGATAGATAGATAGATAGATAGATAGATGGATGGATGGATGGATGGATGGATGGATGGATGGATGGATGGATGGATGGATGGATGGATGGATGGATGGATGGATGGATGGATGGATGGATGGACGGACGGACGGACGGACGGACGGACAGACAGACAGACAGACAGACAGACAGTGTGGGAAGTCAGCCCGCCCCCCCCCAAGAAGGAAATATTAAAGATGCAGAAAAGCATGCCCAGTTTTTCTTAATAGCCCCAAGTCTCCCTCCCCCAAGCAGAAACCAGCTCTGTAGAAATGCAGATGTAAATAATCCAGGAAGGTTAGAAGCCCCCAGCTAGAAGCTTGGGAAGACAAAGACACCTAAAATCTACATACCCCACCCAAACTCTAAGACAGGACATAATAGAAATAACCCACAGATGCCAAAGGGTACATTCAGACTCAGGTCAAAGTTCATGCTACAGGAACAACTCCAAACAAAAGGCTCCAGAGGGTATAAAAACCCACTCCCTACATGTGCTCACTCTCTTTTCTTCCAGACCCATCTTCTTATCAGGCTCTCCTCTTCAGTAAAATGCAACCTTCTTTCTAAAGCAGTCGCCATGTTGTTTATTCCTGGCTTGGACTGAACCATGATAAAGACTTTTCCTTCAACAATAGAGATAGGTAGATGATAGAATAGGAGGAGCCCACTGAGAACCAGCCACTGAGTGCGGTTGGTCACCCCATTGTGAATCCATCTGGTGGTGGTAGTAACCCACACTGCTCTGTCTTACCAAGATGTAGGCTGTAGTCTGCTTTTTCAACTGCCTTACTCAGGTCTAAGTAAACAATGTCCACAGCATTTGTCAGGCACAAATAACCAGGATTTGAATTCAATGCACTAAAAGTTTAATATATACTACTTATATATCCAAGTATCTGCATTTTGTCAAAGGAGGCCATAGTCTGTAGCATCACAACTCTTTCCCAGTCCTCTGATGGTCTCACTGTACTCCAAGGATGGTGAAATATTATGTTCCGGGGCTCCAAGTTCAATTCTGCGAGGTCCTTCAGGACTCTGAGATGTAACCCATTTACTTCCGCCAATTTGAACTGGTCTGAAGTGGATAGGTATCTTCGGATCATCTCCTGGCCTATCTTGAGTTGTATTGCTCTTCTGTGTCCTGTGGTGGTGTTTTTGTGAGCTGTGCAGATGTGACAGACCTGCACATTAAGGGGACTGAACAACCATTTCAGGAATGTATGACACAACACCAAAGAACAAACTCCACAGGAGAAGATTCGGCTGCTCATTTGCATCTGCAAGAGGAGAGTCAAGTCTGCTCAGGACAGCAAGGTTTACCTTGTGGACAGATGACCACTGGTTTGAAAGAGGAGTCAAAGTGGTGATCTTGGATTAAAACTGAACAGCCCTCCCTCTACTCCTATTCTATTCCATTCAATTCTATCCTATCCTATCCTATCCTATCCTATCCTATTCTATTCTATTCTTTCTCCTGTTCTATTCTGTTGTTCTGTTCTGTTCTGTTCTGTTCTGTTCATACTATTGTCCCTCTTTCCATTTTTTTTCTCAGTGAATCACAGTATGTTATGCAACCATGCTGGCTTTTTCTGGGGTCTCTTGTTTCTCTTTCTCTATGGTACTGTGTTAAATTGCCCTTTTCTAATCTCATTTTTCAGTTTCCCAAGCATTTTGAGTTCTTTTTCCCTTTAGGATTTCCATCCATGGAATCCTTCCTAAACTATATCTTAGTTTGCTGACAACGCAATCCTTCTAGCTGTCCTGGGAGGTCCCACACCTATTTGCCCCACATCAACTCAAATTTGGGCAGTACTAATATTAATATTATTAATGTGTCTAAGACTTCAAGGCATTAACACTCTTCTCTCTCCCTCTCTCTCTCACACTCTCCCTCCCTCCTTCTCTCTCTCTCCCTCCCTTCTTCTCTCCCTCTTTCTTTCTCTGTCCCTCCTCCCACCTTCTTTCTCTCTCCCCCTCCCTCTCTCTCCCTCTCTCACACTTTCTTTCTCTGTCCCTCCCACCTTTTTTCTCTCTCCCCCCTCACTCTCTCACTCTTTCTCTGTCATTCCTCTTTCTCTCTCTCTCTCTCTCTCTCTCTCTCTCTCTCTCTCTCTCTCTCTCTCCCTCCCTCCCTCTTTTGTGATGTACTGATTAACTTCAGCCTATTTTACCTGGTTCCAGAGTACATGAGGTTGATGGAGCATCACCAGCCTCAAAACGGCCCCACCACCTCAGACCAGCCTTCCTCCCAAAACATCCTTGATAACAAGATTTGGACAAAGTATTTGAGCTCTTTGGGAGGAAGGAATTTGATGATCATCATAAGGAAAAAGCAAAATAATCTTAATCAGAAAACCAACTGGAAATCTCTAGCTTCAGAAATGAAAGGAAGAATATCATTTTCTGTCAGAGAACAGCAATGCCCTCCAAACCATCATTCAATTGGTTTCTGACTTGGTCCACAGTCAAATTAGATGATTTTCTAATTGGAACCCTGTTCAAATCACATTAATTTTTCCATTCCAAACTAAGATCCGGGCCAAATATTGTTGATCCATGAACATCTTTTTAAACTTAATTGTTCCTCACCATGGCTATTTTAAATATTCGGGTATTCTCCCGGTGCTCCTTCTCGTCCACTCTGATGTTGGCCACTTTGGTACTGGACAGTTCTGTGGAACAAAGAAACAAAGACATCGCGGATTCTGGATTAAATTATTTTTCAAATATTAGCTAGCTTTCCTACAAAAATGTCCTTCCCCCCCCCCAAAGTTTCATTCTTGCTAAAATTTGTGGATGTCCATAAAAATTGAGTACTTGGTGTCAATGTGAAAAAAGAAGACAAACCAACAGATGAAGAAAAATGAAGAAGGAATAAGAGAGAAGAGGTCAGAAGTGTTGGAGACAAGGATGGTCACACAGAGAGAAAAGGGGGCATTGCAAACAGTCTGAAAGATGTTGTGGCAAATTGACTTTGCTTGTCAAAAGGTCACAACAGGGGATCATGTGACCCCAGGACACTGAGACCGTTATAAATGTGAGTCGGTTGTCAAGCATCCGAATGTAAATCACTTGACCACAGGGGATGCTGCAACCGTCGTAAGTGTGAAAAATGGCTGTAAGTCACTCTTTTTTGTCCCCCCCCCAAATTTGAGGGAGATCTACCGGTTGCTGGGGTGGGAAAGTCCATGGTGAGGAGCCAGGAGGTGGCGATCTGGCCACAGTACCGAAGGGTGGGAGAGGGGTGGACGGACAAGGGGATGAGCAGCCGGACCCAGTGTCCCTTCCTCAGGATTGTCAGCGGCATCTGCAGCACAAGAGATGTGGAGGGTGAGTTGCCAGGGACCCATCTCCTCCAGGCATAGCCAAGGGGGCTTCGTGGTAGGCAATCCCCCCACTCACTTCAGAAGGGACCTGGGCCTTGAATCTCATGAGCAGTTCCACCAGGGCCCTGGTTGCCAATTCCCCAGAGCCTGGGAAGAGCGGAGAGAATTTGTTTTTCTACAGATGCCGTGGGAAAATATATATATATTTTTTACTTTGCTTTTTTAAAAAATAAAATAAAAAATACTTATAATTAAGGAAAATCAATGGCTTTGGCTTAACATATTGTATAGACGGTATGTTTATGTTGCATAAGCTGTGATTTATGATTTGGCAGGATAATATAGACTTTTTTTTACCTTTTGTGTATATTGTACCTTTTGATTTATTTGAGAATCTCTATGAATACTTCATCATGTATCAGTAATAGAAAAATTGCATTGCTCTTATCCGTAATTAAGCATGCTTATTGTAGAAAGAAGCCATTTCTCTCAGATTTTTTAATTTAAATTAAATTTTTAAATTTACTATACTGTAGTGTGTTTTCAATAAAACCATCACTAGGACAATACTGGTTAACGTAGCAACAATGGCTTACAAGTGTTTACATTTTGTTACAAATTGCTCTTTCTTAACAATGGTCAGGATTTGGCCCCTCTCTGGATGAAATAGCAAGTCCTCTCTGTGACTGAGGAAAAGGCAACCCATCTGATTACAGTACTGCGATTTATGAGACATAACTGACATGGTTTTAAATGCCTTAAAACTGGATGGTCACATCCCCTCATTGCCCATGATCACACCGCGATAATTCTGTGTGCCTGATCAGGTGTGCCTGATCATTTTGCCAGTCTAGGAAGCTCTGGAGAATGTCCAAAATTGCCTTGCAACGGAGAGAGCAACTACTCTGAAAAAAAAACGGAAACCTGCAAAAGGAAGTGAAATAAACGTCGTTGCATGAAAAGAAATAGCAAATCAGCTGACCGTGTTTCATGACTCTACCAAATTCCTAAGGGTGTTAGGAGCATCCAAGACAAGGGGAATACAAGTGGTGCATAAATGGTTTTTCCAAACTGGGAAAATGGAGACTTCAGTGGCAAATTCAGAGTTAGGTAGCATAAAAGCTATGTGTCCTTGGGAGAAAAATGAACAATCCTATCCACTCTGGGCTGTCGGTTGATGGCAGCTGATCAAGAAAGAAATCTGGATTGCATTCGGCAGCCCAAACAGACCCTGACAGCAGACAGTGAAGTGGAAAAAGCAGATTTTATATTTCGTCACGCTAGATTGCTAGATATCTCATGAAGAAGATTGGGTGGTCCTTCTGTCCCCTTTGTGTTTTCCCAAGGTATTCAGCTAGTCCTCAACTTACGATTATAATTGAGCCCCCAAATTATATTGCTAAGGGAGACAACTGCTACTAACCTGCCCTGTGAATTTGTCTGCAGACCTTGCCTGATGTTGTAATGAGTTGCAGGGATGGAGCTTCATCATGCAGGAGACACACAACTCCAGGATCCCAATTTCATTTTGCTTATGTAGGCTATCGTAGGTCCTAGCAGAAAAAAAAGCAAGGTTGCCTGTCAGTTTGGAAGGAGAAGCACTTAGGAACAAAGGCATCTGATCAAAAACAATAAAAGACGCATCCTACTGGTGTTCATTATTTTTCATTGAACCTTCCCGGTGTGTATTCTTTTCATAAGAATGCATTAGGGATCACTCTGCACCTCAGTACAAAATCATGGGAGATTTTCCAAAAGCCCAGCAATAGGAAAGCAGTGCCTACCACAAAAGGATGATGGCCTTGACGGCCTTTGCGCAGTTTGGGATCCCTGGGATGGAGGTGGATGTCTCCCGCAGTATGTTCTAGATAAGAGAAAGATTAATTAGGACAGTGGTTCTCAACCTGTGGGTCGTGACCCCTTTGGGGGTTGAATGGCCCTTTCACAGGGGTTGCCTAAGACCATCGGAAAACACGTATTTCTGCTGGTCTTAGGAACCGAGACACCGCTCCACATCCGTCTCCGCATGGCCTCCTCCACCATTTGCAGAGAGACAGACAGAAAGGCTCTTTTGTTTCCCTTCTGTCTGTCTGTCTGTCTGTCTGTCTGTCTGTCTGTCTCTCTCTCTCTCTCTCTCTCTCTCTCTCTCTGTATGTATGTATGTAAAAAAGAGAGTGTGCACTCACAGTGTTCTCCGATGAGCTGAAAAGCTTTTTGGCCGAGGCTCCTCCCTTTGCTGTGTCTCTGCAGGAAGCAGGAAGGGCAAGAGAGAGCTAGCTAGCCCAGCTATGCTGACTCGGGAATTCTGGGAGTTGAAGTCCATGAGTCATAAAAGAGCCGATGCCTACCCCTGAGCTTGTTGGAGAACAGCTTGATGCCAGCTTGCCAAGTGAGCAGAAGATTGGAGAGAGTGTCTCTCTCTCTCTCTCTCTCTCTCTCTCTCTCTCTCTCTCTCTCTCTCTCTCTCTCTCTCTCTCTCTCTCTCTCTCTCTCTGGCAGACTTACCTCCTGCAGGGCTCCTGATTGGCCCTGTACCCAGGTGCCCCACCCCCTGGGAGGCTCCACTGAGCGGGCCAGTCCTCCCGCATGCCGCAGCCCAAGGGAGACCAGCCCCTGCGATCCCCCGCCAGCCCAACCATAGGCCCCGCTGGCCAGGAAGACGTGCCAGAGTCCAAGCTGCCAGGAAGGAAGAAGGAGATGCAGGAATGGTAGGAGAGGAGAGCCTCCTCCTGGGGCCCAGTGCTGGTGGCAGCTTCCTTGCCCTCCTCTTCCTCCTCCTCTTCTTCCTCCTGCTGCCCACCGGCGGCTCGGGTGGGTGCTGGGACAAGAGGGGTGCCTGGGGGGAGCAGCCCGGCTGGCAGAGGGGCTGGCAAGGGCCACACAGCACCAGCCCCCCACGCTCCATCAATGGGCGGAGGGTGAGTCTGGGCAGCGTGGAGTCCCGGCTGGGGCACCTACTTCCTTGCCCTCCTTTTCTCCTTCTTCCTCCCACTGCCCCCCAGGCGGCTTGGGCGGGCACTGTCCCCACCCCGGCTCCATCGATGGGTGGAGGGCAAGACTGGGCAGCATGGAGTCCCGGTGGGGGCAGCAGTTGGGCTGGGGGTGGCAGGGACCCCGACTATGTAGCCATGCCACCGCCGCTGCCAATGGAGCCGCTGCCTCCTGTCCTGTTCCCTCTCCCCACCCGTTCAGCTGAGGACATGGCGGAGGCCGGGCCAGGGGCGGCAGGGACCCCTGACGATGCTGCCGTAAGAGAGAGAGAGGAAAGAGAAAGAGAAAGAGAGAGGGAGCTGTTTCCCCCTCCCAACAATTCCCTCCCTTCCTCCCCACCACAGTTTATGGCAGGCGGGCATCTAGCGAAGCAAAGCTGAAGTGCGGGATGGCAGTTCTGACAGACAGACTCCCTCAGATAGGCTATAAATTCTAATCTTATTACTTTCACTTAATTCTTATTATTTTTATTGGGTTGGATAATTTCTAACTCACTTTCAATAACAGTGTCAAATTGTGACATTTTATGTATTACCTTAATACAATGTTACTAGTAAAATAATATATTTTTTCCTGAACATTTTATAAATTCATTTCTAATTTTTACAATTGTGAAATCCCTCTTTCCATTTCTTTCTTCTAGCCTCACCATTCCACTCCCCCAGTTTTATTCTTTAAAAATAAAAGAAAAAAAAATAAAAGAAGGCAAGAATTAGTTTGCTTTTAAAACCTGCAATCTGGAATTGTAATCTAGTTCCCCTTGTTATTTTGATTTCAGTTGTAATGATCCCTCAAGAATCCCTCTTTTTTTTTTTTTTTTTTTTTTTTTTTACTGAAGGGGGTCATATGGTTAGAAGAAGGGAAGCTGAGGATTGTCCTGCATTATGTATCCAAGCAGAAAAGTGCTTTGGCTGCAATTTAGTCAAGACACTTTGTTGAAAACTCAAACCAGTATCACTCAAGTGTTGCACCTGTAATGGAAAGAGATCAAATACCATTAGTAAGAGGATGCGAGGTAAAAGGCATTGCTCATCTCTGGAGTCCAGCTGAACTCAATGCCAGTATTTTCAAACCCTAATGTCCTTGGGGACAGAAATGTACAGATAGTATTCCAGGATGCGCCAGCCTTTGCAGGCCATCTCATCTTTTATGCATTATGCAGGAAACATTTTTGACCTGCACTATTAAGCACCAGAAATGAACAAAACTATGAAAATTAATACCAGATGATGAGTCCTTAAGAACATTTGAACCTGCTTTTTGGACTGTAAGACCATGAATCTATTTTCCTCAATTTAGTCTTGCCAAGAGTTCTTCATGGTCTTGAAGGAACCTTTCCCCATCAATATTGCAAGAACTCTGAATCCAATGGCAGGGGTTAAACACCAACCTTAGGTCAATACGAGGTAAATAATTATGGAGTTCAACCAGGACTAGGTTCAAGTCAGAGCTCTGCCACAGAACAGCGGTGTGTCACTTGGAGAAGCCATCAGAAGGATGTTTGGGTAGGGGGTGGGAATGGACATGAGAATGCTATATGCTGGAATAAAGATGAGATAAAAATTGCTGGGACTCTTTCACTCTTGGTAGATAACAGGTAGTCCTCAGGTTCGTTCAGCATTCATTCAAAAGTTGCAATGGTGCTGAATGTATGGTCCATACACGTTATCCTTGAAGTTCTGATGGTTGCAGGCTCCTCTGTGGGCAAATGATTGCAAATCCTGGCATTCCCTGCCAGCTTTCCATGAGCAAAGTCAGTGTGGAAGCTGGGAGGAAGTCATATGCTACAACCATGTGACATCCTCACTTAATGACCCACACAGCCCTCAGGTTACAACTACAGCCTGGGCTGACAGAATTGCTGCCACTAAGTGACATGGTCACATGACATTGCACTTTATGGCCTCATCATTTAGCAATGGAAATTTTGGTCTTAATTGCTTTCACAACTGGAGGACTACCTGTATATACATCCCATCCCAGTCTTGAATGCATGGCACAACCCAGGAGAACAATCCCATCAGAACAGGATTCAGCAGTCCATCTGCATCTGAAAGACAAGGGTCAATCTTTTGAAGACATTAAAGTCCACATTCTAGACAAACTCTGGTTTGAAAGATGAGTCAAAGGCCGTCTATGTTAAAATTGAACAGTTCTCTCTCAAACAGAGATTGTACAGCCATTTATCTGAAATGGTATAGGGTCTTCTGCTTGGGCAAGGCTGTTGTTGGACTGGATGACCTCTGGGGTCCTTCCAACACATGTATCCATCCCATAAAGCCCAAAGGAAGTCTGGAATGGTGGATCTCCTGCAATGAGTGGGGGGTTGAACTAGTAGCTTTCCAGTGTTGCTTCCAACTCTATTATTCTGTGTTCTATGTCTTTAGAAGAAGTGTTTAGAAATGGTAGATGGACTTGCACTGTTTTCCTCATCCACCCAGAAGAAGCATCCCCTTAGAACAGGGGTGTCAAACTGCCGGCCCGTGGGCCGATTTCATCATACCGGAGCCGCGCCCACCCCATTTGCCAGCAATGGCGAAAAAGCTCCAATACATTGCACGATGTCACGTGACGTCACGAGTTTGACATGTCTGCCTTAGAATGTATGTTTCAGGAAAGAAATTCTTCATGAAGCCGACAACAGCTAATTGCAACGAGGTTCACTGAACAATGAGATTTTCAACATGAGTTCAGTTTCCAAGAATTTAGTCAGCAGAAACCTCTCATCGGCAATATGCATTATCCTTTCCTGGATTTTTTTCTTCATCAGCAACACATGTATAATTATTTCTCTCTGATCTTATCATATAAAAGCTATCACAGTAGACCAGAGGTTGGTGTTAACAAGATTTTTGGAGCCTGTAAAGGGGAGGATGATTTAATTGGATTTTCTTGGACTCATTTCAGTTTATATGTCTTTTATTACATATGCATGCAGTAAATCCTGATCCATATATTTCTTATTCCTCTACCCCAATGCATGTACAGGTAGCCCTTGACTTATAACCATTCATTTAGTGACTGTTCAAAGTTACAAACGCGCTTTAAAAAGTGACTTTACCCCCAATACTCACACTTACAACCAAGGCATCACCCCCAGAGTTATGTAATCAAAAGTTGAGTGCTTGGCAATCAGCATGTATTTACAACAGTTGTAGTATCCGGGTCCTGTGATTGTCATTTGTGACTTTCTCAGCTGGCTTCTAGCAAACAAAGTCAATGGGGGAAGCTGGATTCTCATCAATCACTTAACAACCATGGCAACAAAAAGGTAATAAATTGGGCATGGCTCACTTAAGCAACCACCTTGCTTAACAACAGAAATTCTGGTCTCAGTTGTGGTCATAAGTTGAGAATTTCCTGTAATCTAAACTTTTTGCTGGAAGCCAATTTTCATTTTCACGAGCTGTTTTTTTGTTTTTTGTTTTGGTTAGTTCTATGTTTGCTCAGTGCTAATCTGTTGAAGGCACTTTCTAGTATCACCATCAGTTCCATCCTTCTCTCTTTCTTCCCCCTTTTCCCTTTGTATTTCCAGACTTCCTCTTCTTCCCATATTTCACCTCATCCTGTGGATTTCCAGGAGAGAAACAGAGTTTCTCAAAAGACTGAGCCTAGAGCGTAGTATTTTTCTGCAGCTGTTCTCATGAAAACACGCCAAGGGACCCTTTGCGGTTCTGGAGTTATAGATTGCATTCTTTGATTCAGCAGAACTCTTTTTTCCCTACAAGATTCTTTGTTATTAAGGAATCCCCAAGAGTATTGTTTATCAAACTTTTTTTTTTTTGAGGTGCAAATAACCAGGAGAATTCACTGGATTGAAAGCACAGAGGGGTTTATTGATGTAACCTATACACAAGAACCTAGTCAACTAATGGTCAGAGTTAAATGTCACTAGATAAGGGTCAACGGAATTCACCTGGATTTGGGTCTCTTGTGGCAATGTAATGACTCCAAACTGATGTCACGTTTTCCAGGTAGTCCTCAACTTAAAACAGTTCATCTAGTGACTGTTCAAATGGCACTGAAAAATGTAACTTATGACCTTTGCAGTGTGATTAAAATTCAGACGATTGGCAGCGGGTTCATATTTATGATGATTGGTATGTCCCAAGGTCATGTGATCCCCTTTTGCAACCATCTGAGAAGGAAAGTCAACAGGGAAGCCAAATTCACTTAACAACCATACTATATACTAACTTATCAACTGCAGTGATTCGCTTAACAACTGCGGCAAGAAAGGTAGTAAAAATTCACTTCACAAATGACTCACTTAACAACAGAAAATATGGACTCAATTGCGATCATAGGTCAAGGACTACCTCCACTTCCCACCTCTGCCTACTCTTCTCTTATACATTTTCTTAGATGGCAAAGGAGATTATATAAGCTTCTTAAGGTAGCTTGCCCCAATGCCAAACTATTATTATAATTAAGATGTTTTCTTGATCTTCTTCTTACCCTATTCTGGTTGAAGACCAAGTCGAGTCCACATATGAGGAGCCTCCATCAGCTTACCAATTTAAATCTCTGCTGAATCTTGGTTCTTTCTGCCGATAGAGGATGAGAACATCCAGGTGCTACTTAGAACCCTTTTGCCCCGGAGCAATTAAATCTGACAGTTATGTTGCTGATAGCTTATTAGGAGGGAAAGAACATACTCAGAAAAGAAAGAATATAGTGTTGACCATTTCAACCCATTCAAGGCTTTATTGAGTGTTTTTCAGATTTGGTTTTATCTAGCACAGTGGTTCCCAACCTTTTCTATACCGCACACCCCTAAAACACTTCTAATATATTCTCTTATATCCCTTACAAAAGTTTGAAATAACGGCAACGAATTATGCACTATAATTTTGAAAACCCAAGTTTTTGCACCCTCTGGAATATCGTCTTGCACCCGCAGAGCATGCAAGCACCCCTGGTTGGGAACCCCTGATCTAGCTCAAGAACAAACAGATATATAAACCTAAGTGGAGTAAATGTGAGTGCAATCTAAACTGGAGGAACAGTAATAGTTAAAAGGCTTGCCTGAGGTATCAAGAATAATAATGTGTTAGGCTTACCAATCCTGTTAAGAAAAGTGAGTTTTGTTTTCAAGGAACAAACATAGCAGATTGAAGATTAAACCCTCACACCCTCCACTGCAAACAAGCCTATTTTTCTGTAGGATTTCTAAGTGAAGATAACCTGGACCTGGTTCACAAATTCTATTTGCAATCATCAAGCACCCAATAAGTAAGTAGAGAAATACCCACAGAAGTTAAACAGGTAAAAGATGGCTTCTTGCAAAAATTGGGGGGGGGACACAACAACAACAAGCATACAAACTCTTAAGATCACGAAGGTGTGTAATTTTATCATGTTTGTTTTCCTTCTGTACAATTACCCTTTATTATGGCATTTGGCTACAGCTGGCAATAATTGTGTAGGGGAAGAGAAAAGAGTGTCTGATTGGATGCAGCTGCTGCTGATTGCTGCTAATTGCCTTTCACTTTCAATGGCTGTTTCTCTCTCTCTCTCTCTCTCTCTCTCTCTCTCTCTCTCTCTCTCTCTCTCTCTCTCTCTCTCTCTCTCTCTCTCGCTTGTGCTCTGCTCCTGTCTTAAATCTAGGCAGTTGCTGGATTTAAACAAAACAGCATCAACAGAGAAAAGTGGATTGACAGGGGTAAAGCTGTAGTAGGCAGGAAAGCCTGTTTTGCTTAGCTTCCTGGAGAACTGCAATCATTTCCCACATTTAACTATGGGAATGTAAACAGCTAGAATGGCCTTTCCTTGGTTCTCTGCTTGAGAAAAATCTAAGCAAGAACCCCATTTGTCTCTTGTAAAATGGAACTATCTGCCGTTCTGTGATGGAAAATCTTCCGTCTGTCATTTCTAGCCTGGATCTTCCCCCAAATATTAGTAAACAGGTCAGGCTGAACTGCAATACACAAACAATGTAACATTGATTCTAGTTTAGCCCCAGGAAGACATTAACTCATGACTCAGAAGTCAGATCAATCCCTTCAACTAATTGTATCCCATTTTGGTTGTTGCCTGGGTGCTATTTCATGTTATTTATAGTTTTAGTTGGTTGTTTTTAGTGTGTTTTTAATTATTAGTTGCCCAGAGGCATGCAGCGAAGATGGGCAGCCATACAAATTTATATATAAATAAACTTTTTTTTAAATCAAGCTGACCAATTTACTCCCATGCCATGGAGTGGCACTAGATGTGACATAAGTGCATGGCGCAGCATTGGCATGAGCGATTAGCATGCTAGGCATCTTCCCAAGATCCTTATGAGCTCTTCATTTTTAGGTACATACAGGACATTATTTCCCATTTGCCAATGAAATGCAACAATTTGAGTGCATAATGCATCAATTTTTTACATATTCTTTAAATTAGTGAATCTGAAGTACCCTGATTCAAAAATTGTTCTGATATAATGAACTGTTTGGGCTAACTGGAGAATATAAATGTACAAATAGACGAACTGGAGAATTTTAGTAGTGTATAAATTCATACGTGTGTGTAGAACATTTTGAGAAGTAGGTTCAATAATTCAGATATTTTACCAGGAGTATTATGATTAAGCCTGATTATTAGCTTATATGACCTATTGTCATTCTGAAAATCAATCTTCTAAAAATTCTCAGCAGAAGATTTCAGTCTGTCAATTATTTTTTGATGTGCATTAGTTGGGACAAGGTTTTCATAACAACTCTCCATGTTTGCTATTATTTATATCTTTCTTTAAAAACTGCCCTGGATTCAACAGCTTCTTTGTCAACTTTTCCATGGTTTAATTTCCTAAACCACATCTCTAATATAATCGTATCAGTGTTTTTTTCAAAGAGGCACTTGGGTTAGGAAGAGCAACGGATCAAGGGAAGATTTATTCCTCCCATTGTGAAAATTTTAAAAAGCGATAGAATGGCAGTGAAAGCTAATCTTGAATGAATTAAATGAAGTGCACATATTGGTTATATAAACTCTTTAAAAGATAGTGTGCACTGCGACACAAAACATGTCGGCAAGTTAGACCAGAAAATGTTCTGATAGCATTTCTTTCCGCCCTTGGGTTTTCGTTATTTGACATACATAAAGAACACAAGTTGTTTTATTATAGTGGGGGGGGGGAAGGAGCAGCAGGAATCTGTTTACAATACAGTCAATTTCAGATATTTCCAAGATCCCTGGAAGAGCCAAAAGAATTGGTTTTTGTGTGGAGTTCTTGGTGCTCTCTGAGCTCGGTTGTTTACTTACAGACATTTCATTATCCAGCTAGATAACATTATCAGTGCTAGAAACAAGCGGGGTTTGTTCTCTGTTTATAAACAAGTGGCTTGCCTTGTCAGTGTTGGTGAGCATGTTGTTTTCTTCTCAGCCATTCCTGGATTTGGCTATTGTTTACTGTTTATCTGAGTTGGTAGTTCCAGGGCTCATAAAAATTCAAATGAAGGTATAGTTAGGTGTGCTTATTAGCTAAGGTTTAATTTTCACGGCCTAATTTTAATTTTCAAAGCACCAAAAGAAGGCAAATTACAAAGATGGAAAATTTTATCTGATACATTGAAAATTCTGAGACAAGAAAAGATTGTTGAAATTCTCAAAGAAAGGATACTTGAAGGAAAATTAAAAACCGTATACAATAGATTCTCACCCAGAGTACAAATGGGTCAGAGCACCTGTTACCTTAAAATACTATTATATCTTGATCAACTTACAAATAATACATTTCATAAGGGCTTCACATTAATGGAGTTAATATTTTGCTATTAGCATTGCTAGAGAGGGAATTCCCAAAAGGCTGTGTCCTTCTGAAAAAAAAAAGGAATACAGTATTAAATAACAGGCCCAGGTGTATTTTATTGTAATTTTTCCAAGATATTCATAATGAACTGCTAACAATTCATTTTAGCCATTTCCTGGATGAAGTACGCAATTATGTACAATTTCTGGCATTGCTAGATTTATATTTGTAGAACCTGTGCTTTGCTAATAGCAATGTAAAGTATTGCAGCTCTTTTTATTTAGCTGTGTTGAATTTGAAATTGTGTATTTCTTTTGTCTGAGTCTGTGACCCAGAATAAAAATAGTGCAAGGAAGCACAATGATGCCAAAGATCAAAGAAAGCAAAGCAAACAATTTTGCTTTGATTTTTCTCAACTGGCCATTTTAACTGCTTCCCATCTTTTTTTAAGATCCACCCAAAGCACTGCATGCAATAAAGTACATTGTTACAAATGATCCTCGAGTTATGACTGATTGCTTAGGAACTATTCAAAATTGTGATGGACCTCCCAAAAATACATACAAGCTAGTTTCAAAATTCCAGTCTCCACTGCCCTTCCCCAGGTCACATGACCACATTTCGGGTACTTGGCAACTAGCTCACATTTACAGCCCTTTGCAGCATCCCACAACCACATGACAGAGATTTGCAATGTTCTGGTTTTTGGCAAACATTCCCCCATAGAGAACAATGGTTTCATTTAACAACTTCCACCATAAAAGTTTGCAAAATCAAGTTGGTCACATGATGGCCCACTTTATGACCATATTACTTACAACCAGTGGTGGGATTTAGCCAGTTTGCAAACGTTCGGCAGAACCGGTAGCTAATTTTTGGTTGCCCAGGCCCAGAATGGACTTCCAGAAGCAGCATCTACACAGAGAACCAGTTGTTCACATATTTGAGTCCCACCACTGCTTACAACTGTAATGGGCAGGCTCCATTATGGTCATAAGTCACAAGCTACCTGTATTTCTCTTGTAAGTTTTATTCTCAGGTGTGCAGATGTGTTCAGCCTTTCCTTTGGTCCATTAATAACTGGACAGCCCGTAAAACCCACCATACAAATGGCATATAATTAAGCACCACTTTTAGTGTCATCGTTCCAAAAGATACCTTTGTTGGGGCAGATGGACGACTGTGCAATTTTACAAGGGATGCAAAATAAGTTTGCAGTTATCGAAAGGAAATGTTGGTGGCCAAGCAAAACAAGTAGCAATCTAATATATTTGAAAACCGGTCTGTCAAAGCTAATCAAGTGGAGTTGCAGGCAGATGAACAGACTTTCAGTTCTGAATTCTGAATCCTTTATTAGAAATCATTTTGAGCCTGACAAAGAATTAGCATATAAAGACCACAGATTTTGCAACCAGAAAAAAATCTTTACATTTTTTTTTTATACTAAATGGGGCTATCTGGGAGAAAACAGCTCCCACTCATTTCAAAATATAGGTAGAATTCAGTTTATGACCATAAATGGGACTAGAACTTCCATTGCTAAGGAAGGCAATTGTTGAGTAAGTCGTGCCCAATTTTACGACCTTTTTTGCCATTAAGCAAATCCTTATGGTTGTTAAGTGAATCCAACTTCCCCCATTTATTTTTGCTTGTCAAAGCCAGTGGAAAGATGGCAATCACATGACCTTGAGATACTGCAGCCATTGCAAATACAGTACATGTCAGTTTCAAGTGCCAAATTTTAATCACCGTAAGGAGGCTGTAATGGTCGTAAGTATATGAACCAGTTGTAAGTCACTCTTTTTCAGTAGGTTCTTCTGACACAAATAAGGACCAACTTCAAGTCAAGGACTATCTGCCCCTCAATTTTGGGGCATCAAGAAGTTACAGTTTTGATTATTTTCCCAAAATAAAAAGATCTGGGATTCAGGTTTTCAAGGAAAATTGGTTTTAAAAGGAATGGAACAAACCACATAGTAGGAATTTAGTATATACTTACAAACAAGATAAGAATGTTAGGTATCAACATACACCCCTAACAGCTTATCAATCTGTAGGTTTCGTCAAAAGGGTTCCTGGCATAAAATGGTTAAAAACTCCTGTCTTAAAAATATTCTCTTGTTTTGACCTCATTTCTAGCAACCTCTTTTGTTTCTAACAATCAGGACTGGCGCACACATTCGAACAAGCAAAGGAATGTCAG
The DNA here is from genome assembly GCA_034064705.1 of Bothrops alternatus. NCBI lineage: Eukaryota > Metazoa > Chordata > Lepidosauria > Squamata > Viperidae > Bothrops > Bothrops alternatus. The sequence continues at coordinate 1,524,185 of JARGCV010000179.1, read as the reverse complement.
TTTTAGAAGAATGATGAAACGTTGCTCCAGTTTTCAGCCCCAGAATGTTCCAATATAATGGAACTGGAAAAGGTGCAAAAAAGGGCTACAAGAATGATCAAGGAAATGGAGCGCCTCCCTTATGAAACCAGATTGCAACGCCTTGGTCTCTTCAGCCTTGAAAGACGGCGTTTAAGGGGTGACTTGATCGAAGTGTATAAAATCATGCATGGGATAGAAAAGGTGGATAGAGAAAAATTATTTTCTCTATCACACAATACCAGGACAAGGGGGCACTCCCTAAAGCTTATAGCTAAGAAAGTGAGGACAAATAAAGGGAAATATTTCTTCACCCAGAGGGTCGTTGATTTATGGAATTCACTTCCTGAAGGGGTCGTGACAGCTGTCAGCCTTGACAGCTTCAAGGCAGGGCTAGATAGATTCATGGATGCAAAGTGTATTGGTGGTTATTAAAACAGATGTCCATGTGCCGCCTCTATGTTGGTTGAGGCAGGCAGGATTCCCTTGAGTACCATTTGTTTGGGGGTCAAGAGAAAGGGAGGGTTTTGCCTTCTCTTTCTGCTCAAGATCCCCATGTACATTTGGTGGGCCACTGTGTGACACAGAATGCTGGACTCGATGGGCTTTGGCCTGATTCAGCATGGCTCTTCTTATGTTCTTATGTTCTTAATATAATGCATATTTTACATAGTTACTCCTACATTTCAGCTATGTTGACAAATAAATCTAGAAAAACAAAAGATGCTAAATCCCTGTACATGTGCAAATATATAGCCTTTTCAACAACTGTCACTGTCAAGACAGTCAAGAACTCAGACAGAGAGAGAGAGAGAAATACCAGTTATCTCAAGCACAACACATGTTTTTTGCTAGAATTTTCTTGGTGAGTTTGAGCCTTGCTGTTCTTTTTGGAAGTGGGAAAACTTCCAAGAGAGTATTAGAATGGGGGAAATTATTGCAGTATAGCATAATGTAGCACAACACATTTTATATAGCCTCCGAGCAGTTCTCAATTAGCAACATAAAATTCAAACACAGGAAATCAATAGAATAATCATAACAGCCAGGAGGTCTTTTCTATCAGGCTCAAAATGTGTTCACATGACAGTAAGGGGAAGGGCAGGCACTGGAGTTTCAAATGTAGATCTTAAGTAGCTTTTTCAGGGTCCATTGTAACTTTGAATGGTCACTAAGAGATCAGTCATAAGCTGAGGACTACATGGTAATCTGAATACGTAGGAGCAAGATTGTTCCAGAGGCTAGGGACATCGTTGAAGTTTTGGCCTGGAGACTCCATAGATGGCATCCTCTCAGATTTAGGGCCTCGGGAATTTCTCTTCAGACGAGGCATATTCAACATGGAGAAGGTTATCTCGCTATGTGGAATCTTGCTTGTTAGCCCAGCAGGAAACATTAATTTACTGCATTGATATCCCACTGCAGTCAGTAAGACTCCTAACAGTGAAGCTGGAAATACAGTTTATTATTAAAGTGTCCTCAGAAATAAGCCACAATGAAGAAAATCTTGGTATAAGACCAACCTGACATAGTTTTCTTAACAACAATGGCAAAATGCTTCCTCACTGCTTTCCATTTTGTAGTGTCATGCTTTAAAAACAGGCAGTGCTTCAAATGTACTCTCACAACCGCCATCTTGATTGTTTTGGACACCCCTATTCCATATAAGTCCTGCCTATGGTACGTTCTACCTGGTTTCAGAGCCCAAACAAGATAGCCACAGGTTATCACCTGCTCAGTAACAGCGACATCTAATCACCAAAGGTATACTCAGAATACCAATCTGGGTCTTAATTTCTACATGCACTATTTGGCAGGATTGCACCCATTCATTCATTTACTGCCAGAATTAATCAATGAATAGAGGAAAATTGCTATCTAAACAATTTTACCCTGGACTGGAATAAGTGTAGATCTAAAGAAATGCCCCTGTCCATTCTCAGAGTTTCTGGCTTACAAAAACTTTTTTTTTTTTGCTGGATTTGACTCTAAACCTTCTTAATTTAGAGCCCATACCAGAAAGTTTAATTGACGCCTTTGAATGCAACTCCTGCAAATGAGTTGTTTGAAGGGAGATAAGCCAAGCATGATACAACACAAAATTAATAGTCTGCATGAATTATAAACTAGCCTCAGGGATTGGAATGAAAATGGGATGTAGAGGGAAAAAAACTGCCTGATTTTAGTGCTTTGATATTTAAAAAGTGGAGAAGGAAAAAGAAGAAAGCAAGCTCGTATGCCAAATGCAGAAGACCAAAGGTTGCTGGGGAATAATGGTATAGAAAGGGGAAGTGCATCCCATCTTACATGTCATAAAGTCTCAGTCATGAATAAAGATGAAAATCAAATCTTTTGAATAGCTTTCCTTATATTCAAAGAGTCTGTTCCTTTGGGTCCAGCCCAATCACCAGTCTTTTCAGGGTTCACTGTGCACAGAAGGAGAATTGCCCTACACCAATGTTTTTCAATCTGGGCAAGATTAAGTTGTGTGGACTTCAACTCCCATTGACTCTGCTTGTGAGAAACCAGTAGGGAATGTCAGAAATAGTGATTACATGACTGTGGTTCACGAACCAAGCACTAAGCTACCAGATCATGACACATGACTGTGGGGATGTTAATGGCTACAAATCCAAGGACCCATCATAACTCCATCTGCTTCAGTGCCATCACAAGTCTGAATGATTGTGGCAAGCTATGAAGATTGCTTGCATTAGGACTGCCATGCTGCTTCTTACCTTGCCTACAACTGCGAGGGGGGAGGGGAAGATTTGAAATGCATGGGTGGAGTCTATCCAGATGGGAACCATCTGTTGTGGTGGACAGAGACAATCTTCTCATAACAACTGTCTGAGGGTTAATTGGACAATGTGATCTGAACTGTCAGAGAGGGGAGGGAAAATTTTACTCTTTTCATTATCTTTTTCCCACCATATTGCCAGAGCTGGTTTTCAACTCTTTAGTTCCAGTATGCTGTACCCAATAAAATTGTGCATTAGAGATCTAAATGATTCTGGTACATTTACTTCATTGGGATCATTAGCCGAAACCTTGACAGATTGCTGAATATGTAGTCATAACTCAAGGACCGTTTATATTTGAAATGCCTTGTGGGAAGTTGAATTCTGTGTATAATCTTGCTTGTACATGTATTCAGGATCTTTTGCCTAGACCAGTGATGGCAAACCTTTTAGAGACCGAGTGCCCAAAAACTGGCCCTGCCCCAATCCACCCCCCTGTCCTGCCCCCACTCTGCCCTCCATCTTCTGCCCCACCTGCGCACAGGACCACTCACCGCCTCCAGGACCTGCCGCAGATCGCCCAGGCAGCCCAGCAGCGCTATGGCGGCCACACCCTCTGCCCACACCCTGCAGCATCAACTGCATGATGGGGTGTGAGGGCAGAGTCTTGTCTACACTGCCTTGGCTGCGCTGCTCCGTGTGGGCCACGCTCGGGGGTGATTCCTTCAGGGGGGCTGCTGGAAAGGAGGGGGTCACAGGGGGAGGCAAGGCTGGGGCAATGGCACATGTGCCCACAGAGAGGGCTCTGAGTGCCGCCTCTGGCACCCATGCCATAGGTTCACCACCACTGGCCTAGACTCTTAGTTTTGAAGACTTTTATTCTGTGACCTGAGAACAGAGAAACAGACCCAAACCCTACTCACCCGATGGCAGAGAAAGAAAGGTATTGCTTGAGATTTCTTCTTGGGGGTATTTTTTCCAACATTAGCTAACTACATGTAGTCCTTGACTTCTAACAGTTCATTTAGTGAGTATTTGAAGTTACAGCAAAGCTGAAAAAAGTGACTTATGAGCGTTTTTCATACTTATGACATTGCAGCATCTCCATGGTCACAGGATCAAAATTCAAACATTTGGCAACTGACTCATATTTATGACGGCTGCAGTGTCCCTGGGTCATATGATCCCCTTTTATGGCCTTCTGACAACAAAGTCAATGGGGAAGCCAGATTCACTTTACAACCATGGCACTAACTTAACCACTGCAGAGATTCCCTTAACAACTATGGCAAGAAAATTCAGATTTCCAGTCCTGTGCGGTAGCGACTGATTGCAGGCTTGCGGATCACCGCACACCCGTGGCTAACCTTCGTCCTGCCTGAAGACCCTAATGGGTCCAAGCCGCCCCAGAGAGGCAGCAAAGAAAGAAGGATGCCCCGGCGACACTGGAATGACGGCTATCATTCCATTCATTTTGGGGAAAGCTTTCTAAACTGACAGGAGAAAGGCTGTATTTCATCGATCAGCCCAAGCTACCTGCAACTGGAGTCCAAAAGAACTAACCAGCACTACAGTAAACAGCATGCTTGAAACTGGGTGAGGAATCTGATTTTCCCTTTTCTATCCTATACTTAATTTCCTGAAAATGATCCCCAAGAAGCAAAATACCTCCGAAAGTGAAGGAGGAGGACTTCTGCCCCATCCTTATACTAATGGAAGGGGTGAATTAAAATTTCTATGGAGGATCAAAATACATGGTAGTGAAATAAATTTATAAACTTGAAAGGTAAAATTTAACTTTGGACAAGTTTAAGATTGTTGAATGGTTAAGACTCTCATTTTAAAGTCCATTGTTCATATTGAAAACTAAATAGATGCTGACACCTAGTGGTGGATGAAGATTATGACAGCTATGATTTCCATAGAGAACTTGCCAAAACCTGGGAAAAGCTAATCTGTGTTTGTGACCTTTAAAGCTTTAGCAATAAAGAACAGCTGTGACAAAAAAAGACAACAATCTGGGCTGCAAACAAAGAGAGAATTATAAACTTTAGAAAAAAAAATCTCTTTTGAACTTTTTGGATTACAAATATCTATTTAACTGGGACTCTAAAGCTATTTGCAAATAAGGAGGAAAACTCCAACTTTTGGGCATCATGGATCAGAGACATGTAGACAGAACACACCAAGAAAACATAAATACCTCTCAGGAGGAGATATATAGTATACTGCAATTAATTCAAATAACACTGAGTTCAAATCACAAAGAAATCCAAAATAACTTTGAAAATACAAATCAATCTATCTCCAAGTTAACTTTACAACCAAAAAACCTCCAGGAAACAACAGAGAAGGAGCAGACAAAACTAATTAGTGGACATAAAATTGAAAATAGAGACTCAAAGATGGAACTTAACAAAGCAAGAAAACCTGATTTAATCCTAGTGGGGAAAAAATTACAAGAAATGGAAAAAACAACTCATCCCTTAAGACTACAAAATAAATCTAAGGACAAAAAAACAGATTGGATAAAATGGAATGTAGAGATGTTGAAAACATCAGAGAGAAAGGAAGTGATAAAAGAAGCAAAGAAGGAGAAAGAGAAAAAGATTTTCAAGAAACATGGAAAGGCAAAAGCCTCACATTAAGACACTTTATTCGATTTACTTCTTATATCTACAGCAACAGTTAGGAATATATGGAAAAACCTTTTGATTCAGCAAAACACATTGATCAAGAAAGATCAAACTGAAAATTAAGAAAATAGATGATGGGATCTACCAGAGAGAATATTTTAAAAAAGAAACATTTGTTTGAATATGGTTAAAGAAATAGAAAAGATTCTGAATACATATGTCGTTCTAAGAGAGATGAATTCCTTAAATAATACTGTATGCTTTCCCCCCCCTTTTTATTTTATTTTTGGATATAAGTAATATAATACTGCTAAAATGGCCTAGATGAAGGAAATGTTTTAGATAATTAAATGTGTCTAAATTTAGGAAAATTATAATGTATAAAAAAGAAAAAATGTTTTGAATAAGAGTTAAAGGATTAGATAACTAGACACATTAAATGGAATATTTAAAGATTAAATATATCTTTAATCATGGTTAAAAAGAATAAGAAATTTTGGGAATGAATTTATATTAGCTTAGGAGGAATATATTTTTTAAGTTGTATTTTACTTTTTATGTTTCTTTACTCTTGCTCTTTTTTCCTTTTCTTTACTGTTTTTAACTTATTCTTTAAGAAATGTAAAAGTGTTGAAATGGTTTATATGGGAAAAATGGATTTAAATCTTTAAATGTAATTATCTGTTGAGAAAATCTTAACCAGCAAGAATACTTTGAACTTTATGGGAAAAACAAATCTAGATAAGGACTATAACAGGATATAATATTAGGCAACCAGAATGATTAGATAGAAAAGAAATATTATATTGATGTGATCATTATTTCTAGGAATATTGAGAAAAAATCATATATGTAACTGTTATTTATCAAAATAATAAGAACTGTATTATTTCAAGGTTTGCAAAGAAGACATTTTGGGGAAAAGGGAAAATCAACTACATGTACTATGTGGCTTATGGATTATAGAAACCAATAGTTAATTATTTTTCTTTACAAATGTAAACCCAGCAAACACACTGTTTACCGACTATTAAGTGATTTATGTTTTAAAAAATCAATACAATATATGAAAAAAGAAAGGTTGTAGAATTCATTTAATAGCTGTCTCACTTAGCAACAGAAATTTCAGCTCAATTGTGGTTAAAAGTTGAGAACTACCAGTGTTGAGAAGAAATCTTTACTGCAAATCATTTAAGAAAAATCATTGCTTGATCGCTGCTACAGTAATTCCAAAGACATTTCTCCAAACAATTTAAAATCTCTTTTCCTCTTAATATGGAACAATGAACAATCATTAGAATAATGATGTGTCTGCATAATTACTGGAATAGTGCTGTGCTAGTAGTATGTGACTAACCTAATGCACACTGCACTTGGATACAATGTATGTAGCAAACTCTCCATTGTATACCCGTGAGAAACGAACCTAATGTATTACAATGTGTATTTCAATGAGTATTCCTTTGTTCTTGAGAAAAGAAAAGGAAGGTATAAAACTGAAGTCTGAACCCACCCTCGGGGTTCAGAATTGCTTGTTGCTATTGCTTCTGAACATGTGCAATAAATCTCTCTACTAAAACCCTCTGGAATTCGTAAGAGTCCTTTAATTTTCCACAAAACTCTGGTGCAAAAACTGCTTCTAGTTTAAGCTCTCTTCATTCCCAAGGAAAAAGTAAACATGAAAGTTCAAAGTTTTGCAAACTTTCAGCTCAGCTGCACGATGGCTCTTCCAATGCAAAGTTTCACAAACATTTCCCTGGGAGTCTCACCCTTTCAAGAGCTCTCCTTTATGCAGTTCCTCTCTTCCTTTCACATAAACATGGATATCTAGCATCTTTCTTTAAGCACTATACTTGCAATTAGGCTGCCCAATTACTTACCAAATAGATTCCCCAGGATTGCATTGACTGGAAATAACACATTAAGTGCAGCAGAAGCTTTGATCTCTGCAAGATACAAAGATACAAATGCCAGGCTTTGCATGAGTAAAATTGCCAGTAATTATATTACCCAGCGAGCTTAATAATTCAGCCTGATCTAAAGGCTCTAAATGAATGAATAAAATTGGTATGTTTTACAAAAATGGGTAAGTAACCAAATCCCTACAGGACAAAACAGAAACTTGGGAACACACCGGAGGCAAAATGATGTCTAGCACTTAAATTCCCCCTCTTGAGCAGACTGATTGTAAAAGCCTTTAATCAAACCTAATAACCTGGAATAATCTTTCAAATAATCACAGCAAAGGAGAGGAGAGGCCTGTGCAAATTTCTGGGTTTCAAAAATTGATTCCCAGCATCCCTGACTTGCTTTGCAACCACTGAATTCCATTTATAGGAATGGGGCCTGATGCATAAACATTAAGCCACAGCAGAGGCAACAGCAGGAAAATGTGAATCATACCACAAATTAAGGCCAGCGCAAGAAATGACAGCAAGATGATATATTTTTCTCAATAAGAATAAATTAAGCCAACCCAGCAGCACTTCCCCTATGCTGCTCCCGACGCCTGCAATTTCTACTGTTTCTAGTGTCAAAACTTTTACACTGAAAGAAAACTCTGCATAACAGCCACTTAGGAGCACAATAAATAACAGAAATTATTTCTATGGAAGTCAGCAGGGTTTAAAACTGCTCCTGTTGTGCTGGGTCATGTTTTCTCGAGGTGTTGTGTATGATTAGTTTGTGTTTAGCAATTTGTAATCTATTTGAAATCTAATCTAAGGGGCTGCTTGAATTAGTGACAACTTCAGAGTTCACTTGAGAAGAGGTGATGGATGATGGGAATTGGAATCTGTTCTAGCATCTTGCAGAGGAGGACTGAAGTGACCTTGGGGAAAAGGTAGAAGGAGCTTAGTCTGGGAAAACAGGAAAGTGAGAAAGAAATTCAAGTTGGCTTCACCTTGAGTCTTCTAAGTATAAATGGGAAAGAATAGGAAATGCTGTCAGGCTTTCATGATTGTGTTACAGATAGTCCTTGTCTTACAACATAATGGAGCCTGCCCATCACAGTCATAAAATGGGTTGGTCACATGACCCACCCAATTTTACAACTTTTCCTGAAGCATTTCTTAAGCGATTGCTACAGTCATAAAGTGAATGCTGTGGTCTAAAGTGAACCAAAGGTTTATTGCAAGAATGCTTTTGTCTAAAACTGGAAGTAAATGCTGGGTTTTGGCAAAACCATTGTAAAATGCAGTCACATGACTGCAGGATGCTGCAAACAGCCATCAAGGCCAGCTGGTTGCCAAGATTGGAAGTGCAGTCATGTGACCGTTGGGACTTCGGATCCAGTGCATAAATCATTCCCTGGTAAGTTTGTAACCTCGACTGGCCACTAAGTGACTGGTTGTAAGTGAAGGACTCCCTGTATTATAGCCTATTATCAATTAAATGGAATTCCAAAGTTTCTTTTGGAGTTTTTTCCCTGACCTGCCTTACCTCGAGGCTGATGTTCTTCTATCTTTGGAACAGCCTCTCTTAAACAGGTATGGCAATCCTAATACCTCCCATCCTGCTCTTTGGCCTTATAGCTGAACCTTAACCTTCCCCCCCACACACACACACACAGCTGAAATTTTGCTGGAACAAGAAAAATGACAAACAAAGAAGAAAATCTATTTATAGTGTTAATAGTGGGGGGGGGTTGAAGTTGTCATTGACATTGGAAAAATAAAGGCAGACCTGAAGAATATTGTGGCAGCTCAGAAGCATAAATAGAATTAATGGCTTGTGAAATGACCATAAATTGGAGAGAGGCTAACGAGTTCCCTCTAGGCTCGTATTGTGCTTCCCAGGTGCCATTATCTACAAAAATCACTTTCAGTGCGAAGGAAAAATTAAGCTTGAAATGAAATCATGTAGCCAAAAACTAATGTAACCATAATTATAATTAACAAAGCAGTTTGTAGTATCAATAAGCTGGGTTATTAAACATAGATGTGATAGATGTTGCTGAAGAGGGGAATTACGCTCTGTAATTAATAGACAGTGAGCGAGTAGGCAGTAATATAAATTTTCCAAATAAATAAATAAATAACATACTGCAGAGAGGTAATACTTGCTGTGTGCATCTCCCCTGTTTTCACTGGAAGAATTACTTGTGTAGACGTGTGTCAACTCAATAATAAGTGACAACTCAATAATGGTTGCATGGCAGAATGATCAAAGGATAGGATGGAAGGTCCTTACAGGTATCCTTGATTTATGACCACAATTGGGGCCAGAATTTCCATAGCTAAGCAAGCTAATTGTTAAGTGAGTCACCCCCCAAATTTTATGACCTTTTCTGTCATGTTTGTTAACAGAATTGCTACAGTTGTTAAGTGAATCACATAGTTATCAACCAAGTCTGGCTTACCTTATTGAGTTTGCTTGTCAGAAGCTAGCTAGGAAGGACACAAATGGTGATCATATGATCTAAAGATGTTGCAATTGTCATGAACACATGCTACATGCCAAGGGCCTGAAAGTTTATCATGTGGCCCTGGGGATGATGTGTCATAAGTGTATATACAAGATCTGGTCATAAGTCACTTTTTTCAGTACTGTTATAACTTTGATCTTTCACTAAACAAATTGTTGTAAGCAGCCAGCAGTGTTGACTCAAAACATTTTCCTGCTACAAAATGCATGCCTCTCGCCCAAAATACCCAATATAGAGATCAGTCAAGATACTTTTCATCTAAGGAAGAAACTATGCAAGCAATTTATCCCCATGAGAGCAGTAAAGGTTCAAACATAATAAATTAAATAAGTAGCATCTTCATAGGACGCAGAATTTGTTGCATCTCACTATCACCCATGTCACAGCCAGCCTTGGCAACAAACATTCAAAATATCAGTTTCTCCTTTCCCTTCTGAATTCAACTAAATATCGAACAATACCTCCTATTTGAATCCTTACTGTTCCAAGATTCATATGCTAGACCAGTGGTTCTCAACCTTCTTAATACCATGACCCTTTAATACAGTTCCTCCTGTTGTGGTGATCCCCAACCATAAAATTATTTTCATTGCTACTTCATAACTGTAATTTTGCTACTGTTATGAATCGTAATGTAAATATCTGATATGCAGGGTGTATTTTCATTGTTACAAATTGAACATAATTAAAGCATAGTGATTAATCACAAAAACAATATAGCAATGCTCGATGGAGAAGCTTACTCTTCCTTGCTCAAAAATGTTGGGAGGGAGGGAAGGGGAAGGAAGGAAGGAAGATTGAAGGGAAAAGGAAGGAGATGGAGAAGGAAGGAGATTGAAGGGGAAAGGAAGGAAGGAAGGAAGGAAGGAAGGAAGGAAGGAGAAAGAGATTGAAGGGGAAGGGATGGAGATGGAGATGGAAGAAAGGAAGGAAGATTGAAGGGGAAAGGAAGGAGATGGAGAAGGAAGGAGATTGAAAGGGGAAGGAAGGAAGGAAGGAAGGAAGGAAGGAAAGAAAGAAGAAAGGAGAGAGAGAGATTGAAGGGGAAGGAATGGAGATGGATGGAAGGAAGGAAGGAAGGAAGGAAGGAAGGAAGGAAGGAAGGAAGGAAGGAAGGAAGGAAGGAAGGAAGATTGAAGGGGAAAGGAAAGAGATGGACAAGGAAGGAAATTGAAGGGGGGAGGCACTGCCAAGGATGCACAAGCAGCTCTGCACAGTTGCCTGGGGAGGGGGGGAGGCTCTGGTGGAGAGCCTGGTGGAGAGCCAAGTGGCGGCACCTCCGGGGCCTTGAAAGTTGTGCAGAGGATCCGCGCATCTCAGAGCCACCAGCCACCCTCTCACACCTGCCAACTTGGAGCCCCTCATCCTCATCCCGGCACCTCTTGCTGTCTCCCAGCTGCCCCCCTGGGACCTGCCCACCCCTCCAGCCATCGCAGCGGCGGGATCATAGAAGCCCCATTCCACGTCGTGCAGCCCATCGCACCCAAGAGGGGTGCAGCCGGAGCACCAGCTCCGGCTCAGAAGGTACCACTTCTCCCCTCCCAGCCCAGCTGGCTGGCCTCCGATGCACATGCAGGCATCGCCACCGCCTCGCCCTCTTCCCCGCCCCCTGGCCACTTCCGAGGCCCAGAGCCCGGCAAGCTGGGAAGGAGCCACTCCTGCCTGGCAGCCCCATGTGATCTGAACTGTCAGAGAGGGGAGGGAAAATTTTACTCTTTTAATTATCTTTTTCCCACCATATTGCCAGAGCTGGTTTTCAACTCTTTAGTTCCAGTATGCTGTACCCAATAAAATTTTGCATTAGAGATCTAAATGACTCTGGTATATTTACTTCATTGGGATCATTAGCCGAAACCTTGACAGATTGCTGAATATGTAGTCATAACCCAAGGACCATTTGTATTTGAAATGCCTTGTGGGAAGTTGAATTCTGTGTATAATCTTGCTTGTACATGTATTCAGGATCTTTTGCCTAGACCAGTGATGGCAAACCTTTTAGAGACCGAGTGCCCAAAAACTGGCCCTGCCCCAATCCACCCCCCTGTCCTGCCCCCACTATGCCCCTCCATCTTCTGCCCCACCTGCTCACAGGACCACTCACCGCCTCCAGGACCTGCTGCAGATCGTCCAGGCAGCCCAGCAGCGCTATGGCGGCCACACCCTCTGTCCACACCCTGCAGCATCAACTGCATGATGGGGTGTGAGGGCAGAGTCTTGTCTACACTGCCTGGCTGCCATATCCTTGGCTGCGCTGCTCCGTGTGGGCCACGCTCGGGGGTGATTCCTTCAGGGGGGCTGCTGGAAAGGAGGGGGTCACAGGGGAGGCAAGACTGGGGAAATGGCACATGTGCCCACAGAGAGGGCTCTGAGTGCCGCCTCTGGCACCCATGCCATAGGTTCACCACCACTGGCCTAGACTCTTAGTTTTGAAGACTTTTATTCTGTGACCTGAGAACAGAGAAACAGACCCAAACCCTACTCACCCGATGGCAGAGAAAGAAAGATATTGCTTGAGATTTCTTCTTGGGGGTATTTTTTCCAACATTAGTTAACTACATGTAGTCCTTGACTGCTAACAGTTCATTTAGTGAGTATTTGAAGTTACAGCGAAGCTGAAAAAAGTGACTGATGAGTGTTTTTCATACTTACGACATTGCAGCATCTCCATGGTCACAGGATCAAAATTCAAACATTTGGCAACTGACTCATATTTATGACGGCTGCAGTGTCCCTGGGTTATATGATCCCCTTTTATGGCCTTCTGACAAGCAAAGTCAATGGGGAAACCAGATTCACTTTACAACCATGGCACTAACTTAACCACTGCAGAGATTCCCTTAACAACTATGGCAAGAAAATTCGGATTTCCGGTCCTGTGCAGTAGCGACTGATTGCAGGCTTGTGGATCACCGCACACCCGCGGCTAACCTTCGTCCTGCCTGAAGACCCTAATGGGTCCAAGCCGCCCCAGAGAGGTGGCAAAGAAAGAAGGATGCCCCGGCGACTCTGGAATGATGGCTGTCATTCCATTCATTTTGGGGAAAGCTTTCTAAACTGACAGGAGAAAGGTTGTATTTCATCAATCAGCCCAAGCTACCTGCAACTGGAGTCCAAAAGAACTAACCAGCACTACAGTAAACAGCATGCTTGAAACTGGGTGAAGAATCTGATTTTCCCTATACTTAATTTCCTGAAAAAGATCCCCAAGAAGCAAAATACCTCCGAAAGTGAAGGAGGAGGACTTCTACCCCATCCTTATACTAACAGAAGGGGTGAATTAAAATTTCTATGGAGGATGAACTAGTGGTGGATGAAGATTATGACAGCAATGATTTCCATAGAGAACTTGCCAAAACCTGGGAAAAGCTAATCTGTGTTTGTGACCTTCAAAGCTTTAACAATAAAGAACAGCTGTGACAAAAATAGACAACAATCTGGGCTGCAAACAAAGAGAGAATTATAAACTTTAGGAAAAAAATCTCTTAAGCTATTTGCAGATAAGAAGGAAAACTTCAACTTTTGGGCATCATGGATCAGAGACATGTAGACAGAACACACCAAGAAAACATAAATACCTCTCAGGAGGAGATATATAGTATACTGCAATTAATTCAAATAACACTGAGTTCAAATCACAAAGAAATCCAAAATAACTTTGAAAATACAAATCAATCTATCTCCAAGTTAACTTTACAACCAAAAAACCTCCAGGAAACAACAGAGAAGGAGCAGACAAAACTAATGAGTGGACATAAAATTGAAAATAGAGACTCAAAGATGGAACTTAACAAAGCAAGAAAACCTGATTTAATCCTAGTGGGGGAAAATTTACAAGAAATGAAAAAAAACAACTCATCCCTTAAGTCTACAAAATAAATCGAGGGGCTTCCGGTGGCTCCGCCGGCGTCGCTAGAGTCTCCACTGTGAGGCTCCGTTCCCTGGGTTTGTAAAGCCGCTAAAAACAGCGCTCATCAGCTGTTTGTTGCGGTGGAAAAACCCCTCTTTGGGCGAAGAAGAGGTGTAGAGCTTCAAGAGTAAGGTTGAGCCCCTCTAAGATCTCTGGAAAAAATTTTCAGAGACAGAGAGGGTGTGCTCCCTAGGCACTTGAAATGCTCCTGCCCAGAGACACTTCTGTCGGCTGACAGAAATAGACGTCGCGACCGCCTCTGCTTTTAAGAAACAAATAATAAGGACTTTATACAGACGGAGTGAATACAGGAGTTCTCTGAGTATCGCAAGTATTTTGCTACTTTGTTTCTGCCTATGTACTTATAACTCTTTTAAATCAACATAATCCTTTCAAGATGGCGATAGTTCTTTGTACTAAGTGAAAGTGCTGGAAAGTGAAACTGAACTTTCTCTTCTCTTTCGGAAGTGAAGCTTGAGAAACCATTTTGACTTGAATTATTTACTAAATTACAACGTAAATTGGAACTTAAAAGAAATTAAGAAGGGAGGAAAATTTGGTAACTTAAAAAGAAAAAAATTTTTTTTACTAAAATATTTAAAATGACGACAAGACAGAAGGCAGCTATAGCGAAGGTGGCTATACCCTCCCCAGGGCAGCTTGCAAAATCACAATCTGCCCCTTTAGCCTCTGTATCGCTGATTCCGACAGAACCTCAAGCTTCTATACAACCCCCTCCAGAAATGCTTACAATGAAAGATTTGCAGGCTGCATTAGCCACTGCATTATCCACTGCATTATCTACAGTAAATGACAAGTTGGATAAGCTGGAGGAAAAAATGGAAGAACAGAAAAAAGATTTTAAAGCCATGACAGAAGCTTATAACTCAGAGATAAGAGAAGATATTGTTGAAGCTATTAAAGGAGTATGGGACTATACTGTGGGAGTTGAAGAAAAGTTGGAAGGTGTGGAGCAACAGATGGAGGAAAAACTAGAAGAAATTAAAAGTGACTTACAGGATCAGGCTGTCATGACACAATATAACCAGATGCAGATGGCTGTTAGAATCAGAGGTTTCAGAGAAATGTCAAAGGAGAGTCAAGAGGACTTAAGAAAAATTTTTGTTGAAGCTTTAGCAACTTTTTTGGAAGATACGGTTGAAAATGTAGCTTGGCAGGTTGAGCGGATATTTAGGATGAATTCACGTTTAGCAGCACAAAGAAATTTGCCCAGAGACATTGTGATATATTTTAGTACAAGAAAATTTAGAAACTGGGTTCTTACTAAAGCATATAATAAACAATTAAGTGTTGCTGGTCAAGAAGTACAGGTTTTGAAAGAGATACCTCCCAAAATGTTGAGATCAAGGAAAGATTATGCTTTTCTGACAGAGGAGCTTAAAAAAAGAGAGATACGGTATAGATGGGAGGTGCCAACTGGACTTTCTTTATTTTTCCAGAATAATAGATATTGCCTGACCTCAGTTGCTAAAGCGAAGGATTTTTTTGAGAATATATTGATAGGTGGTAAATCTACCTCTCCAAGACTTAAGAGGGCAGCTCTTGAAAAAGATATAGAATCATCTCAACTTATGGAATTTCAATTAATTTCAACATCAGTTATGGATAAAGGAGCAGCGGTGGATCAGCCAGTTCAGAGCATCGATATTTTTCAACCTTTGGTTGCTGAGAGGCCCAAAGAACAAAGGCATACACGTGAGGCTATCAAGACTACGGAACAAAGAGAAATAGTACAGTCAACTTATATAAAACAAGCTGCATCGATATCTTCGGAAGCCATGGGAGCAAGGCCTAAGAGGAAGGAGGAAGTGGTTTTGGCTTTGCAGAAGCTTTCACAAAAAGGTCATGTCAAATAAATACTTGACATGGAATGTGAATGGTTTAAATTCTCCACAGAAAAGGAAGAAGATATTTCACTATTTGAAGCAATGTAAAAATGATGTAATTTGCTTACAAGAAACTCATATTAGAATTTCTGATCAGAAATACTTGATAAATAATAGGTTGGGTACACATTTTGTGGCAGCATCACTAGAGAAAAAAAATGGAATTGTTATTTATGTTAAAAATCATATAAAAGCTAAATTAATAGAAGCAGATAATCAAGGTAGATTTTTAGCTATTGAAATTTTACTAGATGGGAAGAAAGTTCTTTTGATGGGTATATATGCTCCAAACCAGCAACAAGGTATATTTTATAAGTTATTACATAAAAAATTAATACAATTGGATTATAGATCTTGTATTTTAATGGGAGATTGGAATGGTATTCTTGATGTTGGTTTGGATAAGAAAAAGATCTCATCTGTTCCTCAATCGCGTTCTATCTTGCCTAAATCTTTTTTTGATATTAAGGATGATTTTAATCTGTCAGACATATGGCGAGAAAGACATGGTAGGGATCAAGAGTTTACTTTTTTTCTGATAGACACCAATCTTTTTCTAGAATTGATTTTATTTTAACTACTAGTGATTTTATATTAAGTTTAAAGAAAGTAAAAATTTTACCTAATGTATTGTCAGACCATAACCCGGTTATGATGGAATTAATGACTGGTCAGTTTACTAGAAGATCTTGGAGAATTAATGAAAATTTGTTTAAATATGAGGCAAATGTGGAAGAATGTAAAAAGGCCATGAAGGAATTTTTTATGTTAAATATGAACAGGGAAACGGCAATAGAAACGGTGTGGGACTCTAGTAAAGCTCATATGCGTGGAATTTTAATTGAAATGAATATAAGGCATAGACGTAAACAAGAGGAAAAAAGGAGAGTGTTAGAAGCGGAAATAAGGAAAAAGGAGTTATTATTAATAAAGAAACCAGATGATAGTAATATTAAAGAAGGGTTAAAGATTTTACGGAAACAATTTGATATGCTGATGGCTGACCAAGTTGCCAGGAATCTACAATATGCTAAACACAATACATTTTTAATGCTAATAAACCTGGCAGATGGTTGGCTTACACATTAAGGAAAAAACAAAAATCCCGTATAATTGAGAAGGTAGAATATAAGGGGCAAGAAGTATTTCAACAAGAAATTATCAAAAAAGCTTTCCTAGAGTTCTACACCAAATTATATTCTGAAGAGAAGGTTCAAGAGAAAGAGATAGATGCCTTTTTAGAAAATCAAAATGATTTGAAAGTTACATTGGAACAAAGAGATAGATTAAATGCATTGATTACATCAGAAGAAATTATTGCTGCAATTAAGCAATTGAAAATGGGAAAATCTCCTGGAACTGACGGTTTTACAGTGATTTATTATAAGTGTCTACAAGAAGAAATGGTTAAACCTCTGAGAGAGTTATTTGTAAATATTCAAGAGGGGGGTCGGGTACCACCTTCATGGAAAACGGCTTATGTCTCCTTGATCCCTAAAGAGGGAAAAGACAATGTTCAAGTGGAAAACTTTAGACCTATTTCGTTGTTAAATACGGACTACAAGATTTTTGCAAAAATTTTGGCTAATAGATTAATGACAGTTTTAACTCAAATAATTCATCCAGACCAAACTGGTTTTTTACAAGGGAGACAGATGAAAACCAATGTTAGACAACTTGTTAATATATTGGAACATCTGGATAAACACATTCAAGTGCCGGCAGTTCTTATGTTTTTGGATGCTGAAAAAGCCTTTGATAGACTGAACTGGTTATTTTTGAAAAGACTTGTAGTCAAGATGGGAATGGGGGACCAGTTTATCAACTCTATATCAGCAGTGTATCAGAAACAAACAGGGCAGATTATTGTGAATGGTCAATTAACAGATTCATTTAATATTGAGAAAGGTACCAGGCAGGGTTGTCCTTTATCCCCTTTATTGTTTGTTTTAACTTTAGAGGTTCTACTGAATAAGATCAGAGCCTCAGATGAATTAAAAGGAGTTCAGATTAGACAACATGATTATAGACTATGCGCTTTTGCAGATGATTTACTTGTGACATTAACGCAACCAATACAGTCGGCTCAGAGGTTGATGGAGATTATTCAAAACTATGGAAGAGTATCAGGTTTCAAATTGAATATATCCAAGACAAAGATGTTGGTTAAAAATTTAGGTGATAAATTAAAACAAGATTTGGAAAGAATAACAGGGTGTGAGATAGTTAAGAAAGTCAAATATTTAGGAATTTATATAGAAGCTTCAAATGGGAAATTGTATAAGAATAATTATGAACTTTTATGGAACAAGGTACAAATAGAGCTGGAGAATTGGAAAAAATTACAATTATCAATGTTGGGAAGGATAGCTGCAGTCAAAATGAATGTATTGCCGAAATTTTTATTTTTATTTCAAATGTTACCAATACTTAAAAAGGATGGGAATCTGGAGGAGTGGCAGAAAGGTATTAATAGATTTATTTGGAATAGCAAGAAACCAAGGGTTAAATTAAAAATTATTCAAGATATGAGAGAGAGGTGGTTTGAAAGTGCCCAATTTTAAGCTATATTATTATGCAGCAGTTCTAGTAGCAATAAGTGATTGGATTAACTTAACTAATGAAAGAATATTGAATATAGAAGGGTACGGATTATTGTATGGGTTTCATGCCTATTTAGTCTATGATAAAAAGTTGGATAGGAGCTTTAAAGAACATTTATTGAGAAATTCACTGTTGCGTGTCTGGAAAAAGTATTATTATAAGTTAAATGGCAAAATTCCTTTATGGACAGTCCCCAGGCATGCAATAGAGAATATGAATAGACAACAAATTCAAGATGTGGTGCCCTATGAGAAGCTTTTAATTAAAGAAGGGAATAGTTTAGAACTGAAACCACTAGATAGGTTAAGGGAAGAAGGAATAGCTCATAATTGGTATTCACATATACAACTTCAGGCTAGATGGCAAAAAGATGTTAAGACGGGTTTTTCTTTAAAGGATGAAAAATTAATCAAACAAGTTAGAGATCAAAGAGTTATGCATATTAAAAGATTATACGATGTTTTAATTGAAATTGATTCTGGAACTGAATTAGTTAAAGATTGTATGATTAAGTGGGAATGTAACTTTGGACATCCAATTACGATGGAAACTTGGAAAAGGATATGGGTGAAAAATGTAAAATTTACACAAGCTCAGCATTTAAGAGAAAATTTTTATAAAATGTTTTATAGATGGCATTTAGACCCAAAAAAATTATCACTTATGTATCCAGATATGCAACCCAAATGTTGGAGATGTGACTCCATGGACGCTACTTACTTTCACATTTGGTGGACTTGTAAAAAAATTAAGGCTTTTTGGATAAAAATATGGTGGATTCTTCAAAACATATTGAAAAAGCGTATTGAATTTTCACCACAGTTATTTTTGTTAGGTATTATAAAAGACTGTACCACCATAGAGACTAAGTTGATTTTGAATTTGACTACGGCAGCAAGATTGCTGGTGGGACAATATTGGAAGACATCTGAAACACCATCTATTGAAGAATGGACGTTAAAAGTTGTGAACTTGGCGGAAATGGCTAAGATATCTGCATATTTGAAGAACCACTCAAATGAACAATTTTTGATGGAGTGGAAAAAATGGATAGATTATATACAAAAGAAATATCAATTGAAGGAATTATATTTGGTTTATAGTTAAATAATTATGTATAAGTAGTCTAGCGGGGGTTTCTTGCGTTCTTACCCTGTATTCATTCTGGGAAGCCTGGGGGGGAGGTGGGAGGGTTTTAATAATTGTTATTTTATGTTTTCTCAACTGTTTTGGGGATCGATATTTTCTTTTTTTTTTTAGGTAGCAAGGGGTTGCTCGGGTGGCCTCTGGGCACCACATTGGATGGAAAGAAGAAGGAGGAGTGAAGGTTAAGCAAGTAGGAAGAGGGTAAGAGGGAGAAGATAGGGGATAGAGGTGGGTGGAGGGGATGGAGAAAGTAGAGAAAGTAGAAAGTAGGTTGTTAGATGGGAAGAAGAGGGGGTTAGTTTTGTTTTAGGAGGATGTGGTGGGGAGGGGGTACCGAGCAGTTATTTTGTTTGATGGTTTGGTAATTGTACATGATTGTTTACAGTTGAGTTATTATTCTTTTTTATCTTTTGTTAAAAATTTTGTAAAAACTAATAAAAATACTTTAAAAAAAAGACTACAAAATAAATCTAAGGACAAAAAAACAGATTGGATAAAATGGAATGTAGAGATGTTGAAAACATCAGAGAGAAAGGAAGTGATAAGAGAAGCAAAGAAGGAGAAAGATAAAAAGATTTTCAAGAAACATGAAAAGGCAAAAGCCTCACATAAAGACACTTTATTCGATTTACTTCTTATACCTACAGCAACAGTTAGGAATATATGGAAAAACCTTTTGATTCAGCAAAACACATTGATCAAGAAAGATCAAAGTGAAAATTAAGAAAAGGGGCGTTGTCTTACCTGAACACCTTTTCTCAGCATGATGATGTAGAATCCACTGCTGGGTAATCTCAGCCTTCCTGCTCAGATGAGACTAAGTCAGAACTTTAGCCATGCCTCCCTCTGGGTGTGTCTTCCCAGTTATTGACGAGGCGGAGCATCCATGACAAAGTCCGGCGCAATGGCTCCAATAATCCTGACATCTGCCTAGACTGTCTTAAAGGGTAGGTGTGGATTCTACATCATCATGCTGAGAAAAGGTGTTCAGGTAAGACAACACCCCTTCTCCAGCATGATGAGTGTAGAATCCACTGGTGGGACATACCAAAGCCGCTCATGTCCCTACTGGGAGGGAAAGTCTAGGCTTGTGTCCCCTGAGACGAAACTACTTGTTGTAGGACCCATCTACCAAATGCAGCATCCACTGCTGCAAACCTATCAATCTTGTAATGTTTGACAAAGGAGGAAAGGGAGGACCAAGTCGCAGCCCTACAGATCTCCTTGACCGAAGCCTGAGTGGACCAGGCTGCTGACGCAGCTGTGCTATGGGTCGAGTGAGCTGTAATGTGTGTAGGAACCGGATGTGACTGGGAAATATAGGCCCGAGCAATGCATTCTCTGATCTACCTACCAATGGTCAAAGAGGATACCTTCTGACCCATGGGGGAGGGCTGAAAGGACACGAACAAGGCTTCCAACTTGCGAAAGGCCAAGGTTCACTTGACATAGTGGCGCAGAGCCCTGCACACATCCAACTTGTGCCACTGTCTTTCCAGATGATGTGATGGATTGGGACAAAAATTTGGAAGAACCAGATCTTGGGACCTATGAAACCATGTATTGACCTTTGGTATAAAGGAAGGGTCCAATCTGAGCACCACCCTATCCTCATAAAAGGTACACAAATCACTTCTGACTGAAAATGCGGCCAATTCCGAAATCCGCCTGGCCGAAGTGATAGCTACTAAGAATGCCACTTTCAAAGAAAGAAATTGAAGAGAACAAGACCTGAGAGGTTCGAATGGAGTAGAGGTCAAAGCCTGTAACACCCTAGTCAAGTCCCAAGATGGGTAGCGATGCACCGCAGGTGGTCTAGCGTTAATCGCCCCATTCAAAAAGGCACTAACTGCCAGGTGTTGTGACAGAGGAACCAAGTTGTCACAGGTAAGAACCGTTGACAAGGCCGCAACCTGCCTACGGACGGTACTAGGTGATAAGCCCTTATTCAAGCCTTCCAGCAGATATTCCAATATGTTAGGAATGGTGACCAATAGCGGCCTGAGCTGATGCTTAATGTACCACGTGCAGAAGTTCCTCCACATGGCGTCATAGATCCTATTCGTTGAGGGGCGCCTTGAGGCTTGGATCATCGAGATCACCCAGGATGAATAGGATTGTCTAGTTAACCTTTCCTGCTCAAGTGCCAAGAGGCCAACTGGAGCCACTGTGGATCTGGATGTTGAAGATTGCCTTGGCTGAGAGCCACTCTGTCCGGGAGAATCCTCTACGGTGGCGAGAGCGAGAGATCCACAAGGTCGACAAACCACAGACGCCATGGCCAATGTGGAGCAATTAAGATTATCTACGCCTGTTCCTGAATCAGTTTGCAGATGGTTGCCTGTAACAACGGGAGGGGAGGAAAAGCGTAAAGTAGACCCACCCAGCCACTAGCACCAAAGGGCGTCTGTTCCTTCCGCCCCCCATGCCGGGAACCTGGTGAAGAACCTGGGGAGATGAGTGTTCATTGGGGAGGCAAAGAGATCCAGATGTGGATGCCCAAACCTGCTCGAGATTTCCCTGAACAGTGCCGGGTCCAGGCGCCACTCCGAGTGGTCTATTGTGACCCTGCTCAGGGAATCCGCTTGTCAATTTGCCTCTCCCAATATGTGTTCCGCCCTGATGGAACCCAGAGTGGACTCTGCCCACAGACCCAGATCCAGGGCCTCCTGCATGAGTGACGATGACCGGGTCCCTCCCTGTTTGTTGATATGAGCCTTGGCTGCCACATTGTCTGTCAGAATTAGGATGTGTCTTCCCGACACTAGGGAGAAGAACCGGCGGAGTGCCAAGTGTGTGGCTCTGAGTTTGAGCCAATTTATGTTGTGAGCCAGATCCGACTGGGACCACTGTCCCTGAGCCAGATGAGACTGTAGATGACACCCCAACTGAACAGACTGGCATCTGTGGTCAAGGTGAGCCTGAGGGGCTCCTTGAAAATGGTGCCCTTGGTCATTGCAGATGAAGCCCACCATAGAAAAGGTAACAGAGTGTGGTGAGGAATCCTGACCTTTCTGGTGGACGCACTGAGGTTCCGTTGCTGGAAGAGAAGAAGAAACCATTGGAGGTTTCTGGAGTAGAGTCTGGCCCATGGAACGATCCCCATATAAGAAACCATCTTTCCCAGGAGCTGAGACAGCTGGACCAGGGGCACTACTTTCTCTCTCCGAACCTGCTGTATGAGTTTCCGGATGCTGACCCGATGCTCCTGTGAAAGATAAACTTTGCAAAGATCTGAATCTATAATCGCCCCTAGGTGAAGGAGGTGCTTTGTGGGGATCGTGTGGCTCTTTTTAAAGTTCACGGAGAACCCGTGAATCTGAAGGGTATGTATCGTAACTTCCAGGTCTGACAGAGCCGACTGTAAAAAGCTGGACTGTACTAAAATATAGTCTAGATCAGTGGTTCTCAACCTTTTTAATGTCGCGACCCCCAACCGGTCGTAAGTCAAGGACTACCCAACTTGTCGTAAGTCGAGGACTACCCAGCCGGTTATAAGTTGAGGACTACCCAACCGGTCGTAAGTTAAGGACTACCCAACCAGTCGTAAGTCGAGGACTACCCAACCGGTCGTAAGTCGAGGTCTATTTTCCTGCCCGGGAGCATCGCGCATGCATGGTGCTGCCCCCTGCGCCGGCCGAGGTGTAGCTGGCAAGGGGCAGTGACGGTGCAGGGCGACCACTGGCTGGGCCGCCAGCTGGCCCAGCCCAAGGGAGGTAGGGCACCCACTGGGCCCCACGCGTGCTAGCAGCCCTCCCTGCACCCGCCGGCCTCCCACCTCCCATCCCTGGCCCTCTTTTACTTACAGTTTTAGTAGTTGCTCAGCAGGGAGGGGTGGAAACTTCCAGACAGCTCGCCTTTGCTGCAGACAACTTGCAGCACCATTTGCAGACTGGGACTTTTGGCGGGCTCAGCAAGGCAGAGACAGCCTGGACAATTCCTATTGGCTTTTGAAAGACAATAGAATTAGACTCTATTCAAGAGAGTCTATTCTATTGGTTTTCAAAAGCCAATAGAATAAGAGGGAGTAGCACAGCTAAGGAAAAGGGGGGTGAAATGACTGACTGCGTTGTTTAGCGACCCCCGTGAAATGGTTGTTCGACCCCAAATGGGGTCGCAACCCACAGGTTGAGAACCACTGGTCTAGATAACATTGCACGCACACCGGCATCATCCTGAGGTGAGCCGCCAATACCAAAAGGAAGGGCCCTGTATTGGTAATGCCAGTGTGCGTAACAAAACCGAAGGAACCTGTGGTGTTCTGGAAGTATCAGGATGTGTAAGTACGCCTTTGTCAGATCTATGGAGGAGAGAAAGTCCCCTTTCCTGATGCTGGCCAGAATGGACTTCAGGGTCTGCATCTTGAACCTTTTGTAGGTCAAGAAGTAATTCAGTCCCTTTAAGTCCAGAATCGCTCTCCATCCCCCTGAGGCTTTGGGGACCACGAACAGAATGGAGTAAAACCCCTCTCCTTCCTGTACCTGTGGCACAGGTTCTATGGCCTTGATCTCTATCAAATGGGAGATGGCTGTGGGTAACTAATTCTGCCTTGGCTTTGTTTCGCGATATTGGGCACTGTATGAAGCAATCCGAGGGAGGTGAGTGAAACTTTAGCGCTAGACTGTGTCTTATGGT
The DNA here is from genome assembly GCA_034064705.1 of Bothrops alternatus. NCBI lineage: Eukaryota > Metazoa > Chordata > Lepidosauria > Squamata > Viperidae > Bothrops > Bothrops alternatus. The sequence continues at coordinate 1,500,165 of JARGCV010000179.1, read as the reverse complement.
CTCTCTGATCCAAGAGTCGGTGGTGATGACCTCCCAAATGTTGCAGAATGGTGCCAAGCGACCCCCTATGGGGGAGTCCTCCTTGGCGTCACTTGGACCACCTATAGGGACGGCCCCCCAAGCCCCGGAAGGGATGTTTGGACTGGAATTGGCCCTTGGCTCCAAAGCTCTGGCAGTCCTGTTGGTGATTCTGCCTGGGTGGAAAGGATCGTGAGCCTCTGGGCCAATCCCAGGACTGCCCAGCCCAAAAGGGCTGCCTCCACTCCCAGGAACTACTGGGATGGAAAGTCTGCCTGCGAAACTCCTGCTAGGTCCACCTATCCGGCGTTTTGGAGGGGTGTGCTAGGATCTTACATTTGTCCTTGCCCTCAATAATGTGTGGTTCGAGAATTGAACTGAATAAGTGTGTACCACTGAACTTGGCCGTTGACAGACACCACCTGGACTTTAAGTCAGTCCGCTACTGTTTCAACTACAGTAGTCTACGAGAGGCAACTGTGGCTGCAATGGATCTAGCGGAATACCTGGTCGAATGAAGAGAAGCGTCTGCTATGTACTCCGAAGCTGCCACTAACTTGCCTAGTGCCTGGTGTGTCCAAATCTGATCAGGGGGAACGAGCACCTGGAATTCGCGGAGCCACATGATTGATGCCCTGGCAATAAAGGAAGATGAAGTCGCAGCCTTGATCGCCCATGCCAAGGACTGGTGAGCTCGGTGAAGAGAGAACTCAAACTTCTTGTTCTCCACCTTCAGGGCCTCAGCCATATCCCCTGGAATTGCAGATGAGGAAAACAAAGTAGTTAGAGGGGTGTCCACAGTAGGCACCTCTAAGAGGGAAGCAAAAGAAGAAGAAACGTTGTAAAGTTTATTCTCTATATTGTTGGGGGAAGGTAGAGTAGCCAGAGATGACCACTGTTTCTCCACCATAGTACGAAATACATGTGGACAAGGAATCCGCTTCTCCTCCACAACCTGTTCTGCGAACAAGAGGTTAGACTCTTGGCTAGCGGAAGTGGAAGGTTTCTCTTCCTGAACCGAAGTGAGGTTGGCGGTGGTACAGGCCTTCATAAGAAAAGACCTAAAAAGAGAAGGGTCAAAAAGACCTGAAGTTGGCGCCTGCTCAGGTGCTGCCTCCTTATCCTCTGACATGGGCTTGTCGGCTATCTCCAGATCCACTGACCCCCTCCTCGCCTAGCTGGAAGGAAGTCTCTGAGATTCCGGAACCGTGGACTGTGACACGTCCCGCTTGAGAAAGTATGGACGGAGGCGGTGGTGGTTGCAAGGGTCGGTGACTCCTAGAGGATGACATAAACTGTGTAAATGCATGGTGCATGGATGCCTGAACTGTTCTGACCAAATATCCCGTTGGTCCATAGAACAAACCCCAGCCTCAGTTGAGGTATAAGTGGCTTCAGGACCCTGTTGTGTAGATGAAAATGAGGAACAAGGGGGACCAACCTGTTCAGTTTTCCTCTGAGAAGACCATGTCCAAGGGGCATCCTGGGAAGGCGTAAATGGTGGCTCAAATGGGGAAGTGCCCAATGGAATGGGGGGAACCACTTCAGCTTCACTGGACATGAGCCTTTGGGCTTTGAAGAATTCCCTCTCCAGTGCCTGATGTCTCCTCACAGCCTCTCACTCAGCAGCCCTAGAGGTCTCTTTGGTGGGTAAGTGTTTTGTTTTGGCTTTTTTCTTTCCCCCCGTGTCCAAATCAGTTGATCTGCGCTTTGTTTGTGCGGGAGGAATACCAGAGACCTGTGATGCCTGGGGTGAGGAACTGTCTACCATTGCAGTCTGGATAATCTGGGTAGGAGATATCCAGAAGTGATGGGGAACCCAAAAACACACAGATCCAGTTGCCAGAGATGGAAAACCGATCCTCGCTCTGGACAACAGCAATGGCCAAACAGCCAGACAGTCACCTAGAACTGCCTGTCTAGGTCTTGTGACACAGTACCATAGACTACTTGGAACAGGTGGTTCTGAAATAAAATTCCCCTTCGTTCAACTCATACAAGAATGAAAGGTAAGTAACCTGAATCTCAATGAGTAGTTAGAAAGATAATACAAACACCATGAGGGTAAAAAAAAACCCTCTCCTTCAGATCACTCCTGTGATCTCCTGATAAATCAGCAAGCAATTCTTGTTTAAATGCTCCCCACCCCGTACAGCAGGCCAAGGCAATATTGAAAGTAGGTCCCAATAGAGCACAGAGGAGCACAAGGTCCTACAATAATGGTGTCCGCGCTTGAAAAATGCACTCAAAATGGCGGCCACGTCCTGAACACGTGTTCAAAATACCTTCCAGTGTTGAGAAGAAATCTTTACTGCAAATCATTTAAGAAAAATTGTTGCTTGATCGCTGCGACAGTAATTCCAAAGACATTTCTACAAACAACTGAAAATCTCTTTTTCTCTGGTGCAAAAACTGCTTCTAGTTTAAGCTCTTTTCATTCCCAAGGAAAAAGTAAACATGAAAGTTCAGAGTTTTGCAAACTTTCAGCTCAGCTGCACGATGGCTCTTCCAATGCAAAGTTTCACAAACATTTCCCTGGGAGTCTCACCCTTTCAAGAGCTCTCCTTTATGCAGTTCCTCTCTTCCTTTCACATAAACATGGATATCTAGCATCTTTCTTTAAGCACTATACTTGCAAATAGGCTGCCAAATTACTTACCAAATAGATTCCCCAGGATTGCATTGACTGGAAATAACACATTAAGTGCAGCAGAAGCTTTGATCTCTGCAGGATACAAAGATACAAATGCCAGGCTTTGCATGAGTAAAATTGCCAGTAGTTATATCACCCAGCGAGCTTAATAATTCAGCCTGATCTAAAGGCTCTAAATCAGCGGTTCTCAACCTGTGGGTCGCGACCCTATTTGGGGTCGAACGACCATTTCACGAGGGTCGCCAAACAACGCAGTCCGCCATTTTTCCCCTTTTCCTTAGCTGTGCTACACCATTTTTTCCCCTTTTCCTTAGCTGTGCTACTCCCTCTTATTCTATTGGCTTTTGAAAGCCGATAGAATAGACTCTCTTGAATAGAGTCTAGTTCTATTGGCTTTCAAAAGCCAATAGGAATTGTCCAGGCTGTCTCCGCCCTGCTGAGCCCACCAAAAGTCCCAGTCTGCAAATGGTGCTGCAAGTTGTCTGCAGAGAAGGTGAGCTCTCCGGAAGTTTCCACCCCTCCCTCCTGAGCAACTACTAAAACTGTAAGTAAAAGAGGGCCAGGGGTGGGAGGTGGGAGGCTGGCGGGCACAGGGAGGGTTTTTGGCGCATGTAGGGCCCGGCGGGTGGCTTACCTACCTTGGGCTGGGCCAGCTGGTGGCCCAGCCCATGGTCGCCCTGTGCCATTGCTGCCGCGGCCGCCCATGAGCACCTAGGCCTGCCTGCCGCTGCCCCAAACAGGCGGCAGCGAAGGCAAGGCTAGCGGGGCAGCGGCGGGCACAGGGAGGGTTTTTGGCGCACATGGGGCCAGGTGGGTGTCTTACCTCCCTTGGGCTGGGCCAGCTGGTGGCCCAGCCCATGGTCACCCTTCACCGTCGCCGCCGAAGCCGCCCAGGAGCACCTGGGCCTGCCTGCCACTGTCCCAAACGGGCGGCGGCCTATGCCGCAGCCGGCGCAGGGGGCAGTACGCACATGCACGGGGTAGCACCGCGCATGCGCGGGGTAGCACCGCACATGCGCGATGCGGGCCAGGGTCGCGACCTCAAAAAGGTTGAGAACCGCTGCTCTAAATGAATGAATAAAATGGGTAAGTAATCAAATCCCTACAGGACAAAACAGAAACTTGGGAACACACCGGAGGCAAAATGATGTCTAGCACTTAAATTCCCCCTCTTGAGCAGACTGATTGTAAAAGCCTTTAATCAAACCTAATAACCTGGAATAATCTTTCAAATAGTCACAGCAAAGGAGAGGAGAGGCCTGTGCAAATTTCTGGGTTTCAAAAATTGATTCCCAGCATCCCTGACTTGCTTTGCAACCACTGAATTCCATTTATAGGAATGGGGCCTGATGCATAAACATTAAGCCACAGCAGAGGCAACAGCAGGAAAATGTGAATCATACCACAAATTAAGGCCAGCGCAAGAAATGACAGCAAGATGATATATTTTTCTCAATAAGAATAAATTAAGCCAACCCAGCAGCACTTCCCCTATGCTGCTCCCGACGCCTGCAATTTCTACTGTTTCTAGTGTCAAAACTTTTACACTGAAAGAAAACTCTGCATAACAGCCACTTAGGAGCACAATAAATAACAGAAATTATTTCTATGGAAGTCAGCAGGGTTTTAAACTGCTCCTGTTGTGCTGGGTCATGTTTTCTCGAGGTGTTGTGTATGATTAGTTTGTGTTTAGCAATTTGTAATCTATTTGAAATCTAATCTAAGGGGCTGCTTGAATTAGTGACAACTTCTGAGTTCACTTGAGAAGAGGTGATGGAGGGTTTTTTTGCGCATGCGTCAAAGTGGATAGACGCTATGCCGGACGCTCTCCAAACAAATATTAAAACATCGGAATTAAGCCTCCGCTAAACCCTTCAGAGCCTCAATGTTAGACTAAAGAAAACAGCTAAAACTTCTGAACCTGGAAATACCCTGGGTGGATTGGAGAAGGATAAGGAGCCGTAGGAAACTTTACTTTCTGTTCTGAACTGTAAGTAATTAAAGTTGCAACAGAGAGAGAAAATGGCGTCGGCCACGGAAGTAGAACTTACAAAAAGAATGGAGGCTTTGGTACAAACTTTTTCTGTTATTGGCCGGCAGATAAAAGATATGCAAGATATTGTTGCAAAAACAGCGAATGAGTTAATAGAGGTGAAAACAGAACAGAAAGCGCAGGGTATCAGGGTAAAGAAGTTGGAGGAGGATAGAGATCAAGATCGCCTTCGGTTGCATATTTTGGAGGACAGATCAAGAAGGGCTAATATACGCTTGAGGGGGTTCAAACAAGATTTCGCTGATGGTAGAAACATGATTCAGAATGTTAGCCAATGGTTTAAAGATAATAAAATTGAAATTGAAGAAGACCAAATTGAACGTGCACATTGGGTTTTTGGTATACGAAGAAATGGAATCCAAAGGGACATTATAATCAAATTTTCTTTTGAAAAAACAGCTACGGAAGTATATAAAGATTTAAAGAAAATTACCAACCTTAATTGTAAGGGGATCCCAATCAGAGTTCTGAAAGACTTATCCAGGCAAACATTACAAGCCAGAAATAAAATGAGACCAGTTGCGGATGCCTTATTCCACAGAGGCATCAGATTTAGCTGGCAATATCCGGCGATCATAATTGTTTATAAAGATGGGAAAATGTACCGGGCGCAATCTTTGGATGAAGGGAAAGAATTGTTGGTGAAGCTCGGCTTTGATCTGGATTTAAATCAGCAGACGGAGAAAGACACGGAGGCAGCTGGAGCAGTTGGGAACGCAAGATTTAAAAATGTTAATGAGCTGATTGCAACGGCCCTCCAGCCCTTGGAAATGGAAGTGGGTGGAGAAATTCAAGCGTTGGAAGAAAGGCTAGCACTTTTAAAAGGCAAAGAAAAAGAAAAAGAACTGCAAAAGGCGATGCAGCTGGCCTCAAAAGAAATTCACAAAGAGGCAGAACTAGCAGAAGACCCAGCTAAAGAGGGCAGGATCACGAGGCAGAAGAAAAAATGAACAGTTTGAAATAGTGTGATTCACAAGGTTTTCCTACTTGTAAGGGGAGTGATAAAGGCCTAGTCTTAGTTCTAACTTTAAACTTTGAAGGAAATAGTAAAGGAGGCTTGGGGAGGGGGAGTGCGGGGGCTTTATTCTTGATGTGATTTTTATTAAAACTGTTTAGGGGGAGCAGCAGATTCGGCAGAACCGCACCCCCAATGGTGCCCGGCCGTTATAGTGGAATGTTTTTCCGCTCTTTTCTCATGTTGAGAGAAGCGGAGGGGGGGCACTCTGGTGGGAAGATTTTTTTATAAAGGTGGAAATCTCATTAAAGCTCTGGGTTGCAGGAGGGAAAAATATTAAATGGAAAAGTTATGAGTGATCAAACAATTATGGCAGTGAATATAAATGGTCTGGCATCGTCCTTGAAAAGGTATAGATTAATGAAATTAGCAAAAGAAAACAGTGTGGACTTTTTGTTCCTCACTGAAACTCATAAGGTAAAGAAAAAGATGGATAAATTGATTAATAATAGTGAATGGAGGATTTTTGAATCTCGGGGACAAACAAACAGTAAAGGTGTGGCGATATTAATTCATCAACGGAATCAGTTTCAAGTGGTACAAACAAAAGGGGATAAGGAAGGAAGATTATTATTTGTTAAAGTTAAAGTAAATCAAATGACGATGACTTTAGCAGTAATATACGCTCCAAATGTAAATCCTAAACAATTTATATTGAATGCAAAACGTAAGTTAGACGCTTTCTCAGAAGGGACTGTGGTATTCGCAGGGGATTTCAACGTGGAAATAATGGAGGATAAGAAAGAAAAGAAACAATTGAATTTAAATAAATTAAATATGATAGACACTCATGCTGATAAACTACATAGGGGAACGTTTTACTCTGCAAGACACAATAAGTTTAGTTGTATTGATTATATACTAGTGAATAAATTAGGAAGTATTCAAATCAAAAAAGCAGAAATAAAAGACAATTGGATTTCAGATCATGCTCCTATAATTGCGGTCTTGAAAATACATTTTAATAGGAAACAAAGAATTTGGAGATATAATCAGGTAGTCTCAGTGAATGAAAAAAATAAAGAAAAAATACAGAGAGAAATTCAGGAATTTTTTAAAACAAATGAGGATGGGGAAATAAAGCAATCAGTAATTTGGGATACTAAAAAGGCAGTTATTAGAGGACATTGTATTAGCCTGGAGTCTTTTATTAAAAAAAGTTGGAGATGGGAAAGAGAGGAAAAAATTAGAGAGATAGAGACAATACGTGAAAGATTAAGGATGACAAAGTTATAGGGAAGAATAGGGAATGGAATAATTTATTAAAAATTAAGCAGAGACAATTAAAGGATATAGAAGAACAACAATGGAATAATATGAGGATAGCGGTAAAGCAGAGAATTGAAATATGGGGGAAAAAGTCAGCAAAACAAATGGCAAACCATTTGAAAAGAAGGAAAGAAAAATCAAATATCAATGCTCTAAGAGATAAGAATGGGTTATTAAAATATGATAATAGAGAGTTAGAAGCTGTAATGAAAGAGTTTTATGGAAAAATTATATGAGAAAGAACATGTCACTGTACAAGATATAGAGGTTAATGAAGAGTTAAATGACGAAGAAAGACAATTGTTGAATGCAAATATAACAAAGGGAGAAATAACTAGAGTTATTAGAAATTTGAAACCTGGGAAGGCCCCAGGCCCTGATGGGTTTACAGGAGAATATTACAAAACATATATGGAGGTTTTATTACCACATTTGGAGAAATTATATAATAATGTTTTATTAAACATGGATATTCCACAAACGTGGAGAAATTCTGAAATTGTAACTATCCCAAAACCAGAACGAGATTTAAAAGAACCTGGTTCCTACCGCCCAATCAGTCTGCTAAACCAAGATTATAAGATTTTTATGAAAATTCTAGCAAATAGATTAGGAAATATATTACCCAGAATAATAGGGAAAGATCAATATGGGTTTATAAAAGGAAGAAGAATTTATGAACCAATTAGAAATATAGTGAATGTGCTACACCATGCTACAAGAACTAAACGGAAATTAGGATTGTTGAAGTTAGACGTTTATAAAGCTTTTGACAAAATAAATCATGACTATCTATTTCGATTATGTAAAACTTTCAACATGGGAAATAGGTTCAGTCATATTATACAAGAAATATATAAAAAAAATACAGCTTATATTAGAGTAAATGGGAACAGAACAGATGAGATAGAAATAAATAATGGAACTAAACAGGGGTGCCCCCTATCTCCGATGCTCTTCGTAATGGCAATTGAAACACTAGCTAATAAAATTAGAAAAGATAAACAGTGGAAGGGATACCGAATTGGAAACTTAGAATTAAAATTAAATCTCTTTGCCGACGATGCCATAATAGTTACAGAAACACCAATAGAGATGGTAAAAAGAATGACAATTTTACTTCAAGAATTTAAAGAACAATCAGGGCTAAGAGTAAATATGGAAAAATCAGACATTATTTGTTTAAATACTAGACCCAAAGAACAGATTGAGATACGCAAAGTATCAGGTTTAAAATTGGGAAGTAAAAGGATGAAATATTTAGGAATATGGTTACTAAAAAATCCAGAAAGAATGGCTGAGTTTAATCATAATTTAGTATGGAAAAAGATTCAGAAGCAGATCACAAACTGGAAAAATAAAAATTTAAGAAGAATGGCAAAGATTAGGGCATTAAAAATGATGATAATTCCAAAAATGTTATATATGTTACAAGTAATGCCGGGGACCCTCCCTAAAGCAAGATTAAAAGAGTGGGATAATAAATTGAATCTTTGGATTGAAGGTAATAAGAGACCAATAATTTAAAAAGGTGGTTGGTAGCCATGGAGAGCGAAGGGGGGTGGGGACACCCGTGTTTGGAATATTATAGGGATGCTTATCAAATAGATAGATTAATGGATTTACAACTATTTGAAGAGAGATTCTGGGTAAGATTAGAAAAAGAAATTAATGATATACAGGATGAAGAACTATTATTTAGGAAATGGAATAGGATAGATATAAAAAGCTTAATAGACCCCGCTAAGGCAGTTATAGAGAGTTGGACGAAATGGCAAAGTAAATTGAAAATGACGAATTCTAAACTAGCGACGCTGCAGGTAATAAATACAAATAAGGAAGGTAATCTCACGAAAATAATAAGGGAATTAAGGAGTAAAGGAATAATGAGAATTGAGCAATTATATGAAAAAGATGGAAAGATTATTAGAAGTAAACTAGAGCAATGTCTGGGCCAAGAAAGATGGTTACAAGTTAACGCAATATGCACATATTTAAGTAGACGTGAGAATAAAGAAACATTCCTCAGACAAGAAACAATTTTAGAAAAGATATTACAAGAAAAGAATAAGCGCACAAAAGCGCAAGCAAGTAATATATATAGGGTCTTATTGCAAGTAGAGGAGGAAGTTGTAAAAGGATTGACAAGGTATTGGCAGGACGAATTAGAAATTAATGAATGGGAAATGGAAAGCATAGTGGAAGACATCAGGAAGATTAAAAATACAAGGATAAGAGAGATGAGAAGAAAAATTCTACATAAATGGTATTATACACAATTACAATTAGCGCACTTCCATAGGGAGAAGAAAGGGAATTGTTGGCATGGATGCAATGAAAAGGGAGTATTTATGCATATGTTTTGGGAATGTGCTGAAGTTCAAAAATTTTGGAAGCAAATACAAATTGAGGTAAATAAGATGCTAAATATTAATTGGAGAATAACTAAGGAAGTGGGGCTATTAATAAAAAATAGTGAGGTAAAGGAATACAAGGAAATTAAAACTGCAGCAATAGAAAGCGCACAAGCAACTATAGTGCTTGGGTGGAAAGATGCGAAGAAATGGAATATACAAAATTGGTGTAAGTACATGGTAGATCACATTCACTATCAAATAATGGAAATTAGATTACACAATTATAATGAAGGTAAATTGGTGGCAACGATGAAGCGGTGGGAAAAGGTAAAAAATTATATGTTGAACTTAATAGGCGATGCAAAAATAAAGAATAAAATTCAGTCACTCTATAAAGTATGAATAATGTAACCCAGAGTTGAGAAGTATATATGTAACAGAAATTGAATCTTCCATATTGGTGGTGGGATTAATGTTCGTTAATGTTTGTATTTTGTCTGGTGGAGGGCACTTTTCACAGTGCAGTTTTATGTGTTCAATTAATAAAAAAATTTAAAAAAAAAAGAGAGAAGAGGTGATGGATGATGGGAATTGGAATCTGTTCTAGCATCTTGCAGATGAGGACTGAAGTGACCTCGGGGAAAATGCAGAATGAGCTTAGTCTGGGAAAACAGGAAAGTGAGAAAGAAATTCAAGTTGGCTTCACCTTGAGTCTTCTAAGTATAAATGGGAAAGAATAGGAAATGCTGTCAGGCTTTCATGATTGTGTTACAGATAGTCCTTGTCTTACAACATAATGGAGCCTGCCCATCACAGTCGTAAAATGGGTTGGTCACATGACCCACCCAATTTTACAACCTTTCCTGAAGCATTTGTTAAGCGATTGCTACAGTCATAAAGTGAATGCTGTGGTCTAAAGTGAACCAAAGGTTTATTGCAAGAATGCTTTTGTCTAAAACTGGAAGTAAATGCTGGGTTTTGGCAAAACCATTGTAAAATGCAGTCACATGACTGCAGGATGCTGCAAACAACCATCAAGGCCAGCTGGTTGCCGAGATTGGAAGTGCAGTCATGTGACCGTTGGGACTTCGGATCCCCAGAGGGCCGAAGCGGCCTTTGACAGCGAGGGAGGCGGGCTGGGCGGCACGGGGGAGTCTCCTGCACAGTGCGTAGTGCGGCCGGGGGCGGAGCGTCGCCGGGCAACCAGGAGGCATGGAGACCGGCTCAGCGCCGCAGCTCAGTTCAGCCGGAAACGGCGGCAGCGGTTTTCTCGCCCTTCTCCCCTCCTTCCTGTTGCTGCCCCCAAAGCGGCTCGGGCAGGAGCTGGGAGGAAGAGGGGTGCCTTGAGGGAGCAGCCAGGCTGGTGGAGGGGTTGGTGGGCCACATGGCACCAGCCCCCACCACAGCTCCATTGATGGACAGAGGACCATGCTGGGCAGCGCAGGGACAGCAGAGATGGTGGCAGCAGCAGCCTCTGCTGCATCATCAGGGGTCCCCGCCGCCCCCTCGCTGCCCAGCCTGGTCCTCCGTTCATCAACGGAGCCATGGTGGGGGCTGGTGCCTTGTGGCCTGCCAGCCCAGCTACTCCTCCCAGGCACCTCTCTTCCTCCCGGTGCCCGCCCGAGCCGGCTTGCTCCCCCCAGGCACCTCTCTTGCCCCGGCACCCACCCGAGCTGCCTTGCTGGCAGTAGGAGGAAGAAGGGGAGGAGGAAGATGATGGCAAGGAAACCGCCACCAGCGCTGGGCCCCAGGAGGCGGCTCTCATCTCCTACGTTTGCTGAATCTCCTTCTTCCTTCCCGGCAGCCTGGACTCCGGCAGGCCTTCCTGGCCAGTGGGTCCAATGGTCGGGCTGGCTGGGGATCTCAGGGGCTGGTCTCCCTTGGGCCACGGCTTGCGGGAGGGCTGGCCCGTTCAGCGGAGCCTCCAACGGGCCGCTCCCAACAGACTTACCCGGGCGGCTCCAAGGCCCTGGCCGCGCTTCTCCCAGGTGGTGGAGCACCCGGGCACAGGACCAATCAGGGGCCCTGCAGGAGGTAAGTCCGCCTGAGAGAGAGACAAGGGAAGCGAAAGTCTCTCTCTCTCTCTCTCTCTCTCTCTCTCTCTCTCTCTCTCTCTCTCTCTCTCTCTCTGCAAATGGCGGAGGAGGCCACGCGGAGACGGATGCAGAGCGGTGTCTTGGTTCCTAAGAGCATCAGAAATATGTGTTTTCCAATGGTCTTAGGCAACCCCTGTGAAACGGTCATTCGACCCCCAAAAGGGTCGCGACCCACAGGTTGAGAACCGCTGTGCTAGAAGGTCCTGTGATCATATAATTAGTCAATATTTACCTACCTAAACAGAAAAACAGACCACACGTAGACTAAAAAGCAGCGGGTAAGTGACTGATCTCTGACTTCCTGCTGGCTTCCCTATTGACTTTGCTTGTGGGAAGCTGGCAGGGAATATCAAAAATCACGATCTTGTGATTGCAAGAGTTCTTTGATACCACATTTTTGCAAATAAAATTGATCTGAATATCATAGAAATTTCAATTCCCCAGATCTCAGATTTTTGTATGCATTCTTTAGAGATTTTAGGTTCCCTGATTCAAAAAAATATTATGGTATAATGCTAACTTCAGGTACAAACAGACAATCCGATAATCACAATGAGAGTTTTGTAATATATAGATTTTCTCCACTATCTTATTAGTATTAATATTGCTAATGTATTTTAATAATAGTTTTTAAGAGTTAGGGGGTTTTTTTGTTATTCTTTTCATTGTAAACCATCTATAGTCACTTTACTCTGAAATAGGCAAATACAGGTATCCCTTGACTTACAACCATAATTGAGACCAAAATTTCCATTACTAACTAAGGTGGTTGTTAAATAAGACATCCATTTTTACAACTTTGTTGGCCATGGTTAAGTCAATCACTGCTGTAAAATGAACCATGTTGTCATTAAGCAAATCCAGTTTCCCTCATTGTCTTTGCTTGTCAGAAGCCAGCTGGGAAAACCACAGTTGACAATCACATGATCCAGGATGCCGCAATTGTTGTAAATAGATGCCAGTTGCCAAGCGGCTGAATTTTGAACACGTGACCGTGGGGTTGCTGTGACACTCATAGGTGTGACTACTGGTCATAAGTCACTTTTCTAAGTGCTACTGTAACTTTGAATGTCACCAAATGAATGCATACAAGTGTGATTATGAAATAATGAATGCATAAATAAATATCTGAAAACAAAGGAACAATATTAGGTAGTTAGGGATCCTATAGATTACACTGGATTTTAGGGAGGTGCTATTTCCTAATAAAAAAAATACAGAGGCTAAACCATTGCATGAACTCACAGCAAGCTATGTAGAGTTTGCTGACTTCAGTATTCTTTTCAAATGCTTTGTAAATTAGATATTTTCTGAATGCTCTAACTTTTATTTTAGACATAAAAAGAAAGCCAGCCTATATCCTGTCCAAGATACAATGGAAAGGCAATCTGGCCTAAATACCTCATTCTCCTCTCCCCCTCAATCACAGTAAAAGTTATTTCCCAAACCATGCCAAAGAGAGAGAGACGTTTTCTCAAAGAGTATTTCCATTTTATTGCTTTGTGCTTTTACTTAAATAAATCCAGGGCAACGTTAAATAGATTTGCTGTCAGCCATTTATTAGCAGCAATCACTCCCATTTTACAGGTGCCCTTGTTACAAATTTCATTTCAATCCTCTATTGTTCCTGATTCCAAATGCGTTGTAGGACAAGAGATCATGGAGACAAAATAAAACAGTCATCAGAATGCCATTCAGTTGTAACTATGGCAAATGATCAAAAGATCCATTAAATATGTAGGATACATCAAGAGGAATACTATTTAGCACCTAGTCATATCATCATTTTCCTTACATCAGGCATTCAACCGTGGCAACTTAAAAGATTGTGGACTTCAAATCTACAATCGTGGCTGGCTGGGGAATTCTGAGATTTGAGGTCCACAGGTCTTAAAGTTACCAAGGATGAAGAATATCCCTGATTTGAGGGTCGAAATAGCCTTGTTCAGAGGCTCTGCAACATGGGACCTGTAAAGCCTGTAAAGCCACCAAAACAGCACAAAACAGCTGTTTTTTGCGGTGAAAAAACCCCTCCTCGGTAGGAGAAGGAGCGAAGAGCTGTGAGTGTGGGTTGAGATCCTCTGAAAACCCCCTGAAAAAACGTTCGGGGGGGAAGAAAGAGGACTCCCCGTGAGCTCACAATAGCTCCAGCCCGGCGCAGCATCTGTCAGCTGACAGACCAAGACGCTGAGACCAGCCACCACTCGAGGAAAACATTTCAAAGAAGCACAGAGATTGACAGGCTGAATGCAGGAGCTTAAAAAGCAAGTATTTCTTATATTTTACCACGGATCAAATACGTTCACAATAGGCAAGATGCACCCAAGATGGCTTTTAATTTAAAGTGATAGCTACTGGAAGAGAAAGGCGAAGGAGAAACTGTAATGTGAAAGAGACCTCTAGAGGGCAGCAGAGATGCATAACTTAAAAAACTTTGCAAAATAAACCTAAGGATGTATATAAGCTCTCCAGAAATGACGATGAAAGAATTAACAGATGCAATGTCAACAACTTTTGAAAAAATAAGGAGAAAGATGGACATGATAATAGACATATATGAGAAAAGGTGGGAAGAAAGGACGAGGACGTTGGAGGCAGTGGAACAAAGCAGAGAAGTGGAGAAGATGGTGGAAGATCAAAGCAAAGCAGTTATTGAGGACTTGGACCAAACCGGAGAAACAGTACAAACGCACAGTGGGAAAATGAGAGAAGATACTGGGAGAAATTCGAAGAGGGTCTGGGAAGGGGTTGAAGAAAAGATGGAAGAGGTGGAGAGACAAGAAGAGAGACAACTTACTGAAATGAAAAGTGAAGTGCAAAACCGCTCAACTATGATGTACCATCGCCAGATGATGACAGCAATTAGGGGCAAGAGACTGGAAAAATCCCCAAATGAGAAACAAGGGACATTGCAAGCAATAAAGAGAGACTTATTACTTGGAAGGGAAGCTGTGTTATGGAAATCCACCTGGCAGAGGAAGAAACCCAGAATTCAACTGAAAAGAAGAGAAACTTAATATTTTATGCAAGGAATTAAAGGCAAAGAATTATGGACTGATTTAAGGACTAAGTGTAAGAGCAAGAGACATGAGAGGGTGATTAATGGAAGGTATATATTAAATAGACTAAGAATGTACGACATGAAAATTATTAACTTTAATAAGAAGACTTATTTGTTTGATGTACAATGGATAGATCTGAAAAGAAGTGAAACTTAAAATTTTTAAAATGTAGTTGGCTTATAGTTAAACTTTAATATACGGAGTGAAGAAGGTCTACAAATTTAAAATGATTGTATTAAGTTGAATGGCTTTAACTTGAATTTTTTCGATGTTTGCATGTACAAATGGATATCTAATAATAAAAAAATTAAAAAAAAGAATATCCCTGATTTACATAGAAGCATTTGCATCTACATAAAATGCCCTGCCAGAAGATGCTGTGTTTTCATTTTAAAAAGGGATACAGTTTATTGTTTTTATTATGTCCTGTGCCTGTGATTGACAGAGCAGGTGCAGGAAGCTGCAGTGAGACCCGGGCAGACCATGTGGCCTGCCCGGGCCAGACAGGCTGTCTCCAGCCTATTGAGCATGCGCAGAGCGGGAAAATACGTTGCATTTATTGGCTGACCCTGTTCCCTGCAAAAGGTATAAAAGGGATCAGCGCCATTTTGTGTTGTTCTGTTGAAGCTTAAATAAAGAAGCATCTGTTGTTACTCCTGCCTCGTTTCAATGCCTTATCAACACAAAGAACAGAACAGTTTTCAATTGTCCATTTCATTTAATCTTCAGGAGGAAAGTCTACCCAATCTGATTTTCACTGTCACGTTTGTTCTAAAAAAAATTATTGTCTTCTACCAATCTAGATTTTCATTAAAACAATAGAAAATACCCCATTTTATAAGACTATGCATTTTAAAAGCAATTGGGAAGGAGTATTGTTCAAAAGGAAGTTTCAGAAAAATTAGAACACATTTAGCTTAGTAATAAGAAGATATACAAAAAGCAAGAACATCCACAGGACCTCAGAATGTAGAAGTTAAACAGTGATGGAAATCATCTCTTAATCACATCATATTGTAAATATGGTACTTAAGAAGAAAGTTGTAGAGAGACAGTTTGATGTAGTGGTTAAGGCGTCAGCCTAGAAACTGGAAGACTGTCAGTTTTAGTCCCAATTTAGGCACAAAGCCAGCTGGGTGACTTTCAGCCAATCCCTTTTTCAGGCCCAGGAAGCAGGAAGTAACAAACCACTTCTGAAATTTTGCCAAGAAACCTGCAGAGTCTAATCCAGGGAGGAGACCACTCGTGGGAAATTCAATGGTGTGGTTAGGGATAGTCCGTCACTGAATTAGGAATGGAGGCTTTTTGGACTTTCCTGTTTTGAGTGCTGAAAATAATTCCATGGCTTAAGACAGTGATCCTCCTGCTTAGCAATTTGAAGTTGTGTGGTCTTCAACACCCAGAACTGAATTGAATCTATTGAAGCCCACACATTTTCAGGTTGCCAAGATTAAGAAGCATTGCCTTAAGATTTGCAGATATGTAAGACTCCCTTATAGTCCCTTAAATCTTTCCAAACTATGGGGGAAATGCACTCATTTAGGCTGGCTAGATGCCTCTTAAGGGCAAGCATTACAATCCTCTTTCAGCCCTAAATGTCACCTTCACAAACAAGAAACAATTCAACAACCTATCTTGGGAAGTATTGTAGAAGCCAGAGAGAAGATAGTTGAGTCTGCCTGTTTTTTGATCCCTCAGTAGCTGATGTTGTAAAACAGTATAAACTTAAAAATATCAGTAGCCAGATTTTCAGTATTTTCAGTATTTTAATATCAACTTTTACTAGCTTATTATTCAACTGTTAAAATAAAATCGAAACAATATTCCTATAATTCTATTGTTGAACAATATTTGGTCCCAATTCTTTTGATATGCCTTGGCATTTTTTAAAGGCACATTTGGTATAACTACCATACCAGATGCTACATAGAAAAATTGCAAAATTCCACTGATAAGCCATTTAAAAATGCAATTTTAGACAAAAGCAACTTATAAACATGAATTTTCGTACAACTGCCTATTCTCTGATGAGATTTATATAGCATGATTTATTCTCCATTAGGAGAAAAAATATTATTTTTAGGAGAAAAATTGATTTCTATATTATTCCTAGGTTGTATTATGTGTATTAGGTTCAGTGTAAATTGAATTACTGGCTTTATTCCTACATATATTCTGAACATGCTGCTTATGTGAATATTTACCTATTGTACTATATTAATAAAATAAAAAGAATACAGCAGATAGAAGGAAAAATAATTTATTCCAAAAAGTAGAGGTGTAGAACCCAATACTTCTAGCCATGGCTCTTACAGTATCTGCAGCCATTGCACAAAACTATAATTTTTAATATAATTGAAATGAAAAATCAATAACATTGATGAAAAGTAATCCTATTAATTTAGGGCATTTATTTACGTATAAGTTAATTATGCTGAGATAGCCAAAGAAATAGTCAAGTAGATCACAGTCCTCACTCAAGGCACAAAACTATAAGGCTCAAAAGATCACATGTTAGATACAATAGTGAAAAATTAGCTTTCTTGAAAAATGTGGGAACAGTGGAAGGAAAGAGAAGAAGATGACCAGCAGCTAAGTAGAAAGAACTTGTGCAAGGTTTGCCATCAACCATATTGTGAAATATGTGGATGATACAATAGTAATGGGGCTAATTCAGGATAATAATGAAGGTGCTTATGGCAAGGAGGTAGAGGGTTTGGTGAACTGGTGTAATAAAAACAGTCTCATTTTAAACATTGGGAAAACAAAAGAAATCATTGTCGATTTCAGAAGAGGCAGGGACAGCCGCACACCTCTAAGTATTAATGATTCAATTGTGGAGGTGGATGTGCAGCTGACGAGTAGGTTGGCTTGGTCTCTCAACAGTTGGACACTAGTGAAGCGGGCACAGCAGCACCTGCACCTTCTGCATCGCATGAGAAAGGTACATCTTTCTTCCCCTGTCATCAGCGCTTTCTATAGAGGGATGATCAAGAGCATCCTGTCATATTGCGTTACTATCTGCTTTGGAAGCATTGTTGCTTTGGACAGGAAGGCAGTGCAGAGAGTGGTGAGGACAGCAGAAAAGATTATTGGTAGTTCACTTTCTATCCAGGACATGGCATATAAGCATTGCTTGAGCAGGGTCCGCAGTATTGTCAGGGACGCTACACATCCTCTCCATGACCAGTTTTCCTTGTTACCTTCTGGGAGGAGGCTTCGTGATATCTGAAGCAGAACAACTAGATTCTGTAACAGCTTCATTCCATATAGTATCAACCTTGTGAACACTTGTGTGTAAATACAAATTTATTTATTTAAATAAATAAATCTTTCTTTCAGGCAAAAAATCATGGCAATTCAGAGATGGGATTATGCTTTTAATAATCATTTTAATTTTTTTAGATGGGGTGGGAAATTCCTTATATAGCCCAATTCTCTAGCTGATGTTAAAGAAATTTGAATTTCCCATTTAGGCAATCTCAGTCAGCCCACCATTCAAGGTTAACTGTAGCAGGAGTTAAAAAAAAAAAAAAGCCAGTATAGCAGCCACTAATCTTTGTGATCAAAGTTCTGCTCCTTTTTGTGTGTGCTAGGATGCACATTAAAAAATAGTCACAGCTGCCATTCGAAGTTTGTGTCATGATTCCCTGATACCAGCAGAAATCAAATTATCTGTCCTCTCTAGCAGATCTCCATGTTTCCCAGATTTTCTGTTGAAGACTTGGGAAACATCTGGAACTGGGCCTGCTAGGCATCCCAATCAGAACAACAAGGGAAGTCACATCTGTTTGCATCAGTCAGGAATCTGCCAGTTTACCTTGCAGCAAAGCTTCCAGATTATTTCCGATGTTAGCCCCTAACAAACTAGATACATCTTTTTTTAAAAAGTATATTTCATTTGTTGTACTTCTATTCATACTTCAGTAAATGAAAATTGAGACATGTTCATATCTTTTTCACTCGTAACTGCTTTACAGAGAATATTAGGGTGATAGATAAGAAAAATCTGTAGTCAACCAATTTGAACAATTATTTAAATATGGGTCTTTTTGGTGTACAAGTAATCCTCAACTTTTTGGCCAGTCACTTAGAGTGTGGTTGAAGTTATGACAATTCTTCCCAGGCTACATATGACAGAGATTCAAAGTTCTGATTTAGGACTTTTTTTTGCCAGAAACTGGTGTACTTCCAGTTTCCAGGGGGGAAAAATGCCTATTATTAACAATGAGTTTATTTATTTATTTTGCTTAATGACTGCTGTGTTTACTTAACAACTGCCACCTTTGCTTCATAACCACCTCATTTATTAACAACTAAAACAAAAACTATCATAAAATTGGGCACATCACACATTTAATGCCTGGCACAACTTACAGCCATAATTCCAGGCTCCATTACAGCCATAAATCAAGGGCTACTTACATATCCAACATGGGGCTACTTAGCGGCTATCAACAGTATGCTCTCTTTCCAGAAACCCTATGTGCTAATGTGTCTGCATAAACCACGTAGGATATCAGGGAAGGAATGGCCTCTGATAAGATAAAATCAAAAATCAATACAGGTTGTGCTATCTCTTTGCAGTCACAATTGAGCCCAACATTTCTGTTGCTAAATAAGAGAGCTGTTAAGTACGTTTTGCCCCATTTTATGATCTATCTTGCCACAATTGTTAAGTATATCATTGCTGTTGTTAAGTTAGTAAGATGGTTCTTAAGTGAATCTGGCTTTCCCCATTGACTTTGCTTGTCAGAAATTTGCAAGTCACATGACCCTGGGACACGGCAACCGTCATAAATATGAGCCAGTTGTCAAGCATCTGAATTTTTAATCACATGGCCACAGGGATGCTGCAGCGGTTGTAAATTTGAAAAACAGACATAAATCACTTTTTCGGTGCTATTGTAGCTTCGAACAGTCACTAAACAAATGGCAGTAGGTTGAAGACTACCTGTATGGTGGTTGTCATGGTCTAATCAAAGCCTGCATTGCCATTGTTACCTTTTGGACACTTAGACAATTCTAAGATACATCCCTCCAAGCTGAATTATATAATTCTAAACTCAGTACATCCAAAATGCTTAGAAAAGCCCACATTCATAGAAACCTTAATATATAATTAGAAATCTGCAGATCTCTGGATGCACACAATAATGTATCATTTAAAATTTTCTATCAGGTGTCTGAGAGAGAGAGAGGAGGAGGAGGGGGAGGAGGGGAGGAAGTTATTCAAGTGTATCATGGCAGCCTTGAAATCTACAAGAAAAAATTGGCTATACTTTCTGAAAAATTAAGTTTTAGAATTCAGAATATAATGAGAAAAAACTGTTCAAGCCCTGTACTCCATTTTTCATTCAGTTTCATTTTAGCAAGAGCCAACCTCAATTCCACAGTTACGTGCTGTGAATCCTAAACCAATCCTAATAATGCTACCTTCACTTGCTCCGTGGAATACTCGGCATTTTCGAAATTATCCCTTCTATGAGGCCATTTTAAAATACTTGGCAGTTATTAGTAGTTCTGGAGCTTCCATAACTTCTTCAAAAACTAATATATCATCTAGAACAGACATGTCAAACTCGCAACGTCACGTGACATCGTGCGACGTATCGGAGCTTTTTCCCCATTGCATTGATCTAGAGATTTGAATTTTTTTAAAAAAAACCAAGAATGTATAAAATTGACATGGATCTGGAAAAGACCAATTCATCCATTTCTGTTCCTCAACTGGACCCTTTTTTCTTAACACGGTGCTTCTGTTTATTGGGTGATCTCTAAAAACTCTTCCTAGGCAGAATAACCCTGAGGAACAGGAAGAACAGCTGCAACCCAGAGAATGGTGAGATTTTTTAAAAAAAATCTGAGTCCGGGGCAGAAATGTAATCTGAATAAACCTCACAGATAAAACCTGCCTTCATTCTCATGAAGATTCAGGTATTCCTTGACTTTTAACCAGTCGTACAGCGACTGTTTGAAATTACAATGAATCCATCTGGTGGTAATTATGGCTCAGATTCAAAATCCCACCAACCAAGCCTCCCCAGTCACATGACAGCACTTCAGGATGCATTTATGGCTGCTTGTTGCATCCTGCAGTCACATGACCCTGTAAGGTCCCAGTCCCTTACTTAAACTTGAGGTACCATATCAATCTAATCAGATAATCCAAGCGGAAACTTCTTGATCAAGCAGCACTTTATTTGATCAAATTAAGCAGCTGGGTGGCCAACAATCTGGAACGCTGGCAGAGTTACGTCCAGAAGTACCACATCTTAGAAAGTTGGTAGCATTGCTTTATAAACTTTGTTAGCCAATGAAAATCAGACAACAGAGCCATTATATCATAAGAAAGACATCAATCATTCCTGCACACTCCCTTATTCCTTCCTTCAGTACATCGCATCCATGTACATGTTTCCCACGCTTGCATGAAATTTCTCTGGTGCAGAAGCTGATTACAAAAAGCAAGAAAGCAACAGTTAGACTAAACAATTTCCCTTGGTTCCAGAACCCTTCAACCCCATTTTACAATCATTTTCTCCCAAACTGGCATTAACTTCTGGTTCTCAGTAAAAACAGCCCATGATGAACTATTGGTTCACTTAATGACATGGGGTTTGCTCAATCACCACTACAAAAAAAGTTATAAAATATGGGTGACCTGATTTACAAATGTCATGAGTTACAGTGTGATGGGCAGTCTCCATTATGGTCGTAACTCAAGGAATATCTCTACTGGGGGAGAGGGGAAAAACACATTTCAAACTTGTAAAATTACTGTTGCTATGACCTTATAATAAAAGTAATAGCTTACATGTCTTTGGTTTCTAAATGTGATCTCATTTGGGGGTCTGGCATCCCATCCTATCCAGTTCCTCTGATTTAATGTCTCCAAAACAGATACAGTAAATTTAGAATTCTATGCAGGATTTCCCCATAATGTGCACATAGGAAAATGCAGACGTTGCACCATAGATACAAGAGGGAATCTGTGCTAGCCTCTGTGGCCTGAAATCATGTCAAATCTAACAGCATCTTTGCAGATTAACAAATTTTATTATAAGGTATTGAGTTCACATCCTCAGGTAAAACTTGCATTTGCACAACCACCCTGTCCTCTCCTCCATTCCCACCTCATCTCATCCAAATTTAAACCCTAGATCAATTTAGCCACTTCATACATCAGATGGAATGAGCTTTCACTCACAAAAGACTAAGCCTTGTACAGACATAGGCATCAAATCCATCTGTGTGACTTTGGGCCAATCACCAGGAGATGATGAGTTCTAGTCCCACCTTAGGCACCAAAACCAGCTGGGTGACTTTGGGCCAATCATCAGGAGACAGTGGCTTCTAGTCCCATCTTAGGCATGAAAAGCACATCTTCCTTCTCCTATCCTTACCACTTTCTACGGAGGGACGATCGAGAGCATCCTGTCACACAGCATCACAGTCTGGTTTGGAGGCATCACTGCTTCAGACAGGAAGGTGGTGCAGAGAGTGGTGAGGATGACTGAAAAGATAATTGGCAGTTCCCTCCCTCCCATCCAGGACATAGCACAGAAGTGCTGCTTGAGCAGGGTCCATAAGATTGTCTGGGACACGACACATCCTCTTCACAACCTGTTTTCCTTGTTACCTTCTGAGAGGAGGCTCCATGGTATCCGAAGCAGAACATCCAGATTCAGCCATAGTCTCATTCCATACAATTTAAACTTTGTGAAAAGCTTCCTCCTTCCGTTATATATTCAAGATGGACAGTGTTTAATATTTATTTGTTATGTATATGTAGGGGTGTGGGTCTATGTTGTATATAGGATGTTTAGGTGTGTGTCATGTATGTGTTCACTTTGAGAGCAGGCAACTAAATTTCATTTTTTTTATGTGTGTTGTTGTGCCCACAGTAAACAATGACAATAAAGGTTATCTTATCTTATCTTAAAAAGTGACTGGTGAGGTTGGGCCACTTACTTTCTCTCAGCCCAACTCACATTAGAGGATTGTTGTTGTGGGGAAAATAGGAGGAGTATTAGGTATGTTCACTGCTTTGAGTTACTTATAAAGTAATAAAGACAGGATAAAAATCTAATAACCAAATAAAATTTGTTGGACTGGAAAGATGCTATTGGACTCTTCCTATCTATTATCTCTGAGAAACAAAACAAAATTCTTCAACATGCCAGAAAAGAAGCTTCTGGATTAATGTTCAATAACCAGCCATATTTGCTTTAGCTTCCACATCAAATGGAAACCCCAAGAAAAGAGGGGGGCACTGGGGCAGAGGTGTCATTTTGAGCTGGATTTATGAAAGCGGTAAGCCTTATTCCACCAGGTGACAAAAGGTGAATTGCCTTTAAAGAGAATGACCTCAACTTGAGTGAAAGTCTAGGAGGCAGAGAATTAAAGAATGGAGACGTGGCTGCCCGAATTATAATACCAAGATTGCTTCTCAACAGAAAAGGCCCAGAGGCAGAGAAAAAGGTGACAAGGTCGTACGTGTGAGGATTGTAAGTCAGATCTCTCATTATGGGTCCTGAAAGATGAAAAGAAAATGGAAAACCTTTACAAGCCACGACAGTGATTTAAATCATGGAGAGGAGGAAAGGTGGCTATCTAAGGCAACCTTTGAAGGCCTGGCCTCATCCACAAACGCACTGCAGAGGGTTTGGAGATCCTTTTCAATTCCATTCCACTCCATTTTTATTTACAGCCAAAAGGCCTGAAAGGATTTGGGGACTTGCAGCATTTAGTACTGTAAATCAACCAGCTTTTCTGCTATAATGAAAACAACCTCATATCCATACACTCCTTGCCTCAGAAAAGAAGACCGATGAACTTTTTCTTGAAAACATTTCAGCAAACAAGTCTCCAATTACACAAGGTAGCTTGGTTCTACCTGAACAATTAAACTTTTTTGTCAACATTGCATCTCCTCGGCCAGCTTCTTTGTTTGGTTCTGAGCATGCATCAAGGCTTTTGGGATTGAGTCAGAAATGCAATATTTCTGCCTCTGAGCTCATTAGTAGAGCAACTGGAAGCATGTAGAGTGAAGTGTACCATCTTGGCAGCAAAAGCTGTGGGGAAATATAATGCTTCCCCACAGGAATGGACAAAGAACAGCAGACTTCTGTAGGAAGATTATCTCAGCCTAAAGTCTTCCTCAGAAATGGATATGAGGTTTCAGGATAAAGAAGAGCATTATAATGCTCTCAAAAGTTTCTGGACTTCCAATAGCTTGCTAATGTTGAATACATTGTCCTCCTTCACCACACTGTTTCTTTCATGATTCAGAACAGAACCATGTCCCACTTTCCATTTGTATTCAGCTAGTGCCATATAGGTTAATCAAAGTTCAAAGTTATGACATCCCCCTCAAAAAAAGCTAATTATAGCCCAAATTCAAAGTTCCAATGATCACCCCTCCCCCACAGTCATGTGATCACATTTTGGGCTCTCAGCAATTGGATCACATTTCCACATGTTTGTAGCATCCCTGTGTCAATGCTGCAAATATTGTATATTCTTGCTTTGACAATATGATCATACTTTACGTTTTTTATTGGATGCCAGCATTTATTTCCACTTTCCAGCAAAAAAATAAATAAATGTGTTGGCTTAACAACATCTGCAAAAATGTTGTAAAATCAGGTGGGGCTGTGAGATGAGCCACTAAATGACAACATGACTTAGAACAATAACTGTAAGCAATAATTTCCAGTTCAAAACTACAGAAAAATAAAAATAAAGAAAGAATATGGAAAAGGAAAAAGATATAAAAAGAAAAATAGAGTAGATAGAAGAAGTGACTACTATAGTCATAGAACATTGAATCCTAAGGCTGGAAGGAACCTTGGAGATCTTCTAGTTCAACCTCCTTGCTCAAGGCTTACACCGTTGAAGAAAAGGCAAGAAAAAGAACAAGAAAAAAGAAATAAAAAAGAAATGTTTAAAGAAATAATTTGCAATCTTCTTAACAGCAATATGTGTGTGTGTGTGTGTGTGTGTGTGTGTGTGTGTGTGTGTTTTCTGAGGTTTTCGCGGGTGTTTGTATGTAGGTCTTTGGTTCTTCGGGTTTTCTCCCACGTAGAATTTGAAGTGTCTTGGCGACGTTTCGACGAAGTCCCATTTGTCATCTTCAGGCTGGTGCTTTTGGCTTCGTGCTTCTAGGAGAACGAAGCCGAAAGCATCAGCCTGAAGATGACGAATGGGACTTCGTCAAAACATCACCAAGACACTTCAAATTCTACGTGGGAGAAAACCCGAAGAACCAAAGACCTACATATATATGTATATATGTATACACTGCCTTTGACACTGCCCAGGCAAATTATTCACAGTATTGATTCCACTGGCTCTCAAAATACAGTGTCTTTTCCAGTTCTTAAATTTTTATGATCCAATTACCACACCATTTTTCCGCGTCTTGAATAAGCTCACTACCCCCACAAAAGAACAAGCTATGTTGTCCACACACGCATCTCAACAGTGATTCTTGCAAATTGGGTCCTTAACTGTCCTATGCTTACAAACTCCCTGCATAGTCCCCAGGATACATCCCAATTACCCCAGTTTTAGAAGGCCAGATATAGAGCAGTGTTTCTCAATAGAGAAAAACAGATAATAGTAAATAAAGAGCCATATAGAACCCTGCTTCAGCTGTGTTCTGCTGACAGGGGAATTCTGGGAGTTGAAGTCCAATCTTCTTAAAGTCACCACAGTTGAGAAACTCTGATATAGATATAGAAATATAAAGATGTTAGGTTTTTATCTGTTGTTCATGTCTCTTTGTCTCCCTATGTTTGCTGACTTTTGGTCTCATTTTTTTCCAGTTGACTGTGAAGGAAGAAAGTACGGTAAATTTCCCCACAATTAAAATGTTCAAGTGAGCAGAGCCTCTGTTTTTGTAGCTGTACCCATTTACATTCCAAGAACGAAAGACACACTCTCTTTGCAAGAAGGTTATGTGATTTTCTGTCTGATGGACTTTCATTTCACACTCCTTTGTTTTAATTACATTTTAAGATTAAGTGTGGGGACTGCAGTTAGTTATAACCAGGGATATTACACTGATTAGAAGGGTCACTGTAAGGTGACCAACCGTCCTCCTTTAGGGAGGACAGTCCTCCTTTTGTGAGTTCTGTCCTCCCTCGAAAAGTGTCCTCCTACATGTCCTCCTTTTCGATATTTGAAGACTAATCTGCAGGGTTTTTTTCCCCTCATAGAACGCTCAGAACGTTCCAGCACCTTTTTTTGGTGGTTTTTTTTTCCAGCTTTGGCATGAGCTGTGCTACTCCCCCTATTGGCTTTCAAAAGCCAATAGGAATTGCTGCTGAGCGCACCAAAACACCTAGCCGGTATAATTTTATTTACAAATTTATTTGCTTATGTTATTGTTTCAGTTTTAATAATTAATTTTATTTATTTATAATGAATGTACTTGCATTGTTCATGTAGCTCTACATTTTATTTTTAATTTTAAATTTCATTTAGGGATGGAAAAATCAAAAAAGAGGAAATGCCATTTCAACGATAAATTGAATAAGGAATTTCCATTCATCACATCAAAGAAGGATAACATTGTTTTCTGCAATATTTGCAGCAGAGAATTTTTATTTTATTTATTTATTTATTTATTCGAACTTTTATACCGCCCCTCTCCCGTAGGACTCGGGGCGGTTTACAGCCAGATTAAAACAATAACAATAATAAATATTTAAAACTAAATTAAATTTATACCTAGGCTATCACTAAAACCAATTAAAATCCCATTCTTAAAACCCTAACTACCTTGTTTAAAAATTTACTTTAAAAACCCGAGGAGATCTAGGCCAGGCCGGCTTGATTGAAGAGATGAGTCTTCAGTTCTCTTCTGAAAGTGTGGAGATCATGACACGTCCGGAGTTCCGGGGGGATCTCGTTCCACATTGTTGGTGCCCCCACAGAGAAGGCTCTCCCTCTGGGTGCCACCAGCCGACATTGCTTAGCCGATGGCACCCTGAGGAGGTCCTCTCTGTGGGAGCGAACTGGTCGGTGGGAGGTATTTGCTGGCAAAAGGCGGTCTTGTAAATAAATTTTGTATTGCAGTTGGGGGCAGAGCAGCTATTACGAAACACTTGACCACCAAGAAATATAAGTAATCATCAGATGCATCTGCTTCCAGTTGTAAAGTAACAAATTCTTTTAAAACTTCAAAGTATTCTAAAGATGAAAAACAGTTAGCTGCAATGGAGGGAACATTTGCATTCCATACCATAAATCCCAATAAAAGTTTTCGTAGTATGGATTGTACAACTAAATTATTGAAAAAGTTTCACAGTGCTAAATTTTCATGCGCCAGGACAAAATGCAAGGCTATTATTAAATCAGTATTTAAAAATTACTGTGACAAAATACTTACAGAAGACTTGGAAACTGCAGCATTTGTAACAGTTTTATTTGATGTATCCAATCATAATGAAACTAAATTGTATCCAATATTAGTAAGATATTTTAATGTTACTGGGGGCACTCAAGTAAAAAATTTAAATTTAGAATCCATTGAGAGCAAAACTGCTGAAATTTTGTCAAACCATCTATACAGAGTAATAAATGAAAACAATTTGAAATCCAAAGTTGTTGCACTAATTTTGGTGGGCGAAGACGCAAAGGGGTGAATAATGTGTATGTAAAATTACAAGATTTACTCCAAAAGAAAATACTAGGAATAGGTTGTAATGCACCTATTTTGTCAAATGCAATCAACACGGCGTCATGTGCCATGCCAATTGATGTAGAAGTAATAATAACTACAATTTATTTCTATTTTAGTCGTTTTACCGTTCGTGTGGCTACTTCAAAACAATTTTGTGAAGAAGCGAATGTTCAATACAAAAAACTTTTCGGATATTCAAAAGTTAGATGGCTTGCCCTAACACCAGCTACAGAGCGTGTTCTACAATTATTTGAGCCTCTCCATTCATATTTTTTAAGCTTAGACAAATGTCCTAAAATCCTGGAATCGTTTTTCAATAATGAAATATCTGAGATATTAATGTATTTGGTACATAATCAAGCATCTATTTTTCACAAAATGGTTCGAAAGATTGAAGGTGAACACATTTCAGCTACAGAAGTTAGTCTTATTTTGAATGACTTTATCTTTCAATATAAAACTCGATTTGAAGAAAAATTTCTTCCTTTAGTTATAAAAAGAAAATTGTCAGACTTAGAGGAATCAAATCTGGGCATAACGGAAAAGTTTATCAAAGAAGTGCAGAAATTTTACCAAAAATGTTTTCAATATATCAAAGAATGGTCTGAAACAAACATCACAGGAAATAACCGTTTTCAATGGTGTTTTTTGACTTCATCGCAAGTATATTGGACAGATATTGAATCTTGTGTTGAGTTTTTATCTAAAGAAATGCCAGACATTAAAATAGACGACAATTGTCTCTTTGAAGAAATTAGAAGACTGAATGTATTTTTTAAATTCTGAAAAATTAATACAATAGGAAAATAAACACGTTGAAATTGGTAAAAGATGGGTGGAAATATTCAGCCATTTCAAAAATGAACATATTCCATGTGAAAATTTATTTATTCTTGTTCAGTTTATGTTGTGCTGCCCTGGAACTAATGCAGCAGTTGAAAGGGTTTTTTCAATTGTTAATGATTTTTAGAAAAGTGAGAAATTGAGATTGAATGTTGATACTCTAGCTCAGTGGTTCTCAACCTTTCTAATGCCGCGACCCCATAATACAGTTCCTCATCTTGTGGTGCCCAACCATAAAATTATTTTCGTTTTTACATCACCAGGTGCTGGGGGCGTGGCCAAGTGGGTGTGGCCGAGTGGGTGTGGCCACCAAGCGGGCATGGTCAAGTGGGTGTGGCCACCAAATGGGCGTGGCAAGAAAGACAGCCCCGGCCACCATTAATGCTATGCCGCCGCTGCATGTATTTTAATGCATGTTTACCCTGCCTTTAAATGTGGGACCAAAATTTACAGAAAGTTAGTAAATAATAAATAAGAACAGGCTGCTTTCATTTGAACCATAGATTATAGTGGGGATCTGGAGGGATTTTCTTTCAGTGAAGATAAAAGAAAATATATGAAAGAGAAGGGATAAAAAGCAAAGCAGAAAGGAATAAGAAGAGTGAGAAATGGCATGGAGCTTATAGGTTTCGTGGATCAGAAATAAATAAATCAATTAAATCAGTTTTAAAAGAATAAATGGCAGTAAATGGAAGATTCAAACTAGTTTTAAGGGAATAAAGGAAATAAATGGAAGTATTAAACCACTTTAAACAATAAATGGAAGAAGCAAAGCAGTTTAAAGGAAATAAATATCAGCAAATACGAATGCTTTAACCAAATTTTTGTAGCCCAGATGTGATAGCCTCCTCAGAGATTACATGCATATTTGTGCAGTTGTGCATTAGAATAGCACAAAATGTTGGTTTCAAATAATTTTATTGTGCAATAAATGAATCAATAAATGAAGCAACTTTGATCAACACCCCCCGACCCTCCCATTTGCTAACAAAGTTAATAGCACATGGGAGTCCACCCACCCTCCTCTATCAAGTTGGCTTCTCTTAACCTGCCTAACCCGCGGTCAAAAGCTGCAGCGGCTCCTCCTCTCCCTCCTCCTTTCCCCTTTCCCGCCTCAACCAGGAGGAGGTGGGCAGCGCTTGGCACCGGAGCCTTGGCTAAGCTGATGGCTCTACTTCTACTGGAAGCAAAAGCATGGTAAAATAAGTGGGCTTGACCTCTCTAGGCACCAGGCTCCATGGCAACATAGCTCTGCCCCCTTCTCTGGCTTCGGGGGTCTCTTGCCGAAGAGAGAGAGAGAAGCGGTGGAGAGGTGACCAGCTCGCTTATCGGAAGAGGACAGATGGACGGCAGGCAGCCAGCCTGGCTCGCCTGGGCTGTCGCGTGTTGCCTGCAACATTCAGAAAGCTCTTCTTCCCCCACACGCACCACTTCTCCTTACTCCCTGCGCGGCTGAGGATGCGAGACTCCCGCCTGGTCGGCTGCCTGGCTCCGGTTTCCTTGTTTGCCGTGACCTCTCGCCCCAGCCCGCCGTGCTAGCTGCTGGGCTGGGCGGGGGGTTGCTGAACCCTTTGCATGGAGTGGCCACCGCCACCTCCAGCCTCGGTCCGTCTCTCCGCTGCTGTGCCTGCTGCTGGGAAAAATGCCCCGGCAGGAGCTGCCTTTGCCTGAAAGCTGGAAGGAAGCTTGTGACTACGACATCGACCATGCCACCAAAACCACCAGCTGGTTCGACCCACAGGACAGGTGAGGAAGGACGGACCGGAAGAGGCCGAGCCAGTCAGCTGGGGAGGAGCCTGCACTCTAAGGGCGACAGGTGCCTGGAGCAGGTTGTGCCTTGGTAGGGATGGCCCCCCGGCTTGTCCGCTGCAATCAGTGGCATGCAGAGAGGGTGGCAGGTGGGCTGCACGAGGGGAGGCCAGCTGCAAAATTATGAGACGTGCCGGCGGCCATGGGGTGTTTTTTAGCTGCTGGGCCAGCTGCAAAATTGCAGGAATGCGGGCAGGGTGTTCTGGGGCCACTGGGATGTCCGGTGGCCAAACAGAGGAAGCTCAGCTGCAGGCCAGAGACGAAACTTACTTCTTTTGCTTGTTCTCTCTCTTGCTTTCTGCCGCTTGTTCTCTGTCTCGCTTTCTGTCACGTGATCCGAAACCAAAATTTCCTTAGTTTATATTGGCTTCCGAATGCTAATAGAATAGAGTCTCTTGAATAGAGTCTATTCTATTGGCTTTCAAAAGCCAATAGAATAAGAGGGAGTAGGACTTCCGGTTTTGTAACGCAGCTGCCATGGACGGTTGGGAGATCTGCTCTTTCTCCCCCGTTCAGTTTTGCATCACTGGGGGGCCTTGAAAAGGGCCAAAAATTGCCCCAAAGAGGCGACCAGCAAGGAGGGGCTTTTGCTGGATCGAAGGAGAGCAGCAACTTTCCTGAAGACCTAGCATTTTCCTCCAAACTTGCGGACAAAAGGACCGGCCATAGAAATATGGCTTGTCCCTAGGCTGCTAACAGCCGAAGTCACATTAACATCTGGCAACTTCAAAGCAGCATGGAAAGGATTGGGTGAGATCTGCCTCTCTTACATCCTAATTACTTAATTACCTGCATAAGCTGCTAAAGTACTTTCCCCCCCTGTTGTGAGGGAAGGGGGATTTTAGCCCTCCCTCCAGAAACAGCGGCTATCAACCACTCGGGAGTTTAAAACGTTGGGAAAAATACTGGGATCCTAATTGGAATTCTATTTTTTAAAACTGGTGGATTATAAGACTTGTAACTTTATGTTCTCTATTTTTTCTTCTTCTCTGATTTTTACTCTTAACTATTATTGAAGATTTGGGTTCTTTTTCTCCCCCTTACAACAGAGGATCATTTAAAATCTGGAAATGATAAAGATTAAACGTTAAATTTAAATATTAATGCAAAATTAAAGTTAAGAAAAATTTATTAGGTTATTGTCTAAAAGATGGAATGTCAAGTTAATCAAGATATGTATAGACTGAAGATTATTAATGAATATTAGAAAGGTATTTTTTGTTTGATTGATAGAATAAGAACTATATTGATCTGAATATGATAGTAGATCTTATGGGGGAAAGAGAGGGAATTTTGTTGTTGAAATATTTTGAGATTTGTACTGATGATATTTAAATGTAATGGAATCACAATGCTCAACCGCCACGCTACTTTTCAAATATGTAAATGCAATATTGGAAAATTAATAAAAAACTTGGATATCAAAAAAAAGAATAAGAGGGAGTAGCACAGCTAAGGAAAAGGGGGAAAAATGGCGGACTACGTTGTTTGGCGACCCCTGTGAAATGGTCATTTGACCCCAAATGGGGTCGTGACCCACAGGTTGTGTGAGATCTGCTCTAGCTGCAGCATTTGTCATAAAATTCAATATGAAGGATATTTCTTGTTCAGATATTTCCAATATATTGTTAGAAGATGATACATTGACAAAAATATTCATTCAATGTAAAAGTACTCATTTAAATAATAATTAATAGGCATGTAAGCATAATTACAATATAAAATGTTATTGTTACAAATGTTTTTATTATGCATTTATCATATTATAGTGTATTATGTATTATTGTTGCAATGAATAAAATGTTTCTTTTATTTATGATATTTTTTTTCTTCAATTTATTTGTGTCCTCCTTTTCATTATAAAAAAGTTGGTCACCTTAGTCATTGCAAAAAGGACCATGGAAGGAGAGAGAGAGAAAAGACAATTTTTAAGATAATTGTTGGGAGCAGCCACAAGAGAACAGGCAGTCAACTATAGAGTGGAAGTTAATAGGAATCTGGCTTGACTTTACTGACTAAAATTGAGAAAAAGTTCCTTAACTCAAAAGTTTGTCCCTTTTTTTAAATTCCTTCTTCACTTGCAGCTAAAGGGTAGCTGAGTTTTTCTGAGGGCTGAGCTTCAGCAACTAACCCAAGAAATGTCTGGAATTGTAAATGCAACAATGCAACAATCATCTAGATCAGACATGTCAAACACAAGGCCCGGGGGGCGGATGTGGCCCGCGAAGTGGTTTCATGTGTTCTGCAAAGCCATCCTGGAAACAGTGAGGGAACGGCCTCCGCTGCCTTGGCCCTGGCCCAGGCCAGCCGGAAGCCAATGTACAATTTTGTGGTGGCCATCTTGGCACTTGCCCTAGTGGACTATGCCTTGGCACTTGCCCCGGTCCCACCCCCTTCTGCCAGAGACCCTCAGATCTGTCCCACTCCTGCCCAGGCCCCCACAGGCACCCTTGATGCGAATGATGTAGAACTGGCCACGCCCAGCCAGTAGACCACACCCACTCCATCCACACCCACCCAGTAGGCTGCACCCACTCTGGCCACACCCACCTGGCCCCCCAAGGGCAACCGCAATGCTGATGCGACCCTCAGTGAAATTGAATTGGACACCCCTGATCTAGATAGAAAAAAGTCATCAACAAAGCTGGAATTATGCAGAATCGGTATTATTAATTGCAAATTTAACTCTTAGATAATGCAGGTAGTCCTCAACTTACAACTATTCATTTAGTAACTGTTGAAAGTTACAACGGCACTGAAAAGAATGACTTACAACTATTCTTTGCACTCACAGCCATCACAGCATCCCCACAGTCACATGATCAAAATTTGGCTGCTTGGCAATCAGCATGTGTTGACGACAGTGCAATGTCCTGAGGACATGTGATTGCCATTTGTGACTTTCCCAACTGGCTTCTGACAAGCAAAATCAATGGTTGAAGTCAGCTTTGCTTAGCGACCACATAATTCACTTAATAGCTGAAGTGATTCACTTAACAATCATGAAGGGAAAGGTAGTAAAATCAGCCAAGACTCATTTAACAACCACCTTGCTTAACAACCAAAGTTCTGGTCACAGTTGTGGGTCATAAGTCAAGGACTACCTTTTCCATTTATAGCATTTGTACGCAGGGTGTACCTAGAGAAGGTGTCAAAAACATGAAGCACATAAAAAAATATGGAGCTTCAGTCACATGGTTATGGCTGCCATCTTCTTCTTCTTTTTGACACTTCTTCTGTGGATCCCTCACTTGTGATAAGTGAACATAGATTCAAAACAAAATGAATTGCAGTGTCACATCAAGGAGGGGACATGGATTATGGTGTGACTTGCAGGTATTCCTTCCATTGGTCTTTGAACCGTGAATAATGAGAGACTTCATGGGTATAATAATGCAATGGGTTTACTCATGAAAAAAATTCTCCTGATTTCTCAAACCCAGGCTAGAAGCATTATACAGCTATTTTGTAAAAAAAAAAAAAAAAAAAAAAGGCCACAGCGAGAAGTGGACAGAGAAATTAGTATACCAATTTCTTGAATTCTCCTAAATCAACGATTCCCAACTGGGGGTTCCTGCACCCCATGGGAGTGCAAGATGATATTCCAGGGGGTGCAAAAACCTGGGTTTAGAAGTTTCAAAATTATAGTGTATATGCATAATTCGTTGCCATTATTTCGAACTTTTGTAAGGGGTGCAAGAATATATTAGAAACTTTCTCGGAATGTGGGGTATAGAAAAGGTTGGGCACCACTGTCCTAATCATTCAAGTGGCCAATGCAGATCATTATCTTCATTATCAATAAAGATCATCATGAAGGCCAAGGACAGATGCTTGAAAGGACAACTGATAACTTCAAAAGTTAGAGGAAACCAAAAAATGCAGACAGGCAATTATTTGATTCCTAATTACTTTATTTTATAAATAGACAAAAGGGTAATTTGTTTAATTGTATATTAGTTGCAGAAAAGGGGAAAATAACTTACTCCCTTGCTTTCATTCTTTCTCAAAATGCAGCTTGCTGGCCTTTTCACTGCAATGCATTACATTGACCATTTCTCTTCTAATACTCAATTTCCAATCAGCTTTCAGTCCTGCATTCCTTAACAATGGTCTAACTCCCATCAATTCTTAAAAGCTTTGGGGCTGAACAGGGTAATTTTTCAAGAATGGACTACTGGACATTTGTTTTGCAAATGGAGTGGAACAAGAAGAATTCATCCAGTGAATGTCTGAGTTATTGATGAAGTTTAGAGCTGCTTCACCCACCTGTCTTTTCCTTCTGTGGGATGGGCATCTCTTGAAGGGGGCAAGGGGTGTCACATCACTCTTCAAATTAGATGATTTTCATTGGTTATGTGATGGAAAGGATGATGTACATAAAATACTATAGCTTGCCCTGGACAGCTATGGAAAGTGCCCCTCTCCCTCAGCCGCTAATGATGGTGCCACAGGCTGTTTCTCAGCCATAAATAATGGGTGGTTCACCACCACTTAACTCTTACAATTATTCCTTTTCTAAGTAAAATCCAAACAGAAACTTATAAAATGTTGCGGAAAAGAATGTAAGAAATTGGTTAGTCAAGTTTAATCAACACATTTCCTTGCAATATAAATTCTAATCAACTTTCTGAACACCCAATTAGTAGGAGATCATTCTTCATTTTGGACAAGAAATTAACTTAGGACATAAAGGTTGTCCTTGACTTATGACCACAACTGGAACCAGAATTTCCATTGCTAAGCAAGAGGGTTGTTAAGGGAGTTGCACCCAGTTTTATGACCTTTTTGCCATAGTTACATGAATCACTACAGTAGTTAAACAAGTCATAAGAACATAAGAACATAAGAAGAGCCATGCTGAATCAGGCCAAAGCCCATCGAGTCCAGCCTTCTGTGTCACACAGTGGCCCACCAATTGTACATGGGGATCTTGAGCAGAAAGAGAAGGCAAAACCCTCCCTTTCCCTTGACCCCCAACAAATAGTACCCAAGGGAATCCTGCCTGCCTCAACCAACATAGAGGCGGCACACGGACATCCGTTTTAATAACCACCGATACACTTTGCATCCATGAATCTATCTAGCCCTGCCTTGAAGCTGTCAAGGCTGACAGCTGTCACGACCCCTTCAGGAAGTGAATTCCATAAATCAACGACCCTCTGGGTGAAGAAATATTTCCCTTTATTTGTCCTCACTTTCTTAGCTATGAGCTTTAGGGAGTGCCCCCTTGTCCTGGTATTGTGTGATGTGATTATTAAGCAACTTTAGCCTCCTCCATTGACTTTGCTTGACAGGGCTAGCTGGGAAGGTTACAAATGGCAATCATATGATCCTGGAACACTACAACCATCCTAAATACATGCTGGTTGTCAAGTGCCTGAATTTTGATCATATGACCATGGAGCTACTGCTATATTTGTAATTGTGGGGACTGATCAGAACTTTTTTCAGTGCCCCTGTAACTTCTCTCTTTGAGGGAGATGGATTGTTTAGAAACATGAAATATAAATAAATTTAAATTTTGAATAATCACTGAAGAAATGGTTGTAAGTCATGGACTATCTTTAATTGCAAAGGAAAACTCTATTGAGGTCACATTTCTTGGGATCCATTTGAAGGACTTTAGGTGCCATTTGAACAAGATGCTTAAGCTCCATAATATGGTTACAAGTCAAAGGAGTAAACTAATTTTCTTCCCCAGAGGATGTTGGTCTAAATTAGAGCTTGAGATTACCCCCTTCTTCAAAGCAAGTATTCATTTTCATTTTAGAAGAAATACAGGATTTTATTTTCCGCAGCAAGAGCAGTTTGTTTAAAAATAATGGTACCTGTAGCTGCTGGGATGTAAATATAAATATAATTCAAGCGTATACAAACACATTCTATCCAATCCATGGTAGCTCTCATAACACTTTCTGCATCTTAAGCACCATGGCTGGTAATAAAAACAAATAGACTCACGCTAATTAAATCAATAGTCCAAGCAAATGAGTTTTTAAAGTGGAAATTTTATTAAGCCTTATTTTGTTAGAGTGGAAGTCAATTACAAGAAGGAGGTGTGAGGTGTGGATTGCTTCCTGGCCCAAGTTATCAGAATTCTCAAGCAATTAAAGTTTTTTTAAGGTGTGAAGGCTTGGTGTGAAACCAAAGCAAACCTAATTTATATACTGCCAAAAAACTCTCATGTCTGTTTATAACCTTCAATTGAATGAAACAATACATCATAGGGCAATCATTTTTGAACCAAGGTACCTCAAATGGGCTAAATTATAGAATTTCAAGATCCATTATACCTGTCAGGATTAACTGTGGGGAAGTGGTAACTATTTCACCATTGCTTCATAGCTGCTACTTCAGAACTACCTTGCTACTATAGTCAGCTACAAACATATGGTCATCATTTTCAATAGTCCCTGACAGTTTCCCACAAGTCAGTGGGATGTTAACTTGACCATGTTTGCCAACATTGTTTGCCGGTTTCCCACAAATAAAACCTAATAGTGTTTAAGGCTGAACAACAGCTTTCTCCAAATTCATGACCACTGGACTATAAGATTTCTAGCCAGCAATTTGGAGATGGTCCAGTCAATGAGATCTGGGCCTCAGGCTCAAAGAAAACTCCAAATTTAGATGTTGGCCTTTTTTTTTTACTTCAAAGTATTCTAATTATATCTTGTTTAGTTTTATTTTTCTGATTGTTAGGGACTTCAAAACCTGGAATGTGGGCTCATTAAGGATTTAGTTGTTATACTGAAACTTCCTAGAATTGTCAGCGATGATCCTGTGTCAATTTTATTCAGAAGTATTGATAACTTCACACACGTGCAGCACATCTCTGCTATTCATTAAAGCAGGGCTTTTCAACCAGTGGTACGGGTACCACCAGTGGTACATTGGCCCCTGGCAGGTGGTACGTGACCATCCTAGAAAAGTGGTAGCGGGGGAGGGGAATGAGCTGAACCGGTGGCAGCACTGCACAAGCCTGAGCGAGAGATGGCTGGAGCTGCAGGGCTGTCAGGGCTCAGCAGAAGCACCAGGATCAGTGCCGCTTTCCAGCTGATCGGCGCTTCTTCGGGGCTGTCAGGGCTCAATGGAAGCGCAAGGATCAGCACCAGGCTCCAGCTGGAATTCGGCACTGACCCTGGTGCTTCTGCTGAGCCCTGAAGAAGCACCAATCAGCTGGAAAGCAGCACTGTTCCTGGTGCTTCTGCTGAGCCCAGAAGAAGCGCCAATCAGTTGGAATGTTGCAGCATCTCCAGGGTCTTGTGATATATATTCAGATGCTTGGCAACTGATTTATATTTATGACGGTCACAGTGTCCCGGGGTCATGTGAAGTGACTAAAACCTGCTGCAACCACCCAGCAAACGGGGGGAATAAAAACCAAAGAGCCCCCCACCCTATCCCCACTGCCAATCCTCAACAGAAATGCTCACAGCAATGAAAACCTTGGACAGGAGGAAGAGCACCGCAGGTGTCTTGCTCGGCTGTGGCTTGGGGGGCACTTTTTTCAGTGCCACTGTAACTTCGAACAGTCACTAAGCGAACTGTTGTAAGTCGAGAACTACCTGTACTTTATCACTTTTTTTTTTGGTCAAGTTTTTGACACCTTGCTAGGTGACTGATGGTACTTGTATGTTGCCATATCCTAAAAGTGGTACAATGGGTGAAAAGGTTGAAAAGCCCTGCATTAAAGCAATCCTTTTTTTTAGAAGTCTGAAAAAAGAGATAATGCCTTAAGGAAGTACTCATAATGTTTTAGCAGCCCCAAACAAATTAATGAATGGATAATTTTCTATTCTGTTACAAACAACATAATCTTCTCATAACTGCTGTCTTCTCATAACTGCTATAGAGCATGCAAAGCCCACTCAGTTTAATAGCCTAAATACTATTCTTTTGCATTGCTTTCCCTGCTTCTGGAATAAACTTCAGCATAACATCCTGTCCAATTGTACCATAACAGTGGTTACACCACTTTGAAGACTGTAACAGAATTGTGTATATATTTTATAGTATCCTTTTTTTCAATTGTGCTTATGGGAAGAAAATTAGATTCAGAATAATTGTATTTGTGCCCTGAATTTAACCAGTAACATGACTTGCAGGTAGCCAAAAACAAAATAAACTATGTTGCAAACAAAGATAATACAGTGTTGCAAGGATTATTAAACTACTTTCAGCCTAATAATTAAAACTAATTAAATTGTGCAAATAGTAGCAAAATGGGAAATTCCTTCACAATATGATCTTCCCTGAGCATACAGATATAGCACCCAATGGTGGGATTCAGCCAGTTTGCACGAGTTTAGCAGAACTGGTAGCTAATTTTTTGTTGCTCAGGCCCAGAATAGACTTCCAGAAGCAGCATCCATGCAGAGAACCGGTTGTTCACATATTTCAATCCCACCACTGGCAGCACCCCAAAATCAGCATGTAAGTACACACCAAAGAAGATCTGTAAAGATAAGAGCATTCCCCACCCCAACCGGAGCTGCACATACACCAGAATAAACACTTCAAAGGGCACATTCACACACATTTCATAAAGGACCACTTCTCCTATAAATACTAACCGCCTCTACATCCCAAATTATAGCCTACCTACCTTTCATGCTCTCTCGGATGAACTTCCCAAAACAGCATGTGTAGTGTTATTTTTGCATGATTCAGCTCAGAACTGGTCTTCATATTCTTCTAACAGGCTTTGCACCAAGTCATAGATTTGATGATGAAAAAAGGGAATTGCAAATTGCACATCCTTCATCTTTGGACCTGAAGTGGTCTTCATTGACTGTTTGGAATTTGAATGTCCATTTTAAGTGGCTGCTCTTTGTAAGGTTAAAATATGAAATATTGACTAGATTGATTGGATGCAGCTCTTTAATCCTTGTAGGCTATGCAGCGGCACGTTTTAAGGCTTCTCCTGCACCATAACCCCACTGATTTCACTGTATTGCTGATTTGATATCAACATAAATAATTTTAGCTTCAGGAATCCATCCTTTCCTCAAAAATAGCATCGTTTATTTAACAGACTCCATTTAATGGAGACAAATCTTATTTATCTCAGTTGAATTTTCCTCCAAGAAAAATGTTTTTGGTTGGGGTTAGCTGTGATCACTGATGCAAAGAGGTCAAGATTTTGTCCAGTCTAGTAGAAGAAAGATGACTCCTGACATGCAGAATCAGAGTTTTCTGCAGATTAAGGACATAAAGTGCCAGCTCTTTCATTAGATAGAATGCAACAAAGGCTTTAGGCTGGGAGAACAAGATGTTGCAATGTTCCATGAACTCCTATATTAGTCAATCATTCTCAGATATGGTGAAGATGTGGCTGTCCTGTCAGTGTTGGAAGAAATATTTTCCAAGCATTAAAACCCTACCGCTGTCTCCCTGAGAAGAGAATGGCATCTGGAAGGAAATTGAAATGCCTCAGTGCATTCATCCATGTGTCATGAAGATGGTTCTATTTTTGTTAAGATGTAGCCGATAAATAAAAAAAACCGCATCACTTTGGACAAAAAGAAACAGCAAAGCACAAGCAAGGGATTTCTTAGGATTTGCTTGGTCCTTTGACCCAAAGTTCTTACAATAAATCCCTGATGTAGTTTTGTTGCTGTTATAAGCTTTTCTTTCAAACTTCCTTCCTTCCATTCATCCATCCATCCATTTAGTAAAAGCTGAGATCATAATAAAGATTCAAATCTGGATGGTAACTGTTGTGTCCTGGGCCTGATGAGGCAGCTCAGCAGTCCCAGAAATGTTGCAAATGGTTCCAGGCAACCCGAAAGCTGCCTGGGACCAGGCTGGTTGGCCACAGGCACAAAGCGCGAACAAAGGAGATTTATGATAGGCTGTTTGGGAAACTATAAAAGGCCTGCAAGCCTGCTGGGTTACTGAGTGGTAATGTGGAATGAATAAAGAAGAACCTGGTTACAACGTGAGTGTGTGTGTCGCTTCAATGCCGTGAATCCCAAGACGTAAAAGTGGCGACGAAGGTGGGATCGCTGCAAAGAAGAAGACAACCGAAGAATCTAGCCTCTAAAAAAAAGAGCTGGAAGCCAGGAAGTCGGCGCCCAGATCTGCACTCACCTACCAGTACACAAAAGCTGAAGGTGGGCTTGGCAAACGGGCCTCTTCCCCGCCGAAGTTGCAGCTAAGAGAAGCTAGCAATGTCGAAGATCGGCCGGCTGTCTGAATTCGATGTGTCTCACCCAGAGCGTTGGAACTCTTACATGGCCCGGGTGGAAAACTACCTCCGAGTTAACCAGGTTCAAGAAGATGGCTTGAAGGCAGCGACCTTGCTGTGCGTCTACAGTCAGGACACTTTCGACGTAGCTGAAAACTTAATAGCTCCTGTGCTGCTTGAGTCTGTAATGTGCACAGACTTGAAGAATATGTTGAAGGACCATTTTCATCCAAAGCTATCTGTGATCGTGTGGAGGCACGCTTTTGAGCAGAGAGACCAGAAGCCTGGTGAGTCTGCTGCGGAATTCATTGCTGCCTTGAGACAAGCAGCCAGGCCTTGTGAGTTCAAGAACCTGAAAGAACGTTTAAGAGATCGTTTTGTCTGTGGCCTTAAAAGCAGAGAGCTGGAACAAAAAATCTTTGCCAAAGCTGAGGTCACCTTCCAAGAGGTCTTGCATGAAGTTGCAGCTGAAGAGGCAGCAGGCAGCACTGTGAAGGCCTTGAGGCTCACAAGAAACGCTCCAGCAATTGCAACCGTCCATTGAGACGATGCCCAAGAAGTTCAAGATCCAGACCTGGAGGAAGAGGTGGACTGACTGCACCAGCCTGCAGCACGACGGCCGCGAGAGAAGCCAGACAAGGTCCCAGCAGCTCTTCAGTGTCTTGGATGCAGTGGACGCCACAAGTGAACAGACTGCCAGTTCCGCTCCGCCATTTGCCGGGCATGTGGTAAGCAAGGCCACATTGCTTCCGCCTGTTTGGGTCATCAGCAGGTGCAACCTCGGGAAGAATTGCTTCAAAAAGCTACCAGGGTCCACAGCCAACACAGGGTGGGTTTCTGCACATCGTGCAGGAGTATTCTGAGGACAGGGACATACAAGCCCCTTAAGAAAAAACTTTGCATTGACGTGAAGTTGTAAGGGGTTCCCTTATCGATGGAGTTGGACACAGGGTCTGCTCTATCAATCATTTCACTTGACACATTCAAAAGGATTTGCAGCACTAGTGGCCTTCGAGTCAAACTCCGGCCCTCCAATTTAATCCTCACTGACTTCCAGAATTCCAAAGTCAGTGTGAACAGGGAAGCTATGCTCAAAGTACAGCGTAAGGCTTTTGAGGGTTTCCTAGATGTGGTGATAGTTGGAGGTGAATGCACAAGTCTTATTGGACTCGATTGGTTCAAGGTCCTTGGAATTCAAGTGACTGGGCTGCACAGCATGCAAATGTTGGGCCTTGCAGAAGTCTGCAAGGAGTTTGCTGATGTGTTTAGCTCAGAGCTTGACTCCTACAAGGGGCCTCCCATTGCATTATGTTTAGACCCAACTATTACGCCCATCAGGATCAAGCCTAGAAGGGTGCCTATTGCCCTTAAAAGCAAGATAGATGCAGAGCTGGACAAGTTGCTCCAGCAAGGGCATCTTAGAACCTGTGGACTCTAGTCCATGGGAAACTCCCATTGTTACACCTTTAAAGGCTAATGGAGAAGTCCACATATATGCAGAGTATACGTGTACACTGAATAAAGTGTTACAACAGCACGCATATCCAGTGCCTGTGGTGAGCCACATTCTGGCCTCCCTCAAAGGGGGGCGCCTTTTTGCAAAACTTGATTTAGCACAGGCCTATCAATAGCTACCTGTTGATGAGGCAACTGCAGAGGCCCAGAAAATTGTAACACATAGAGGGGCCTTTAAGGTTAACAGACTGCAGTTTGGGGTTAATGTAATTCCTGGCATATTTCAAAGTGTCATGGAATGCACACTTCGTGGTATTCCTGGGGACTGTCCCTACTTCGATGATGTCCTCATTGCTGGGAGTCATCTCAAAATCTAGCAGAAAGATTAAGGGCTGTCTTGTTGCATTTCCACCAAGCAGGCCTTAAATTAAAGCAAGACAAATGCAAAATAGGAGTCGCTTCCACTGACTTCTTAGAATTCAGGATTGATGCTCAAGGCATCCACCCTGCTAAATCTAAGCTTCACGTGATTCAGCAGACCCCAAGGCCCACATCCAAGAGTGAGCTGCAAGCTTTCTTGCGGCTCTTAAATTTTTACCATGCATTTCTCCCACATAAGGCTGCAGTGGCAGAGCCGTTACACCGGCTCTTAGACAAGCAGGCTCCATGGCAGTGGACTAAAATCCATGACAGGAGTTTCAATGAGGTTAAGGCCTTGCTCTCTTCAAATGCTGTATTAGCACATTTCAATGAGCAACTGCCTGTGTGCATCGCATGCAATGCATCTCCTTATGGGGTGGGAGCAGTACTTAGCCTCCTGAAGGCTGATGGGACACAAGTCCCTGTAGCCTACTATTCAAGGACTCTGTCATCTGCAGAGCGGAATTATGCTCAGATTGACAGAGAAGCCTTGGCCATAGTGGCTGGCATAAAGAAATTCCATGATTTCTTATATGGCCGCCACTTCACGGTCTATACAGACCATAGGCCTCTGCTGGGTTTGTTTACTACCAACAAACAGACACCACACATTATTTCCCCGCGTATGCTGAGATGGTCAATTTTCCTGTCAGCATATAATTATACACTCATCCACAAACCGGGAAAAGAGATGTGTCATGCAGACGGCCTCAGCAGATTACCTCTCAAACAAATAGAGGCAGATCCTGCTCCTGCTATTAATATTCTTTCCATTTAGGACAGCGGTTCTCAACCTGTGGGTCGTGACCCCATTTGGGGTCGAACGACCATTTCACGGGGGTCGCCAAACAACGCAGTCCGCCATTTCCCCCCCCCCTTTTCCTTAGCTGTGCTACTCCCTCTTATTCTATTGGCTTTTGAAAGCCAATAGAATAGACTCTCTTGAATAGAGTCTAATTCTATTGGCTTTCAAAAGCCAATAGGAATTGTCCAGGCTGTCTCCGCCCTGCTGAGCCCGCCAAAAGTCCCAGTCTGAAAACGGTGCTGCAAGTTGTCTGCAGTGAAGGCGAACTTTCTTGAAGTTTTCACTCCTCCCTGCTGAGCAACTACTAAATGTAAGTAAAAGAGGGCCAGGGTTGGGAGGTGGGAGGCCGGCGGGCGCAGGGAGGGTTGCTGGCGCACGTGGGGCCCGGTGGGTGCCTTACCTCCCTTGGGCTGGGCATTCCCCTTCAATCTCTCCTTCCTTCCTTCCTTCCTTCCTTCCTTCCTTCCTTCCTTCCTTCCTTCCTTCTGAGCTGAGTTGGGATGCCGAGCCGATCCCCACTGGTTGCCCAGCCATGCTCCGCCCCCAGCAACCCTAAAAAGCACTGTGGGAGAGTGGGGAATGCTGGGAGTTGCAGTTCATCACCATCTGGAAAAAATCCTTCCTTCCTTCCTTCCTTCCTTCTCCAAAGTGGGAGGTGAAGGGGCGGGTGGGTGGGAGGGGGTCGACCAGAAGGGAACCGAGTCTGATAAGGGTGAAAGTTGAGTGAGCTTTCCCCCCTCACCCGTCTCTCTGCCTCCCTTTGTGCAGCGGCG
Source organism: Bothrops alternatus (assembly GCA_034064705.1). Taxonomy (NCBI): domain Eukaryota; kingdom Metazoa; phylum Chordata; class Lepidosauria; order Squamata; family Viperidae; genus Bothrops; species Bothrops alternatus. The sequence goes on along the minus strand of JARGCV010000179.1, from coordinate 1,456,648 downwards.
TCTCTGGCTGCTGCCTTCCCAGTCACCGAGAAAGGGGGAAAAAAGCCGTGAGTGAGTTCCCCTTTCTGCCTTGTTGCTGAAAGCTATTTTTTTTAAAATGACCACTCGTTCAGAACTCCTCGGGGCTTGTTTGCATGAGCTTGTGGCAGATCAGTAAATAAAGGGGTGGGGGAGCCAAACCGTCCAAGGCGTTTGCACCCTGAACGTGTGGACGCTGCTTTCATGACTTGCCACCACCACCCCCCTCTCTTCCCGCCCTGCTCGGGCAATGCGCGGCTGCTGCAGCTGCAGCTGGCTGAGCTGAGCTGGGACGCCGAGCCGATCCCCACGCCTTCAGGTTTCCCGGCCGTGCTCCGCCCCCAGCAGCCCTAAAAAGCACTGTGGGAGAATGGGGAATGCTGGGAGTTGTAGTTCATCACCATCTGGGAAAAAAAATCCTTCCTTCCTTCCTTCCATCCATCCATCTCCTTCCCTTCCCCTTCAATCTCTCCTTCCTTCCTTCCTTCCTTCCTTCCTTCCTTCCTTCCTTCCTTTCCCCTTCAATCTTCCTTCTCCATCTCCTTGCTTTCCCCTTCAATCTTCCTTCCTTCCATTTCCATCCCTTCCCCTCCCCTTCAATCTCTCTCTCCTTCCTTCCTTCCCCCTTCAATCTCCTTCCTTCTCCATCTCCTTCCTTTCCCCTTCAATCTCTCTCTCCTTCCTTCCCCCTTCAATCTCCTTCCTTCTCCATCTCCTTTCTTTCCCCTTCAATCTTTCCTTCCTTCCATCTCCATCTCCATCCCTTACTCTTCAATCTCTCTCTCCTTCCTTCCTTCCCCCTTCAATCTCCTTCCTTCTCCATCTCCATCTCCTTCCTTTCCCCTTCAATCTCTCCTTCCTTCCTTCCTTCCTTTCCCCTTCAATCTTCCTTCTCCATCTCCTTGTTTTCCCCTTCAATCTTCCTTCCTTCCTTCCATCTCCATCACATCCACTTCAATCTCTTTCTCCTTCCTTCCTTCCTTTCCCCTTCAATCTCCTTCCTTCTCCATCTCCTTCTTTTCCCCTTCAATCTTCCTTCCTTCCTTCCCCTTCCCTCCCTCCCAACATTTTTGAGCAAGGAAGAGTAAGCTTCTCCAGTGAGCACTGCTATATTGTTTTTGTAATTCATCACTATGCTTTAAAATTATGTTCAATTCGTAACAATGAAAATACACCCTGCATATCAGATATTTACATTGCGATTCCAAACAGTAGCAAAATTACAGTTATGAAGTAGCAACGAAAATAATTTTATGGTTGGGAGTCACCACAACATGTGGAACTGTATTAAGGGATCGCAGCATTAGAAAGGTTGAGAACCACTGATTTAGGAGTTGCATGAATCTCCCCTCAATGCTAGGGACATGGCTGCAGAAAACTGCCACAGATCACACACTCACACGCGTGCTGACATGGGTCTTGTCAGGATGGCTTGACATGTGTCCAGATGCTGCGTTTCAAAGCTTTTGACAAAGAAGGCATGAACTGTCTACATTTAAGGGGTACCTGTTATGGGGTAGTAGTTATCCCAGCCTCCCTGAGGTCTAGAATCATATCCTCTCTGCATGATGGACATCCGGGCATTGTGCACATGAAAGCGCTTGCACGCAGCCATCTTTGGTGGCCGGAGCTTGATAAAGCTATCGAGGCCCAGGTGCACGGGTGCCAGGTGTGCCAACAATCACGGCCTGAAATGCCTCAGGCCCCTGTACACAGGTGGGAGGAGACACAAACCTCTTGGTCAAGGGTACATTTAGATTATGCTGGGCCCTTTCAGGGGCAATTCTTCCTTATCCTTGTGGATAGCCATTCCAAGTGGCTAGAGGTTGTACCTGTCTCCTCCACTACTACTGCCAGGACTATCCAGGTGTTGAGAGGAATCTTCGCTACCCATGGCCTCCATGATGTCCTCGTTTCTGACAATGGTCCTCAATTTACTTCTTTTGAGTTCCAGGCTTTCCTTTAGGCCAACTTGATCTGGCACACAACGTCAGCTCCTTTCCACCCTTCCACCAACGGGCAAGCTGAATGGATGGTGCGCACCACCAAAGACGCACTCAAAAGAATCACGCACGGTAGTTGGCATCACAGGTTAGCAGATTTTCTTCTTGCACACCGCATTACACCATGCACTGCCACTGGAAAGAGCCCAGCTGAACTCCGCTGGGGTCGCCGCCTCATCATGAAGTTGGACAGACTGCACCCAGACCGGGTGGCTTCACAGGTGTCGCAGCCACAGGCACCTAGGTGGGCGATCTGGTCTGGGCAAGGAACTATGGTCCTGGACATCTCTGGGTCTCTGCTGTCATCTGCAAGGTCTCGGGGCCGCTCTCATACAAAGTGACCTTGGGAGATGGCCGCGTCCTTCGGCGTCATTTTGACCAACTGCACTGGCAGTTGTCCCCCAATGTTTCTGCTCCTGACTCTGCTCTCGGGGGGAGGGAGACCAGGAACAAGCTCACACTTCAGGTCAAAATCCTGAGAATCCATCTTGCAGTGCCTGAGGTTTTCCACAGGGCGCTGTTAATGTCCCAGTGGGTAAGCAAGGGTCATCCCAGAGTTCAGCAAGTGCTCCAAACAGGAAGTCATCCCAGGGGGTGGCCTGCACATCCACAAGTGCACCAAACAGGAATTCTCCTGAGAAGGGGTTTGCCATAGAGGAGGCTCCTGACTCTGGCACCTCGGCAACCTACACAGGGGACTGGAACTATTGGGGCACAGCTGCAATGCAGGTCAAGTCCGAGACTGGTCATGGGCTCAAGGGACAAAGTTCCCAGAAGCAGTCCATGGTGGAAGGGGAGACCTCCGCTCTACTATTGGGCTTGGGGATTTTCTTCGCTCCAAGGGAACCTGGCTGGAGTCCAGAAGACTCAGCCAGCCCGCCGCAACGGGGGTCACCTGTCATTTATGGGCATCAAAGTCCTAATCTATCGAGCCCACCAGATGGGCCGGTAGGCCAGGCACCATTAAGTAAAAGTCCTGGTCTGCCTAGCCTGGCAGGTGAGCTGAAAGGCCAGGCACCCTCCCTGACCTTGCATAGGTCACAAAGGGCTAAAGCCCCTCCCAAGCATCTGGGAGACTATGTGAGGTTTCTGTCATCACAAAGGAACCTTGCTGGTCTGTCACTGGGTGATGGGGATCTACACTTGGTAGAGCATAAACACACTAATTATAATTTTGGAGAGCGGTTTGTTTAAGTTAACTTTATTATTTTATAAAGATGTTCTGCCTGTGTGCTGGGCAGGGGAATTCTTTTTTTTTCCTGCCAGGGAACAAATATAATTGTGTGTTTCATCAAGGGAGGAGAGGTGTTGTGTCCTGGGCCTGATGAGGCAGTTCAACAGGCCCAGAAATGTTGCAAATGGTCCCGGGTATCCCCAAAACTGCCCGGGACCAGACTGGTTGGCACCGGCCTTGCACACAGGCGCAAGGCGCAAACAAAGGAGATTTATGATAGGCTGTTTGGGAAACTATAAACGGCCTGCGAGCCTGTTGGGTTACTGAGTGGTGACGTGGAATGAATAAAGAAGAACCTGGTTACAACGTGAGTGTGTGTGTCGCTTCAATGTCATGAACCCCAAGACGTAAAAGTAACACAGAACACTCCATTGTGTTTGTTAAATGTTGGCTTCATGTGGCAACTGCTGTCCACTGATTTCATCCTTAAATTACTTTTTCTTATTCTGCCAACCATCATTTGCTGCTGTTCTCTTGCACAGCCTAAGGTTCTTAATTCAGTAGGCAAAAGAGTTATGCAATGCAAGCACTAGTGCTGGTCTGAAGTATTGCATTTGTTTTTTATCCAGTTTGCTTTGAAAGTTATCACCCAGTGAGAAAAATCACTCTATTTTATTGATATTCACATGGGTGGAATGTGGTGTTCTTGTACTTACTTACTTATCATGGGGCCAAAAGATGTATTTAAACATCCAATCTTTTTATTGAATAACCATTTTTCCAGCAATATAAGCTTCATTTCTCCACATTCAATTCAAGCCTAAAGAAAGGTGTCTCTTGGGTTTTCTCAATAGTACTGCTACAGTCAATGCTAAAGAAGATCCTTCCCCAGAAGAGTTTTCTTTCAGAGATTTGGTAGAGAATTTTAAAAACCATTGGCGCCTAGTTCTAGCCAGCATATGGTACAAGTAGTCCTCAACTTACAGCCATTCATTTAGTGACCATTCAAAGTTACAACAACACTGAAAAATGTGACTTACCACCAGTTCTCAACACTTATGGATCATCACATGAAATATTCAGAAGGGAAAAGCTGAGAAAGGATACCAGGAAATGAGTAAAGGCTGTGAGAAACAAAGACAGTTTAAAAATTTCTGTTTAGTACTAAATATAATTTTTTTAAAAATTACATTTATTGTGGCTGCCCACTCAGAAGATTCTGAGCAGCTTACAGTAGCCAAATATAGAATTAAAAACGTGGAAGAAAGCATGGCAGCCTGGACAAAAACAATTGTAACAATAATGTGATAGCGGCTCAACAGATACCCTTACCCCAGGCCTGAAATCACAGCCAAGCCTTAAGGGCCTTCAGGAAAATGGATGTCATATATATTTCTGGGGGGGATACTGTTCCAGAGGGCAGAGGAAGGAACCTAGAGAGCACATTTGTTTGGTCCCACAAGATGGCAACATTTAACTGAGGGCTCATGGAGCATACCTCTGTGCCTAAATATACCAGATAGGAGGATAGGAGTCCCTCAGATAACCAGGCCCTACACCATGGTAAGATGACAGAATAGAATAACAGAATTGGAAGCGACCTTGGAGGTCTTCTAGCCCAGGGGTAGGCAACCTCGGCTCTTTTATGACTCATGCTATGCTGACTCAGGAATTCTGGGAGTTGAAGTCCATGAGTCATAAAAGAGCCAAGGTTGCCTACTCCTGTTCTAGCTCAATTCCTTGCAGGAGAACCTTTCAAACAAATGACTATCTAATCTCTTCTTAAAAACCTCCAGGAATAGAGCACACATAGCTTTTGCAGGCAAGCTATTCCACTAATCAATTGTTATTCCTATCAGCAAATTTCTCCTTATTTCTAGATTGGTTCTCTCCTTAATTAGTTTCCATCCAATAAACCACATAACAGGAATATGTCGATGAAGATGCTCAGTCATCCAGGTAGAGCTGTCTGGAAGTTGAGTCATGTCAAGTGGACTTATTTTTTTGTAGGTTTGAGACAGTTTGCTGCCCATTCAAGCAGCTTCTTCTATCTGAAGCAAATTGATTAGGAGAATGTGAGTAGGCAGAGTGCCGTTGGAATGTGCCAACTCCTTAAATTCTTAGGGATATTCCCATACCAACCTCAGGGCTTCTTCCCCAAATGTGTGGCAATATGTCAGTGAAGATTCTCAATCATCCAGGTAGAATTGTCTGGAAGAGAGTCATCAAAATTGGACTTATAAGTGAGGATAGTGAGGAATATAAACAGACAGCAAGAAAAATAGCAGACTATAGGAATCACCTATGACTCAGCCTAGTTGGTATATTCCAACAACTTGGCTATTCACCCTAATCAACTTGTCCAGGTTGAAGAAGCTGCTTGGATGGATAGCAAAACATCTTGTGGGAAAAAGAGCTTATTGTTTTTACAGAACTGTGAGAATACATGCTAGCCTGTGAAGCGAATAGATTGTATGCATTTTAATCTCATGAGCCTAGCTTGAAGCTTGAGAATTGTATCTGGGAAGGTCTATGCTACGCTGAAAACCAGTCCTAATCAGAATTTACTGATATGATAGCAACTTTAGAGACAACCCCTAGGAACTAACAACCATAAAAGAAAATTTGTAAATAAGGACTGGGGGAAGATAGAATTAGGGGAGTGGGTGAAGTAATCAGGGGTGGAAATAATATATTCACTTTAGGAGCTTTGGATAGGTTGTGACGACATGATTACAGTATGATTACTAAGCCAATGAAGAAGAGGTGGGAGGTAAACTTGTAACGGCAACGGGGAATATCAAGAACGAATATATTCATGTCCACTATGTTTGCACTTGTATGCACAAGGAGCACCCCCTTTGCAAAGGAAAACAAATACATTTCCATTGTTTTCTTTTGGAAGTTTTGGCTTGTGATTATTTATTTCAACTAGACAACAAATCCCACAATTTCAACCCCAAAATAAATCCAGCTGCCATGACTCAGCTGTCAAGAATGACATTATGGTAGCTATGTGCCGCTTCATTTCAACTTGCCATTAGAGTAAGGAGAGGGAGGTGATGCTTTACAATGGATTAGATCACGGGTGTCAAATTTGCCACGTGTATCGCAACTTTTATTTGCATTGCTGGAGCTGAGGTGGGTGCGGCCTCCACATGATGCAACCGGCCCGCAGGTCGGCAGTTTAATCTCTCTGGATTAGATGGAGAAATGAAACCTCTACAATTCTGCTGAAGACCGTGAGAGTCTGAAAGCTTTCCAAGGATACTGCAGCAGGTGTGGAGAGAACAAAGTGAAATTGTTTACATGGACTATGTGAGAGGGTGGGGTTTTGACCAGAGAAATTACTGTTTAATTCTATGAACTGGTGTGCGGGAACCTCAGAATTAGTTTTGCTTTGACATTACCATGCTGCGTATTCAATAAACAGATTTTCAGAAATGGAATGAACCTGGAATTTTATTTGGATTCTTGAGCTGGATGTTGACATCAACTTTCAGACATATAAAAGGGACCTTCTAGAAAGAAACTGTTTATGAAAATTGCCATTTAAAATACAGTATTGTCTGTGTAGTGTTGTCCTCATTACCTCATAGCTTTTCCATATATATGTCACTGACCATGCTAAGCATCTGATGTGCTGATGTATACGCTGAGGTGTTCCTGTTGCTCTCTTGTTTTCTTCTAGACATTTTATCACCCAACTAGGTAACATCATGAGTGCTGATTATTTGGGCAATGAAACATCTACAAGAAAACAAGTAGGCTCAGAGAGCACCAAGGACCCCTTCGTTTCAACCCTGAGCTACAAATAGTCTCCTTTATTGATGTATATTCTAGTTTGCATAACTTTATTCAGATAGTTCTCAACTTACCATGGATTGCTTAGTGCATTCAAAGTTCTGTGGTCCACAAGCGAGTTGATCCTGGTGCAGATGCCAATCAGAGCCAGACATGAAAGGTGGTTGAAGGAACTTGTATTGAAGTATTTCAGCAAAAGGGTTTCAGCAACCAAAGTAGCCAGGACCCCAGACAATACACAAATAAAAATTTTATATAGTTATGATTAAGGAAGTTAACTTCCTAAGAATCACTCATTGGTTCCTTGACATGTTTCTTTTGATTGGGTTCTTCTACTTTACTCCTTCATACATTGCATGTTTATGATACTAAACCTTCTTATCAAAAGGGGTGTTTTACTATTATAAGTTAGAGGTCACCAAAGTTTATGTCTATATGCCTTAGCTAGCATCCTTTTAACAATGTCCTTCCAACATTACTTTCCTGTAACATTCTTGTTGCTAGGCAACAGTGTAGTGTCCCACCATTGGTTACTGGTCTTGTTACACTCATCACAGTTGCAACTTTCTGCCTCGGCAATTCCTTTAACAAACTTCCCTAATTCTGACCTCAGTTTCAATAAACCTATTGGGAGATACTAATGAATGACTCAGACCTAAAGTTCCAATGGTCATCCCTGATGGTCACATGATCACACTTTGGGCATTTGCAACCAGATTGCATTGATGGCTTTTTGCATTGTCCTGGAGTCATGTGACCACATTTTATAATGGTTTTGCCAAAACTTGGCATTTATTTATTTATTTTATTTGGTTTGTATGCCACTCCTCTCCAGGGGATGTTTGTTTTTCAGCAAATCCCACCCCCCATGGCATTGGTTGACCTAACAATCAGGGCAACTACTGCAAAAAGTTGTAAAATGGCATTACAGCCATCTTGAGTTATGATCATGATGGCCGAATTCCATTATAGTTATAACCTGAGGTCTATCTGTATACAGTAGTTGCATTCATGCCAGTTTTTAGATCAGCTTTGCTTTTTCTGGTACCATACCAACAAAATTTGGGCTTCATCAGAAATGTGTGCTGGTCTTCCATTTTAAAACAAGTTTAAAACTCTTGAGGAAAATAGTGAAAGGAATTTTTCCTACAGGGTTCATCTGAGTTTAGGCTTCCTCCTTCCTATATCCATCTTCAATCACATGAGGCCATTTGAAGATTCAATTCCACCAAGTTAAAGAAGAATAGAAATAACAAGCATTAAAACCAAGCAGGTGCTCTGCTGTAGGCAATGAACTTCATTTTCTATTTAGGGGACAGCACTGCAATTCAACTGTTTAGCTTTTTTGCCTAAATACATTTACCAAGAAGAAAGTTCCATCAGGCTAGCATGGAATTTAGTTCCATTGCCTATATTTACGAATGCTGCCTAGGCAAAAATCAATAGTTTGTGTGATAAATAGGATGATGTGATGTAAAATGTGGCCAAGACAGAAGGAATAATTTTTTTTTCACATTGCAGATAATTAATCAGTGGAATTCATTAGCACAAAGCCGGGCGATAGCCACTAGCTGGATAATTTTAAAGGGGAATTGAATAAATTAATAACAACTGGTCTACTGAGAGCTATTACACAGAAGATTCAAATGTTACCTCCTAATTAATGGCTGCATACTTCCCAGTACCAACTGCAGGAGACAACTGCAGGAAAAGGGTATGTTTCCAAGCTTCCAAAGGTAAAAGTAGTCCTCAACCATTCATTTAGTGACCGTTCAAAGTTAGAATAGCACTGAAAAAGTGACTTATGACCTTTGGAACATCCCCACAGTCAAAATTCATGATCAAAATTCAACTGCTTGGCAACCGGTATGTATTTATGACGGTCACAGAGACCCAGGGTCATGTGATCACCTCCTGTGGCCTTCTGACAAGCAAAGTCAGTGGGGAAGCTGGATCCATTTATTAACCATGTTATTAATTTAACAACTCAGCCATTCACTTAACAAATGTAGCAACAAAAGTCCTCACTTAACAAATTTCTCACTTAGCAACATAAATCGGGGCTCCGTTGTAGTAATAAATTAAGAACTACCTGTATGTTACCTAGGTCTGGTAATGAAATTCTGCAATAAAGCAACCAAGCTCTATGTTTCTATTGTGTTGTGTTAGATCAGGAGGGAAAGAATAAGTCGATTTGGGATTTAAATCAGCAATGAAATAAAGATCAAATTGTTACTGGCCCAAAGCCCTTTAGCCTAGAACAGCTTGGGTTTATTACAACCAAGAAATTTGAAGAAGTAAAAAATATATGTCAGTGCTGGGTATGACATAGTGTGCATCTGGTTAGTTGTCAAGAAAATAGCAAGCAAGAAATCAGATGGCAAGTTTGCTTTTGCTGTTAGCACAACAGTCTTAAGAGGACAAGCTGTGTGTGTATTCAAGGAAATGCTGCACCACTGAACTTTAATTAGTGGTGAAATATAATCCAAGCTAAATCAAACAGGGCTTCTATTTATTCTTGTAGAATTCAACTCAATATCTCTCAGACTCCCATTGTGCCTGTAATTCCTAGTTAGCATTTAATTGTATCTATTTAATTTTAATGACCAAAGGCCTCTAACTGAATGGCAGCTATGACTCCTGTTGCTAAGGAGCAGACGGAAAGCTACGGCAGCTCACACTTTAGTTGAGCAAACTTGCATGTGAAAACTTCTGCGATGAAAAATATGTACACCCGAAGAAAGCAGACAGTTTAGGGTTATTTGATCAGTCTGTGTTGCTTGGTTGTTTCTGTGATGTTTTAAATACAGTATATGTTAGTGTTACCCATTTCAAGGCTTGTGTTGGTTGTACTATAGTGTGTTGACTGGGCCAGCACTTTTCAATAAAGTTGCATGGACATCCTTTTGTTAGAAGATGTTATATAGGTAATCTGTTTCACTTTTCTGATGTTCCAGGCCATTGCAGTGTGTTTGTCTGAATAATGTTATTACACAGCTCTTCTTGTGGGAGGTTGGGTTGTTACTTTGATAAAGGAGCACTTAGTTGTGTGGGTGGTTTTTTGATAGACTTGCATTTCTAATTTGCTGTCATTTTCTCTGCTCATGAACATGTCCAATAAGTGTTGTTTTCTCTTTCCTTTGTGAATTTTATCCCTTTGAAGATATTGCTGATTGTTTCATGTGTCTTCTTTAGTTGTTCCTTTTTATTATGACAAAGACAAATATTTTTGGTTGTATGTGTGGGAGTACTACAGTTTCTAGATGTTGTATGATAGTCTCTGCTATGAAACCTGAGAATATGGTTCCATGGGTATTCCTCTGATTTGTTATTATATCTGTACATCAAACTGAAAATAGGTAATGAGGCAGAGATGGATGAGATCCAAGATTCTGGCTATTTCAATCTTTGTGTATTTGGCTAGGTATGTTTAGGATGGGGGGGGAATTGCATACTACCGCTGCCATCGATTCTTTTTCTAGTTCTGTATCTATGGGCATGAAGAATGACATCAAATGAAGCCATGGTTTCACCTTCTTCTATTTTGGGGTCATTGATGATGATGATGATGATGATGATGATGATGATGATGATGATGATGATGATGATGATGATGATGATGATGATAATAATAATAATAATAATAATAATAATAATAATAATAATAATAATAATAATAATAATAATAATAATATAAAGTTGGAAGGGACCTTGGAGTTCATCTAGTCCAAACCCCTGCTAAGGCAGGAAACCCTATACCATTTCGGACAAATGGCTGTCCATTCTCCTCTTAAAAACTTCCCGTGTTGGAGCATTCACCGCTTCTGGAGGCAGGTTGTTCCACTGGTTATTGGTTCTAACTGTCAGGAAGTTTCTCCTTAGTTCTAGGTTGCTTCTCTCCTTGATTAGTTTCCATCCGTTGCCTCTTGTCCTGCCTTCAGAGGCACTGTAGTGGGAAAGAGTATTTACTCCCCTTTATGAAATGTCCAAGCTTATGTTTTAGTTGGAGTCCCTGATATTGATATTGATACAATTGGATGAAGAGGTATGTTTCGGTTGTATATATTGAGGCCTACATAGAAGCATGGAAGGATGGATCCATTGCTTTTCATCCACTGCTTTTAGATTTGATCTTTCTTAATTAAGTGATTGGAGGTTTTTGTGATCTTGTTGTCCAACTTTTAAATTGGGTTGGTGTTCACCAGAATGTAGGTCCCTTTATCCTCCACTAATTCTTTGGTTTATTACACTATGTGTAATAGAGTTGGTCTAGATATCCATCAGATAGAGAATAGCCATGAAAGAGTCAGGATTGGTTATTCCAAAATTTCCAAAATTGGCCTTTGAAGATTGAAATTTATTGCTGAATATTATATGATTAAAACCAAGCAATCTGCTTTATTCAATAAACCACGGATCAGTTAACTATGAATAAATATATCTTAAAAATATGTCTTAGAAATACCATTCATTGAACAGTGACAGAATGTTTCCTCTCTACCAGTGATGGCGAATCTTTTAGAGACCGAGTGCCCAAACTGCAACCCAAAACCCACTTATGCATCATCAGGTGCCGGGTGGTTGTGGCTCATTGGCTGGGTGTGGCCCATTGAGTGGGTGTGGCCCATTGGGTGGGCGTGGCTACGGTGGTAACAGCAGACTGGGTGGGACTAAAGTTCAATCAATAAATTCCAACTTTGCAAGATCTTTTTTTTCCCACGAGTAGTTGAAATTGACTGATTGGTTGAACCTTTTTTTTTTTTGCACATGGTGGTGGAGACCTAAAGTGAAAAGGTTTTATAAAACCCAGCTGAAGGCCTAGGACTGGGGTGGCGGTGTGCGTGCCCACAGAGAGGGCTCTGAGTGCCGCCTCTGGCACCCATGCCATAGGTTCGCCACCATTGCTCTATACTAATAATTAACTTTTTTACATTTTAGAAAATAAGTTCAGACCCATGGTCCAACAATGACATTTTCATCTTCAGTGGATTGAAGGAAATGCCACCAGGGTGCAGCAAAATAAAAATTCCCAACCTCTATCAGCTTTTAAGACATAAGCAAGAAAGATATTGGAGCTCTCTTTCTTAAAAGTAATACATGACTTCCTTCTTACATTACTGGCTTCCTTCCTCTTGCCTCTTTAGCAAAGGGTAATAATTTTGGATAAATCTGTTTCCCCTGTGCTTATCTTTATTCCCTGTCCATCAAGGAACATCAATCAACTTGGTCCATTTGACAAGTTCTTACATCTTTGCCTTGTCCCATTCTTCTTTCTCTTTCTTTGCTAAGAAAGACCCACCATCTGCCTTCCAAACCGTTAATCAAAAGAGATATGCATAACCTTCCTTTTGAATTATTCATATACCTTCTTATGTACAGAATTTAAATTCTGGAGGGACTAAGTAGTGGAAGCTCAGAGGACAAAGGAGAAAGAAATAAAACAAGAGAACAGTGCTAAACAATCAGCAAGATGTACTACAGTTATGAAAAAAATCAAGAGATTCAAGAACAATACATGTTTATCAATGATAAGATAATATTTTCTCAAGTTGATCTTGACTTTTGGTGACTAGTCCTTCCTTCCTTCCTTCCTTCCTTCCTTCCCTCGTGGTCTGGTCTTCCACTACTAGATCTTCTGTCCAAGATTTACTAGCTCAAAACTTCCTTAGCTTTCCTGAGTTTAGCCAAGGTCAGCTAAATGCTATCCTTAGCTGAATTTATCAATAATAAAAATCCATATTAATTTCTTACAAATGTAACTGTCATCACTTCCCCAGCTCCCAAACTTTATGTAATTATAATTTGCTGAAGGTATTATTCCATTGATCCTTTTATAAAATTAATATCTAAAATTCTTGGAAACAGAGAAAATTACTAGAAGAATGAACATATGTAAAGTTACAGCATGGATGCCAAAAGGAATGACTTCTTATAAATACAAAAAGGGTCTTTGCAGGTATTCAAGAGATATCCACAGTGTATGGATATCCCCATTTTTAAGGGGAAGGTCAAATAAGGTCTGATAAGGTCAAAAAAGTCATAATGAGTCACAACTGCCACAGTGTAATCAAAGCCCTCTCTTTTTTTATGTACAACAAGCAAAGCTTTGATCACATCTTGGTGATTGCTATCTTGACATTTTGAGCATATCTTATGGATACTGCTACCTAAGATACTAATTCTTTCAGAAGATTAACTGACTATATATACATGTTTTTATGGAGAAAAAAGCATATGATTTTGGAAACATAGATGTTTGTAATAATATTAATATGGGCATAAAATAAAATCCATAGGCAATAGAAGAAGCATAATCCTAGTTGGAATTGTACACTATTGTGAACCTATTCTTTCTCTTTTCTCCTGGAAAAACACTTACATAATTCTTTCCACTCTTCCTTGTTTTGTTTTCTGTATTTTTATCCTTAATTGTAGGTTGCAAGATATAAAGCAGTTTCTGAAACCTTTCAATTTTATTTGCAAAGACACCAAAAAAAATGACATAATCAGGACAGTATAAAAATTCTGATCTGAGAATTCAGCTCAAAAATAATTTGATCAAATCCCCACTTTGAATTCACTTTCTGACTCTTACAAGCAATGTTAAATCATGGAATCGAATTGGATCAACTTTCTGAGCCAAACCAACCCCATTTGGCAATGTAATTCCAAGTGTCAAACTGAATCAATTTTGTTTTCCCAAATAAATCACACTCTGAACCTAATTGGCTTGAATCAACATTTCAATGAGAGCTGAGTCAGGTACTCCTAAAATTTCTTTAGCAAGGACTGGAGACCTTTGCAAAAGAGATGCGATCAAGTTAAGAATGCTGGAACGTGGTGTGCATCATAATAAGTAGGTGAGGTTTTTCATTTAAAAGACTGTAAAGCTGTCTTTTCTGAAATTATATGGGCACCAAGCAATATAGATGATAAAAATAAAAAGAGGAAGAGCAGAATATAAAAAGTTTTATGCAGCAGAGAAGTGTGCTATGATGAGCTTGCAACTTTTAAATTCCTAGGATAAAGTCCCAGGACTGGAGGAGACAATCACTACAGAGAACAAAGACCAGGGGTCAAAAGCTTTGGAATTCTCCTGTCAGGCTTCTAAACTTGCATGGTCCTCACAAAAAAGGGGGGGTCCTTTTTGATGGGGGGCAATACTGGAACAGTTGGCCCAGAACAGATATTGTTTCCCACAAGGTGCGCTAACATTATACCTCTGCATTTTGCTTTACATTAGAATGAAACACAGCCAGCTTTAACCTCTCAGAATAATAGGAAGGCTGTAGTTAATCTTCTAAGACTCTATTTCTACTGCTATATGTACAGGTTGTCTTTATGACTATTCATTCAGCAATCATTGAAATTATGATGGTGCTGAACAAAGGGTCCTAGGACTTGTGTCCAAAGTTATAGCTGTGCTCCTGCAGTCAGATGATAAAAATCCAGGCATCTGGCAGCCCACCTGCATTTATGAAGGCAGGAGAAGAAATTGGATAGCCATTTGTCCAGAATGGTCTAGGCCAGTGGTGGTGAACCTATGGCACGTGTGCCAGAGGCGGCACTCAGAGCCCTCTCTGTGGACTTGCTCCAGCAGAGTTGGCCAGAGTAGCAAGCACCTGGTGTTTGGAAGCGACGGGGCAGGAAGTGAGTGAGCAAGCGGCATTGCCCCCCCCAGGGACGCCCTGGAGATAGTGAGGGACTGGGCCCTGCAGCCCTGGCCCCAACCCCGCCCCACCCAGCAGCCCCAAGGAGGCGGTGAGCGCACGGGGGCCAACAGCATCCAGCAGCAGGGGCTGTATAGCCCGCTGTGAATACCAGGGTGGCCCTCCAGCAGCACACGGAATTGGGAGAGCACATGATGTTTTGGTTGGAGAGCTAGTCACCACTGGTCATCTCCTCAGCCCCTCGAGGGTCTTGCCTTTGGCCCATGGGTGGAGCACATTCCCCTTGTGCACCTCGGTACTACCACGGCTGCCGGCCACTCACGCAGATCCATTAGACCACTTCCCAGAGCTACAGGCCTGCCGAGCACGAAGGAGGTGAAGCGGTTGGCTAGGAAGCTCCACGTAGAGGTGGTAGAGCACGCCCATGGCCAGCAGGCAAAAGGCCACCCCAAGCAGGGAAAGCCGTATCCCCATCAATGTCATGGCCGCCCAAGCCTAGCAGAGATGGGGGGCATGCAATCCTAGCTGGGATTGGGGGGGCATGGCACCGATAGGGATCCAGCTTTCCCTGCTCGGGGTGGCCTTTGGCTTGCTGGTCATGGGCATGCTCTACCACCTCTACTCGAGCTTGCTAGCCAGCCATTTTACCTCCTTTGTGCTGGGCGGGCCAGGCACTCTGGGCAGTGATGGCAGCCTAATGGACCTGCGCAAGCTGCTGGTGATGGCAGCCCGAGGCAGGGCCAAGGTGCATGAGGGGAACAGGCTCCACATGCGGGCCAAGGGCAAGATCTGCGAGGGGGCCCAGATGACCACCAGTGACCTCTCTCCAACCGCAAGCAAAAACAGATGGGATGGAGTAGGCACGTCCAGCAGTCTGCATCATGTAACTCCCCCCTCCCCTACTCCGCCGGCTGCTGGAGGGCTGATCCGATATTGGCAGCAGGCTATGGAGCCTAGAGTGTGCCGGTCAAGGGGCTGGCAGGCTGTGGCTGCTGACGGACACCATTGGCCCCATCCCCTGCCTCACCTTGCCTTGCCCCACGGCAATGGCACCCCTGCCCTGCCCCACCTCATCCTGCAGGGCAACCTTGCTGCCCACCACCCCACCCGCCAGAGACCCCTGATCTCCCCCAACCTTGCCCGGCCCCCACAGGCGTCCCTCCCATGAGCAACATCAAGATGGCCACGCCCACCCTGCCTACGCCCACGTAGTCTGCAATGACCAACGCAGCCATGCCCAACCAGTAGGCAATGCCCTACACACACCCTGAGAGCACCACAATGCTGATGCTGCCCTGACACTTTGTGATAAATAAGTGGGTTTTTGGGTTGCAGTTAATTTGGGCAGTGAAACGTCTGCAAGAAAACAAGCAAGATCAGAGAGCACCAAGGATCCCTCATTTCAGCCCTGAGCTATCAATATTCTTTATTGGCTGCAGAATAATTCTCCCACGATTACCAGCCCCATCATAGTGGCTAATAGTAAATGAAGCTGTATCTGGATAGCATCTCCAGGGAAAGAACTGGAACTGGCCAGCATTACATGCAATCCAAACTGTATAATGTAATTCTAGGTCTGGTTTCCCAACCTGTTTCTTGGCTTGTAGTATAAATAGGTATTTACTCCATATGGAATTGGATCAAAATAACCTAATGGAAACTTGGTCCATTTGAAATCAGCAGGTGAAGTGAATTATTGCTTAGCTTCATTGGAATCTAACTTCAATCACAGGTAAGTCAGTCACCTTAAATGAATTCAGTCTTGGCTCACAAGACGCTTACTTAAGAGATACTTTAAAAATAATTATCATACAACTCTGAATGGACCAGGAAAAAATTTACAGCCAAAAGAATGGGCCTGCCCATCATGGTCAAACCCAGTGGTGGGATTCAGCCGGTTCGCACCACTTCAGCAGAACCAGTAGCTAATTTTTTGTTGCCCAGGCCCAGAATGGACTTCCGGAAGCTGCTGGTTACATATTTGAATCCCACCACTGGTCATACCTCGTAACTATCATAAAGGGGTTGGTCACAGTGTCAACTCATTTCACAACCTTTTTTGCCTGGTGGTTAAGCAAATCCCTATAGTCACAGAGCAAACTAATGATTTGCTGACATACACAAGTAAATGCCAGATTTTATGTGTATTTGTGTGTATGTATACATGTATGTATGTATGTATGTATATGTGTGTGTTTATACATGTATTGTGAAAATAGTAAACAAATCTGAAAATAGTAAACAAATCCAAACACCAGGATAATATCATAAACAAAATTGTTTAATCTATAAAAGTACTGAGCTTTTGTCGGCCAAACTACCGACATCGTCAGAGTATAAAACATGGGATCCGGGAGTACACTTATATAACTGTCCGCCTCTGTGTCCTAACTCTCGACCGGGTCATTGGTCCACTCATTAACATCAGACATGTTGCTCTTAAATGGCCCGTACTCGTCAATGTGTTGTCGGTTTCCAAAGTTGCTTTCCCATCCCCAGTCATTGTTGTTCTCCTGGTGCATGTGCAAGTGCCCAGTGGTCGGCTGTCAGGTTGCTCCTGCTCATCCCCCCCACCCCATTTGTCCTAAGCTGCCCCCATGTATTTGTCATCAAACTGCCTATCATGTGTGTTTCGGATGTCATTCTCCCATTTGCCAGTCCTATTGTCCTCCTTACACATGTGCCCGCACCTAGGGATTGGCTATCCCATTGTTCGTGTGTGTATATATATATGTAGGTCTCTGGTAATTCGGGTTTTCTCCCGCATAAAATTTGAAGTGTCTTGGCGACGTTTTGACGAAGCCCCATTTGTCATCTTCAGGCTGGTGCTTTCGGCTTCGTGCTTCTAGGAGCCGAAAGCACCAGCCTGAAGATGATGAATGGGACTTCATCGAAACCTCGCCAAGACACTTCAAATTTTACGTGGGAGAAAACCCGAATTACCAGAGACCTACATACAAACACCCGTGAAAACCTCAGAAAACAAATATATTTGGAAAAAACTGTTTAATGTAAAAACCACTTAGCTTCGTCAGCCAAACTGCCGACATCGTCAGAGTGAAAGTAGAGGATTTGGGAGTTTACTTATATAGCCAGCTGCTTCTGCGCCCTGCTCCTTGACCGAGTCACTGGTCTACTTGCTTCAATTGGCCATAGTGCTCTTAGTTGTCCCGCACCTGTCAGCATATTAGCAGATTCAAAAGCTGTTCCCCCACTCTCAGTCGCTCCCCTGGCACGCATACAGACGCCCAGAGGCTGGTTATCCGGTCGCTTTTGCTCTTTGCCCCCCTCCCCTTCTTCATGATAAAATCACCATAACATGGTGCCATACAATCACAATAAGATATTTGTCAAAGAATAAAAGGCTTCAAATGAGATGTTAAAGTATATGCCGGTCGCACAGAACAAAATTATCTTTTGCACTGCCTAGATCCAATCTCTTTCAGATAAAAACGTGAGATGATCCCACTCATTCATGACACTGAATTCCTTAAAGCAACCTGTTACCTCTGAGAATCTGAATTTCAGTCCATGTCAGAAAACTATGACACCTAGTCACTTTCAAGGAGCGCTGGCTATGATGATGGATTCATTAAGCAATATACTTGGATCAGCAAACAGTAATCTTGAGTTATTGTCAGGAGTTTGAGCCAACAATCAATGTTCTTTTTCATGTATTTATTTCTAAGAGTATGATTGATGAACCTGAAGGGGAAGTGAGTTGAATCAGTTATTTCTTGTACAGCATGTCAAAAGTCCTACTTTCTAATATATAAATCTTCTCTATTTCAGGACTTTCTGACATTCCATAAAGCGGCACTTCATTAAGAATCAAGGGAGAATCATCCATCCAGAACTGTTTTTTTATTGATATGGTTTGAGCAAAAAAATATCAGGGTCACTCATCACTTCCCACATAAGGAAGACACAATGAAATCTTTATTGAGAAAGTCTAACGGGAAAGAATGCATTCAATTTTGTCAGAGATAACATAGCCAGCAAAATATATCGCCCAATTTTTCCAGCAGTTACTCTGATCAAACAGGGATGTCAGCAGATTATAAATCTTAAAATGACTTCCATGTCAAAATAACTGAGACTTACATTTATTTATTTTTTGCATCTTTGTCACACACAAAAAATGAGGACATTAAAAATGTGTGTCCTGCATAACACAGATTTCATCATGCAATGCAGGCTACAATTAAGTGTTATCATTCCCCAAGAAAAAAATATGAAGAAATTATTCTCAGTCTCCCTTAATATCAATTTGTTAAATCCAGACTGAGTCCTGGACAACTAAGTCATTTTCTTTTTCTGTCACTCAGTTTTTCACATTATACATGAAATTTTTTGAACAGAAAATGCAATGGACTGATTCTCCCATTTTGTGAACCCATCACATAACTTGGAGGTCTTCTATATTAAGAGCCTAGTATAGGGTCTTCTAAGCAGAAGACCCTATACCAGGGGTTCTCAACCTTGGCAACTTTAAGACTTGTGGACTTCAATTCCCAGAATTCCTCAGCCAGCAAAGCTGGCTGAGAAATTCTGGGAATTGAAGTCCACAAGTCTTAAAGTTGCCAAGGTTGAGAACCCCTGCCCTATACTATTTCAGAAAAATGGTTGTCCAATCTCTTCTTTAAAACCTTGGAGCACCCACAACTTCTGGAAGCAAGTCGTTTCATTTATTAATTGTTCTCAATGTCAGGAAATTTCTCCCTAATTCTAGGTTGCTTCTCTCCTTGATTAGTTTCCATCCGTTGCTTCTTGTCCTGCCTTCAGACGCTTTGGAAAATAGCTTGACTTCCTCTTCTTTGGGGCAGCCCCTGAGATACTGGAACCCTGCTATCATGTCCCCCCTCGTCCTTCTCTTCATTAAACTAGACATACCCAATTCCAGCAACCGTTCCTCATATGTTTTAGCCTCCAGTCCCCTAATCATCTTTGTTGCTCTTCTCTGTACTCTTTCTAGAGTCTCAACATCTTTTTTATATTGTGGCAAATACAACTGGATACAATATTCCAAGTGTGGGCTTAATTCAAAGGCATCAATAATTTTTTGATACTGCTTCTTCAAAGCAGAGGGGAGTTGTTCTCTATATAAGAAATAATTGCATCTCTATAGAAATAGAGCACAACAATGATGAAAACTGTCTTGAATGCATTTGGGTCAATATAAAAGGGGGGGAATGACATTGCCATAGGTGTATATAATATAATAATATATAATATCATAGCAACTGAATATCTTTTCTTTTTCCCAATAGTTTTATTAAAGATTACATTAACAAATAAACCTGATGCAAAAATCTATTATAAAAATATATTTTAAAAAAGTAAAAAGGGAGGGCAGAGAAAAATCCCCCCAAAAAACAGTGAGAAGAACAAATTTCTCCATCCAAGCAAGCATATTTAACATTATCAACTTACCACTGCCTTTTAAAATGCAACCAAATACATCTTCATTCCATGTTTCATCCCATTTTATATAATTCATCCCTGTATCTTAAGCTCTCTGTATTAATTAGCAAAACCCTTCATGGTTCCCATGTCCAACTCTAGGGGACGGTGCTCATCTCTGTTTCTTAGCTGAGGAAGCCAGCATCATCAGAAGGTGCTTCTGTGGTCATGTGGCCAGCATGCCTATACGCCAAGGCATACGGAATACTGTTATCTTCCAACCAAGATGGTACCTATTTATCTAGTCGCATTTTCATGCTTTCGAACTGATAGGTGGACAGGAGCTGAGGCAAGACCGGGAGCTCAATCTGTCACACAGTGCTTGGGTCTCAAATAGTCAACCTTCTGGTTGACAAGCCCAGTGCCTTAACCACTAGGTCACAGTGACTCTAAAAAGCAGGAGCTAATCACCACTTTCATATTCATTGTCAATTCTAAGGTTGGTATTGCCATTCTTTATATTTAATTTTAGTCCCATTTTTTTCACTTTGGTCCTTAATCTTTTTTACTGAAGCTTTCAGATCATTTGAATTTTCAGCAGAATAGTCAAAGATGTTGTAAATAGAGTTTTTGCTACTAATCACCCAGTCTAAGAGATGTAGCAAAGGTCTGACATATTAAGCTTAGAGGCTGAAGATTTTTTTCCAAATATATCTGCATTTACTGTTGTATTATTCTGGTAACAAAATATCCTCCTTAGAGAAGTTTGCTTAGTACCAACTTTACTTGATTTTAGTAAACAAAATATAATTTACTGCTGTACTAGTATTTTTGCATGAAAATGATGTGGTTTAGCTGAACATCTTCTAAACGATTAGATAGATTGTAGAATGTGGCAAGGGATATGGATCTGAAAATTAATGTTTCAAAGAGCACGGTGGTTGTGTTTGACAAGGAACAATAGTTAATAAGCTATATTCAAAGGATGAAAAACTAGAGCCAATTGATAGATTTATATACTTGAATAGAATGGTGACTAACAATGGAGAAACAGTTTGAGAAATATTAAGATGCACAAATGCTGGTAAAAAAAAATAATAATGGGCCCCATGTGGTCTGTTGCAAGGGATGAATGTTTGTTGAAATTATTTTTTAAAAATAGCTGTGTCTAAGAGCATGCATCTGCCCACTGTGGAAAGAATCCAGAGAAAAAAATATTTTAGGAAATATTAAAAAGGTAGAATATATTTCCCCAAAGGAATAATGGAGAAGATCTTTTAAAAAGGCAGAAACCATCCCCCAGAAATCAGCCCCAGCCCCTAGGCAGAGGCCATCTTTTAGAAATGCAAATTCAATAATCCATTCAGGAAGGTTGGAGCCAAGAAGCTAGAAATTAGGAAGACAAAAACACCTAAAATCTATATACCTCCACCCAAATTCTAAGGACAGGAGACATAATAGGATTAATCGACCAATACCAAAAAGTAAGGTGACCAACTTTTTTACAATGAGAAGGAGGACACAAATAAATTGAAGAAAAAAAAAGTGAGTCTAATGTGTGCGTCGTGTTTCGGTAAGAAGTAAACAAAGCCACTTGCATACAGCGCACTCTTGCATGTGGCGCACTCTCTCAAAACAATTCTCCTCTGCGGAGCGCATGCGTCTCATAATTGCATCTTGCCGCACTGTACCAAGCCTTGACAAATCGTCATGTCAAATACAAATACGTCACATCACACGCAACAAATCGGCTCGGCATCAATGGAATACGCAGATTTACAGATTAGTCTTCAAATATCGAAAAGGAGGACATATGAGAGGACAATTTTCGAGAGAGGACAGAACTTACAAAAGAAGGACTGTCCTCCCTAAAGGAGGACGATTGGTCACCTTACGCGATGGTCACATGACCAGAATCAGGGCACATAGCAGCCCATCTGCGCTTACGGCCACAAGGGTGCTACAATTCCTAGCACCTACCTATCTCGCTCCCACCATTTATGTCCTTTTGCCCCCTGCTGCCCTAAGCCCTACTACCCTACCTCACCTGCCATCATCTTGCTCCCACTGCCCACTCAGCCTAGTTGCTGGGCCATTTGGGGCAGGCTCCGTGTGATAAAAATAGGGGGGGAAAACCCACCACAAAGCAAACTTTAATAGGCCTCAGTATTCTCCTGGGCCTATGGAGCTGGCTTTGGTCTGTGCAGAAGTAGAGGCAAAATAAAAATAAATAAATAATAAAATAAGCAAAAGTAAAAAAAGAACGAAACAGCCTGTCCCTCTGCTAGAGGGCACCAAAATGCTGATTTTGGCTGTGCTTGGCTGGATCTATAAGGTTGCCTTTCTGCTCCTCCCAATAATGGGGGGAATAGCAAAGCAAGACTTCTGTGACCCAAGTGTGCCCAAAGATCTTTTTCTGCCATACTACTAGACCGTATCGCACACTGCAAAAAAGAGGAGAAAAAGCTGAAAGAGGCTTTACCCCTCCTTTTACTGGACAAAGCCAGACTGAAAAAGTCAAAGACAAAGGCCAAAGAAGGTGAATTATTAGAGCATGCAGACCCCTTTAATTTGCTGTCCGCTTTTTTTTTTCCTTTTCTTGGTGTGAAGACATCAAACTAACTGCCCAGCAGACGGCTTGGGCAGACCTTGTCAGCAAGAGAACAGCAATGGAGGTGAGCCACAGAGACACAAGTTGAGGCATTTGAATGTCAAAAGCCCATAGCTGGAGAAAGAGAGGCATATGGAGATGTTGAAATGCCCTTCACCTAGGTGCATCAGATTGACTTCCAAGGGCCTCATGCCATGAGTATCTGTCTGGTTCAGGCAGAAAATTCACCTCCTAATAAGTAATTCTGCCTGCTATTGCTAACAAACTTGCCTTTTTTTTGTAAGATGCTCCCTCATTTGCTTCTGTCCTTCGAGCTGCAAAGATTTGTGAAGCTCTTATCACCATCTTGGTTGATTACTTGGGAAGCATCCTGTTCTGAATATAAACTCTCATGTTATTGAAAAGCAGTTTCTGCTAGAGTTCAAGACAATGTCTTCTAGCTCACTCACTCAGTCTCTGAAATATTGGAGAAATGGAAGGGTCCTTACCTTGCAATTGCACCTAAACTTTCTCACCGCCTGGATCCACCTCAAGAAACCAGACCAGCTGAGCATTGGCATCTGTGGAAGTTCAAGATAGGTGGATGAGTGGGAGGGTTCTCTATCATGATCCACCAACATTGCCCAAAGGATATAGAGCCATTTCCACCTATCTATTTCACCCCTAGATTGCACCTGGCAACTTCCACTTCCTTAATTCCATGAAGATTGCCTGGATTCTTTTCACCACTACCACATTCCCATAGCATTTGCCTTGCCCACGTTCAACACATGCATTGTGAATGCATGTCAAGGGACCCGGCTTTATGAGGGGAGACTGAGATTGTTAGATGAGCAAACATTCACACTCACTCTACACATTTACTTCATCAATATGAACAGAGCTTTGATTGGCTAGCTTCTGAAGGCCCATTTCCACCACAGCTGACAATATCCACCAGCTTCTGTCTTATGACATCCACAGGCTTTTCAGGAGTTCCATCAGCTTCAGAAAATCAACCTCAAATGGTTTCAGCTAGATGCATTGGATTGACTTCCACAGACTTCATGCCATGATTATCTGCCAGGTTCAGGCAGCCAATTTACCTCTCACTCAGCAAGTCAATGGCTATCAAAACAAACTTGTCTTTTTTGTAATATGCTCCAACATTTGTTTCTACCCTTCCAGAAACAATGATTTGTAAAGGTCATGTCAACATTTTCATCAATCGTTGAAAAAGATCCTGTTCCAAATAAAAATTCTCATGTTATTCAGAGCAATTTCTGCTACATTTCAGGATAATGCCTTCTACCTCCATGTCTCACTCAGTTGGACCAGAGAACCCCCATATCAGCAGCACGTTGAAAGAAGAAATGAAGAAGAACTATGCCAACTACCAATACCAAAAGTTGAATTTTTCTCTTGACTCCAAAGCGGTGAGTAGCTTTTCTTCTTCTGGAATGATCCTCGCAGTCTCTCTTCCAGAAACCAAGTATATTTCACTAGACTGGAACCTAGGAAAAGGAATTACCTTGTCAAGGTTGCCATGCCACACTCTGTGCAGTCAGACAGCTGAGATGAGGAGAAAAATATCGGGAAAATGGAAGAGTCCTTACCTTGAGCTTTTGCCTCACCCTTCTATCTCTCCACTGGACACACCTCAGAAAACCAGACCAACTGGTCTGCTTTGTGAGGATTATGTCAATATCTTGATCAATCATTGGAAAAGATCCTGTTCCAAATAAAAAATTTTATTGTTATTCAAGAGCAATTTATGCTACATTTCAGGATATTGCCTTCTAGCTCCATGTCTCACTCAGCTGGACCACAGAACAATCATGTCAGCAACATGTTTAAGGAAGAAATGAAGAAAAATTAGGAAAGAAGGAGAGAAATGCCTTCTAACAATGCCGAAAATTGAAATTTTCTTTTGATTCCACAGCGATGACCAACATTTTGTCTCTTCAATGACGCTTGAAGTCTCTTCCAGAAACAAACCCCATTTTACTAGACTGGAAACATGGAATAGGACTTACCATGTCATGCTGCACTCAGGTCACTGAGAAAGCAGAGTTGAAGAGAAAAATATTGGAAAAATGGAAGGGTCCTTAACTTCAGCTTTTGCCTCACCATTCTGTCTCTCCATCTGGACCCAACTCAGAGAGCCAGGCCAGCTGGTGTGATTTGTGAAGGTCATGTCACCATCTTGGACGATCATTGAAAAAGATCCTGTTCCAAATAAAAATTCTATTGTTATTCAAGATCAATTTGTGCTACATTTCAGGATATTGCCTTCTAGCTCCATGCCTCACTCAGTTGGACCACAGAACCGCCATGTCAGCAGCGTATTGAAGGAAGAAATAAAGAAGGAATGGAAGAAGGAGAACTATGCCAACTATCATTTCCAAAAGTTGAATTTTGACTCCAAAGCGGTGAGTAGCTTTTCTTCTTCCAGAATGATCCTCGCAGTATCTCTTCCAGAAACCAAGTATATTTCACTAGACTGGAACCTAGGAAAAGGACTTACCTTGGCAAGGTTGCCATGCCACACTCTGTGCAGTCAGACAGCTAAGTTGAGGAGAAAAATATTGGAAAAATGGAAGGGTCCTTACCTTGAGCTTTTGCCTCACCCTTCTGTCTCTCCATCTGGACCCAACTCAGGAAACTAGACCAGTTGAACTCTAGCATCTGTGGAAATTCAAGATAGGTGCAGTGAGTGGAAGTTTCATCCATCATGATCCACCAGTCTTGCCCTTGGTACATGGAGCCATTTGTGCTCCTAATTCCCCAACTCTCTTCCTTAGCTGTTTGTAATCTCCTATCGCTATTTTCAGGTTCATCACCACATCATTCTTCCCAATGTGTAGGAGAAGAAAGGGGTAGTTGATTATCCTAGTAAGTTCACAGTCACATCTTCAATCTTTAATAATAATAATAATAATAAAGTTGGAAGGTCATCGAGTCCAACCCCCTGCTCAGGCAGGAACCCTACACCATTTCGGACAAATGGCTGTCCAGTCTCTTCTTAAAAACTTCTCGAGGCAGGCTATTCCATTGGTGAATTGTTCTGTCAGGAAATTTCTCCTTAGGTCTAAGTTGCTTCTCTCCTTGATCAGTTTCCACCTGTTGCTTCTTGTCCTGCCTTCAGGCACCTTGGAAAATAGCTTGACTCTCTCTTCTTTGGGGCAGCCCCTGAGATATTGGAACACTGCTATCCTGTCCCCCCTCGTCCTTCTCTTCATTAAACTAGGAAGTCAACACACCCGCCTAGATTGACTGTCCAGTTTCTATTCCCCTAAGAATTTTATCTCCTATTACCAATATCCGCTTATTTTTCCCTAGGGAAGTCTGGGATACTTTTCCTCCTGTCTCAGAAATGCTGGGTTGTGCCTCTTAGAAACTATTGATGACTGCTCTTTTATAGGTTTCTACATATTTTCTTCCAGGGGGGGGGCATGAAAACTATTGTTCAGTTCCACAAGAGCTTCATAGCATCGACAGTTGAGTCTTTGCTCTTGTTTTCTTTTAAAAGTGACATGTTTCCATCAGTCTTCCTCTTTAGATTAGAATATAGGGTCACTTTTTATGGAAGCTGTTTGTTCCCTATATTGTCTTCAGTTTGGATGTTTCAATTTTCTTCTTTAGGTTCATATATGAGGTCATTCTTTTAGAAGCTGTTTGTTCTCTATTGTGTTTAATTTTGGTGAAGTCCTCGTTTAGGTTGGGGTTTCTCGCTTTGTTGGTTGATTCAAAAGCAGTGACCAGCCTTCCGTCTCCCGGTATGACGCTCACAGTCTCTTTCCCAGAAACCAACAATGTTTCACTACACTGCAACTTAGGAATAGGGCTTACCATGTTAAGGTTCTCATGCTGTGCTCCATGTAAGGATACAATTGAGTCAAGGAGAAAAATATTGGAAAAATGGAAGGGCCCTTACCTTGTGCTTGTGCCTCACCATTCTCTCTCGCCACCAGGACCTACCTCAGGAAACCAGACCAGCTGAACACTAGCAAGAAAGGTGCAGTGATTGGGCCCACAGTGTTCCACCTGTCATACAGGAAGGGATAGGACCTGACTTCTTTCCGAACTACTTAAGGCAGCGGTTCTCAACCTGTGGGTCGTGACCCCATTTGGGGTCGAACGACCATTTCACAGGGGTCGCCAAGCACCGCAGTCCGCCATTTTTTTTTTGGTTGGCCATTTTTTTTTGGTCGGCCATTTTTTTCCCTATCATGATGCGGGCCGTCGCACCACGCATGCACGGTGTGGGCCTGCCATTTTTTATTTTTATTTTTTGGTCAGCCATTTTTTTCCCTATCGCGATGTGGGCTGTCGCGCCGCGCATGCACGATGCGGGCCAGGGTCGAGCCCCGGAAAAGGTTGAGAACCGCTGACTTAAGGGCTTCTCCATTAGCTTCTTCCTCTTTGTACCAAAGAGAGCTTTCATTTTCTTTTATTGATCAATCTTGTATTTCATCTTTTCCAAGGTCACCTAACCAGCCTCTTCGTCGTCATACCCCTTAGTCTGATCTTTGTAAATTTCCCCTGCTCTTGTCAACGTCTTCATTTTTCATATCTCATTTGTCTCTCCCACTCATTATAGAAATGCTAGTAATGTTAGGGAAATCCTTTGCCTGTGAGAAAGTGAACACACTATTTCCTGTCTTGATTTTGGTGATTTCTGATGAAGAAGGAATCTTTGTTATATTGAATCTTTTTTTTTTTTGCTTTCATATTTTCAGGGGCAATTTTAGCATTCAGTCCAAACTTTCCTCTTAGATCTTAGAGCTGTAGGAAATAAATGATTAATTTCAGAAATTTACTTTCTGGTTTATATGCCATCATCTCCACCCATTTGAATGTACTTTTTCCTGTCATCACAACCTGAGCCATGGTGGCGCAGTGGTTAGAATGCAGTGTTGCGGGCAAACTCACTGCTCATTGCCAGGAGTTCAATCCTGACCAGTTCAAGATTGACTTAGCATTTTATCCTTCCGAGGTTGGTAAAATGAGGACCCGGATTGTTGGGGGCAATATGTTGACTCAGTTAAGTGCTTAGAGAGGGCTGTAAAGCACTGTGAAGCGGTGTATAAATCTATTGTTATTGCTGTTGCTATTATTCCCCAGTCTTCATCTTGGCCAGATGGAAGAAGTTCGCTCATTTGATGATTAGGACATCTGAGGAATTGCTCGTCTAACATATCTTGTGTGCTGTGAACCTTTCCTAATGTGGGCAGCTCCCTATAGTGGATTTTCATCTCACAGCATTTTTCAGGGGGCTATACAGCAATGCATTGTGAGGTGATTGTCATCTGTCCCCCCCAAAATCATAATGCCCCCTTGTATGACTTCTTCCCATGATGCTTCTTGCTAGCATTTTTACCCCTGGGGGGGATAAAAGTGAAGGGATGAAACGGTCATTTTCACTTTCTTTTTGTAGTAATTTTGAATGGTGAGTTGTGGTTTCTTGACAAATCTTTCTTTTTCCTGAAATCTTCTTAATGTGTGAGGTCAAGAGCCTCTTTCTTCCTAGTCTGAGAGAGAGGGACTGGCCCAAGGTTACACAGTTGGCTTTATGCCCAAGGCAGGACTAGAACTCACAGTCTCCCAGTTTCTAACCCATGGTCTTAACCAACAGGCTGTTCTAACATCAGTTTCATAGGTACAATATCCCTCCCATTCTTTACCAGTGCATCTTATCTTCCTTTCCTAAATAAGGGACTTTGCATTCTCCCATGATAATTTTAGATAAGATTCAATGGTGAAAAAAATAAGGTTCTATATTTAGGCAAGAAAAAACAAATGCACAGGTATAGTATAGGGGTACCTTGCTCAATAGTAGTAACTGTGAGAGGGACCTCAGAGTCCTAGTGGACAATCATTTAAATATGAGCCAGCCGTGTGCTGCAGCTGCCAAAAAGGCCAACACAGTGCTAGGCTGCATTAACAGAGGCATAGAATCAAGATCACGTGAAGTATTAATACCACTTTACAATGCCTTGGTAAGGCCGCACTTGGAATACTGCATCCAGTTTTGGTCACCACGATGTACAAAAGATGTTGAGACTCTAGAAAGAAGACAGAGAAGAGCAACAAAGATGATTAGGGGACTAAGAGGCTAAAGCATATAAGGAACGGCTGCTGGAATTGGATATGTCTAGTTTAGTGAAGAGAAGGATGAGGAGGGACATGATAGCAGTGTTCCAATATCTCAGGGACTGCCACAAAGAAGAGGGAGTCAAGCTATTCTCCAAAGCGCCTGAAGGCAGGACGAGAAGCAACGGATGGAAACTGATCAAGGAGAGAAGCAACTTAGAACTAAGGAGAAACTTCCTGACAGTTAGAACAATTAACCAATGGAACAATCTGCCTCCAGAAGCGGTGAATGCTCCAACATTGGAAGTTTTTAAGAAGAGACTGGACAGCCATTTGTCCGAAATGGTATAGGGTTTCCCGTCTGAGCAGGGGATTGGACTAGATGACCTCTAAGGTCCCTTCCAACTTTTTATTATTATTATTATATAACCTTCATTGTCATTTTTTACTGTTGGCATACTGGGAGATTAAAAATGAAATTCTGTTGCTTGCTCTCAAAGTGTACATATATATAGCACATATATAAGGCTATACGTAACATATGTATATACCTACATTCTTACATCTAAAGACATAAATATTAATCACTGTCCATTTCCATACTGTTATATGCAGCCCATTTCTGTATCATATCAACTTAATTTTATATTTATATTTTATTTCTCTCCACTTGGTTACTCACTTGTTTGCTTACTTGTTTGTTTATTTATTTATTTATTTACTTACTTACTTATTACTACTCTCCCTTTGTGACATCAGAACCAGCCACAGTCAATGCCCACAATCACCTTGATGGACTATGTTGGATGATAATAATTAGTTTTTGATAATGCCACCAAATGTGGTATGAAGATTTGCATTCATTCTGGTGCCTTTTCCTTTGAATATACACAACCCTACCTGAAACCTTATCTCGTCTTTTCCTCTTAACTGAAGGCCTGTTGTACATTATTTTCACCAAGGCTTGTGTGTGACAGCAAGTGCTTTCCCCTAGAAATGAGATCCAGGATCAAGTCACCAGACACAGACCTGACTGGAAGACAGTCACGTTCCTTTGGCCTGATCGACCTCCCAAGGTTGTTGTCAGGAACTCTCACCAAAAAAAGGCCATATGTAATACAGAATTCAGAGTGTGCATGTGAGCATTCCTGATTGCAGGAATCTGGTTTCAACGATTTGTAAAGGTTTTATGATATAAAGGAGATTTATTTAGGAAAATCTATGAGACTAGACTAGACTAGACTAGACTAGACTAGAATAGAATAGAATAGAATAGAATAGAATAGAATAGAATAGAATAGAATAGAATAGAATAGAATAGAATAGAATAGAATAGAATAGAATATGGAATAGAATAGAATAGAATAGAATAGAATAGAATAGAATAGAATAGAATAGAATAGAATAGAATACGGAATGGAATGGAATGGAATGGAATAGAATAGAATAGAATAGAATAGAATAGAATAGAATAGAATAGAATAGAATAGAATAGAATAGAATAGAATAGAATACGGAATGGAATAGAATAGAATAGAATAGAATAGAATAGAATAGAATAGAATAGAATAGAATAGAATAGAATAGAATAGAATAGAATAGAATAGAATAGAATACGGAATGGAATGGAATGGAATGGAATAGAATAGAATAGAATAGAATAGAATAGAATAGAATAGAATAGAATAGAATAGAATAGAATAGAATAGAATAGAATAGAATAGAATAGAATAGAATAGAGCTGGAAGGGACCCTGTAGGTCAGGGGTGTCAAACTGAATTTCATTGAGGGCTGCATCAGCATTGCGATTGTCCTCGGGGGATGTGGCCAGGGTGGGTACGGCCTACTGGGTGAGCGTGGATGGAGTGGGTGTGGCCTAGTGGGTGGGCATGGTCAGCTCTACATCGTTCGTGTCAAGGGTGCCTGTGGGGGCCTGGGCAGGAGTGGGACAGATCTGAGGGCCTCTGGCAGAAGGGGTGGGACCAGGGCAAGCGCCAAGGCATGGTCCATTTCTTCATTCCTCACAAAGGGTGACACCTCCCCAGCATGCACCCAGGAGGCAAGGCTGATGCGGCAGGGGCTGGTTCCTCGCTGTTTCCAGATGGCCTTGTAGAGCTAAGACTGAATGCGTTTCAGCATAGATGGCCACCACAAAATTGTACATTGGCTCCCGGCCGACCTGGGCCAGGGCCAAGGCAGCGGGGGCCGTTCTCTCACTGTTTCCAGGATGGCTTCACGGGCCACATGAAACTACTTCATGGGCCGCATCCAGCCCCCAGGCCTTGTGTTTGACATGTCTGTTGTAGGTCATGTAGTCCAGTGGTTCCCAACCTTTTCTATACCCCGCGCCCCAGAACGCTTCTGATATATTCTCACACCCCTTACAAAAGTTCGAAATAACAGCAACAAATTATGCATATATCGTATAATTTTGAAAACCCAAGTTTTTGCACCCCCTGGAATATCGTCTCGCACCCCCAGGGGGTGCAAGCACCCCTGGTTGGGAACCCCTGATCTAGTCCAACCCCCTGCCCAAGCAGGAGTCCCTACACCATTTCTGACAGATGGTAGTCCAGTCTCTTCTTGAAAGCCTCCATTGATGAAACACCAATAATATCTGAAGGCAGTCTGTTCCATTGGTTCATTGTTCTCACTGTCAGGAAATTTCTCCTTATTTCCAGGTTGAATCTCTTCTTGATCAGTTTTCATCTATTGTTCCTTATCTGGCCTTCAGGTGCTTTGGAAAATAGGTTGACCCCCTCCTCTCTGTGACAGCCCCTCAAATATTGGAACACTGCTATCATGTCACCCCTAGTCCTTCTTTTAATTAAACTAGACATACCCAATTCTAGTAACCATTCTTTATGTGTTTTTTAGCCTCCAGTGCCCTAATCATTTTTGTTGCTCTTCTCTGCACTCTCTCCCGAGTGTCAACATCTTTTTTAGAGTGTGGAGACCAAAACTGGTTGCAGTATTCTAGGAGTGGTCTTACTAAGACTTTTATAGAGTGGTATTAGTACCTCAAGTGATCTTGATTGAATTCCTCTGTTAATGCAATTTAGGTTTGCATTGGCTTGTTTAGCTGCCGCCACACACTATTGCCACATATTTAATTGATTGTCCACTAAGACTCCAAGATCCCTCTCACAGTTGCTGCTATTAAGCCTATTTCACCCAATCTATATGTGTACTTTTGGTTTTTTGCCTAGCACCTACATTTTATCAGGAGCAGAATTTAAAAAAAATGGGGGGGGTTTGTCTGCCTGGGACAAAGGGAGAAGAAAGTGACCCTGAGATTAAGAATCTTATAAAATTAACGCAGAAAGAGGTTTAAAGAAAATCCTACATTCTCTTTCTTTCTCTCTCACTGCTTTCCTTACATGTAAGGCAGTTGTTTTAAAATCTGTGGACTTCAACTCATAAAAGTCCCTCTCCAAAGCCATTCTGGGTGTTGAAATCTACACATCTTAAAGTTGCAACAGTTGAGAAACACAGCATCTTGGGAATTTGGCAATCTATCCTTTGAAGCCCACTTCACCCTGCTTTGAATTAAGAGTTTCCTTTGCGATTACTGTTTAGTTTTAGATGACTTTGCTGAAGTGGTAAATGTTGGCCACCAGAGGCAGTACAGACCAATTTATTTATGTATTTTATCCTGCCTTTATTATTTTTATAATTAACTCAAAATAGCAACACCCCTAATACTCTTTCCTCCTCCTATTTTCCCCACAACAATCACTCTGGTTTATGTCTATGGAGATTCTCAGTCATCCAGGTCAAGGTGCTTTTTTCACAAGGAAACTAGACTTTCTTGGGTTTTTTTGAAGACGTTTCGCTTCTCATCCAAGAAGCTTCCTCAGCTCTGACTGGATGGTGGGGAATGGCACGATTTATATTCCTTGCAGACAGCTGGTCATTTGCTTTCTTTTAGAGAATCGTTGAAGGCCCTGGAGGCTTACCTGTGTTGTCAGGGTCACCTGAATAGTGCAAATAGGTGAGGAGCCTTCTTAGAACTGTTGAAAGGACTGTGTTGTAGACTGCAGATAGATGATGTTGTATCCCTCCCCCTCTGTTGAGAGAGGTCTGTTCAATTTTGACATATAGATGGCCTCTTTGACCCCCTCTTTCAAACCAGCAGTCCTCTTTGTCCAAAATGTGGACTTTGCTATCTTCGAAAGAGTGACCTTTGTTTTTAAAAGCAGATGGACTGCTGAATCTTGTCTGATGGGCTTGTTCTCCTATGTTGTGCCATGCGTTATGAAATGGTTGTTTTGTTTCCCCAATATACCGATCTGCACATGGCTCACTGCATTGTACTACTTGGACTTCAGTAAGACATTTGATAAAGTAGATCACAACCTACTACTTGATAAGATAGAAAAATGTGGGTCAGACAGCATCACCACCAGATGGATCCATAACTGACTGACCGGCCGTACTCAGCGTGTGGTCCTCAATGGAACCGCACCTAAATGGAGGGAAGTGTGTAGTGGGGTACCCCAGGGCTCTGTTCTGGGCCCAGTGCTCTTCAACACCTTCATCAACGATTTGGACGAGGGGATAGATGGAGAAATCATCAAATTTGCAGATCACACCAAGCTGGCAGGAATAGCCAACACTCCAGAAGACAGGCTTAGGATACAGGAGGATCTGGACAGACTTGAACACTGGGCACTATCTAACAAAATGAAATTCAATGGTGAAAAAAGTAAGGTTCTACATTTAGGCAAGAAAAACCAAATGTACAGGTATAGTATAGGGGGTACCTTGCTCAATAGTAGCAACTGTGAGAGGGACCTTGGAGTCCTAGTGGACAATCACTTAAATCTGAGCCAACAGTGTGCTGCAGCTGCCAAAAAGGCCAACACAGCGCTAGGCTGCATTAACAGAGGGATCGAATCAAGATCATGTGAAGTTTTGAAAAGGCACACTTAGACTCAGATCAAAATACATGACACAGGAAATACAAAGCCTCAAACAGGAACAGGAAACAACCTAAAGAGCCCCAGAAGGTATAAAAGCCCACCACTCTGCTCCATGTGATCAGTTTTTTTCCAGAGGCATCTTTCTGTCTGACTCTCCTCTTCAATAAACTACAACCTTCTTTCTAAAGCAGTCTCCATTTTGATTATTCCTAGCTTGGACTGGACCCTGATGAAGATTTTTCTTTCTATACCACTTTGTTATTCTGGTAGTCCTGGACTTACAGCCAGTTCTTAGTCCTTCCCAGGGGGTATTTATGACCTGGATTTCAAGTTTCAATGATCTGGTTACCCCAGCACTTCAGGTGCTTGGCCACCATACCACAATTACAGCCATTGGTAGCATCCTACATCATGGTTTTATGACCTAGTTTTGAACAGTTGCTAATGTGACTGTTATGACAGTATTGCAAAAAGTGACTTACAATCCGTTACACTTACGATTGTGCAGTGTCCCCACATATGATCAGAATTCCAGTGCTTGGCAACCAACATGTACTTATGAGGACTGAAGCATCCTGGGGTCATAAGATTGCCATTTGCAACCTTTCCAGCTGGCTTCCAACAAGCAAAGTGACCAGGGATCAGTACGATTGGTTTTACCTTAATTTAATATTTTATCTCATATATTATATTGCCCGAATATTTTATATACATATATATTGTTGTTTGTGTGTGTGATGTGTTTTATTATGGTCATATATTAATGATTGTATGACCTCTGCAGATGCCAATCACTAAATAAAAATAATGACCATGGTGGGTCGCTTAATAATCACCATGATTTGCTCAGGTCAAAATAGGTTGTAAATCGGGTGCAGTCACTCAATATTTCACAACAAATTTGTCAGTCCCTGCTGTGATCATAAGTTGAGAGCTACCTCTAGTTTCATCATCAATAGATTAGATATACTTTAATTGGAAGTGATATTTCTATTGCAATCAAACTTTGAAATGAACAGACATTGAATTGGGCTCATATGCAGCATGGGTGCAGATTGAGCTTGTCCAGGAGATTCACTGAACCTTTTACACAATGAAAGAGCTCCCTCTAGCTCTCTTTCAAGTATTTTCTATTAAATAACCATCCATCCTAAACAATCTGGAAATAATAATGTTGGGGAGAGCTAGCAGACCTCAAAGCTTAGTGTAATTTGAGATGTAATTCATTAAGGCTAATGTCTCTGAGTCTATTTAACAGGCAAAGCTGTGAAATTAGTAATGTGCTGGTCTTGTTTTGTTTCTGATAGATTTCTTTTAGCAGCTTTAATAAACAAAAATTTAAATTTATGAATTTAAAATACACACACACATAAGTGGCACATGTATATATGAGCACATGTATACATTTGGAAGTGTTCATTTCATGTATTTTTTCATTTGCATGGACAATTGCATTGTCATTCACATCCCCATTTCCTGTCTAATTCTTCTTGCAATTGTATTTTATGATAATGCATAGAACATAGAATCGTACAGCTGGAAGGCACCTTGGAGGTCTTCTAGTCCTTATACCACCCTGGACAAATGGCTGTCCAATCTTTTCTTGAAAACCTCCAGCGATGGGGCATCCACAACT
The DNA here is from genome assembly GCA_034064705.1 of Bothrops alternatus. Taxonomy (NCBI): domain Eukaryota; kingdom Metazoa; phylum Chordata; class Lepidosauria; order Squamata; family Viperidae; genus Bothrops; species Bothrops alternatus. The sequence continues at coordinate 1,421,329 of JARGCV010000179.1, read as the reverse complement.
CCAAGAGGCAAGCTGTTCCATTGATTAATTGTTCCCACTGACACACTTTATCTTAATGACTCCATCTGAATGTGAGCCCTAGACTATCAACTATTTAATTTCAGCTGCAGTGTTGTATTTTTAAACATTCCATATCCCCACAGCGGTTGAAGTATTTGAGGAAAATCTATTTACAGCTACTGAAGGTTGAATGTTTCTTCCAGTAGCGTAGGCCTTCAGTAGATACCATGAAATCATCACTTAAAATGAGTTGTCACTAGCATCAGTTGTAGCATCAATTGTATCTAGATGATACACTAGATCAGACAGGGCAAACTCAAGGCCCGCAAGCCAGATCCGGCTCATAACATGTTTAGATCTGGCCCGCAGGTAGACGAGGAGGAAGAGGTGACTGAGTATGTAGCTGTGGGGAGAGAGAATAAGCTGAAGCAGCAGCAGTGCCAGAGAGGCCGGGGGCAGAGTCAGCTGGAGCTGCAGTGCTGCTGGGGCTCTGCTGAGGCCTTGGGATCAGTGTGCATGGCTCCAGCTGATCGGGGCTTCCGACTGCCTTGGGGAGGGCCAGCAGCCACACGCAGTCTTTGGGAGAAAAGTCAGCTGGAGCTGAGGGGTTATCAGGGCTTAGTTGGGACCCCAGAATCGGCGCAAGCAGCTCCAGCCGATGAGCACTATGTGAAAAGGAGGAGAGGAGAGGCTTCTATGGGGCAAGCCCAAAGGAGAGAAGGGGAGGGAGAGGAGAGGCTTCTGTGGAGCAGGCCTGAGGGAGAGAAGGAGACAGCAACTGGCCCTTTGAGAGCAACCATAATGTTGATGTGGCCCTCAAATTGAGTTTGACACCCCTGCACTAGGTGAATGATATGAGAGATGACATTCATGTTATTTGTATGAAGATATCATGAAACACACAAGAGATCCCATAGACATTCATGTATGGTAGTACATGGAGATTGAGGATTTGCTTTGCTTTCTGAAATTAAGAAACCACCAAAAAAAACCCACCAACCCCTATTTGAATTATTTATCATTAATTAATTCAGTTTGGAAAATGTGTTTTTGGAGAAGCACAAAACCCCATCAATATGCAAAGGATGTATTTCTGGGTAGACGACTTTGTTCATGTGAATAGAGGCAGGAGTCTAATTTCTAAAATATAAATGCACTCAGAGCTTTGAACAATGGGCCTGCCTCTATTCCTCAAAAGGCCAGATTCAGCTGAAGTCTTCAGTGCTATCAAAAACCGATCTTGAAAATGTTGTATATCTCATTGCTATGACAATGTAGAGATTGATGTCACAAGCATTTCCTCAATCAATGTTTCAGTTAAGTGCCTTCTTATCAGAATTTAAGTCTTGTGCAGGAATCGTATACATAGCACAAAAGCATTTTTGAGTATCCTATCCCTTTTGCTAGAGAAGATAAAAGTTTTATGTTCATATTAGCTTCCTAATAGGTTCATCAGCTCCGACTAACTGGTTTTCTATGGAGGCCAAAAGACAGCGATTAATACAAAGAAGTTTTCGCTATCGTATTTACCCTCTCTAGGAAGTAATGTATGGATCCAAAAAGAAAGCTAATTGGTTTCCTGTGGCTTTGGAAGCACCAATGCAGCACAAGAAAAATCCCAATTTCTGTTCCTAATTAAAATTTCTGAACAGGGTTATCATGGAAATGGCTCTCTAGGTTTTTAGGACTGTTCTCAATCATTCTGTTGAAATACACCAAAAGGCTCATCTCTAATTCCATTACTTGCTGGGGGGTAAGGACGCTCACATTATTTCACACTTTGGCAAACAGCTGGCACAAAATGTGGACTAGATAAATGTTAGGGACTGGTAGCTGGTTTCGGGCATTCCTTAAGTAACAATGGGAAATATAGCCTTCCATAATTACACGTGTTTCCTTGAAAATAAGACCAAGTCTTATTTTTTATTTTATTTTTTGCCTCGAAAAGAGGCACCGGGTCTTCTTTTCAGGAAATATCTTACTCCCAGCGGCCGGTTAGGGCCCACAGAGTGGGCCTTCTCCAGGTCCCGTCAGCCAGACAGTGTCGCCTGGCGGGGCCTAGGGGAAGGGCCTTCTCTGTTGCGGCCCCGGCCCTCTGGAACCAACTTCCCCCGGAGATCCGTGTCGCCCCCACCCTCTTCGCCTTTCGTAGATTGCTTAAAACATACTTTTGCCGGCAGGCCTGGGGCAGCTAACACCTTGCCCCTAGCCAGTGTATGTTTCTGTGTATGTTTGTGGAGTGATTGGTTTCTTTTAGCTCAAGGGTTTTTTATAGATATGTGTTTATTGTAATTTCTATCATGCTGTGAGCCGCCCTGAGTTCTTTGGAATAGGGCGGCATAGAAATTAAATAAATAATAATAATAATAATAATAATAATACTCACCTCCAGCACCGATAGCCCTGCCCAGCCGGTCCACTTCTTCTGCCGCCGAAGGAACAACTTTATTCTGCAGCTGTGTTCCAGCCTGCATTTTGCAATCAGGCCTATGCAGCCAAGTACCAAGCTATGGATTGAATCCGTAGCTAGGCCCTCACCTGCAGAAGTCTTGCAGAACCAAGCTATAGATTGAATCCATAGCATGGTTCTTGGCTGCAGAGGCCTTCCGGAAAGACCTGTGACTGAGAAATGCAGTCCTTCTGCAGAAGACGCTACAGAAGAAGTGGGCCAGCGAGGGGAGGCCTGGCTGCCACACCCCCATTCCAGCTTCATTTTTAAGTGTGTAACTCATTCCAAAACTAGGGCTTATTTTTGGGGAAGGGCTTATATTAGGCCCACTCCCAAAAAAATCAAGCTAGGGCTTATTTTTGGGGTAGGCCTTACTTCCAGGGAAACACGGTAGATATTGAGGATTTCCTGGTTCTGTGCCAAATCCTGTCCCCAATTTGGAACTCACAGGTTGCTAGAATTTGCTGAGGATGTCCCTGAAAACTGGTGAAAACTTCAGCTGCTACAAAAATGTGGTAGCCCACATATCCACTGGGCTGCTGGAATATGCCATGTAACTGCTGCAAGAACTGCATTGATTACTAGAGAAAAAAGCAGGCAGAGCTGGAAGGCAGCATTATATGTGTCATTAGTTTGGAATCATTGCTTTGCCACAAGAGACCCAAATCCAATTCCCCATGAATTCTATTCATCCTTATCTAGCACCAATTTAGCACTAGTTGACTAGATTCTTGTGTATAGGTCAGATCAATTAACTCTTCTGTGTTTTCAATCCAATAAATGCTCCTTGTTATTTGCATCTAACAATTATAATCTGTTGTAATTTGTAATTCAAGTTGTTGAACAACTATCGTGGGTAATATCAAAATAAACTTGCTTAAAATTAACTGAATATAGCAGCGGTTCTCAACCTGTGGGTCGCGACCCTATTTGGGGTCGAACGACCATTTCACGGGGGTCGCCAAACAACGCAGTCCGCCATTTTTTCCCCTTTTCCTTAGCTGTGCTACTCCCTCTTATTCTATTGGCTTTTGAAAGCCAATAGAATAGACTCTCTTGAATAGAGTCTAATTCTAATTTCAAAAGCCAATAGGAATTGTCCAGGCTGTCTCTGCCCTGCTGAGCCCGCCAAAAGTCCCAATCTGCAAACAGTGCTGCAAGTTGTCTGTAGCAAAGGCGAGCTGTCTGGAAGTTTCTACCCCTCCCTGCTGAGCAACTACTAAAAATGTAAGTAAAAGAGGGCCAGGGGTGGGAGGTGGGAGGCCGGCGGGTGCAGGGAGGGTTGCTGGCGCGCATGGGGCCCGGCGGGTGCCCTACCTCCCTTGGGCTGGGCCAGCTGGTGGCCCAGCTGGTGGCCGCCCTGCACCGTCGCTGCCCCTTGCCAGCTACGCCTCGGCTGGCGCAGGGGGTGGCACCATGCATGCGCGACGCTCCCAGGCAGGAAAATAGTATTCGACTTACGACCGGTTGGGTAGTCCTCAACTTACGACCGGTTGGGTAGTCCTCAACTTACGACCAGTTGGGTAGTCCTCGACTTATGACCGGTTGGGGGTCGTGGCATTAAAAAGGTTGAGAACCACTGGAATATAGTATAAAATTATACAGAAATCAAGATGTACCCAAACTCAAATTCAAACCTTCAATCACAGCATGCCTGCCTCATAAAATTCGAACACTTAAGTTTTCAATTTTCTTGTTCATGGGTTCTTTACAGAAGGAGATTCCAGAATATAAGAATCAACTAAAATATGTCCCTCTTCCATTGAGAGATGGTATTCTCATGCAGACAAGATCTGGACAATGTTGAGTCTCTGCAATCTGATTGGACAGGCAGATGAAAATGATAGAAGATGGTCTGTTAGATAACCAAGTCCAGAGTCAAGTAGGGTCTTAAAAGGAGACAACCAGCATCTTTGATCATATCTGGTAACCAACAAGGCAGCTCCTAAAACAGTGAAATCATATCATATTGTATATTGAGATACATCCAACACTGCCCAGGGTACTATATTTTGTTATCAGGGTTAGCTTCTGAAGGTTATTCAAGATAGCCCCATATACAAGCCAAGCAAGAGGCATACAAGTCGAATTAAAATAAAATAAAAATAAATAAACTTGCACATGTGACTATGACAGCCTTCTGATCTGGAAATGGCCACAACTGGCCCACGAAAGTTCTCCAGGCCATCTGCTGATCAATTGGGAGCTGTGAATCAGAAAGACCCCCAAACTGTGAATTATTTCTTAAAAAGGGAATATAACTCTGTTCAGAGTCAAAGAAAGCATTTAAATATAGTTGTTTGATCCACAAATCCAAAGACACTTCATCTTGGAAGTATTCTGTTTGAGTCAGTTCTTCCCTTCCTGTCAGTTTCACATAGGTTTTAAAAAGAAGTGAGATGGAGAGAAGGGTACTCCATAAAGTAAAGGATTTCTCCTCGTTTACTGTTGTATACTTCGTTCGCGTGCGAATGATGAAGACACATGGCAATGCTGAACAAACACTTTATTCTCCTTCTACAACAATCAAGCGAAAGCAAAAGGCTCGCAGGCCTTTTTATATGGCCAGAAACCCGGAAGTGACAACCAATAGGAACAGAGCGTTTTCGCTTTGCGCACGTGCACAATGCCGGTGCCGCTCTGTCTGGTCCCGGGCAGCTTTTGGAATGCCCAGGACCAATGCAACGTCCCGAGCCTGCTTTTACAGGCACAGGACACAACACCACTCCCCCCTAGATGGAACATACTTCGCGTACACACATGTACGTAATGCATTGGGAAGAGTGCAAAGAGCGTGGAATACTTGAGTCTGCCCTCAGGCAAACCCCCTTCAATATTTATTAATACAAATAAATGTATCCGAAATAAAAAAATAATACCAAATAATCTACCCACGAGTTACTCCCGTTATTCAGGGGCCTCATGAACAAGTCCCTCATGATTTGACAGCAACCTCACAGTCTCTCAGATGTTTGGGTGGGCACTTTTCCCACTGCGACCTTCTAAGGCCCGGAGAGGTTGCTTGGCCCAACTGCTCACCTACCAGGCTAGGCAGGCCAGGACGTTGCTGCCCTAAATCCCCAGGTGACCCTGGTGAGGGTGCCTGGCCTACCTGCTCGCCTACCAGGCTAGGCAGGCCGGGACTTTGCTGCCCCGAATACCCGGTTGACCCATCCCGCTGCTGGCTGACTGGACACTCTAAGTCCAAGCCAGCATACCTTGGAGGGGTGTCCCTCGAGCCCAAGGCCAGCAGATGGAGAAGGCTGGGTAGCGAAAGTACCCCAGTACTCTGTGACCCCTAAGCCGTGCCAGAGGTGCCAGAGTCAGGAGTCGCCTCCATGGCAACCCCCCCTTGCTGGTGACTTCCTTTTGGGAGCAATTGCGGAATTAGGCAAGCGCCCTTGATGGAATTCCTTTTCTCTTACTGCTATTGATTTGTGTGGATACCCCCAGTCAGTCTCCCTGACATATATGAATACTGTGGATACCCCCGGTGTGACTCCCTGTCTTGAGTAATTACGGATGTGTGGGATGACCCCCTCTCCAGTGAATTCCTGTTTGGAGCACTTGCAGAACCTTGGGATGAATCCCAAACACCCTCAGTAGCAGCTAGTGAGGGCCTGTTAGGCCTGGGAAACTGTGACCCAGAATGCATATTATGGTCCTTCCCCCCCCCCAGAGCAGAGCCAGGAGCGGAAGGGTGAGAGTCCAGTCTCCAACACAGTTGGTCTATGTGTCTGCGAAGAATGCGGCCATCACCCAAGGCAACTTCGTATGACAACGGCCCAGAGACCTTGCAGACCACAGCTGTGACCCAGATATGTCCAGACCCATAGTTTCTTGCCCAAATCGGATCACCCACCTGGAGTCTCCTAGGTGCCCATGGTTGTGACACGTATGAAGCCACCTGGTCAGGGTGCAGCCTGTCCAGTTTAGTGATGAGGCGGCGACCCCAGCGGAGTTCAGCAGGGCTCTTCCCTGTGGCTGTGCATGGTGTGGTGCGGTGTGCAAGAAGGAAATCTGCTAACCTGTGATGCCAGTTACTGTAAGTCAGTTTCTTGAGGGCATCTTTGGTGGTGCACACCATTCTCTCTGCCAGTCCGTTGGAGGATGGATGGAAGAGAGCCAATGGTGCACACCGGATCAGATTGGCCTGAAGAAAAGCCTGGAACTCAGAAGACGTAAATTGAGGGCCATTATCTGAAACCAGCACATCTGGAAGACCGTGTGATGCAAAAATTCCTCTCAACACCTGGATGGTCCTGGCAGTAGTAGTGGAGGAAACAGGAACAACCTCTAGCCACTTGGAATGGCTATCAACAACAACCAGGAAGAATTGCCCCTGAAAGGACCCAACATAATCTATATGCACCCTAGACCATGGGGTTTGAGTTTCCTCCCACCTATGTACTGGGGCCTGAGGCATTTCAGGCCTAGACTGTTGGCATACTTGGCACCCGTGCACCTGGGCCTCAATGGCTTTATCGAACCCAGGCCACCAAAGATGGCTGCGTGCAAGCACTTTCATCCTGATTATGCCAGGATGTCCCTCATGCAGAGAGATCAAGATTCTAGACCTCAATGAGGCTGGGATCACTACCCTGCTACCCCATAACAGGCAACCCTTGAAAGTGGAAAACTCATGCTTCTTGTGCCAGAAGCTTTGGAACTCAGTATCTGGGCACTTGTCAAGCCATCCTGACAACACCCATGTCAGCACGCGTATAGGCGTGTGATCAGTGGCAGTTTCTGCAGCCACCTCCCTAGCATTGAGGGGAGACTCAGGCAACTCCTGAATGAAAATATTAATATTAATATTAATATTAATGGCTGGAGCAGGATCTGGCTCTAATTGGTTCAGGGGTAATCTGCTCAGGCCATCTGCATGACCCATTTCTTTTCCTGGTTTGTGAACTAATGTATAGTCATATGCTGACAGGAAAATGGACCATCTCAGCATATGAGGAGAAATGATATGTGGGGTCTGTTTGTTAGTGGTAAACAAACCCAGCAGAGGCTTATGGTCAGTATAGTCCGTGAAATGGCGGCCATATAAGAAATCATGAAATTTCTTAATGCCAGGCACTATGGCCAAGGCTTCTCTGTCAATTTGAGCATAATTTCACTCTGCAGAAGACAGAGTCCTTGAGTAATAGGCCTATGTCCCATCAGCCTTCAGATGGCTAAGTATAGCTCCCACCCCATAAGGAGATGCATCGCATGTGATGCAAACAGGCAGTTGCTCATTGAAATGCACTAAAACAGCATTAGAAGTGAGCAAGGCCTTAACCTCATTGAATAGCTCCAAGAAGGCTTGCAGCTCACTCTTAGACTTAGGGCTTGGGGCCTGCTGGATAGTTTTCAATTTAGCTTCAGCGGGGTGAATGCTTTGAGCATCAATACTGAATCCTAAGAAGTCAGTAGAAGTGACTCCTATCTTACATTTATCCTTCTTTAGTTTAAGGCCTGCTTTTCGAAAACGAAGCAAGACAGCCCTTAATCTTTCTGCTAAATTTTGAGATGACTCCCCAGCAATGAGGACGTCATCGAAGTAGGGACAGACCCCAGGAATACCTCAAAGTGTGCTCTCCATGACACTTTGGAATATGCCAGGGACTACATTTACCCCAAAATGCAGTCTCTTGACCTTGAAGGCCTCTCTGTGAGTTGTAATAGTCTGGGCCTCTGCAGCTGCCTCATCAACAGGTAGCTGTTGATAGGCCTGTGCCAGGTCAAGCTTCGCAAAAATGCACCCCCCTTGAGGGAGGCCAGAATGTGACTTACCACAGGCACTGGATAAGCGTGCTGTTGCAGCGCCTTATTCAGTGTGCACTTATAGTCTGCACATATATGTATGTCCCCATTAGCCTTTTGAGGCGTTACTATGGGGGTTTCCCATGAACTAGAATCCACAGATTCTAGAATGCCCTGCTGAAACAATTTGTCCAGTTCAGCATCTATCTTGCCTTTGAGGGCAAAAGGTACCCTCCTAGGCTTAACTCTGATGGGCGTGATGGTTGGGTCTAACCATAGCGAAATTGGAGGCCCCTTGTAGGATCCTAGCTCTGAACTAAACACATCTGCAAACTCCTTGCAGACTTCTGCAAGGCTCAACGTTTGCAAATGGTGCAGCCCAGTTACCTGGATTCCCAGAGCCTCGAACCAATCGAGTCCAATAAGACTCGTACGTTCACCTCCAACAACCACCACATCTAGGGGACCTTCAAAATCCTTATGCTGTACTCTAAGGGTGGCCTCCCCCTTAACACACACCATAGAATTCTGAAAATCAGTAAGTATTAGATTCGATGGCCTGAGTTTAACTCGAAGGCCACTGCTGCTGCATATCCTTTTGAATGTGTTAATTGAAATAATTGAGGGAGCGGACCCAGTGTTCAACTCCATTGATAGGGGAACCACTTGCAACCTTATGTTAATGGAAAGTTTCTTCTTAAGAGGCTTGTGTGTCCCTGTCCTTAGAATACTCCTGCACAATGTGCAGAAACCCACCCTATATTGGCTGGGGACCCTGTTACCTTTCAGACACAATTCTTCACGAGGTTGGACCTTCTGGTGACCCAAACAGATGGATGCGATGTGGCCTTGCCTGCCACACGCTCTGAAAATGGCGGAGCGGAACCTGTAGTCAGCTCGCTTGTGGCGTCCTCCGCACCCGAAGCATTGAAGACATGCTGGGGCCTTGTCCGGACGTTCCTTCTGCCTCCTTTCAGCTGGCTGGTGAAGTCTGTCCACCTCCTCTTCAGGATCCGCTTCCAATCCTTCTCGAGCATCCTCTTGATGGACGGTAGCTGTGTCTGGAGGGTTCCTGGTGAGCCATAAAGCCTTCACAGCCCCGCCTGCTGCTTCCTCAGCTGCCACCTCTCGCAGTGCATCTTGGAAAGAGACATCTTCTTTTGCAAAAATCTTCTGTTGTAAGACTCTGCTCCTCAAACCACATACGTAGCGATCTCGCAGCCTCTTCCAGATCCTTGAACTCACAAGGTCTGGCTGCTTGCCTTAAGGCTGCAATAAAGTCCGCAGCAGATTCACCTGGCCTCTGGTCTCTCTGCTCGAACGCGTGCCTCCAAGCAGTGACAGATAACTTTGGCTGGAAGTGTTCCTTCAACATTTTCTTCAAGTCAGCATATGTTACTGACTCCAGAGGTGCAGGGGCCACCAGATTCTCTGCGATGTCAAAAGCTTCCTGTCCACAGGCTGCCTGCAGGCTGTCTTCTCTAATCTGATTTACTCTGAAGTAGTTCTCTACCCGTGCTATGTAGGAATTCCATCTCTCTGGGTGTGAGACATCGAAATCAGACAAGCGGCCAATCTTCGACATCATACAGTTTACAACCTTCACCACTCACTTCCTCTGCAAACTGCTGTTTGGGGAAACGGTCCTTTAGCTGAGCTCACCCTCCAGCAACGCTTTACTGGCAGGCTGGGACGCTGATTCAGACGCCATCTTCCCCTCTTCAGGACTTCCTGGGTAAGTCCTTAAATCTTTTGTTTCAGCTTGCAAAGGATCCCATCCTCGTGGCCAGTGTTGTATACTTTGTTTGCGTGCGAATGATGAAGACACATGGCGATGCTGAACAAACACTTTATTCTCCTTCTACAACAACCAAGCGAAAGCAAAAGGCTCGCAGGCATTTTTATATGGCCAGAAACCCGGACAGTGACAACCAATAGGAACAGAGCGTTTTCGTGTCTTGCGCATGCGTACAAGGCCGCCGCCGCTCTGTCTGGTCCCGGGCAGCTTTTGGAATGCCCGGGACCAATGCAACGTCCCGAGCCTGCTCTTGCAGGCTCAGGACACAACATTTACCATCATTGATATGAACACACACATCCCAGGAAAGAGAACCATTGCAAATCACAGTCCTCCCACTCCAATCAGAGGCAATGTAAAACAATACCACAATTGATTGCACTGAAAGCTGCTGAGAGATCAAGAAGGATCAGGAATTCTCCCAAATCTTGTCATACTCAAGCATGGCCAATGCAGTTCCCAAACTTATTTGAAACCTGACCAAGGTTCCAAATAATCTGGTTCCTCCAGGATTGTCTGAAATTGTAGGTCCACCAGTCATTGTACAATATTTCCTATCAAGGGGAAATTGGAGACAGGTCTAAAGTTGTCTAAAACAGGGAAATCAAGTGAGAGTTTACTGAGTGGAAGGTGCAACACAGCTGCTTTCCGTAAGCTATATGCAGAGCTTACTGCATTTAGAAGATGCACAGTGATCACTATCTCCTCATTTATGATGAAGATCCTAACTAGACCCTGAGGATTCAAGATCAATTGGAATATATTCACCTTCCTTTGAGGCTTCAGCCCTGATTTCCTGAAGAAGGTGGTCAGACAGACAGACAGACAAGCAAACTAGTGGTATCCTTTAAAAAAAATTTATATCAATTACCAACATTCCTAGCCAGCATGCTAAGGAATTCTAGGAATTGAAGTCTCATTATCTTTGGAGGGTGCCAGTTATGGAAGTTGCTTTAAAATGTGAAGCTTGGAAAACTGTAATATCATGTTCGTTGTATCGTATCTATAATAATAATAATAATAATAATAATAATAATAATAATAATAATAATAATAATAATAATAATAATAATAATAAAGTTGGAAGGTACCTTAGAGATCATCTAGTCATCTAGTCCAACCCCTGCTCAGGCAGGAAACCCTATATCATTCCAGTGTTGGAGCATTCACCACTTATGGAGGCAGATTGTTCCATGGTTAATTGTTCTAACTGTCAGGAAGTTTCTCCTTAGTTCTAGGTTGCTTCTCTCCTTGATTAGTTTCCATCCGTTGCTTCTTGTCCTGCCTTCAGGCGCTTTGGAGAATAGCTTGACTCCCTCTTCTTTGTGACAGCCCCTGAGATATTGGAACACAGCTATCATGTCGCCCCTCGTCCTTCTCTTCATTAAATTAGACATACCCAATTCCATCAACCATTCCTTATATGCTTTGGCCTCCAGTCCCCTAATCATCTTTGTTGCTCTTCTCTGTACTCTAATAGAGTCTCAACGTCTTTTTTACATCGTGGTGACCAAAACTGGATGCAGTATTCCAAGTGTGAGCTTACCAAGGCATTGTAAAGTGGTATTAATACTTCACATGATCTTGATTCTATCCCTCTGTTAATGCAGCCCAGCACTGTGTTGGCCTTTTTGGCAGCTGCAGCACACTGCTGGCTCATATTTAGGTGATTGTCCACTAGGACTCCGAGGTCCCTCTCACACTTACTATTATTGAGCAAGGTACCCCCTATACTGTACCTGTACATTTGATTTTTCTTGCCTAAATGTAGAACCTTACTTTTTTCACCATTGAATTTCATTTTGTTAGATAGCGCCCAGTGTTCAAGTCTGTCCAGATCCTTCTGTATCCTAAGCCTGTCTTCTGGAGTGTTGGCTATTCCTGCCAGCTTTGTGTCGTCTGCAAATTTGATGACTTCCCCATCTATCCCCTCATCCAAATCGTTGATGAAGATGTTGAAGAGCACTGGGCCCAGAACAGAGCCTTGGGGCTCTTCATCTTATTCATTTCTGATGGCCACCAAGATAAGCAGCTTTGAATCAAGCGATAATTTTCTTGGGTTGTATATAAAGAATTAGTTTGGAAGTACATATTCAAGACTACTGATTATGGAAACCACCCCCCCCCATTAATCCTGGCTCATCAAGACAAAGGCAGTATAACTACAGCCTAGGCAGCAGCAGAATTACTGAAGAACTTCATTGCACAGGAATGTAATTATAGCCTGCCTCTAATCCTTTAATTGCCACCAGCATTTGATGTATTGAAGGCAAGGCCATAGCATGGATTGATGGAAGAAGTGAGGGAGAACTTGTCTACCATAAGGGAATAGGAGGAGAAAAGTCACATTATCACCAAGAGCAGCTGAGAGACCAAGTATCTGACTCATCTGGAGTCTGCTCTGACTCATCTGGAGCAGCGGGGGACCTATATAAGATTTTAGCTCTGCATTTAACACAATTCTTCCATACACAGTAGTGTCTAAATTTGTCAACCTTGGACCTTCACATTCAATCTGCGTTTGGATTATGAACTTCTTGTCTGGCTGTGCCCAGAGGGTTAGATTAGGCAACTATATCTCTTCAGCCCTTATTCTTAATACAGGCTCCCCACAAGGCTGTGTGTTGAGCCCCCTACTTTACACTCTCTATACTTATAACTGCACCCCCACTCATCCCAGCAATATTATTATTGTTAAATTTGCGGATGATACAACAATGGTGGGGCTTATCTCCAAGTGGGATGAGTCTGCCTACCGGGATGAGGTGGAGCGGTTGCTCTTATGGTGCAGAGTCAATAATTTGGTTCTCAACATCACCAAGGAGCTTATTTATTTTATTTATTTATTTTGTTTGGACTTATATGCTGCTCCTCTCCGAAGACTCCAAAGATTACAGGAGGAATAGATCAGACATTCAGCCACTGATCATCATCAGAGACCGTGGGGAGCAGGTGGCCAGCTTTAGGTTTCCAGGTGTTACCATAAAGGAGGACCTGACCTGGAGTGCTCATGTTATAGCACTGGTTAAGAAGGCCCAGCAGAGATTAAATTTCTCGAGACTTCTCAGGAAACAACAACTGAATGAAAAACTGGTGGTGACCTTCTACCGCTGCTCCATAGAGAGCATTCTAACCTATTGTATTTGTGTGTGTTTTGCCTGCTGCACAGTAGCAGATAGGAAAGTGCTCCAGAGGGTCATTACCATCGCCCAGAGGATTATTGGCTGTCCTCTCTTCCCAGAGCTGTAATCATATTAAATACCATTATATAGTGCAACATTGAAGCGCAATATTAGGGGCAGCGCAATGGTGAATAGAATGTGAAGGATGTCTGTATATGATGTATGTTTTTACTTATGGTTCTTACTTGTGTGTAGTGTGCACTGTGGACAGCACTTAATTTCTTTGTGAGATATACAATGACAATAAAAATATTCTATTCTATTTTAGACATGGGACAAAAGATTCATGTATTGAACAGATCTGTGGGACATTTTTGAATCAATCTCCAGATGTTGCTCTAGAACCTACAAGATCATCAGTGGAGCTCCTGTTAGAAACAGCTTAAAGCAGCCACATCTATTTCAAAGATGACATGGAAAATTAAAGGTGGGAGGAAGGTGCTTTGAAGCACCTTTGTTAAGAGCAGATCCAGAGTGCTGCACAAGCCCTAATATATAAAATGTGTGGGCTTTTCCCTCAGGAATAATTATAATTGCTGGGAAAGGCTGATAATGATCAGGACCAAGAGAACTGCCTACCACACTTCTTCACTTTTATTCCTACAACTTACAAATGGCCATTTAGTGACCATTCCAAGTTACAATTAACCTACCAGAACTATTTACAATGCGGATTCAAAGTTCCAACAGTTGTTCCCGCCCCCTTGTGGTCACATGAGCAAATTAAGAAGCTTGGAAACCAGGCTGCATTTATGGCCTTTGACAGAATCCCAGAGTTATTGTGATTGTGGTTTACAACAATTTGTGGGAAATTAGCATTTCCTTCTGGTATTTAGCAAAACTGCACCCATAGCAAAGCATTGGTTTACTTAACAACCATGGCAGTCTCTTAGTGAACATAGCAGCCACTTTACAATCACCACCTTCACTTGACGACTGCCATAAAAAGGTAGTAAAATCAGGTTGGTCATGTGACTGACCTATTTTTTGACTGACATGAGTTATGGCCCCAAAGGCCAGGTTCCACTACAGTCATAAGTCAGGGACTTCCAGTATATGAACTGAGAACAACAACAAGACACCCATTCTGTCTTCTCAAGTTTCACTGGAAGATCTGTCTTTGGAGGATCTCGAGTTCTCTGAGAAATACAGGTACTCCTCAATTTACAACCATTTGTTTAGTAACCATTTGAAGCTACAACAGCACTGAAAAAAGGGGCTTATGAATGTTTTTCACACAACCGTTGCAGCACACACACACACACCGGTCACGTGATCAGAATTTGGATGCTTGGCAACTGGCATGTATTTATGACAGTTGCATCTTCCCGGGATCACATGATCCCCTTTCGCAACCTCCTGACAAGTAAAGTTAGGTTCACTTAACACCTTTGTTACTAACTTAATAACGGCAGTGATCCATTTAACATCTATAGCAAGAGAGGCTGTAAAATGAGGGAAAATGCACTTAACAACAGTCTTGTTTAGCCACGGAAATATTGGGCCCAATTGTGGTTGTACGTCACAACATGTTTGTTCCCAGGAAAGTTGATGTTCTCTGGAGAAATCCTACTGGCAGAGCACCTGGTCATCTATGGGATCTGGTTGTCTAAGGTTACTTCTGCCAGCCTTGCAGAAGAACTGGAATGTTCCAGGTCTCTTCCATTAAATAACAACATTTGAGGGGCTTAATAAGTGGGACAAAGATAATAAGAACAACAATAACAATAATAAAGTTGGAAGGGACCTTGGAAGTCATCTAGTCCAACCCCCTGCTCAGTCCAGTCTCTTCTTAAAAACTTCCAGTATTGGAGCATTCACCGCTTCTGGAGGCAGGTTGTTCCACTGGTTAATTGTTCTGTCAGGAAGTTTCTCCTTAGTTCTAGGCTGCTTCTCTCCTTGATTAGTTTCCATCTGTTGCTTCTTGTCCTGCCTTCAGGCACTTTGGCCTCACCGCACCTGCCTTCTGGGAGAAGTTTCTCCCCAAGATCCATCAGGCCCCTAAACAGCACCAGAATCTGGGCCTGATTGCACTGTTGGTTCCTATGTACAGTAATTTTTAGATTGGATGCTTTGCTTCTACTGGACATTTTTGAGTTTTTTATTTGCATTGTTTTTACCATTGATTTTATTATATGCCACGCAAAGCTGTTAGAGAGTTGGGTGGTCTTACAAATTTATTTTTTAAAAATCCTTGGTTCAGAGACTTAGTCACATTGTGCTGTACTTCATTATGGTCATTTTATTTTGTTTAATGCATTATTAGTCCCCTAAAGTCACTGCACTGAGATGGATGGCCTTAAAAATTATTTAAATATTCTTTTCATTTATTTAAATACATAAAAATGATATTCATTTCACTAATGTTGTTATTATTACTACTGTTACACATTATAACAATAGGGAAGGGAGTAGACGTTCATCACAAATGTTTGTCAAATTGGAGAGCAAATAACTGCAGAACTCCGTCAATAGTGTGATGACGTCACGCAAATGGCACAATTTATGTCAGTTGCATTCTTTTCTGTCATTCTTTCACAGAAATGACTTTTTTACATATATAGCACCAGTAGCTCACACATGCAGACTGCTATGTCAAGGTCCTCTAAATGAAAATTTGACTATGTGATTAATTATTTCACTCAATTGCAGTCCTATGCTGCAGAAGGGTAGTATGAAAGTTAATACTGCTTTGGTAACATGACATTTACAATAATGTGTCCAGTTTTGGTTACCATGATACAAAAAGAGGATGTTGAAATTCTAAAAAGATCACAGGAAAGAAGAAAGATGATTATGAGAGTGGAGGCTAAAACATATTAAGAATGGTAATAGGAATTGGGTAGGTCTAGTCCAGGGGTAGGCAGCTCTTTTATGACTCGTGGACTTCAACTCCCAGAATTCCTGAGCCAGCCATGCTGAGGGGAAAGGGAGGTTTCCAAGCTGAGCCATGCTGACTCAGGAATTCTTGGAGTTGAAGTCCACGAGTCATAAAAGAGCCAAGGTTGCCTACCTCTGGTCTAGGCCTAGGCCACTTTATGACTAATGGACTTCAACTCCCAGAATTCCTGAGCCAGCATGGCTCAGCTTGGAAACCTCTTCCTTTCCCCTCAGCATGGCTGGCTCAGGAATTCTGGGAGTTGAAGTCCACGAGTCATAAAAGAGCCAAGGTTGCCCACCCCTGGTCTAGTCTAATGAAGAGAAGAACAAGAGGTGACATGAAAGCAATCTTCCAATCTTTGAGGGGCTATCACACAGAAGAAGGAATCAACTTACTCTCCAGAGCCCCAGAGCAGGAAAAAAAGTAACTGATGGAGACTAATCAAAGAGAGATCCAACGTAGAACCAAGGAGAAATTTCCTGACTTGTGAGAACACTTAATCAATGAATGTGGTTGCCTTCAAAAATTGTGGGTGTCCATCACTGGAGGTTTTTAAGAAGAGATTGGACAGCCATTTGTCCAGAATGGTATAGGATTTCCTGCTTGAGCAGGGGGTTGGACTAGAAGACCTCCAAGGTCCCTTCCAATAATGTTATTCTGTATTTTGTATTCTGATTAATTGATTCAGCAGACTGCTCAACTCAAACTATGTGACCTTAAACAAAATAGGCCTTTCACAGCCATATTCCAAAGCAAGAGTTCGTAGCTTTGTTTCCCACTCTCTAGTGTTATGTAATGCTTTCCAGTTGACAATTAAATTGCAGATTATTTATTCCTGTTTCTGTTGCTCTCCAGGGTGAATCTGAGCCAGCTTTTCGCTTTAGTGCCTTCAGACACTCGTTTGGCACCCCTGTGCTCTTTTTCTAGACAAGAGAGAACAGCGTGATCATAAAGAATGAATTATTTACAGGAGGATCAGCACTTCCCATCACGTCAAAGCTTTGCTAATTGAGTCTAATTGAAACTTTGATGGTGAGACATATGCACCACATTTTTCAAATTTATCACAAAGAACCCCAAGGGTCGTTAAATATTTACCAGTGAGGCAGTCTTGGGGATAGCTAGTGTGTGGAAAGCCAACCAGATATTTCTTTAAAATGTCAAATCAGGATGATTAAACAAAAGTTATTATGTGCACATTTTTGGCTGACTCATCCAGTCCTTCTCCATTCCTGATTATTGCACGTCCTTAGAGTAAAACTGGGTAAGATCAAAATCCCTATGTTCCTGTTCTTTTAACTCTGAATAATAAGGCCACACAGCTTATCTTCACTGCCTTCAGTTCCATTCATCCAGGGATGGGATCCCACAGTAGTAAACAACAGCAATTGTCACTAAGTGCTATACTCAGCTTTAATTATGCAATTCAAGCAACCTAATATATATTAACATTTCAGAATTTCAGAATTTATATCCAATACTGATATAATCTTTTTTAATCTCTAAAGGTTTAACTTACCTAAGCTATTACAGTGTTAGCAATTTTTAGTTTATTTACTACTACAGTTCTTGTGTCTGTTTGTTACCCTCAGTTGGGGAAAACAGCATAGAGTAGTGGTTCTCAACCTTCCTAATGCCGTGACCCTTTAATACAGTTCCTCATGTTGTGATGATCCCCAACCATAAAATTATTTTCGTTGCTACTTCATAACTGTAATTTTGCTATTGTTATGAATCGTAATGTAAATATCTGATATGCAGGATGTATTTTCATTGTTACAAATTGAACATAATTAAAACATTATATGTAATTATATATTGTGAAATATTTATTTCTAATTACAAATAAATGAAATTTTGTCTTGAAGCATGGTGTACCATGGGTAACAGTCTTAATATAACAACAGTAAACTACATGCTACATTTTGCGACAGTATGCGTAAAAAGGTTGAGATTGCTTCTTTCTCACCAGATCAGAAATTCTCGTGGCAGTCTTTGCAAGAGCACAACGAAAATGGCATGAATGAGAAGTATACAAATCCGTATACTAAGTCAGATTATCAGCAAATAGCCCGAGCCTGCAAGGATGAAGTGAGGAAAGCTAAGGCTCAAAATGAACTAAGTATAGAGCAACGGTTTTTGAACCAAGGTATCTGTACATGACACAGGAAATACAAAGCCTCAAACAGGAACAGGAAACAACCTAAAGAGCCCCAGAAGGTATAAAAGCCCACCACTCTGCCCCATGAATCCCAGCGGCCGGTTAGGGCCCATAGAGTCGGCCTTCTCCAGGTCCCATCAGCCAGACAGTGTCGCCTGGCGGGGCCTAGGGGAAGAGCCTTCTGTTGCGGCCCCGGCCCTCTGGAACCAACTTCCCCCGGAGATCCGTGTCGCCCCCACCCTCTCCGCCTTTCGTAAATTACTTAAATCACACCTCTGCTGGCAGGCCTGGGGCAGTTAACATCTTGCCCCAAGCCCCAAGTCTGTGTGTATGTTGAATGATTGGTTTTTTTAAATTAAGGGGTTTTATATATATGTATTTTTAAATGTTGATTTCTATTATGTTGTGAGCCACCCTGAGTTCTCTGAAATAGGGCGGCATAGAAGTCAAATAAATAAATAAATAAATAAATAAATAAATAAATAAATAAATAAATAAATATTATTAGTATTATTAGTATTATTAGACTGGATAGCCATTTGTCTGAAATGGTATAGGTTGCCTGCCTGAGCAGGGGATTGGACTAGATGACCTCCAAAGTCCCTTCCAACTTTATTATTATTATATTATTATTATTATTATTATTATTATTATTATTATTATTATTATTATTATTATGTGCTAGGTAAGGAAACAATCTCTGAAACCATGATCCAATGGCTCATGAGTTTTCGACTATTACATAAATATCACTGTATCCGGCCCATGTCTGCATTTCATAATGAAATAATCACATCTTATAATAATGAAATAATTCTGGGGACAGGTCCCGTACTTGACTAAAGGGTTGGGAAGTTACTACAGAGTTCAAATATTCATTGGATTTTAGTATAATTCAACATTTTGCTTGCTCAGCTTCAGTTATTTTGTCCAGCCAGATCCAATGAAGGCATCGATGTGTCAAACTAGTCTAATTGAAAGAAATTGCAAATACATGTTGTAATTGTCCTCTTACAACCTGATTTATTTAAAAAATAAAAATAAAAATGGATTCCACTAAAGACAAAAGATTCTGTCTGCTTTGAACTGCCCAAGACCAGAAATTGGAATAATCTTTTAGCAGAATTTGCTAAGCAGAGGGAAAGAACTGGGTCACTGAACCTGCTGTTTGTACAAATGTAGTGAACGAGTGCTAGTAAATGTTCACTCACAGCAGGTGTGGGCAAAGCACATTTCCCTTTCACAACACCCAGACTACAGTGGTGGGATTCAAATATGTGAACAACCAGTTCTCTGTCTGGATGCCGTTTCCGGAAGTCCATTCTGGGCCTGGGCAACAAAAAATTAGCTACCGGTTCTGCCAAACTGGTGCGAACTGGCTGAATGCCACCACTGCCAGACTATCTCTTTAATATACTGCCAAAATTCATTGGCAAAATGACTGCTTTCCAGTCACAATTTTTTTAAAAAAATGTCAGCACTGGGTTGACTCTTCACTCAACTGCATTAGGTTCTTCCTGAAATTAATCAAAAAAATCATATTATATCTTCTCCAGGAATATATTGAGAAATTAGCAAAATATGGACTATTTTAAATGGAGAAAAGGGCCTTAACAAGATAGAATATAACAAGTACAGCTGTTTGTGAACACATTAACTGTTTTTATTTCACCATCAATTCCCATTTTTAAAACTTTTTAAAACAATAACCCCCAAAATCAAATAAATAGCAGTAATAAATCTTACAAATTAATTCCAGAAGCAGAACATGTTCAGCCCAATATAAACATTGCCATTAAAAAAAACCGTAACATCTTCAAGGTTTTATACTAGTGGCAAGGAAGACTTATTATTATATTTATAAGCTGCTCATCTCACTCTCAAATAGCACTGGGTAGCTTGTTAACATGATATTATAGGCCTTACCTAAACATTCGGATCACTTCCACAAATTGGGCATTATGATACTTGTACTCTTATGCAGAAAAACCAGCCACAAACATAATCATGAGTGTAAAACTTTCAAAACCTTTGTATATTGCAAATGTGGGATGTTTTTTTAGTGAAACAAGACACCAATTTTACAATGGCTAAGCTTTCCTCTTGCCAAATTCACTATAACAGCCAAGAATTCTGGGAGTTGATGTCCACCCAGGTTAAAATTGTCAAGGTTGAGAAATACTGCAATATAAGGTTAAAACCAATGTCAGATTCAGGAGGAACAAAATCACATTCTGGGTTCTTATCTGGATTTCTGTTGATCTAGACCAGGGGTCTTCAAACCTTTTATGACTTGTAGACTTCAACTCCCAGAATTCCTCAGCCATCATGCTTGGCTGAGGAATTCTGGAAGTTGAAGTCCACAAGTCACAAAAGGGCCAAGTTTGAAGATCCCTGATCTAGGGTATTGTTTCTCAACCCTGGCAACTTTTAAGATGTCTGAACCACAACTCCCCAAATTCTCCAGCCAGCATGGGAAGTTGCTGTCCACACATCTTAAAATTGCTAAGGTTGAGAAACACTGATCTAAACAGTTTCTGCTTTCACCCTTTCTAGCAAAGCGAATGTTATATACTAGAAGCTAACTTGCAGACAGGAGTTAATTTAACAATCAAGTTGAGTCATTTTTCTCCACTGAGTTCTAGCCACTCCATTGCTTTGAAGTCCCTGATTCTAATGCACATTCTAGGCAGGGAAGCATCCACACTACACCGAGTTTTGGTATTTGCACCAAGTCTCTCTCCTCATCAGTAGAAAGTTCGCCATCAGACCCCAGAGTTGCACCATGATGCTGCACTGTGATGATGCTGCACTGTGAATCTTATGACATAATTCCAAAAACAGGATTGTGACGGCAAATGCCAGGACCATATTCCTCGTAAGCTTTCTTGGTGTGACACACGTCAAAGAACTCTGGCTGAGAAAAAAAAATTAAGGATAGATCAGAAGCTGCTGCATGTAAAAACGTACGATCAAGAAAATGAACCAGTCCAGAAGAAAAATTGGTGGTACATGATCCCCTTCACAGTCCATTTATCTCCCTTAGAAATAGCAGGAATTCACTACACCGGGCAAAGATAGAATGGCAGTTAATTTTGAAAGAAAGAGACACATATACTTAAGATATTTTTTACCAAAAGCCCTTTGGGCAAGGAACAGAAATTTAAAGAAAGCAATACAGAAAGACTTTGTTCCATTTCTAGCAGACGTTATACTATGATGCAAAGTGACTACATGTATGAAAACTTGCTGAAGTCTACTCTTACACCATGATTTCTCAAAATAGAATAAAATAGTTTATCTCCCATGCCATAACTCTACTAAACAATTCCCACAACACTGTCTTATGCCCTGGGATGTCAGACCATGTAATATGGCTGTATTACTCCTTCTCATCTTTCCTATTACCTATTTCTTTAGCATCTTATGACTATAACACTGTATATCTTACATTTTATGTTGATTGCTTTTATTTAATATCCTATTATGATTTAAGTTGATTGCTTATTTAGCATCCCATGACCACCCCTGAATATTGTATCTTATGATTTATGATGATTGTATTTTATGACTATGATCATGATTTTTCACTTCTTGCTTGTATGTATATGAGAGCTTACACATCAGAGACAAATTCCTTGTGTCTCCAATCAAACTTGATCAATAAAGAATTATGTTTTATTTGTCAAAAGTCCTATCTGACCTACTATTTTTGCTTCTGTTAAGTTAGCACCAGAAAGAGTTGGTTCTGAACTTGGAAGTCTCAGAATCGGCTCGAGGCTATTCCAGATTAGACACTGAAAAGGTGATGCACCTTTCTGAGTTTTTGTGAACTGACTACAGAATTTTAAAAAGTGTTCTATGACAACAATTCAGTACACTGAGCAGTTAGCCAAGACTCAAGGCTGGAGAAGGTTCAGTCAATCAGAATAGAGCTGGAAGGGACCTTAGAGGTCTTCTAGTCCACCTCCTGCTCAAACAGGAGACCTATACCATTTCAGATAGATGGCTGTCCAATCTCTTCTTAAAAACCTCCAGTAATGGAGCATCCACAACCTCTGAAGGCAAGTTAATTGTTGGTTCATTGTTCTAACTGTCAGGAAGTTTCCCCTTAGTTCCAGGTTGCTTCTCTCCTTGATTAGTTTCCATCTGTTGTTTCTTGTCCTGCCTTCAGGGGCTTTGGAGAATAGCTTGACCCCCCTTATTCTTTGTGGCAGCCCCTCAAATACTGGAATTTGAAGCAGAGATGCTGGGGAACAAAGGCAAATATATGTGTCCCAGGATAATGCAGAAGGAACCAATCTGGGTCAGTCACTGGAACCAGAGATTTACTCTTCCAAGCTTTCAGACTCCTGCTGTAGCCCATCCTCAGAGAACGTCTCTCTACCAGAATGTCTGCTTTGGGCCATTCTATGCTTCGTATTTATGTGGTCCTGGGCTTTGAAAGCAGCAATTGCCAATTGCAAACATCTTGAGATGCTTAGGACTACATCTTAAATGCAGATCATCTGAGTTTGTATCCTGCAAGAAATCCTCAACTTATGACCGGAATTGAGTCCGGAATTATAAGATTGTGGTTGTAAGCCAAGGCATCACATGATCCGTTTCAGAGTTATGACTTTTCTTTTAAGGAAACATTGCAATCATTAAGTAAATGCCATGATTGTTAAACAAATCTGTTTTTCCCCAACAGACATCTTTTGCTGAAAATTGGAAGTAAAACATTAGAAAAAGGCCAAAAAAAGTCACTAATCACAGTTATGTGACTGTGAGACACTGCAAAAAGCTACAAAGGTGAGCAGGTTGCCAAGTGCTCAACATGCAGATCATGTGATGTGATCACTGTAGCCCTAAAAATGAGTCATAGGTAGCTATGGGGAAGTACATTGGATGGTGATTAAGCAACCAGTTGTGAGAATTACCTGTACGTTCTTTGGATTTAGACAAATCTAATCAGATATCTTTAGCAGTCCTTGATTCTTTTTTTAACTGAGAAATGTAATTTTTTTTCCAGATTTTGCCTAACAAAATTTGTTCTCTCCATATTGATCTTATTACAGTAAGGGAAGGTGTAAGTCTAACCAGCAATGGTAAAAACAGTGAGTTTATTTGCTGGTGGGATTCCTTGCTTAGGAATTGAACAGAGCATGTGCAGTTTTCCTAGGACCAGCTGATTTAATAAAAGACATACCGTCGACGCAAGCATAGATCCGCCAAACCAGACGGCATAACGCTGCATGTGATGACTGATCACTTGAACTTCCACAGGTTTGGGCTGCAAAACACAAAACAAAAACAGAATATTATCAGAACACAACACAGGCTGAGTTAACCAGGCCTACCAGTTGGAACAGCACACTGTGTTTAATGAGTTATTATGGGAGAAAAGATTCTGAATAACCATCTGTGCGGAATTAATAAAGCTGGCTCAGATTCCAGCAATGTGGGTTGCAAATCTCTATGGCCCAATACCCAAGATTTGAGCTCTCCATTCCTAATGCAAGAGACTTTATCATTCTACTAGAAAGAATGTAATTATACTTGCCGAATTCAAGCACCCACCTAAAATATTGTGAGTTCTGCTATTTCTTTTTACACTGTTGCTATAATCACAGCTTGGATATATATGGTCCCGCAAAGAGAAAATATTGATTTTTTCTTTTCTTTTCTTTTCTTTTCTTTTCTTTCTTTCTTTCTTTCTTTCTTTCTTTCTTTTCTGTTTCCTTCCTTCCTTTCTTCCTTCCTTTCCTTTCTTAACTTTAGATCTTTCTATTTCTTTCTTTCTTTCTTTTTTCCCTTCCTGTCATGACTCCTGGCAACTAGCTGGACAAAATCCCACAGTTTTCTTGGCAAGATTTTCAGACGTGATTTGCCATTGCCTTCTTCTTAGGGCTGAGAAAGAGTGGCTTTGAGTCTAAGGCAGAACTAGAACTTAAAGTCTCCCATTTGTTAGCCTGATGCCCTAACTGCCACACCGAAATGACTCTCATTCATCCTCTGCTCCACTCCTATTAATCAGAATGAAATCCTTTGAACTAAATTTTTGCAACCAGACCTTTGACTGCCGAAAATCTCACTTTTGTTACAAAACAATAAGCTGAGCTGAAAATGTTCTAGAATTTTCTGGATATTGGACATTTCTTTAAACCTGAAGAATTCAACTGACTATCATCATATAAATAATATAATGTTCTTCTTTGTCAATCATTTCAGAGCGGGATACTGGCCTGAATAAATGCAATTAGCATGTAAAAATGTCATCTGATTTACAGGTCTTGCTAATCAGTTCAGGGCTCTCCCTTTGTTTGTTCAGGCATTTAATGGGAAATAAAATCAATTTACCTTTATTCGACCACCGCTGAGTTCTTCACTGATTTTTAGTCGAGCATCTACTGCTCTTTTCAAGTCCCTCTGTAAACGACGACCAAAATCTCTAAACATTGTAGATCCTCCTGAAAGCACCACATTCTACACGACAAAGAAACATTTTTGGGCTTTAGACAATACAACCAAACTTTTTTTAAAACAATCAGATCTATAGATCTTATCTCTCTAGGCTTTTCCTTGAGGAACAGCAGGACACAAGTGTGATAGGTCAGGTACAGCCATATAGATAGTTCTCAACTTACAACCATTATTGAGGCTGGAAATGTTCGGAAGGTATTGCAGTCATTGTGGGTCACTACATGATTAGGCCTGATTTTATGACATTTTTGTGGCAGTTGTTAAGCAAATGCCATGGTCTTAAGTGAATCCATTTTACCCCAAGGGCAGTTTTTGCTGAAAACTAAAACAAACGTCGGAAACCAGCAAAAAAACATTGAAAACCACAATCATGTGACCACAGACCATAGCAACCAGCTGTAAAAATGAGACGGTTGTCAAGTCTCCAGAATATGATCACATGACCAAAGGGAGGGAGTGAATATGTGGCCGCGGGCATCATAATTTCAAAATCAAGTCATAATTATCGTTGAGGGGGATCTATGGTAACTACCAATGGTCACTAAGTGACCAGTAGTAAATGAAGGACTTCCTGTATGACATGACTGATCTACTGATGGTCATTCTGCAGGGAGATCAAAAAAACTAAGTTGGTGGCCATCATCCCTGCACAAAACGCAATCAAATTTTCACAAGCATTTCACCTACGAATGTTTACATGAGTTTCTAGTGCAAAGATGCCATTTTTTGACACAGATACCCCATAGATGCATCTACCTTCACATTGAGCATCCACTTACTTTTGACTTGCCTGGGCTGCACTAAAGAGGAATTATCTTGGGCCGCATATAAATATATATAATATAGTTACTGTATATAAATCATACAATCATATAATTATGTGATTTATATACACTAACTATATTTTACTATAAACTATACCTAACTTAACATTATTATGTGACTTATATACAGTAATTAAACTATATATTTTATATGCAGCCCAAGACAATTCTTCTTCAGTATACATATCTTCGGCTATATTACTAGCTGTCTGTGAGTTGCACATGCCTGATTTAAAACATTTTTATCAAATTCTACTCTACAGCAAAGGCGATGAAAACATATAAATTCCCACCATTAGCAGCAAAAGTTAACGCCTGTTAATCTCAGCAAATTTGCTCTCAAGTACAGCCTTCTTACTGCAGCTGAGCAACAGTTGCCCATTCCCAAATCTCTCAAAATTATTTTAATCATAATTTTCCAACTATGTGTGAGGTAACTCTCTTAGCATTCAAGATACAGCTTAAAATAAGGATCTCCATTACAAAATGAATCAAATCAGAAATGAAAGAAAGCAGCAGCTAGATTGGAGAAGGAACGAATTAATTTAAGCATGAACCAGTGTTTTTCAATTTGGCTACTATAAAATGGGGAGACTTCAACTCCCAGAATTACCCAGCCAGCTTGTGGGAGTTGAAGCCCACACATCTTAAACTTGTCAAGTTAAGAAACAGTAGTCTAAACCAACACACTATAAGATCTTAAGTGGGCGTTTGAAGATAGGGTGAAAATTAATCAGATATTTTAGAACAAAGAATTCCAAATTTCCATAACTGAGAAGGTCATAGACATTTTATCTCACCTCATAATTTACCTTAGTCTATAGAAGGGTACACATGTATATATTATTTATTATGTTAAATAGACTTAAGGCCCAATCCTTTTCCCTCACATGGCAGATTGCTATAATGAGGGCTAATTGTGTATAAAGTGTATAAAATTGTGTATAAAGTGTATAAAATTGTGTATAAAGTGTATAAAATTGTGTATAAAGTGTATAAAATCATGCATGGGATAGAAAAGGTGGATAGAGAAAAATTCTTTTCTCTATCACACAATACCAGGACAAGGGGGCACTCCCTAAAGCTCATAGCTAAGAAAGTGAGGACAAATAAAGGGAAATATTTCTTCACCCAGAGGGTCGTTGATTTATGGAATTCACTTCCTGAAGGGGTCGTGACAACTGTCAGCCTTGACAGCTTCAAGGCAGGGCTAGATAGATTCATGGATGCAAAGTGTATCGATGGTTATTAAAACGGATGTCCATGTGCCGCCTCTATGTTGGTTGAGGCAGGCAGGATTCCCTTGGGTACCATTGGTTGGGGGTCAAGGGAAAGGGAGGGTTTTGCCTTCTCTTTCTGCTCAAGATCCCCATGTACAATTGGTGGGCCACTGTGTGACACAGAATGCTGGACTCGATGGGCTTTGGCCTGATTCAGCATGGCTCTTCTTATGTTCTTATGTTCTTATAATTAAACTGATATGGATTTTGAGAAAATGGTTGGTTTACTTCTTTCAAATGACTAGAAAGGCTAATGAGAATTAGCCTTTATTAATTCCTTCATCTTAGCCACAGCAATACAGGCAGTCCTGTGGACCATGACTAAAAACACGTTACTTACAACCGGTCCTCACATTTACAACTGTTGCAACATCCCCACAGTGACATGAACAAATTCGGGTGCTTGGCAATTGACATGTACTGTATGTACGAAAGTTGCAGCATCCCAGGGTTACGTGATCACTATTTGTAACTTTCCCAACCAGCTTCTGACAAGCAAAGTCAATGGTGGAAGTCGTATTCATTTAACAACTGGGCGATTCATTTAACGGCAGCAGTGATTCACTTAGCAACCATGGTAAAAAGATCACAAAATTGTGCATGACTTAACAGCAGAAATTCTGGTTCCAATTGTGGTCATAAGTCAAGGAATGTAGAAAATGTCTGCTACCTAATAGCAAATAAATCTAGAATGGTTAATAAGATCTGCCTAAACATTGCAGAAGAGAATCAGAGAATTTACTACAGCACATATAAACCCAGTTGATGATGAAATATGGGAAACTGATGAATTTTGATGCAGAAAATAATCTCCATAACTTCTACACTGAATTGTAAAAATGATTTGAATAATAATGTACTATAAAACTGAAGGTCAGAAATGAAACTTTTGGATGATCCATCCATTATTCATGGAGAAAAGTTTGCCCAGCAGTTAATAATAACAAAAGGGTAATAAAGTAGGTGTTAATGTTAACTAGAAATACCTATATTGTGTATGGTACAACAAAACTAATTAATCCACAAATATGTTATGGCTAGAAAGCAATAGTAAATACCAATGTAAGGTATACAAAAAGGGCTTTCATTTGAAATTCCTTTTATGAAGGTATTTTAAGACAACTTCTACTACAAAACGGTATTGCTTCATTCATGAAATCAAGAAGGGGTCTTCTTCAGTGGACAAATTGTTTCCAGTTTCCCTTTTTCATTCTTGATTATGATTAAATGTCAAGATACCCAAGAGAAAAAACTGGAGATTATTCCAAAGATGACCCCAAAACACTATAAACATGTGCTCTCTGAGATTGGTTGTTTTATTGCAGCCATTTCATTACCCAACTAGGTAACATAATCAATGCAAGTACAGGAGCAATCCCCACACTCACTAGCACTGATGATGTTAGTAAGTTGGATAATGAAACGTCTGCAAGAAAACAACCAAATTCAGAGAGCACCAAGGACACCAAAGTTCACCCATGAACAACAAATATTCTCTTCTATTGTTAACACTATAAAATCTTCAGAGTGATTTACAGCCGGCTCCAAATGTCATCTATGGATAGTGATGAATGAGTGTCAGCAAAGCTGAACTCTCTTTACTAAGGATTACTTCACTCAGTAATCTACTAACTTGAATTTTTTTTCATTAGCTACCTTTTGAACATCAGAGCTTTGCTCTTCAGTTTTGGAATTTGTACATTTATGTTTTTAGAATTCAGAAGCCCAGCCCTATTTTTACAACTGACTCCTTTTTTTCAGTGTTCGAGAATTTAACCTTTTTTAAAATAATAGTTTTAAAATTATAAATTTGCCTATAGGAGGGACATGGACAGTAGCAAATTACAATAGATTTGCTTAATATAGCTAGAAAGTTTTTAGCAAAGGAAATAGTTCTTATATTTTATTTTACTCTTTCTAGCTCAACAAGCATCACAGATTGATAAAGAAATGGCATTTTCAATACAATTTCACTAATAATGATTTTACTAATCTGAGAACAATTTATTTTTATTGTGATTCTATTTATCTTATTTTTATTTTATTTCCTGCAACCAGGTTATATTCCTAATGCAAGCAGCTTTGTTTCATCTGTGATTATTTGATCAAATTTTTAAATTCTTTTTTTTTAGGAACTTTATGAGATTGTTTTCTTACCACAAGAGGGGGCTCCAAGATAAGGAATAACTACTTGGGGGTTTTCCATTTTGAAATTAAATTTAAATTAAGATAGGCAGACAGAGTTTGGGTTTTAGTATAAACAGTATTTTAAAAAACTTTTAAGAACTGAATACTTAGAACTAGACTGTAGTCTTCTTTTAAGGGTTTTCATTATATCTGTTTTCTCACACTATTATCTGGAATTTATATATTATATCTACCGGTTATGTATCATTTTTTAAATCTTATTCTTAATTGTATACTGGTAGTCCTTGGCTTACAACCATCCATTTAGTGACCATTTAAAGTTACAACCACACTAAAAAAAATAAGTGACTTATGACTGATATAGATCAAGGACTAACTATACCTTGTTCCATTGCTTTTTAATGAAAAGGAATTCTGGGTACAATTAAAACAAGATTTTGAAATAAAAATGGATTCTCTTAAAGGTGACTTTATTGATAAATAGGACAACTGAATGGCCAAGTTAGAACACCAGGATAAAGAAATGAAAAAGATCTGTACGCAGGATACAAGAAGACATCATTAATTCAGAGAAATTGAAAATGCTAAATATTTTGTTTATTAAATTTCTATTCCAAATATATTGGAAGCTAAACTGGAAATAGTGAAATAGAATAGTAAAAAGAACTTTAGCAGGGTACCTAAGGATTGGGTGAAAGAAAATCTCGAAAGTGAAATGGAAAACTTGTTCAACACGTATCTTCAATTGGAAGTAGAGAAAACTTTGGGACATTAACAAAATCTACAGAATAAATTCACGAAAAAGAAAATTGCACATGATGTGCTTTTCAAGGGGAAAAAAAGCAGTAGTGGAATTAAAAGAAGTCGTGTTTCCTTAACTCTTAGAAACATAATAAATGAGATTCTACCAGAAGTATCTCTAGAAAGAAAGAGATTTTCTGAATTTCTGACACAACAAGATAGATCAATCCTATTTTATTGTAGGGCTACATTAATAGGATCTTGCAAGTCTAAGGGTACAAATTCCCCATAGTCTCTTTTAGCTGCTTGATCCAGTTATAGGTGAAGGTGGATTCTTGCTATCTGTGGCCACTAATGAAGGCACCTCCCCTTCTTGCCTGGTTGTTTATTTTATTTTATTTTATTATTTTATTATTATTTTATTTTATTATTTTATTTTATTTATTAAATTTCTATTTCACCCATCTAACAGAATAATAGAATGACAGAGTTGGGACCTTGGAGGTCTTCTAGTCCAGCCCCCTGCTTAGGCAGGAAACCCTATACCATTACAGACAAATGGTTGTCCAGTCTCTTCTTGAAAATCTTCAGTGTTAGAGCATATACAACTTCTGGAGGCAGGTTGTTCACTGATAAATTGTTCTAACAGTCAGGAAATTTCTCCTTAGTTCTAGGTTGCTTCTCTCACTGATTAGTTTCCACTGCTTCTTGTCCTGCCTGAGGTCCTTTGGAGAATAGCTTGACTCCCTCTTCGTTCAGCTTACAATATAGTGGTACCTCAGTATTCATCTTTAATTGGTTCCAGGAAGCACGATGAGTACTAAAAATGATGAGTACCGAACAAATTTTTCCAATAAGGAATAATGTAGAGAGTCACAAGCAGCCAACACTGACAAGTTCTAGCTTGTGTATACCAAATAAACTAAACAAACCAAACAGTACCAAATCAACAATGAGTACTGGGACAAAATTTTCATGTCAAAATGCGTTGAGTACCGAATTCGATGAGTTTCAAAGCAGTTGAGCTCTAAGCTATCATTGCATAGCAAAAAGTTTAAAAGTACTAAAAAAAATTAAAATTTGAATTAAAGAGATTAAAAATTAAGAACCAAAATGATGGGGGGCCTTAAGGTGAGAATCATCTCTACTCTGTCAGCCAATCGCATTGTATCAGGGCCCAGACCAAGCAGCACAGCCAAGTTTTTAGAGTCTTCCAGAAGGCCAGGAATATAGGGGCAGATCTCACCTCTGATGGGAGAATATTCCAAAGGCTGGGAACCACAACAGAAAAGGCTCTTCTCCTGGATCTTGCCAGCCAAATTTCTGTGGCTAACAGGATCCACAGTAGGCCCTTTCTGCTGGAATGAGTGGGGCGCTTAATACCATTGGGGTAAGACAATTCTTCAGATACCCTGAACTCACGCTATAAAGACCTTTGAAGATGATGTCCTTGTTTCTTGGCCAACATATCTTCCCCCTTTTCCCCAAGATTATCCATGCATTCCATTACAAAAGGCTTTCTCTTCCCAGGTCAGGAAAGAGACATCACAAAAAAACATATTTGAACTCTGTTGACACAAAATATAATAGCAGAATCTTAAAGCCTGCCTAAGATTCTTTCTCCTCTTTATACTAAAGAGAATCAAGATAGGGCAATCTTGAGTGTTTATCTCACCCTCTCTACCTAGGCTAAGTAGATATTTACATAGTAGTAATGGATTGCCTTCTTCAAGATTATCCTTGGCATCTTTTGTAGAGCCACTGATGAGCCATTAGAAGAAAATAATGAAGACAAGGAATCCAAAGATGACAGAACTACTATTTCTTCATAAATGGACTTGATAATTAACATCATGCATCAAATTAAAAGGCTCTCAGCTGATCCTAATGGTTCAGCAGCCCATTTAAAGGGAAAAAATGAAGCTAATAAAGCTAAAAAAAATAGAGCTATTATATGTCTTTAAGAGAGACATAGGAAAAAAGAGAATGTTAACCTGTTGGGATGTAAGTAATCAAGCAAAAGTTAAGTACAATTCAATATAAGTAAGTATAAAATGATCCATAATGGAGCTAATTATCCTAACTTAATATAAAAAATAGTTTAGGAAGGTCTTCAAGGCACTTCCTTGTAATTCTGGGACTGTCATGGTTTTTGATTGGCAACATCCATCGAGGCACAACTTAAATGAATTATGTACCTCCTTACTTGTGTGAAAATACCAAATAATGTTTAATCACAGCAAGATAACTTAAGGGTGCTAGGATAGCTAAGAAATAAACTAGCCAAGAATGCACAGAGATAGTAGGCAAGGAAATTTAAATGAATCTTTTCCTGCTAAATTACATTACCATTTTAAATATGTTTATCTCTACCAGGGTTTTTTAAAATAAAGATAAGAAATAAAAATAAAGTATGTAAGACAAATTCCTTGTGTGTCTAATTGCCCTTGAGCAAATAAAATATTCTTTCTACTGTTCTGTTCTATTCTGATTCTATTCTATTTGACTCGACAAACATATGCATGGATTTAATTATTAAAAGTTTATTTTTTAATAGCTGAAATTTCACAAGATCAGTAAATCTCATATTTTCAGAATTATGAGGCTACCAAATGTCTATGGGGGTAGGCCACCTCCAGCAACTAGATTAAAATATAAATATTTTTATAATATCCCCTCATTTCATTTTTGCCTACCTCAATAGTAACCTGCCATATTTTGTGGGTAATCAGTACCCCTTGGACCATAAATCAGGAACCATCAAGGTAAAATTATCTTGTCAGTGAGATGAGCAGGCTCCAAATTTGTTAAGTATAATAAAACAAATAGAAAATAAATGTGTGATTTTTGTCTACTTCTCCAAGGACTGATGAACTGTAAAAGCATGAGAAAAGCTGAATCCATAGCTGGACACCTAATAATGTTCAGAAATGTTCAGTGTTGGAATAACACGGAAAATAAAAGCAGTTTTACCAAAAATATGTTTTCAAGATCGTAATCTATTTCTGTTTATCCCTCTATCTACAAGCTACTAATCAAACCAGCAGGTGTGAGACTTGAAATTTCACCTGAATGTCATTTAATAATTCTGTCTCTCTGTGTACCTTATACAAAGGACGTCGAACATCAATGGGACAGTTCTGTATAACTTCATCCACAACATTCGAAATAGAGTCCATAAAATCTGGATTGGCAAACTAAAAATAAATAAGAGAGGCAGATAATCAAATAATGAACATATAGAAAGCACTGGAATTATGAAAACTGGCTTAAACTTATAACAGCTGAAGTTATAACCCTTTGAAGTTACGCTGCAGGTGAAAAATGTGACTTATGACTGGTCCTGGCGTTTACGACCGTCACAGCATCCTCACTGTCATGTGATCAAAATTCTGGCACATATGTACAAAGGTTGCAGCATCCTGGTGTCATATGATTGCAATTTGTAGCCTTGCCAGTAAGCTTCTGACAAGCAACGTCAATGAGGGAAGTGGATTCACTTTATAACCATGTGATTCATTTAAGAACCATGGCAAAAAGGTCACAAAATCAGGTGCAACTCATTTAACAATATCATCACATAGTGGCAGACATTCTGGTCCCAATTCTTGTCATAAGTCCTTCCTTGGAAGCTGACAAGATCTGTTGTAGGTGAGCAAGAGAAGTGACATGCCACCAATAATAACAAGGAACTGTCAAAGGTGTGGGGGGGGGAACCTTCTCTGGATTCCACATAGCTGGGCAGGGAAACATCATTTATTTCTCCTGTTGCTGGCTTAGAAAATTGACAAGTTCATCCACTTTCTATTCTGATTTATAAAAACTTAATCATCAGAGCTCCTGAAAAACAAAGCCAGCTGAGTTTGTCAATAACAGCTCTTACACTTTAACCGAATGACAGAGTTGGAAGGGATCTTGGAGGTCTTCTCAAGCAGGAAACTCTATACTGTTTCAGACAAATGGTGGTCCAGTCTCTTCTTAAAAAGAGTTTCTCACGGACAAGGTGACCAACCATTCTGGTTTTCTTGGATCATCTCAGTTTATGCTTGTTATCCTAGCACAAGGGTAGGCCACCTTGGCTCTTTTATGACTCGTGGACTTCAACTCCCAGAATTCCTGAGCCAGCCATGCTGAGGGGAAAGGGAGAGTTTCCATGCTGAGCGATGCTGGCTCAGGAATTCTGGGAGTTGAAGTCCGTGAGTCATAAAAGAGCCAAGGTGGCCTACCCCTGTTCTAGCATTCCATCTGCTTTAGTGTTGTTGTCCTGGATTTTTCATTTCTTAGTGAAGTAGGATTGTTAATAACAGTTGTTTAGCAAGACCAGCACTTTGTGAGTGCAAAATCAGCCCTGCGCACTCTCCACTATTCTTCCCTTGCAAGGCTGCTAGCCAGATGCCCCCTTCTTCCCCACAGCAGCTAACTCATAAACGTTCCATGTCTGTTTCCCTTGAGCCTTCATTCCCAGCTGGTTTTTCACCTTTCCCCGCATAAAAGGCCTGGGTTGGATGATACAGGATATGGTCATATTACATGTGGATCTTAACCGTAAACATTAATTCTGCTGGTCAAAGAAGAGGTGGCCAAAAGAGATGAACGGACTTCTGTCCAGAATGAACATCATGTCAAAAACAAAAAAAATAAATAATTTGATGCAGTTTTACAGTATCTAAAGCAAGGTTTTTTAATTTTGGGAACTTTAGAATGGGTGGACTCAACACCCAGAATTCCCCAGCAAGCTTCCCTTCAATTCTGGGCACTGAAGTGCACACATCTTAAACTTACTAAGGTTGAGAATGACCAATCTATATCAAGTGGAAGTTGTGCATTTTCTAACACGGTTAGAAAATAATTTAGCCATAAGTTGGTGCCTTACACCCATTGAGTACCATTGCCTTCTTTCCTTCCTGCCTGCCTCCTGCCTGCCTTCCTGCTTTCTTATTACCACCCTTGCAACTACTACTACTACTACTGCTGCTGCTGCTGCTGCTGCAACAACTTCTACTATAGCAATCTTGTCTCTTACCTCTGGATGAAAGAAAACCTCCGGCCCAAGGAATCTTTCATAGCCGACATCTATCGTAAATGTGTTTTTACTGATGGCATTGATCCCTGTGTATTGCTTAATCCATTTGTGGGGATCAACATCATACTTTGCAAATTCTTTTACTATGTCAGGACAAATATAACAGTACTTTTCCTGCAAATGATAAAATAAAGAAGGAAACTGTCTCACTGGATGAAAGAAGGTTAAGATTAAAAGTGTAACTTCTCTGGAAGTGATTCTGCATTCCAACAGCTCATTTGGAGGTCCTATATTGTACAATGTTGAGGGAAAAAAATGTTTATTATCAGGACTTGAAAGCCATAAGTAAAAAAAAAACTGATCAGAGAACTGGTGAGCTATGTTGATTTAATGAGGTTGGGCATTTCAAGGCTGCGCCTTCAAATTGCTGTCACTCTTTTCCTAAAATCACATGGCAATTGCTTCATGCAGGACCTGCTGCACAAGCAAAAGAAGAAATAAAGCATTTTTTAAGCCAAGAACATCCACATAACATTCGGAAGTGGATCAGGCAAATTCTCCCTTATTCACCAAATTATAGGGAGGGCTTATGTCATGGTTCTGGCAGATGAAACTTTTCAAAGAACTTTGAAGCACTGTGCTGGACCGGTAATGTAATCACCTGGCTAGAGCATGTATTAGCTATGAGAACTGTATGTTAGAATGTTTGGCATTTAAAGGGTTAAGCGCTGTCTCCTTAAGAAATGGCTTATGGGTAATGTAGTTTTAGCTATTCAGCGAATCCTATGTTAACAAGTCAGTGGGAGGGGCTACTAAGTTCATCACAGGATATCCTGGCTACGTGCCAGCTTGGAAGGAATGCTTTTGTCTTTGTCTAAAATGAGCATGGGAATACATGAGGAGAGACACCGTCTTAATTCACACTAGAGTTGATATGGAGGAATTATTGTTTCTACCCACCTAAATGGACAAATGTACAGCATCTGGATGCCTCTTCAGAATTGTAAGTTTTGTTAAGAATTCCCAGATTAAATATTTGTTTAAAACCATTTTCGTTGAGTTAACTGCCTGGGTTTGAGTTACAAAGCATCTTAATTCAGGCTCCGGAACATTTACCTTAAAGAATCTTTATTCGAGTAGCATAGCATTGGCACGTACATAGGCAAAGCCAAAATCTGAATTTCCCTCCCTGAGCACATAGTATCAAAGCACAATTCCCTCCTCTAATTAAGTCATAAATCACATTCTCCAATTAGTTTGAAATGCAGGCTTTCCCTCCAGTTCTTTGACCCACCATTTCTTATCATCTCTTATTTCAAAAAACCTTGGTACTCACACTAGATACAATATTGTTATGTCTAACTAAACTCCCACACACATTATTCCTCCTCTCCCCCCCCCCAGTATCATCTAATTCTAACTCTAATTCTAAGAGTACAACATAAGAAGGAAAATGGCTGCATCTACATATGTTGTCAAAGCAAGAACATCCGATGTTAGCAGCGTTGATAGGCTTACAGCTCAATCCGACTTGCAAGATTCTGTTATTATATCCAATCTCAATCAATGTAGTTTTAGTTTTGATTTCTTGGTCAAGTCCATCTAGTGAGGCTGACATTTATGTTCATTCCCCAGTGTGTTGGGAGTTGAAGTCCAACTATCTTAAAAGTTTATTATTATTTAATCCTACCTTTACTGTTTTAAAAAATAATTCAAGGTGACAAAGATACCTAATACTCCTTTCTCCTCTTATATTGCCCACAACAACCCTATGAGGTGGGTTGGGCTGAAAGAGACTGAGTGACCCAAAGACATCCTGCCAGCTTCCATGCCTAAGGTAGGACTAGACCAGTGATTGGCCCAAGACACCCAGCCAGATTCCATGCCTAGGGCAGGACTAGGACTCACAGTCTCCAGATTTCTAGCCTTAACTACTAAAAACACTAAGCATTTCCTTGTCTCCAAAGGCAGCCTTCACAGAAGATCCCAGTTCCTATTCCAAGGATTTTGGAAGTGTTGTTTGTTGGAACGCTTCTGTGAAAAACAATATGTTTTGAGGCTGAAGCAACCTATTCTGGGATTGAGGTATTTTGTGACAGAATGTTTTACAAGTCCCTTGTACCATCATTTTAAAATAAATGGGATATCCAGAAACCATGGGGAGCACACTTTACATTTCACCCATTTCCCCCACAATCTGTTCAGTATTTCTAGAGAATTTAGAGAAATAGAAAGTATTTACCTTTATAGCCTTTGCTGTTTCCATGGATTGCTCTGGAGGGATCCCCATCTCCCTTTCCCTTAGGAGTTGCTGAATAAAATACGTGATGTCTCTTCCTGCAATGGGGATGTGCTTGATGCAGCTGCCAATTACGTAACCTTCTGCCTTCCAAAGGGGGGGAGGGAGAAAGTTACTCAGCTTTAGATGTCCAACAGTATAACCAGTTCAGAATCTGGGGCTGAGTGCATCCTGCTTTTCAATTAGTTACAGTAGTTCTTGATTTACAGTTGGAACCAGAATTTCCATTGTTAAGCAAGTGTTGCTTAACAATTCACTTGTTGTTAAGTGAATTATGCCTCATTTTATAACATTTTTGCCATGGTTGTTAAGTGAATCACTGCAGTTGTTAAGTGAATCATGCAGCTGTTAAGTGAATGTAGCTTGCTCCGTTGAGCATGTGACCTCAGGACATGGCAACCGTCGAAAATACATGTCAGTTGCCAAGTGCCCAGGTTTTGATCAAGAGCCCAGATTTTGATCAGTTAATCATGGAGATGCTGCAACAATTGTAAGTATGAGCACTGGTTGTAAGTCACTTTTTTCAGCATTCCTGTAGCTTCAAAGGGTCACTAAATGAATGGTTATAAGTCAAAACTATTTGTATTACTTCATAGAGCTTTAAAAGCAAAAAAAAAAGTCAAGATGGCACACCACCTTGCAAGAATAGAATAGAATAGAATAGAATAGAATAGAATAGAATAGAATAGAATAGAATAGAATAGAATAGAAATTAGGAACTTTATTGTCACTTTAAATGTACACTAATCAGCATACATTAAAATGAAATTGTGTTGCATTCAGATCTCAAAAAAATACCATTATGCATATACCCACACACATATATGACACAGAGAAGCATCACATCTAGTCTGAATGTATACATATACATGGCGGGGAAAAAGAATCCTGCAAATTTACAAGATTGATAATAAATTCTATGGTTTCAGGCATGACGCAGAAGCTTCTGGAAGCAGATGTGTTTGCTTCAAAGCAGCCACACACAGGTGTTGTGTTCATGTCTTCCCAAGTACATCCTCCAAAGCCATTGCACTATCTTAATACATTTCCTCACCTCTTTAGACCTAAAACTTACTTTCTGGTGTAACTAGCAGTACCCCAAAACAAAAACAAAAAATTAAAAGCATATAGGTACTCTCTTAACTTATGACCCCAACTGAGACTGGAATTTCCGTCATAAGTCATTGCAGTCAACTTGGACCCAAATTTATGACAATTTTTGCAGCAAACATTAAGTTCATCACTGCACTTGTTAAGAAAATCATGTTAACCAAATCCAGTTTTTCCCAATGCAATGGACATTTTTGTTTGCCAGAAATCAGCATAAAAGATTGCAAAATGTGATTGCATGACTGTAGGACACTGCAATCACTCATCAATGAGAGCTGGTTGCCAAGCTCCCAAATTGTGATTCCCATAAGGAGTCATGTGACTGTGGGAGTGGTGAGTACGATCATTAAGAGCAGAATCATTTTTTCCAAGGCCATTGTAATTTTGACCCACCATTAAATGAATGATCCTAAGTCGAGGGCTATGTGTACATCGTACTTACCACTGGAATGACGTGAGTCACCCCATCACCACTGTCAACAACTGTGCCAGTTAAGGTACGGTTGCCAACTTGTCGTGAAGTCCAGGATGCAGCTAAGGCTAGCACTGCCTGTGAAAAGTAATTTGAAAAAATACGACAGTAATACAGAATTTCTCACCAATTTCCCAAAGAGTTGGTAAATTCCCAGCCTAAGTGGGACTCCATACAATCAATCAATCAATCAATCAATCAATATCTTTCCTCTTTTTTAAAAAATCAAAGAAAAGAAAACCTAAAAGACATTTTAACAAAATAACATTAAAAATAAAAGCACTTTCTATGCCTTTTGTAGAATGGCAGACTGGTCTTCCTGAAGCAATATTTCCTGGACCAACTTTAAGAGCTGTGGACTTCAATTCCCAGAATTCCTCAGCAAGCATGCCCACTGGGAAATTCTGGGAGTTGAAATCCACAGGTCTTGCTAAGGTTGAGAAACACTGTCCTAGAATAATGCCTTCCACTTCTACAGATGTTCTCTCTGGTCACCATGTTAGTCCACAAACCAAAATAATCAGAAGACTATGTCAGATTCCTGGAGCAGTGTCTAGACAGGAAAGGAACAGGGCTGCCTTGATTAAATAAGGCACTATTTGTGGTGCAAGAAGAAACATCTTTCCAAAGAATTGGCCCCAAACATGTTGATAACATTAACTGGAACGAACAGTTTCCCCTACTCTTTGTGAAGCGAAGGAAGGAAGGAAGGAAAGAAGGAAGGAAGGAAAGAAGGAAGGAAGGAAGGAAGGAAGGAAGGAAGGAAGGAAGGAAGGAAGGAAGGAAGGAAGGAAGGAAGGAAGGCTAAAATTATGCAATAATGCAAAATGGAAAACATTTGGAAAAATAGTTCAATAAAATAATCTTTGCTACAGAGATGAAATATAATGAGATCACAGCAAAAGCCTTCCTTCTTTCCTAAAATCAAATTGACGTTCACTACATCAATCACACAAGCTTTTGCTGGGAGGTTTAAAAAAAGTCAAGATGGGACCTGCAACTGCATGATCCAAACTCTGTTCCTTTTTAACAGATGTTGCAACTGCCATATTCATCTTTTGGACACCCTCTTCCAGAACATATTCTGAAAAAACAGAACTAAATGCACAGAGAAGCCTCTGTTTCCAGTGCCAAAAGCAGCATCCCAGGAAGAACCAATTTGATTTTACCTGCACAGCAATATAAAGTCCAGGTATGTTAAATGATTCAAACATAATCTCTGCAAGATATTCTCGGTTTTCAGGTGTGTTCAGCGGAGGTTCAGTCTATTTTCAAAAGACAGAGTTAAATAAAGAAGATACCAATCACATAATTTTTCTAGGTTGATAGATAGCATATGTGTTCATTGAAATTCTCTCTTCTGACAGCTAAAGTTTTGAGAAGAATATAGTTAGCGAACTGACGGTTAAATTTTTTTGAATATATTGGCAACAATTAAACTGGTGTTGAATATTTATCATCTCTTTTTTGTTTTCTTTATTGCTTAACATATTCTCTCACTTTGACTCTCCTGATTCTAATAAACTTTTTATAGAGATTCTTAAGATATTATTTTTTTGAAAGGGACACTGTGTGTGCGTCCCTTGGGTAAAATCAGGATTGTGAATCTATTTGTCAAATAAATCCTGCTCCAAGTTACAACCATTTGTGATGGGGACTTTCCCATTTTTTTTCTTTTAAGCATGTGCTTATATTACTAATGTCAAAATGTGATATAAATAATAGTTACACATGATATAGGGCAGGGGCCCTCAACCTTGTCAACTTTTAAGACTTGTAGACTTCAACTCCCAGAATTCCTCAGCCAGTGCTGGCTGAGGAATTCTGGGAGTTGAAGTCCACAAGTCTTAAAGTTGACAAGGTTGAGGACCCCTGATATAGGGTACCATTTGCCTGTTAGTCTTACCATTAAAAAATAATGATCTTCTGGTTCAGCTCGAAGATATTTAAAAATAATATGTTCCATGAACCTTTCCATAAGATCCCAGTCTTCCACCATGCCATGTCGGATAGGCCACTGAAGGGAAGGAGAAAGGAACCACAGCATCATTCCATAAATGAAACTGTCATCTTTACCTTGAAGAAACAAGGGTCTCTTCTATCACCCCACTCAATCAGCACCTTGGACAACATTATAATTTGGGTGAGACTTGTGCCTCGGACTTCCGATAGGAAAGATACATGATATATTATGGCTCTGAAAACGAGAGGTCCTTTCACCTTCCTAGGAGTTCAATGGAGCTTTAAAAGAATGGCCTCACTTGGACATAAGACATCCCAGTTAAATCTCAGAAAGGTTTAAGGGGACAGTTCCAGTGCCTTAGACCAGGGGTGGGGAACCTTGGCTCTTTTATGAC
Organism: Bothrops alternatus; assembly: GCA_034064705.1. NCBI lineage: Eukaryota > Metazoa > Chordata > Lepidosauria > Squamata > Viperidae > Bothrops > Bothrops alternatus. The sequence continues at coordinate 1,380,385 of JARGCV010000179.1, read as the reverse complement.
TTGTGGACTTCAACTCCCAGAATTCCTGAGCCAGCCATACTTTTTGCTCTCCTAGACCCAAGCTTAGGAAGAATGTCCTGCAAATTTCTTCCATAGCCCAGCTCAAGGAACCCAAAGAAAAGATCAGATTCCATGCATCACTCCCCTTTACATGTCTACAGAGATTCTCAAGTCATCCAGGTCAAGGTTGTCCTAAAGGTCCTTTTTCACAAGGCAACTGGACTTTCTTGTTTTTCTTTGAAGATGTTTTGCTTCTCATCCAAGAAGCTTCTTCAGCTCTGACTGGATGGCGGGGAATGGAAGAATTTCTATTTCTCGCAGACAGCTGGGGAATCCTTCCATTCCTCACCACCCAGTCAGAGCTGAAGAAGCTTCTTGGATGAGAAGCAAAACATCTTCAAAGAAAAACAAGAAAGTCCAGTTGTGTCCTGAAAAAACACCTTTGGGACAACCTTTTACATCTTACTAGTTTCTTCCTTCTAATGAATTTGTAACAAACAATACCAGTATACCACAATTGAGCCCAAAATTTCCATCGTTAAACAAGGCAGTTGATAAATGAGTTTTGCCATATTTTACAACCTTTTTGCCAAAGTTGAGTGAATCAGTGCAGTTGTTAATGAATCAAGTGGTCGTTAAGCAAATCCTACCCTCCCCGTTGGTTTTGCTTATCTGAAGCCATCTTGGAAGGCTATAAATGGTGATCACATGACTCTGGGACAGTGCAGCTGTCATAATAAATACATGCCAGTTGCTAAGTGCTCGAATTTTGATCACATCACCGTGAGGATGCTGCAACACTCATAAGCATCAAAAAAGGTCATTAGTCACTTTTTTCAATGCTGTTGTAACTTCAAATGGTCTGGTAAATTTCTTACCCAATTCTCTGCCAAATCTGTTCCTATTCCTACAAATGGCCTTTGGTTTCCTCAAAAATCTTTTCTGCTGGATCTTCCTTCCAATAAATGCATCTTTATTGTACGTTTTAGAGAAAGCAAGAGGCAGGGAGATGCAGTAAAGGTGCTTTCTCAAAAGGCAGCTAGACTTTGTTTTTTTCCTTGAGAAAAACGCTTTATAAAATGGCTTCCTCAAGAGGGAAAAAAACAGTCCAGCTGCTTTTCGAAAAAGCACATTTGAGACAATCATGACCTGGATGACTGAGAATCTGCATAGATACACAAATACCGGGGCAAAGTAGAAAGACCTACATTAGCCTTTGGAAGAGGAGAAAACTAAATTTCAGGGAATGGGGAGACTTCCGGTTTTGTGTCCGCAGTGCATAGCCGCATGAGAGCGGACCTCCGCTCCCCACGGCTAGTTTCTTCCTGCTTGGGGGACCCTAGATGGTCCGAAGTTGCCCCGGAGAGGTGACCGTGAAGGAGGGGCGCCCCGTGGATTACAAAGTGACAGCAATCGCTTTGTTTGATCTGGGGAAAGCCCTCCAAACCTGACAGGAGACAGGCTAGCGTGAGATCAGCATCTAGCCCAAGCTGCTTGCAGCCGAAAGTCCCAGAGCACGAACCTAAACATCCGTGAACAGCATGCTTGGAATTGGTGAGAGTACTGATCTTCTTTCTTCTATCTACTATCTAAATCCTTGAAAAGATCCCCAAAAGGAAGAAAACCTCCAGAAGTGAAGGGAAAGGGACTATATCCCCATTTCCTTACAGATGGAAGCAGTGAATTAATATTAAAGGAAGGAAGAAATATATTAAAATTTGATTTAAAATACATCAGTCTGGACAAATTTAGGAACTAAAAAACTGTCAAGATTATACTCTAAAAAAATTTTGATGGAATTATAAAAATATATAACAAAAATAACTTTTTAATTGAAAGAAAAAAGAAATAACTGCTGGCATTTAGTGGACTCAGAGAATAAAACACTAACAATAAGGACTCAGAAATTGGCAGAGGGCCTAGAAACAAAGAAAAAGTTGTTCCTTTGAATTGCAAATAACCTTGAAGACAGCTGGGAACAAAGGAAGCGCCAGTATAAGATTAAAAAGTGTTTGAAAGAAAAACAAAACAAAACACCTGGACTGTTACTTAAATCTATTCATGGAAAAGAAAAACCTTAGCTTTTTGGCTAATCTTTTAGAGGAGAATCTGTAGGAAGGATTTAAAGTGGCTTAACATACTGAACTATAATTTTGACTGACTGATAAATTGACTTTTGAATTAAAATATTGATGAAAGATTATTTGAAGGGGGGAGGCAACATGGATATCACATACGTATCAAAAAATGACAGGATGCCACATTCAATATTTTCTCCTGAAAAATCAACGGCTTCCAGAAGCAATACTTCAAGGCAAGATAAATACTTTCCAGGAGGAAATATATGCAATGTTAGGACAAATACAAATGATAATAGACTCAAACCATGAGTAAATCCGAAACAACTTTGATGATTTAAATAAGCATATTTCCAATTAAATTTACAATTTAAAAACACCCAGGAAATAACAACAAAGGAACAAATAAATCAGACAGCAGACTACAAATTAGAAAAGTAGGATTAAATTGATGAAACAACAAAGGAAAAGAATTACAATTTGACACAAACAGGAAAAAAGCTTCAAAGTTCTGATACAACAAGAAAAATGGAATTATCAGGAGAACCATCAAAGTTTGGGAGACAAAAAGTATTTATCTTACTTACTTCATCTTTTGTATTCCCAACAACATTTGTAAAAATACAGGAACTGATGGGTAAGCAGATTACATCAACTTGGAAAATTATTCGGCAAAAGAAGACTAGAGACATACAAGAGATTTGACTCGCCCTACCAGACGGACTACTATATGAATAAACATTTGTTTGAATATGGCTAAAAGAGCAGAGAATTTTGAACACAAAGGGGCCTTATAACAAGAAGGATAAGAGATTTAAGTAATATAGTATGTTTTATAATATATGAAATGTTAAAATAGTAGGTTGATGTAACTTTTATTAATATATAAGTGAAATATAAACTGATTAAAAAGGATGTTATATCTAGATATTATAAGATAGATAAAAAGTATAGCATTTTTATAATGCATGATATAAAATATTGGGAGGATGTACTTAAATAGGAAAATTTGGACAGAATGACTAATATGAAGAAATTATGACTGATAAGAATTGGATTGAATATAAGGGAATATAAGCGAACAAAAATTATAAAAATAGGATATATGCTGAACTAATGAGATGATGGTTATGAGAATAATATAAGCTGAAAAAATGTTATATAGAAAGAGATTATTATTATTTGTATAAATATAAAAAATGCCTATATCTAATCATTTATATATTGAAAATATAAGAATTATATTTTGGCTAAGGTTGAAGAAGGAGTATACAAACGGGAGAAAGGAAGATCAAAGAAATGTATCATTAATTAATATATTAATTATGGAACTATAAATTTAATTATTATTGATTGTTAATTAATTATTATTGTCCTTTTTTCTTGTTAATGTAAACCAAGACAACATGCTGTACACCAGGCACTGGAGATTGTTATAGTTAAAAACTAATGAAATATCTATAAAAAAAATTCAGGGAATGGGGAACTTCAAATAGCCTTTGAGATTGGTTGGGACTACAACTCCTTGATGACTGGGCTGAATGGGAATTCTAGAAGTTGTTTAGTTAGAGTTAAAGCAGGGGGTTTTCACCTGAGATTTTAGGGGTCTATGAATTCAAATGGAAAATAAATTATGACTTTATTTTCACCTCTCTCTAATTTTCCATCCAATAATGAAACTAGATAACAAAGTCAACTGACAGCCTAAAAGGTCCAAAAACATCAGTATCACTCGCTAAAATTATCTGAATTATTCTTTAATATTTGGATAATTGTATTTGAGCATCAATGCTTTCCTCTATAATGTAATCTACATCTATATATTTTATGGCAGGCCTTCAAATATACTTTTCTGGGAAGCTATATGTAGCTTTCCACAGTCTCAAAGGATTCTACGGTACAAAAAGATTAAGGACGCAGAATGTGCCAAAAACTTTACATGGGTTAAAAGAATATCTGCAGAGGAGGGCCAAAACAATCAAGATAGCGGTACTTCAATGTGATTTATATGCATGTAAAGGTAGTTCTTACAACTACCTTACAACTGTAATTAAGCCTGCGATTTCAATCGTAAGTCTGACAGTCGTTAAGCAGATCACCATGTGACCACACCCCATTTTACAATCTTTTTACAGTAGTCATTAAGAGAGCACAGCAGTTGTAAACACCACAGTCATTAAGTGAACCCATTGTTTGCTATTTTTTTTGCTGGAAACTAGAAATAAGCATCAGTTTCCAGCAAAAGTGTCATAAATTGCAGTCATGTGACCATGTAATTCTGCAATCAGTCATAAGTGCAGGCAAGTTGCTGAGCATCCAAAAATGCAGTCACAAGATCCTGGGAAGGGGAATACATTGGCACTTTAAATCCAGGTTGTAAGCAGCCTTCTTTATGTCTGCCAAATGGTCACTAAGTGATTGATCATAAGTCAAGGACTTCCTGCAAAAAGGAGCAGGGCTTCAATCATGTGGGCACATCCACCATCTTGATTTATTTGAATCCTTTCTGTGGATGTCTGAAATGCAAAGAACTGGCTGCTGATCCATTCCTTTGAAAGCTCAATGTATGAGAAGAGCAGGCAGAGCTGGGGGGTGGAGTTAAGCACGTCATTAGCTTAGAGTCATTACGTTCCCATTACGTCTAAGCCCAACCTCTCTTGAATTCTGTTCTTAACTGGTGCCAATTTAGTACTGAACTTTAACTGATGAGATTCTCAAGTATAGTTTTGAGCAATAAATCTTCTGAAAGCGAAACTCAGCATCTGTTCCTGATTCTTTGTGCCCAACATTCCCATTATTCATTCCAACTTTACCTTTATAGCATAGGTGGGTTTAATGAGAGCTTCATCTCCAATGAAAAAGTCTAGATCATCCACGCCTTGGGCCAGTCTCCTCTGTGCCTGGTCACCTACTTTGGCCGATTCTCTTATTGCAATGCCTAAATGAAAGAGTTGCAAAGCAAATAATCAAGCCTGTTGATACCCTTGCTTTGGGGAACAGTTAAATATTTGCTGTTAGAGAGGTGCTTTGTCCCACAGCCAGATGGCATCTTCAATTCAGAATATAAGCTGCCCAAATGGTACCCCAAGTGAAAAGTCTTTCAAGCTGTATCCATGGTGTCAGGTAAAAAAGGAAGTCACTTGTTCGTCAAGGCAGATCTCTGGCAGCCACATAATAGAGATAGGAAGGAAAGAGGATTTGTCATAGCAACCAGAAAGTGGTTTAATGAGGGCCAGTCTTGGCAAGGAGACCTTTGTCTCTCCAGCTCCAAACTAGCCAAGGACACTAATGTAGTAAATACTACTTCATAGAAAGAGACCCACACATCCCACCCTCAACCCCCCAAGGAAACTCACTAGACAGTGCAGAAGCCAAATGCTTGTCTCTTTCCACTGATGAGCACGTATTTTGAAAACAGAGCACCCTCTACTTACATGATGGGATAATAAATTGTGGTTCAGTATTTCCGGCGTAACCCAGTTTTGTATACCTAGAATAAGAAGCAATAATCAGAGACTCAGTGTGGTTTAGCCAAGCCAAGTGTATAGAAATCAGCTTGTAAATAAATGCATCATGTTGTGCCAGCTTTTTCTGTATAAAATAAAGACATATTGTGATCAAGAATTTCATGCAGGTAAATGCATAACATTTCGTAAAGCACAAATACGCCTCTTCATCCAAATTGCTGGGTTTCTACACCTGCCCTGGAGAAGGCAACATAAATAGTAGAAGACTTGGAACAAATGCAAATGTATACAAGACTCCATTTTCAAAATCAATCTGCAACAGGGATGGCCATAAAGAAATCTTATTTCACTTTCACCACTGCTGAAACCTTGAAAGCAGGGGTGTCCAACCTTGGCAGCTTTAAGACTTGTGAACTTCACCTTCCATGCTGGCTGAGGAATTCTGGGAGTTGAAGTCCATAAGTCTTAAAGCTGCCAGGGTTGGATACCTCTGCTTTAAAGGTATTTTGGCAATGATAAATTGTATATCATTGTTCCAAAGTGTCTGGAAGGATGGTATCAGAATGCTGATCAACATCTTCTGAGAAGACCTTTCAACAATTGACCAATGGAAAAGCTTGCCTTCAGATGTTGTGGGTACTTCATCACTGGATGTTTTTAAGAAGAGCTGGACTGTCTGAAATGATCTAGAGACTCCTGCTTGAGCAGGGGACTGGACTAGAAGACCTTTCAACTCTATTCTGATTATTATTATCTATCTTGGTCATCATTCTATAAGCTTAGAGTGCAAAGCAAGTTCAGCAGAAGAGATGCAGGAAGATCATTACGTCTAGACACCTTTTGTCTCACATACTCCAATCCCCAGCATTTATGTGTATAAATGCATAAAGCAATGCATGAGTAACTTAGCAACCTTTTATTTTAGATTAATTGTATATCCTGAATAAATACATAGGAATTACTTGCAAGATTTTAAATGGAAAAATAATTCAAAATGTTCCAAAGCTAAGTTTGACAATTGCATATAATTCATCTAGCTCAGAGTTAGGCAATCTTAGCTCTTTTATGACTCGTGGACTTCATTCCTGAGCCAGGAATTCTGGGAGTTAAAGTCCACGAGTCATAAAAGAGTCAAGGTTGCCTACCCCTGACCTAGTTCTTCAGCATCTACCTATATTGACTGGCAACAGTTAATCAGTGGAATGGTTCCCCTCCAGAAGTTGTGGGTGCTCCATCACTGGAGGTTTTCAAGAAGATAGGGGACAGTCATTTGCCCAGCCTGGGGTCTCCTATTTTAGCAAGGGGTTGGACCGGAAGATCTCCAAGGTTCTCTCCAACTCTCTTATTCTGTCTTTCCTTATAACTTTTAGTCCTAAAGTCCTTAAACTTTGTTTGCTCTTTATTTAATAAACAGATCAAGTAGAAAAAGATGTTTAAAGGACATTTGCTAGAATTTCTGCAGCCCTTAAAACTTCCTTCATAACAATTATTTTTTCTATATAAATAAGCATACTTTAGCAGACCAAACAAAAAAAAATCTGGATACTGTTTTCAACCTACAGAGAGGCCGTTCTGGCTATCCATAACCAAGGACTATTTTATAAATATCTATGCAAAGCATATTGTCCATGGGATTTTCATGGCAAAGATACTGAATTGAGGCCTTTGAACTCTGGTGCTGGAGAAGACTCCTGCGAGTCCCCTGGACTGCAAGGCGATCAAACCGGTCAATCCTAGAGGAGATCAACCCTGACTGCTCTTTAGAAGGCCAGATCCTGAAGTTGAAACTCAAGTGCTTTGGCCACCTAATGAAAAGGAAGGACTCACTAGAGAAGAGCCTAATGCTGAGAAAGATTGAGGGCAAGAGAAGAAGGGGACGACAGAGAATGAGATGGCTGGATGGGGTCACTGAAGCAGTAGGTGTGAGCTCCAGAAGATGGTAGAGGACAGGAAGGCCTGGAGGAACGTTGTCCATGGGGTCCCGATAGATCGGACACAACTTTGCAACTAACAACAACAACAATGCAAAGCAAAACAATTGCAGAATTGTAGTTCTTTTCTCAAAAATAATCAACACTACCTATTTATTTATTTATTTATTTATTTATTTATTTATTTATTATGCATGTTTTGATTTATTAATACTCTGCTTTTCCAGTCTGAGAGAACTGGAATAATGGAGACCTTGCAAATGAACAGTGTGTACTGTATAGGATTCAGTCTTCAGTCTTCCCCATGAGATAGTATTAATTCAGACTGGCAAAAGCGAGCCCTCAATTCCTAAGCCTTCAAGCAGATACTTGTTCTTCAACAGGCAGCGTAAGAGATAGAGCTGTTAGAAAAGCAACAGGGTTAGAAATCTCTATCTCACCTGTTGACTAGACTGTAAAGTCCAAAAAAAAAAAAGCAACAGCAAAAACTTTTCCATATTTTTGTTAGGAAATCTGTATGAATGGTTGCAGCCATAAGGCGATCAGAGTTAAAACTCAACACAATCAGGAGACTTTACTTTTAAGAAAATTGTTAGTTTGATTAGTCCTAGCTTAAAAATCAAGACACTGTGAGTTTTAATCATCTCACCCAGCTGAGTGGGTGACTTTGAGCCAATTACTAGGAGACTGTGAGTTCAAGTCCCACCTTACATATAAAAATCAACTGGGTAACTTGAGTCACTCCCTCTCTCTGAGCACAAACCACCTCACAGGATTGTTGTTGTGGGGAAAATGGGATGAGGAAGGAGTATTAAGTAAATTCATTGCCTTGAGTTACTTATGAAGTAATAAAGATGAGATAGGAAGGAAATTAAGAAATAAGCAAAAATATTATGACTCTCATATCTCCCCATCAAAATGGTAGATCTTAATTCACTTTATTATGCAACCCTCACCAACCTGCTACCCTCCAAATGTCCACAGTTTACAAATACAGCCTCACTGTTAGTCTTAGCCAACTGAATGAAGAATGCCAAAAATAGAAGAGAATGCCTAAAAACGGAATTTTCAAGCCTGCTCCCAACCTCTTTCTTCAAAATCTCAGATTCTGCTCCATAGGAACACATTTTGGTTATGCCTGCTTTGCATGCAATATTCAGAGACGTTTTGGCATCTGAACGTGTCACTACCTCTCTAGAATTAATGTCATTATCTGATATGGTATACAGGACTTCGATCTTGCAATCCAGATATATTCTGAAAGGTTGTATCGATTTACAGGACAATCCTCAGCAGGTTTCTCAGAAATCCTAGCAAGTTCATGGAGACCTTCTCCTGAAATACAGATATATTTAGCAATATTGATTCAATTGCAAACTCTACACCAAAAATGAAAAGCCTGCAAGATGACCAGATTGCTCATCTAACTGTAATTAAATATGGGATTACTAGATTAGGCCTTCGTTAATATATGAAATGCCACCTCAGTCAGATTGAATAACATCAGAGGCATACCACCTAGAAAGTTTTAAATAGATTAGAATGCCTCCTGACTTTAGGGTCAATGTGTAAGCTGATCTCTAGAACTGCAGAAGAGAGAGGATTGATAGAAACTAAAAGGAGAATTGAAACAGGCAGATAGTGTTGTGTTGTGCAGCTATTAATAGGTCCACCTACATTTGGTCTAGTGGTTAAACCACCAGTCTAGAAACCAGGAGACTAAGAGTTCTAGTCTCCCCAGGTGACTTTGGGCCAATCACCAGAAGACTCTGAGTTTTAGTCCCTCTTTAGGCATGAAAACCAGATGACTTTCAGCCAGCCCACCTTACAGGGTTACTTTTGTTGGGAAAAACAGGAGTATTAATTGTGTCAGTGCCTTGAGTTATTTATAAAAATAAAGACAGGATAAAACAAAATCTAAAGCAAAAAAAAAACCCAAAATAAAACTATCCCAACGATGCTATGGAGTTTAGAAGGAGGACACGCCCTTAATGAACAAAGGATCTATCTATTATCAAAACAATGTTGGGCTGCGTGACACAGAGACGCACATTTATTAGCATCTAACATCCTTACAACCCATCAGGGACACAGACTGATGCAACCACTGTAATTTGGATAGCTGATTATTAGGTACAATAGAAATCAGAAATAGCCCTTTTCTATTTCACTTCTATATTAACAAAGAAAAGATTGTCCATATACAAGATTATACATATGATGGGCTTGTAGGTACATTTACAACCAAAAGCAAGCAGAAAATTTCCATTACTAAACAAAGCAGTTGTTAACCAAATTGTGCCCCATTTTATGAATTTTTGCCACAGTTATGAGCAAATCACTGCAGTTGTTAAGTGAATCATGCAGTCATTAAGCAAATCTATCTTCCTCCATTGACATTGCTTGTCAGAAGCAAGCAATGGTGAAAATGATAATCCCAGGATCCCAGGACTTTGCAACCATTACAAATTCATGACGGTTCTGAAATGCACAAATTTTGATCATGTGACTGTGGGACTGCTGCAACGGTCATAAGTGTGAGAACTGGTCATAAGTCTATTTTTTCAGTGCAGTGACTTTGAATGCTCATTTAAGGAATGATTGCAAATCAAGGACTATCTCTGCACTTCTAAAGCAAGGATGCACAGCCATCCTTGTATCTTATGAATTCTGATTTGGTTTTCATTGCTTCACTCTTATTATTGTTTCTTTCTACAATAAGATGACTTTAAATACATGTTTATGTTATGGTAATAAAAGAAGGAGGCCCTTAATCACTCTTCTCAACTCTTATCTATAGTTTTGCAAATAATTCCCAGCGTGTAATTTAATTCTTTAATTATACTGGGATTTCCTCCCATTGGTTGTCTGGATTAATGTATTAATTAATGTTGATTTCATACATTAAGTTTTGTCTTTTTTCAATGTTTGATCTGTTTCAGGATTAGGATAAAAACATTCACAGATTGTGACAGCATGATGAAGTTTGTGCTGCTTAATGAAATTTTACTTTTCAACATTACGTCTTCAGAAAAAAAGCAAACCAGGAACCAAAATAAACAGAATTTCCAAATATTTGAAAAAAAGGAAAAAGAAAGATTTCTCAAGGGAGCAAAGATTCCTTGTCCAATAATTCATATTATTTGGGGAATGACAGAGCTAAGCTTATGCTTCATCACATTAAAAAAGTGTTGATGACGAACTAAAAAGAAAAATTCAACACAAAATCCAACATGTGAAAGAGAGCAATATAAACTGTGCATTTATTTTTGCACATTTGAAAACAAATAGCCAGGATCATTACAACCAGCTGTTGCAAAATTTATCTTTCCCAAATGAGACATGTTTTGAAAATAATTTGTGATATGGTTACAATGGCACTGGGAAAAGTAGCTTACAATTGGTCCTCACACTTATAACCCTAGCAATATTCCCACAGGTCATATGATCAAAATTTGGGAATTTGGCAGCTGGCATTTTTGCAGAGTCCAGAGGTCACGCGATCACCATTTGCAACCTTTCCAGCCAGCTTCCAACAAGCAAAGTCAGTGGGGGGAAGCCGGATGCACGAAACAATTATAATAATTATGGCTTAACAATCATGGCAAAAAGGTCTCAAACTCAGATGCTCAGACACTTAACAACCACTTTACTTAGCAATGAAAATTCTAGTCCCAATTATGGCCGTAAGTTGAGGACAGCCAGTTTAGTCTAGTGCAGGGGTCCCCAACCTATGGGCACTTAGTCAGCGGGCTGCAGAAATGGCTGCCCAAGGCATGCACACATGGGCACACATTTCTCATTCGTGCTAATGCCCAGGGCCCTGTTTGTGCATGTGCATGTGCGCAAACAGGAACGCTAGTGCAGGGGGGCGTGTACGCCCAGTTCGTGCATGCGCATGGTGCCAGTGCATGCTGCATGCGTGAACGCGGCCACTAGTACTGCACCAGTTTGCATCCGTGTACACGCGCGCACACACAGTAATTTGGAAGCTGCTCTCCCCTCCGGGCTGCGAGCCTGGAAAGACTGGAAAACTCTGGTCTAGTGGTTAAGGCACCCAGGCTAGAAAGCAGGAGACTGTGAGTTCAAGTCCTGCCTTAGGCATGAAAACCAGCTGTGGGTGACCAGTTCTCAAGTTTTGTTCTCTGAATGTTTGCTGGGAGGAAAAGCTAAAAAGGTAGGAAAATTGGCGAAAATATGCAGGCCAGAATCACTCAGGAACTTCAGTTGGGGGTCCCATAAAGCCAAGAGAAGGGAAGGATCCCTTTGGAAGATCTGCAACTAAGGAACGTAGAGAGCCAAAGGAATGGGACAGAGAAGGAATGGAAGGCAAAAGTTAAACAAGTGGAAAATGGAGCTATATAATGAGGGCTGGGTTTTTTTGTGGGGATTCCTAGGGCTTGCAAGAAAGTGTGGCAGAAAGTTGAGAAATAAGAGAGAACTACGGTAGTTCAGTGTGAATTTTTAGAGACAGTAACAAAACTGGGAAAGGATGGGAGAAACAGATGCTTAACTGGTTCTTTCTCCTTCTATAATCAAGGACGAATGGCTGGTTCTACTTGACTTCTGATAGTTTGAAATTTGTTTGCTTTTTCAGAAGAGAAAGGAACACAGCTATTTGCCCCTTGGTTGTGTGTCCTTGCAAGGAAGTCAAGGAGAGGCAATTATGGGTCCCAGGCCGGAAGGGCAGGGAGAAGTGACTCAAGAGGGATGCAATCCTAACTAATCTCTGGGGCCTCCAGCTAATTATTCCTAAAAACAACAGAATGAGACTGCTGGGGGGTGAGGCGGGATCTGGCATTAGGGGGAAGCAGAGGCACCAGAAAAAAAGTTGTCCTTCGGGGAGGCGTGAAAAGACAGGAATGCGAGGGCAGAAAAGCAGGACGGAGCCCTACAACTAGTTCAGGATTGCGAGGGAAAACCGCGTAGAAGCAAAGCACGTGGTTCTTTTTAGCGCAGCCCTCCGTGAGAAGAAGCCCCCACTTGGCACAAGGACCCTCAGCTCTCCTAGCCCAGCCACGGGGTGAGATGAGGAGGGCAGATTTTGGATCCAGAGCAGAGCTGGAATGAGGTAGAAAGAGCCTCCCTGTCCTGAGATCAAGGAGGGCTGGAGCAAGTGCAGAGAGCCGATATGTCTGGACCGAAAGTAAACCTCCGTCTACCAGGAGAGCAGAGCCAAGGCGCTAGTGCTGGCGGAGGAAAAGGGGCGGAGGTGGTTAGGGAAAGGGCCAAACCGCCCACCTGTTCCGACGCTAAGATGGGAGGAGACGAGCAGACAGCGGCGACTTGCCTGACCCTACCAGGGCAGCCCTGCCCAACCCAGCAAAGCCGCTAGTGCTGCGTGAGGAGGAGGCGATCCCGCGAAGGGCAGTCCGCGCCTTAGCGGCTTTTGCCCTCGGCTTTCGCAGCGCCCACTCACCCGGTGCCGCTGTCTACGACGCAGGGCAGCAGGCGGGTCGCCATGCTCGGCGCTGGGATCCGGGAGGAGGGAAAGCCCGTCTCGAACCCGATTCCCGGGGACCGCCGCAGATACGAGCAGCGCCGGGAGCCGCGCGCCTGCGCCCAGCCTCGGTGCCCACGTGTGCGGCGTGCCAAGGCTGCCTGGCGGCCATCTTGGGAGGTGGCACCGCTGGGCGGTTACCCGCCCGCTTCCCAGGGCGAGAAACCCCAGCTGGGGGGGGAAATCCGGGGGCCTCGAAAAGCAGGAAATTGCCTGCTAAAAACCCTTGGCGGCTGTTCTTATCGCTTGCCAAAACAACACAAACTCATGCTGATTTCAAGATTGTTATGTTTATTACAATGCCCTAGCCTTAGCGATGTACTGCATATTCTTAGTGTGTTTTATTATTGGAAGGAGAGCAATTTGGTGTGGCTTTAAAGGCATCAGCTGGAAACCAGGAGACCCCGAGTTCACCTTGTGCACAAAGGCAAAAGAGTCATTTTCTCTCAGTCCTACAGTAGGAAGAAGACGAGGAGGGAAAGCCATCCCCAAAAATTGTGGCCAGGGAAACCGCAGGGTCTTATTTCTTTTTTTTTTTTTTTAAATGTTTTTATTACTTTTTTTACATAATCTTAATATTTGGTAAAAATGTCTATGTTTAATTGTTATTTATCTAAATAATAAGGGTCTTATTTCTGAAGTGACTAAGAAGATGACTAACTTGAAGCTTTTAAATGCTTATTGTTGCATTGCTTTTATATATTGTTTAGCATTGCCTTGAGTTAAATGTGCTTAATGAATTAATTAACAGTATGAAATCCCAATGCAAGCTGCTAAGTACAGGTAATCCTTGACTTACGACCACAATTGAGCCCAAAATTTCTGTTATTAAGTGAGACAGTTGTTAAATGAGTTTTGCCGCATTTTATGACTTCCCACAGTTGTTAAGTGAACCACTGAAGTTGATAAGTTAGTAATCCAGTTATTAAGTGAATCTGGCTTCCCCATTGACTTTGCTTGTCAGAAGGTTGCAAAAGGCGATCACGTGACCTTGGGTCATAAATATAGAACCAGCTTTGTCAAGCATCTGAATTTGGATCGCACGATCATGGGGTGCTGCAAAGGTCATAATATGAAAAACTGTCATAAGTCACATTTTTTCAATGCTGTTGTAGCTTTGAATGGTCACTAAACAAACTACTGTTGAGGACTATCTGTATCAGTGGTGGCGAACCTATGGCACGCGTGCCAGAGGTGGCACTCAGAGCCCTCTCTGGGCACGCACACCACCGCTGCCAGCAGCTTACGCAGGTTCATTAACTGCCGCCGCCCAGAGCAGCAACCCCACCCAGCACAAAGGAGGTGAAGTGGCCAGCTAGCAAGTCCGAGTAAAGATGGTAGAGCACGCCCACACCCAGCAAGCTAAAGGCCACCCCGAGCAGGGAAAGCTGGATCCCCATCGGCTCCATGGCCCCCCAGGCCCAGCTAGGATTGTGTGCCTCCCCCCATCTATGCTAGGCCTCCTGCCCACCGCCCCACCCGCCAGAGACCCCTTGGATCTCCCCAACCCTGCCCGGTCCCACAGATGTCCCCCCATGAGCAGTATTGAGGTGGCCATGCCCACCCCAGTCACGCCCACCCAGTCTGCCGTGATAACCGCAGCCATGCCCACCCAGTGGGCCACGCCCCCATGCCTCCCTTGGGCACCACAAAGCTAATGCAGCCCTGGCACTTAGCGATAAATAAGTGGGTTTTTGGTTGCGGTTTGGGCACTTGGTCTCTAAAAGGTTCACCATCACTGATCTATATTGTAGCTGACCTCCAGATTCCAAAATACTTTCACAGCCACATCAGGAATTCAGTGTCAGAGGTGTCCACTTTGGAAGTGGATCTGAACAGACTTGAATGCTGGGCACTATCTAACAAAATGAAATTCAACGGTGAAAAAAGCAAGGTTCTACATTTAGGCAAGAAAAACCAAATGCACAGGTATAGTATAGGGGGTACTTTGCTCAATAGTAGTAACTGTGAGAGGGAGTCCTAGTGGACAATCACTTAAATGTGAGCCAGCCGTGTGCTGCAGCTGCCAAAAAGGCCAACACAGTGCTAGGCTGCATTAACAGGGAAAGAATCAAGATCACGTGAAGTATTAATACCACTCTACAATGCCTTGGTAAGTCCACACTTGGAATACTGCATCCAGTTTTGGTCACCACGCTGTAAAAAAGATGTTGAGACTCTAGAAAGAGTACAGAGAAGAGCAGCAAAGAGGATTAGGGGACTGGAGGCTAAAGCATATAAGGAACGGTTGCTGGAATTGGGTATGTCTAGTTTAATGAAGAGAAGGATGAGGGGAGACATGATAGCAGTGTTTCAATATCTCGGGCTGCCACAAAGAAGAGGGAGTCAAGCTATTTTCCAAGGCGCTTGAAGGCAGGACAAGAAGCAACAGGTGGAAACTAATCAAGGGGAGAAGCAACCTAGAACTAAGGAGAAACTTCTTGACAGAACAATTAACCAGTGGAACAACCTGCCTCCAGAAGCGGTGAATGCTCCAACACTGGAAGTTTTTAAGAAGAGACTGGACAGCCATTTGTCCGAAATGGTATAGGGTTTCCTGCCTGAGCAGGGGGTTGGACTAGATGACCTCCAAGGTACCTTCCAACTTTACTATTATTATTACTATTATTATTATTATTAAGTGGAAATTCAGCATAGATATCCGGAGGCCTCTAAATTGGAAATGAGTTACTTGCAAGCTGAGAAAGTGGGAGTTTCCCACACAGGAGATGAACATGTAATAGAAATGGAATTTCATTGGATCTAAATATTGCAAAAGACGGGGAATACCAAGGAGTAGTTATATAAGAAGATTTATGGAGAAAATATAATGGGAAAATATAATGGGAATGCAGAGCTATGATTTTTTCTTTTGAAACAGTCCTTACTGGTAAAGCAAAGAACAGCTAATCTGCTCCATATTTTGCAAGCTGGGCTTTTTAGGGGATAGAAAACAGCTGGATCGGGCTGTATGAATCATTGAAATTACAGCTGGGAAATGAAAAAAGGCTAGATTATTGTGGAGCAGTCAGGAAGCCCTCCAGAGGGGTGAATAAAGTCAAGATCCTATCATACACTTCATAACTTCAGTCATGCGTTTGTGGTCATTTTGGATCAACCCAATTCTTATATTCATAATGGGGCTAAGATTTGAATCTGAGAAGAGTTGTACCGGTATGTGTGATATAGATCTTTGTACCAATATGTCAGAACCTGGCAACCAATCTATCTGAAAATGTTTAAAGGATAATATCTCTGTTGATTTATCCATCTGATAAATATTAAACAGAGAGAGGACGAAAAAGGAATGACCTCAGGACAGAGGAAGTTTACACAAAGAAAATTTACAAAGTACCGGTAAGTGGGCAGCATCTGTAAATTCTATAGTTCTAGAATGGACAGTAAAATTGAAAAGGAAAAAAAACAAGTCCAGAAGAAGGAAACGGGAAATTACGTATTTCCATATTGTCTCTGTGAAAACTGCAAAGACACACCCATGAAGTCCCCAAGAGTTAAGAGATTTTACTTAACTCTGCTCCACCACCTCAGAATATTGAACTTCTCCAGATAAAGTTCTGCTGAAGCTGATTCCTCCTCCTTTATCCAGATGTGACATAATCTAAGGCAGTGGTTCTCAACCTATGGGTCGCGACCCCATTTGGGGTCGAACGACTGTTATGCGGGGGTCACCGGACACCGCGGTCCACCATATTTTTTTTAATTTTTTTAATTTTTTTATTTTTTTTCGGCGTGCGTGCACCACGCATGCGTGGATTGGCCCGTCGCGCGTCTGCCGCGCATGCGCGGATCCGCCCGTCGCGGTCCGCCATTTTGGGGGGGTTTTTTGAATTTTTTTTTTGGGCGCACATGCGCCGCGCATGCGCGGATCGGCCCGTCATGCATGTGCCGCGCATGCACGGATCCGCCCGTCGCGGTCCGCCATATTTTTTTTAAATTTTTTTATTTATTTTATTTTTTCCCGGCATGCGCGCATCGCGCATGCGCGGATCGGCCCGTCACGTGTGCGTGCCGCGCATGCGCGGATCCACCCATCGCGGTCCGCCATTTTGTGTTTTTCCGGCGCATGCGCCCCGCGCATGCGCAGATCAGCCCGTCGCACGCATGCGCGCCCGGGTCAGGGTCACAGCGCGCATGGGCGGGGCAAGTGGGGTCTCAACCTGAAAAAGGTTGAGAACCACTGATCTAAGGAAAACCATAGGCCAGTGCCAATATTTTTCTATAAGTCCAGGTTAAAAATAGATAGCCCTTGATTTACAACCATTCATTTTACAGCCATTTGAGATTACAATAAGGTTAAAAAAAGACCAGTTCTCATCTTACAACTAGTCTTGGCACTTAAGGCAATTGCCACGCATCCCATTGCCTTGTGATTGCAATTTGGCCATTTGCTAACCTTCCATTTACAACTGGAGGTGGTGTCCTGAGGTCATTTGCTTAATGAAAGCAGTAAATCCCTGCCTCAATTCCTACCAGGGACGAATGGTTACAAAAACTGATGGGAGTTAGCAGAGATGGCCAAATTGACTGTGCTGATAAAAGAAAAGAACACAAGTACTTTTGTTTCTACTTGGAAACCACTTCTGGACTTTGTGCTTGAGGTGGAAAAAATGATACCATGATTTTGGGTTTTACGGATTTGCTGATACAGAAATGGCTAGTGCATACTGCTATAGAAACGTAAAAGGTTGAGATTTGATTTTAATGTCTGATTTTACTGCAACAGAGAGAGTCAGAAGTCAATGCTTTTTGTTTCTTCCCCTCCCCATTCTTCACACTTTTTTTGTTTTCCTTTTTTCTACTGTTGTCCCCCTTCTATTTACTTTTGTATTTTCACATTTTATATTATAAAACTAATAATAAAAAAAGAAAGCGGTCAATCCCTTAACAGCCATTGCAATAAAAGTCATAAAAATGTCTGACACAATTTATGACCGCAAAACTGTTGTGTAAGTTGTAAGTCAAGGACTACCTGTATACCTACTTCTTCACTTTCATGATAACTACTGAGAAATGTACCTAATGGCTAAACTGGACAACAAGTTGAACATAGATGATCTTTAAAAAAGAGCATTTGCTATAATTAATAATAGCAGTTAAATAGGACTTGCTATAAGAGGGCAAGCAGAACTAGAGTAACTGATTACACAAGTCAATTTATCTTCTTGGACCAATAGTTCTCCTTTAAAGGAAACTATTGTACAGGTAATCCGTGACTTACAATCTTTCATTTAGTGACCAAAGTTACAACGGTATTGAAAAAAGTGACTTAAAACTGGTACACTTAAAACCATTGCAGCATCCCATGACCATCTACCGGTATCTTATCAGAATTCGGGCACTTGACAAACCCACATGTATTTACGATGGACTGTCCTGAGGTCATGTGATCCATCATTGATGACCTTCCCACCTAGCTTCCAAACAAGCCAAGCCAATGAGGGAAGCCAGATTCACTTAACGACTGCATGATTCAATTAACAACTGCAGTGATTTTCTTAACAAGCATGGAAAAAAGATCATAAAATTGGGTCCAACTTAACAACTTGTTTAGCCTTGCTTAGTAATGGAAACTGTGGTCCCAATTGTAGTCATAAGTTGGGGACTATCCATAGAGTGATGGTTGACTTCTGGGCACAACCTTGTAGTTTTCTTGGCTGTAATTTATATAGAACTTTTTTAAACCAAAAGTTAGTGTTTGATCCCAGTGGTTCATATGCTACAATTAGGAGTGTGTACAGAGTGCGGTTAAAAAAAGATGGTGAATTTTTATGCAACACTCATAAATACAATCAGAGCTTTGATTAAATCATTGCAACTGTCACTTTGACTTTTTGACCAGACTGTGCCGAAATCTTGGGCCACAATGTGTCCCTGTTTCTCACCCTCTCTCCCTTGTTTTGCGTTAATGTTGATAAACCCTAAATAATTGATTGCAAAAAGAATTCTGGAGTAGCATTCGTTTTACATCAAGCACAAAACCATTTGCAAATGGACTCAGGCAACAGTCCAAAACAACCATCAAAAAGTCTGTTGAATATTGGAGAGAGAATCTTACCCTATAATAGATTGGAAAATATAAATTATAGGTGGAAAGACAATATTTTAGCTGGAAATCAAAACATTTTGAGTTTTGCCCCATTTTATAATCTTTTTGGCTACCGTTGTTGTTAAGTGAATCATGCAGTCATTAAGCAAATCTGGCGTTCCCCATTGACTTTGCTTGTCGGAAGCTGGCTGGGAAGGTTACCAGGCAACCGTCATAAATATATGCCATTAGTCACGCATCCAAATTTTGAGCCATGGAACCATTGGAAGGCTTGCAGCAATTTTAAGTGTGAGGACTAGTCGTAAGTTGCTTTTTGCTGTTGTAACTTTGAATGGTCACTGAATGAATAGTTGTAAGTCGAGGATTACCTATAATGTGAGTTTGGGTCATATGTATTTGAGAGTGGAAAGTCTTTGAATATAAGGTAATAATGAAACTAGTTTGTTTAATTTTCTTTATCAATATTAATTTTTTATACACAGGTTCCAGGAGGCTAATAATACTGTTGATTGTCGTATGGCAGGGGTCTTCAAAGTTGGCAACTTTAAGACTTGTGGACTTCAACTCCCAGAATTCCTCAGCCAGCCAGAATTGAAGTCCACAAGTCTTAAAGTTGCCAACTTTGAAGACCCCTGTCCTATGGTGTATCTGGAGTGGTGGTGGAGGGTGTCATGCAGTTGCAACTGCCCTATTGGCTTTTTGGCCCCTTGTTAGATATCCCTGGGTTAGTCAAAACAAAGACAATAAAGGAATCATGTATTACAAAAACAATATGTGAAATGCAATGCTTGTTAGAGTAAAGCCATATATACACATACATAGGGAGTCCCTGACTTATGTCCAGTTGCTTAGCAACCAGTTGAAGTTAGGACAGACGACTCTAGGCTGTGGCTACTTATGACCCGGAATCAGAGTTCTGACATCCGGGGGCCCAGATTAGGTCATGTGATTGCATTTTGGGTGTTGCCAACCAGCCTGCATTTGGCATGGTTCAATAGTGATTTGTTTAACAATCAGCACAACATACAACAGTAATTCCAGGCTAAATTTCAGTTGTAATTCAAGGACCACCTATGTTCACATGACCTATTCATATTGTTTACTCAATTAGCCCAATTTTCCAGATGGTCGTGGTGCACCAAGTCATAAACCAGCCTAATGAGTTGGCTTAAAAGTGGTGGTCTATTTTATGATCCGAACTATGATGTCTAAATATCAGCCAGTAGCTCAAGATGGCCCTTACAATCATGTTGATCAGATTTTGCAGCCCAATGAAAACTAGGCTAATATGGTTTTCCTCTGCCCACATCAGCTTTTAAGTACATAACACCCCTTCTTTCTGCGTTTTCTTTGATCTGCAGCAGCTTGGATGAATCAGTTTGCCGAAGCAGCATATTTCTCAAGTCCTGTAGTTGGTAGCACTTGTTACAAAAACACATATTTGGCAGGAGAGCTCCTGAGAGGCAGAAACAAAAGACTCTATGACCTGGTACAATTGATTTTCTGTCCCATATAGCAGATAATAAATGTGAGCCTGGCTCAATTCTGACAGGGGAAAGGTATTGATCTAATATATGTCTTCTTTTTTAACTACCACAATCCATTAAGAGCTTGTTTTTGAAGACAGCACTGGAGAAGTGCTGAATCTAACTAACATCACCGTTCATTTTGGTTTTCTCCCTCAAAACACTGATGAACTTCCGAACACTGGATACGGGTAATCCATGACTTACAACCACAACTGACCCAAAAAATTTCATTACTAAGGGGGGGCAGTTGTTAAGTGAGCTTTCCCCCATTTTATGACTTTTTTGGTCATACTTGTTAAGCGAATCACTGCAGGTGCTAAGTGAATTATGTGGTGATTAAATGACTCTGGCTTCCCCCATTGAGTTTGCTTATTGGAAGTTGGCTGGGAAAGTTACAAATGGCGATCTCATGATGTCACGATGCTGTAACCATCCTAAATATATTCCAGTTGCCAAGTGCTCAAATCTTGATCATGTGACTATAGGGATGCTGCAACGGTTGTAAGTGTAAAAACAGGTCATAAGTAACATTTTCAAGTGCCGTTGTAACTTTGAACTGTCACTAAACAAATGGTTCTAAGTCAAAAACTACTTGTACATTTTATTGCATATTAGCCATTGCCAGGTAAGCATTCTGCTTTAAGTAATACCATGCCAGCCTTACTAGGTAGAGCAGACAAGAAACATGTCCAGATGAGCTAATTCTACTTTATTATGAAGCTACATTAACAGAATCTTGCAAGTTTGTGAATAGAATAGAATAGAATAGAATAGAATAGAATAGAATAGAATAGAATAGAATAGAATAGAATAGAATAGAATAGAAGCTGGAAGGGACCTTGGAGGTCTTCTAGTCCAGCCCCCCCGTCCATTCAAGCAGGAGAACCTATTGAAGATACTTCTCTTTACAGCCCCCAAACCAGGAAAGGTTTATTCTGAGTCTCTTGTTCAGCACCCTATGCAGCACCTCCTCTGAATTATTCTGAAGAACTGCAGTGCTCTACAGCAGACATGTCAAACACAAGGCCCGGGGGCTGGATGCGGCCTGCGAAGTGGTTTCATGTGGCCCACGAAGCCATCCTGGAAACAGTGAGGGAACGGCCCCTGCTGTTTTGGCCCTGGCCCAGGCCAGCCGGGAGCCAATGTACAATTTTGTGGTGGCCATCTATGCTGAAACGCATTCATTCTTATCTCCACAAGGCCGTCTGGAACCAGCGAGGAACCAGCTCCTGCTGTGTCAGCTCCGCCCCCTGGGTGTCTGCTGGGGAGGTGTCCCCCTTTGTGAGGAATGAAGAAATGGACCATCGCCTGGAAGTGGCCAGCAAATGGCCCTCGCCTACTTCACATATCCAGCTTGGGGCTTCGGCAGCCTCTTCCAGTGGACCATGCCTTGGCACTTGCCCCAGTCCCAGCCCCTTCTGCCAGAGACCCTCAGATCTGTCCCACTCCCAGGCCCCCACAGGCACCCTTGATGTGAACAATGTAGAGCTGGCCATGCTCACCCAGTAGGCCGTACCCACTCCATCCACGCACACCAAGTAGGCCGTACCCATCCTGGCCACACCCACCCGGTCCTCCAAAGGCAACCACAATGCTGATGCTGCCCTCAATGAAATTGAGTTTGACACCCCTGCTCTACAGGGTACTACTTACTATTGGCATACAATACAAACTGAAAGAGAGAAGAGAGAGAGAATGGAAAGAAAGAAAGATAGAGAAAGAAAAGAAAAAGGAAAGAAAGAAAGAAAGAAGAAAAAGAAAGAGAAAGAAAGAAAGAAAGAGTTTATTCTAGCATCACAAGGCAAACATCACAAAGACTTCTGGATTTGCAGCTCATCTTCAGAGGTGTCTGGAGAATGTTTAAAATGGCAGCCACAACTGTAATCAAAGCACTATAATTTTATGCACATAATGCATGTTTAAAAAGACAGTGCTTTGATCTCATGGTCTCAGCCATTATCCTGACTTTTTTTAATAGCCTTGCTGATGTCAGACACAAATGGATAAATTACAGGGTTGGTATTGACATGTATCTCAATGCATGTTTCATCATTGACCCCTTCCTTGCCCTTCAATCCTATAGCTGCTTCTGCTGACAATTGATCTGTTGTCATATCTTTGTGTTTTATTGCTTCTGCCTGATATATGAACCACTCAGTTGACAAACAAAGACTTTTGGTTAAGATTTTTAGTCTAAAAGTTATGACTGGGCTCGCTCAACATAAATAATGAATCACTGCACTGTGCAAACCTAGCCATGTGATTAGATGCTGCTGCAAAGGGTCAGGTAAAAAAAAAAATAAGGACTAGATGGGAAATCATGCTTAATTAAACTTAGGAGTCAGCTTTGCATGCAAATGCAGCTGATAGTTGGCTCTTAAAATATATAGCTGATTCTGACTCTGAAAGCAGAAACATGACACGAGAAATTATCAGCTCTGGGCACAATTGCAACGATCCTTTTCAAATTTCGTAAGGCATGATGGTGGTATAGTTTGTGCGCTATTTTGGAATATGGACCACTGAAGTATAGAGTTTGCAGGGAAAGCATGAAAAAGTCAAGATGGCCACCGTAACTGCATGTTCAAAGCCCCGCCCCTTTTCTACACATGTTGTAGACCTGTACTCCAAAGGTTACTGGTAACCAGTACAGCTGGCCCAGCAGAGATAATGTATGAGACTACCTGGATACACCCTCAATTGCCCACACTCTGAATTCCAGAGCAGCCACATGCATTGAGCTGATTCTGAGTGATCTTCAAGGGAAGCCCCCTATGCAGCACATTGTAATACAAATAGTTCTTAACTTGCAGCCACAATTCAGATCAGAGGTTCCATCCCAGTGGTACCTCAATACTCATCATTAATTTGTCCTGGGAGATGTGATGAGTACCAAACAAATTTTTCCCATAAGGAATAACAGTGAGCCACAAGGCAGTCAACATTGACAAGTTCTAGCTTGGGCATTAAGCAAAAAACAAACGATGAGTACTGGAACAAAATTTTCATATCGAAATGCATTGAATATCAAATTTGATGAGTTTCAAAGCAGTTGAGTACCAAGGTACCACTGTAAGGTATTTTTTAAGTAAATTGTGTCCACTTTTATGACCTTTTTTGCCATGTTAAGTGAATCACATAGTTGTTAAGTGAATCTGGATTGCCCTATTGGCTTGTTGGAAGCTGACTAAGAAAGTAGCAAATGGTGATCACATCACAATTACATGCCAATTTCCAAGTGCCTGAATTTTGCCCATGTGACTGTAGGGATGCTGCAATGGTTATTAAGTGTGAGGACTGGTTATAAGACACTTCTTTCACCATAGTTGTAACTTTGAACTGTTGCTAAACTAGTAGTTGTTAATGAAGTCATATGTGAACTGATTAAGAAATAAGTGACCATGACAGAGTATTTCCAGGAAAGAACAAAACTGATACATGCTGGCTGGGAAATTCTAGGAGTTAAATGTTTGCACATCTTAAAAGTTGTTAGGTATGAAAAGCACTGATCAAATGGTCCATTGGCTAGATTTGTAGTGCCAAAATCCTATCAACAATTCCATCCTTGCTAAGAAATCTGTGTTCAATGCAGTTGATGTCTTCAAAAACAGATTTATTTATTTATTTATTTTAAAAGGCCATGTAAGAAGGTGTGCATCAGCCTTGGGGAAACAAGATTGATTTACAAGAACAGAAAATGTGGAATTATGTTGCAAGTAAGTAATTTGCAGATACTACAAAGTATATATTGCACTAAATGCTGTACTGTAGTGTACTGTACAAGTATAGTACAGTACACTACAGTACAGCATTTAGTGCAATATTCTTCTTTATCTCTCGATGTCGTCTGGGCTGCCAAATGTAGACAACCACGAGGGGGCAGCAGAGATACACAACCATTAGTAGCTCTTGGCTGCCGCCTAACAAAACTTGCAGCAAAAGAGACGAAGATGAAAATCTCCACCCAATGCAAAGCGCTATGAACTGCACGGGGGCGCAAGAGAGCCGGAATGCGCATGCGCAGAGCAGAATTTCGTGACCGTCAGGCAGAGAGCCCTAATCAAGATCCTTCTGGCAAAGCGGCCTTGAGGAGCGGAACGCGCCTGCTCGAATAGCGGGGTGACGCATGCGCGCTGGAGGCGTTGACGTCGGGTGGTCAGTGACCGCTTCGGTGAGGGCGCTTTTGCGCGCTCCCGGCCTGAGCGATGACCAACGGGCTGTCGAAGTCGGAGTCGGGTGCCCAGGTGAGGCAGGTACCGGTTCGCCGGCTCCTGCGCGGGAAGGGGAGGAGACTGAGACCGTTTCCTGATGGAGGAGTGGTATACTGCTCCAGAAAATGGAGGCTCCACTGTGATCCTGCTGTGAAAGATTCGCCTCCTTTCGCCCTTCCTCACTTATCTCCAGTGTCCCTTTTTGTTCTTGTTGCATGGACCTGTGGCCCTAAAACCGTCCATTTGCTTTAAATCAGCTTTCCATCCAGAACGATTGGCCTTCTAGTGTCATCGGGGTAGTTGGGGATTATGGGAAATGAAGTTAGCGGAGTGCTTCTCAACCTCAGCAACTTTAAGCTGGATGGATTTCAACTCCCAGAATTCCCCAGCAATGCTGGCTGGGGAATTCTGGGAGTTGAAGTCCATGCAACTTAAAAAGTTGCTAAAACTGAGAAATTCTGCTTTAAAATATCTGCCTGCAGTACAAAATGCAAAGGGCATGGAAATTACACAAACACAGAGCTGCAAAAGATGTGTGGACATTAATAAAGATATCTGTGGAAAAAGTAACAGGTCAGTTGTAAAGCTGTTGGTACAAAGTTCATGTCTTCCTCTTATGTGCTGTTCAACAATCCAAAGAACAGAAGAAGAGGGACATAAACTGGATAAAACTTTGCTAAGTCCATCCAGGTTGGAAAAAACCCTAAAGCTTTTTACCAAACAATATGTGATTTCACTCTGCAACAGCAGGCTGGCTTTAAGAGCTTTAAGAAATGAACAATTTGTCTGTGGATGTCATTTAGTTGTGTCCCCAGTTTTTTTTTTATTTTTCTGCTTTTCAACTCACAAAGTTTATTAAAGTTTGGTTTCATTATTTTTTTTACACCTCTTGAGACAGCTGAAAAACTTTTTTATGTGCCATGAATTATGACAAACCTCAAGGGTTGGCCCTTGAGGTTATAATAGTTGTTAAAATGGTCAAGTTTTTCTGTTAGGTTGCTTATTTTCTTAATTTAATCTAGCACTCAGAACCCCTTCTCAAATATAAAGTGACAATAATGGAAAGCAAAAGTGATGTTGCCTAGAACTCTTTGCAGCAAAAGTGAGATTAAAAGATCTCAGATAGCAAGGTGGAATTTTTATTCTGCAATTTATTCAGCCAGCAGAGTTTTTAAAAATCTGTTTTTAGAGTGTGATCAAAAGTACAACCTTTTATGAAGATTAATATTTAATATTGCTTGAAACTGTGGTGACAATGGTTGGCTTCTGTCTTTTTATTTATTTCTTTTAGCTGGCTCTTCGAGGATGTTAGTGCACACAGCATGATGCTAAATCACTGCACTTAACTTGCCCTTAAAAACCAGAGCGTAAACGTGAATGCAAAACACAGGTGCATTAGTGTTTAAATTATTATAATAATTTGCATCGGCACTTAAGGACTTGCTGTTCTTTCTCTGTCAAAAATATCCAAGCCCTTATAGGGCAATTGCCCATAATAGTGGAGTTCTACAATTTAGTCCACAATAAATAGCAAGAATGGCTTGAAAAGTAGTTAGAAAAACAGAAACTAAGCAATTTAAAAAAAATTTTACCAAGGCAAACTGTCAGTCATTTGATTGCAGCTGCTTGTTAACTTTGTCTGGAATTAGGAAGATCAGCAAAATCTACCTTGGTTAGTGCTTTATAGCAGGGCTTTTCAACCTTTTCACCCATTGTACCACTTTTAGGATAAGGCAATATCCAAGTACCACCAGTCGTCCAGAAAAGTGTCAAAAACTTGACCAACAAAAAAAAGGAAAACAAATGATAAAGTACAGGTAGTCCTCGACTTACGATTAACTTAGTGACTGTTCAAAGTTACAAAGGCACTGAAAAAAGAAAATTATGACCATTTTTCACAATGCTGTTGCAGCATCCTCAGGGTCATGTGATTTATATTCGGATGCTTGGCAACTGATTCATATTTATGACGGTCACAGTGTCACAGGGTCATGTAATCACCTTTTGCAACTTTTTGACAAGCTAAGTCAATGGCCAGGAGGCGTGGCCAGCTCATCACACAGGTTGGGGGGTGCCTGTGCGGGGTGCGGGCGGGGATGGGGGGGATCTGTGAATCTCTTGTGGAGGTGGAGGGGGTGGGAGAGGCATGAGCACCTTCCTTTCCTCCCTCTCTCCCTCCCATTGTCCCATCCTTCTTTCCATCCTTTCCTCTCTCTCTGTCCCTTCCTCCTTCCCTCCCTTCCCTCCCTCTTTGTCCATTTCTCCTTCCCTCCCTCCCTTCCATTGTCCCTTCTTTCTTTCCTTCCCTCCCTCCCTCTTTGTCCCTTCCTCCTTCCCTCCCTTCCCTCCCTCTTTGTCCCTTCCTCTTTCCCTCCCTCCCTCCCTTCCTTCCCTCCCTCTTTGTCCATTTCTCCTTCCCTCCCTCCCTTCCATTGTCCCTCCTTTCTTTCCTTCCCTCCCTCCCTCTTTGTCCCTTCCTCCTTCCCTATTTCCCTTCCATTGTCCCTCCCTTCTTTCTTTCCTTCCCTCCCTCCCTCTTTGTCCCTTCCTCCTTCCCTATTTCCCTTCCATTGTCCCTCCCTTCTTTCTTTCCTTCCCTCCCTCCCTCTTTGTCCCTTCCTCCTTCCCTATTTCCCTTCCATTGTCCCTTCCTTCCTCCCTTCTTTCCTTCCTTCCCTTCCTCCTTGTCCCTTCCCTCCCTCCCTTCCTTCCCTCCCTTTGTCCCTTCCTCTTTCCCTCCCTCCCTTCCATTGTCCCTCCCTCCCTCCCTTCTTTCCAACCTTCCTTCCCTCTTTGTCCCTTCCTCCTTCCTTCCTTCCCTTCCTCTTTGTCCCTTCCTCCTTCCTCCCCTCCCTTCCTCTTTCACCCTTCCTTCCCTTCCTCCTTGTCCCTTCCCTCCCTTCCTTCCTTCGCTCCCTCTTTGTCCCTCCCTTCCTTCTTTCCTTCCTTCCCTTCCTCGTCCCTTCCCTCCCTTCCTTCCTTCCTTTCCTCCCTCTGTCCCTTCCTCCTTCCTCCCCTCCCTTCCTCTTTCTCCCTCCTTTCCTTCCTTCCCTTCCTCCTTGTCCCTTCCCTCCCTTCCTTCCTTCGCTCCCTCTTTGTCCCTCCCTTCCTTCTTTCCTTCCTTCCCTTCCTCCTTGTTCCTCCCTCTCTTCCTTCCTTCCCTCCCTCTTTGTCCCCTCCCTTCCTTCCCTTCCTCTTTGTCCCTTCCTCCTTCCCTCCCTTCTTCTTTGTCCCTCCCTTCCTTCCCTTTCCTTCCTTCCCTTCTTGTCCCCTCCCTTCTTTCCTTCCTTTCTTCCCTCCCTCTTTGTCCCTTCCTCCTTCCCTGCCTTCCTCCTTGTCCCTTCCCTCCCTTCCTCTTTGTCCCTCCCTTCCTTCCCTTTCCTTCCTTCCCTCGTCCCCTCCCTTCTTTCCTTCCTTCCCTCCCTCTTTGTCCCTTCCTCCTTCCTTCCCTCCCTTCTTCTTTGTCCCTCCCTCCCTTCCTTCCCTTTCCTTCCTTCCCTCCTTATCCCCTCCCTTCTTTCCTTCCTTTCTTCCCTCCCTCTTTGTCCCTTCCTCCTTCCCTGCCTTCCTCCTTGTCCCTTCCCTCCCTTCCTCTTTGTCCCTCCCTTCCTTCCCTTTCCTTCCTTCCCTCGTCCCCTCCCTTCTTTCCTTCCTTCCCTCCCTCTTTGTCCCTTCCTCCTTCCTTCCCTCTCTTCTTCTTTGTCCCTCCCTTCCTTCCCTTTCCTTCCTTCCCTCCTTATCCCCTCCCTTCTTTCCTTCCTTTCTTCCCTCCCTCTTTGTCCCTTCCTCCTTCCCTGCCTTCCTCCTTGTCCCTTCCCTCCCTTCCTCTTTGTCCCTCCCTTCCTTCCCTTTCCTTCCTTCCCTCCTTGTCCCCTCCCTTCTTTCCTTCCTTTCTTCCCTCCCTCTTTGTCCCTTCCTCCTTCCCTTTCCTTCCTTCCCTCGTCCCCTCCCTTCTTTCCTTCCTTCCCTCCCTCTTTGTCCCTTCCTCCTTCCTTCCCTCCCTTCTTCTTTGTCCCTCCCTCCCTTCCTTCCCTTTCCTTCCTTCCCTCCTTATCCCCTCCCTTCTTTCCTTCCTTTCTTCCCTCCCTCTTTGTCCCTTCCTCCTTCCCTGCCTTCCTCCTTGTCCCTTCCCTCCCTTCCTCTTTGTCCCTCCCTTCCTTCCCTTTCCTTCCTTCCCTCGTCCCCTCCCTTCTTTCCTTCCTTCCCTCCCTCTTTGTCCCTTCCTCCTTCCTTCCCTCTCTTCTTCTTTGTCCCTCCCTTCCTTCCCTTTCCTTCCTTCCCTCCTTATCCCCTCCCTTCTTTCCTTCCTTTCTTCCCTCCCTCTTTGTCCCTTCCTCCTTCCCTGCCTTCCTCCTTGTCCCTTCCCTCCCTTCCTCTTTGTCCCTCCCTTCCTTCCCTTTCCTTCCTTCCCTCGTCCCCTCCCTTCTTTCCTTCCTTCCCTCCCTCTTTGTCCCTTCCTCCTTCCTTCCCTCTCTTCTTCTTTGTCCCTCCCTTCCTTCCCTTTCCTTCCTTCCCTCGTCCCCTCCCTTCTTTCCTTCCTTCCCTCCCTCTTTGTCCCTTCCTCCTTCCTTCCCTCCCTTCTTCTTTGTCCCTCCCTCCCTTCCTTCCCTTTCCTTCCTTCCCTTCTTGTCCCCTCCCTTCTTTCCTTCCTTTCTTCCCTCCCTCTTTGTCCCTTCCTCCTTCCCTGCCTTCCTCCTTGTCCCTTCCCTCCCTTCCTCTTTGTCCCTCCCTTCCTTCCCTTTCCTTCCTTCCCTCGTCCCCTCCCTTCTTTCCTTCCTTCCCTCCCTCTTTGTCCCTTCCTCCTTCCTTCCCTCTCTTCTTCTTTGTCCCTCCCTTCCTTCCCTTTCCTTCCTTCCCTCCTTATCCCCTCCCTTCTTTCCTTCCTTTCTTCCCTCCCTCTTTGTCCCTTCCTCCTTCCCTGCCTTCCTCCTTGTCCCTTCCCTCCCTTCCTCTTTGTCCCTCCCTTCCTTCCCTTTCCTTCCTTCCCTCGTCCCCTTCCTTCTTTCCTTCCTTCCCTCCCTCTTTGTCCCTTCCTCCTTCCTTCCCTCCCTTCTTCTTTGTCCCTCCCTCCCTTCCTTCCCTTTCCTTCCTTCCCTCCTTGTCCCCTCCCTTCTTTCCTTCCTTTCTTCCCTCCCTCTTTGTCCCTTCCTCCTTCCCTGCCTTCCTCCTTGTCCCTTCCCTCCCTTCCTCTTTGTCCCTCCCTTCCTTCCCTTTCCTTCCTTCCCTCGTCCCCTCCCTTCTTTCCTTCCTTCCCTCCCTCTTTGTCCCTTCCTCCTTCCTTCCCTCCCTTCCTCTTTGTCCCTCCCTTCCTTCCCTTTCCTTCCTTCCCTCCTTGTCCCCTCCCTTCTTTCCTTCCTTTCTTCCCTCCCTCTTTGTCCCTTCCTCCTTCCCTGCCTTCCTCCTTGTCCCTTCCCTCCCTTCCTCTTTGTCCCTCCTTTCCTTCCTTCCCTCGTCCCCTCCCTTCTTTCCTTCCTTCCCTCCCTCTTTGTCCCTTCCTCCTTCCTTCCCTCCCTTCTTCTTTGTCCCTCCCTCCCTTCCTTCCCTTTCCTTCCTTCCCTTCTTGTCCCCTCCCTTCTTTCCTTCCTTTCTTCCCTCCCTCTTTGTCCCTTCCTCCTTCCCTGCCTTCCTCCTTGTCCCTTCCCTCCCTTCCTCTTTGTCCCTCCCTTCCTTCCCTTTCCTTCCTTCCCTCCTTGTCCCCTCCCTTCTTTCCTTCCTTTCTTCCCTCCCTCTTTGTCCCTTCCTCCTTCCCTGCCTTCCTCCTTGTCCCTTCCCTCCCTTCCTCTTTGTCCCTCCCTTCCTTCCCTTTCCTTCCTTCCCTCGTCCCCTCCCTTCTTTCCTTCCTTCCCTCCCTCTTTGTCCCTTCCTCCTTCCTTCCCTCTCTTCTTCTTTGTCCCTCCCTTCCTTCCCTTTCCTTCCTTCCCTCCTTATCCCCTCCCTTCTTTCCTTCCTTTCTTCCCTCCCTCTTTGTCCCTTCCTCCTTCCCTGCCTTCCTCCTTGTCCCTTCCCTCCCTTCCTCTTTGTCCCTCCCTTCCTTCCCTTTCCTTCCTTCCCTCCTTGTCCCCTCCCTTCTTTCCTTCCTTTCTTCCCTCCCTCTTTGTCCCTTCCTCTTTGTCGCTTCCCTCCCTTCCTTCCTTCGCTCCCTCTTTGTCCCTCCCTTCCTTCTTTCCTTCCTTCCCTTCCTCCTTGTCCCTTCCCTCGCTCCCTTCCTTTCCTCCCTTTTTGTCCTTTCCTCCTTCCTTTCCTCCCTTCCTCTTTGTCCCTCCCTCCTTTCCTTCTTTCCCTCCCTCCCTCCCTTCCCTCCCTCTTTCTCCCTTCCTCCTTCCCTCCCTCCCTTCCTTCCTTCCCTTCCTCCTTGCCCCTTCCCTCCCTCCCTTCCCTCCCTCTTTGTCCCTTCTTCCTTCCCTCCCTTCCTCTTCGTCCCTCCCTTCCTTCCTTCCCTTTCTCCTTGTCCCTTCCCTCGCTCCCTTCCTTCCCTCCCTCTTTGTCCCTTCCTTCCTTCTTTCCTTCCTTCCCTTCCTCCTTGTCCCTTTCCTCCCTCCCTTTGTCTCTTCCTCCTTCCTTCCCTCCCTTCCCTTTCCTTCCTTCCCTCCTTGTCTCTTCCCTTCCTTCCTTCCCTCCCTCTTTGTACCTTCCTCCTTCCTTCCCTTCCTCTTTGTCCCTTCCTTCTTCCTCTTTGTCCCTTCCTCCTTCCCTCCCTCCCTTCCATTGTCCCTCCCTTCCTTCATTTTTTCCTTCCTTCCCTTCCTCCTTGTCCCTTCCCTCCCTTCCTTCCCTCCCTCTTTGTCCCTTCCTTCCTTCTTTCCTTCCTTCCCTTCCTCCTTGTCCCTCCCTTCTTCCTCTTTGTCCCTTCCTCCTTCCCTCCCTCACTTCCATTGTCCCTCCCTTCCTTCATTTTTTCCTTCCTTCCCTTCCTCCTTGTCCCTTCCCTCCCTCCCTTCCCTCCCTCCTTCCCGTTGTCCAGCGCTACGGGAGCGGGGAGGGCATAAAAGAGCCCAGAGGAGGCAGTTTGGCTGCCGCCACCGCCACTGTTGCTGAGCCAGATGACTGCTGGTGTTCCTGCCTGCTGCGTCTCCTTGGCTGCTTCCTCTGAAAACAAGCGGTGGCCATGCTCCATCATCCGGGAGTCCACCACAGCCGCTGTTCTTCTGCAGGGGGAGGAGAGCGTAGACAGCAGAGGAGCACACGGGGGCGGGAAAAGAGTTGCGGCTGCCAGACTCCCGGTGCATTGTGCGTGGCTGCAGCCGGAGAAAAGCAGTGAGCGGGGAAGCAGCTCGCTCATTGCTGCAGCCAGCTCTTAGGA
Source organism: Bothrops alternatus (assembly GCA_034064705.1). NCBI lineage: Eukaryota > Metazoa > Chordata > Lepidosauria > Squamata > Viperidae > Bothrops > Bothrops alternatus. The sequence continues at coordinate 1,348,302 of JARGCV010000179.1, read as the reverse complement.
TTTAATATCTCCTGAAGCCCTCTTGCAGCTGAGCAATGAAAGCTAAAGCACCTTTCCCTTTGCATCCAATACCTTGGCACCCTGACAGGCATCAGATTTCCCAACATCAAATCCAATTTTAATTCAGACTCCAACATAATTTACAAATCCATCCCGATCTGGGACTGCCCTGCACCTTTTTGAGCCACTAAACCAAGTGATTTCTTTTTTTTCCCTGCATCTCCTCACAGAAAAAGGGGTTTAATTCCTTCCTCCTGCAGGCAAGCTCCTACTTTAGGTTTAGGGATTTCACAGCCACGCGGGCCAAGAGTTTTCTCAGAAAGCCCGGAGAAGCGCCAATCAGCTGAAAAGGGCCGCTGATCCTGGCACTTCCCCGGATCCCTGAAAGCCCCGGAGAAGCGCCAATCATCTGGAAAGGGGCGCTGATCCTGGCACTTCCGCGGAGCCCTCGCCTCCCCCAAGCATTTTTCACCTCTTTCAGATGCACTCTTTCAGCCGCACTCCCTTTCTCCTTTTGCTTCTCTGCCTTCGCCACGTGTTTGTGGGTAAAAAAAAAAAAAAGTTCCATGAGATTTTCTAACTTCTCGCGAGAAGCTAGAAAGTCTCATGGAACTTTTTTTTCTTGTCTCACAAACACATGGCGAAGGCCGAGAAGGACAGGAGAAAGGGAATGCTGCTGGAAGCAGGTGAGTAAAAAAACGTTTGGGGGAGGTGAAGGCATCTGGGTGGGGGGGACCCAGGCAATGCGTTTCGCAGCTCCAGCGGAATCTCCACTGAAGACTGCGTGAGGCAACCTGCTATCCCCAAGGCCGCCGCCAATCCGCTGGAGCTGCGTGCTTTGATCCTGGGCTCTCAGTAGGACCCAGGCAACGTGCAGTTCCAGCTGATTTTGCCACCAGCCTTTGCGGCGCTGCTGCCGCTTCACCTCATCCACTTTTACATTTTTTTTACATTTTTTTCAACCTGTCCTTTGCGTGCCACCAGCCAGGTGCTCGCGTACCACCGGTGGTACGCGTACCACCGGTTGAAAAGCCCTGCTTTATAGAATACCACCAGGAAACCTGTATTCTAGATTGGGAAATTTAAAAAGATCCTGGAAAAGTAATGATGAACCATGTCTACATTACCAAAAGTATTACATGGATATAGAGTAAGCAAAAACTAAGCTCAATTCAAGAGCATTTTTTTTAAAAAAAAAAATGCTGGTATTTTAGAGCCTCTGAATCTTATTTGTAACTAGCCCCCTGATCTTTTAATCTTTTAATTGGAGATATAATGTAATATTGTAAATTTGGGTCTTACATGGACACAGTGTGCATTTCGAATGAAGGCAAAATATAAGTCCCAGGATAATGTTGCTGGATCCAGTCTGAGTCGGTCACCGGGACGTCCTCCAAGCTTTTGGATTCATGCTGGAGCCCATCCTCAGGAACGTATCTCTCTCCAGAATGTGCATTCTTTCACCAAGTTATTCCCATTCTATGGCTTGTCCAACCTTTTTGGAGACAAAGGTTGAGAAGACTGATTTATTTGTTAGCTGAATTTTGTCTATCCTAAGGTTCGATAGTTTGTCAAAATTCTTTCTGTGGAAATTGAAAGTGGAAAGCTGCAATAAAAAATAATTACACTGTTGCTCTAAAGTACAAAGGGTTTTCATCACTGATCCTCCCAAAGAGAAGCGAATGACAAGAGCTGAAACTTAATTATTTGATATTTGCTTTTTAAAAAGTCATTACTAAAATAAATTAAACTTCAGCAAAAATAAACTCGGCGACAAGATTATGGGTCAAAAATATTACACAGATGTGTAAACAACTTGCCACGTGATGGGAACCTGTCCATTTCTATCTTTTTGAATCTCAGGAGATTTGAAGTATTAAAACAAAACATCCCATTAAATTGAGAGATTTGTCCACCTAACACAAAAATCCATATTGCATTAGCTCCCTGAGTGTGTTTTCCAGGAATTTCTTGTTAAATGCCATGAAGCTTACGGTCCAAAATTAATGGGCCATTCTGTCCACAAAGCCAGGGTGTTAGAAAAATGGATATTTAAAAATCATTTGACCTTCAGTTGCATATATGACTGTGCTTGTTGCCAAACGCCTAAATATTGCCTTCATTTGGAACTGTTGTGTATCTTGCAGATCTGCAGCTTCCAGAAAGTTGGAGGACTGGTTATCATTCACAACAAGCTACCATTTGAGCTTGGGGTTGCAATAATTTGTGTCTGGTGGCTAGCGGAAGACGGTGCAATTTCATCTTGAAATATTGATTTGTAGTTAGACAGTTAATTTCCCATATTTAGACAGTTAATTTTATTAGCATCACCATAAAAGACCCAACAAGCTTTCAAGTATTTGTTCTCCAAGACTTTATCCTCAGAAAGAAAGTTGCAAACAAAAAACAAGATATGTCCAGAAAACAAAGAGAATAGGCCATGAATCCTGCTATTCAGATTCAATTTTGTCTACATTTTTCACCTTAATATATACATCTGAAGACCCTGAAAGGATTAGTAGCAGTTTGAAAAATCGGAAATGTTTTTCTTTTGAATTTGTTTGGCTCTGATGAAAGTGAACAAGTTACACTGAAATTCAGATAAATTGGAAGGATGTTTCAGTAGTATCTTGATATTCAACTGCTTTGAAACTCATCACATTTGATATTCAGTGCATTTTGATGTGAAAACTATGTCCCAGTACTTATTGTTTGTTTCGTATCCAGCACAAGCTAAAACTTGTCAGTGTTGGCTGCCTTGTGACTCATTATGAGAAAAATTTGTTTAATACTCATCATTTTTGGTATCCATCGCAACCTCCCTGAATCAATTAACGATGAGTACCAAAGTACCACTGTATTTTTTAAACGCCTGCATGTCTAGGAAAAGAAAAGTCACTTGGGACATGTCTCTGCCCTTGAAACAATTTGTAATTTACAAGTGCAGCTGAAGTTGGTGGTTCTACTATTTTAGAAGTTTTGTTTATTCTGCAGATTATGCTTTTTTCTGGTCCAAGGGAAATTAGCAGCCATGCGTACTTTTATAGTTGTGGAATTAGTTCCCTTGATGGGGAGATAATGGGATTTCCCTTGAAAATTAATGGGAAACTGAATGTTGCAGTCAGCCTCAAGATTAAGGAGAAAAGAACACATACTTCAGCAGCTGAAGCTGTCTCTCTTGCTCCAGAATTTCTGGAGAATAGTATAATGTAGTGACTTCAATCCTGGCATCGCTGTTCATCAGGGACTGGGAGCTGACAATTATACTTATAGATTTAAGAGGGAATAGAGCAATAGCCCTGCTATCTACAGATAGTTCTTGGTTTACAACAGTTCATTTAGTGACTGAAGTTACAACGACACTAAAAAAAATTGACTTATGACCATTTTTCACACTTAGAACTGATGCAGTGTCTCCACAATCACGTGATCAAAATTCAGACATTGGGCAACCTCATATTTATGATGGTTGCAGTGTCCAGGGGTCATGTGATCCCTTTTTGTGACCTGACAAGCTAAGTCAATGGGGAAGTCAGATTCACTTAACAACCATGTTACTAATTTAACAACTGCAGCGATCCATTTAAGATCTTTGGCAAGAGAGATCATAAAATGGGATAAAATTCATTTAATAACTGTCTCACTTAGCAACAGAAATTTTGGGGTCAACTTTGGTTGTAAGCCGAGGACTACCTGTTCGGGTCAGGTACTTAACATAATCAATAAACTTTAAGCTAAGCACCCCCAAGACAAACATAAGAACTGGTTGCGTCAGGAAAATTTGATGGCAGAAGAGCAGGCCAGTTTTAGAGAAGATAAAGGCACTACTGATCAATGTCTGGTCCTACAGCACTTAGTTGAAAAATATTCAACCAACAATGTTGGTATTACTGCATGCTACCATTACAGCTCTTAAGGTAACTTTTGATTCTGTATCCTGGACCAAATTATGGGAGAGTCTGGAAGCCCATTCATTCCCAACTGATGGTATTCGAGTTCATTTTAGTCTTTTTGCCTGAATAATCAGGTCCCTAATATACAATTGAAAACATTCTCCAATTTAGAAGCTGTTTTATCTTCCAAGATTAGGAAAATACTGGAATTTTATATTACCAGGAAGCTGGATTAAAGGAGAAATGCTGGTGGCCTTTCTTTATGGCCCAGTACTTCCTATAAAACCTAGTTTTATCATTAACACTTCAAAATAGGAAATTATGAAAGGTCTTCCCAGAAAGAACCTGTGATTCTGGCTAAATTTTGTGTCTGCCTTAAGATCGCTGTTATTCTGGCACTTTCTGTATACAATATAATGATGCTAGTTTTAAAATCATTAAATTGTCTTTAAATTGTAGTAGTAAGTCTTGTACTTGCTTTGGACAATTTTAGTAAAATGAAGAAATAAGGTAAACTTATATAACTTGTTAGGAAACATTGATTACAGATAATCCTCGACTTGCAACTGTTCATTTGGCTGTCGTTTGAAGTTGCAACAGACTGCCCCAAAAGATATTTACAACCTAACTCTGGAGTTCTGATGGCCGCTGCCAAATACTCTTCACAATCATGTGGCTGCATTTGGCACTTGGCATCCATCCCCATGTACATTTGGTGGGCCACTGTGTGACACAGAATGCTGGACTCGATGGGCTTTGGCCTGATTCAGCATGGCTCTTCTTATGTTCTTATGTTCTTATCCAGCCTGCATTTATGTCATTTGCAGCATCCCTTGGTCATTTGACCATAATTTACAAAGTTTTGGATTTACTTAATAGTTTTTGGCAAAAATGCTCATACTGAAAAATGGATTTGCTTAACAATCACCACAAAAAAATGCATAAAATCAATCAGTCACATGGGTCAGTTGTCAATGCTGCTAACATTGGATGTTCTTGCTTTGACAACAGATGGAAATGCAGCCATTTTTCTCTATTGCTTTTAGAGTTAGTTGATGCTGGAGGGAATGTGGATGAGAGCCCAGCTAGTCATAACAATAATAACTCAACCATGGGAACCCAAGGTCATTGGGCCCAGAGTAGATAGTGTTTGGTGGGCTGGAGAGCTGGGGAGAAAGCCCATGGTTCAAGCTAATTGGGGAACGTGATTTATGACTGTTTATTGGAGGAGGGAATTGTACTTTGTTACTTTGTATCCAGGGGAAGGAAATGTAATTTTTGGTTTCAGCTATGTAGTGCCAATACTTTGTTTCTTGAATAAAAGATTCTTTAAGGTAAACAATGCCTCGAAGTTCTTTTGAAGTGTTTCATCTGTCGGAACCATGACATCAGCCATGTCACTACAACTATAATGGGCACCTCCATTACAGTTGTAAGTCAAGGACTATCTGTTATAAAAAAACATAATTTTCTGTGAACAGGTCTTTAAAGCATGTCTTGAATTTTAAAATTAATTATATACATGTACAATGTAGATACTTAAGTTACTGTGAAATCACTGAATTCATATTATCTTTGTACAAAAGTCTGCAAATTTAGTGCATTGACATATTTATGGTATCTAACTACTTGCTTTTTTTTTTTCAAAGCTGATTGCCCGTCTTGAAGGTCGAAGTTCTCTGAAAACTCTTGAACCATACCTGTTTGCTGAGGAAGGATATCCCATTTATGGTTTGAAAAAAATATTATATACTTTTCCTGGCAAATACGCTACATTGCATATTCAGCCAGCGTATACTATTTGAGATACAGGTAGTTGTCAACTTACAACCACAATTGAGCCCAAAATTTATGTTGTTAAGTGAGACGGTTAAGTGAGTTTTACGACCTCTCTTGCCACCGTTGTTAAGTAAATCACTGCAGTTGTTAAGTTAGTAATGTGATTGTTAAGTGAATTTGGCTTCTCCGTTGACTTTGCTTGGCAGAGGGTTGCAAAAAGTCATTGCTTGACTTTGGAACCCTGCAAAGGTCATAAATGTGAGTCAGTTGCAAATGTCTGAATTTTGTGACCATGGGGATGCTACAGTGGTCATAAGTGTGAGAAATTGTCATAAGCCTCTTTTCAATTCCATTGTAACTTCGAACAGTCACTAAATGAATTGTTGTAAGTCGAGGACCACCTGTACAAACCTCTTCTCTTCCAAAAACACAATCTCTAACTCTAAAAATTAACACGTTTTGAAAATTTAAAGAAACTCTCTGTGGTTACAGAGTGACCATTAATCTGTTCTAATATATTCTCCTATGTCAGCTGGCAGTTTCCAGTAAGTTTTAAAATGTTCAATTTTGTCTGTTTGTTTTTAATAAGAACACTGGAGATTGGATAACGATTTGGGAAGCTGTAGAAAATATAAATGTACAAATGTTTGCTCCTCCATTTTTGCTCCATTCTTGTATATAGTGCTACTTACTCCTGATTAATTCCTGTAAAACCAGGAAATGCAAACTAATTATGCTGGATTGGAGCTGTCAATAATCAGAAGATTCCATATGTTTTTAGTTTGAATTACATGTGAAGTGTGAGACTTCAAACGAAAAAAAATAAAATAATTGGAAAAGGACAGATTCATTGTATGTGACCACACTTCTCTTCGCTGCTCCCCAGGAGACGTTGTTGAATTCCACGGTGCAGAAGGAACGGGAAAAACAGAAATGCTCTATCATCTCATTGCTCGCTGCCTTCTTCCAAAATCAAGAGGTGGTTTGGAAGTTGGCGTGCTTTTTATTGATACGGACTTCCATTTTGATATGCTGCGTTTAGTGACCATCCTGGAATACAGGTTGTCATCTCAAGGCACCGAGGCCACCATCAAGCACTGTCTGGAGAGGTTTTTTCTTATTAACTGCCACAGTAGCTCTCAGCTGCTGCTCAGTCTTTACTCTCTGGAAAGCATGTTTTCGTCGCACCCTTCCCTTTCCCTCTTGATTATAGACAGTATATCAGCCTTTTATTGGATAGACCGGGCCAACGGAGGAGATAACCTGAATCTGCAGGAAGCAAACCTAAAAAGATGCGTGTGGGTTCTCCAAAAGCTTGTAAAGGAGCATCACTTAGTTTTGTTTGCCACTACTCAGTCGCTTATGCAGAAGTCGCTGAACTTTGTGGAAAGCTCAGAAAAAACCGACTGTGATGCAGGTTCAGACTACCGCCCTTTTCTTTGTAAACCTTGGCAACAGCTTGTCACCCACCGGATTTTTTTCTCCAAGCAGCCCCATACGGATGGCACCCAAGGATTTTCAATGACTAGGTGTCACATTCAGAACGATATCAGAGTAAAAAGTTCGTTTTGTGTTACGGAACATGGGATCGAGTTTTAAAAGCCAGCTTTTTTTATTAAAAGAGAGAGAGAGAGGCTGCGTTGATAGTGCAGTCAGGTTAATTTTAAAGATACATGTTCATTTTTTTAAAACAGAGTTTTTACATTTTTGTACTAATGTTACCTAAAATTAAATTTTAGAAAGCATTTTGATCGGCTTTGGGCTAATATTCAGGTGTATAGGGGGGAATTGATGAAGCTAATTTAAAAAAGTTAAGTCTGGAATTTAATAAAAGATGGAAACTTATTATTTTCAAGCACAGAAACAGAAGCTGGATCTGGGCTGAGCGCTGAAGTTGGGCTTGATTTGTTTCTGTTAGAAACAAATTTGTTTGATTTGTTTCTGTTAGAAAAGATATGTTTGTTGAATGCATGCACTGCATGCAGCCAAATTTAATAAGAAGAATACTATTTTTTTCTCAACCCACTGAATATCATGCTTTTATCTGTTTTTTTTTCCCCTGATTTCCTGCAAATTGTTCTCACTTATTTCAAAGGTCTTCATTCCATCCAGGGTTGTGAAGTCTTGGGATCGACCAGGAAAACTTTCATTGGCCTTTTCTTCGAATTATAGGTTGAAAAGTGGAAAGCCATGGATGCAGTGATAGAACAAGCAAGTTCTTAGAAGGAACTTGATGTGTCTGAATCCCCAGTATTTTTATTCAACATGCCATATGTCAAAAGCTCGAGAAAACAAGATTTGTTCAAATAAAAAATAGTCTACAGCTCGGAGCAGTATCAAAAATCATATTGCATCTGTAAAAATGCATGTTAATTTTATTGCCCTTTGATTATTTCAGTGCTTTGCAACATATATTTTATTATTGACAAGTTTTATATGCAAGGCTAAAAATAAAGTCTTACATACATTATAGGTGAAATCCATATATTTCTCAACTTTCCATTAATGTATAATTGTCACACTTCCCACTTTTGAATGAAGTCCCTTGTATATGTCATGTTACAATCTTCACAATAATCCTGAAAAATGATCCACATTGCAGGTGGAGGAACTATTTGCCAACCAGCCTCAACAGGAAATAATAGTATTGTTGACGTGTCTGAACTCAAGCTTTGTATGTTTCTTCCCCTGAGCATATATATGAGACTGTACAAATTGATTGATTGATTATGTGCCATCAGGTAATTTGGTTCATAGCCACCATATACAGGTAGTCCTCAATTTATGATCACAATCGGGACTGGAATATCCATCATAAGTCATTGCAGTCGTACGTTGAGTAGGAACCATTTCTACAGCAGTGATTAAGCAAATCACAGGGTCATGGGGCAAATCCAGCTTCCATGTTGCATATTTTTTGACTGAAATAAAAAAAATTACAAACTGTAATCGCATGACTGCAGGTTGTTGCAACCAGTTGTAAATGCAAGCAGGTTGCCAGTGAATTGTGATCACACGCAAGTGTGAATACAGGTTGCAAGTTACTTTTTCCAAGGTTATCATAAGTTTGAACCATTGTTCAATAAATGGTCATAAGTCAAGGACTACTTATAGATAAAATTTTCTCCATGACAATCTATCCCTTGGCCTATTCTTTCAGGTCTCCCAACAGGGCACTCGTTGCCACCATAATTGAATTCATCCACTTGCTCCCCGTCATCCTCTTTCCTCTCACTTTTTCCAGTATTAAGAGTCTTCAACAGAGAGCTGGATCTTTGCATAATGTGTGCAGAGTAAGATACCCAGAGTGAGAATTCTGGGTTGATATCTTTGATGATACATTATTTTGTTGGCTATCAATGTTATTCTTGGTCTTCTCTAACACAAAAAAGTTCAAAGGCATCAATATTCTTACTGTCCTGCTTCTTCAAAGTCCAACTGTCAAAAATGCCCCAGGGAATACATGGCTTGCACTATTCTCATCTTTGCTGGTATAAGTGTATCAGGGCATTTGAATTACCGTATCTTTCCCAAGGACCTTGTGGCTGCTCTACCCAACGCTGGTCCTCAGCTATTTCTTGACTGTTCCTTTATTATTGAGGATTGAGAAAGGCAAAGGTACCCTTCTCTTTAATATCTTCATTGTCTGTTCTAAGGTTGGTTCTACTTGAGGTCATTAGTTTGGTATTTTTTACGTTGAATTTTAGTCTCTCTTTTTTTTCACCGTACTTACAGATTAGTGCATTTATGGATGGTGGGAAGTCATAAGAAGAGGCTTATCACCCTTTTTGACATTTTGCAGGCCTGATATGGGCATTCAGAGAAGGGGTTGCTAGCTCAGTCACAAAAGGTTTACAGTGGGTGCTGCCATTTACAAAATATCAGAATGGTGCAGTCAAGCTTTCCAGGATATTCATCGTTCATTCCCAGCATACTCCCCAACCCCTAGGAGTATTGGGTGTATTTGCAAAACAGTAGGCTTGAGCAACCTAAGTGGAATCCAAGACTTGACAGGAATAAATCGGAAAAGGGTGCTGAATAGTCTTCATAAATACTGGGTGGGTGGGTAGTTAGATGGGAGGGAAGGAGGGGCTCAGCTTGTTAGTTGGGGAACCTCATTTTCTGAAAGGGTTTTAAATGAACCCTGGAAAAACAAACTCTCAATGTGAAAGCCCATTTATAAGCCAAAACAAGTTTACCCTCTCATTCTATTCTTTTGTCATCTTTCTTGTTTTACGTCATCATTACTCAGCGCTCCGGTAAATTAATCGGCCAAGTATGAAAATAAATGCACTATTAGTTCCTTCATTTCATTCTTTTCTTTGAAATTATTGCTTTCTAAAAAGCTCTGTATCTCCTTTTATAGGTCAAGGTTTCTGCCTGGACTTGTATTAGATGCACTGGATTGCATTTTCTGTGGTTTTTGCATCTGTAGTAAATTATCTGTTACGTTGAATTTAAATTACCTATTCAACAAAATTGACACATAGGGTTATTGCACAGTGGATAAGAGGGTGGAACTTCACTATTTCAGATTTAGTTATAGCCAGGGCTTTTTTTGTCACAGAATGCCCAGAACAGAGTTCCGGCACCTTTTTTGGGTAGAACCTTGTAGGGTAGGCAAGGCGGGTTGTATGACGTGTGAGTTCCGGCACCTTCTGTTTTTACAAAAAAAAGCACTGGTTATAGCAAATGTTTGCAGCCAAGGTCTCACTGATTACAATAAGAAAAGCTATTGGACAGATCTTAAAATGAATTAGTAAGTTTTCCTATAGATATTCTGATTAAGAGTAAGAAAGTGAAGGTGGGTGGAAGTCTCCAGAATTATTATTATTATTATTATTATTATTATTATTATGTTGGAAGGGACCTTGGAGGTCATCTAGTCCAGGGATTTTCAAGCAGTGGTACAGGTACTACCTGTGGTACATTGGCACCTGGCAGGTGGTACACGAACATCCTAGAAAAGTGATAGCGGGGGAGGGGAATGAGCTGAACTGGTGGCAGCACCACACAAGCTTGAGCAAGAGATGGTTGGAGCTTCAGGGCTCAGCGGAAACGCCAGGATCAGCGCCAGGCTCCAGCTGGGAGGGGGAATGTGGATGAGAGCACTGATCCTGGAGCTTCTGCTGAGCCCAGAAGAAGCACCGATCAGCTAGAATGTTGCAGCATTTCCAGGGTCTTGTGATTTGCATTCAGATGCTTGGCAACTGATTCATATTTATGACGGTCACAGTGTCCCAGGGTCATGTGAAGTGACCAAAACCTGCTGCAACCACCCAGGAGATGGGGGGAATAAAAACCAAACACCACCTCGCCCACCGCCACTGCCAATCCTCAACAGAAATGTTCACAACAATGGAAACCTCAGACAGGAGGAAGAGCGCCACCGGGTGGGCAGGCAGGTGTCTTGCCTGGGGGGCACTTTTTTCAGTGCCATTGTAACTTCTAAGAGTCACTAAGCGAACTGTTGTAAGTCGAGGGCTACCTGTACTATATCACTTTTTTCCTTTTTTTTTTTTTTTTTGGTCATCAAGTTTTTGACACCTTGCTAGGTGACTGATGGTACTGAGATGTTGCCTTATCTTAAAAGTGGTATAATGGGTGAAAAGTTTGACAAGCCCTGATCTAGTCCAACCCCCTGCTCAGGCAGGAAACCCTATACCATTTCAGACAAATGGCTGTCCGGTCTCTTCTTAAAAACTTCCAGGGTTGGAGCATTCACCGCTTCTGGAGGCAGGTTGTTCCACTGGTTAATTGTTCTGTCAGGAAGTTTCTTCTTAGTTCTAGGTTGCTTCTCTCCTTGCTTAGTTTCCACTCGTTGCATCTCGTCCTGCCTTCAGGCGCTTTAGAAAATAGCTTGATTCCCTCTTCTTTGTGGCAGCCCCTGAGATATTGAAATTCTGCTATCGTGTCCCCCCTCGTCCTTCTCTTCTTCTTTCCGTTTCTTTCTTTGCTCATTTCGTTAATAAACTTTAAAAAGTATCTGCATTTTGGCCATTAGTTACTTGACCCTAACATCTTGGTCTTACAGCATCTAGAGAGAGTCAGTTTGTTCTAATGATGAAGGCACCAGATTAGGAGGGTATGAGTTCTGTTCCCACCTTAGCCACGAAAGCCAGCTAGGTGACTGTGGGCCAATCACCAGAGGATATGAGTTCTAGTAGTGCCTTGGATATGAAAACTGGCTGGGTGACTTGGGGCCAATCACCAGGAAATGGTGAGATCTAGTCCCATGTTAGGCAAAAAGCTGGCTGGGTGACTGGGCCAGTCATTCTCAATCTAGCCCACTTCACAAGGTGGTTGTTGTGGGAAAAATAGGAGGAGTATTAGGTAGGGTTGCTCCCTTGAATTATATAATATAATAAGGGCAGGCAAAATAAAGACAGGATTAAAAGTATCAAATAAATAGATTCCTCCTGAAGTTCTGGATTGGAGACTGTTCAAGCCACTTTTGAGATTTTGGTTGTGACGGAAACCCAACCATCCACCACCCCACCTTACATCACCCTCCTTGGCTACTGGGGCAGGTCATGAGCAGACAAAGGACAGGCAGCCACTTTGCTCACCAAGGAATCCAACCCGGCTTTTTGTGCAGTGGTGTTCAAGATCCTGGCAAGGCCCGGATTTTGAGTTGGAAGCAAAGGCAGATCGAGAGAGGGAGAGACTGCCCTGCCTGTTTCTGTGTATCCCCAAGGCAGAGCTTGATGCAGCTGTGACTCTCAGGGCCACCTCTGGAAAGAAAGGGCAGCTTATTACCCATCTTCTCCAATCCCTGTCAGGACCTCCACATCCTGAAGCCAGGATTAGAGCCTGCACAATGCTCTTTGATGGCTCTCAGTGGGCTTCCTTGTGCTGCATCCAGCTGCCTTCGCATGCTGTTTTCCCCCCTGTCTTTCTTCAATATTTTTTCCAGTTGACTTAATGATTACAGTTCATGGACCAAGGCTGAAGGCAAAGCACCAATAGATGGCCTGGGCATTATGCTGTGTGCAAAAAAAGACGGAAGCGCTCTTGCCATGCAATGACATCACCTGGAACACGATTGGTCAGCTTTGGGTTGAAAATAGGGGCTGGCCTGGGGCCTCAGGGATTTTGCCGCGGCTTCCATGATACAGAACAGAGACGGGGCCTGTCTCTTGCCAGCTTGCTTTGCTTCCAATGTCCTGGCAGAGCCTGAGACATTGAGAAAAACAGAACAGTCCTTTGGCTTGTGCTGAGAGGCGATGAGAGAAGGCGAATACAAAGTCCTTTCACGGTCCCAGCTTGGATCCAAAGTGGGAACAAGCAAATGAAAAACACTCCAATAAACAGCTCTGCACATTTGGATCCCAAGGAGCTCATAAACAAGTTGGATTCTCCTCCTGAGAAGGATGAATGCGAGCAAAGAGAGCTTGTGGTTGATCTCTGAGAGACAAGGGATTAAGCACCAGGCAGGCCTTACAAGAGGTTTTATTTAATGATGCACTAACTAACCCACCATTCAGCCGATTGTAGAACTGCTACACAAAGCAATGTGATTTGCAAACTCCTGGCAAGGAATACATGGGAACAGAAGAGAAGGCAGGAGTTATCAGGAACATAACACTTCAAACTTCAATTCACCCATTAAATTAACCCTAATTTCTGAATTTCAAATATGGAAAGATAATGTGAGCCTATGGGGTTTTATGTTTGATTTTTAAAAACAAACAAACTAGGGTTTCCTTGTATTGGCATTGGTGGAACTACAACCAGAAGCTCTGCTAAAGTTAAGAGTTTCTCAGAGCTACTATGGCAGGGGTCTTCAAACTTGGCCCTTTTATGACTTGTGGACTTCAACTCCCAGAGTTCCTCAGCCAGGCATGCGTGCCTGGCTGAGGAATTCTGGGAGTTGAAGTCCACAAGTCATAAAAAGGCCAAGTTTGAAGACCCCTGTATTACAGTATTATTAGACTGCAAATGTCCCGATGACCACTAGGAAGCAGTAATTCTGTAGACCTCTAGTGGTTATTCATTGGTGTACACCCAGTAGCCTTGCTAACAATTCCCAATTACTGGCGAGTCTCCAAATTCATCAACAGAAAATTCTCACTGGTTGGATAGCATAGCTGGAAAGGGCTGGGAGTAAAGGAATCTAAGCTGACCTTGAAGAAAGGGTGACCAAACAAACTCTCTTTAAAGAGGGACTTGGACAAGAGATTGGCCGTGGAAGTCTGGGAGTCAAAGTCCACCCATCTTAATGTTGCCAAGGTTGAGAAACACAGGATTATTCAATACAGAACGTGAAGGAAGAGAGTGCAGCTTTGATTGCGCAGTTTGCATTAGGATCACTCTTTCCATCTCCTCCTGTTGCATTTCAGCAATGGAAGTGAAGGTAGCTTGAAAGTGACATGGTTTAAAAAATAAAATTCAATCTATAAACAGGTTTATTTGTAAGAGCTCCCTACAGAGAGAACAGTGATGCAACATATGTTATGGCTAGGCTGGAGAGAAAAAGAGAGGTTTAGTTTAGACTGGGAAGGAAAGAGAGGGGAGGGAGGAACCACTTTAATGGACTCATTCCCTTCCTCTGGCAGTGCGCTTAATTAATTAAATAACGAGATGTGAATGGCACCCTCTGGACAGGTGCATTAGAGCTTCCAGATGTGTGATGTGAGCTCATTTGGGACATAAAAGGGTCACCACAAAGTCACCACTTACTCCAGGATGAATTGGCACAGGACGGCTCCTGTCATTTGTCCCATATTTGTGCCAGGAGCTGATAATAATTAGTTCCTTTAAAAGCTCAAGTTCCTTGATTTGCTATAAAATATTTACAGCAAGCATATGTAAAGCATCAGGGAGGGAGGGAGGGACGGAGGGAGGGAGGGGGGAGAAAAATGGAGAAATCTTGAAAGCTTTAAATATGGAATGATGAAAACCCAATTACCAAGCCAGTTAAGTGAAGGCACAGTTTGAAGGAAACTAGAATTAGATGGCTTCAGATTTTTTTTTAAATTCTTTAAAATTTTTCATATTAAAAAAAATCCTACATACTCAAAAGAAAAAAGTGATTATATCATAAAGAAAGAAAACCTAGATATAGTATAGATATAAAAGCAATGTGACAAAAACGGGGGGGAAAATCCATTTAATAACTAGCAATAACAGCATAAAGTTAATTCAATCCTTAAGCTTATCTTTACATCTATTCATTTAGTAACATGTTGTGTTCTCTTCTCATTTTTAGAGACTTTCCAAAAATTCTGGATTTGTAATCAGGATAATAAATTTCTTTCTAGATCTGTAAAATTATTTTCATTGCTGTACCAAATAGATGCAAAACTCTTGATGAAATAAAATATTTCATGTCTTAGAAATATAGTTTAAGATTATATTGAGATCCTTCTCAAAATTGTATTGATATATGGAGTAATTTGACTAAAGCAAGACAAGACCAAATCATATGAGTTTGAAAAAACCTTCAAAGTTCTTACAAAGCCAAGATAAAATAAAATCTAGTGTCTGTTCCTTTTTAAACATTCTTTGAGGGGTCCAACAGACATAAGATAATATTTTCTGATGAATTAATTTCATTTTTAAATTATAAGAAATATACACTTTGTGTAACTCTTAGACCTACTGAATCTCAAAAAATATATATGGTAGACATCAGATAGTGTAGACAGTTACAGAGATGACCTGGGAGAAATTATGCAGCAATACTTACAAAACCAAAAACATGTTTTAACACCAGGAAATGAGGAAAGTATATAAAAAAGGAACTCTAACTAGCTCTGTACTAATTTTCTGGTGTATAAAAGAAAGAGGAAGGAATTTATAATCAGACTTTCAAAACTGTATATATTGCCAAGTAAGCTATACTCATCATACAAACGCTCAAAATCTTCACAAAAGCCAAGCTACTAAAGCAAGCAGAAAAAATCTTTCAACAGAGTGGCTGAATCATCACCGAGAAGGAGGACTTTAAAGAAATCAAGCATCTGTCTTCTGCTCTGATTAGTAAAGAGCCACAGTGGGAACTGATAGAATCAAACACACCAAGAAAAGGTGATGCAGTATTCTATAGATGGAAATTAGTTCTGCCTCCTCTTTATCCTTTAATGAGAAGATTGCTTAAGAGGGGATTACCCAAAAGCTAAGTACTAATAGTACTGTACTTTATTAGCTGAATCCAAATTGGTAGATGGCAAACAGAACATGGAGCCTCTGCAATGGACAACTCACCATGGCCGACTTACCACAGCTATCTCGCTGCAGCCAGCCTGATGTGGCCATCTTGCCATGGTCAACTTGACGTGAGACAATCCATGCAAGATACCCAGTGGTGGGATTCAGATATGTGAACAGCTGGTTCTCTGTGTGGATGCCGCTTCCGGATGTCCATTCTGGGCCTGGGCAACAAAAAATTAGCTACCAGTTCTGCCGAAGTGGTGCGAACTGGCTAAATCCCACCACTGAGGATACCTCAAAGCAATAAATGTTATCCACCACTGTTCCTTCTTCATTATTTCCATTTTTGTCAATGGAAATAATGTTGAAGAAAACAGTGCTGGGTAACATTCATCACTTTGAATTGTGCAGCATGGAATTGCCACATGGCAAGTTGTCCTACAGGGGGTTGTCCATGGCAAGATGGCTGCATGAGATGGCCCCACCAGGCTGGCTGCAGTGAGGAGGCCACAGTGAGGTGGCTGCAGTGAGATGGCCATGGCGAGTTGGCCTCAGCAAGATGGTCGTGGTGAGCTGGCTGCAGTGAGGAGGCCACAGTGAGGTGGCTGCAGTGAGATGGCCATGGCGAGTTGGCCTCAGCAAGATGGTCATGGTGAGCTGGCTGCAGTGAGGTGGCTGCAGTGAGATGGCCATGGCGAGTTGGCCTCAGCAAGATGGTCATGGTGAGCTGGCTGCAGTGAGGAGGCCACAGTGAGGTGGCTGCAGTGAGATGGCCATGGCGAGTTGGCCTCAGCAAGATGGTCGTGGTGAGCTGGCTGCAGTGAGGAGGCCACAGTGAGGTGGCTGCAGTGAGATGGCCATGGCGAGTTGGCCTCAGCAAGATGGTCGTGGTGAGCTGGCTGCAGTGAGGAGGCCACAGTGAGGTGGCTGCAGTGAGATGGCCATGGCAAGTTGGCCTCAGCAAGATGGTCATGGTGAGCTGGCTGCAGTGAGGAGGCCACAGTGAGGTGGCTGCAGTGAGATGGCCATGGCGAGTTGGCCTCAGCAAGATGGTCATGGTGAGTGGCTGCAGTGAGGAGGCCACAGTGAGGTGGCTGCAGTGAGATGGCCATGGCAAGTTGGCCTCAGCAAGATGGTCATGGTGAGCTGGCTGCAGTGAGGAGGCCACAGTGAGGTGGCTGCAGTGAGATGGCCATGGCGAGTTGGCCTCAGCAAGATGGTCATGGTGAGCTGGCTGTAGTGAGGAGGCCACAGTGAGGTGGCTGCAGTGAGATGGCCATGGCGAGTTGGCCTCAGCAAGATGGTCGTGGTGAGCTGGCTGTGGTGAATTGTCCCTTTCCGTGGTGACATCAGGTCACAAACAAAAAAGCAGAGAAGATGAAAACAAATAAGTGGATGGAATAAATTTTGGATGGGATTGAAAAAGGGCTTATGCTGGAATTCAGTTATAATAAACTATTGTTATATTCACATTTTAATAATTTCCCTTTTCTGCCACTTTCCAAGTTAAAATCGGAGGTGGTGCTGCTATTCGGAGATGATACATCCCAAACTAACTAAAGGTGTTGACAAAGTGTATTCACAAATATCAACTGATAGCCATGACAGAGCAATCAAATTTCTGCCAGGCCATCCACATCGGTGTTTCCCAACTTTGGCAGCTTTAAGATGAGTGAACTTCAACTCCCAGAATTCCCTAGCCAGCAAGGAAATATTGATATATGTGGTATCTAAGAATCAATAATAAGCACCTGGCATGTCATCAATCATGCAATGAAAAAAGCAGAGCTTCAGTCTCATTATTGTGGCCACTGTCTGGACACTTTTTAAACCTATCTTGTGTATCTTTCTGATAGTACAGGGGATGGGGAAATTGGTATGGCAAAGGAAGACTTGGTTGTGAAGGAGAGGGCACACTTTATTCCTGTTCACCAGCCTCTCTTTGTCTAATTGCAGCAGCAAATATGATGTAGCACTCCAGCGATGCAGCAGGCGAGTGTTCCTCCATTGAATAATTAATAGTGGTTAAAATACTGTTAAAAGTTAAACAGTTATGGCAGATTTTCTGTACAGTATGTGACCAGCAAGCCATTCCCAGCTCCCCTCCCCATTTGTTGGAGAATGAACCCCCCCCACACACACATACAAGTACTCTAATTCACATGTTTGATCAGTTTGATTCAACCAAACCCACTACAGCCCTCCATTATAAATTCAAAAGGGGGAGGGCATAATTTTGATCGCACGTGAGATGGAATATAGATTCATTGAACATCAGAATAGTGGTTTTTTGCTTCCTAAACACATTTGGGTGTATCTTATAGATTTTTGATCAGAAAAATAACCTGGAATTTATCCTATTATGTACTATTTTATAGAAATCATTTCTTTTTTCAAAGCTGCGAAGATGGTTTAACAGATTTCTTTGCACAGGTTGACAACCTTGCTTTCGGTGCTGATGTTGACAGATTGTTCACAGTTTTGGGTTGTGAGCAAGACTCCCTAGAATGACATCTCATCACTAACATTCATCAATGTTAAGCCTCAAGGCTGCCTTGTTACATAATGCCAATGTACATCCTTCAGTATCTGTTGGCTATGCTACACACACGAAAGAAACAATACATGGAAATGTTGAGGCATATCCATACACCAATTACAACTGGAATATCTGTGGAGATCTAAAAGTAGTGTCTCTGCTGCTTGGAATACAGCTTGGATATACCAAGTACTGTTGTTACAGATGCGAATGGGATAGCCATGCAAGAGAGTTGCATTACATTCAAAAGAAATAGCCACTCCGAAAAAATCTGGTACCATGACAGAAAAACATGACACACGAACCATCTGTTGCCCCAATAAATATATTTTTGTCTCTGCTTCATATAAGACTCAGATTGATAAAAGTTCTTGTAAAACCGAGAAGGAAGGTGAAGGTTTTTGTTACATAATAAAGACGGATAGTTAAAGATGGCTATTTCCAAGAATAAATTATGCCAAGATTAAGGAAGGCATTTTTGTTGATCCACAAATCAGAGATGTCATCAGTGACAAGTGGTTCAAAGATCTGTTAGTGGGGCCAGAGAAAATGGCTTGGAAAGCATTTAAGGATGCGGTCGAGAATTTTGTTAGCAACTAGGGAGTATCAGACCATATTCAGCTGGTTGACAAACTTCTTACAGGATACGCAGCCAACATGTCACTAAAAATTACTTTCTGCATTCATTTTTTGATTTCTTTCTTTAAAAAATAGGTGCAGTAAGTGATAAACATGGTAAGATGTTTCATCAGAATATTGCCACAATGGAAAAATAGTATGAAGGCAACTGGAATCCATCAATGCTGGCTGGTACAGCGAAATGCATCTGACACCGAGTACAAACAAAAATCAGCAGCAAAATACTTTTAGCCCTGTTAAACTCAACACAGTGTTGTAAACATTATGAGACTAAATGCATTATAGTCATTAAAAGTTAATTTTATGTTTCTCGAGATTCCTATGTGAAACAGTCATTCTGAAATTATATTTGTGTTAAATTTGAAGGGGTCTATCATAATCATAATTTCAGGAAGCAAAACCTTTGAAAAAATTTTGTTGTCCACTGTTACCATCACTCTACATAGCACTTATATCTCAAACATGTGCTGGCTTTGAAGGAACATGTTTCTCCAATAATATGTCACAATTTGACCTTCCAGAAGAAATCCTATTTAAAGAAACAGCCCTTACTAAAGAGATATGGCATCTCGTTCCTCGCAAATATTCTGTATTGATCCTCCAGGATCCACAACTCTATAAGTATCTGATGTCCAACTGTAATTAAACCTCACTGCATCATCCAGTGATTAGTAATGGAAGAAAAGCAGGATTCTACAGAACATGATCTCCTTGTTGGGGATGCTGGTGTTTAAAGTCCCAATACACTGAAAAGTTTGTTCTTAAGAGAGCAACATGCTCCAGTGATGCTCTTTCTGATTGATTACTACCAATTTCTCCATCCATATATCTTATATGCCAGGTTTGCTACTGATGTTTTTGAAGTTAGATCACAGTGGTTAGAATGCAGTAGTGAAGGCTAATTCTGTTGACTGTCAAGAGTTCGATTCTGACCGGCTCAAGATTGACTCAATCTTCCATCCTTCTGAGGTCAGTAAAATGGGGACTCAGGTTGTTGGGGGGCAATATGCTGACTGTAAACCACTTAAGAGAGAGCTGTAAAGCACTATGAAGGGATATATAAGTCTAAGCACTATTGCTATCTTTTCAAGCTATCTGGGATAAATTCAAAGTTATCTCTATCCAGCTTATCTCAGCCTTTGAGTATAGAGAGAGAGTTAAGGATATACTCTGTGTCCCATCTTCATTGACCACTCTGGATGTTCTTGGTCTATACAACTGCTGTCTCTAGTGACTTCCTTTTGCTTTTTTCCTTAAACACCTATATATTTTTGCTCTCTTTACTATTCCATTTAGATGCTAGAAGTTGCTCATTTTCTTCTCCTTTCTACTATAAATCCTGCTTCACTCATCACTCTTCAAGTTAGATATCTACCCAGAACGAATCATGCACAAATTCTTTCCCTTCTAGCTATCTTCGGGGTTTTCCAGGTATGGTGAACTTCAACATCCATATCTCCTAGTTCAGAGGTCCTCATCCTTTTGGACACCAGGGACTGGTTCTGTGGAAAGAGGTTTTTGCGCGGACTGGAAAGTGTGTGGTTTTGTGTGCTGCCTGCATCCCATGGATGGGGCTTTGCTAGTTTGTGCGGACTGGTTGCTGGCATGCTGCAGTTCGGTATTAGTCCACGGACCAGGAGTTGGGGATCCCTATCCTAGCCAGTATAGCAACAGTTATGGTGCCAAGGGATCACGGGATTATGCAGTTCATTTTAGGAAGGCTCCAAGCTGATGAAATCTAATTTAACATGACTCGGTAATAAATCTACCAACATTTTTATTCTAGTAACAGCTGATTAGAACAGTGTTTCTCAAGCTTGGTCTTTTAAGATTGGAATTTTGGCAGCTGAAGTCCATACATCTTAAAATAACTAAGCTTGAGAAACACTGCTCTAATCAACTGTTACTAGCATAAA
This sequence comes from Bothrops alternatus, assembly GCA_034064705.1. Taxonomy (NCBI): domain Eukaryota; kingdom Metazoa; phylum Chordata; class Lepidosauria; order Squamata; family Viperidae; genus Bothrops; species Bothrops alternatus. The sequence continues at coordinate 1,327,381 of JARGCV010000179.1, read as the reverse complement.
ACTTTATTTGCCTGCTTGAAGGATTTTACTCCTAATCTTCCATTCCCACCTACCCCCAGCCTTATTTTATTTCCAGTGGATTCTGCTAAACATCAAATTTTGCTTTCAGCTCTTATCAGACCCACCCAGAAGGCAGCTTGACATCTGCAGTTTATGGTTTTGGAACATGCTGAGACCTAATCAAAACATAATCCTCATCCTTTGACAAATCTTCTTATACACGTTCCTAATCTATCCATCACATCCAAACAAGAATCTGTGCCTCCAAAACTTTGGTTTCTGCTACTCACCACCACCATTATCTTTGATTTAAGATATAGTAGGGCGTTTGAAGTCCACAGGTAAGCAAAGCCTTCATGCTTGTACTAAATTCCATTTCCAGATGCTTAAAATGGAAAATTAAGATGGAAAAACAAAGGCAGGTGAACTACCTGATCTGAAAGATTATAGTGGAAAGCATGCACTATCTCCATGTTTTCTGACTGTGCATTAGCATGAAAGTTGAAGATTTTAGAACAAAACCAGCCATTATATCTCAGCAACGCAAGAGATTACAGCTGTGAATCCTTTTGCTGATCTTGGGAAAGGCCAGTGCTCAAAAGACTGTGCTGTGCTTGAGATGCTTGGAAAATAATTTGGACTGTGGCAACGAACCAAGTTCTTTTCATTAAAAGTCTGACAACTGTGAACTGGCCCTTCATCATGTGCTAGTCCTATAAAGACACCAGGAATGACTGTAAATGTGTCCCTTGTAGCATATTACAGTGAACATTACAGGAAGGCTGTTCCAATGCCAGCTTTTTCTTAGCTTAATGAATTTCTTTCAGGATCTCTGAACACTGCACTGAGACCACCAGTAAATTTCCTTCTAATCTTTCTTGGATAATCTTTACAAGGATTGGATGGAATTCAGAATTCTTTCCCTTCTTAAAGAAGAGAGGCAAAATGGGTTTTTTGGCAGGGAAAAATTAAGTCCTGCATGGCCTCTGATAATCAAGATAAATGTGGTTTAATAAAAACTGGGCACAGTCTTCACCCCTATCGTCAGCATGGAGAATTTGCTTTGTGGCCATTCAAGAGAGCAAAGAAATACATTTTATCTCAGGAAGGCATGCATTCATAAATCAAGCTGTACAAAAGGAGGCTATGCAGAGTGTTTCAGGGATATTTATTTGCCTGTTCTGTATCTGTTGACTATCTTTTCAAGGATTCTAAGGTTATCCACGTTAATAGGCAAAATGAGGAGAAAAGCAACCCAGATTGGTTGGTTTTGTGTTGCTGCTCTCCTGACTTTTAGTACCACTAAAAACAGCTATTTCATTATGGAATATCCAGTCCACTCTTAACAGGATCCTCAGAGTGTCTTGTTGTAAAAGGGCTATGAGATCTGGCACATTTTGTAGTCATTTCTAGTCTACACCACTCATAGAACATAGAAGAGAGTCATAGGGCTGGAAGGGATCTTGGAGGTCTTCTAGTCCAACCCCCTGCTCAAGGGAGACGACTTTATGCCATCCCGGTCAAATAGTTATTCAGTCTGTTTTTGAAAATCTCTAGCAATGGAGTATCCATAACTCCAGTACATAAGCCGTTCCATGTATTAATTGTTCTCACTGTCTGTTAATTTCTCTTTACTTCTAGGCTGGATCTCTCCTTAACAAGCTTCCACCCGTTACTTCTTGTCCTGGTGCTTGTTTGGACAATCTTGCTTTGGAGAATAGGTCAGCCCCCTTTTCTCTGTGACAGCCCCTAAAGTATTGGAAGACAGCTGTCATGTCCCCCCTATCCCTTCTCTTTGATAGAGTAGACATTCCTAGATCCCTCAACTGTTCATCATACAATTTAGCTTCCAGACCCCTTATCATTTTGTTCTTCTTCTGTGCCCACTTTCTAGGATTTCAGCATCTCTTTTGAGTCGTAGTGACCATAACTGGTTGCAATTTTCCAAGTGTGGTTTCGTTAGTGCAGTATAAAATGTTTTTGGCTGTGGTTTGTTCTCCCAAGCTTGTTTTAATATAATTCCTTTTCAAGCTACAAGTATTTCATATTATTTCAAAGTTATATGGGCATAAACTTATTGAGACCTGTTTTCCCACCAAAGGAGCAGTTAACAAACATGTTGATTTAGATCCAACATATCACTATATAAGAAACCGAACCACTCAAAATGCCAATCAAGAGAACCAATCAGCTGCTCAGAATTCAAATTTAGCTCCAAACAACTGACCACACTGGCACACAAGACACTTATGAGCTAAAGAGAACAGGACAAGTGAATCCTGCTGCTGATGTTACCTAGTTTGGTAACAAAATGTTCAGGAATTATATTAAAACAAGCTTGGAAAACACACCACAGCCAAAATCTAAAACCCAAGCTACAAATATTTTCTATTATTTCAAAATATAAAATGGTATTATCTTGAGATCTTGATGCCATCCTTCTGTTGATGCAGCCTAGGACTTTGGCTTTTTTGGCAGCTACAGTTCACTGCTGGCTCATACTTAAGTGGTGGTCCACTAAGACATCTAGATCCCTCTAACCACCCCTTTAGAAGAATGGTTCTAAACTATCCAGGTCTAGAAAGAAGCAAAGGGAGAAATGACAGCTCAGTTTTTTGTATAGAGAAGGAATGTTGACTTTTGCCTGAAGTTATGTGTCCCCTCATGTTATCTGTGACTGATTTTGAAAGAGATCCAATGTCTTGTTTTGTGAAGTGTCTTGCACACTTAGATCCAATTCTGTGTTGACTTTTTAAAGAAACAAAAAGGGATAAGGAAAATATATTTCGCACTACGGATTCAACCAGGCTCCCTGCCATCATCTCATCATCCATTTATAAATACTTTTTCTTGCTTAGCAGAGTCTTTTGCTTCTGAAGGAAGAACACATAAACATCACTGATAAAGAAACAAGAAACATACTTGAGATTTTCTACTGTTTTAATCTTTCCTCAACTTGAATTAGATCAGGACGTGTACTTTTGGACAAAAAACAATACACAAGCCAGCTTTCACCCAGAATATACCACAAGAACCACTATCAGTAGCCCAGCTCCACAATTAAAATGGCATCCATTCTGGCTTATTAAACAGTTTTGAGTAACCACCCAATGGTGTTAAAAAAGTAGATTGTCAAGGCCAAATAGATATCCATGAAATGAAGAAATGTTTTGAAGAAATGAAGAATGGTTGCAAGAATTGGGTATGTCTAATCTAACAAACAGAAGGACTGGGTGTGACATAATAGAAGTCTTCCAATATCTAAGGAGTGGCCACAGAGAAGAGGGGGTTGACCTATTCTCCAGAACAGTTGAAGGCAGGATAAGACATGGAAACTTTTGAAGGAGAGATCCAACATAAAATAAGGAGAAATTTCCTGACCGTAAGAACAATTATTCATTGGACTAGCTTGCTTTCAGAAGTTGAGTGCTCCATCCCTGGAGGTTTTTAAGAAAAGATTGGACAGCCATTTGTTTGGAATGCTATATGTTGTCCTGCTTGAGCACAGGAGTGGACTAGAAGACCTCTGAGTTCCTACTCTATTATTCTGTTAAACTCTACAAAAGAGAAAATTGAGATACAGTATGACTAGATTTCAAAAGCTTTGTCTTGTAAAATACTTGTTCTCCATCTTTTTTGCACAGCAGCACCAGAACCAATAAGCTGAAACTACAAGGAAGTAGATTCAGGTTAGATAAGGAGGAACTTTGTAGTGACAAAAGCTGTTGAACAATGAAATAGGTTGCTTCAGAGGAGGTTTCGAAACAGAGGCCAAACAATCAACTGTCTGAAATGCTCTAACTGCATCCTGTGCCAAACAGAGGCTAGATGACTTCCAAGACAGACCTAGAAAATAGTGACACTTTTCATCGTTATAAGTCTTCACTAAAATCAGTCTGGCATATTCCCAAAATCTTATTTGAACACGTATGCTTCCTTTTCACAGGCTTGTGATAGAAAATGTGCCTTTGTTATAAGCAAACACTGTCTACTGTGCATCACATAATAGAAAAACAAACAGGAACAAGTTTTTATCTATTAAGATCTAGTCTTTTTTCAGTAGCATGTATTGGTTACACTGATCCACATCCTAGTAACTGCCAAGTTCTTTCATTGTAAGGTGTTACTCATGTCATTGCCACTTCAAAGCACAACATTCAGCAGATAGAATTCCAGCTGGTTAATATAAGTGAGACTATATTCTTCTCACTCCAGTAAGAGTTGTGCCTATTCTAGATGCTGGGATTCCTCTTTCAAATGTTAGGACTCAAACAAGTAGCAGCTCTTGTTCTCTCAGTTTGCTGTGTGCTAAGATGATCAGATGTCTTTCTCTTTCAAAAATTGCTCTACAAAACATCTGGATATCTCTACACCATTATCTAAACTTTGGAATGCCTGAAACCAATATTTCATTCTTTTTACTGCTGGATTAAACACAAGGAGAAAATGGGTGTAAAATTAAATAAAGGAAAACCAAACTAATACCAACAAGTTGAACAACTATCCTTAGAACTGGGAATAAAGATATTGAATTGGTGAATAGCTTCTGCCTTGTAAGATCAACCCTCACTCGTAAAGGAACAAACAGGCAAGAAATAGATAGCAGCAGACTAGCACTGGATAGAGCAACCATAGAGGCCTTGGAAAAAATATTCAAATGCTCTGAGGTGTCTATACCTACAAAACGTCACAATCGTGCAAGCCTTGGTATTCCTGTAATATTCTATGGAAATGAAAGTTGGACTTTGAAGAAGCAGGATAAGAAGAGTATCAAATTTGCAGACACCAAGCTGGCAGGAATAGCCAACACTTCAGAAGACAGGCTTAAGATACAGGAGGATCTGGACAGACTTGAACACTGGGCACTATCTAACAAAATGAAATTCAATGGTGAAAAAAGCAAGGTTTTACATTTAGGCAAGAAAAACCAAATGCACAGGTATAGTATAGGGGGTATAGCGGTGAATGCTCCAACACTGGAAGTTTTAAAGAAGAAACTAGACAGCCATTTGTCCGAAATGGTATAGGGTTTCCTGCCTGAGCAGGGGGCTGGACTAGATGACCTCCAAGGTCCCTTCTAACTTTACTACTACTACTACTACTACGACGACGACAATGATGATGATGGTGCAAAGGCCTAGCTCTCTGGAGAAGACGCTAGTGCTGGGAAAGGTAGAAGGAAAGAGAAAGAAGGTGATCAGTAGCAAGGTGAATGGATTCAGTTACAGGGGCGATGGAGGCACCATTGAAGACTAGGTACAGGCTAGATTGTCATGGAGAACATCTATCTCTGTGGTCTCCAAGAGTCAAAAAGTATCTGATAATGCTTAATCAACATCCAAATCCAGCCTGCACAGCCAGGTCAAACTGAATTGGTTGGATTGATTGTATGGCTCTATGATGCAAGTCATAAAATAACTTGAACCAAATCAGAACTACCATAGTACGGTGTGATTGTTCCAGAGTTGTGGCTATTGCAAGATAGGAACTATGCTTTGCAAAACAAATTTTCAGGGTTTTATTTACCCAGGATGGGGAAAGGAGGCAGGTCAGGGACTAATAGGTTTGTTTTTCTAATTGTCTCCAGCCTCTTTGGTGCAGATAAGGAATTGGTTGCTTGCAAATGTCATCAAATGCTAACCTAAAAAAAGTGGGGGGAATGATAGGCACTTCCCTTTTTTAAAAGCAGAATGGAAAGGAACTTTCAAATCCCTGATGCATTTCCCCAAAACTAAGTTTAATCCCTACAAAAAGAGTTTACCTGGCTTAGACATTTCACCCAATTTAAATGAAGAAAGGTACACCATTTATGGATGGGGAGACAAAAAAAAACCCTTAACTTTTTTAAAGTAATGTTACATGGGAATGACTCTTGGTTGTGTTTATTGTCTGGAATATTCAGAAGATTAACACAAACTGAGTTATTTATCAAAATTTTAAAACAGGTCTTTTTATCCCTACAGGGTAGATTATAAGTCAAGACTAGTTTTAATGTAACAGCTATACTTAACAGAATTCTGCAAGCCTGGTTGTGTTTCTTCCTTCTTTCTTTAATCATTGCATGAATTAGGAACGGTCTTGTCTGACATTTTTTCTCAAATTACTTTCTGGCCAAGGATCAAGCCCCATTTATCTGACTATTGCCTTGGTGGGGTTTTTTCCTTCTGTCCTTAAAGGCATTCCCTATGCCTCTCTAGGTCTGAACTGAATACAATGATTGATTCAGATTGTTGTACAAAAACTTTTTCTTCACACAAATCTTTTAAAAATAGTGTGTATGTGTGTGAGTTCAGCTAAATAGATGTATGTATGTATGTATGTATGTATGTATGTATGTATGTATGTATGATAAAGAAGAATAGCTAGACAGACAGACAGGCAGACAGACAGACAGATAGACGGACAGACAGATGGGTAGATGGATAAATGAAAAGATAGAATTGGATAGATGGATAGATGAAAAGATAGATAGATAGATAGATAGATAGATAGATAGATAGATAGATAGATAGATGGATGGATGGATGGATGGATGGATGGATGGATGGATGGATGGATGGATGGATGGATGGATGGATGGATGGATGGATCCATCAGATGGATCCATAGCTGGCTGACCGGCCGTACTCAGCGAGTGGTCCTCAATGGAACCGCAGCTACATGGAGGGAAGTGTGTAGTGGGATGCCCCAGGGCTCTGTTCTGGGCCCAATGATCTGGATGAGGGGATAGATGGGGAAATCATCAAATTTGCAGACGACACCAAGCTGGCAGGAATAGCCAACACTCCAGAAGACAGGCTTAGGATACAGGAGGATCTGGACAGACTTGAACACTGGGTGCTATCTAACAAAATGAAATTCAATGGTGAAAAAAGTAAGGTTCTACGTTTAGGCAAGAAAAACCAAATGTACAGGTATAGTATAGGGGGTACCTTGCTCAATAGTAGTAACTGTGAGAGGGATCTCGGAGTCCTAGTGGACAATCACTTAAATATGAGCCAGCAGTGTGCTGCAGCTGCCAAAAAAGCCAACACAGTGCTAGGCTGCATTAACAGAGGGATAGAATCAAGATCACGTGAAGTGTTAATACCACTTTACAATGCCTTGGTAAGGCCACACTTGGAATACTGCATTCAGTTTTGGTCACCACGATGTAAAAAAGATGTTGAGACTCTAGAAAGAGTACAGAGAAGAGCAACAAAGATGATTAGGGGACTGGAGGCTAAAGCATATAAGGAACGGTTGCTGGAATTGGGTATGTCTAGTTTAATGAAGAGAAGGGTGAGGAGGGACATGATAGCAATGTTCCAATATCTCAGGAGCTGCCCCAAAGAAGAGGGAGTCAAGCTATTCTCCAAAGTGCCTGAAGGCAGGACAAGAAGCAACGGGTGGAAACTAACCAAAGAGAGAAGCAACCTAGAACTAAGGAGAAACTTCCTGACAGTTAGAACAATTAATCAGTGGAACAACCTGCCTCCAGAAGCGGTGAATGCTCCAACACTGGAAGCTTTTAAGAAGAAACTGGACAGTCATTTGTCCGAAATGGTATAAGGTTTCCTGCCTGAACAGGGGGTTGGACTAGATGACCTCCAAGATCCCTTCCAACTTTATCATTATTTTTTTATTATTATTGTTATTATTATTATTATTATTATTATTGATGGATTCATGGATACATGGAAGATAGATAGACAGACAGACAGATAGATAGATGCATGGATTCATGGCAGATAGATAGATAGATAGATAGATAGATAGATAGATAGATAGATAGATAGATAGATAGATAGATAGATAGATAGATAATGATAGATTAAAGAACAGATAGAAATGGATAGTTAGACCGGTAAGTAGGTAGGTGGGCAGGCAACAAATAATCTTCCAGAAAGACCTTTTAGGAATGTCTGCTCCTTTCCAAGCAAGGAAGATAAATTAGTGCACAATCAAATTCAAGATATCACTGCAAATGCAGCATTACTCATGGTGATCTTATTATGGGTTAAAAATTTCTCCATTTCATTTATATAAAGAGAATTGCTGAAACTGTTATGTCCATTGAGCAACGGAAATCCAGAATGTTCTCTCTTGAGCTTTGTACTCATCCAGCCAACTCATAACATCGGCCCTTGACAGAATATTCTTGGAGGACCTCTACTAATCAATTTCACTAAAGGGAATTACGCATGAGATGCTTCAGTGAAATGATTCCCTATACATATATCTCCTCTTCCCGTTCTGTTCTCAGAATAACACAAGCCAATCTCTTCCAGCCACAAAAGAATCTGAATTTTCTGCTTCAGTTCTTTATTTCTGCAATGATTACACTGACCTTCTGTCCCCTCCCACCAAGACTCTCTGAATGTCATACCATAATGTAAACTTAAAGAGAATTAAAAGGAAAAAAATAACCAACAAATCCCAATGCAACGATTGCTTGCTGTAGGAAGGCATAAAATCAATTGCTAAAAGCTTTCTGGGACAAACAGAGCTTGAGGTTGTTTTTTCCTCAACACCAAGAGTTTAGGTGGAGAATTATTCCACAGAGAGGTGGCTATGAAAAAGGCACATGGCTTCTGCTGGCAGGAGTCTGTGAAGGATGGGCCTCTCTTGGTGGTTTATTAAGTCTTGGATGGGTAGACAACATTAGGAAGAAAAGAGCCTTGCAGTTGAGATGCTTTGTTTGACTTACAATCAACTTCATTTGATTTGATTTTTTTCCCCAATGGCTAGGAACATAAGAACATAAGAAGAGCCATGCTGAATCAGGCCAAAGCCCATCGAGTCCAGCATTCTGTGTCACACAGTGGCCCACCAATTGTACATGGTGACCTTGAGCAGAAAGAGAAGGCAAAACCCTCCCTTTCCCTTGACCCCCAACAAATGGTACTTAAGGGAATCCTGCCTGCCTCAACCAACATAGAGACGGCACATGGACATCCATTTTAGAGGCGGCACATGGACATCCGTTTTAATAACCACCAATACACTTGGCATCCATGAATCTGTCTGACCCTGTCTTGAAGCTGTCAAGGCTGACAGCTGTCACGACCCCTTCAGGAAGTGAATTCCATAAATCAATGACCCTCTGGGTGAAGAAATATTTCCCTTTATTTGTCCTCACTTTCTTAGCTATGAGCTTTAGGGAGTGCCCCCTTGTCCTGGTATTGTGTGATAGAGAAAAGAATTTTTCTCTATCCACCTTTTCTATCCCATGCACGGAAGGGGGACATTGGAAGGGGGAGATGTAAACCCAAGTAATGCTATATTTCCCAGAAGGAAGATAACTTTTTATTCTCAATAATTGTGAATTGAGACTGATGATTCTTATCCTGCTCAGAACATGATGGCAGAAGAATATGGTATTCTGCAAGGAAGACACTACCAAAAGTGAGCAAATGAATGAAAAGGCAAATGTCTTTGCTTCAGAGTAGAGCATAGGTATGTATGTATTAATTTTTTATAGGTAGTCCTTGACTTACAACAGTTCATTTAGTGATCCTTCAAAGTTACAAAGGCACTGAACAAAGTGGCTTATGGCCATTTTTCACACTTACAACCATTGCGGCATCCCCAGGGCCATGTGATCAAAATTCAGACATTTGGCAACTGACTCATATTATGACAGTTGTATTATCCTGGGCTAGCAACCTTCAGACAAGCAAAGTCAATGGGGAAGCAAGATTCGCTTAACAGCCATGTCACTAATTTAACAACTGCAGTGATTCATTTAACAACTATGGCAAGAAAGGTCATGAAATGGGGCAAAATTCACTTTAAAAAAAATGTCTCGCTTAGCAACATAAATTTTGGACTCAGTTGTGGACTGTCTATATTTACAGGACTAACATGGCCACCTATTTCATACAATAATCCATAATGCCACCCTTATTATACAGCATATAGACTGTGATTTTATATACTATATATTTTATATATATATACTAAATTTTTGGATTGTTAACAAAGAATTAAGGGGGACTGGAATAGCTGTGTGTGTGTGTGTATTTATGTGTGTATGTATTATGTTTGTGTGGCTGTATGTATATGGGTAGATATTTATTGTTTTTTCGAGAGCTGGCATCAGAATTTTATTTTTAATGCGTGCCAGTGTGTTCCCAGAAAAATAAAGGTTATCTCTTATCTAGAGTCAGTTTGGATTAATGATTAAGGAACCAGACTGGAAATACAAATCCTAGTGCCATCTTGGGCATGAAAGCAACTAGATGACTTTGAGCCATCACCAGGAGACTATGAGTTCTAGTCTCACTTTAAGTATGAAAGTTTGCTGAATGATTTGGGGCCAATCATCAAGAGATGATGACTTTTAGTCCCCCCCCCATAGGCAAGAAATTCAGCATTAGATATGTTTGCCGCCTTGAGTTGTTTATAAAAATAATAAAGGTGGGGATAAAAAATAAGAATAAGGTAAGGTAAGGTAGGGCAGAGTAGGATAGAGTGCAGAGTAGGATAGAGTACAGAGTAGGATAGAGTACAGAGTAGAGTAGAGTAGAGTAGAGTAGAGTAGAGTAGAGTAGAGTAGAGTAGAGTAGAGTAGAGTAGAGTAGAGTAGAGTAGAACAGAATAGAACTCTGGCCTCAACTCTCCTTTTGCAACTTTCCTCTCCTATACACAACTGTTCAGGACACTAAATGTGGATTGTGCATGTCCTTCTGATTTGAAATTTTTTTGGTGTGTTTCCAGATGACATTATACATAATGTATGATTTCAGGGTTGAAATATGCTGGGTTTTATCCTGTGCATAGATACAGTAACACATGAAGTAATGCTACTACAGCAGTATTTTCTCATTTTCATTTCAGTTCTATATATTATCATCCTCTTATGTTAAGTCATTTGAAAAAGTGATTTCAGAAAACCACTAGATGGCAGGATCTGTAACTTTTTGCTGCCACCTAGAGGTCATCTGGATTTCAGCAGTTCAGATCTAGTTCTGCCTGCTGCAGCATTCATTCCCTACAACATAACAGGTTAAAAACAAGAGATGAAATGTAACACAGTGTTAGCCATCTGGCATTCAGAACAGGGAGTGAGTGACATCTTATATGGCTAGAACTCAAAAACGCAACTGCCAAAACAAATTGCTGGCATACCTAAGTAAACCCTGAGTTGTGAAACTTTAAATATTTTGGAAAGGAGGAGGAGGAGGAGAAAACAAAATCCATTATTGTTTGGTCTCCAAATGGCATTTATCACGGAGGTGGAATGAATCTGTACGAATTTCTTGAAGAATATAATTTTCTCAGACAGGTTTCTTCCAGATGTGTTTAAACTATCTTGACCCTGATGGCTGGAGTGGTAGAGTTTGATGGCCTGACACATCATCAAAGTGCATCAGACTGGAGGACTTTGATTTAAGACCCCTGAGTAAGAGGGAGGGGGCTGTCTAACAAGAACAGGGAAGGAAAGTTCTGATTAGAGAGAACAGCATGAGATATTTCTCTGAAATTTTGTTGCCATTGGGTTTGTTTTTTTGCGTGCATGACATCTGAGGTTTTCCTTTATTATTTATTTAAACTTTTCCATATGCACTACACACAAGCGCTGGAGTAATTGTTTTGATTATTGTTTAAGAAAAAGGCATTATAGAAATGTTTTTACTGGTTATAAATCTGACAGAAATGTACCAAAGCCCCCCCCCAAAATCAGCTGTTTGCATTTAGCGGGTGCATAGATCATTCCTGATTGTTGGTGTGGTATCTGAGCAAATATTCAGTTGAAATTGTACACAAATTGTACACTTAACCTGATTTTGACAACTACAAGTAGTCCTCAACTTAACTACCACAACCAGGATAAGAATTTCCATTGCTAAACAGGGCAGTGGTTAAGTGAGTCATGTCCAGTTTTACAACCTTTTTTTGCCATGGTTAAGTGACTCACTGCAGTTGTGAAGTAAACCACACCATTGTTAAGTGAATTTGGCTTCTATTTACTTTCCCAGCTGGGAAGGTTGCAAACAGCAACCACATGACCCTGGGATGCTGTGACCCGAAAAAACATGCCTGTTACCAAGTACTGGAATTGTGATCACATGACTGTGGGAATGGTGCAATGGTCATAAGTGGGAGGATGATTGTAAATTGCTTTTTTCAGTGCTGTTATAACTTTGAAAGATTGCTAAGTCTAACAGTTGTTAAGTCGAGACCTACCTATGTTGTTAAGAATAGTGCTTGAAAAAGGACAGTCCCAGGAAACTACAGACCAATCAGTCTAACATCAATATCTGGGAAGATCCTGGAAAAGATAATAAAAAAAAACAGATCTGCGAACAACTAGAAGCAAACAAAGTTATAACTGGTAGCCAGCACAGGTTTGTTAAAAACAGATCATGCTGACTTCCGGTTCCGGAATGCGGCGACACTGGTCATGCCTGGAAACTTGTCTCCAGGCCGTCTGGAGTTTCCTTTGCCGGTAGACCCCCTAGGGGGTCGAAAGTCACCCTGGAGAGGCGACCACCGAGGAGGAGGCCAGCTGGTAGATAGGGGAGGGCGGCAGCTTTTCCCGAGTCTCCAGTTTCTCCTTAGGGCCGACGGAGCAAAGATCGGCTTGCCGATCATCCTACTGCACCAGTCGAAGTCACATTGTCATCTAAGCGTTAGCGACCCACCGCGGATGATCCAGGTGAGATCCCCTTTGTTCCTCTTCACACCCCTGCTGTTTTTGCCTGTAGAAGCTGTTTCTGCTATTATTTCCCCGTCTGGAGAAAGCGGCTTTAGTAATCATGGGGAAAATGCGTTTTACAAAAAGGACAGAAAAAAATAAATAAATATTCATTTAAAGACTATATTCTATTCCCACTTACATTGTGAGGTAGAAAAAACATTTTGTGCTTTTTGGAGCGGTATTATATCAGCAGAGTATTTCTTTTTCTATTCTCCCTTTAAAGATAGAAAAAAGGGGAAAAATGGTGCTTGAAGAAGTCTTTGTAGCTCACTGAGGACACCTACTAGTCAAAATTTAATATTGAATTGTTTATTTGGAGATGAGACAGCTCTGGCCTTCAAACTGTTTTTCAAGAAAAAAGATAATTTGATTCAGCTGTGTGATCTGTGGGGGTGGATAATGTTCAACTGTTCAACTGTAACCTTCACTAAAAAGGAAAAGGATTTTTCTTCAACTATTGCTAAAATGGAGAAGCCTCAATCACATTTAAACTGTAAACTTATACTGGAAAAGATATATGAGGCCAAAGAAGAAATATGTACTACAATAAAAGAGGCTACTACAGAATTAAGAGCCAGAATTTCTACTTTAAAACTTAAAACTGACTCCCTGATTACACTTGACTACTCTGCAAAACAGATTATACAAGAAGAGGTTTTAACTGAGGATAAGGAGAATCTTATTTTGCCTTACAAGCAAGACCAGGAAAAGCAAAGACCAAACTTTGGACTTCTGAAGCAACGAGGCTTTACGGACAAGAGAAACAGAGGATTAAATCGGAGATCAAGATGGTTTAAATCAAATCAAGTGATACTACAAGCAATAAAAAGAGACCTATTATCTGGAAGGGAAGTCCTGTTATGGAAACCCACTTGGCAAAAGAGGAAAGCTAGAATAAGATTTAAAAATGAAAATTAAAATTTCTTAAATTGGATTAAAGGCAACCTAGAACTATGGACTGATCTAAGGACTGAGATTTTAAGTTTGAAGTAAAAAGATGGCTTACAGTTGGTCTGAATCAATAATTAATTGAATGTTAATTACATATTGAAATGATTTAAGATCTGATATTAATTTGTTAACTTAAAGAGATTGATTAAGCAAAGGATTAGATATTTAAAGAACAGTTTGATAAATATATACATTTAGATGTGTCTAGGATAGACTAATATGTTTGTTTAATGACGAGATATTTTTCTGTATAAGGGATTAAAGACAATTTAGAATACTAGGAATGTTCCTTTTAGAATGTTAGGTTTATTTCTATGAAAATTATGATGTAATGGAATGATGTAAAATGAAGAGAGGCTTCAGATTTGAAGTACTAATAGTTAATTGAAATTTAATATGATGATATGATTTTCTGATGATATGGATGTTATTAGTTATGATAATTAACTGGAGACTTAAACTTTGCTCAATAGAATGACATGATTTAAGGTATGATATTATTTTTTTCTTTAGCTTGAAAAGATGGATCAGCTGATAGACTTAATAGGTATAGGATAGATTAATATTTTACTCTAAATAAGGGAAATTAATGGAAGAAGAAACAAATAAGATTTTGATAAAATTAAAAAAGTAGAAGATATGTGGAAGGCATATTTGAACTGAAAATATTTTTATTTAAAGTTAATTTGATTATGGTAGAAATTAATGAAGCTTAAAAACAGGCTCAGGTTGAATACAATTAAGCTAGAATTGGATATTCTAAATATACTATACTATTTGAGGGAAAAAGAGAGGGAATATTTGACATATTGATTATATTATGTATATATGTCTTGTTTTAAGATGCTTGATTACCCCAGCACCACGGTGTGTCCTGAATATGTTCCTTTAAGAATTTAAAAAAACCAATAAAATTTGTTTAAAAAAAAAAGATCATGCCAAATCAATCTTACTTCATTTTTTAATAAAGTGACCAAATTAGTAGATGCTGTGGACATAGTATACTTAGACTTCAGTAACACATTTGACAAGTAGACAACCTGCTACTTAGTAAGCTAGAAAAAAGTGGAATAGACAACATCACCACCAGATGGATATGTAGCTGGCTGACAAACCATATTCAATGCATAGTCCTCAATGGCATAACATCCACAAAGAGAGAAGTAAGCAGTGGGGTATCACAAGGCTCCGTCTTAGGCCCAGGACTCTTCAATATTTTCATCAACGACTTACATGAGGAATTGAAGGGGAATTCATCAAATTTGCAAATGACACTAATCTATCAGGAATAGCCAGCACCCCCAAAGACCAAAAAGATCTTGACAAACTTGAACAATGGACCCTATCCAACAAAATGAGCTTTAATGTAGAGAAAAGCAAAATTTGACATTTAGGCTGGAAAAATCAAAGATATAAGTACAAAACCTAGTGAGACCACACATGGAATACTGCAACCAATTTTGGCCACCATACTACCAAAAAGATGTTGAGACTTTGGAAAAGTTCAGAGAAGAGCAATTAAGATGTTCAAAGGCCTGGAGACTAAAATATACTGACTTGGGTTTGGCTAGTCTAAAGAAAATAAGAAATAGGGGTGACATGATAGCAGTATTCCAGTATTTCAGGTGTTGCCACAAAGAAGAGGAGGTCAAATTATTCTCCAGAGGGCAGGACAAGGAACAATGTTTGGAAACTAATCAAAGAAAGAAGCAACCTGAAATTAAGAAGAAATTAAGGAGAAACAGTGAAGACAACCAGTGGAACAGCCTGCTTTCAGAAATAGTGGGAGCTCCATCACTGGAGATTTTTAAGAAGAGACTGGACAGTCACTTGTCTGAAATCCTATAGGTTCTCCTGCTTGAGTGGGAGGCTGGACTAGAAGACCTCCAAGGTCCATTCTATTCTATTCTATTCTATTCTATTCTATTCTATTCTATTCTATTCTATTCTATTCTATTCTATTCTATTCTATTCTATTCTATTCTATTCTATTCTATTTGCATGCAGAGGGAGAAAAGGTTATAGCTCATGGCTTTCACCCCCACAATATGAGGACCTCAGTATACCTTGCCTTCTTTAAGTCAAGAGTTTATACACGCGCAGACGCACACACTCTGCAACCGTCCTTTAACTACTGTTTCATGCCGAAAAACTTGGCTTCAAAGCCTTCACACTCCCTCCCCGGCAGGAGTCCCATCAGTCTGGTTGCAACATGTTGGAATATTCATGAGCAGGAAGAGTCATGTGATAACTCAGTCAGCCAATGTGAAGAAAGTGCTATTGAGTCTGTGCAAAAAGGTATTGAGTTAGGAGCTGAATTTTCAGTCTCAGGTTTGTCTCTGTATCTCTCTGTAAGAAGTCTTCATTAAGCTATGTTGCTGTAAAGAAGAATGTATGGTATTGTAAATATTTTGATATAAATATAAAAAGTTATTTTGAATCAGCTAAATGCAGTCAACTGTGAGAGCTTCTGATTTATTTTTTCACCAATAGAGAAATTAAAATTCTCTAACAGGTTATGGGCCCAGAGCTTACTAAGGACTGCATTGTAATTTAAAGCTGGAAGAAATTGTCTGTTTTTAGAAAGTATAAGAACAAGGCAGAATAAGCAGAATAGCTGCAATGGAATTTAAGGAAAGCTCTGTGCCTCGTTTAGGCCAGAAGAATTACATTATATGGATTGCAAAAATGGAATGTTTGCTCAAAGCAAAAGAGCTGTGGTATATCGTAGAAAATCCACCACAAGTGTTTGCAGCTGCTGATCAGAAAAGTCATGATCAAGCAATGGCTTATCTCATCTTGAATTTAGATGGTGAACAATTTCTAAATGTTGCAAATTTAAAGACTGCAAAGGAGATTTGGTTGAAGTTGAGAGCTGTGCACGTGAATGTTTCTGCATGCAATATAGTGCAATTGTCAAGAAAACTTTACAGAGTCTGTTTGCAACCAGGTGAATCTGTGGAACAGCATTTAAATAAAATGCAAAGTTTATTTTTGGACTTAGAACAATGTAGGATTAAATTCCCTGAGTCCCAGAAGGTTTTATTGCTGTTGAACAGTTTAGATAAAACCTGGGACACAGTTTCTGCGATATTTGAATGTAAAGAAGAGCAAGACTTAAATATTGAGGCTTTAAAGACATGTTTGCTTAATGAAGAAGAAAAGCAACATTTTAGGAACAGCCACAAGGAGGTGAAATTCCTGAGGAGGGGCTCCAGACTGCAAGTCTCTGGAGAAGAAACAAGGAGCAGATGGGACCAAGTTGCATCAAAAGAGAGATTTTGCAAGCAGAGAGCTCAGCAAGAAAAGAATTGCTACATTTGTAAAGCAAACACACATCTGAAAAGGAACTGTTTGCAGAGGAACAATTAGCAGTGAAGGACATTTGTGCAAGCAAAAAAGACTGATTTTCAAAAGGAACATTTTGGTGTTGCAAAAGTTTGTTATAGCAACAAAAGAGACAAGTGGCTAATAGATAGCGGGGCAAGTCAAACAATTGTTAATGACTCTGAATTATTTTGCAGGTTTGTTCCAGTAGCACAAGAAGCTGTGGTTTTGGCAAATGGCCAGAAAGCAAAAGTCATCAGAAGAGGCAATGTAGAAATTCCATATTTGGAATCAAAGTTTACCAATGTGCTTTGTGTACCTGAGATGGAACATAATTTGTTAAGTGTGTCTAATTTAGACAAACAAGGTTTTGAGACCATTTTTGTAAATGGGAAGTGTCTCATCAAAAGGAATGGGAATATTTGTGCAGAAGGCATAAAAGAAGATAATCTATATGTATTGCAGGGACAAAAGGTTCAATATTCCCATATATTTAAGAATGTTGCAGAGCATGATCCGTGTGTTCATCTTCTACATAGAAGACTTGGCCATGCAAGCTTTAAAGTTTTGCAGCAAATGGAAGAGTTTGCAGAAGGGCTAAATTTGAAGGGATGCAAAACATATTTGGATTGTGCAGTATGCAAAGCATCGAAGTCAAAGGCATTCCCAGTTAGTAAATATAGCACAAGACAAACAAAAAGAGCTCTAGAGCTGGTCCATGCAGATCTGGTGGGACCTATGCAAGCCAGTTTGGGAGGAGCAAAATATGCACTGGTAATCGTTGATGATTATAGCAGGTATTCATTTTGCTACTTGCTTAGAGGTAAGACAGAGGTGCTACAACAATTCAAACAGTGGGTAAGTTTTGTAGAGAGAAGGTACAGATAACAAGTGTGTCAGTTGCAAACTGACAGAGGTACTGAATTTATGTCAATTAAATTCCAACAATGTTGGGGTAGTTGGGGATAAGACACAGACGTACAAATCCTTACACAGCAGCAGAGAACGGTGTAGCTGAAAGAAGGAATGGTGTTTTGCAAACAATGAAAGATTCATTATTAGAGGATTCTGGTATGAGCAGGTCATATTGGGGAGAAGCCATATTGACTGCCAATTATATAGTTAACAGGCTGTGGAGTTCCTCCATTAATAATACTCCATATGCCATTCTATATGGGAGAAAGCCATCACTGGCACGTTTGAGAATTTTTGGAAGTACTGCATGAGTACATATTATTATTATTATTATTATTACTATTATTATTATTATTATTATTATTATTATTATTATTATTATTTAATTAAATTTCTATGCCGCCCTATTCCGGGAATTCAGGGCGGCTCACAGCATATTCCGAAAGCAATCAGAAGAAAGGGACAGAAAAAGGCAAGAAAGCTCAGGTTTGTGGGCTATGAGCCAGAGTCAAAGGGATATCGCTTTAGCGATGGAAGTAAAAGAATTGTAATTTCAAGGTCTGCTAATTTTGCAGAACAAAATTGGGACAGAATTAATGCAAATTCTGGGTACGTCTCACTTAATGACAGTGATCTATTTAATGACAATAATGAAATTATTGGAAAACTGATTATTGAAGATGTCAATGTTCAGGGAGGAGAGGATGAACAAGACATAAAGCCAGATAGATTTGAGACACAGGAGCAGTTATTACCACGTAGGTCAGAGCAATGTAACAAAGGAATTCCACCTGACAGGTATTCTGCCAGCAAGGTAAAGGTTTGCAATGTATGGGTATGAGCCAAGAAGTTATAAAGAGGTGTTGGCATTACCAAAAGCTGAACAAGAAAGATGGAAGGAGGCCATGGATAAAGAGATGAGATTCATGGGAGATCATGAAGTATTTAAATCAGTGACTTTGCCACAGGGAGCCAAAGCTGTGGGTTGTAAGTGGGTATATAAGAAAAAGGTATTGCCAAATAATGATGTACATTAGGTTAGTGGCACAAGGTTTTTCACAATTAAAGAATGTGCACTACGATGAAGTATTTGCGCCAACTGTGAAAAGTGAAACTATAACATTAGCACTGGCGTTGGCAGTGGCATATAAGCATAAAATCTGGCACTTTGATATCACAACTGCATTCCTCAATGCTGAGTTAGAGGAAGAAATTTATATGATCCAAGCACCAGGATATGAAATTGCAAAACCTAATATGGTGTATAAATTAAACAAGGTTATTTATGGGCTGAAGCAGTCAGCCAGAAATTGGAAAATCTGTTTAGATACTGCTTTAAAGGGTCTTGGATTTAAGAGTTGCAAAGCTGATAACTGTATATATACTGGACAGCTACACGGAGGGAATTGTCTACTGTTATCATTTGTGGATGATCTTTGCTTCATCGCAAAGGATGCATCACAAGTTAAGGAATTTGCTGATAAATTAGGAAAGAAATTTGAATTAAAGAATTTGGGAGAAATAAAAAATTATCTCGGTGTAGAGATACAAAAAAATGAAAAAGGTGGTTATATTCTCAGTCAAAGGAGAAAAATTGAGCAGTTATTGGAAAAATATAATATGAAAGATAGCAATACTGCTCCCACACCCATGAGTATGGATTTTTATAATAATTTAAGTGCGGACAAAGGTGAAACCTGTGATCAAGAGATATATCACTCAGCAATAGGGAGTTTGTTATATCTATCACAGTGGTCCAGACCAGACATAGCTTGCGCAGTAAGCATTTTGAGTCGTTTTACTGCTGCACCTACAAAGTTACATTGGATGGGTGTAAAAAGGGTTCTCAGATATTTAAAGGGAACTATAAATTTGGGTCTTCAAATACAAATTACTGAGGAATTGAAATTAAAGTGTCATGTCGATAGTGACTATGCAAATGACATAAACACAAGGAAATCAAATTCTGGGATTATAATATTGTTTGGAGGGACTCTGATTGGATGGAAATCCAGAAAACAAACAACTGTTGCTATTTTAACAGCGGAAGCAGAGTTTATTGCTTTATTTGAATTGTGTTCTGAAGTAACATGGTATGTACAATTGTTGCAAGATTTAAATATTAATGTAAAAGAATCTGTAAAGGTATTTGAAGACAATGCTGCCTGTATAAAAATGGCAACTGGTGACAGGGTAAAGAGCAGAAGTAAACATGTAGACATTAAGTATTGTAATGTCAGGGAAGCTGTAAAAGGAAAATTGATTAGTTTACATCATTGTTCTTCTGAGGATAATTTGGCAGACATGATGACTAAACCATTGGGTGGTGTTCACTATGGAGAATGTATTAAGTCAATAGGTCTGATGTCTCTTCCTGTCATGAAGGGAGGAGTGTTGGAATATTCATGAGCAGGAAGAGTCGTGTGGTAACTCAGTCAGCCAATGTGAAGAAAGTGCTACTGAGTCTGTGCAAAAGGTATTGAGTTAGGAGCTGGATTTCCAGTCTCAGGTTTGTCTCTGTATCTCTCTGTAAGAAGTCTTCATTAAGCTATGTTGCTGTAAAGAAGAATGTGTGGTATTGTAAATATTTTGCTATAAATATAAAGAAGTTATTTTGAATCAGCTAAATGCAGTCAACTGTGAGAGCTTCTGATTTATTTTTTCACCGATAGAGAAATTAAAATTCTCTAACACATTACTTTAACCTGAGATCCGCACACACCGAAAAGTAGGGCCTTAGCTATTCTTCCCTAGGCCAAGAACAGGGGTTGAGGGAAGGCACTTCTAAGGAAGGGAGAGGTGGAAGGACTCCTCCGAGGGAAGGACCGACCGCTGGGCAGCAGCACCCAACAGGCTAGGCGGGGCAGCCAATATTGCTGGATGCCAGATGGGCCAGGCAT
This sequence comes from Bothrops alternatus, assembly GCA_034064705.1. Taxonomy (NCBI): domain Eukaryota; kingdom Metazoa; phylum Chordata; class Lepidosauria; order Squamata; family Viperidae; genus Bothrops; species Bothrops alternatus. The sequence continues at coordinate 1,306,603 of JARGCV010000179.1, read as the reverse complement.
CCCAGGCGCGAGCGCCCTTGCCAACGTCAATTTGAAAGCGCTAGTCCGCAGGATCCCACGAACGGCAGCCCCACTTTCGAGCGGCGAAAGAGCCCGGCTGGACATCTCCCCCACTAGACCAAGGAGGGAATCCTTCGGTTGTTGCGGCCGCCCACCTTTCTTCACCGACTCTCTCCCTTGCAAATGCACCCCGGCAAACCCACGCGCCGTGATCTGGGTGGGTGGGAGAGCAAGTGTTTAAGAATAAGTCTAGGCACACGCAAGAGGTGGAGGAGAGTTGGGGGGGAGAAAGACACCAGAGAAGGAACACGCTCGTCTTGGGGAAGGCATAAGAGACGCAGGGGAACTTTCTCCACGCCCGCGCGTGGCGAGTCGGTAGAGAGCGGGGCCTCCTCCGTGGCTGACCACTGCGCCTCACCTTTTTCGAAAGAAAGTGGCGTTGAAAGGTTGGCCGCCGGCCCTACCCGGCCGCCCCGCCTGCTCCCTCTCGCGGAGTTCGCCGAAGAGCCACCGCGCCCTCGGAAGTTCTGCGCTGCCCGAGCAGTCCCCGCCCAGAGCGCTTTCCAGCTCCGAAGGATGTCGCTCGCTCGCTGTTCCTCGCCGGACGGACCGTTTTCCCAAAAAAGCTCGCCCCTCTCCTCGCACAGGCCGTGGGAACCGTAGGCCTCGATCCGAATCTGGCGAAGGACCATGGGTTTGGGGGAAGGAGAAACGTCCCTCTGAAGCCCAGACGATTTGGTTGGAGAGCCTCCCCATCGCCAGTTTTAGCTTCTACGTTTACAGTTTTACACTTCCACTACTAGTAGAAGCGAACTTATTTTTCACTTATTTAAAACATTTATGCAGCAATTCATATTTCAATCAACTCTGGGCATGTCCCAAGGATGCTTCCTACAGAGCAGAGCAATTTTTTTTCTGGGGGGGAGGGAGTAAATCGGATGAGGATGAAGGAAACCAAATTATTCCTACTGAGTTATTAGTGGGGAGTGGTATATGCTGCTGGGGCACTCATTTCCATGCTGTATCTGACAAAAAGACACCATTGACCATAGGTAAAAACAACCATAAACAAACCCCTTTTGGGAAAACAAGTGACTGCAGCTCTCAAAATGGGTTTATAATAGTCAGGTTCACTCCACTGTCATTTTAAACTTCAAGCAAATATTTAATAATAGACTTGCAGTCAATACTTATAATAAGGATAATAACTAGAGCAGGAAATTTTGGGCTAAGGTTCAAGATGAACGCTAAATCTGTTTCCATCTCTTTTGGAGCATAGGCAGCTAGCTCTGATACAGGTGGCTAGTTTGCCTCATGTACTAAGCCAAACCTAAATATGGTGAAGTATATTATGTCGTCCAAATCACTGATAAAGGCAGGGTTAGGAAATCATGCCAAGGCTTGGTTTGAGCCATGTGGTTTACTGGCTAAGCCATAAGTGGCTGTGTTGCACAATACAAGCCTTGGTGGACAAACATAATGGCTGCATTAACAAGATATGCTAAGCCAATGCAAGAACTGTGGCTTAGAATTCAGACTAAAATGGGAACAATGTATATTTGTCTATTGGCTTTAAAGGCTTCAGTCTTTAAGCCTGAAGAACAAGCTGGTGTGCAAGAACTGTTGTGTAACGTTTGTTCCTCAGCCTTCTGTGAAAACTCCCTGCCATTAACAGATAATCCTGCAAAATTGAGCAATACCACAAAAACTGCCAGTAGGCCAAGCAAAGATTTTTGCTCTGGTGAAAAATATATTAATTTCCAGAAGAGAATTTCTGTAGTTCAGGATTGAACTGTGGAGACTTTGGTGCTTATCAGCACCAGTGAATGTGGAGTTTGTTCCCTCTTTATATATGGTAATTTGCCCTGTGTTGGTGGGACTGTGTTTTTCCTGATTGTTTGTCTGGTATTAATCCCTGCTTATCTGAGTGCTGGTTGTGGGAGGGAGGGAATGAATAAATGAATGAATGCATTCATGAATGATTTGGACAGTCCAGCCTTGAGATATATTATTGGATATTATAGCCTGCTGATGATTCCAGGCCCTCAACCAATGGATGACCTCCACTCAACAATTTCATGTAGATTTTAAATACAAGGAGAATCCTGAGGCATTCCATAAATGATCCTCCCCCCCCTACACACTCTGCACTAACTGAAACAGATCACAAAGGAGGTGTGCCATCCTATTACAGTATTTCCCACTCCCAGTCCTTGCCTCCAGTCTAGAAGTTTCGGAATCACTAAGAAGATCAAAGAGCACAAGGATGGATACACTTCTCCAATCCATCCGATACATCAGCAAGTGTGACCAACACCATGTCCATACTGTACCTTGGCTCAAAACCTCAGTGAAATGAGTGGAGATAATATCTTTGTTCCAGGATTGTTTGGAGCTGTTGCTTGATCACTTCTCAACAACCTTCCCTTAAAAGGAAAAGTCGGAGGAGACTGGTCAAAAATAGTCCAGGATCATTGGCTACAGCTATGGCTTCTTAAAGAGGGGGCATGCCACTACTTCCTCTTTCAAAGCCAGAAGAAAAACCTCTCTCAAGGAAGCTGATACCAGGACATGGACCCAACCCTGAGATCCACTCCTTAACCCAGGAGAAGCCTGAATCTATAAATGGCTAAGCTCACATTCTGAAGGGACAGGATCACTTCTTTAGGAATTCCAGTTCAAACCCATTGTTGTGTTTATACAGAACCATGCCCCAGGGGCCTCAACTTTCTCACCGAGAGTGGATTTGAATGAATTATTCACCAAATATTCCTCACAATGGCTCTGCAGATGTTCCTGTGGCTTATCCCTCCCCAGCAAAAACTGAGTCATCCTAAAGAGAACTAAACTGGTAGCTACTGGAAATTACAATAAAGAAGAAAAACAATGCCATGTTGTCACTTTTGTTGCCACAACATCATTCTGAGTATGGGGCTTTAATTATGCTTGATTATTACTCAAGGCTCCCTTCTGGCACTCCTTTTTCTGGAGCTGCTCAAAAAACCAAAATGGATCCAAAATTGACACATAGGGAAAGGCCACAGAGGAATAATGGGGTCCAAGGACTCTGCCACTACCCAGAATAGGTTGCAACTAAAGTCTCAGATAAATTGCGTACCTGGTTCTTTGTGAAATAACCTAACAGGCTCCCTCTCCCTGTAAGGTAAGGTCACATCAGTAAGGCAAAGGGCAATCAGAAAGCCATCTGACCCCATTAGTGGACTCATATTAATGCCTTCCACTATTCAGCCGTGTTGCAATTACCCTTAGGCCAAAATGGCTTCCAGAGTGTAACCACTGTAATGCTTTGGGGCCTTTATGATTTGAACAGGCTTATAACTGCCTGCTGTTTTCTACAGCCCAACCTCAAACAGATGACAACAAATCTTTTCCCCCTTCTCAATTTTCCTGTCTTCCAGCTGGTGCCAAACCTGGGATTCAAGTGGGAAATATTTCTAAGAGGGGAATTCTACCCAACGCATGCAGGTCTTGGTAATACAAGTGAGACCAGCCACTTCATCTGTGATGGAATTGTGAATGAAGACAGATTTATTACACAGTAACCTAATGTTCAGGACCAACATCCAGAGTTGTTGGGTATCATAACATGCTATTAAGGAGCCAATATATATAAAGTGATTACTGGGATTACCGAGGACTGAATGTCAAGACTGTTCTCAAATAATAATGGTCCTATGGCCTTGAGCCATCATACTCTCACATCCGCCACAACCTCAATGTTCCTGCTTGCCATCTTTTGCCCCCCCCCACCTAATTTCCTCCCGTCTCCAGTTCCCCCTGCCCAGGTGAAAATACTCATATTCCTAATAACTACTAGCCATAGTAATCTAGCACTATAGGTGTCAAACTTGCCACGTCACGTGACGTGTCACGACACTTCGCAACTTTGCATTACCGGCAATAGGGTGAGTACGGCTTCGGTATGATGAAATCAGCCCGCAGGCTGGCAGCTTCACACCCTGATCTACCATCTCATAGGAGCATCAGGGACACCACCTGGACACTCCTGTCCTCATGTACTCAACAGCCTGTATTGGTCTATATTCTGTGGCAAATTCTACTATCCAATGGCAAAAAAATGTCTGTAGTTCAGGGTTTGAACTGTTGTGCTTGATGCTCTTTGAGCTTAGTTGTTTTCCTGCAGTGGTTTTGCTACTACCATGTTTCCCCGAAAATGAAACTAACCCCGAAACTATGCCCTAGCTTGATTTTTGGGGGGTTGGGCCTAATATAAGTCCTACCCCCAAAATAAGCCCCAGTTATGGTAGGATCGTCACCCAGATGGGTGTGTGTGCAGGGAATCAAACAAAGTTCAGTCAGACCTTCCAACTTCTCAAGATCTTTTTTTTTGTGTGACAAGTTGGAAGGTCTCTATTGAACTTTTTTTTTTAGCCCTGCGTTCTTCATCTTCTGTACATGAAAATAATAAGACAACCCCCCAAAAATAAGACGTAGTGCCTCTTTTGGAAGCTAAAAAATATAAGACCAGGTCTTATTATTGGGGAAAGATGATATTATGTTATGTAGATATTTTGTTACACTATCAGTGTAAGGGACAATGGAGTTTCCTGGTTGTTAACACATAGTCCCTTGTCCTAACATCCATAAGTAGGTTGTAGTTTCTTCCTTAATGTTTCCTTTATTATGCTGTTTTCTTTTTTTTTCCTGTTTTTCTTATATATATATATTCATTATCTTCAGGCTGGTGCTTTCGGCTTCGTGCTTCTAGGAGCAATGTGTGATTGTAGCTGTTTCTTCCTTTTAACTGCCAGTGGGGGTTTGAACTGATTAGCTGGGAGCTCGTCTGTGTTCTGATTGGGTGGAGGTGTGTTCTGATTGGTTAGGGGCTTGACTGTGCTCTGATTGGATGGGGAGTTGGCTGTGCTCTGATTGGCTGGGGGAGTGTTCTGTTTGGGTGGGGGCTTTGTTGTGCTCAGGTTAGTCTGAGTTGCAGGGGGATTAGAGATGGTGAGCTGCATAGCTTTTGGCTTCGCGTTCGTGGTCGTGCCTCATCTTCATGGTGGGTGTCAGTTTGCTTCATGTATGGATTGGAGGGGTTTAAGGTGGCTAAAGATGCAGCTGTGGTCTGGCTTCTGGTTTGTGGTCGTGCCTCATCATCGGTGTGGGTTTGGGTTTGCTTTTTGCCTGGATGTGTGGTGGTGACATCCTGTGTGGTTTTCGTGAGTGTAGGTCTGGTGTCATTCTTTGTGTTATGGACTCGTTTGTCAATAAGGGCGGGTTTCCAAATGGCTGGTAGGCCAAAACTGAACACTTTAATAACAGAATAATCAGAGAATATCGAGATAGAAAAACGCCCACACAGCATGAACAAACGAGATGATACCTCCCACCTACCAGTCATTTGGAAACACCAGTCATGTGTTTTCGGCTTCATGCTCTAGGAGCAATGCACAGCCAAGCTCCCACCCAATCAGCTCATGCCCCCACTGGCAGTTAAAAGGAAGAATCAGCTACGATCACACATTGCTCCTAGAAGCACAAAGCCGAAAACACCAGCCTGAAGATGACGAATGGGACTTCGTCAAAACGTCGCCAAGACACTTCCAATTTTACGCGGGAGAAAATCCGAATAACCAAAGACCTACATATATATATATAAATAATTTATTAAATGTATATGCTATTTGACTCCCAGCAATTCTGGGTGGTTTACAGTGGTTAAAAATATGTAGAAATCAATACAGAAATTGCACACACACACACGCACACAAAACACAACACAATTGAAAAACAAAACAAAAACATTGAAGGAAAGACAAAAGAAGAAAGGGGTGTCAGTCACCATTGCAAAAGATCTAAGCAAAGGGCTTGGGATGTGTTATAGATTGTTTGCTTCTTTCTTAGCGTTTGTTTGCATCTTTTAAATAGTACATAAAATTGGATGTATATCTATGTATTCATTGACAACTGATTTGTCAGAATGCCAGGTTCTATCATGCATCCTGTAGAACCATAGCCCCTCCCCCTTTCCTATCCAGGGATAAAGATCACCACAGAAGTAGTTATGAAGTTACAGAGAATCCAGAGATCTAGGCTATCTCCAGGTCTATGAGAAATGTCCAACCTTTAATCTGGGCGGCTGCTGAAGAGTATACGAATAGCTCAGGTGGTGCGCAGCTGGACCTCAATTGGAGCCAAGGCCTGCTAGCCACCAGCCATTTTATGTCCAGCCAGCAGGGAAGCTGCACTCCATCAAACTGCAGGGGTCTCTTCAGCCCAGCATCGGCCTCCTGCCATAATTCTTCATGTCTCCATCATTGCTTACATAAATATCCAGGGTCACTACACCTTCAAGACCTCCCAGGACTCTACACATGTCAGAAAGTGTGCTGGCAAATGCCCTGTGGGTCATTCCTGACCACATATATTGACCTAAGGGTTATCACAACTCTCAATCACAGCAAACAATAAACAACTCAAAATAAACAACATCCAAACAGATTTTGATCCCACTGTAAGGAAAGCCCACTTTCAGATACCCACTTTCTGCTGCTGGCGGTGGTATTACAAGAATGTGAGCCATTTTTTTCATACTGATCAGCAACTATTCAGAAGTATTGGCAAAGACATATTATTATAAGGAGAATATATCCAAATGCCAAACACACATATTCCAGATTTTGCAGCTATTAAACTGTGTATGCCCATTATGCATGCCCATTGACCTAATTCATTTCCTAGCTCTAAATTTCATGGGGTTTTTTTTTAAAATCCAGTGTTTTGCAAAATATGTGGGAATGGAATAAATAAATAAATAATGTATCCCAATTTCTGTCTGCTGCCCTTCCAAATACTGGTGTTTTCAATAATGTTACCTCTTGGTTATGGCCTTAGAGATAATGTCCCTTTTTGAAAATAAGCCTTTTTACCAAAAAGAAAAATATGGTTGTTTTAAATGCACACTCAGGAGATTATAAGGTTTATCCATGATATGTTCAAAGGTCTTTGAGTTATAGTAATTTTGCTGTTACTCTTAACAGGTTACATGATTCTACGGTAAGCAGACTTAATTAAAAGATGATAGTTCAATCTAAAACTTTCTGACAAAAGAAAGAAATACTTTAAAAAGATTGGGAAGGATGATGATCAGAAGCAAAATAAGCTTCTTGCATAACACGTCAAATAAATATTACATGATGTCAGAAATGTGCAATGAGGTTCCTTCTAGTTATATGGAAGACAAAATATTGGAAAATTAAACTTCTAAATTTGGCATAAAACAGGGAAATGGAGGGGGGCAGGAAAGGCAAATACTTTTTGAGCACTTGAATGAAAATGGAAATACTATCGACTCTCTACTATAGTCCATCATCATCACCACCCCCTAAAATCTTGATTCTGGGATACGAAACTGCATACCCTTCCTCAAAAAGCTCTCTGCCAGTAGAGTTTGGGCTGTATTCTGTACTTGGCTGGACAAGTTAAATCCCATGTAATGAGGCTTAACCCCCGCACTGAGCCTCAGAGAATCTGGGCAGGGGGCCAACCAGCTAGCTAGGCCCGTATCCCTGGGGAGCGGGGAGCAGGATTAGCGCAAGCACCATCCCCTTCGCCATCCCTCCCCCATCTCCGGAGGAGTGGCAGAATCAGCAGCTGTTGCAGCCAAAATTGCTGGAAACCAACCCTCTCCTTAGGCGCTCTCCCTCGCTCCTTTTCTCTCACACACTCGGTGCCAATTTCAGTTCCCCGAGGCTTCGGTTACGCTGGCTCGGGTCTCTGGTCTGGAGCCAAGCGCCTCCAGACAGCGCTAGAGGAAACACTCGAGTATCGGCAACGCCCTCTGTGTGCGTACAGGTAACACACGCCCACGATGGCCACCTTTGCGGCGCGGCTGGAGCGCTCCTCGCCTACATCTCTCTCCCACGTCCACCTGGTCAGTCTGCGCCTTTCCCTGTTCCCAGTCCGGCCTCCGCTGACCTCACTGTGGGAACAATCGGTCCGACGAAGCTCCGCCTGTCTTTCTGAAGACAACCCGAAGGCTGGGGAGACGTCGAGGTGAAAATTACAGTTGTTGTCACGAAGGCCACGTGTGCATATTTGCTCAGCGTTTTGCCGGTGATTCTCCAGGCGCTCTCCAAGCAAGCTAGGTCTGGAGAGAGTCTTCTAAGCCAACCAGCGATGTCAGTTGGCCGCATCCGAAGCAGGGGGAGTCGGTCCCGCTGAATTTCACGGACCAATTCATCTGAATCCAGCCAAGAAGTGAGTCGGCAGCGTTCAGGCTGGAAAAGATAGTGAAGCAGCCTTTCCCAGTCTGACGCTATCCAAAATATTGGACCAGCTCTTTTTATTTGTAGCCAGCAGAGTCCAACAGCCAACATTTCTGAGAGACATCAAGAGGATGATGTCTGGTGAATGGTACAATATTGCAGCCAGCTTTCTGGTTCTGAAGAATAGCACTTCCATTGCAGCAATCATAATTTGATTCAACACTTATATTAAAATTGCATTTCTATTTTATAACTCTCCTTCCCAGTTCTTTCATGAACAACTGGAACAAATTCAAATATGTCTACCCAAGACTTGTGGGTTGCTGTATGACTAAAGAACTAAGCCAACGTTTCCCAAACTTGGCAACTTTAAAAGGTGTAGACTTCAATTCCCAGAATTCCCAGCCAGTAGCCAAATCATTACAATAAATCATATTATACAGTTGGCACACAGGCTGAAGTTAACACTAATTGTAAACATTGATACATTTCCTTAACTTCCTTGTTTTAACCTCTTCACAAGCAAAGACTTTGTGTGTTATTTAATGTATCACGAGATAAAACATCCTGACTATATATCCAGGAAAGTGTTCAAATGAAATATTGTATTTACTCAAAATACTAAAACAAAAGCAGCTGAACTGCATTATAATTTATCTATTTATTTCTATACCATCCACTCTTCTAATGGTTTTCTGTGGGTTATTAAGTACAATATCACTAATATGTACTACTATTAATAATAGAGATGGAAAACAGAAAAGCTAAGACAGTGGTCTTAAAAGGCTCAGAGAATATTTTTTTTTGAATAAGAGAGGGTTTGTTTCATTGTCTGAGCAATATAATTGTCGTAGAAATCTATAATATATAGTAAAATAAAAGTCATGAATTTGAGATGGACAGTCATATAAACTGAAATATGAAATTTAAATAAGGGCTCAACGTTGACAAAGCCTGGAAGGGTTGTCAAATGGACTGATAGGAACTAATGCTTTATGTTCAGGATAGGCTGCAAATTGTGTAAGTTCAGAAAATTAAGTTGGATGACCCCAAATAATTGTAGTTTCTTCAGTAAACTACACTTAAGCAGATTCGATTGAGTACACTTCTCAGCCATGGGGAAAAAGTTTGATTCATGATGGATAAATAAATTCACAATAGCTCAAATTCTTGAGAGGATGGAAAGCGGTAACAAAAAAGTTTAAAGGCCCTGGGGGGGAGGGGGGAGCCAGATGCCAAAGACTATCTTGTTCCCAAACCAGCTTCGAAAAGGGCGCCTCCGTTGCGGAGAGGGCACGCCTGACGCTTTGGCACCTAAACACCTGCAGGCTGGGCTGAGGCGCCTTGCAGGGCCGCGTGCGGAGGTTTGTTTAGCACAGCTGACAACTCACAGGCAAACACACACACAAACACACAGAAGAGCGCGCGCGCGCGCGCTCTGCTCCCCGGGGCCTTCCTGGGCTCCCCCAACTCCGGTCCGTTCATGCCTCCGCTCCGGGCTTCCAGGTTTCCCGCCCAACCGTCGCCAACAGAGCCCGTGAGGTCAGCGACGGCGGCGCGTCAAATGAGCTGTCTGGGCTGAGAAAAAGGGGTGGCCGGTGGGCGGGTGGCTCGGGCAGGCGCAGTGTGGGGCCCTGCTGAGGGAGGGAGGAGGAGGAGGGCGGGGCGCAGATCGAGCGCCGCCACCGTCCTCCCCTCCTCCTCCTCCAAAAGAGGCGTTGAGGAGGAAATATCCGCCCGCCCCTCAACTCTTGTTTGTGTGGGGCAAGCGAGGGGGCACGCCGCCTCTTAAGTCGACGCGGAGCCCTCCTTGCGGCGTTCGCGACGTCGGTGGTGGCTGCTCAGCAACCGCCACCTCAGGGGCGGGGGGAGGGGCTGGGTCGGGTAGTCTGTCAGTCAGCCGGGCCGTCAGTCACGTGCAACACCCTCTGAGGCAGAGCCGACGCTACCTCTCCCCTTCCCCCCCCCGCTCCAACTTCCTGGCTCGCGGCCGGACCTGAGGGGACCGAGAGGGGGGAGAGCAGCCCCAGGTCCTCCTCCTTCCCCCTCCCGTGACACCACAGACGCACATGTATGCCACACGCGGGGGCGCGCGCTCGCACACACACACACGCACATAGAACCCTAAACCCCCGCGCGCGCCTGTCCGCCCGCCCTGCGTTCTCGCTCGCTCAGTCTTTCCGCAGCGGCGGCAGCAGCAGCAGCTGGAGGAGCTGTCAAAACTTCATCTCCACCGCCCTCCGCCCGCCCGGGCCGCCGCCTCCACTTCCCCCCAGGGCGGGGGAAGGGCGCCGGGCCAACGTACAAGGAAGCGACGGACTCCTCAGCAGGAGCGCCGCCGTCTCCAGCGGCTCTCGAAGGCCGCGTCTGCCACCCGCCTGCCCGCCAGCGCGCCCCAGAGGAGAAGGCGTCGGCCGTGCGCTAGGGCCTCCGCGGCCCCCCCGGCCCCCCTCCGTCCAGCCCCGCCGGGGGTCTAATTGCGTGCGACTGAGGCGGGCCCTCCTCCTCCTCCCCATGCGGCTACCTGCCCGCTGGTCCGCCGCGGCTGAGGCCAGCAATGCGAGGCGGAGGTAGAGGAGGCGGAGGAGGAGGCGGTCGTGGTGGCCGAGGACCCGCAGGAGAAGGGGAACCGCAGCAGCCGCCGCCGCCGTGGCCGTTGGAGCAAGAGGAGCGTCGGGATCGCCCTCGTCCTCCCGCACTCCCGTCCCCGCTCGCCGCCCTCCATGCTTCTCCCCCGTCCGGCTGACTAGGATGTCAACCGAGCAGTTACCGCCGACGCCGCCACTCCGCGAGCCGGGGGCTTCTCCCACGGCCGCGGCCGCCACGACAGACAAAAGACCGAGGGGCCGGCCTCGTAAAGATGGCGCTTCCCCCTTCCAGAGAGTCAGGAAGAAGTAAGTTCCGTGCTGGCGTCGCTGCGGGCCAGAGGAAGCGCGGAGGAGCGCTGTCAGCCCCGCCGGGGCGTCCGCCCTCTCCTCGGCTACTCCGGTTGCCGTGTCATCGCCCACCCGGCTCTTCTGCCGCCTCCTCACCTGTGCCCTTTGCCCTGCCCCGCTTCTTTTGTTTTTGTCCTTTCCTTGCCCCAGTCACAGTGCCATATTGGGAATGGCCCGTCTCACCTTTCCCTCCTTTCCCTTCTACTTCCTTCTCTTTTCCCCCCACCGTCCTCCCCACTTTCATGTCCCCCTTGCTTTCAACTTCCATTCCCCTTTCTCTCCTTCTTCTTTAACACTAAGAAGGCCTTTTCTATCCTTTTTTCCTCCATAACTACTTCTTTATTTGTCACCCAATTTTAATCTAGTTCTTTCCTTTTTTTAATTACTTCTAGCTTCACACACCCATACATCCCCATTTTAAAAATTCCTAATCATCTCTCTTTTTTTAAAAATTATTTTGAAGTGATTCTCCCAGAAGTGGATTACTTCCCTTCCACCCTTTTTGTGGTGTACATTGCAAGTCCACCAACCTTAGGCATATAATTGTGTAATGGGAAGCTCCTCCCCAGGAGCTGTCAAAAGCCACAGCAAGGGGTATGCACAACTAGCAGAGAATGGCTGGTGGAAAAACTAGGTTGTTTGGGCTTTGTTTCTGGATTCTGCCATATTTTTCTACCTGAATCCCAAGAGTTAATAGAATTCTTTAATGTGCTGAAATCAAACTTGTGTCTCATTCTTGCAACACTAGTTGATATAAGTGTGGAGCATCCTGTACTTTGTATTTGGCAGTCAATCAAGTAGTTTCGGTTTGCCAAGAAATAGAAAGTACGAATATATTTTGTATAAAGGTTCAGGACTGCTTTAATATTCCTCTATATATTACGTTAATTTGGGCTCACATAATTCCCGGATTAATATGCTTTTTGTATTCATTTTGGAAGAGTGCAACCTGCCAGCCCCCTCTACACTATCCCATAAGAGCAATGCTTTTCTTCTAGCAAACTTTTGAAAATAACTATTTTAGATTTTTATCCCCCCCCAAAAAAATCAGTGTGCTGTACTTTTGTTCAAAAGTTCATGAATGGAAAAGCTACATAGGAAACCCTATGAACTATTTTTGTACTTTTCTACATAATGTTGCTGTTTATATTGCTGTTTAATAATCTATTCAGTTCATGTGATACTGAGTAAAACAAGGTTTTATCCTCAAGCAAAATTCAGACTTAGGTATTTTTCATCTCATTTTTTTTTACCTTCCCTGCTTCCAGTATATTACAAAATGTTTAGAATACAATGTATTTTTGGTTAAGGTAGGCATCTAGTGTCTTCAATTTTTTTTAAAAGCACCAGAATACCATTAAGTCTTTCTCTGTCTAGAGTTCTTCAGAATCATGGCTAGAAGTTCTGGAAACCATGGTTCCAGCAGAAATGGAGAACTGACTGGATAAACTTTTCTATAGCTGGGTATTTGACCACTAAAGTTTATAATATCTCATCTGCTAGACCAGCGGTTCTCAACCTCTGGGTCACGACCCCATTTGGGGTCGAACGACCATTTCACGGGGGTCGCCAAACAACGCAGTCTGCCATTTTCCCCCCCTTTCCCCTCGCCGGCGCAGGGGGCAGCACCGCGCATGCGCGGGGTAGCACCGCGCATGCGTGATGCGGGCCGTCGCGCCGCGCATGCGTGATGCGGGCCGTCACGCCGCGCATGCGCGGTGCAGGTCGGGGTCGCAGCCTGAAAAAGGTTGAGAACCGCTTTGCTAGACAGTTAAGACCATGATACAAGAGAGAAGTGTCCTTATATGACTGTGAAATTGCTTGTATGTATATAGTATGCATAAAAAAACTATGGAAGGTGCTGTATAAGACAATTCTTCAGCAGGTCTGTATTTTAAATTAAAATGTGTATAAAATTTCATAATGCATTCATGTCAACTACATTACCATTATAATGCATATTCATAGTTTTAATTTCTTATTAAGTATTTTGCTAAAATGCTTTTCTTTTTGGATTAAATTGTATATGAAATTAGTTGTGACTTGCATTTCTCTCTTTGCATTATTAGTTGCATGTATCATATTGATCTTTTTCCTTAAGAGCTAATGTTTTTTAGAAAGTGGCCATAGGTTTTCAAGTATTCCTACAACAGCAAGAATTGGAAAAACAATTGCATTTTAGTGAAAATTTAAATTCAGAACAGGTTCATAATAATTATTATATTGATAGTATCTTTTGGCAATAACAAGTTGTCTTTCCCTCTGTTTCTACCAGGTTTGCAAAATAGATCCAGATAAGGTATTTTGGCTAGTACAATGTATGCATTTCTACTTGCTGTTTGAACTATTGCTTACTTTTTATGATTGCTTGCCACTCCCTTTGATAATACAGCTGTTTTTATTTGGTTTGACATGTGGGTTATACATTTTATTGAATGATACCTATCAGTGACCTTTTCATCATAAAATAAGTCCTATTGTATTCCTATTGTATCTGCTATGTATTCAAAATGGACAGTGATTAATATTTATATGTATGTATGTGTGTGTGTGTGTGTATATATGATACACACGCACATCTCAACAGAATTTCATTTCTAATGTGGGCCAGTGTGCTCATAGATAAACTTTTATAGTCATTTTTTACTATCTATTGAAATCAGTAAGATTATTTCCAAGATTTCCATAGTCAGTTTTGTAAAATGCTTCAGTTGGTAGATAAATGAATGAATGTTATGTTGCTGTTTGCCTTTTAAAAATGTACTTCAGGAGGTTTACTGCATTTATCTACGAAAATACGAAAGCAAATAGTAGGGAACAAAGATAAGGGGAAGGAAAAAAGAGAAGTGTGGAATAGAGGAGGAAAAGGGGAAAAAAAGCGTTGACTTCCGACTCCCTCTGTTGCAATAAAATAAGGTATCAACTTTTACATTTCTATAGTGATATAAACTAGCCATTTCTGTAATAACAAATCAGTCTAATTAGTAAAGTTCAAAATCAAAGTATCATGTTTTTCCACCTTAAGCACAAAGTCCAGAAGCGGTCTCCAAGTAGAAACAAAAGTACTTATATTCTTTTCTTTTATCAAAACAGTCAATTTAGCCATCTTTGCTAACTCCATCAATTTTTGTAACCATTCATCCATGGTGGGAATCGAAACATCCTTCCATTTTTGTGTGTAAAGTAGTCCTGCTGCCGTCAACATATATAAAATCAGAGTTTTGTTTCCAAGTCTTTTTACATTAGGCCCAAAAGAAAAGTTTCTGGTTTTATCTTTATATTCACTTTAAGAATTTTCTGTATTGGAATATGAATCCTACTCCAATATTTCTTTGCTTTATCACACATTCACCATAAATGATAAATAGTCCCTTCTTTACATTTACATTTCCAATATTTCATTTGAGATACCTTTAAATACCAACGATACATCATTTTATAAAAGTTTTCTTTTACATTATAATTTAGTGTGAATTTTAAGCTTTTCATCTACATATCCTCCCATTGTTCAGGCATCACATTATACCCAAAGTTCCTTGCCCACTGAATCATACAATGTTTTACATGTGCACTTTCCAGATTTAATTTCAATGACATTTTGTAAACCTTAGTAATAATACATTCATCACTATCAGATAGTAAATTTTCCAATTCATTTTAACAAAATCAAACCATAACTCTTTTTATCTAGTTTAAATCCTTCTTTCATTTGTAAGTATGTAAACTAATGGCAGACATGATCTTCTGATGCTAACTCTTCCTTAGACCTGAAGGTAGGGTCACTGAAATGAAAAGATATTATTTTACCATAAGTCCACCAGCCCAGCTTCATCACATTTCTTTTTTGAAAAAAGCTTCTTGGGGAAACACCCATGGAGGCAACTTTATAAAAAACCTTGTTTTGTGTTTGTATTTCTTACTTTATACGGTAGTATAAGCCAGGGGTAGGCCATCTTGGCTCTTTTATGACTCGTGGACTTCAACTCCAAGAATTCCTGAGCCAGCATAGCTCAGCTTGGAAACTCTCCCTTTCCCCTCAGCATGGCTGGCTCAGGAATTCTGGGAGTTGAAGTCCATGAGTCATAAAAGAGCCAAGGTGGCCTAGCCCTGGTATAAGCTAATAAAAACACTGCAATAAAAAAATGGACATACCAGGTCTCATCCTGCCTCATAGCAAATATTCAGCAAATATTTTTGCAATACTGCAATAAGTGCTGGGGTAAGGTTAAAAAAAAAAAGGTTTACAGCATTTATCTAAAACCAAAAAGGCAATAATTGGCTTTTAAAACAAAATCCCTGTTTATCCCTGACCATCAAATTTTTATCTGAATTGTGTTATATGGACACAAACATATCACATATATTGGGTTGTTGGATATTTGTCAGTTTTCAAGAAGATACTTGCAAGCCACTATACACCTCTTTATCTTTTTCAATCCTATCTGTACATTAAAAGATATTGTAGAAGCTGTAGAAAATGATTTGTCCCAATATGCTAGTTCTAACTACTTAATGGCGTACAATTCAAAACCAATGTCTTTGGTTGCATTGTTAAACCCAGTGTATATGAAGAATATAGGTCTTTGGAGACATGTGATGTATAAATTATATGTTAACTCTAGTTTGTTTATATTCCATATTGTTAAATAGTCTGGCTTTCTGTCAGGAAGATTAGTTCATAGTTCACACCAAATAGATTTACTATCTAAGTAAAATTACAGATTTCTACTTTTGATATAGTAAAATCATGAAGGATACATGGCCTGGCTGGATCTGACAGGAATTGGAGCCTTCTTTAAAGATGAAACAATCAGAAATAGCTGCTGATTGCTGCCATTACCTCCAGATCTCATGATCCCAGGACTATTTTTTTCATTAGTGCCTGAATGATCAGGGGACACAGAACCCAATTTGTTAGTTTCTTCTATGGTTTATGAAAGCCATATGCGATAAATAAACAACTTTGGTAACCATGGCTATCCTTTAGGATTAAAAGGGTATTAAATATATGCAGCTGTTATCTTCTAATTTCCAATTTCATATCTTAGAGATAATTATACATTTAAAATATATAAAATCTTGTTATTTCTGTATTCATACAAGTATATTTTGAAACTATGCTTGCAATATTAAATTTTATACAACAATTATATTTTACGTTTCGCATTTTAAAACTGTTGCCATTCTGAATACCATTTGTTTAGAATCTAACTAAAAAAAGTGATTCTTTTGAAAAGACTTTCTA
Organism: Bothrops alternatus; assembly: GCA_034064705.1. Classification (NCBI taxonomy): domain Eukaryota; kingdom Metazoa; phylum Chordata; class Lepidosauria; order Squamata; family Viperidae; genus Bothrops; species Bothrops alternatus. Next base: position 1,290,173 of record JARGCV010000179.1, on the reverse strand, counting down.
ATTTTATGTGATTCACCATGATTTAATTTAAGAATTAAGATAGAGTTAGAATTAAGGTAACCTAGTTTGATATACTGGAAAATGTTTACATATATTGCATATGGTAATTTTAATGTCATAAACCTTAACTTTGAAATGAAATAATAATGAAATAATAACAAGCTACTAAAGAAAAGCTCATAAAGAAAAGGATACTTGAAAATCTGGGTGTTTATACCTCTTTACTTTGGTTGTGTAATTTTAAAAGATATAGAAAACATCAATTAGTTTACTTAAGATTCTTTTTGCTAGTCTGTCCAAAATACAGGAATCACATTTTATTTTGAAACAACCCCAGTAAATAATATTTTGTGACTAAATCAACAATAATAAAAATACCCCCTTTTAAATCTCTCCTATAATTAGTCTTACATGAATTTTTGTGTATATTTTCCTCCACTGATGCTCTTAAGTCTATTTAAGCATTTGATTCCAGCTAGTAGTATTTCAGAAAACTTAAGGCCTTTGGGTTTTTGGAAACCTTTATTCAACACCGTGATCAGTTCCCATTCAGTCCTCAGCCAGAGCTTTGATAGATTTACAGCTGTAATGATTGGAAAATACTCCAGTATATTTAGGAATCCCCTAGAACAGTGATGGTGAACCTTTTAGAGACTGAGTGCCTAAAATCCGCCCCCTCCCCACCACCCCAGCCCACCCCTGCTCTGCCCCCATCCCTGCCCACTCTGCCCCAGTTCTGCCCCCACCCGCAGGGCCATCCACCGCCTCTGTGGCCTGCCGCAGATCACCCAGGTGGGCTAGCAGTGCTATGGCAGCCATGCCTTCCACCTGTGTCCCGCAGCATCAACTGCGCGCGACAGAGAGCAAGGGTGGTGTCATGTCCCTGCTGCCCGGATGCCATATCCTTGGCTGCACTGGTTTGCATGGGCCATGCTCGAGGATGACTCTCCTCTGTGGGGGCTGCTGGTGAGGAGGGGGCTGTGGGGAGAGGTGGGGCTGGGGCGATGGTGCACGTGCCTACAGAGAGGGCTCTGAATGTCGCCTCTGGCAACCATGCCATTGGTTTGCCACCACTGCCCTAGAATCTATAATCTTTGATTGCATGTCATTCCTCAGGGGTCCGTTCTCTCACCTCTGCTTTTTAACATCTACATGAAGCCGTTGGGTGAGATCATCTGTCGACATGGGGTGAGTTATCAATATGCTGATGATACTCAGCTTTATATCTCTACCCCGTGTCATTACAGTGAAGCAGTTGAAGTGATGAACCAGTGCCTGGAGGCGGTTGAGGTCTGGATGGGTGCCAACAGGCTCAGACTCAATCCCGACAAGACGGAGTGGCTGTGGGCTCTGCCTCCCAAGGACAATTCCAACTGTCCGTCCATTACCCTGGGGGGAAAAGTTTTGTCCCCCTCGGAGAGGGTTCGCAACTTGGGTGTTCTCCTCGATCCACAGCTAAGTTTGGAACATCATTTTCCGGCTGTGGCGAGGGGAGCATTTGCCCAGGTTCGCCTGGTGCGCCAGTTGCGGCCCTATTTGGACCGGGAGTCACTTCTCATGGTCACCCATGCCCTTGTCACCTCGAGATTCAACTACTGTAATGCTCTCTACATGGGGCAACCTCTGCCCCTCGGCCCTAAGAGTGTCCCGCCATCAACGGCTGCAAATTGATTGTGTTTGTATGTGGTATGAGTGTGGTAAATTTTAAAATTGTTGTTGTATCTTGTTGTGAGCCACCCTGCATCTTCGGAGAAGGGCGGCATATAAATGTGAATATTAAATTAAATTAAATCTTAGTTCCTCATTTCAACAAAAGTTCAGAATCCCTCCATTATGTTTGATTTTCCACAAATATAATCAACAGGCTAGTGTGTATATTCGTAATTGGAAATGAATGCAAGCCTGCTTATAACACTGCTTTTCATAGTCATCTAATTATGAAGTGAATGTAAATGTGGGAAAAGTTTATCTGCCCATTCTATTAAGTTAGATAAGGTGAGCACACTCCAGGTCCCTTCCCTTAAATCTTGTTACCTGATGTTTCAGTGGCCACTCCAGTCCTTTAGAATAGTCTCCCACTTGAGATCCAAGGCTACCCTTTTAGCTTTCTGGAAGACCAGGGCCTTGAAGATTTGGCTCTTTCCTCAGAGTATTATAGGCTATGATGGGGATCGAGCTGAGAGCTTGTTTGTTTTGGTGCCTGGGGGAAAGGATACGAGATAGGTAGCCATATAAGTCTTACATATGCACACCTACAGTTTCAGTTGTGGAAAGGCTATGTATATGTAAATTCACCGAGAGGTCCAGAAAGAGATAAAACGCCATGTAAACAATATTTAATGCTTTCATTAGCAGTTATATTCTATCCCACCCATATCTTAATGTTTCACAGTCCTAAAATTAAAGAAAGTCACCAAATGATGAGATGGGTGATAGAGCTTACGAACAGTAAAATGAATATGAAACTGTAGGTTCCTTTGTTAGCATTACATATTAGGTCCTTAAATCTTTGCAGGTATAAAAAATAGAGAATGTTCAGTAGATTCCTTCTGTTTATTGGAATGCCTTATATCTTGGAAAAATAGCTATCTTTATTAGCATCTAAAGCACAAAAAGAATTATTGATATTGGGATTAAAATGTCTATTTGTAGTTTTTATTTTACATATGTAGTTTTATTTATCATTTATATATGTAATTTTATTTTTGTTGTTCAATTATATTTTGGTTTTTTTAAATATTGTGGACATTCCACAAAGGATAGTTTTAAACACTTTGAAATAAATAGTAATTTAGTTAAATAATCCTTTCATAATTAATGTTTTAAAAATTATCCTCTTCCTTCTGGCCTGTGATTACTTGTATATTGCCACCAGACACTAAGAAGTACACTGTAGTAGCTTCCAGCAGATAAATATAAAGGTAAAGGTAAATATAAAGGTAATTGTAATATTAGATATAAAAATAATATTAAAATTAACAACAACCAGAATTGACAATAATATTTAAAAATCACTAAAAAAAATCAGGTTGCTGTACTTCTGGATATTCTAATGGATTAATCCTTGGGGATATTATTTTATAGTAATTCAAGTTCTTTTGTACTAGGAACACAGAAAAGGGGTCTGGAGGCTGCTATATAATCCCTAAGCTATTGACCTATGTATTCTGCCCTGTGATGTTTAATGTTTGTTATAAATCCTGCAATGAGGGGTCCTTGGTGCTTTCTGAGCTTGCTTATTTTCTTGCAGACATTTCATTACCCAAACTAGCTAACATCGTCAGTGCTAGTTGTTAAATCCTTCGTTCTGGTGCGAATGATGAAGACACATGGTGACAACTAACAATGCTTTATTCTCCTACTCCAACTCCAAGCAAAAAGCAAAAGGCATGCAGGCCTTTTTATAGGGCTTGAAACCCGGACAGAGTGAACCAATAAGAGTTCTTCTTTATTTGCGCCTTGCGCATGAGCACAAGGCTGGCGCCACTCTGTCTGGTCCCGGGCAGCTTTTAAAATGCCCGGGACCATTTGCAACAATTCTGGGCCTGCTGAGTTTCCTCATCAGGCCCAGGACACAACACTAGTGTTCTTCCTAAATCTCTAGAGTGTTAGAGCCATGTATGAGCCATGTTAAAAAAAAACACCCTAATTTTCAAGTATCATCTGTCATGTTAATGTGTGACAGAGAAGGGTACTTCTTTGTGTGTAGCTTGGGAATACAGCTAAAAATATTCTCATTTTGAGAATCCCCCTTATACTTGAATTGTGTCATGACATGAAATCCTGTCCTTCTCCATCAAACATTTTCTGCTAGAATTCAGTTCTGATGAATTTCTAGGAAATCATTAATGTGATTGCTGATCTATCCTCAGGGCTGAGTTTATCTCATAAATTGGGCCAGAAGTAAGAGATACTTTTATTATGATCCTCCTCCCATAATTTATTTCAAATAAAATATTCCAGGTGGATCAATTATACTTAGATAAGATGCTCTGGAGATACCTGAGAGCGAAATCATGGACAACTTTCATGGATTAAAACCAGTACTTTGAACTGCAGTTAGAATTCTGTTGGTACTAAGCCAATTGGAGAGCCCAAATAACAAGTGTTATATGAGTGAGGAAGTTTTCATTTATCAGTAAGACATCTTCTGCATTTTATGTGATCTTCAAAGGCAGCCCTGAGTAGACTGCATTGCAGTAGTCCACATGTGTATGTGTGGGTAAAGAGTTGATCCCATGCCATCATGCTTTATGATGTCCTGCATGTCCTAGCCAAGTCATACAGGTGGCCGTTGTTTCTTTATGAAAATAAGTGATTATGATGTCTGTGGAGATTCTCAGTCATCCAGATCATAATTATCTCAAAGGTGTTTTTTCAAAAGGCAACTGGACTGTTTTTCCTTGAGGAAGAAGAAGATGTTTCGCTTGTCATTCCAGAATCTTCATCTGTTGTGATGGTGAGGAGAGGGAAAGATAGGCACTGACAGTTGAGATCGTGGGGAGAATGGAAGGATGGAAGGATAGGTTCCATCTTCCCACCAGCCAGTTTCAACTGTCAGTACATCCTCCTGCTATCACAATTGATAAAGCTTCTTGGATGAGAAGGGAAATGTCCTCAAGGGAAAAAAAAGCCCAGTTGCCTTTTGAAAAAACACCTTTGAGACAAATGATCGTAAGTGTTTTGATGGTGAATTTGTGTCTTTAAAATACAATTATATAATAATATCTAGCTCCCTTCCTAGGTAAAATGTTTTAAATGATGGAACGTATTCAAACATATTCGCAGGAGTGTGAAAACCTTCAATCTTTTTCTGCCCTTATTTGTTGCATAGAATATATTTTTGTTGCTGTGATAAATCCTGTTCAGAAAGATGGAAATACCATCATTTATATCCTGTGCCACTTAGTACTTTCAAAAAGTACTGACCTCGGTTGAAACCTAAACTGTGACTTGTAAGGAACTCTATTCTTCCAGTCTCTGCATTTTTCAACAGAAGTTTACAGAACGTCCTGCCAGAAAACAATTATCTGGCCTTGCTGCTTGGGATCTGGGGCTCTACAGGCTTCATTTTGTCCATTTTTTTAATGTTTATATAGAAATGAGTCAGGCCATTCACAAAATTAGAATGAAGTGTTGTCAGTTTACTGAAAACTTCCAAGCTTACTTCTTTTTATTGGATTTTGTTGTGGGAAGGTTGAAATCAATACGAAAATTTAGCAATAACCTGAATGACAGATAACAAACTGAATTTAGGGAGCATGGAGATCCTGTTGTTTGGTGAGTGATTTGATTAACAGGGTAGTAGAAATACCCTCCCTCAAGAATCAGATTTGTAGCTGGGTGTGCTTCTGCATCAGGGAATATCATTGCAGCCCAAGGCTTCTTTTCTGCCACAGAATATCTTTTCTCAACTCATGCTAGTTATGCCAGCCATGATGCCTTCTAGCATTTTGTGTGTGTGTGTGTGTGTGTGTGTGTGTGTGTGTGTAATTTAGGCTTACCGGTAGTATGTTTTTTTTAATCCAAGTTATTCTTTGAAAGCTATAGTTTATAGCAACCCCCTAATTTGGGCACCCTCAAGATTTGTAAACATCAACTCCAAGAATTTTAATTAATGGGCATGCTGCCTGGAGAATTCTGGGAATTAAAATCAATATATTGGGAGAATACATAGATTAAGAAGCTTGCTTACTCATTTATTGTCACATCAAATCCAGATAACTGTAGTTTGATCAATAAACCATGGTTAAGTTAATTTATGAATCCAGTCTAAAGGTTGCGTTTATTTAATTTTTATGTCGCCCATCTCACTGTAGAGTGATACTGGGCAACTTACAAGGTAGTTGTAAGTAGATAATAGCTTTGAAGGGTTTTTGGATATTTCAGTTACTATAAAATGCAGTGGCCAAATTGCTACTGAAAAAAATGTGGAATATGGAATACAAGTTTTTAAATTTTAAACTGTATCTGTTTACACTATAAAGCTCTAGGTAGACTGATAACTAGCCACGTTTGACTGTATCATAATTCATAGAAAGAATGCTTGGGTTAAAAAACGTTTGGGTTAACCCATGTCTGATTAACTATAGTTTACCGAAAAGCTCACAACTGATTTGGCTTGCACAAGACAATGTCATACAGTATGTTTTGGAGATAATAGCTACAATGACAAACTACACTAAGCCAGACTTAAATAAGCCACATTAGGCTTAGAATGCTGGAAAAACCCTACCACTATTTTTATTCTCTGGCTTATCTTTGAATTCCTACCTGGAGCAGTTGAAGGAAGAAACTTCCAAGTTATGGTTTTCCTACTTGTAGAAAAGATTCCGCAGGGAACTTTGCCTGCTCACTCCCATATCAAGCAGATATTTTATTGGTATTCTATAAAGTAATCTAATTATTAATTACAGGTTATCTCTAGGGCTGATTTTATGTTTTATTCCATCTGATTGAATCTGCTTCTACAAACTACAGGTGTCCCCTATGCCTCCTGTAATATGATGTAGTCATGTAATAAATGGAATAATTTAACATAGTGTAGTGTGGGAAATGCAAACACAGTTGCTTGGGAGGATAGTCGCAGTGTGATGAGGTTGCACAACGTGGAGAATGCTATTTATTGCTGAGGAGCTGTGAGTAGCATACATGGGAAAGGTTTTCATAAACAAATACTTGGGTTTAAAAATTAGAATGTAAATAAATGCATTTCACTATATGAATTTTCAATGATACAGAAAATTATTTCAAAGCTTCTCTTAAAGAAAAACTACCTGCAGTGTGATATTCTCCTTTTAGAATGTATGTATTGGCACAATAATGCTTCAGAAAGTTATTGAATATAGGTAGCCCTTGACTTTTGAACACAATTGAGCCCAGAATTTTTGTTGCTAAGTGAGTTTTGCCCTGTTTTGTGATCTTTCATGCAACAGTTGTTAAGTGAATCACGGCAATTGTTAGTAAAGTGTTTCTAAAGTGAATCTGGCTTCCCCATTGACTTTTCCGACAGAAGGTTGCAAAAAGTGATCACATGACCCCCGGGACACTGCCACTGTCATAAACATCAGTTAATTTTGATCACGTGACCATTAGGGTGCTGCAACAGTTGCAAGTGTGAAAACAGTCATAAGTCACTTTTTTCAGTGCCATTGTAACTTTGAATGGTCACCAAATCAATGGTTGTAAATTAAGGACTATCTGCACTGAGTCAACTTGTATATTAATTTTTAAAATTATAAAATTAATGTAGAATGTGATTTATTATGAAAAAAGACACTTTGTCCATAGTTATGTCATAAACAGATATAAACCTGAAGTGTATCAGGTGCTCCATGAGTCGATAGGGACTATAAGAGGGATTCTAAAATTTTATAGTACCAGAATTCCTGAAATAATAAATTTGTGTAGACCTCTTCCTATTATTAAAATAAATTATTTCACTGGGGTTAAGGTTGGTCAAGAAATACATACATCACTTTTAATAATTCCATGTCAGTGATTAAATGTTAATCTGTATTTTACAAGAACTCTCAAGTTGGTGATACCCAACTGCCCACTGGGGCATGCACTGACAAAGGTGAGGAGAAAAGCCTGAAGCAAGTTGGATGCATTCCTATTCTGCTTGTGTATCAGATTATGATTAAAGCAAAATTATGACCCCTGTTTCTTATGATGACTAGAATTCCCAACCTATACTTTGAGAACACATGAATTATGACATTGTGACATATATTAGGACAATATTATTTCCAATCTTGGGTTACACAAACTGTGGTCAATGAAGTCATTATTTCCTTACCCTTTATCTCTAAATTCTAGATCTTTGTGGGTTTAGTTACTACTTCATCTTACATGCTGTTCCATTTTCAAAGTCTTTGAATGGATTCCAAATAAGGACATAAAGATAAACCTTAAAATCAAGAAAGCCATGATGTGGCAACAAAATTTTCAGTAGTACCGGTAGTTACAGAGGTGAACCTAGATATTCCCACAACTACTCAGGTTACTGCATGCTGCTGCATGCTGAACTAGCTGAAGCTTCCAGAATGATCTTCCTGGATAGCTCAGCATAGAATGAATTGCAACAATAGGAGATAATAAGGCCATTAAAGATCAAGAGCAAAGCTCTCGGTTCCAGAGATGGCTGTAAATAGTGCACAGGATTTAAGTGCATGAAAACCTGACAACAACCTACATCTATAGTTTAAGTAGAAGCTGTGAATTCAAGAAAAGCCCCAGATTGTAAACCAGCTCCATCTGTAGGAGGTAGTCCCATTGAGAGTCCAAAATGGTTTATCTCTAGAAATAGTTGGTTTATGAATGTATAGCCAAGTGTATCTTTATAATTTATTTTTGCCTTTGTTCATATGCTCTCAGTTAAATAAGGCTGTCTAACTCACTTTTGAAATCTTGTCAGTGTGTTTTTGGGGGGAGAGAAGGAGAGAGTCATACCTATTTGCAATAATAAAACTATTATTTTAATTACTCCTTTTTATGTATTAAATATACCAGTACATCTTGCAGCTTTTTGTGATTAATGTAAAAATCTTTGTAGAAAAATAAAACTAAATTAATGAACAAAGTAATTAGAATCATGATAACACGACCCTGACTAAGAAAGGAGAATATTTGTACGGTAGCTCAAAGCTGAAGTGAGAGATTATTTTTTCCCCCATATATTTTATTGATTTTTTAAAACATAAATCACTTAATAGTTGGTAAACAATATGTTTGTCGGGTTTACATTTGTAAAGAAAAATCATTAACAGTTGGTTTCTATAATCCATAATCCATCTATAATCCATAATCCATATAGTACATTTAGTTAATTTCCCCTTTCCCCCAAAATGTCTTCTTTGCAAACGTTGAAATAATAGTTCTTATTATTTGATAAATAACAGTTACATATATGATTTTTTCCAATATTCCTAGAAATAATGATCACATCAATATAATATTTCTTTTCTGTCTAATGATTCTGGTTGCCTCATCTTATATCCTGTTACAGTCCTTATTTAAATTTGTTTCTCCCATAAAATTTGAAATATTCTTGCTGGTTAAGATTTTCTCAACAGATAATTACATTTAAAGATTTAAATCCATTTTTCCCATATAAACCATCTCAACACTTTTACATTTCTTAAAGAATAAGTTAAAAACAGTAAAGAAAAGGAAAAAAGAGCAAGAGTAAAGAAACATAAAAAGTAAAATACTACTTAAAATATATATTCCTCCTAAGCTAATATATATTCATTCCCAAGATTTCTTATTCTTTTTAACCATGATTAAAGATATATTTAATCTTTAAATATTCCATTTAACGTGTCTAGTTATCTAATCCTTTAACTCTTATTCAAAACATTTTTTTCTTTTTTATACATTATAATTTCCTTAAATTCATTTAATTATCTAAATCATTTCCTTCATCTAGGGCATTTCAGTAGTATTATATTACTTATATCAAGAAATAAAATAAGAAAGGGGGAAAAAAGCATACAGTATCATTTAAGGAATTCATCTCTTAGAAGAGTGATGGCGAACCTTTTAGAGACTGAGTCCCCAAACTGCAACCCAAAACCCACTTATGCATCGTCAGGTGCCGGGTGGGTGTGGCCCATTGGCTGGGTATGGCCCATTGGCTAGGTGTGGCCAACTGGGTGGGTGTGGCCCATTGGATGGGCGTGGCTGCGGTGGTAACGGCAGACTGGGTGGGACTAAAAAGTTCAATCAATCAATTCCAACTTTGCAAGATCTTTTTTTCCCCGCAAGTTGAAATTGACTGATTGAACCTTTTTTTTTTTGCACATGGCAGCGGAGGCCTAAAGCAAAAAAGTTTTATAAAACCCAGCTGAAGACTAGGACTGGGGCGGCGGTGCGCGTGCCCACAGAGAGGTCTCTGAGTGCCACCTCACGCACCCTTGCCATAGGTTCGCCACCACTGTCTTAGAATGACATATGTATTCAGAATCTTTTCTATTTCTTTAACCATACTCAAACAAATGTTTCTTTTTTAAATATTCTCTCTGGTAGATCCCATCATCTATTTTCTTACTTTGATCTTTTTCCTTTGACACAGTATATTTCTTGATCAATGTGTTTTGCTGAATCAAAAAGTTTTTCCATACATTCACGACTATTGCTGTAGGTATAAGAAGTAAATTGAATAAAGTGTCTTTATGTGAGGCTTTTGCCTTTCCATGTTTCTTGAAAATCTTTTTCTCCTTCTTTGCTTCTCTTATCACTTCCTTTTTCTCTGATGTTTTCAACATCTCTACATTCCATTTTATCCAATCTGTTCTTTTGTCCTCAGATTTATTTTGTAGTCTTAAGGGGTGAGTTGTTTTTTTCCATTTCTTGTAAATTTTTCCCCACTAGGATTAAATCATGTTTTCTTGCTTTGTTAAGTTCCATCTTTCAGTCTCTATTTTCAATTTTATATTCACTTATTTGTTTTGTCTGCTCCTTCTCTGTTGTTGTTTCCTGGAAGATTTTTTGTTGTAAAGTTAACTTAGAGATAGATTGATTTGTTTTTTCAAAGTTATTTTGGATTTCTTTGTGATTTGAACTCAGTGTTATTTGAATTAATTGCAATATACTATATATCTCCTCCTGAAAGGTATTCATGTTTTCTTGGTGTGTTTTGTCTACACATCTCTGATCCATGATGGCCAAAAGTTGAAGTTTTCTTTCTTATCTGCAAATAGCTTTAGAATCCTGGTTAAATTGATATTTGTAATCCAAAGAGTTCAAAAGAGATTTCTCCCCCCTCAAAGTTTATAATTCTCTCTTTGTCTGCAGTCCAGATTATTGTCTTTTTTTGTCACAGCTGTTTTTTATTATTAAAGCTTTGAACGTCACAGGTTTTGGCAAGTTCTCTATGGAAGTCATAGCTGTCATAATCTTCATCCACCAGAACGACAGCCATCATTCCAGAGTCGCCAGGGCACCCTTTTTTCTTCGCTACCTCTGCGGGGCGGCTTGGACCCATTAGGGTCTCCAGGCAGGCCGAAAGTAAGCTGCAGGGGTGCGGCAGTCCGCAAACCTGCAACCAGTCACTACCGCGCAGGACCGGAAGTCCCAAAGTGAGAGATTCTTGGTGCCCTCTGAGCCTTGTAGTTTTCTTGCAGACGTTTCATTACCCAAACTATGTAACATTATCAGTGCTAGTCCTAGCACTGCTAGGTGCTACCAAGCTCCAATGATCTTACCAAGCTCAGAGAACACCAAAGACTCCTCATAACCCTGATTATCAGGGTTACCCCTCATATTAATACTGAAAACCCTGTGGAATATTTAGGCTTAACTAACTTCTAGAACACTACCAGCAGCTTCTTCAATGAAAATCACTCAGCATGAGTTCAGTCTGCTTGGAGAAAGTGGTACCAAATCATAAAAACTTTTAGAGTAATTTTAGATTTTTTCCATTGCAGCTGGGAACCTATTGGTATGAATGTGGGGGGCTCATAAAATTGATGCATAATGCAAGCAAAAAGTAGAGTGCTGCTTTCTCAGCTAATTACATTTCTGAATAATCTTCAAAGAAAGTTCCACATAGAACACTTTGCAGTAGTCTAGGCAAAATTTATCTACAGACACATCAAATAAATTATATGATTTATAAATTTAAATGTCAAACCTTGGCAAAAGACCTGCTGGCCATGACCTCAGCTGCCCTTCCAGCAGTAGCATGAATCCAAGAGGATCCCTGAATTGTAAACTTTCTCATTGGGGTTGGAGAGAACTTCCCCATAAAGTGACAGCATTGGAGCTAATGGGACTCCAGTGATCCAGTTGTAAACCCATCTTCAGTTCACTCAAGGTTATTTTACCCTAGCTGGACTTAATAACTTCCAGCCAGGGGGCAAGATTGCTATGCCAAGAGTTCTGATATAGAATTGATTATCATAAGTATATGATGATATCTCATCCCAATCTACAAGATGACTTTTCCAATGACTTCATGTGTGTTAAACTGGAGAAGAGATTGAACTGTACATCTCCTGTTTTCAATTATTGACTTATAGAATCAAGAGGGAATGGAACCCCAGCCTTTTCAGCCAGTCCAGAAACTGTACCATGGTCAATGGCTTTAAAGCCACTGAGAGATCTAATAGGAAGGACCAGTACCTCAGCCATGTTCTGAAAAAAGGTCATCAAAGTAATCAAGTAACTTAAGTTCCACGCCCACACCCTGACTGAAGAGTCCAGATAATTCCTTTTGCCAGTGTATCATGGCTGAAATGGAATATTGGGACACTGGGCAAAATGGGAACATTGAGGGAAAGTTCTAAACAAAAGTGACATTCTCTGGTATGATGGTATTCCCTGATTCTGGGAATGTGAGTGGAAGTTTTCAAAATAGTGTAAAACTAGGACAATAGACCATCTTTGTGGATTCAGATAAAAGATTAGCATCCTCTCCTTTAAACCACTTAGGGCCTCTCTATTGCCTTTTATCTTCTTTCTGTTTTAATGAATTACAGGTAGTCTTCCACTTACAAGCACATTGAGATCAGAAGCAGCCATGTGACCAAACCCAATTTTACAATTTTTTACAGCAGTTATTAATTGTATCACATGGTTGTGAGATCATATCTTATGGTTGTTGATCATGTGGTCTAAGTTCGAATCCATTTTTTTGAATGGGCTTTTTTGCCAGAACCCTTAAATTTTGGTCTCAAAAAGTTGTATATCATTTTCACGTGACTGCAAGACACTGGAACCAGTTGTAAATATGAACTGGTTGCCAAACGCCCACAATGCAGTCATGTAACCCTAGGGAGGGTAGGGCGTGTGATATTTTATGATGGCTGGAAGTGCTTAGCTGGCTTAGCACCCTTTCTGAGGCACAGTAACTCCAAACTGTCATTAAACAGTTGTTTGCAAGTTGAATACCATCTATAACTGAAAATAAGAAACAGGGTACAGATATGCAGTTTACAAGATTCTCTAATCTAACTCTTTCTCTCTACAAATTTGCCTGCTCTGAATCTTCTCTTTAAGCTGCTGCAAAGGACTTAATATACAGTTCCTTCAAGTCCCATTTTCCCAGATCCAATTTTTTCCTAGCTTTATTCAGGAACCAGGGAAGCATGGATTGAATCTACAGGTAGAATAGGAACAGGAACAAGAACAAGAACCAGAACCAGAACAGAACAGAACTTTGGAGGTCTTCTGAACAGAACCTTGGAGACCTTCTAAACCGCCAGCTGTCAAACTGGGTGCCATAATCTGGAAAATTCCCCAAGTGCCTTCCAGACTGTCGCTCCCATCCCCGACCAGCAGACACTCTGGCAGATGATACTAATAACCCTGACAGCCTTGTAGATTCTGTTAGCAATAGATTACAATTGGACCAGGAAGTGATCAGACCACAGCAAAGACTAGCAGTAATGTCTCCCGTGTTCTAGTTACAAATTAATTACTCAGTCCAGCGTATATCTGCATATGTCAGCCAGAGATTACCTGAGCAAGCCATTCTATGGAGATCATGAATTCTCCCGCCTTCTCCAGCTGAGTTTCTAGGAGTGAACAATTCATTTAACGTGGACTCCAGATCAATCCCGAAATAGTTCAAGGAATTCAAGAAGTGATCCGCCTGGTCAGTAGGGCAACCAGTCCACCCAGCCTGTCTCTTCAGTCCATGTAACATTCAGGCAGTTGCATTCTTCATGGCTGGGCATCTGGATGTCTCTAGGGCTGCATACTCTGATTAGAATTGGACCAATGTCTCAGGAGAAGCTAATAGTTTCCCATCTTTGGAAATCAAGGGAAGGAGATGCTGCTTTTTAATAGCAACACCAGTTCTCTGGAACAGTCTGCCAGAAAAGATTAGACTGGCCCTTCCTCTGATGATGAAGAAGAATTTTTAATGTGGTCAGTGACCACCCCATAAAGCACCTTACATAAAACCAAAATTTATTGACTAAAACAAATCAATCAAACAAAATCTCTGCATTCCTATCTTTAACAAAAATTGCTCATACTTTTTTGGAAATGGAATCGTTTGAATCTGAAAGCAAATATTTTAAGTGAAGCTAGTCAGAGTTACCCAGGATACGTACAATTAGAATATTTTTAAGATCTTTATATCACCTAAGCTGCAGCTGAAAGTTGTTTTAGACTCTTAGGCTGTATTAATTTTTCCCAAACAGGGTTCCTGTCACAAATAAGATGTTTTTAAAAATCAATATTTGTTCCTACTTCCCTGTTCAGGCTTACCACTGAAATTGCTGCAGGACCTCAAAAATGGGATAATCTCTCTAAAAAAGACATCCTTGCTTCATCCAACTAGGTTGAAGAAAGATTTGTTGGATATGTCTATTGTTCCATAATTAACATTGTGATTCCCCGCCCCCACCCCGTAGTCAGACTTAATCTAGACAGAGATTGGATCTACTAGATTGGAAGCTGTATAGAACTGTGTTAGCTTATGGTAACGAGTCAGATCAAGTCTGGTACCACCTTTTACATAAGGTGTGATGGGAAAAAGTTGTAGACGATTCTGTTCAGTTGAGTTGTTTTTATATTGATTTTTTGTTATACTTGTATTTATAAAATTAATAAAAAAAGTCTGGTACCACCTTTTCAGATTAATAGTTTGTATTAAAACCTCAAAAGCTTTCACAATTACAACCTTTACAATCTCGGCCTTGTTCTTCAGTACAATACTATAATATTAAGATCTCTATTCAGTACATAAGCAAGACTAATATTATCAAGGGTAATATCTGGTTGTGTTTGCTGTGGATCCTTGTCTTAGTTTCTTATCTTAAAAATAGTAAAAAATATGTGAATGTCCAGAAATGTTTTCAACTTGTTAAGAGAAATCTTGTTTTGAAGTGTGAAACTTACTACTGTGTTCTATAGTAATTACTGTGAGGTTTAGAAGTTTCTGGCTATATCAATTCTGTTTTTTATCTCTGAAATTTTCTTTTTAATTTTTTCTTCCCCTTATTTCTTTTTGAAAATCATTCTGCTTTGTTTTATTAATCCCCTTGGGTCCAGTTCTGCAGTCCTAGGCTCTAAAATTCATTTGGATAGAATTAAATGAGCTTGAGATATTTGAGGCAAATCTTCCATTATACCAATCTATCATTGTTATCCCATTGTCACAATTTAAAAATATTAATAGCAGAGCATTTTATATGACAAAGATTTTACTTTATTCATTGTATTTCAATATTCTTACTTCTCTTTCAGAGTCTTGCTTTTTAAGATAAACATGTTTGATTTATTCAGATCTACTGGTTCTTTGGATTGCTGTTCTAGTAATAACTTTTAAAATTGAGTTCAATGACAGTTGCACAAGTGTAATAAAACAACAGCAGATTGTGACCTTCATGTCATGAGCCAAATTAGAATATGGTACCAGTGCACAGTATGGGATGGCATCAATTACTCAGCAGTTGTTCATCTTTTTTTCCTATAAAAATGTTTTTTGCATGATGTCACATTAGACAAACGGTGTAATTATAAGTAATGGTGACTCTATGAAAATTGTCACAGAAGCTTTGTATATATGAAGTACAGAAAAATTTACCTGTTATTTCTATGGGATGTCCAACACATCTTTCTGAGTGTATTCATTTTCATTGTTACACAGTTCCCACTTATTTTATTTGTATTTATTTGTTCTGAAATGTATATGCAGTTCAATTTCTAAAAAGAAGCTTATTTCAAAATGACTATGTAAATTGTATCAAATTTGGTGGGAGAAAATATGAGACATAGTTGTATTTATGTTAAGTCATGAGTAGGGGAGGGGAACCAGTGAAGATTTTTGGATGACAATGTAGCTTCTCATTTAAAAAGAAAATGATGATGATGATGATATAGTTGGAAAAGACCTTGGAGGTTATCTAATCCAACCCCCTGCTCAGGCAGGAAACCTTATACAAATGGTTGTCCAGTCTCTTAAAAACTTCCAGTGTTGGCGCATTTACAACTTCTGGAGGCAGGTTGTTCCACTGATTAATTGTTCTAATTGTCAGGAAATTCCTCCTTAGTTCTAGATTGCTTCTCTCTTTGATTAGTTTCTATCCATTGCTTCTTGTCCTGCATCCAGGTGCTTTGGAGAGTAGCTTGACTCCCTCTTCTTTGTGGCAGCCCCTGAGATACTGGAAGACTGCCATCAGGTCACCCCCTCGTCCCTCTCTTCATTAAACTAGACATATCCAATTCTAACAACCGTTCCTTATATGTTTTAGCCTCCAGTCCCCTAATCAGCTTTGTTGCTCTTCTCTGTACTCTTTCTAGAGTCTCAACATCTTTTGTACATCGTGGTGACCAAAACTGGATGCAGTATTCCAAGTGTGGCCTTACCAAGGCATTGTAAAAGGGTATTTTTTACTTCACGTGATCTTGATTCTATCCCTCTGTTAATACAACCTAGCACTGTGTTGGCCTTTTTGGCAGCTGCAGCACACTGCTGGCTCATATTTATGTAATTGTGCACTAGGACTCTGAGGTCTCTCTCACAGTTACTACTATTGAGCAAGATACCCCCTATACTATACCTGTACATTTGGTTTTTCTTGCCTGAATGTAGAACCTTACTTTTTTCACCACTGAATTTCATTTTGTTAGATAGCGCCCAGTGTTCAAGTCTGTCCAGATCCTCTTGTATCCTAAGCTTGTCTTCTGGAGTGTTGGCTATTCCTGCCAGCTTGGTGTCGTCTGCAAATTTGATGAGTTCCTTTCAATTCCTCTCAATTCCTATAGAATATAGGAAGCTGTTTTCTAATTTGGTAGACATCAGTTGAAGCAGGGAAAAGGAGAGTCCCCAGTTTAGTTTGTGGCGTAAGGAGCCAACCTGGTTAGTTTTTAATGATGTATTTGGATGAGGACCTGTTATTTTTAGAAGACAAACTCATGTAAAGTAAGTTACATAATGCTTCCTTTGTTTCTGTTCAGCTGAACGTTGTTTTGGCCAAAGCCGGTGAAGGGGCTGGAAAAGGGACAAAAAAGAAGGAAATGGTATCAACTATGGAGTATATGGTTGAATGGAAACTGTTTAGTTTAAAACTGTATGTAGCTTCCTGTTAAAATAACCTACGCTGTAAGCAAGGGAGTTATTGCCTGATGTTGGAAATGTTTTGTTTTCTTAGAGAAGTATTACCTAGGAAGGGAGAATAAGTTCCTTCTTGCCTCCCTCCATAACTGTTTACAAAAATACACCTTTGATACCTCCCCCCAGTTCTCTTTCTCTATATCTGAGGAGGCCTTAAGTGCAGGGGTAGGCAACCTCGGCTCTTTTATGACTCATGGACTTCAACTCCCAGAATTCCCGAGTCAGCTGACTCGGGAATTCTGGGTGTTGAAGTCCATGAGTCATAAAAGAGCCGAGGTTGCCTACCCCTGCCTTAGTGGAAATGATTGGCTAATATAAGGCATCATCATGTTTTCAACCGGCCGGTAAAGAGTTAAGGCAGAGACCATAAGTGTCTCTGAGACTGGCTGGCTATTCCGGTTGCTTGAGCGAATCCAGTCCGTGCTTTTGCATTGCTCGGAAGAGTCGGATCTACTTTCCCTATTCTTCCCCCCCCCATCATCACCACACACACACACACTCACACACACACTCTTGCTCTCTCTCGCTCTCTCTCATCTCTCCCCCCTTTTTCCTCCTCCTCCTCCTCCTCCTCCTCCTCCTCCTCCTCCAGTCTGTGGTTTGAGGGGGCCGCCGTAAGAGCCAAAGTTCGGAGGCGGTTCGGGGTCTTGCAGACCCTTTCCCCGATCAGCGCCTCTTATGGGGGTTTAAACGAGACAGAGGAGCGCCGACCGCTAGGCTTCGCTGAGGCTGCTTAGCGAAGTAGCCGGAAAAGTGGAGCGCTGCTTGATTTGGAAGAGTAATATGGCTGATCCAGTGGAGTATGGAGCAATTTGTTTTTCTCCGTACGGCGCCGAGTTTGGATTCTAATATGTATAAATAACTTCTGTCGGATTGTTAGCTTTGGGCACGGGTGCCAGCCTCTTTGTTCTTCCAGAGGGTTTTGGTGAGAAGATCCAGGCTGTGCATAATGTTAGGCAGACTGAATTGGACGTCGGTGAGTATCCTTGTCATTAACTTCTTTGTATTGGAGGGCTGAATATGACAGGAGCCTCGGGCTCTGTATGGCAGGCGGTGTTATAGTGCCCTGGGTACGGTTGTAGGTTTTAAATGAAAGAAAGAAATCCACTAGGATCCACCCTGTCCTAGAAAGTTATCAGAAGGATTAGATCAAACCTTTGATATTGCCAAGCTGTTTGTTGTCTCTGCTGATCGTGGGAATAGTTACAACAATATCCGTTCAGCATTCTTTAGTGAATTCCTTCCAGTCAAGTGAAAAGAAAAGATGTCAAAAATGTGTAAAAGTCCGCTGTCCACCTGCCTGGAATACTGAAAAACTCTTTTATGCTATTCATCAATCTTACCTAATATATTGATGAATAGGCCGGGGTTGGGTTGAAGCCATTTTAAAATTATAATAAGTTTTCTTTAGGAATAGGTCATCCCTGAAAAAAATTGGTTATATAACTTTTGTTTCAGTGAACTTAATAGTCAGGAAAAGGAAAATTCCATCCAACATGTAATACAAATTCAATTAATTTTGCATAATGTGCGCACAGTTAATTTCTCCAGTAACTTTATCATACTGTTCATTGCAAGTCCTTCAAAGAAAACACATATTTTGATAACCAAGTTTACATGTCAATATAACTTAAACCTCTTAATTTTGTTTTATTTTTGAATATTTTGGAGATGGTTTTTAATTTCTCCAATATAATTCTGCCCACTTGAGTTATATTGGAACAGGTGGATCTTTGTGAACGTTGCAAGGCAAAACATTTTCACAATACAGTGTGGAAAAAAAAGGTGAAAAAATATGTGCCTAAATTAAAATGCTAAGCATTTTGCAGTTTTCTAAGTATAATATATTATTTTAATGCAAAATAAGATGAATTCTATTAATGAAAAGTGGGATACTGTTGAAATTATTTTATTTTCAATAAATTTTAAATGAATATAGATATTATTCAGTCAGCAGTAGTTACTACAGCTGTATTGATGTCCTGCTAAAGTGTATTATATAATAGTTTTCTAATAGAGCAAAAACACTTGCTACATATCTTTAATACAACAGCCTAGGACAATTTACTTTTGTAAATTGGCATCACAGCTTAGTGATTTTTTAAAATACAATTTATGTAAAATATTCAGTATCAGGTGATATTTTCTGTTTTCAGCTTGGCATATAGAAACTTCTTGTGTTTATATTTGCCCCCTTCCTGTTGAAAAAAAAAGCAGTATAAGTGGTTGTGTTTACACAGTTATTTTTACAATAAAAATGTAATTAATAAACTCTATACAATTATTATTTGGATTTTATGTGATAATTCTACACTTTATTTTCAAAAGTCAACACCATGTCATTCAGTAGAACTTATTTCCAGATTGTAGGACAGCAGTTGAAGAAATGACATTACTTTGACATCTAGTCAGTTTATTCTTTAAAGTATGAGTTTCAAATACTGTTTTTTCCCTTAGACTTATTGATGTTGCTTTTGTTTTGCTTTTATACTGTGGAACAGTAGAAATGTGGTAGTTTATGAGTTTACACAAAAAATCTAATCTACTCTAATCCTTAGCCATCACATAAAGTCAACATGGCGCCAACCTTTTGTAGTTTAAATAGTAGGTACTATTAGTTAGCTTTTCTTACTGTGGCCAATTCATTGCTGCTTAATTTTCTTTAAGAAAAAAATGAGTATAAAGTGAGTATATTATTTTGATATTGTATGACATTTTCTTTTTGATTTACTGATAGACTTATTGTAAATATAGCAAATTACATATTTTGTCGCACAATTATGTATTCAGTAACGTAAAGAGAAAACTGTTAGAGTTTGGAAGATGTTAGGTAATTGAGGACAAGATTTTAAGAATAAATTAATATACTATAGTAATATTATTTGACAGAAGTAAAATCTTCCTAAGATTTTTTTATTTAATATTTAAGAAAAGTTCTTTGTGAATTCAGTGGATGAACAGCTAATCATAAACAAATAGGTTTATTTATTCCAATATGTTGCATTCTTGTCTAGAGGAAAAAAATGGATATTACAGAACAGTGATGGCAAACCTTTTAGATACTGAGGGCCAAAAACTGGCCCCGCCCTATCCACCCCTGCCCCACCCCCACACTGCTGCCCGCAGGGCCACTCACCATCTATAAGGCCCACCGCAGATCGCCCAGCAGCACCATAGCTGCCTGCGCCCCAAAGCATCATCTGTGCGCGATGGGGCATGAGGGCAGTGTCTTGCCTACGCTGCCTAGCTGCCATGTCCTTGGTTGCACTGCTCCACGTGGGCCATGCTTGGGGGCAACTCTTCTCAAGGAGGGCTACTGGTGAGGAGGGGGCCACGGGGGAGGCATGGCTGGGGCAACGGCACGTGTGCCCACAGAGAGGGCTCCGAGTGCCGCCTCTGGCACCCATGCCATAGGTTCGCCACCTCTGTGATAGAACTTACACATTGCACTAAGCAATATTCATTTAGTTTTGGCATAGACTCTTGTGGGAACACATTAGTTGTGGTGTTGCATGGTGCAGTCCAAGTTTATATGTTCTGATGCATTATATTCAGTTTATATATCAAACACATCCCTATTGGAAAGTTAGTTATTGCTTGTTCACATTTTAATGCTAATTCTTCTATATTATTGTATTGCAGAATGAAAAAATATTGCCATCTATGCCAGTTTGACATTTGATGTGCTGGATTTTTTCCAAACAGCTGCATCCATTCTCTGCTCAGAGGAACTTTCAGTTAAAAGAAAAAGTGGTGAAAGTAAAATGAATATAAAATTCAAAATAGACATTATATTTACAGCAGTTGCTACCTACAGAATGGCACAAAGTGCTTTTTATGAAAATGTTTATTGATAGAGATTTACAGATTATTTTTGAGATATCAAACTATACCTAAGGCGATATGAAAATGGCAGTTGACTGGAAACTTTTGACAGGCAGACAACCCTGAGTTTGGACAATTGTCAGAAGAGATTGTTCATCTCTAATATAAAGCTTGACTGCAGAATTAGAGAAATTGTAATAAAAATTTTGGCACTGCTTAGATGAAATTTCACTAGTGAGATTTAAAATTGCAGGTGTTTTATAACTCAGTTGTGAGATAACAGGATTTGTGGTACACTGACAAAACAGCTGTGATTCAATTAAATATCTATGAAGTCAGACCTTATTGTCCAAAAAAGTCAAGACTGTTAGACAAAGATGTTCTACATATTTAGCAGCTTTTAGTGGGCAGGATTTGTTAACTATTATTGGATTTTTATGAAGAAAATCTTCTATGAAGTCTTTGTAGAAGAAAGAGGAAGGGTGGATCTGTAAAAGCCTATGGTAAAAATAATGTTAAGATTTAGAAATACTTAGCTTGTTATTTCCAGGTATTAGTATCAATTGGTCAGACATTGCTATAGAGACATGTTTGCTTGATTAACTGTTATGAATATAATAGATATATTTAAATATATATATTTTGAAAATTTAATGCTGTAGTTTGATTTTTCTAGAAACTTCCCTTTTGATTAGGTGATCTGTAATTTGATCTTTTGTCTGATATAGACAGACAACTTGGACTGCCTGTCTAGTTATTTTAAGCTAGATTGCTCTGTGTTGTTTTTATAGAATAGTATTATAAAGTGCCCTTATAAAATTGGCAGTCTAAAAATCATTGCACAAATAAATCATTGTCTAAAGCAGTGTTTCTCAACCTTGACCATTTTAAGGCATGTGGACTTCAACTCCCAGAATTCCACAGCCAGCATTGCTGGCTGTGGAATTCTGGGAGTTGAAGTCCACATGCCTTAAAATGGTCAAGGTTGAGAAGCACTGGTCTAAAGCAAATAAGCTTTGAATCATTTGGTTAGTAGAGACGTCATATGACTGTTACTTTTTGGGGGGAAAGAAGCAAAAATAATGAAGTTTAATTGTACGAATGTTTGTCTCACTTAAAAGTGGTAGTTTTATAAGACACATTAGGAAGTTGAGAGAATCAAGAAATGACATTGTGTATAGCAAAACTATGACTTTAATTGCTCTTTCCACATGTATAAATGCAAGGAAGGGTAGCGTAGCATAGTTCAGTAACAGCATGCATTCTGAATGTCAAAGGTAGCAACTGCTAGTCCTTCCAGGATGTGCAATGCTTGGATTTCTAAAAAGTGCTTCAAAACTCACGAGAGTGCAAACATACTACTTGTTGGCAACACTATAAAACAACTGTGTAACCGTGAGAAAATCTTAACTGTCTGAAGATGTATCACCAGGTGCTATTTTTGTGCTCCTAAACCAGGGGTAGGCAGCCTTGGCTCTTTTATGACTCATGGACTTCAACTCCCAGAATTCCTGAGCCAGCACAGCCTACCCCTGTTCTAAACACTCTGAAGTAAGCATCTAACCTTTTGGCTTGCCTAGGCTGCATTGAATAAAGAGGAATTAAATTATCACAAAGCTGCCTATTAGTCTCCGAACGCAATTCAAAGTGTTGGTTATGACCTATAAAGCCCTACATGGCATCGGACCAGGTTACTTACGGGACCGCCTGCTGCCTCACGAAACCTAGCGACTGGTTAGGGCCCACAGAGTTGGCCTTCTCCAGGTCCCATCAGCCAGACAGTGTCGCCTGGCGGGGCCTAGGGGAAGGGTCTTCTCTGTTGCGGTCCCAGCCCTCTGGAATCAACTTCCCCCGGAGATCCGTATCGCCCCCACCCTCTCCGCCTTTCGTAAACTACTAAAGACCCATCTCTGCCGACAGGCCTGGGGCGGTTGACATCTTGCCCCTAGCCAGTGTATGTTTGTGTGTACGTTTGCTGAATGAATGGTTTCTTAATTTAGGGGTTCTCTTTTTTATATATGTATTATGTAGTTTTTTTATATTGGATTTCTATTTATGCTGTGAGCCGCCCTGAGTTCCCAGAATAGGGCGGCATAGAAATTTAATTAATAATAATAATAATAATAATAATAATAATAATAATAATAATAATAATAATAATAATAATTGTCCTGAGTCACATACAAAATATATAGTGTGTATATGTGTGTGCACACACACACACACATATACACACACAATAATATTAAAAGTTTATAATCTTGTGGGGCCAGATTACTAGCTGTCTAGGGCTTTGGACTAGACATGCCTGTTCTAAAATATCTATAAGCCAGAATAGATCTCAGACTGGAGAAAACTACATTATATAAACATAATTGCTTTTCAAGACTATCAAGAGACCAACCAAGTATCTTGGGAGGGTAGCAGGAGAATGCTCTCTCTGTGTTTGTATACTCTTATGCTTGTAAAGGCTTTGCCATGGATAGTGGACAGTCAGTGGTTGTGTTTAAGGCTTCCATCATGTCTTGTGTGCAGTTTTTAAACTAGCTGATTAATTCTGAGAGACTTAAACTAAAGTAAGCTAGGTGTTGAATAATAGTGTTTAAGTGTCTGAAGGGTATAAACTCTGATATAAAGCCTAACGGTGATCTTTGTGATAATTTAACTTCCAGTTAGGATGGTCAGATATATACAAAAGATATATATATATACAATATACAAAATATATATTGTGCTTTGTTCTTTCTGTGATAATATTGTATATGCTTCTGCATTCATGTCAGAAGCACCTACCAAGCGCTTCTGGGATGAAGGATTAACTGGTGACATCACTGTTGCCCAGGAACAACCAAGATGGCTCCTTTAATGTGCCTGTTGTATATTTGTATATGATCAAAGTAGACAAGAGTGGTTAATAGTTTAACCGGATGTACGACAGTTTCTTTTGATTCTATATGTATTCTTAATGATTTAAAGCAGAGAAAAATGAGCATGAAGTGGGCTGCGTAGAGGGAGATTGAGGGTTAATAAGCCATAGACCATGGTTTACAAATCAAAAGGTTCATACAAGACTGTATATTAAAACCCAAATAAACATCACACTATTTTTATATCGTGTTCTAGTTAATGATTATTTATTTATTATTTATTTATTTATTTATTAATTTAATTTCTATGCCGCCCTATTCCGGAGAACTCAGGGCGGCTCACAGCATGATAGAAATTACATTATATACATATAAAAAACCCTTAAGTTAAAAAAAAACCCTTAAGTTAAAACAAAAACAAAAACAAAAACAAAAAACCAATCATTCCACGAACATACACTGGCTAGGGGCAAGATGTTAGCTGCCCCAGGCCTGCCGGCAAAAGTGTGTTTTAAGCAATTTACGAAAGGCGGAGAGGGTGGGGGCGACACGGATCTCCGGGGGAAGTTGGTTCCAGAGGGCCGGGGCCGCAACAGAGAAGGCTCTTCCCCTAGGCCCCGCCAGGCGACACTGTCTGGCTGACGGGACCTGGAGAAGGCCCACTCTGTGGGCCCTAACCGGCTGCTGGGATTCATGAGGCAGCAGACGGTCCCGTAAATAACCTGGTCCGATGCCATGTAGGGCTTTATAGGTCATAACCAACACTTTGAATTGGGTTCGGAGACCAATTGGCAGCCAATGCAGCTCGCGGAGTGATGCCGAAATGTGGGCATTTCTAAGCAAGCCCAACACTGCTCGCGCGGCTGCATTCTGCATTACCTGAAGTCTCCGAACATTTTTCAAAGGTAGCCCCATGTAGAGAGCATTGCAGTAATCGAACCTCGAGGTGATAAGAGCATGAGTGACTGTGAGAAGAGACTCCTGGTCCAAATAGGGCCGCAACTGGTGCACCAGGCGAACCTGGGCAAATGTCCTCCTTGCCACAGCCGAAAGATGATATTCCAAATTTAGCTGTGGATTGAGGAGGACGCCCAAGTTGCGGACCTTCTCCGAGGGGGTCAAAAGCTCCCCCCCCAGGCTAATGGACGGATAGATTGAAATATCTTTGGGAGGCAGAACCCATAGCCACTCCGTCTTGTCGGAGTTGAGTTTGAGCCTGTTGGCACCCATCCAAACCCTAACGGCCTCCAGACATCGGCACATCACTTCCGCTGCTTCACTGAAATGACACGGGGTGGAGATGTAAAGCTGGGTATCATCAGTATACTGATGATATCTCACCCCATGTTGTCGGATGATCTCACCCAGCGGTTTCATGTAGATATTAAACAGCAGAGGGGAGAGGACCGATCCCTGAGGGACCCCACAAGGGAAGAACCTAGGGGTCGACCTCTGACCCCCTGCCAACACCGACTGCGACCGACCAGTGAGGTAGGAGGTGAACCACCGCAAAACAGTGCCCCCAACCCCCAACCCCTCCAGTCGGTGCAGAAGGATACCATGGTCAATGGTATCGAAAGCTGCTGAGAGGTCAAGTAGCACCAGGATAGTGGATAATCCCTTATCCCAGGCCCGCCAGAGATCATCCGTCAGTGCGACCAAAGCAGTTTCCGTGGAGTAGCCGAGCCTGAATCCTGACTGTTGAGGGCCCAGATAATCGGCCTCATCCAAGGACCGTTGGAGCTGGAGTGACACCACCTTCTCAACAACCTTCCCTATAAAGGGAAGATTGGAGACAGGACGGTAGTTGTTTAAAACAGCTGGGTCCAGGGAAGGCTTCTTGAGGAGGGGGCGCACAATTGCCTCCTTGCAGGGAGCCGGAAAGGACCCCTCCCTCAAAGAAGCGTTGACAATCTCCTGAACCCAGCCCCGCGTCACCTCCCTGTTGGCCGAAACCAGCCAGGAGGGGCACGGGTCCAATAAACAGGTGGCGGAGCTCACAGCTCCAATGGCCTTGTCGACTTCATCAGGTGCTACCGGGTCAAACTCCTCCCACACAACAGGATCAAGACGAGTCCCTGTCATCTCGACTGACACATTGTCAGCCGACACTGCGTTCCAATTGGAGTCAAGGTCCATCCGAATCTGGGCGATTTTATCCGCGAAAAACTTATTAAAGTCCTCAGCACTACCCTGCAAGGGTGCATCAACCCCCCCCCCGATTAAGGAGGGAGCGAGTTACCCTGAACAGGGCGGCTGGGCGGGATTCTGCAGATGCAATCAAGGCGGAATGATACGCGCATCTTGCCGCCTTGAGCGCCACCTGATAAGTCTTGATATAAGATCTTACAAGTGTTCAGTCAGATACGGATTTACTTTTCCTCCATCGCTTCTCTAGGCGTCTGTTCTGGCGCTTCATCCCCCTGAGTTCCTCAGTAAACCAAGGAGATCTCCTGGGTCTGCTACCACAGAGAGGTCGCAGCGGCGCAATCCGGTCAAGAGCCCCCTTCGCAGCCATATTCCAGGCCGTAACCAGGGACTCTGCCGAACTGTGAATGAGAGAATCCGGTATTTCCCCAAGCGTCCTCTGAAAACTCTCTGGATCCATCAGACGCCTGGGGCGGAACCACCTAATCGGTTCCGCCTCCCTGCAGGGGAGGAGTGGAGCCTTAAAAACAAGCCGTAGCAGAAAATGATCTGACCATGACATAGGCAAAATATCTAAGCCCCTTAAATTCAGATCATTGCTCAACTGTTCTGAGAGGAATACCATGTCGGGATTGTGTTCCCTCTCGTGAGTCGGACCCTGAACTACCTGAGTCAGGTTCATGGTTGCCATGGTGGCCATGAACTCCTGCGCCAACCCAGAGGATTCGCCGAGCGACGGAAGATTTAAGTCCCCCAAGACAACAAGCCTGGGGAACTCAACCGCCAGCCCAGCAACCTCCTCAAGTAGCGCAGGCAGGACTGTTGACACGCAGCTGGGAGGCAGGTATGCGAGCAACAAGCCCACCTGAACCCCTAGGTCCAACTTCACAAGGAGCAACTCACAACCCGCAATCTCAGAAACAGCAAGCCTGCGTAGGCTAAAGGTCTTCTTGGCTATAATAGCCACTCCAACTCTGTTGCATTGGAATGTACTGCTATGGAAATGTGGCCCCAAAATTACTATATCTTCCTTTATGAAGACATTTCTTTGTTAAATGAATTTGTGTGATATTTGTTTTCTCACACTGTTAAGTTTTTTTTAAATCAACTACTTGTCAGTTGTTTCTAACCAATACTTTTCCTGAATTTTACGTTTCTTTGAATCTGTTGTCATATAGATGATCTTGTAGGCCTCTTCTCTCTCCATGATCTCATATTAATGAAACTACTTTCTACATTGTATACAGGCCATCAGAAAAAAATCCAAAATTTTATAGCTCTTGTTTTTGTGAAATGCTTAGTTTAGCACACTAGATAGTTTTCTTGTTACTGCGACTTTAATAAGGTATTTCAGTAGTATCCTGGGGTGGAATCTGTTTGATGAAGACAGAAAGGTATAAAGATGCTGGATACTTCTTTCTTAAATGGATTTGAAATGTCTTTGTACTAGAAAGTTCCTAAAAGCTAAGTAGGAATATACTCAATGGAAAATCCATATTTTCTAACACAGACTTGATTAACATATTAGTTAGCCATACTCAATACAGAGACATTTGGGAAAACGTAGAGGCTACACAGGTAGTCTTTGACTTATAACAATTCGTTTAGTGACTGTTCAAAATACAATGGCACTGAAAAAAGTGACTTATGACCAGTGGTGGGATTCAGCCAGTTCGCACCAGTTCGGCAGAACCGGGAGCTAATTTTGTGTTGCCCAGGCCCAGAATGGACTTCCGGAAGCGGCATCCACACAGAGAACTGGTTGTTCACATATTTGAATCCCACCACTGCTTACGACCGGTTTCCACAGTTAAGACCATTGCAGCATCCCCATGATCACATGATCAAAATTCAGGCACTTGGCAACTGGATCATATTTATGATGATTGAAGGGGTCATGTGATCACTTTTTGTGACCTTCTGACAAGCAAAGTCAATGGAGAAGCCAGATTCGCTTAACAACTATGTTACTAACTTAAGAACTGTAATGATTCCCTTAACAATTGTGGCAAGAAAGGATATAAAATCGGGCATAACTTATTTAACAACTATCTCACTTAGTAACACACATTTTGGGGTCAATTGTGATCATAAGTCGAGGACTACCTGCATTTGTATTTTAGAAGTATTCTATAACGGTGAATGTCTCCAAGATAGTAAATGAAAAATCCTTTGGGGGAAAATAATTCTGAAGGCTGGAGAATATGTTGTATTAACTTGTATTGTTCAGTCACTAATGTGTTGTCTCAAATGGTGAAAGAAATAAAACCATATATAATCTTGCAGATCTTTTTTAAAAACTAAGGTAGAAGTTTCAAATTGGAGATAAATTCAAAGGAAGTATGCAAGCCCACAGATATGTAAAGATGTGACTGGAACATTGTTCGATACCTTGTATCATCAACTCTTCCAGTATCTATAATAGTCAGCTGAAGAGAGCAGTTGAATTTAATAATAATAATAATAATAATAATAATAATAATAATGATGATGATGATGATGATGATGATGATGATGATGATGATGTTGGAAGGGACCTTGGAGGTCATCTAGTCCAATCCCCTGCTCAGGCAGGAAACCCTATACCATTTCAGACAAATGGCTGTCCAGTTTCTTCTTAAAAACTTCCAGTGTTGGAGCATTCACAGCTTCTGGAGGCAGCTTGTTCCACTGGTTAATTGTTCTAACTGTCAGGAAATTCCTCCTTAGTTCCAGGTTGCTTCTCTCCTTGATTAGTTTCCCTCGGTTGCTTCTTGTCCTGCCTTCAGGTGCTTTGGAGAATAGCTTGACTCCCTCTTCTTTGTGGCAGCCCCTGAGATACTGGAAGACTGCCATCAGGTCATCCCCTCATCCTTCTCTTCATTAAACTAGACATACCCAATTCCAGCAGCCATTCCTTATATGCTTTAGCCTCCAGTCCCCTAATCATCTTTGTTGCTCTTCTCTGTACGCTTTCTAGAGTCTCAACATCTTTTTTACATCGTGGTGACCAAAACTGGATGCAGTATTCCAAGTGTGGCCTTACCAAGGCATTGTAAAGTGGTATTAATACTTTACGTGATTTTGATTTTATCTCTCTGTTAATGCAGCCTAGCACTGTGTTGGCCTTTTTGGCAGCTGCAGCACACGGCTGGCTCATATTTAAGTGATTGTGCACTAGGACTCTGAGGTCCCGCTCACAGTTACTCCTCTTGAGCAAGGTACCCCCTATACTACGGTATACCTGTACATTTGGTTTTTCTTGCCTAAATGTAGAACTTTACTTTTTTCACCATTGAATGTCATTTTGTTAGATAGCGCCCAGTGTTCAAGTCTGTCCAGATCCTCCTGTATCCTAAGCCTGTCTTCTGGAGTGTTGGCTATTCCTGCCAGCTTTGTGTCATCTGCAAATTTGATGATTTCCCCATCTATCCCCTCATCCAAATCGTTGATGAAGATGTTGAAGAACACTGGACCCAGAAAAGAGCCCTGGGGCACCCCAGAATTTGAATGGACCTACTCTCAGGTTTTTTCAGAGAGGTCCAAATATAATTTTAATCTGGCACATAATCTTCATTTGGAGGAACCCTATTTTACAATAATTTAACATGTTACAATTTCTAGGTTAAATGCCAATGAAGTGTAAATTTGAAAGACTCCAAAACTTTAATGGTTTTCAGACTACACAATTTTATGTAATAATAAATTCATTAATTCCTTGTGATGTAGGTTTTTTTAGTTTATGTAAATAATTGTAATGAAGACTGTTACATAGTATAAATCAGCATTGGAGTTTACAGCATTATCTAGTTCTATTTATGTTTACCAAAACAGTTATTATCCTTCTTTGTTTGTTTAACCCACAGTTACTAATTCAAAATTTGTTGTCATTGAATCCATACCAGACATGGATTCTCTATGCCCTTACTACAGCTGAAAGACTGATTGCAAAGATAAATGTATGGCCCCATTTACTCAATAGATTGAAGAGTTGGTTGCACATGCTGTTCATGGGTGGATCGCTTATAGAGGTAAATTTTGTATGGATAATTACAGTGAAATAAAGGATTCATTTACACAGAACATAATAGATTTGAGTATTAGGATATATTTGCATAGGTTTTCATTAGATAATTATATATGGGTTTGCAACTGTTCACCATAACATATTATACTTTATATTTCTTTTATTTTTCTGTTTTATGACTTGTTTAGAGAACATTATGTATTTTTTATGTATGTATATATGTGTTTTATTTCATTTATTTTTTTCAGTTGTTATTTTAAGAATGATAAATATTATTTAAAAAATAGTTGAACCCAAACCATACTAAAGGGAATAATAAGTTAACTTCCACTGGAGTAGTTTTCATCAGCTTTGTGATGATACCTTAAAATCGTAGCTTGTATTTTAAAAAAAACTTGAAAACTAGTTTTTAAGAGGTAACCTTTTCACTCTAATGTGTACTTCAGTTTGCTTTCAAGACTATGTGAATTAGCTCTCAGTAATTATGTTTCCAGGAAGGTAGAATTCTCATTTTTAAATCTATAGTAGAAAAAAAAGGAAAACAGAGTTAATTGAATGATGTATAAATATGACAACTGAATAGTGTATCCAAGTGTTGTCAACCAAATAGGTTACTACTATCCATGGAGGATTTAGAAATCATAGACTTTATTATATTGAATTTATAACGAAAAATGTAGGTGTCCTTAAATTGTACCTTTCAGTGGAATCTTGAATGAAAAGAAGTTGAAATTATCTTGAAATGATACAAAGTTAAAAAAATTCTGATAATTTGAATATTATATATACAGTTTCAAAATAACCCGCGATGTGTGCAAATGTTTGGACACCTTGTCAGTCAAGTACCTTTTACAGTAACCTCAGGGAGCAGAAATAATGCCATCCAAATGTTTTCTGTAATATAGAATTACTTTTGGATCTCCTCCCCTCACTTTTCCTTACAGAATTTTTCTAGTTCAAAATATTTTTAGGTTTTGCTACATATGCTGCACATTTGGTGTCCTTCCATAGATTTGATTAATATTCAAATATGACAGCACATAATTAATCGCTACTGTATAGGCCATTCCAAATCCTTTATGATTGATTGGAGATATATTTTGGGTCACTGTGTAGTTAAATACAGTATCTTTAAAATGTATTGTTTAAAATTTAATTTAATTTAATTTAATTTTTTGGACTTATATGCCGCTCCTCTCCGAAGACTCGGAGTGGCTTACAACATAAACAAAACAGTACTTCAAAACTAAGTCCAAATCTAAAAATCATTAAAAAATACAACCCCAGACGCATTCATCATTCACTCAACATTGCACAGTCAACTCCAGGCCTGCCGGCAAAGATAGGTCTTAAGATTCTTCCGGAAGGCTGGGAGAGTGGGGGAAGCACAGACTTCAGGAGGCAGTTGGTTCCAGAGGATGGGCGCCACAACAGAGAAGGCCTTCCCCCTAGGACCCGCCAGATGGCATTGTTTCGCTGATGGGACCCGGAGGAGGCTGACCCTGTGCGCTCTCACCGGTCGAAGGGAAGTATGTGGCAGAAGACGGTCCCGTAGGTATCCTGGTCCAATGCCATGAAGGGCTTTATAGGTAATAACCAACACTTTGAATTGCGCTCGGAGACTGATAGGCAACCAATGCAGCATGCAGAGAGTTGGCGAAATGTGGGCACAACGTGGAAGGCCCACAATTGCTCGCGCAGCTGCATTTTGCACTAATTGTAGTCTCCGAACACTCTTCAAGGGTAGCCCCATGTAGAGAGCATTGCAGTAGTCGATCCTCGAGGTGACAAGGGCATGTGTGACTGTGAGTAGAGACTCCCGATCCAAATAAGGGCGCAACTGGTGTACCAGGCGAACCTGGGCAAATGCCCCCCTCGCCACAGCTGACAAATGATGTTCCAATGTCAGCCGTGGATCGAGGACTCCCAAGTTGCGCACCTTCTCCGAGGGGTTAATAAAATTGCCCCCCAGGGTAATGGAAGGACAGGTTGAAATGTCCTTGGGAGGCATCACCCACAGCCACTCTGTCTTGTCAGGGTTGAGCCTCAATCTGTTAACGCCCATCCAGATGTTAAACCAATAATTTAGAAGAGCATCAAGTCTTGCTTAGAATCTTCCATAAATATGTCTTTGACAGAACAGAACAAAATAAAACTGATAATATATCCCCACTTTCAAGGGATTGGATGACTTTTTTCCAGAACATGTGGGAAAAATGGGAGTCTGAGGTGGAAGAATATCAGAACTATTAAACTGAAAGGATGGATGTATCAGGTCTGAAGGCAGAATATGCACCCACACTGCAGATGAGAGTTTTCAAGTAGCTTGCTCTTATTTCGAATAAATTGCTTAGGCTGGTGTTCAAAGCCCAAGATTAAAATAGGACTTATTGGTTCTCTTTGTTACTAAGCAACATTGTAAGTTGTGACTTGCTCCTAGGAAAAAGAAGTAAAGAAACTTCTTTCAGCTATCTTAATAAGAAACTTTACAAGAAACTTTTGAGCTGAAGCTAGCATTTTGCTTAAAAAAGAATGTCTTTA
Organism: Bothrops alternatus; assembly: GCA_034064705.1. Taxonomy (NCBI): domain Eukaryota; kingdom Metazoa; phylum Chordata; class Lepidosauria; order Squamata; family Viperidae; genus Bothrops; species Bothrops alternatus. The sequence goes on along the minus strand of JARGCV010000179.1, from coordinate 1,257,712 downwards.
GATTGTCTACTGTTTACTGCAGTTTCGACATACCGTGTTTCCCCAGAAATAAGACCGGGGTCTTTTTTCTTTTTTCTTTTTTTTTGCCTCCAAAAGAGGCACCAGATCTTATTTTCAGCGGGTAGCTTTTTCACTCACCTCTAGCACCGACAGTTCTGCCCAGCCGGCCATTTTTTCTGTGGCTGAAGGAGAAGCTTCATTCTGCAGTTCAGAATGGTGCTCGGGCTTGCATTTCACAGTCAGGCCTTCTGGGAAGGCCTCTGCAGCCGAGAACCAAGCAATGGATTCAATCTATAGCTCAGTTCTCAGCTGCAGTGGCCTTCCGTAAAGGCCTGACTGCAGAATGCAGGCCTGTGGATGCCTGAGAAGAAGTGGGTCGGCGAGGAGAGATCTGGCTGCAAGGTAAGTGGTTGGGGCACCTAGGGCAGCTCCCCCCACCCTAGCTTGATTTTTAGGTATGTACCTTGCCCTCAAACTAGGGTTTATTTTTAGGGTGGGGCTTATATTAGGCCCACCCCCCAAAAAATCAAGCTAGGCTTATTTTCGGGGTAGGTCTTACTTTCGAGAAAACATGGTATTTAACAAAAATTGGCCAGCAGCAGTACTTGGGAATAAGGACTTTATTCCATAATGGAAACAGGATACAGTATAGGTATTGTAGGAATGCCTTGTGCTTAAAATTGTAAAAGGACTGTCTATCTAACAGGGGTTTTGAAAAATCCTTTGTGAATAAGCTATACACCATAATATAACAACTCTTCAGAGAATTTGGAACAATTTTCATTAGATATAAATGCATTCTTAGACATTAAAATGAGGAAAAGTCAATTGAACTGTTTTCATGCACTGCCTAGTAAAAGAAGTGGATGCAGTATTAAAATATGATGAGCTACTTTAAAATCCTTGTAGTTACCTTTTAGTGTGATAAAAAGATAGAAATACAGTATTTTAATATTTAATGCAAATATTAAATATCAATCTGTAAACCTGTACTTCTATTACATCTATTATTTTATATTTGAAACATTGATGTCAGAAAAGTTCTCTGAGCTTAACACAAAGATATGTCAAAGGAGTTATACATGGAAAGTAGACTGGTTCCACTACCAGCTATGTGTAAAAGTTGCATTGGACATAAAAGGACTTCACATTTATTATGTAGGTGGAATGATGTCACTTGGTATGATTATGCCCCTTTCAAGCTGCTGTGATAATTGCTTGTTACCTTCAGTACTTGTTTGCTTTTGCTGTCATGCCCTAATATATAATTTTGTCCCTGTCAATTACTACCATGGTGTAAATTTTTACAATGAGGAAATAGAAAAATAGGAGACACATCAGTATGGTCTTCATAATTTTGACTGAATATTTTCAGTTATATATCTTGACATATTATCCCCAAGGTACAGGATATGATTGTAACTTTTGGAATATATCTTCTTTCTTCCTTCTCATATGAATACAATTTTCACTTTTCTCTGAATCAAGATTGATTATTAAGTTTACTGGAAGAATTAAGTTGAGTCTATTGATTTGATTCTTAAAATAGCAATATTTTCCTGGATTTGAATAATGTTCACAGCAATAATGATCTAATATTCTCTCATGATTTCATTATCTTTCATGATTGCAAAAAACTTGTAACTGATCTGGAACTACCTATTGGTGTTGCACAGATTTCTGTACTGCTTAAAACAAGAAAAAAGTATTTACATTGGATCCTGTGTTTAGAGCATGAAGAGTTACAAGCATCACACCTACCTTAATAAATTGTACTGAACACAAAGGAACTTACTTCAAAGGCCTCAGGTGAAAGACTCTTTTATAAGAGTGCTACATAAGGTTTTTTTCAAATACATACAACTATTAACTGCAGACTATGTAATAAAAAATTTCCCCCTGAACAAAACTAGCAAGAAAGAGGAGAAAAATACATATAAAAGGTCACATCACCCATAAAGCATGTGTAAATAGACCATGATAGTTTAATTTTGTTCTAGATAAATTGATAGAAGCATTAAGAAACATATTTTAATATGCAGTATACAACTGTACAATTTTCGTATAATGTACTGCATAAGCCTTAAATATTTGTATTATTTCCCCCCCAATACCATTTACATGTCATATAGATTTAATATTATGGATTCTTAGACTGAAAACAAATAGTCATTTTAATAGAATCATTTTCCAAATCTAAAAGCCTATAGACAACTGAGAAATCCAAAAATGTAATTTTGGATGTAATTATCCATTTGTAATTTTAAATGCAATAGAAGGGAAAAATCATTAAATATTTTCCTAGAGAGATAAAATTAAATAAACTTTAGTTGAAATTAAAAGCAAATTAAATTCAAATTAAGTTTTTTTCAGGTCTATCCTCTAGAGCAGGGGTGTCAAACTGCCGGCCCACAGCCTGGATGCATCACGCCAAAACTGCACCCACCCCATTGCCGGCAATGGAAAAAAGTCAAGATATGTCGCGACACATCATGTGACGTTGCAAGTTTGACACCCACGCTCTAGAGTATGTTCCCATACAGTGCATGATTCTACAGTCGTATTGGGAGCACCAAAGTGCTTCCAGATTGAAAGAATTAGCTGGTGACATTATTATTGCCCGAGGGGCACCTAGTTGGGGATTCCTTTCATGTCGCCATTAAGTTGCCCACCAAAGTGGTACCCATCTATCTACTTACGGTCGCCTGCTATCGAACTGCTGCTTCAGCAGGAGTTGGAACAAGTGATGGGAGTTTACCCCCTCCCTCACATAGCAAGCCTGCCAATCGTCACCTCAGCATCCCAGGCATGTGAGCTATTGCACTCCACTAACATGATACAAAGTAATTTATAAAGAAAAAATAGTGAAATTTAAAAAGAAAAGAAAGGAACCATAATGGGAAATGAGCATATGGATTTTTATATTAAGATGACACATCCACCAAAATATTTTTTTGTCATGTTTACTAGACCTCTCAGATTATTTTTAAAAGGTTTGCTGTTAAATACTTTATGTTAAAGGAACTTACTTTCATCATCATACCCGCTTCATGAGTGTATATTGCATAAAAATAAAAATGAAAATCAGCTACAGATGAAGGCACATCAAACACCAAGCATTGTAATGATCGTTTTCATTCTATTACTGTCACAAATAATTGACATCAATATTTTAACTGCAGAATTATTATAAAATTAATATACCAGTGAAAATATCAGATAACTGTTGAATTAATCTAAATAATGGAAAGTATATTTGTGTGCCTTTACTGTTTTTCCCCTTTTAATTTTGATGTTTACCCCACCACTTTTCCTACAGTCTCTAGTAATTTTGCAAAGTTACAGATTTTAGACCTACTTTTATCAGTTGAAAGCTTTTCAAGTTTATAATCTTTTCAATCTTTTCATGTTTATAATCTATACATATAAGTAAATATTTTTGTTTGCTGTAAGTTTAGAACAAGCAATCTCAGCTGCATATGCACAAAGTGCTTTTAATGCTTTTAATCTTTTATGTATATTTTAATTATTTTAATGTTTTAATATTGTTTTAATTCTAATTTTTTATTGAACTTGTGGATGATGTGGGGGGGATTGATTGTGGAGTGTATCGGGTTGAGTGGATGTGTGGATTGGATGGATTGTGGACCTGTGAGAAATGGAAGGGCTGACCTGTCGGCATTTACGGAAGCTAGAGAAGTGGAGGAGCCTTGCTCTGAGGGATCTGAGGGCCAGTCTATACCGGTCTTATGGGGAAGAGGCAGATACGACGGGAGGCCTGGGGTAGGCCGCTCTCGGGGAACAAGGCCTCGCTACCTGAAAGTGATCTCTTGTTCCGGCCCCTTGAACCTCTCCCGGGGTACTGGTAATGAGCGAAATCCGGACCCTGGACTCAGGCTGCTGCTGCTCAATGCCAGGTCAGTGGTAAATAAAACTCTCCTCATCCGGGATTTAATTCTGGAGGAGGAGGCTGACCTGGTATGTGTGACTGAGACCTGGCTGACCCCAGAGGGAGGAGTTCCCCTCTCTAAGATGTGTCCAGCTGGGTTTCAGGTATGGCATCAGCCGCGACCCCAGGGAAGGGGGGGAGTGGTGATTATAGCTAAAGAGACACTCGGGCTGCGCAGACTCGCTGCTACTGAGATATCAGGTTGTGAGTCCCTCCTTATGAGGTTGGACCTAGGTGTACAGGTGGGCCTGTTGCTTACGTACCTGCCTCCCAGCTGCGTTTCTACAGCCCTGCCCACACTACTCGAGGAGGTAGCCGGGTTGGCGGTTGAGTTCCCCAGACTTATTGTCCTGGGGGACTTCAACGTGCCGTCACTCGTTGAGTCCTCAGGGTTGGCGTGGGACTTCATGGCCTCGATGGCAACCATGGACCTGACACAAGTAATTGAGGGCCCAACCCATGAGGGGGGACACACACCTGATCTGGTTTTCCTCTCAGAACAGTTGAGTTATGATCTGAAGCTAAGGGGCTTAGAAGTGTTGCCCATGTCATAGACAGATCATTTTCTGCTGCGGCTTGAGTTTACGACACCAATCCTCTTTCGCAGGGAGCTGGAACCGATTAAATGGTTCCGCCCCAGACACCTGATGGACCCTATTGACTTTCAAAGGGCGCTTGGGGAATTGCTGGATTCGCTCATACACAGTTCGGCGGAGTCCCTAGTGATAGCCTGGAATACGGCCACTACGGGGGCTCTAGACCGGATTGCGCCGTTGCGACCTCTCTGTGGTAGCAGACCCAAGAGATCTCCTTGGTTTACCGAGGAACTCAGGGGGATGAAGCACCAGAAGAGACGTTTAGAGAAGCAATGGAGGGAAAGCAGATCCGAATCTGATCGAACCAAATTGAGATATTAAGACCTATTTGGATGCGATCACTACGGCAAGATCTCAGTATCTTTCCGCATTGATCGCGTCTGCAGAATCTCGTCCGGCTGCCCTGTTTAAGGTGACTCGCTCTCTCCTTGATATAGGGAGGAGGGAGGAACCTTTGCAGGGCAATGCCGAAGAATTTAACACCTTTTTCGCAGACAAGGTCGCTCAGATCCGGACTGACTTGGACTCCAATTGGAATGCAGTGTCGGCTGACAATGAGTCAGTCGAGATGACAGAGGCCCGTCTTAGTCCTGTTGTATGGGATGAGTTTGACCTGGTAACTCCCGATGATGTGGACAAGGCCATTGGAGCTGTGAGTTCTGCCACCTGTTTATTGGATCCGTGCCCCTCCTGGCTGGTTTCGGCTAGCAGGGAGGTGACACGGAGCTGGGTCCAGGCTGTTGCTAACGCTTCATTGAGGGAGCGGTCCTTTCCGGCTCCCTTAAAGGAGGCACTTGTGCGCCCTCTCCTCAAGAAGCCTTCCCTGGACCCGGCAGTTTTAAATAATTATCATCCAGTCTCCAACCTTCCCTTTTTAGGGAAGGTTGTTGAGAAGGTGGTGGCACTCCAACTCCAACGGTCCTTGAATGAAGCTGATTATCTGGGCCCTCAGCAGTCTGGGTTCAGGTCCGGTTACAGCACGGAAACTGCTTTGGTCTCACTGACCGATGATCTCTGGCGGGCCCGGGATAGAGGTTATTCCACTATCCTGGTGCTTCTTGACCTCTCAGTGGCATTCTATACCATCGACCATGGTATCCTTCTGTGCCGGTTGGAGGGGCTTGGAGTGCGGGGCACCGTTTTACGGTGGTTCACCTCCTACCTCTCTGGCCGGTTGCAGTCGCTGTTCGCAGGAGGTCAGAGATCGGCTCTGAGGTCTCTTCCATGTGGAGTTCCTCAGGGGTCCGTTCTCTCACCTCTGCTTTTTAACATCTACATGAAGCCATTGGGTGAGATCATCCGGTCGACACGGGGTGAGTTATCATCAATATGCTAATGATACTCAGCTTTATATCTCTACCCCGTGTCATTACAATGAAGCAGTGGAAGTGATGAACCGGTGCCTAGAGGCTGTTGAGGTCTGGATGGGTGCCAACAGGCTCAGACTCAATCCCGACAAGACGGAGTGGCTATGGGCTCTGCCTCCCAAGGACGATTCCAACTGTCCGTCCATTACCCTGGGGGGAAAAGTTTTGTCCCCCTCGGAGAGGGTTCGCAACTTGGGTGTCCTCCTCGATCCACAGCTAAGTTTAGAACATCATTTTTCGGCTGTGGCGAGGGGAGCATTCGCCCAGGTTCGCCTGGTGCGCCAATTGCGGCCCTATTTGGACCGGGAGTCACTCCTCACAGTCACCCATGCCCTTGTCACCTCGAGATTCGACTACTGTAATGCTCTCTACATGGGGCAACCTTTGAAGAATGTTCAGAGACTGCAAGTAGTCCAGAATGCGGCCGCGCGAGCTGTCTTGGGTCTCCCAAGACATGCTCATATTACTCCAGCTCTCTGTGAGCTGCACTGGCTACCAATTGGTCTCCGAACACAATTCAAAGTGTTGGTTATGACCTATAAATCCCTTTATGGCAATGGACCAGGATACTTGCGGGACCGTCTTCTGTCTCATGAATCCCAGCGACCGGTTAGGGCGCATAGGGTTGGCCTCCTACGAGTCCTGTCTGCTAAACAATGTCGTCTGGCGGGGCCTAGGGCAAGGGCCTTCTCCGTTGCTGCCCCAGCCCTCTGGAACCAGCTTCCCTCAGAGGTTCGTACTGCTTCCTCCCTCCTAGCTTTCCGGAAAGTTCTGAAGACGCATCTATGCCGACAGGCTTGGGGCATATGAGTTGTGCTCTGACCCTTGGCCCTAGGAGTGTCCCTCCATCGGCGACTGCGAGCTGATTGTGTTTGTATGTGGTGTGAGTGTGGTTAATTTTTAAAGTTTTTTTATTGTATTCTTGTTGTGAGCCGCCCTGGGTCTTCGGAGAAGGGTGGCATATAAGTCTGATAAATAAATAAATAAATAAAAGTGCTATCTTAACGTTTGTATCAAAATAAGTTCTACAGATTCTACTTTTATTTATTAATCAAATTTTTATAACTGCACATCTCTGAGAAGTGACTGGGTGTTGTGCTGTTGCTGGATTACTTGGTATTGTTAATAATTGACCCAAAGGTTTTATATTTTATTCATCAAATAAAATTATTGCAGTCTTATTTTGAAGTTTAAAATATGGCCAAGATCCAAAGATAAATACTTAGTTTAGATCACAACGTTATTTAAAATGGAGAGATCTGTTAAGAAGAGTTGCTCATTACTATTTAAAGGAGCGGATCCCCTTTAGGAGCCAGATTCTTTTATTAAAGTACAGGTAATGCTGAATTTACAACAGTTCATTTAGTGATCATTCATAGCTATAACGACACTGAAAAAAGTGACTTATGACCAGTTTTCACTACTCAGGTGATCAAAATTCAGATGCTTGGCAACTGGCTCATATTTATGACGGTCACAGTGTCCCTGGGTCGTGTGATCCCCTTTTGCAACCTTCTGACAAGCAAAGTCAATGGGGAAGCCAGATTCATTTAACGACTGTGTTTACTAACTGAATGTAGTGATTCACTTAACAACTGCGGCATGAAAGGTCATAAAATGGGGCAAAAGTCACTTAACTGTCTCACTTTGCAACAGACATTTTGGACTCATTTATGGTCATATGTCAAGGATGACTAATAGTTTATTTGCTTCTGATGTTACATTAGGAGCAAACAGAAAATGTATACCTCAACATTTCTCTGTATTGTACATTTCACCCATTAGTCTTGGTAAGATTTAATTTTTTATGTTTAAGAAAATTTATTACTGTAATGAGCAAAATAATTTCCTGGGTAATTTTGTGCTTTTTTTTCTTCTAATATTATAAATTGTGTTTTTCTTTCCTCTTATAGGCCTCGAAATAGAGGAAAATCTACGGTGGAGGATGAAGACAGCATGGATGGATTGGAGACAACAGAAACAGAAAACACTGTGGAAATTGGTAAGACTAGGACTGATACAGACAGATTTAGCAATTGTCTAAATTGAATTTACACATTGGAATAGGCTAAAATGATAGCAGGGTCATAGCATTTTAGTTTTAGGCACAAAAGAGAACTTTAGAGTTGCTAGGCCAGGAACATTACGTCTGTCAGCCACTCTGAAAGCAGCCATGAGACAGTATGGTAGCTGCACTTTGAAGTACCATTTTGGTATCAAATCCCAATTGGAACTGGGAGTCCTTGTAAGGGCTGCCAATCCTATTAGGCAACTTTGGTTCAGTGTGCTGTGTGTGAACCTAGCAATTCTATTCCAAAGATGCTTTTTCCAAAAGGCTACTGGACCTCCTTGTTTTTTTCCCTTTGAAAACCTTTCCCTTCTCATCCAAGAAGCTTCTTCAGTTCTAACTGACAGGTGAGGAATGAAAGGATTTATATTCTTTGCAGTCATTCGGTTGTTAGCACTCTGAGAGTCGTTGAGGCCACTTGAGGTTTATCTGTAACTTCAGAGTTGTCTGAATCCGAGTGTACACCAGTATGGACCCTTTTTGGGATTGCTGACAGATGGTGCCGTATTTTCCCCCTCTATTAAGGGAGGCTGTTCAGTTTTGACATAAATGGCCTCTTCGACTTCTCTTTCAAACCAGTGGTCTTTTCTGTCCAGAATGTGAACTTTGATGTCTTCAAAAGAGTGAACTTTCTCTTTCAGATGCAGATGGACTCCTGAATCCTGTCCTGATGGGATTGTTCTCTTGTGTTGTGTCATGCATTTGTGGCTCTTTTAGTTGTATGAATCAGGACGTGATGTCAAACCATACATCATTTATTTGAATACAGCAGGGGTGTCAAACTCGCAGTGTCACGTGATGTGTCACGACGTATCACGACTTTTTTCCCCATTGCCAGCAATGGAGTGGGCGCGGTTTCACTATGATGTATCCGGCCTGTGGGCCGGCAGTTTGACACCCCTGGAGTACAGGTAGTCCTCAAGATATGACCCTAATGGTGCCTACCCATTATGGTCACATGTCACAACAGTTGTTAAGCAAAGCAGCCTCACTTACCAACCCCACTCCTTGCTTTCTCTGGCAAACATTAAATAAATAAGGGAATAGTTCAAAGAGCGTATGGTGCCCCGGGGGTAGGGGAGGCTCTGAGAGGCCTACACAGGCCCAGGAATGCCTGCCCAGACCTCCCCCACCACTTGAGGCACCCTATGCTCCACTTCTTGACAATTTTTCAGCTTTCTTCCCATCCAGCAGGCAAGGGAAGATCAGACCAGTTGGAATTTGGAAGCTCTGGCTGCCTTGACCTCGCCTTCCTTGCTGGGTAAGAAGGAAACAGAGGCTTGCCATCGCCAGCTGATTCATGCCTGCTATAGCTGCCTGATCTCCAATGGGTGGATAAGTGGCTGCAGGGACCCAGCAGGATTGTAAGAGCAAATGACTGTGGGGTTACTATAGTCATCGTAACTTTGAAACTGGGTTGCAAGTAGTTTTTGGGGAATCTGATGTAACTTTGAATGGTTTGCTAAGTCAAGGGCTCCCTGTATTGAATGTTATACAAAAATACTCATTTGTATTGGGTGAACCCTGCCTTTGTGTGAGAGTTATCATCTATCCCCTTGATCTCAAGCAAGTAATGCCTGCATGCTTAGTTTATGATGTGCCTTTAAACATTTACTTATTTCTGATATGGGCTGGACTTCACTTTAATATGCTTCCATAATGGCCTTTTGGTTATGGAATAGTTTTCTTGGACGGTGTTAATTATAAAAAACAAAATAGAAATACAAGTTAAGATAGGCAAGAAAATGGTAAGTGAACACCTGTCCAGCCTAGATGAGTTCAAATCACCAGGACCAGATGGATTACACCCCAAGGTTCTCAAGGAACTGGCAGATGTGATCTCAGAACCACTGAACTATATTTTTCAAAGATCCTGGAGCACTGGGGAACTACCAGAGGACTGGAAAAGAGCTGATGTAGTTCCCATCTTCAAAAAATGAAAAAAAAAAAAAGGACCCAGGAAATTACAGACCTATCAGTCTGACCTCAATACCTGGGAAGATTCTGGAAAAGATAATCAAACAATGAATCAGCGAACACCTAGAGGCAAACAAAGTCATTACTAAAAGCCAACATGGGTTTGTCAAAAACAGATCATGCCAGACAAATCTTATTGCATTCTTTGACCAAGTGACAAAATTAGCGGACCAGAGGAATGCTGTGGATATAATTTACTTGGGCTTCAGTAAGGCATTTGATAAAGTAGATCATAACCTATTACTTGATAAGATAAAAAAATGCGGGTTAGACAGCATCACCACCAGATGGATCCGTAGTTGGCTGACCGGCCGTACTCAGCATGTGGTCCTCAATAGAACCGCATCTACATGGAGGGAAGTGTATAGTGGGGTGCCCCAGGGCTCTGTTCTTCATCAACGATGTGGATGAGGGGATAGATGGGGAACTCATCAAATTTGCAGATGACACCAAGCTGGCAGGAATAGCTAATACTCCAGAAGACAGGCTTAAGATACAGGAGGATCTGGACAGACTTGAACACTGGGCGCTATCTAACAAAATGAAATTCAATGGTGAAAAAAGTAAGATTCTACATTTAGGCAAGAAAAACCAAATGTACAGGTATAGTATAGGGGGTACCTTGCTCAATAGTAATAACTGTGAGAGGGATCTCGGAGTCCTAGTGGACAATCATTTAAATATGAGCCAGCAGTGTGCTGCAGTTGCCAAAAAAGCCAACACAGTGTTAGGCTGCATTAACAGAGGGATAGAATCAAGATCACGTGAAGTGTTAATACCACTTTACAAGGGCTTGGTAAGGCCATACTTGGAATACTGCATCCAGTTTTGGTCACCACGATGTAAAAAAGATGTTGAGACTCTAGAAAGAGTGAAAGAGAAGAGCAACAAAGCTGATTAGGGGACTGGAGGCTAAAACATATAAGGAACGGTTGCTGGAATTGGGTATGTTTAGTTTAATGAAGAGAAGTACGAGGGGGGACATGATAGCAGTGTTCCAATATCTCAGGGGCTGCCCCAAAGAAGAGGGAGTCAAGCTATTTTCCAAGACGCTGAAGGCAGGACAAGAAGCAATGGATGGAAACTAATCAAGGAGAGAAGCAACCTAGAACTAAGGAGAAACTTCCTGACAGTTAGAACAATTAACCAGTGGAACAACCTGCCTCCAGAAGCAGTCAATGCTCCAACACTGGAAGTTTTTAAGAAGAGACTGGATAGCCATTTGTCTGAAATGGTATAGGGTTTCCTGCCTGAGCAGGGGGTTGGACTAGATGACCTCCAAGGCCCCTTCCAACATTATTATTATTATTATTATTATTATTATTATTATTATTATTAACCATCTATTACATCTAGAAGAATATCTGTGTGGTACCAGTTTCTTCTCATTTTTTTTCCTTGAGAAGAAAAACAAGTTAGACTCTCTTTTGAAATAGTGATTAGGTTGCTTTTGATAAAAGCTGACCATTATCAATTATAGACCAGTATCAAACAACATTCAGTCTGTCCATAATTTATAGATTGTTACTAACAAAGCTCAAAGGACAGTTGAGTTAAACTTATTTTTAGATTTATTTTGATTGGGAAAAAAGATGAATTTTACAAAGTAATGGAGGGCAAGAAATAAAATCCTGTTTGTAGTTCTCTTAGTAGCCTTTGTAATATTAACCTTGGATAATTTGGTTTTGGAGGTATATTATAATAAATTTCTGTGTTTTTGCTCTTGGATGGTTGATTCCCAAAAGTGATGCTTTGGGATTATTGTTCTGCTCTGTAGCAATTAAGATGTGTTCAAAACAGTTCTGTTTTAACTTCCATATTGTTTAGCATATATGTGAAACTGTATGAAATTTACCCAGAAATGGGGAACAGAATAACTAGAAATTGGAGATACCTGAAGTTTCTTTAATGCATGTTAGAACCCTTGAACATTTTGAATTTCTGAATGGGATTTGTGATAAATAGAATGAGCTGGAACCTAATCCAAAGAAGACAGAAATGTTGTTAGTGTATGGTTCATCTGCTCAGTTTTTGTGATTTGCACAGTGAAGTGATGAACAATGGCTTTGGATGGGACTTAGTTCAAGAATCAGATTGATAATTTAGGTATACTATAGGAGCCAGGATTGTTCTGGAAGCCCAGGAAGCTTAGATTTCTATGAATGCCTTTTATCAGCTGTGATTTATGAACAAGATAGGCCTCTTCCATGGCAGAGATAGCTTTGTGTTAGTTAGCCAGTACTTTGGTGGCCCTTAGGTAGACTGTTATATTGAATTATTAGGCCTTGCAAAACAAACTGAAACTAATGGAGTGAGTTTATTAACGGGCACTGGTAGATATTATTGCATTATGACAATTCTCTCTCAAATGCAGTACCTGCTAACTTGTCTTTTGCCCGCTCTGAAGTTTTGTTACTTATTCTGTTCTAAAGTTGGATGAGATAAATCAAGATAAATCAGTCAAGTGAGCTGGCAGGGTGAGGGGAGATGTCCTTTGCCAGACAGGGCTGCAGGAAATAGGATCTTGCTGATTAAATTCCTTTTTGTTAGGCAGCCAGTTAGGATGATTGACAAAATGTTGTATGCATTGCCTGCCCTAAGCACTGCTGGAAGGCTAGCTGCTGCCTCACCGTCTGCATTTATTTTCAACTTTGTTCAGCAATTTTTTTTTTAGCCTTTCATAAACTGCATAAATTACAGTTTTCCATGCATGGCATCTGGGTGATCACTTGGTCGCCCAAGAGAATGTGAGTTTTGGTATCTTGAGGAGCTCAGCCTTTATTACAGTTACAACTTTTGTGTTGTTTTGTTTTTTGGTGCTTTTGAGTCATCATTAACTTCTGGTGACACAAATCCCTGCAGTTTTCTTGGCAAGGTTCTAGAAATGTTTAACCCTTGCCTTAAACTGACCCAAGGTCATCCAACTGGTTTCATGGCTAAAGTGGAATTAGAACTCGCAGTCTCCTGACTTCTAGTCTGGTGGACCAAACTGACTCTCATATTTATAAGATGGAAAGGAGGTATTTTCTAATCTAGATAAAATAACATTTTAATAATAAGGGGCCTCTTATTAGTACAGCAAAGAAAATCATCTTTGCTGGAAATAAATTGCTAAATAAACGCTTTTTTCCCAGGGAACTAAGGGATATATTCCTAGTGGACCAATGGAAATAGCATGTTTAAATTCCTGGAGGTAGTTTATCATATGTCTGGCTCCAGAAAAATTTATCTAACAAATGTGACACAGAGTTCTTAGTGTACAACTGCTGCCAACCTTGGGTTTTGTTTTTGTTTTGTTTTGTTTTTTTTAGAATAAAGGTGACTGCTACAAATCTGCAGTCTTAAACTTTTCTTAACCAAATGCACAAGATTTATATGGAGCTAGGTTCTTCTGAATGCTTTATCTCCTGGGAATGATGATCAACGTTTCTAAGCATTACAGCCCCGTGCCTTTTAAATACTGCAGCTCAGAAGTAGATGGAACCTAGGGTATAGATCAGTATTTCCCAGCAACTTTAATATATGTGGACTTTCACTCCCAGAATTCCCCAGCCAGTTAACGCTGATACTCACACTGATATTCTTGATTAAGGTTATCTCTTCTCTAATCAGGATTAGCTCCCTTAAATTATGGAAAGTTTCCAGTCTGAATGGAGATAAAAGTCTTAAAGAAATTCTCTGTATTGGGATTATCTCCCATTTTCTAGTCTCCTGCCAAGGCAGTGTATAATGGCTGTAGAGGGGTGGTCTGACTTAGTTAAATCTTCCTATTTGTGGAAGTTTCAGATATATCTTCTCCCTATCTAATTCAGCTACAAATGCCTAAATATAAAGTGGCTTTTATATCTTTGTAAGTGCTATGTGCTTGCCAGTTGCACGAAAAGGAAAATACAGGAGGAGTCTTTTTTGGACCACCTGTATCCATGAAGTAATATTAGTAAAGAAGCTATGGGATGTGATCTTCTTCATTATAAATAGGACATTTATAGATATTCACCATTCAGTCATTTCCCTATTCCCTTCCAACATCATCATTATTATTATTATTATTATTATTATTATTATTATTATTATTATTATTATTATATCCAATTATTTCTTTTGGATAATGATTTTCCAATTATTTTATAATCTAATCAAATTCTGTGCAACCACATATAAAATACAACAGGAATGTATACTTAGTTAAGTATTACTTGAGGCAGAAATGTGTTATATTTATATTTCTACCTTAATAATTATTGTATTATTTATGTTTTAAGGTGGGGGTCTCCAAATGTGGCAACTTTAAGAGTTGTTGACTTCAACTCCCCAAATTCACCAGCCATGGGGAATTCTGAGAATTGAAGACCACAAGTCTTAAAGTTGCCAAATTTGGGGACCCTACCTTAAAACTTAAATAATACAATAATTATTTTAACATGATTAAATCTTTTCAAGAGTTAGGGTTATAGCTACTGCCAAGATTATTTGAATTGTATTCATGTGCAGCTCTTAATTCTATTGATTTTACCTTTAGTGTTATAACATTTATAACAACGTATAATTTTTAGACTTGCCCACTGCCATTCAGGAATGCAGGTAGTCTTCAATTTAACAAATGGTCGTTTAATGGCTGAAGTTAGGGCGGAGACTCCAAAATCTATTTGCAACCTGATTTTGAAGTTACAGTGGCTGCAGCCCTGTAGTCACTTGATCACATTTTGGATGCATGGTAACTTTACTGCTGTTTGCAATGTCCTGTGGTCATATGACTATGATTTTTGACTTTTTTTGTCAGTTTCTGGTATTTACCTCTAAGTTCTGGTCAAAAAAACATTGTGTAAAATTGATTCCTTTAATGACCGCAATGTTTGCTTAGCAAAAAGGTCATAAAATCAGCTGCAATCACATGGTCACCTGCTTACCAACTGCAAAAACGTAGGATCGTAATTCCAAGTTCAGTTATAGTTATAAATAAAAGACTACTTCTGATTGAAATAGTAGGGCATGGGCTTCGGTTTTGCTGTTTCTACAATGAAATTTATCACCTACATCTAAATCTACTTCTAAAGTGGTTTGTTGGTATTGTTGGTAGACCAAAGAAATTTTGCATTTCATTTCTCTCAGATCATAATGGTGAGATTAATCTTTATAGTTTCCATTTTTCAGAGCTTGTATCATTAGGTAAGAGACAGTGAAACATGGGAATTATTATTCGGTCTGACCACGAACAAAAGATGTGATTTAGCAATTCTATCTAAAATTTTATGTAAGGGTTATTTTATATTATGATATTTTATAACTGACAATATTATTTTATACTTTTGCAAAGTACTCTTGTAATTTATTGATTTAATCTTTAGTATTTAAATTTTTAAACTTGTAGTACTTATATTTTATTGCTTTACTTTATTCTTACCTAATTTAATCAGAAATGTTTGTTTTTCCATCTGATTTTTATAAAAGCTATTATGAAGCTATAATAAAAATGTTCCATTCTAGACTCATATAGTGTTTGATTATAGTTTTATATTCAAATTTACAGGTATTTTGTGGTAAACATAAAAAATTATTAACACTGTTATAAATACAAAATTATGGATAAGTTTTGTATTATCAATTTTATATTTTATGCTGATCAAAGACCAAAGTAGGCAGACTAAACAAGTGGTATTATGTTGCATATTTCACGATACTATGGCTCGGGGTCCAATGTTGCTTGTAATGAACATGTCCGTCTCAGTCTTCCTGTTACATTGGCTAGAATGTTGCTGTATCCGAGACTGTTTCTATTCCTATCATAGATACTATTGGATCAGCCTCCATATGCTGGCTGTTACTTAGCTCTCTCTATCCCACAAACAATAGCCAGATTAATGGAAAAAATTGATCAGTCTCCATCATTCTGCTGCATTAAGAATTCTAACAGGAAATATCTTTCTTTCACTATAGCTGAATATTGTTTCTATTATTTTTAAGAATTCTCTAGTTTTGACTACTGTGATCAGCTATTCTTATGTATGTACATAGCTTAATTTCATAGTACCTTGATTTTTATCTGGAGCTAAGGAGGGACAATTTTTTAAAAAAAATGTATTATAGCCTATTATAGCCTTCAACCAATATCAGCCAAACAATTAAATCAAACAAAGAGCTGTGACTGATCTCACATTTTCAGGTTGAAGCAATAGGGTCTTGGTTTTCTGGGCAGGACTAATGCTCTGTAATAGCTGAGATTAAGCTAGCCCACTCCTTAATGTTTCAAAAGCGGTTAAGACAGAGTTCCAGAATGTCTTCTGGAACCACCTTTATTTCTTTTTTAATTATTTATAGTTTTATGTTTAGGTTATGTTTTTTTCTTATTTTTATGGCTATTATACTGTTAATGTTTTACTTTGTTTTTAGCAATCTATGTAAGCCTCTGACTCTCTTTGGATTATGATGGGTAGATAAATAACAATTCATGCTTAATTCTGTTCATTTGCTCTAAAGATTGTTTGGGATGCTCATTAATTCTAATTTTATATCACAATAAATTCACAGTACCTAGTAATTGTTTTGAAAAAGTTTTTAACAAATAAGTATATTCTCTCTTTCTCTCTCTCCCTCCCTCCCTCCCCCCTCAATATCTTTTAAGGTATTTTTTATTTTTGCATTTTTATATTTTATTTCTCACATTTCAGTTTGGACATTGACATGCCATTTCATTACCCTTTGCTTTGTACTTCAGTTAACCTCTGGTCCTTTTTTGAATAAATTTATTAATATTATATTTCCATAATCTGTGATGGATTTAGATTTAACTCTCCTCCTAGTCTGGTAGAAGTGGACTTTCCAAATGTTCTTTACCCCATAACAATTTTTGTGTCCTACTAAAAATGTTACAGTAAGAGTGAAGCAGATCTATTGAATGGGGTGAGACTGACAAGAGTTAGAAAGCGTTAAAGCTAATGAAGTTCTATGGAAATTGGAAAGCAACTTCCAACTATCATACTGTAGTTCTTCCCCACACCTTCTATAGCATTTATCAATGACTAGTAGGGTTGCTGTGAAGACAGTCACAAATCAGTCTCTGCTTGTTCAATTGTACAGCCTAAATCTACATCCACCACATTGTTTACATTCCTGCAAGAGGGAACAATAATAATTAAATTTTGAGGCCTTGCTCATGGTCACTCATGACTTGGTCATTTCCTGTTTGGATTATTGCAATGCATTCTACATGGGGCTATCCTTGAAGATTATCCAGAAACTTAAACTGGTCCAGAATGCAGCAGCATGCACAGTAATGGGGGTCCCTAGCTTTGCCCGTGTAAGGTCCTTGTTACTTGAGCTACAGTGTCTTTCAGCTTCTTTCTGGGTGCAATTTAACATGCCAATCATTACCTTTAAAACTCTAAATGGCACAGGGCCTGGTTATCTGTGGGACTATCTTTCCCTAAGGATCACCCTTCCTACCAGGTGAAATAGGATGGGCTTGCTCCTAGCTGCTTCCCCTCAATATCACCATCTGATGGGAAGCCTGCTCTTTCTATGGCACTCCCTACTCTATGGCACGCTCCCTCCCCTAAAGTTTGGCAAACCTGTATCCTCTTAGCCTTCCAGAAAGATTGAAGATCTGATTCCCCCCACCACCAAGTGTTTAGAGAAAATTGGATAAGTAAAAGTTTGATTTAGTGCCAGGTCTTTGTTGCTTTTAACATTTTAATGTTTTGATCTATTTAGTTTTATAATTTTAATATTATTTTATAGATTGTTTTGACTTTCAATTGGAGCCATCCAGGAAAGTGGTATAACTGCTCTTGGTTTGAAAATGGAAAAAGTGGCTTAGAACAGAATGGCTTGTTTTGTTTAAACACTTTAAAATGAAATCTATAATCAACTTACACTCTCCTTGCTAAGCAGATACCAGGGAACAATTTACAGAGGAGGATGCCCAAACTGAAGTGGACAATGACAAGAAGCTAACACCAGATCTCCAGTGCTCAGTCGCTGTGGACTCTGCCAACACCAATTATTCGGTTGGTGTTGAAGCAAAAAGCAGGTTAGCAAGGCAGTTTCAGAATGAGTGAGAGGATGGCTGAGACTTTTAATTGTCACCTGCTACTTTTTTTAGATGATTTGTCTATAAGTGGTTTAATTGTGTTTATTCTATTCATTCCTAACCAAGAGAAATAGATGCATGTTTATAACTTTTCTGTAACGCTACATTAATAATAGCGGTTATAATAGTGGTTCGGATGAAATAGAAATCAGGAATCAGTCACTTTATTAACTAAATTTTAAAATAGATTTATTCTGCTTTCTTTTTAAAGAAAAAGCACTGAAAATAGCTGTGAACCAGTTTGGATTTATTTTTCTGCTTCACAAGAATATTTTAGTAAATTTATTTATTTATATCTCACCTTTGGCAGCGAACACCAAATAACTCTTCCACCTCCTCCTGTTTTCCTCATAAAAACCCTGCGAGGAGGATTGGGCTAAGAGAAAGTGACTGTCCAAGGTCCCCAGCTGGCTTTCATATCTAAGGCAATACTAGAACTCAGTCTCCTGGTTTCTAGCCTGGTGCCTTAACCATTTGAACAAACTGACTCACATATTCAGTAAAAATGAGTTACTAAATGTCCAAGCTGTCAGTTTTTAGCAAACATAGACAACAAGGGAAGAAAAATTCCTGTCCTAAGGCAATATGGTTTTTCTCAAGCTTTAGGTTGGCTTCTCAGAGAATTGTGCCAAATTATAATTTTAATCTAACAAAAAAAATCTGCTAAATACCTTGTGCTTAATGTCAGTATTTAAGTATTTAATTTTAAATTAATACTATTTTTAAAATGTAATTATATTCATGATTAAATTTAGCGTTTCATCCTGGCTGTGCTAACTTTTACAGTGCAGTTCTTGAAGTGCTATTTAGAATCTTGTACCTTCAGCCTGAAAAGAGTTGCACCCCACAGTACAGGCAATCCAAGAATGCTTAGCACTGGATTTTTTTTTATTCCTCCAGGATAACTATTTGAAAACATTTATAGGTGAAGTTAGATCTAACTTAAATATTAACAATTTATTGACTGTATTTAATGTAATTGGATGGCAAAATTTCTGTTTCAATTTTTTAAAAATTTGCATTTTAAAATACCATTTGAACTTTCCCTTTTGCCTTTCTGGTCTTTTTTATTTTTGGTCCGCTTGTTGTAGCAGTGAGCAGGTCTGCGCTTTTTGTTACTGTGGGGAACGCAGCTCATTAGGACAAGGCGAGCTTAAACAATTCAGTCCAACTCCAGGGTTTATTGCTCCATGGAACAACCAGCCCTTAAATATCAATGAAACTGTTGACAGCAAAGATACCATTGATGAGAATATTCCAAGGCAGAACCCAGTCCTCCACAAAGCAAGAGGACAAAAAAAGTAAGCATTTCTATCTGTTACAAAATAAACCTATTTTATCTAATATTTTCTTTCTAAGCATAATATTTTGAAGCAGCGTGCTTATCTGTTTGTTTAATAAAACAAATGTTAGTTGTTAGCATAAGGTACATCCAGAGTGTTTCCTAAGTGGGAACTGAGAATCAAAAGCAGAAGTTTCTTACAGAATATAGGAATACACTGGTTGACAGAACATGTCAAAGAATAAAATAGAAATGAACATACAAACACACACACAATCCTGGAGCAAGGGTGGCTAGAAACAAGAGTGATAAGCCAAAGTAAAGCAGAATTTAGACAAAGAGGCTGTGATACTGCAGAATGAACATGCAAACTAAACTGAGAAACATTCATATCAGAGGACCGTTGTATGGTTACTCTTCTATAATCTTTGGAAGGAGAAGGATACATATTAGTAAGCACAGCTGTAATAACATCTGAAACTGGGACTTCCTTTTTAATCCCATTTCCTTCTCTTCATTTTTGCATTTATTGCATATTATCTATACCTAAGGAGCATTTTATAGCAGCTGTTTTTTGAGAGCTTAAATGATGCACTTATACATTGAAAAAAATTACTTAAAGAGTCTTGAGCTGATTAATCAAAGTTTTTGTAGCTTATGGGAAAGTACAAAATTACTTTACTTGGAACAACTAACCATCTCTGTCCCTGAGGAGGAGGATGCAATCATACCCTAGTGCCATCCTGGCTGGTCTCCA
Organism: Bothrops alternatus; assembly: GCA_034064705.1. Lineage (NCBI taxonomy): Eukaryota > Metazoa > Chordata > Lepidosauria > Squamata > Viperidae > Bothrops > Bothrops alternatus. Next base: position 1,237,630 of record JARGCV010000179.1, on the reverse strand, counting down.
AGTTTTGCTACTAAAGGGATTGTTTGTTAGAGTTTCCTTATTGGTGGTGATTTCTGGGCTGGTGCCAGTCAAACAAAAGCAGCAAAGTAGGAAATGAAACAAAAACTATGCAAAATAAGTATTTTGGACCAATTTAAAGTGGATCGTTTTTAAGGAAAGTCTAGATTACAATATTTTAACATATTGAAAGTACTCTAACTTCTTATTTGAATATCTGTAATTTGTTTTCCCCCTTTTTGCTTCATCTTAAGTATAGAAACTTTTAAAGTAAAAAATTAATTTATTTTACATAGAACTAACAGGTTGAATGTGTGTTCAGTTATATGTCAACAAACCAATAACAGGTATTTGAAGAATCTCAAATGTTTTAAATGTAGAGAGGTGAAATTTACAATAACCTGAAATGTAATTAGGCATATTTCTGATCAGTATTAACAGTTTGTCACTCTTGTGGTGTTGCAGATCAAGGTACATTTTTGGTTTTTTTTTATATATGTAATTTGTGCTGAAGTTTTTTCTTAAATTGAAATGCAAATTATTTATATCTAGTCACATGAAATTTATATCCAGTCAATAATTAATTTTAGTGAAATAATATTCACTGTAGAAAATAATGGAGATTACCTTGACAGAACTAGACAAGAACTATTATATATTAGAAAGATGGGAGATAAAGCACCATCAGATTTACAAGGTCCTGTTAGCAGAGCCTATCTCACAAAGGTATATAAGGCGTACGTGTCAAACTCGCGACATCATGTGACATCCCACGATATATCGGGACTTTTCCCATGGAATGGGTGTGGCTTCCACGTGACATGTCCGGCCCACGGGCCGCCATTTGACATCCCTGGTATAAGGTATTCCTCCATTTAACAATTCATTTGAAGTTTGAAGTTACAACACTACTGAAAAAAGTGACTTATCACCATTTATCCCACTTAATAACCGCTGCAGCATCTCTATGGTCATGTGATCAAAATTTGGCCATGTGGCAACTGCCTCATACTTATGACGGCTGCAGTCCCAGGGTCATGTGACCCACTTTTGCGACCTTCTGACAAGCAAAATCAATGGGGAAGCCAGATTCATTTAACAACCTTGTTAATAACTTAACAACTGCAGCGATTCATTAAACAACTGTGGCAGGAGATGTCATAAAATTAGGCAAAATTCACTTAATAACTACCTTGCTTAACAACAGAAATTTTGGACAACCATTTGTCTGTCTGAATTAGTTTACTGCCTATACTAGGGGTTGGACTAGGGAACCTCCGAGGTTCCTTCCAATTCTGTTATTCTGTTAAAATTGGTGGGTAAGCCAGATTCACTTAAACAACTGTGTTACTATTTATTTATTTATTTATTTATTTATTTATTTATTTATTTATTTATTTATTTATTTATTTATTTATTTATTTATTTATTTATTTATTTATTTATTTATTTATTTATTTATGTATTCGATTTCTATGCCGCCCTATTCCGGAGAACTCAGGGCGGCTCACAACACAGTAGAAATCAACATAAAAATACATATAAATATAAAACCTCTTAATTTTTTTTTAAAAAAAAACCCAATCATTCAGCATACACACAGACATACACTGGCTTGGGGCAAGATGTTAACTGCCCCAGGCCTGCCGGCAGAGGTGTGTTTTGAGTAATTTACGAAAGGCGGAGAGGGTGGGGGCGACACGGATCTCCGTGGGAAGTTGGTTCCAGAGGGCTGGGGCCGCAACAGAGAAGGCTCTTCCCCTAGGCCCCGCCAGGCGACACTGTCTGGCTGACGGGACCTGGAGAAGGCCGACTCTGTGGGCCCTAACTGGCCGCTGGGATTCATGGGGCAGCAGACGGTCCCGTAAGTAACCTGGTCCAATGCCATGTAGGGCTTTATAGGTGATAACCAACACTTTGAATTGGGTTCGGAGACCAATTGGCAGCCAATGCAGCTCGCTTAACAACTGGATGATTCACTGCGGCAAGAAAAGTTGTAAAATTGGCAAGCTTAGCAACAAAAATGTTGAGCTCAATTGTGGCTATTTGTAGTTCTAATCTTCACATAGAATGGATTTTTTTGTTTTGGTCTATCTTGGGATTGGCATCAATCTTGCAAACCCAATGATGCTTTACCGCCCTTCCTCCTTATATCCCAATAAATCAGGAAGGATCTACCAAAAACTATCTGCTTGGGACTTGCTAATTGTTTAAGAATGTTTTAGCCCTCTCTCCTTATCTAATGGTGCTTGCATATTTCTGTCAAGGCTATTGTCTTTATTCTCTACAACAGTAGTTAAAAGTCTTCATAAATTTATTCCAGTCCTAACTTGCTTATGCAGTTGTTCCACAGGGATGACTCTAGAAATGTTTATGCAACTTTTGATAATCCAACTTGTTTGCTTCACATTGAAGAATAGTGTATTTGTTGTGTATTTGGGTTCTGGGTTTTCATTTAAATTGGAATTCTTACTTTCTATGTAGCTTTCTGCCAATATATAAGGAAAGCATTTTTAATTATAGGGGCATTTAGGTTTTTGTGCTAGACTTTATTTTTATTTATTTGTACTTCTTATTTTTTAACCACCCATCTCCCTTAGAAAGGAGCTCTGATCAATGTACAATGCGGTCAATAAAATCAACTATTAAAATCAGAATAATTTAGGATTAAAAATTTATTCATATAATTGATTCAAATGGATAATCTGACAAAGGTGGCTAACAACATGTTAAAGCAACAAAAACAATATTGGCAAAGAATAAAAAGCCAAAAAAGTCACCAAGGATAAATCCAACAAAATAATTGATGAGCTGGCAAAAGACCATTTGATCTCAGGTCCTGAAGCACATGAAGGTCTTCAGTGAGGGACCTTTTTTGAAAGGCTAGGGATGAAGCCAATCCGATCTAGGATAAATAGAGTGATTTGGAAGGTGGTCTCTATGAAACATACAGATATAAAAATCCCTGAAGCTATAGTTGGATTAGCATGGAAAAGTTATACATTTTCTTTTCCAAAATTGAAATAATTTGAAGAATACACAATATTTGGTACTATCTACAAAGTCTGATATGTCTGAAAAATACTCACTCTTTTTACTTGTTCTTTGCAAGTTACAGTTAAAGGAAAAGAGTTGTAGAGAGCAATAATGGACAGTAGGAATAATCTTGAGGAACAGGAGGAAAAGCAGCAACCAAGACAATGGTCAAATAAAAATAACCTGAGTCTAGGATAGAACTGTAACCTGAGAAAACATCTCAGACTTGACCATTCCAAGTTCTGGCAAATATAAAGGGAAGGGGGGGGAGAAAGAATAATCAGACTGGAAAGAGTCTGTTACTAGAAATTTATACATAAATTTATATATAAATTCTTGACTTACAACTGGTCACTTAGTGACCATTCAGGATTATGACAGACCTCCACAAAATATTTATGATCGAGTTTTGAAAGTCCCACATCGCTCCCCCTCCCCTGCAATCATATGAATGCATTTTGGGCACTTAGTAACTGGCCCGTATTTATGACATTTGTAGTCTTCTGGAGTAACACAACCACAGTTTACAATGGTTTCGCTGCAAACTGGCATTTATTTCTGATGTCTGACAAAAAAAAATAGCAAATAACGTGTTCGCTTAACAAGCACAGAATTCACTTAATAACTGCTACAAAAATGTTATAAAATGGATCCAGTTACATAGTGGCCCACTTTATGACCATCATGACTTACAAATCTAATAGTGTATAGTAATATGCTGAGCATTACCTATAATAAAACTAGTACCAGCATTCAGTACCATTGGCCATGGTGTCTTTTTAGGCCAACTGAGAGAGCTGGGGGTGGGGTGGGGTGGGGATGACACAGTTTTGTGCTGGTTCATTTCTTTCTCCGATTCTGGGCCCAAGCAGTGTTGATAGGGTACTCTATCATGGACCCTGCTTTGTGGGATGCTGGGGCTTGGTGCTTCCTCTGTTCCTTTTTAATATCTACCTGAAACTACTGGGTGAGATCATTTGTCACCATGGGATGAGGAATCATAAGTACACTAATGATACCCAATTATATATCTCCATCCCAAGTGAAGATAATTATGCTGTGGGCATTCTTTTGTGGTCCTTGGAGGCTGTGGAGACCTGGATGGGGAACAACAGACCTCAGCTGAACCCTAATAACATGGGATGGCTATAGGACAGTCCCTCTGTATCCAAGAGTTTATTATCTTTGGTCTGCACTACCCCAGAAAGACCCAGTTCATAACTTGGGGGTCTCTTGGACTCATAGTTCCTGCTCAAAGAACAGGTGACAGCAAAAGGGCTTTTGCTCAACTTCGTATTGTGTGCCAGTTATGCTCTTTCCTGGATAGGATGACTCTCCATTCAATTGCTCATGTCCTGGTCACCTCTTGTCTGCACTATGTCAGGTTCCCAAACCCTCATTGTTTCCCCTGCATATATATTCTACTTTTGGGGCCTCCCATTCTGCTGGGGAGAGGGGGAGCATGCTTTTGCTTGGGATAACTTCCGCTTTTTACTTTCCCTCTCTTGCTTCTATCATCTTGAGAAAGGAATGTGTCTCCCTTGTCAGGGAGACGGTTACAGTAAAATGAAATCTGGCAAAGACCATAAGATGCGCGCCAACTGTACCAGCCAGTCAGACTTCGTGTCACCTGTGGATTGGCTGGATTTCAAATGGGCATTATGACTTTGGTGGGAGGAGGAATATTGCTGGTTTAATTATACTGTTCAAGCAGAATTTTCCCAAGATCTTGCCTTGACTTCCCTACTGTCACTAACCCCTAATAAAACTTTCCTTTTGAGACAATGCCTGTTTCAAGAGTTCTGCTTTCTTGGGTGGTTAGCTGAGCTGGGTCCTTACATAAGGCGATATCTGAATAGTACTCAACCCAGAGAAGCTGATGCCTTATCGGGAGAGTTGCAACTGATTTCTATATGGAGCAGTTCCAGGCAGAGAAATGATCCCAAGATCTCCTCTGCCTAAAAGTTGATGGAAGTCTCTCCAGGGATCTGGAAGAAGATGGACCTTCTGGTGAAGAAGATTGAGCCAGATGGTCACTTGGAGTCAGTAAGAAGGAAGGATGAGAAGAAAAAGCTCCAAAAGGTACCCTGACCTGAGGTGGAGGAAAAAAGAAGGCAAAGAAAAAGAATCCAGAACTTTCCCTTCCTGAAAAAGACAAAGAAAAGGAGGAACTGAAATCGGGGGATTGGTGTGGATTGGAGAGAAACTATGTCTCAGCAGCCTTGAGACTTAAAGTGATGCAAACAGGACATGATTCAAAAACTGCTGGTTATTTTGAATTTGTAAAAACCTTGCATCTTATTAAGAGACAATTTTGGTAGCCTGTCCTGAAAAAGGACATAGAAAGCTATATGGCCAGCTGCCCCACATACATAGCAGCCAAGAGGTGACAAGGAAAATCCCCAGGACTGCTGCAGTCGGTAGCAAGTCCGTTAGCACCCTGGAGAGACATCTCTATGGATTTCATTGTAAAACTGCCTGAAAGTGCTGTAAACACTGTAATTTGGGTTGTAACGGAGTTGTTTTCCAGACAAGTTCATTTCATTCCATGCCCCAAGATTCCAACTGCAAAAACTTTTTTTACAAAATGTATATCGATTTCATGGGCCCCCACAACATATAATTTTGGATCGAAGGGTTCAATTCACTTCTAAGCTCTGGAAAGCTTTTCTAGACTTGATGGGGTCTATTCAAGAGTTATCTTCTTCCCATCATCCTCAAACGAATGGGGGGGGGACAGAGAGACTTAACTCACCTCTAGAACAATATCTGAGATGTTTTATTAATTACCATCAAGACAATTGGTCAGACCTGCTACCATTTGCTGAGGTTGCCTATAATAATGCTGTGCATTCTAGTACTGGTTTCTCTCCATTTCAAGTAGCAAATAGTCAAACCTTTGTGGCCATGCCTGAAGTCCCCACCAAAGAGCCTGAAATCCCCTCCATGCAGGAGTGGGTTAAACAATTGCAAAACACCTGCCAGTGGTCAGAAAAGCATTGGATGAATCCAGGGAGGCCTATAAAGCTCAAGCCAACAAATGTAGGGTGGAACAGAAATTGTATAAAGTCAAAGACTGGGTGTTCCTTTCTACAAAGTATTTACAATCATTGCAGCCTTCCAAGAAACTGGGGCCTAAATTTATAGGACCTTTCCCATCATCAACCCTGTGATGGTTGAATTAGACCTGCCAAAGAATCTACAGAAAATCCACCCTGTTTTCCACTGCAGCTTATTCAAACCAGAAATCACTTCCAACACCAGGCCTTCTGCACCCCCTGTGCCCACGTCCATCATGGTTGAGGGAGAACAACATTTTGAAATTAAAGACATTTTAGACCCTCGAAACACACCATGGAGTGACATAGTACCTAGTGGCTTGGAAGAATCTCCCTGCTGCCCAGAATGAGTGGGTATACAAGAAACATGTTAGAGCCCCTAAACTTCTACAATGTTTCCATTCTAAATACCCTGAGAAACGTAATTGATTTGTCTATGTTGTTGTTCCCTTTACCCTTTTTGTTTTCCATGTGAATTTTCTGTTCTAGGGCAGAGATGTCAAACACAAGGCCCGCGGGCCAGATCCGGCCCGATATGTGATTCCATCTGGCCCAGGGGCCTGCTCTGGAAATAGCGTCCATCAAAGCCAGAACGCGCTCAGCCTTAAATCCACGGGGCAGCCCTGCCCTCTGGATGCGCGTGCAAGCTGAGTCCAGCGTCCCTGCTGGCTGTCTTGTCCCGCAGGCTGACTTCACCCAGGACGCCAGTGCTGGCCATCTCCTGTGTGCACACCTGGGGGACAGGGCAGAGGTGGTGAGGCAGCTCCTTGCTGGTTCCAGTGGCTGAGCGCGTTCTGGCTTTGATGGACGCAACCAGGTTGTAGATCAGCACCCAATCAGCCACCCCTACCAGCACCTCCAACCTTGCAGCTGTGAGGCTTTCCTTTCATCTGGATAGACCTCCCCCACGCAGGAAAGCAAGACCAGCGGCAACATGGCAGCGCTGGCCATCTCTCCTCCTTTTTTTATTTTTTTATTTTTCACCCTACACCATACACCAAAACAAACTAAACATACATTAACCAAAAAACTTTTAACAGAACCGTGCAATACATTCTAACTATTCATTACATCTTATTTACATTTTATTTACATTTAATCATTATGTCTTTTTCTTTCTCTGTTCTAGCCAAATATAACATTTATTCCAAATTTCATAAAATTCTGTCATCTCTTTGTCTTTTAATTCTAGCGTGAGTTTATTCATTTCTGCACATTCCAAAATTTTATAGATAACCATTTCATCTGTGGGTATATTTTCATTCTTCCAACATTGGGCATATGCTATGCGAGCTGCAGTCAATATATATATAATGATGTGTTGGAGTTGGTTTTGAATCTTTAAATTTATTATGCCCAATAGAAATGATTCGGGTTTAAAATCCATTTTTATCTCCGTTATCTCCTGTATCCAATCTCTTATTCGTTCCCAATACTTTTTTGCTTTGGGGCACAGCCACCACATGTAGTAGAATGTTCCTTCTCTAATGATAATCGAAAATTTCCCCAGGTTTCAAGATCTTGTTTCATTTTTAGTATCAATTTTGTATAATTGTCTTCTTTTATTGAGGAACACCTTGAAGTTATCGAAATTCCTAAATATTTTTTTTTTTGCTACTTGTAAATCCAAATTCTCTTCCAATTTCCTTTTTTGTTTACCGTTAAATTTTTTACTAACATTTTAGTTTTCTCTCTGTTAATTTTTAAACCCGCCACTATTCCAAATTTTTCTATTTCACCCATAAGAATATTTCCTCTCTCTATAGGTTCCTCAATAAAGAAAACCAGATCATCAGCAAATGCCTGTAACTTATATTCCTCTGCTTTGACCTGTACCCCTTTTATTTCTTCATTCCGTCTAATTTGAACTAGTAATACTTCAAGAGACAAAATAAAGAGTAGAGGTGAAATTGGGCATCCCTGTCTTACCCCTTTGTTTATTTCAAAACTTTTTGTGTTCTCTCCATTAATCATCACACTAGCTCTCTGTGTTCTGTATATTGCCCTTATTATATTACTAAATTTGTCCCCAAATTTCATATCCTCGATCTGTTGGAACATAAATTGCCAATTGAGGCTATCAAATGCTTTCTGCGCGTCTACAAAGATCAGCGCTGCCTGTTTTCCTGGATGTATTTCATAGTATTTGAGGACATTTAACACCATTCTAATATTGTTTCTAATTTGTCTTTGGGGCAAAAAGCCATTTTGGTCTGGATGTATTATATCTTGCAAAATTAACTTTAATCTTTCTGCCATTATATTAGTAAAAATTTTGTAATCAGTATTTATGAGCGAGATTGGCCTATAGTTTTTAATCTGTTTAGGGTCTGTGCCTTCTTTTGGAATAAGAGATATAATAGCCTCTATCCAGGAGTCTGGTAGATTTGATTTCTCCAACACATCATTATATACCTCTAATAATATCTTTTCAAACTCTTCATAAAAGATTTTGTACAGCTCCTTCTTTTACTTAAAGTTTTGGTTCTTCAAATCTGTTAGTCACAGCTCTACCCGCCGGATCGCCGCTTGCCTCCCTCTCCGTTTGAGCTTCCTTTCAACGCCTGTCTTAGTAAACACTTGAATCAGATTAGACTTTCGTCTTATTCTTTTTCTATTTAGAAGTATTATAGGCTATTACAGTTGCTACTTAGCATAGCCTGTTAAGATTCTTTTGCTTCCGCCTCATCTGTGATTTTATCAGGGCCTCAGATCCGCCATCAACTGACAGCAGAAGTTTCTACGTTGGATTTAGGAGGTTTCCTTCGTCCTAACGGGCGATTGCCTTTCGCCTCGTTATTCCTCCAGCATCCCCCTCTCTCACGCGTGGTCCTCCAGACTTCCCCACGCCCCCAACGGGTCTCCAAACGTAAAAAAAATTGGAGTTAGGTGACAGAGATTGTCTCCTTACCTCCGCTCCGCCCTGATGCCACCACCGGAAGTCATTTCTCCCCCTCCTATTGCCCCTTCCTGAACGTGGAGGAAGGAAAGAGATGAGAAAGAGAGAAGGAAGGAAGAAAGTGTAGCGGAGAGGGGAGTTGGGGGGGATCGGTGCTGGCTGGGATCGGCACTGGCTGGGAGATTTTGCCAGAGCTCTGCGGATTCGGCAGAGAAATCATGAGCTCTGGTGGTGGGACGGAGCTCTTGGGGAGAGATTTTTAAAGGGGAAGAGAAGATTGACTGGGGGAAGAAGATTTTATTTTCTCTTTTCTGGAGACACAAGCTCCCCAACTCCCCTCTCCGCTACACTTTCTTCCTTCCGTCTCTCCTTCTCATCTCTGGTGCTGTTGGGAGGGGGGCAATGCTGATCTTACAACCTGATTACGTCCATCAAAGCCAGAATGCGCTCATCCTTAAATTCACAGAGCAGTCCTGCTCCATTCCTTGGGTGCACACGCAAGTGGAGTCTGGCATCCCTGGTGTCTGTCTTGCCCTGCAGGCTGACTTCACCCAGGATGCTGCCGGTGGCTATCTCCTGTGAGCACACCCGGGGGGCGGGGCAGAGGTGGCAAGGCAGCTCCTTGCTGGTTCCAGTGGATCTTAGGCTGAGCGCGTTTTGGCTTTGAAGAATGTAACCAGGTTGTAGATCAGTGCCACCATCCCCCACCAGTACCTCCAGCTTTGCAGCCATGAGGAATCCCTTTCAACAGGACTGCCCCACCCACCCATGTAGTATAGGAATGGCTGGCAGCAGCATGTTAGTGCTGGCAATCTCTCCCCCTCCCATCACCCCTTCCTGAGCGCAGGGGAAGGAAAGAGATACGGCGAAGGAAGGAATGGAGGGAGGGAGGAAGGAATGGAGCAATGGAGGGTGGGAGGAAGGAACGAGAATAGAGGAAGGATCAGAGGGTGGGAAGAAGGAAGGAACAGGAAGGGAAGAACGAAGGAACCAGGGAGGAAGGAATGAAGAGTGGGAGGGAAGAAGGAAGGAAGGAACGGAGGGAGAGAGGGAGGGAGGGAAAAGGAGGAAGGAAGGAAGGAATGGAGGAAGGAAGGAACAGGGTGAGAGGAAGGGAGGGAGGGTGAGAGAAAGGAAGAAGGAAGAAACGGATGAAGGAATGGAGGGTGGGAGGAAGGAAGGAAGGAACAGGGTGGGAGGGAGGGAAAAGGAAAAGGAAGAAGGGAGGAAGGAACGGAGAGTGAGAGGGAAGGAAGGAACGGAGGAAGGAATGGAGAGTGGGAGGGAAAAGGAGGGAGGAAGGAACAGGGAGGAAGGAATGGAGTTTGGGAAGGAAGAAGAAACAAAGAAAGGAACAGGGAGGAAGGAATGGAGGATGGGAGGGAGGGAGGAAGGAACAGAGGAAGGAAAGTGGGAGGGTGGGAGGGACTATGTCCCAGCACTCACCCCAGTCCCACCTTCCTTCGCCGGAGACCCTCAGATCTGCCCAGGCACCCCTGAAGCGAGTAATGTCGAGGTGGCCACGCCCACCCAGTAGGCAACGCCCACCCTGGCCAACCACAATGCTGATGCGGCCCTCAATGAAATTGAGTTTGACACCCCTGTTCTAGGGAGGGGGCTGTATGTCAGATCTCCAAACACTCATTGTTTCCCCTGCGTATATATATTCTACTTTTGGGGCCTGCCATTCTGCTGGGGGGAAGGGGGGGCATGGTGTCTCTTGGGATAATTTCCACTTTCTACTTTCCCTCCCTTGAGTCTATCGTCTTGAGAAAGGAATGTGTCTCCCTTCTCAGGGAGACGGTTACAGTGAAACGAAAGCTGGAGAAGACCATGAGATGTGCGTCAACTGTACCAGCCAGCCAGACTTCATGGCACCTGTGGATTGGCTGGATTTCAAATGGACATTATGACTTTGGTTGGAGGAGGAATATTACTAGCTTAACCATTCCATTTGTGCAGGTTTTTCCCCAGATCTCGCCTTGACTTCCCTACTGTCATGACCCCTAATAAAAGTATCCTTTGAGACAATGCCTGTTTCAAGAGTCCTGCTTTCTTGGGTGATTAGCTGAGGTGGATCCTTACAGACTATTTGCAACACACTCCACATGCAGCTACCTTTGAAAAATATTTGGAAGCTTCAGCTGCAGAATGTGGCTGGGCGAGCTATATAGGTAGTCCTCAACTTAACAACCACAATTGAATCCAAATTTTCTGTTGTTAAGTGAGACATTTGTTAAGTGAGCTCTGCCCCTATTTTATGACCTTTCTTGACACAATTGTTCTCCTTCGACTTTGTCAAAATGTTACAAAAGTGATAGATGGACACTGCAATCATCCTAAATAGGAGTCAGTTATCAAATGTCTGAATTTTGATCACGTGACCAGGGGGATGCTGCAATGGTCTTAAGTCACATTTTTCAGCACCGTTGTAACTTCGAACGGTCACTAAATGGACTTTTGTAAGTTGAAGACTACCTGTGTGAAAAGATGGGCGCATATAACACCCTTGCTCTTTTAACTGCATTGGGTGCCAGTTTGCTTCCAGGTCCAATTCATAGTGTTGGTTGTGATCTATAAAGCCCTAGATAGGGCCAGATTACATTTGGAACTGTCTTCACCCTGTCACATCGGCTAGTCCCACCTAGTCAGGCAGGAAGGTACGTTACAGATCCCTTCAGATGTCTCCTTTTAAGTTCTAGATTTTCAAGTTTTATATGCTGTTTTTATATTTTAACATTTTATTTATATCATGCAGAGTCTCTTTCCGAGAGAGATGAGAAGTTCAAAAACATGAAAAATAAATAAATTCATAGCTTTGGTTTCCTAGTCTGGTCTACCTCAAAGAGTTGACAACAACTCACGTTGAAAGAAAATGTTCCGTTCACTCTCTGTCATCTTGTCATGCTGGTTTAACATGGCATAGTGAAGCCATGAAAAAAAAAACTTGATTTCTCTAAAGCAGGAGCACTTGCCCTTGAAGTTAGTATGTGACCTAGGAGAAATTAGTCAGCACCACTTCTCTGCACAAATATGAGGTTGGGAGGGGGGTCATGCTTGCTAGTTCTGGGGCTCTAAATTGTCTTTTATTCTACATGAAATTGATTTCTGCTAAGTGAAGTTACCATTTCATGCTGCCTGCTGGGCAGGAGAAATATAATTTAGTTCACCAAGACAGGAAAGTACAGCACTAATTTCTTTTCTGCCTCTTTATTCCATGCTGTTGCCCTTTTTCTTCCATCCAAATCATCCTTTTAACAGATACACGGAAGAGACTGTTTGTTCAGAATAAAGTTCAGTTCATTCATGAAAGACCAAGTCAATTACAAAAATTACAGCTCTCCCATGAATAAACCAGCCTGGATTTTTGGGGAGGAAAAAACAAGTTGGTAATTCACAATAAAGGAACAAGTTAATTAGAAGTGCAATCATGTTTTAACCAAATGAATTTTTTAAAATCATATAATTATTTCTTTAATGTCTGAAACATTTTACTGTTGTGTTAATGTGTAAAACACGTCCTCTATGTGTTATCTTTAATTACATAAAATTTTCTTGTACTCTATGCAGAGAACAGAATATAACAACCTGTACCTGTACAAGCATTGAAGCTACTCCCGATGATCAGGTAGTTGAAGTCTGGGATGAACTTAGAATGGTTGGCTTGCCAGATGACATTGATGTTCAGGCCTTATTTGAACCAACAGGTATTCTTCACATATTCTTAAATGAACAACATTTAACTCACTCAAAACATTTTTATTTATTTCTGCCTTTTGAGGGGGGGGGAGACAATCTCATTCTTTTTAAAAAGAAAAAATAATAGTATTCTGCTATAATTGTAGCCATATGAGGCATTAAGGATACAATATGAGTATATGTTGCAATATCCATCTTTGGATTCTAATGAACCTGGTGAAATATAGATAGTCCTTGACTTACAACCATTTGTTTAGTGACCATTCAAAGTAATAGCGGTACTGAAAAAAAAAATGATTTACAATTTGTCCTTGCATTTGACAACTATCATAGTATCCCTTAGTCAGAATTCGGGCGTATTTACAAAGGTTGCAATGTCCCATGGTTATGTGATCACAATTGACAACCTTCCCAGCTGGTGTCTGACAATAGGAGTCAACGAGGAAAATCCAGATTCACTTAATAACTGAGCAATTCTCTTAGCAAACTGCAGCAATTCGCTTAACAACCATAGCAAAAAAAGTCATAAAATCAGGTATGACTTATTTAAGAACCACTTTGCTTACCAATGAAAATTCTGATCCCAATTGTGGTCTTAGGCCTAGGACTAACTATATTTAGGTAAAAGTTTCCATTTAAAATTTTAAACTGCCCTGTTTTAACCCATTGTAATGTTTCATTTGTGGTACAGTTTTTCTGATGTATGTATGTATTTATGTATAAAAATATTTTATCATTAGTCCAAGTTGGACTAGTCTCCTAGGCTAGTCTTTTAAATCCTGCTACCCGTTTTAATAGAGGATGGTGGGCTAGAAATCCAGAACTTTTAACAGGTATATATTGGACTGAGCTTTGATACCCAAGATTAATACCACAGATAAATATTTATATATTGAAATTCAAAATTTGTATCCGTTGCCTTTAACAACAGCTTAGATTTATTTTTCATGGTGACAAAGAAATAATAAGTAACTAGTCTGAAGAGTTAGACCTTTTTGCAGGATTGAAAGTGAATAGAAAGGCATGAGACTAGCCAAAACATTTTAATTCTCTGGAAGGTGATTGTCCCACAGTCTAGCAAGACCTTTGAAGAAGACACAGCTCTTGAGTGGAGATAGCCAAGCAGGTGACAAAACTCACAATTTCACAACTGAATGGGTATAGATAGTAAGGCAACTAGAAATAAAATTTACCTACTTATTTATTTGACTTTTAGGATACGTGAGCTACACTAGCAACTCAAACGATAAATTGTAATCATTAAAGTTTGACTAGAACAGTAAAAATTGTTCTTTATTTATGATCATCTTACAAAATATTCCAGAAGCAAAGTTATAGAATATATGCAGAATAATGTAAGCATAGTTTGCATGAAGATAATATATGAAGAAAGAGACATGGGTGCAATATTTCAGTTTAATATTCAGTTTAAAAACAAATTCAGATTAGGATGACACACTAATTAGGTGGAAAGAGCTTTGTTCATAATGGGGCCTTCTGCTATACTATTCAGAAACATCTTCATGTCATATGGTAGTAATACATGTGGGTATGATTTCTTACAAATTTTCTGAGATCTCAGTTTATAGAAATTCAAAAGACCCTAATATTAGATTCCAAATTTCATATTAATTTGAATTTCTGATAGGATCAAGTTATGCCATTTGTCTTTCTGTTATACACTGGTGCTTTTATCTATTCCATTTGAAGCTGAAAGTTAGATATTATTTGGCAAAAGCAGTCAACCTAATTGATTAATTTGCTAAACATCGTATGTGTTAGGCTATTGTTGGGCTCATCACCGCTGTGCGGAATGGTCACTGGAAGTTTGCCAGACAGAAGAGCAGCTGCCAGCGAATGTGGACAAAGCTGTTGTCTCAGGGAGCACAAAAGTAAGTTTGAAAATAATTAAGATTATATATTTTCTAAAATAAAGTAAAATCTAAATCCTGTGTCATAGAATGCTGAAAATATTATGGAATGCAGTGATGATATTTGCATGTTACTTCAAAATACATATGAAATATATTTTTCAGTTATTAATTTCTATTAGGTCAGTAAAAATAAAATGGGAAATGGTACATTTCACTAGCAAAATGTCAGCCTCCAGGTAACTAAATAATCATTTTTATCTCACAACCCAGCCTTGCAAATAAAGAGTACTTTTTAAAAAAAAACCCAATATCTTCTATGTTTACAGTTGCCTTAAAGATTTTGGCCCAGTAAGCCAATCAATTTTAAATACATTGATTTTAGGTAAATATGAACACAGTTGCAATAAATAGATTTAGGTGTTTTAAATGTATAAATTAGGGTATACATGATGTTCTGGTGAGATAACAAAGATTTTACTGAGGCTGGAGAAATTGGAGAGGATGAAATAACTTTAAGAATAAATTTAAATAGTGTATATGGTAACTTTATATTGGTACTAATGGGAGTGATGTTTTGTGAATTAGTTTAGAACACAGAAAATACTTTTTTCTATAACATGTTTTTTTAATTGACTTCAGGTTTTTTTGGGGGGCTGGAAGAGAATGGTTTTTTTAAAAAATGCAATTACCATGTTTTCCCGAAAGTAAGCCCTATCCCGAAAATAATCCCTAACTTGATCTTTAGGGGTGGGTCTAATATAAGCCCTACCCCAAAAATAAGCCCTAGTTTTGGGGTGAGGCACACACCTAAAAATTTAGCAAGGATTAGATGTGATAGGAAGTATTAAACATGCAATATAAAACTTGGAAATGTTATATGCAATTTAATGTTTATATCTAAGGTAGGAAGACAATTCATGTCATATAACAGCAACATTTATTCTCTATTCAAGTTGCTTTTCTGGGTCATGAATAGATGTTGTTTTATATTTTTCTAAGAATTTAGATTTCCCACCCACCCCTTGACTTATAAACCCTTCTGTCATATTAATAGAGATCCCACTCCATGAAAAAAAATCCATGAAAATATGTTTTGATGAATGCCCTAATTTGTTTTATCCTCTGGATAAAACAGTATTCTTTTTCATGTTTAGTTGAAACATGCATATTTAGCAGTAGCAAAAAAGTCTAGTTTATAGATAAGTAAATAATAGTATACAGTATGCTTTCAGTATATTTTCTTTAAGGAGATAATTACAACAAATAAGGCCATGCCAGAACCAAAGCACCTTTCCCTGCTTTGGATCCAGCTACTGGCAGTCCTCGATTTAACAACCCTTCATTTAGCAATCATTTAAAGTTACTGGAAGGCACCGAAAAAAGTGATTTATAACCAGTCCTTGCGCTTATAACCATCACAGCATCAAAATTTGAATGGTTGGCAACCAGCATGTATTTATGATGGTTACAGCATCCTGGAGTCATTTGTGACATTTCTAGTCGTCTTCCAACATAGTCAGCGAAGGAAGCCTGATTCATCTAACAATCACATGATTCATTTAACAACTGCACTGATTTAGTTAACAAAATGTGGCACAAAATGTCATAAAATTGGGTACAAACCACGTATCCACCTTACTTAGCAATAGAAATTCTGGTCCCAGTTGTCTTAAGTCAAGGACTACATTTACATGTACATCTGTTTTAAAAAAGCATACCTTTAAAAAAAAAGTCAGCTGCCTCACTAAAATTTTTAAAAATTTAATTAAGCTAATGATTATTGTTATGTATAAAATTTAAAATATGTTTAAATGTATATAATTTTCTTTGTCAATGAATTGGCTAAAGGTAACATCATTTTAAATTATGCCTTGCTTATGAAAGTCATTGATGATTGGTTTATCATGTGGCAGTTGGAAATTGCAAAATGCGAACCTATGTCATTCTTGCATTTGTAGAGGTATTCTTAGTTTGTGAGCAAGATGGTGATTTCAAGTTAGATTATATCTTATTTTTTTATGACACTGCTTTTAGCCTATGTTCTTACCTTTACTTGAATGGGCTTTTAATGATAACTCATATTTTGATCACCAACACAGTTGGACTGCTGTAATCTTCTCTTAAGCCAGGCTGTTTTGGAAATGATTTGGAACTGGACACTGGTCCAACATGTAGAAGCTAGATTTTGGCATGGCAAGCTTGCTGATGGAAGATCTTAAGGTTGCCAAACTCATTAGCAGTTGGCTATTGGGATCATAGGGCAAAAACATAGACCTTTTCTGTAGTATCCCCCATTCTTTGGAAGAAAGTTACATCCCCCCCCAACATATTTATTCTTGCACTGTTGTACATTTCTGGTGCTTTCGTATTGATATAGCTTATATATAAGAAAAAAGAGATACCGGTAGTTGATACTACCTGCTTTCTTACTTCTTAAAAATATTTTTTTCAGGGATAAATAATTATTTTTATTTTAACAAGGACATGTTCTCTGCAAGTAATAAGATTTAAAGATGACAATGTAATGTTTAATTTGTTCTTCAAAAATTAAATCGTGTTTACAAATATGTATGTGCTTTATTTCATAGTGTACTCAGAGAGGGATGGAGGAAGGGGAGGGAAGGGGGGAGGGAGGGATGGAAGGAAGGAAGAAAGGAAGGAAGATCATAGTAGATTAGAAAATGGAAATATGGTCATTGAGTTGAAAATATATGGAAGATATATGAAAACTCCCAAAAGCTTTTACATATTTATTTAAAGAAGTCTGAATCCCACTGCACAGGGCTTTATTTAGACCCTTTTTGGAATACTGTGTTTGGTTCTGGAGGCCTTACTTAAACAAAAACATGGATAAGATTGAGTGAGTCCAGAGACAGGCAACAAAATAGGTGCAAAGCCTGAGGGACAAAAACGTATCAGAAGAGATTGGAAAAAATGAATATGTACAGCCTGGAGGACAAAAGGGAAATGTGGGGGGGGCATGATTGAAACCTTATATTAAGGTTGTGAAAAAGGTTCTAGATGTATTTTCAATCTTAAACAAAAATCAAGACTACAGAAGCATTAACCTCAACTGATAGAGGGGAAGTTCAAAAGTAATGTTAAAAACTATCACTTCATAGAAAGAATAGTGCAGAAGTCCCCAACCCCTGGGCTATGGTATCGGTACCAGGCTACATCCCATTTGGAACTGGGGCCGCGCAAATGTTGGGTGAGCACGCATGTGCAGCTCCACTTGCGCAAGTGGGGGATGTACATGCTTTGTCCGAAGCTCCATTTGTGTGAGCGGCAAGTGCACTTTCCATCGCTTGTGGAAATGGAGTTGCGTGAGTGTGTACCCCTGCTGCTCAGATGGAATCATCCCCCCCCACACACACACCAGTCTGCCAAGTTGGAAACGTTGGGGACTGTTGGAGTAATGGAAATTTGGAACCAATGTCCAGCAGAAGTGGGTCAGTCATCAGTAACTAAGTTTAAATATGCTTGGAATAAACACATGTCCATCATTTGACAAAAATTAAAAAATATAAAAATAATAATTAAAATTAATTAATTAAGTTTATCCTCAAATCCTCAAAAAGCAGACTATGGACCAATACGTCTTTTTCTGCCATCAGTTCTGTATGTTTCTATGCTTATTACGTAAGGCTGAAAGTGACTTCAAGTTTTTGTTAAGAAATTTAATGAAATAGAGAAGAAAAGTTGAGCTCTAAAGCTTGTTTGAAGGCTTCTGTTGATGGTTCTTGGTAGCATTCCTCTATTTATCTGACCACTTCTGTAAAGCAGGCAAGAAGCAATATCCTCTGTTAATATTAATGAATTTATGTATCTAAAACATATATTTTAATAAATTTGGAATTTTAATAGCAGGGTTTTTTCAGGTTTTTCAGCAGTACTAAACATTATAATAGCGTAAGCAGATTCTAAAAGATCTCTTAATACAGTTGGGAATGCTTCTTCTAAATTCTGCAATTCCAAGGAAGGTAGCAGAGAGGTTTTTTTTTCCCTTTCTGGAAATAAAGCTACCTGCAATTGCTTTTTTCTTGGCAAAGCACAGAGAACCAGGCGTTCTTCACTTTCTCATAATGTTCTCTCTTGGGTACAGCATCTCTGCCAATTTTAGTGGTTCAATAGATGGAACAAAAGAACCCACTCCTGATGTTTCAAAAATTCTGAGATCCTAAAGATACAAGTTTTCTCTTTCACACGAAAGAAAATATTAATCAACAAATAAAAACATCTCCAAAATAAAAACTGTGGCTAAATCCCCGCTCCCCGCAACTATTGATAATTGATTACAAGTTGAAATTTGTAAGAACTAATATATTTATTTCCCTAGAGAGAAAATTAAAAGAATTTCCACTTGGCTTCATATGAGGAAGCTTTCTGTTCATTATGTCAAATGCACAAAAACTGTATTTGAATAACCATTATACTCTTTGGGATTAGTTTTATTCTGAATAATTGAGCTGCTGTAGATAACTGAAAGCTTGCTTTGGTTTCAGTGAAGTCTGGTTTTAGGGTTTGCCAGACTATATTGCTATGAATGTTCTGGGATCTTCCATGTCTTAATAGCCTTATTTTTATATTATTGTCCACGCATTCTGTCAGATTGCCTTTGAAGAAGGTCTTCAGCTACTGAAGAATGCCTCTATTTATGCTTAAGTATTATTCATCATTGCATGTTAAACCTCGCCTTTATTATGCCTACATTAATTAGAAAGACAAAGTATTCCACAAAGAATTTGTCCTACACCGAAATGCAGAACTCTTCTAAATTAAGCCTCCTTGAAACACAACAGTAGCATTTCATTTTTTTTCCCCAAGTATTGAGTTGGCAGCAACATAACCCAAGTTGCCTAAGTTGCTGGAGATTTTTTTTAAGCTGTTCTCTATCTTCTCCTTGTGAAGGAGAGCGCAGTAGGGGACCAAGAACTCCATTCTTTGGTTTCCCCTCTTCATGTGTTTCACACTGGACCTTTAAGAAAACAAAGCCATCATGTGGAGAAGTTCCTTTTCTTCCTCAAAAGAGAAGAAAAAAGATCAAGCAGGTTGAAACATGCAGCACTTTCATATGTGGCTGTTCCTCACCCTGGGCCCATGGAAGCGGTGAGCAGGGATGATCCCTATCTTGGTAGAAAGGGACTTTGATTTAGCTCGGAGGGAGTGGTCGAATGAGCAGGTACAAGAATTGGAAAGAGCTCTCTTTGGGGCTACTTTTAGGATTAAGGAGATAGGAAGTGTGAGACGTAGCAACCTTTCATAGAATCATATGGATGTGGGAAATAAATTATGCACTTGTTGCACTTCTGCTTCTACAGTAGTAGCAAAAGATTGGAAATTTGATTAGAGGCAATAAAAGCAGGAGTTGAGGAAGAATTAATATATCTTCCTTGGAAACTGAAGCCTCCCTTTAACATGCTAACTGACCTTAGTAAGCAATAGGTAGTTCTGAAGATGCTGCATCTTTCATTTATGATCAGGCTGTTTGAGGTTGTTTGGGAGGTACAATTCAAGAATAATTAATTAAAATATAATAATTAAAAGCGAGTAAATTTGCAGTATAAAAAGTCTTCATTGTTGTAGCCCTTGAACTTATCAAAATGATCTTCATGAAGCCCTCACATCAACTTGAGTTTGCAATCCTCACTTTAGAAGTTCAACTGCAGGTGGTCCTTGGTTAACAACCATTTGTTCCGTGACCAGTTGAAATTATAATGGGACTGAAAGAATGGTACTTATGACCAATCCACAAAATTCTGGCCAGCACAGCGTAGCTGCAGTCACATGATTATAATCCAGGTGCTTAGCAGCAGACTCACATTTACAATAGTTGCAGTCATTTGTGCTGTCAAGCTCATTCTGATACCAAAATATAATATTCTAGTTGCAGGTTTTATCTTTCTAGTTATAATAATAATTTTATTTCTAATTATCTATTCTCTTAGCCATGTTGGGTCAAAATCTCTACTTTCTTCAGTCTTACTCTAGCTTTCTTCCTTTGCCAACTAACTTTCCAAGTCAATGCATTTAAATCATCAAGTAGTTGTTCCTCTATTTTTCTGTATATTGTCTGGAATAAAAAAGACAATTTGATTAAAGTATTTTTGGAAGAACGCTCAGCCTGTTTATATTCATTAAACAGCCTCCCTCCTTCTCCAATTTTCCACAATTCTCCTAACAGCTTTATCTTCTGGTCGATCAGCTCTTCTTCCTTATCCTCAAGTGTGTTTGGAGATCTTGACAACTAAGATATCTTTTCCATTTCCGATATTATCGCTACATCTTCTAATTCTTCGTTTGTTTGAGTCTCTGTTGATTCCTTCCTTTAGGTTCTCCATCTTTGGATCCGCATCCTCTAATTTTCCTTCTATTTTCTGGGTTACTAGTTCCTTCTTTGTAGTCATTTTCTGATTTTGTAGGTTTTGATTAGAAAATTGTTCTTTTATCTTCTTTGCATTATTTTTAGTCTCATCATGATCTAAGGCAATTGTGTTTCTCTTGTGTTGATTTTTCAACATAGAAAAAAATTATTTCTGAGATTCATCAACATTTTATTTTGGTATGTCAAGCTGGGGGTTTTAAAGACAAGTGTTAGGGATAGTTTTTATCATTTAAAGCTAAGTATGGAACATCCATTTTGTTTTTGTATGTGGTCTTTATAGTCCAATCTGTTTAGGTATTTAAAAAGTTTCAGTCAATTGTCATTTGAACTCCAAATTCTAGAGCCAGCCTATCAGTCCGTCCTTAAGCCGCCCCTAAACAAATATAAGCAAAATTCAAGTTTTTCTGTCCAATGAAAAACATATCCTTTCTGTCCAGAGAAAAAAAGCAATTAAAAGTTGTTCATCAATTAAAGGTTTATAATCCAAGCTATTTCATCATCTCAATCAGTAATGCATGTATCTTCTATAGGGAAATAGCTCCACGACACAGTTCTAAAAATCAGTTAGTATTTGTATTCGTAATCCAGGCAGGCCAGTTTCAAAATAGCTTTATTGTCTCTGCCATACAGATAATCAGCCCAAAGGGCTTTTCCCACGTTTTCCCAGCTGCAGTCTTCAAAAGTGAAAATTTCTAAGGACACCAAAAGTTTTATCTGAATCTGGGCTTCAAGCCAAGTTTCCTTTAAGCATAATAGATTGTAGTGCCATGGTTCACCACTAGATGTCATTGGCGCCACTTTCCAGATTTTTAAATCCAAACTTATATTGCAAGCTTTTCAAGTCTCTTTTCTGAAAAAGTCTTTTAGTCCCCAAATTTCAAAGCTATATATCTGTATTGATTCCAAATTAATCTTGTAATTTTCTCTGTTTTCCTCCAAGCAATTAGTTCATCGCTTTTCTTTTTCTCAGGGAATAGGGCGGAAATTCCCTTTCCCTCTCTCATCGAGGGGAATTCTTTGCTTTGGATGGTTTTTTTCCAGGAAAAAGTCTTAAATTCATAAAGAGAGGATAAAGTCTCACCCAGTTTCATCCATGTTGCTCAAAAGTTGCTCATTAGTGCTTTATTTCTTCGGTTGTCAGCAGCTTCTGACTAGCCACACAAATGGATCAAACAGAAGGGCCACCGCTCCCTCCACGATCAACGAGGGTCTCCTCCTTTGTCACCTCTCCAGGACGACTTTTGACCCTTTTTAGGGTCCCGAGTGAGGCAAAATCGAACATGGAAGATGGAGGCCCATCTTCCTGTGTCCGTCACACCGCAACACCTAACCAGAAGCCTTTCATTTACTTTTTAATAAGTTAACCACTCAATGAATGATGAAATATTTTAGGTGACGAATTTATCATTGCAATCTTTGGAACATTTGTATTATACCAAGGTTGATTCTATGGCCATATATTTGTTAGCCTGTTTTAGAGGCACCAGCAATGTGGAATACTTTCATTGCAAAGCCTTCTTGGTAGTATATACTAAGAAATAACTTTCTTTTTAGCAAACCTCTTTTTTCCCCTGACTGAAATGCTGCCCTTAGTTTCCCATAAAGCATCAAAAGAAAATCCTGCTAGAAATATTCCATATCAGTGCACTCTTGGCAGTGAAGCACGGTAGCAAAGAAAGGCTTGTAAGGACTTTCATTGGTTCTTCAGTGATGTAGAAAAAGACCCTTTCTTGAACTCTACATTTGTACGTCTGTTCTAGAATGGAAGAAGAGAGGCTGTCCCTACAAAGAACTTTTCAAAGAGAGTTTTGATGCTGAATAAAATAAAATAAAAAATAGAATACTTTGCTTTGAGCCTAAATGCTCAAAGAAAAGACAGAGTGGACAAAACTACCCACAAATGAAGCTGATAGAAAACACACAGAAATACAGAAACAAAAGCCTGACCGGCCTGTCAAAGGTTTATAAAATCATCTATACTTCAGATGAATTCCACTGTAACCTTTCTTTATATGCTATCAAAGCTATTTTGTGAATTCCTAGAATTAATATATCATGATAGAACTTTTATATAATTATTTTCATTAATTGATAAGGAAACATTTAAATACAGACTTGGATCTAGATGAGTACATAGATATAACAGAATTGATAAAAACAGGTTTCCCTTCTTCAGACCTCTAAAAACCCTCCTGCTCCCCCCCAAATTTGTGAAGAGCAAGGCATATCTGATTAATATATTAATTTTTTATTGGAATTTTAGAATGAAGAGGATCTTGACTTTACCTAAGCAGTTTGTAGAGCACTTTATATTTTGATGTGAATATCCAAGTATAACTTCTGTCCTGGTTTGAAATCATATCCAGAGAGCACTTAGTAGTAGTTTAATATCAAACTGGAGAGATATTTCAATGGGATGCCATGTAGGTCAGTCCTGAGTATGGTGCTTTTCAACAGATTCATGAAGTTTTGAACTGGATGCTTATGAATTTGCAGAAAACTGTGTGAGATACCTAATATTCTAGAAGAAACAAAACTAAAAACACTCTTATTAAATTAGACAAGCCCATTAAAAATAATTAAACAGGGCTTAGCACAGATAAATACAGATTTATTCACTATTTACACACACACACACACACACACACACACACACATTTTAATGCTTAATTTTATTGATTAAATTGTACTGCCCACCCATCTCCGAGAGAGGACAGTTAAGAAGTGTGAAAAACAAAATAGACAAACAAATGAAGGAAAAGTGGATCTTGGAATTACAATAAATCACAACCTAAATATAAGTCAGTACTGTGATGTGAATGCTAAATCTGCACTTTTCAAATACATCAATATAAAAGGATATTTTCCAAATAATGGTAAGAGGGCATTTTATTTTATTCTGTATTACTAAGACATTATCTTAAATAAAGTGTCAAATTCAAGGCACTTCAATTTAATGAGAATTAAGAGAAACTAAAACTGGGGCAAGGAAAAGCAATAGGGTTGAGAAGGAATTGGAAACTAAATCTGAAAATACTAGGTGCGTTTTCCCTTAAAACTATTCAGCTAGTGGTAGTTAGGCTATGATTGGACTTCATTAAAGCTTGAAAGATTGTCACTCAGAAGATGGTAATAAGATCTCTTCTTTATAATTTTAAACTGCACCCAACAAAATAATGACCTTAAGTTATAAGAATGCAGATTCCAGCTGAATGCAAGAAACATTTCCTAACAATAAGAGTGATTAGTGACAGTGGAACCAATTATAGAAAAAAATTGGTGAGCCTCTCTCCTCTGGATATATTCAGGCAAGAAGATGAACTAAGACAGTTGTGTCACATCCATCACCACAGCAACCAATCACATCTTTCTTGCTTCCCTTTAAAAGAAGCCTGGGTAGCTGCAGTGCTATATATTTGTTGTTTAGGTGAGACTTTGTGCGCAGTTTTGAGATGGACTTAGTAAAGGTAGGTCATTTTAAATAGTTGATTTCATACAAATGCATGTCTTGCTTCATTTACAAATTGTAAATTATAAATTAAGATATGCCCAAGTAATTTAAATAGTTAAGTGGTGCAATTTAGATTTTAAAAACAAATATTTAAAGAATGTCAAGGATGTATCTATTTTGCCTGCTGATATTATGCAGAGTGACATATATTACAATTTGTTTTATTAATTTGCAAATGTGAACTAACAGCTGTGGAAGGTTATAAGCAATAAAATCAGCTACAAAGATGCACTTTATACTGAAGTATGTATGAGGGAGGTTAATTTTCTTTAATTACTTAGTTACAAATAGTTTTTAATATAAATACAACAATAATGGGTAAAATAGCTTGAAGTAGAAAGTTTACTTGTTTGCAAACAATTAAAAACAAAATGAAATCCTAATTCTACCACTTTATATACACATGCACATAGTATTATAGCCAACTGATTAATAATATGCAAGAGAAATAGAAATAGCCTTAGTTTCATTATTGTTTCTAAGTAATAACCTTATTTCAGTGTTACAATTGTTATAAAGGAACTTATGTAATAAATTGTTGGCAGAAGTTTTTAAACATATTTCTTTATGGAATCCTTGTTCTGAAAAATGACTTTTCAAGAAAATGAGAAAATAATGTGTGAAAGGTACAGCAGGGTTTTAAATTTGAATTGTGAATAGATTAGGCAATGGTAATAAACTTTCCCCCAGCATTTTCTGTCCAAAATTCATTAGGAAATTCTATTTTGCAATTTTGCCTAAAATAAATTATATTACTTGTACGGAAGCAACTATAATTAGTTAAGTGTAAAATTGAGTTGGGTTCAACTTTTGTGACTATATGAACAAATTTTCTTGATACTTAATATCTCTTTCAAAATCTGTTTAGTAATCTCTTTGATCCTATTGCTCCAGGCAATGTTTTTCCTTTCTGTTTCCCCCAAGTTTACCAAAAATAAGCATTTTTCTAGTCCATCAATTATGCTTATCATCTGTCTAAAATATGTAGTTTTGGTTACTGCAGATATGATTGCTGTATTGTTGAGATTGGACTGCTGATTGGTTCTTACTGCAATATAATACTTAGAGCAATCTTCAAATTTATAATTCAAAATCATTTTTCTATTCTATCTCAGTATCCAACTTTAAAAGCTGTACATTACCATTAGAGTATTGCGTTCGTTATTCTTATCTTTGTTGTGATGGAAATATCCTTATCCTTTATGATCTTGTCTAAATTTATTATTGCCTTCCTCCCTAGGATTACTCTTCTTTATCATCCATTTTTATTTATTAAACCTAAGAAAACAAAACTGCCTACCACCTTCACTTCCTCACCATCAGCTGTAAGTTCACTCACATGCTGGCTGACGTTATCTCTGCCTTCTTAATATTTAACTATAACCAGGATTTTTCATTTTAATTTACAATGAGCTCTTCTGAGTTACCTTAATATTCTGATAATAAAGTGATGTTTGCATATCTCAATTGTTAATATTTCAGCCTCCAAAGCTTCATCACTTTCAATCCTGCTTTTCAGCGAATAGTATTTGCTGAAGAAGTAAAATGCATTTAAGGACAATATGCATCCCTATTTCACACCTTTCCTCTTTGGAATGAAGTTGTTTCTCCAAATATCTTCTTTCAGTAGCTTCTTATTCCTTGAAAAAGTTCCTCAGATGGAATAATCAGTATTCTGGTACACTCATTAGCGTTTTATGTGTTAAAAACATTCAGATATAATATCCACTACCAAGTGAAGTAAAGTAGTGAGGTAATAGTCAGCAAAGCAAAGCAAAGGTAAATCCTCTTCTTTTATTTTAATATCTGATCTGATATCTGATCTGGTTTCCAATTTTTTTAAAACCTGCCTGTTCATTTGGCATTTCTTTCTTCATGTAGAACTCTATTTTTCTTTCATATATGACCCTAAATAAAATATGGAAGAATTAGTGCAGTAGTTCAGTCATTTGCTGATTCTCTTATGCCTGCGTACTTCCACCTATACATGATTTCTGCTGTCTCTAAACTATACAATCTTAATACATAAAGCAATCTTAAACTGCTGCTTCTTTTGTAACCTACTTCAGCAGCACCTGTCATACTTCACTTGTAGTGCAGTCAGTTCCTGAATATATTTTCTCTCTCGAGATGTTTCTTGTCATTCTAAATTCAGTTTGCAAAAGGTTTCTGTACAGTATTTCTATTTTTCTTTGACTTCATTTGTCCCCGTTACATCTGTTCTATGGTTATTGTTGAATATAACTTAGTTAATTTCAACATTGTTCAATTAGTAATCTCCATGTGAAGAATATACTGTTATGTTGCTTGAAACAGCTGTTGCCAGTAAAGAAAGAAGTGAATTCATAAAACTCTTATTAATCTTGTATCCTGAATTATTGTATTCATCTAATCCATATCTTCCTGTGATTCTGCTTCCCTCCCCCTAGATTTTGCATTCTAACTAGTCCTGATTATGTTTCTGGACATTGCATCTAGCATTTTCTGCAGTTTGTCAGAGAATTCCTCAACATCTTCCTATATTATGAATTTGTAGGTTTATATATAGTTGCATAAAATTGATACTTATTGAATATTCAGTCATTATAATAGATGGTTTATAGCCAAGCAAATACTTAGCAATGTTATTTTTTTAGTATTGTTACCACTTTATTCTGTCATATCTATCACTTGAATTATACATTTACTTATCACTATGTAAAAATTCTAATTTGATATTTCAAGTTTCAGTTGGTTCCCACTTCTGATTCTGTTCCCATCATGGAATCTTCTTCAAGATCTTGCATGGTGTTTGTGTAGTCTTACCTGTCGTTGTCACTTCTCTTTGTGTCTCCTCCAATTTTTTTTTAAATCTTGCTTTCTACACAGAGTTCAAGCTAAATCTGTTATTTAAAAATAAAAATCACCTCTTATTCCACCTAGTGAAATTTATTTCATTTAAATTTGTCAGAAAAAAATACTCCTTTATGTAATATTGTAATTGGGATTTTCTTGGGTACAATTACATCTGTATTATCAGTCTAGAGCAGAGTAGAGTAGAGTAGAGTAGAAGTTGGAAGGGATCTTGGAGGTTTTCTAGTCCAATCTGCTGCTCAGGCAGGAAAGCCTATACTATTACATACAAATGGTTGTCCAGTCTCTTCTTAAAAACTTCCAGTGTTGGAGCATTCACAACTTCTGGAGGCAAATTAATTGTTCTCACTGATTAATTGTTCTCACTGTCAGGGAATTTCTCCTTAGTTCTAGGTTGCTTCTCTCCTTGATTAGTTTCCATCCATTGTTTCCTATCCTGCCCTCAGGTATTTTGGAGAATAGCTTGACTCCCTCTTCTTTGTGGCAACCCCTGAGATAGTATTAAAATGCTGTTATAGAACTTGATGCCAAACACAGGAAAATCGGGAAGTCCGGGAAGTTCAAATGAACATAAAGATTTATTGTAAGCTCATGCTCTTTATACAAATCCCATTGTTATGGGTCTGGAAGAAATATAAACACCTCCTACACGACAAGATTCCCATCTGGACGATCCCCGGACACGCAATAGGGGATATAAACACATCCCAAGGGCAAGAAGTGGTACCCTACAGTAAACTTGTACTGGGAGAAGAAAATGGATTCTCCTTGAAACCCCAAGCAACGCTAGCGAACAAAGGAATAGGAAGTACTTGGCTTTCATATATACAACTGCAATCAAGGTGGCATAAAGATAAGAAGAAGGGTTTCTCCCAATGGACTCTGAAACCGAGCTAGTCAAGAACTGTATGATAAAGTGGGGACAAGACTTTGGGCATTCTATCACCATGGACACGTGGGAGAAAATCTGGGTGAGAAATGTAGAATTTACGAAATCGCAACACTTAAGGGAAAACTTCTACAAGATGTTCTATAGGTGGCACCTCGACCCGAAAAAACTATCACTCATCTATCCAGACTCCCAGCCCAAATGCTGGAGGTGTGGTGACGGGGAGGCTACCTACTTTCATGTATGGTGGACATGCAGAAAAATCAAAGCCTTCTGGAGGAAGATATGGTGGACACTCCAAACCATTTTCAAAAAGCGTATTGAATTTCTACCTCAGGTGTTTTTGTTAGGGATAACAAAGGACTGCACTACCTCAGAGACGAGCTTATTTCTGAACTTGATCACAGCAGCCAGATTGTTGGTGGGACAATACTGGAAGAACCCAGAAATACCGCCTATGGAAGAATGGACTGTGAAAGTAACAAATTTGGCGGAAATGGCGAAAATATCGGCATACTTGAAAGATCGCTCAAATGAACAATATTTGACAGACTGGAAACAGTGGATAGACTATATACAAGAGAAACACCAATCAAACAAAATGCACCTGGCGTTTAGTTGAGGCTCGACATAAAGAGGGAAGAATGTTCACCAAATCAAATGTTTACAAAGACTAACACCTAATGTTGAATGTCTATGTTATATGACGAAAGCCTCTTAATATGATCTTATACTTAATGTTAATTGCCTTAATAATGACAAAGCGGATTGAATTTCTGCCTCAGGTTATGAAACTTCTACCTCAGGATCCTTGGTTAGGGAATATAAAAGATTGCACTATTACTGAGACGAAGTTAATTCAGAAGCGCGAATGAACAATATGTGATAGACTAGATATAGTAGATAAACCATATACAAGATTTACCTCAGGTTATTAAACTTTTATCTCAGGATTTTTGGTTAGGGACCATAAAAGATTGTACTAATACTAAGATAAATAATATGTGATAGACTAGAAACTGTGGATAGACTATAGAAAAGAGAAACGCCAATCAAATAAATCGTAACAGGCGTATAGACGAGGCATGATGTGAGGAGTGTAAAATGTTTACCAAACCAGACGTTTACAAGGATTAATACTTAGCGATGTATACCAGGTGCTATGATGATCGATACATACTATGATTTTATGTTCAATGCTGACTGTTTTAATAAAAGAATTTATTTTAAAAAAAATAAGAATCTGAACTACGAAAGCAAATAGATGGTAGATAAGAGTCAATGGAATTCAAGGTGGGCTGGACCTAGATCTCTTGTGGGCACAAAGAGACTTGAGATTGATGACTCCTACCTCAGGCTCAGCCTGGTTATTTCCTTCATCTGATTACTTGTCTTGTGACTTAAGTATACAAAGACATCCATTGGAATGTTCTTTAATTTTACAAAACTTGCATTGATTCTATAGGTGTATCAATCTGTCTCAATATAATCTTCCTCTCAATTTCAAAAATCCAGGCAGAGACTTAACCAACTTTTCTTTAATGTTTTCTCCATGTTCTTGTGGAATTTCTCTAAATCTTAAACAAAATTCTTTTCTTCCAAGTTCCAATAATACCAAATTGTTCAAATCCTTCTATATCTCCCTATTTATAATTTCTGTTTTACTTTCCAAAACGTTGTAATTTGTTGTAAGTCTGCAGCCCCTTGTTCTACAGATCCTCCAAACTTTCTTAATTACTTTTTGATATTTTTTTATCTCTGCAAATACTTCTTCCACTTCTTAGCTGTTGAATCATGTTTTTACCAGTTTGGCAATGTTTCTTGTGGTTGCCATGGTGAGAATGTGAAAACATGTCAGTTACTATGTCAGCATAAAAGGCAGGCTTCTTTTAGTCCCAATTTGGTTCTCTTTGGTCACAATCAGATTGTCTAACCCATATTATTGCAGCCTCTTTTTTTTGTAAAATCCACAATTATTATCTTTATATATAAAACAGTCCACCTTTCCACAGAGTCTGATCTGTTAGTCTAATTACATTTACTATTTTCAAAAGACATTTTCATCAAAGAAAAAATTATTTCTTCTATTCTTAAAAATATCACTGTTCTTTTCTGTTTGATATTTATAATAATATAATATAATAATAATGAGGTATGAGAGTTATTACATGAAAAGCAAAAAGAATAAAATGCTTGAGAGGCAGATGAAATTGAGATGGAAGCCAGGTTCTGCATTTCAGCATAAGGTGGTCAAAATCCCACTTTTTTATTTTATTTGGATCTGCAATTAACATTGGCAGCTCATTTATTTTATCTGCTACAAAAATGTCAAACTTCTTGAATTCTGCGTGGTAATTCAATCTACTTTGTTCATGTTTTTAATTGGACAATTCAGAGATGTAGTAACGCTTTCTCTTTTCATCATAGGCTCTAGGATTAAATTGCCGGCTACTCTTATTGGTAGTATATGGAATCTGGTATTCTATGTCTAAAATAATTAAGGAACATAGCCTTAAGAGGCAAACTGTTGTGCTTCTCTCAGTCTTTGCCATGGAAATAACCATGGGTGCTTTAACTTGAATACTTTATCAAATACCTTTTAGATGGGATTTATTTCATCGCAGTGTTCAAAGTTTCTGTCCTTTTTGGTCTTTCAAAATATAGGAAAAACAGCTATTTAATAATGAATTACTAATACTTCTTTTTCTTGGTTTTTAAATTGAGTTATAGTGTCAAAGATTCCCTCCATTTAATATTCAAGATTTACACAACAGGACTCACTTCTTTACATATTTCCTCAAGAGATCTATATGTCTTCTTGAAGGTCTTTGCCCAGATGTCCCACAAAATTCAGTAAATTATCTCCTGCGTATAGAATATATTCTGCAAAAAAGATTTCCTAACATGAACATTTGTAACTTTTTAGTCCCAGGAAAACACCATCCTTTTCTTAGGCATTAATTTTTTCCTAGTTTTAATTTTGAGAATTAAGAACCATAACACAAGTATGACAGGTGTTATGTATTCTGCTTTTGCTTTATTACTATATGTTTTATTCCTTTAGTTTTTATGATTCATCTTTCAACTCTCATGCTATTGGCATCATGAAGCCTAGATTTTTTAAATAAAAAATTAGCATTTGATAAAATGACCTGAATTTTATAAGAACATAAGAAGACACTTGTTGGATATCCCAGTCCTCTGTGAATCTTCTAAGTAGTTCTCTTTTAAAATCATTTCAATTGGTGGCTATCATCCCATCTCCATGCACCAAATTTCAGAGTTTATCTGTCATTAAGTAAAGAACCATTGTACTTCATTTTCTTAATCACTGAAAATGGCCTGGTGCACCAGTTACGTCCTTACTTGGATCGGGAGTCTCTCCTTACAGTCACACATGCCCTTGTCACCTCGAGGATCGACTACTGCAACACTCTCTACATGGGGCTACCCTTGAAGAGTGTTCGGAGACTACAACTAGTGCAAAATGCAGCTGCGCGAGCAGTTGTGGGCCTTCCTCGTTGTGCCCACATTTCATCAACTCTCCGCATGCTGCATTGGTTGCCTATTGGTCTCCGAGCCCAATTCAAAGTGTTGGTTATTACCTATAAAGCCCTTCATGGCATGGGACCAGGATACTTATGGGACCGCCTTCTGCCACATACTTCTCTATGACCGGTGAGAGCGCACAGGGTCGGCCTCCTCCGGGTCCCGTCAGCGAAACAATGTCATCTGGCGGGCCCTAGGGGGAGGACTTTCTCTGTTGTGGCCCCCACCCTCTGGAACCAACTGCCTCCTGAAGTCCACGTTTCCCCGACTCTCCCGGCCTTCCGAAAGAATTTAAAAACCTACCTCTGCCGGCAGGCCTGGGGATGATTGTTGATTGTGGTGTGACTGATGAGTATGTATGGGGTTTTATTTTTAATGTTTTTTGTTCGGATTTAGTCAAAATTGTTTTATATATATGCTGTGAGCCGCTCCGAGTCCTCGGAGAGGAGCGGCATACAAATCCGAATAAAATAAAAAATAAATAAATAAATTTTCCAATTGATTTCCATCCCTTGCCTCACACTACTCCAAGTTGTTTTGTTTGTTTTGAATGTGAAGCTTCAGTCTAGTTATTTTTTTCCTTCCAGCTCAATAGACAAATTTTTAAGTAGAATCCATTCCCCAGTATGGTTTGCTTCCTTGCTGCAAATGTTCCTATTTGGGCTTGATTTTGCCACAGTTAGCCTTGTTACAATAATAAAACACTTTATATTGTTGACCTGTTCCATTGTACTAAATAGCCCCAATTTGTCCACTGGTTTGTTAATACAGTTATATGGTCTAATATTGTATGTCGTCATGTTGAAAGAATTGTGCTGCTTATCTTTTTGTTCCAAAGCTCAATGAAAAATACGTTATGAACATTAAAACTTAAAAATGCCATTAGATTGTCTATTTTCATTTGATTATGCCCATGTTATTGTTCTGTACTGAGGGCTTCATCCTTATTTTCATTTTGACAGCTATCCACATTATAAATTAGATGTCTAAAAACTTCTATTAACCAAGACCTACCTACCCATCTACCTCCCTCCCTCTGAATCTTCTGCTGTTTACAATTTTACACTTACATAGTACAATATACTGTTTAATAAGGTGACCAAATGTCCTCCTTTAGGGAGAACAGTCCTCCTTTTGTGAGTTCTGTCCTCCCTCGAAAAGTGTCCTCCTACATATCCTCCTTTTCGATATTTGAAGATTAATCTGCAGGGCTTTTTTTTTCTCATAGAACGCTCAGAATGACGTTCCGGCACCTTTTTTTGATTGTTTTGTTTTCAACTTTTTTTTCAAATTCAGCAGCTGTGCTGCTCCCCCTATTGGCTTTCGAAAGCCAATAGGAATTGCTGCTGAGTGCGCCAAAACACCCAGCCAGCAAACTTTGCACATACACCATCTCCTAGTTAGTCCCAAAGATACCTGGAGGAGAAAGGAGCAGTGACGCCACGATAACTTTCTCTTGATCTTTGGCTCTGCTAGGGCAATGATGGCTGTGGGCACAAGAGGCAGGGTGACGGGGCTGCTGCGGGTGGGGGTGTGAGAGGCGGCGGTGGCCGCCAGCCCCCCGTGCTATGGGAGCCACAGGGCCTGCTCTACACGGGGCTGCGCAGGGTGGGCGGTGGTGCTGGCAGGGCAGCTGCACGTGGGGTGTGTTGATGGCGGGCTGCCCCCCCCGGGGCCGGAGCCGGCACAGCTGGTGCTTTGGGAGCCGTGGGGCCCGCTCTACATTGCGGGGCAGCAGTGCTGGCGGGGCACCTGCCGGCGAGGATGCAGCATGTAAGCATAATTACAATATAAAATGTTATTGTTACAAATGTTTTTATTATGCATTTATCATATTATAGTGTGTTCTGTATTATTGTTGCAATGAATAAAATGTTTCTTTTATTTACGATATTTTTTTCTTCAATTTATTTGTGTCCTCCTTTTCATTGTAAAAAAGTTGGTCACCTTATGTTTAATGATGTGCATATAACATAAAATGTTTTTATAAAAACTCAACTTACGATTCCAATTAAGCCCACAAATCATGGGGCTTGTTAAATAGGTCATTACATGAAAAATCTAATTGTGTGACAATTTTTTTTTTGCAGCAGAAGCAGTCTTTAAGTGAATGTGGTGGTTGAAAAGTGGATGCTGCAGTTGTTTAAATGAATCACTGCAGTTGTGAAATGAATCCATTGTTTGCAATAGGTGTATTTTGCCCATTAAACGTTGGTTTCTGGCAAAACATTTCAAAAATCATGTTCACATGGTGACAGAGTGCTGCAAATGGCCGTAAATGTGGACCAGTTGCTGAGCACTAAAGTGCCAAAACATGACCATGGAATAGGGGGAGTAGGTGTCATGAACTTCACATCATTAGTCATAAGTACTTTCTTTTGGGTCTGTTGTAACTTTGAATAATTGCTAAATGACCATTCATTAAATGAAGACTAGGTATAGGTTTTTTTTTTTAATTTAGAAACCAGATGTGCACAGAATAGTTGATGGATGGAATATTCTTAATGTAGTTTATTCTTTTTCACTTCAAAAATTGAAATATATAGAAGCAAAGCAAATTACACATCATAATGTATTAAATGTACTTAATACACTGAAAGTTTATTGGAGGAACATTTATATTAAAGTGCCTTAAAGAAATCTCAAAATTTATTTTGAACCATTAGTTGATATCACCTGGTATTGGTAGCAAAAATGATAAATAACAAAAAGTATGAATTTGTCTCTGTTAAAGGGTAAGATTCTTGGAAAAGAACAACCATTTGGTGGATTTAGCAACAAAACTGAGCAGCATTCTATATATAAACCACTTAAAATTGATCATCTATGATTACTACCATTGAACAATCTGTATTACAAGAGAAACAACTATTAGCTTGGAATGTAAAATTAATTGAATGCAAAATTATGAAACAGATGGTAAACATTGTTATAGTTTGCTTTTTTCTGGGTTAAGGATAATATAAGGCAAACTATAATAATACTTAATTTATTTAATTATTACAACTTCACATAATGTTCTGCAGGATTTTTGTAAAGCATTTTGCCAAATAGTTCTGTAAGGGTAGTTTTATTGATTGTTCAAATCACAGAGACCAATTGAAATATTTAAATTTTTATATAGCCAAATAAAGAAAATCAGTAGAACTAAAAGATAGTGGAAAGTGGTTATGGAGAAAGAAAGGAAACATTTTTTCTTCTGAGCTCATTTAGTAAATGCTTGTGAAATAATATACTATGAAAAATGTAAAAATTATTCAACTAATGTAGTCGAATTGAGCAATCCAAAAGGAAACAATAGGTTATATTAATACAGCTTTTGTTGGTGTAGAAATTAAGCTACTGCTTTTTCATCAACTATTAATTTTCTACAAAATTAGTTCTGTATAAATAGCTTAGCAATAAAAGTCTATGATTCATCTGGGGAATCTTATTTAAAGGTAGAATGTTAAAGTTCTGAGAAAATTGGTAAAGCCACACAAATGAACAATTCAGTAGCGAGAAAAGAAAGTTATTATGGAAGGACAAAGAAAATTTTCCCTGGTTAGACTGTTCCACATAGAGAGCTTAAACTGCAATGTGTGGCTACAATGTCAGAAGCACGTTTAGTAATTAAAACATAATCATGCTGCTCTGCTCAATATGACTTTCCATTCTAGGAAATGAGTGAGTTTTGTCTACTGAAAGGAGTCTATTATCTCCTAGCAACCTTTATAGCTAGATGGGAATGAAGATTGAGGCTTGGGGAGAAAGAGAGGGATGAGCATCTCTGCTTTTTACTCCATTCTCCACTTGTTTTTGTTTGGAGTAATTGAAATTCCGGATCATAAATAACTCAGAAAAATGGTAAGGTTGACACGCAAGAAAAATACAAGTCAAAATAGCATCAGTCTCCTAATTTTTCTATCATATTTGTTGTGATTTCCTTAATCATACTGCGTCAGGATTTTATCTTCTTAATATTAGGCTTGCTCATCATTTGATAAGAATGCACCTGTGTTGAAATATTTGCACTATAAGAGGAACTCTAGTCCAGGGCTTTTCACCCTTTTCACCCATTGTACCACTTTTCGGATACGGCAATATCCGAGTACCACCAGTCGCCTAGCAAGCTGTCGGAAACTTAATGACCAAAAAAAAAAAAAAAAAAGGAAAAAGGAAAAAAGTGATGAAGTATAGGTAGTCCTTGACTTACAACAGTTCGCTTAGTGACTGTTTGAAGTTACAATGGTACTGAAAAAAGTGCCCCCCAAGCCACAGCCAAGCAAGACACCTGCCTGCCCACCTGGTGTCGCTCTTCCTTCTGTCCGAGGTTTCCATTGTTGTGAGTATTTTTGTTGAGGATTGGCAGTGGGGATGGGGTGGGGAGTGTTTGGTTTTTATTCCCCCCGCCTTCTGGGTGGTTGCAGCAGGTTTTGGTCACTTCACATGACCCTGGGACACTGTGACCGTCATAAATATGAATCAAGTTGCCACACATCTGAATGTAAATCACAAGACCCTGGAGATAAGGCAACATTCCAGCTGAGTGGTGCTTCTTCAGGGCTCAGCAGAAGTGCCAGGATCAGCGCCGAGCTCCAGCTGGAGCCTGGCGCTGATCCTGGCGCTTCCACTGAGCCCTGACAGTCCCAAAGAAGTGCCGATCAGCTGGAAAGCGGCACTGATCCTGGCGCTTCTGCTGAGCCCTGACAGCCCTGCTGCTCCAGCCATCTCTCACTCAGGCTTGTGCAGTGCTGCCACTGGTTCAGCTCATTCCCCTCCCCCGCTACCACTTTTCTAGGATGGTCGCATACCACCTGCCAGGTGCCAATGTACCACAGGTGGTACCCGTACCACTGGTTGAAAAGCCCTGCTCTAGTAGATCAGATAATAGAGAATCAACCACGGCCAAATCAAATGCCTCCAGAAAAAATGGGGCAGGAGAATGAATATTTAACTCAGTTAATATTTAACTCACTCGGTAAACAATTGAAGCTGTGAGGTGAACCTGAACATGACTCTTCCTATTCTTTATCCAGCCCCTCAACCACTATACTTTCTTGCTCTTGAGCTAAGAGGGACTGCCCCAAATTCTCCCAGGGAACTTCCATGTCTGAGGGGAACTGGAATTTGGCCGGGGGCTAAAAGAGATTTATTGATCCAAAGTCAGCCAATGGGCTTCTGTCGTGAGAGGAGGAATTGAACCCAAGCTCCCCATTTCTTATGTATCCTACATCATTAGTTCTGATGTCAGCATAACAATAGCATTTAGGCTTACATACTGCCCCATAATGCATTATAGCACTCTCTGGGTACAGTTTACAAGATAGAAGCATTATTTGCATATTGCCCTCAACAGTCTGGGTCTTCATTTTACCGACTTTGGAAGGATGGAAAT
Organism: Bothrops alternatus; assembly: GCA_034064705.1. NCBI lineage: Eukaryota > Metazoa > Chordata > Lepidosauria > Squamata > Viperidae > Bothrops > Bothrops alternatus. Next base: position 1,200,502 of record JARGCV010000179.1, on the reverse strand, counting down.
CTGAGTCAACCTTAAGACCTGTTGGGATCAAACTCCAGGCTGTTGACAGAGTTTGTCTTCAATTCTGCACTTTAACCACTGCACCGCCATGCTTTGCTTTGAAATATCAATGTACTCTATGGCTTGACGTTAGTAGTTCCAACCTTGGCAATTTTAAGATGAGTGAAGTCCCATTTTATTCATGTATTTTTAAAAGTTTTCTTTGTTAAGAGTCAAAGTATAGGGCTTGTCATATGACTTAAAAAGCATACTGGAAAATATCAAATTATTCTTTCAATAGAGAATTTCCTGGCACTAGTCAGGGCACAACAAAAATTCTGCTCTACTTCTATATTTTCTTTTACATGGTTATATGACTACATACACAGAAAATCTACTCTGCGGTTAGATCTAAGGCAGTAAGAATAAATTTAGTTAATGAAATGAGCTGTAAGTCTAATAATAATAGTGTGTTGCAATGATTTAATTGATGGATCAGCATTTGTTGTTTCTAAGTGGGAGAAAAACATAATTTCAAAATAGAAAACATTTGAAGGTACAGGAAGGAAATTAAAAGGGGAAAAGAATATTCTATTTATTTAGTGTACAGGTTGAATTCAATCCATTTACTGAAATAATTACAATTTTAGAATATGGCATTCACTTGTTTATCGTTGTACCTATTAGGTGGCTAATTTATGATATGAACAAAGTATGTATTGCAGTTGCTATAATAAGTAGTGAATTTGAAAATAGGCAATCCAAATTCTGGTAGCCAGCTATAAATTTTAGACAGATCTGAGACAAATTTCTATGTCTTCTGTCATTTCAAAGAAGGAATTAGTTTAGGGGAGAAAGCAAAATATTAAAATTCTGAGAAGCAGTGCTGAAGTGGCCCTGTGTTTTGTGTTTCAGCGATGTGCGTACTGCAAGCACCTTGGAGCCACTATCAAATGCTGTGAAGAGGAATGCACCCACATATATCATTACCCGTGTGCTGCTGGAGCAGGCGCATTTCAGGACTTTAATAACTTTACCCTTCTTTGTCCAGATCATATTGACCAGGCTCCACGAAGATGTAAGTAACCCTGTGGTGGGATTCAAATATGTGAACAACCGGTTTTCTGTGTGAATGCCACTTCCGGATACCATTCTGGGCCTGGGTAACAAAAAATTAGCTACCGAAGTGGTGTGAACCGGCTGAATCCCACCACTGAAGTAACACTATTATAAAAGAACTTCCTAATCAGATGTTTGTTTAATTATTTCAAACCTCTATGGATTTGATTGGATATTATTTGTGCAGATTGGTTTGGCTCCCTGGCTGTTGTTTTCCTATCATTGATTTAAAAAAAAAAGTTGTAATTGGTTGCGCGATGGGCAGCTATACAAATCAAAGGAATAAATTAAAAAATAAAAGGAATTGGAGTAGGTAGATCTGCCCAGTAAGAAGGATTATAAGCAAGGAAATGGCGCAAAATTATTTTTTCTTCTCTACTATCTAGTAGCTGTTCAAATTAAATGTTGAGAAACGACAGAAGTCAGATTGCCTTATTATCAGCTAATTTGAGATCAATTTGGTCTGCTCTCTCATCTTGCAGCATCTTTTTTGAAATATAAATGGCTGTTCCTGGTACACTCTTCTTTTTTAGTAGTGGCAATAATCTCACTAGCACCTGTTTTAATTTTAAAAACTATAATCTGTATATAATAACAAACTCATATGGACATTAAATGTTTTATTTTCTGGGTCCATTTTTTCATAATGTTGTGTGCATAACTCTTATTTAACACTTGAATAAAATTTATAGAATTTTTAAAAAAATATCTAGCTTTTTCATCTTTTGAAGGTTATTTCCTCTATAAAATAACACAGAATTCTTCTATTAATTTTTAGCTAAGGAAGAAGCTAACTGTGCAGTGTGTGACAGCCCTGGAGACCTGTTAGATCAACTTTTTTGTACAACCTGTGGCCAGCATTATCATGGAATGTGCCTGGATATACAAGTGACCCCTATCAAACGGGCAGGTTGGCAGTGTCCTGATTGTAAAGTGTGCCAGAACTGCAAGTAAGCAAAACTGGAATATAAAGTGCTAAAGCACTGGTACCTCATTTTAAATTATTGTAAGTAATCCTTCTTAGTGACCACAGCTGGGACTAGAAACTCTTCAACTAAGTCCTGCAGTCACTAAGTGGAAAATTGTGATCATGATAGCCTCATCACTTCTGCTTTATCGTTAAGTGATATATATAATTAAGTGGAATACCACACGATCATGACTTACAATTTTATTTCCGTGTTCTCCATGAACTCTGATTAGTTAGTGCTAAGCAATTAGAAAGCACACAAATGCTAATCATTTGTGATTATGGGAAGTTGTGAGGGTCATATGTTTTTGCACCCTTGTAACGTCAAACCATTACTAAATAAGGCAGTTGGTAAGCGAGGTTTGCCTGTAGTGTTATGAAAAGATGAAGTAAAACCTATGAATTTATTTTTCTGTTGGGTTCATTAGAAGATAGGTTGTTGTGGATATGACATTGTCAACAAATGATGCTTGCTTTACTGTATTTGCTTTACTACAAATAGGTTTGCTCCTAGAAATTTTGATTGTTCCGCCATTTTTGCTTACCTGTGATGATTTCTCTTCTAAAACAATCTTCTCTAGATGAGGTCTGTGACCTATGAAGAATGGAGAAAATAATCTTTGGGGCATGTTTTTCAATAGAGTTAGAAATCCCTAGTGTAGTTTTAGATAAAATGCTGAACATAATATAAAACAAAATGCATTCCCAACTTTTTACACTGTGTTTGCTACTCACTGTGTCCATGTCAGTTTCAGAATCAAGGCAAATCTGTATAATACTCCACAATTTCTTTAACCACTGTTGATTTTATTACTTTTTAAATCTTGTTTCATATTACTATGTTCTGAGGAGACCTGATAACATAAAATTGCTTAATATTTGTGAGGCCACATACACACATGCATCATGAATATAATATGCTTTAGGAATGTGCACTGTTTCTTATACTTAAAGATGAAATGGTATATCCATTAGAAAAGGGTTGATACTGTGACATTAATCACAGACATTGTGTTTCAGTGAGACTCTAGCATTTCATTAGCCTACTTGCCTGCTCTTGCTGTTATATTCATCTGTCTTGCTTCAGACTTTAAAGAATTTTATCTTTTGATCCAATCTAACTTAAATTATGGATCTATCCCTTAGGCAGTCTGGAGAAGACAACAAAATGCTTGTATGCGATACATGTGACAAAGGGTATCATACTTTTTGTTTACAACCAGTTATGGATTCTGTACCAACAAATGGGTGGAAATGCAAAGTAAGTTTAAATTCAATTTCCTAAATTTAGAGTTTGTGTGAAATTGAAATGTAAGTTGATTTTAAAAGTAATATTCAAGAAGGCTGATAGGAGTGATGTTCTTCTTTAGGGCCTTTTTTTTTGAAGAACTGCTGCTTGCTCAAATGACAGAATGGGATTTTATTTACATTTTTAATTATTGGCTGTTATTACTACCATTATATTATATTTCAAACTGCCCAGGCATCTTTTGAGCAGGTGGCAGATATGTAGTTATATAAATAAACTTTAATAATGTAAAGATATCATTTAAAAGATATAAATTGCTGAACCAGGGGCAATTTAAAAATGTTCTATATAAGCTGCATTGTTAGTTGATTGAAGCTTCTGAGTTAACTGATGTTTTGATACATAAAATAATGTGGCTAAAAAAAACCCTCAATTTTTTGGACTTCCAGAACTGCAGGGTATGTGCAGAATGTGGCACACGGATCAGTAGCCAATGGCATTACAACTGCCTTATGTGTGACAATTGTTACCGTCAACAAGACAACCTGCCTTGCCCTTTCTGTGAAAAATCCCCCTATCCAAACTTGCAAAAAGAAAGGTTGCACTGTCATATGTGTAAAAGGTGAGAAATGTTTTTTTATTCTACCTTAATTTAATCCTCTACTTGTTAATGGTTTCCAAATCATTTCAAGAAGAATATATCAATATTACTTTTCTTTGGTACTTGTTTGTTTGTTTATTTATTTATTTAAATTTATATGCCGCCCTTCTCCCCAGACTCAGGGCGGCTCACAACAACAACACAATTAAAAACACAATTAAATTAAAAATTTAAAAATTAGTTTCATTCACACAACATACAAACACATTCAGCTCACAGTTGTTGATGGAGGGACACTTCTAGGGCCGGGGGCAGAGCACAGCTCATACGCCCCAAGCCTGTCGGCATAGATGCGTCTTCAGCTGTTTCTGGAAAGCTAGGAGGGAGGGAGCAGTACGAACCTCTGAGGGAAGCTGGTTCCAGAGGGCTGGGGCAGCAACAGAGAATTGTTGCATCCACTACTGATCTTTCTGAAAATTTAGCTTAATTTCTCACAGAATAGTAATATGCGCAAGAACTGAGGCTAATTGGCTATGAGACTCAATTCTCAAATTCTCTCACCAACTTCTGTAGAATCATATATCATGTCCTATAAAGGTTTGACTAAGAAGTGTGGTCGGCTTGTTACCATTTATAATGGAACTTATTTCTTGTTAAGAAATTATATGTAAGCATACACAATACTCTTTTTTTCTTCATTAGTGAGCATGGCATATTACACTAATTATCCAAGTAAAACAATAAATATTAAAACGCCCAACTTGAAATGGTCCAAAATGTTGAAAAGACCTTTTTATCCCACTGGAAATTATATTAGTGGAAGAAATTAACACGTTAATCTGAATTCTAAACCTATTATTCCCTGCAGATGGATACACATAGGATGTGATAAGCCTCATGACAATGAATTGGATATTCATTTTAAAGAATATATCTGCAGTCTTTGCAAACATGCAGACATAGATCAAGAACATACACAAATGTGTGACATGATGGAGACTGAACAACTTTTGCCTGAAGTTGACACAGGTACTGGCCACCTCTTCTTTTATCTCTTTGTGCCTCTTGTTGTTTCTTCACCTGAAATCTGCCTATTTCTTCCTTTTCCAGATTATTCCTGCAATAAAGCACAGTTATTTTTTAAAGTCTATATTGCTGAAATGGCTTGATACAATTTTCCAGAAAGACCTCCAAATTTTACTGTGACTACATCTCATATTTCATTTTCCTTCCCGCTGTTTAACTCAAATAGGAACCATTCCTAACTCTTTACAATGTACAAACCTACAATGTACAAACCTAATATAGAAACACTATTCAGAGTAGAATGGTATTTGTTACCCAAGGTTTTCCGCATGAGTTGAATGAGAAAAATAATTAAATGTACAAGCTTGATAATGCCTTTGCTTTTTTATATCTATGCACATGAAATAGAAATGGAAAATATAGGTTCAGGAGACATAGGAAACAAGAAACCGCTAGTATCTGAAGGTGGCCTTGATCAAGAATTGATGGTTGAGTCTTCTACAGATGATAAGGACGCCCTTTCTTTGACAGCAGAAGATCATATATGTATGTATATAAAATTCAATCAGTACTCTAAAGTATTTAGAAAATGTAACAAAATGCATTTGAGCAGTGCATTTTGTGTTTACAATAATAAGGGTTTTAGAATAGATAGTTCCTAAAGGTTATAGAAGAAATAGAACTCTGTTCTGTATAGATATTCACCCGGCAATCTTCTGATGAAATATATAATAAAACAACAATTCTTTATTACAAAGACCAGAGATAAAATGTATAACTGAAAGAAATACAAAACAGAAAAACAGACAGCTTTTAGTCAGTGGAGTTAGTAACTTATTTCTGGTCTTCTTTTCTTCAGATTGAATTTTTTCTGTTTGTTGTTCTCACTGTATAAGAGACTCATTATCTAGGGGGCATGATAGTTTTCTAAACTATTCTTTTTTTGCTTGGTTGAATAATTTAAAAGTATCTTACATTATCATTTTATTGATTTTGTAATAATGATATATGTATTTGTGAATGAATAGCATTGCATAATTTTGTAAAATAATTATTCAGTATTAGAATTAAAGCAGAACTTTTAAAAAGTGAGAATATTTTTATAGACAGAGAAAATTCAGTAAGACCTTTAAGAAACTCGCATTTCTTAAATTATGTCAGTTTATGTAATACAAATCTGAAATGTCACAATTTAGTTAAAACTGTCCGAATAAACAAATAGGTTCTTACCCAGATCTGCTTCTGAGCAAGGTAGATTAATTAATGACTAAATAAACTAATACTGAAATAAAATACTTTATAAGTATGAGTTTCAGCTTATAAACTCTGTAAGATCACTTGAGTAACAATAGCAATAGCATTTAGTGGCTAAATTATTAACTGGTCCATAGCACTTTACAGTGCTCTCTGGGCAGTTTACAGTATAGCATAATTTGCATATGGGGTCTGACAATTTGGGTGCTCATTTTACCGACCTCGAAAGAATGGAAGGCTGACTCAATTTTGAGTCTTTTCATGATCAAACTCCTGGCTGTGGGCACAGTTTGCCTGCAGTACTTCACATTAACCACTGCACTACCAGGGCTCCCCTTGAATGTCAGCTAATTGTTTGTCATGATACATAAATTATTTTGTAAACTATGATAATTTAAAAATCCATCAGATTTAATACAAGTGTGACAATTTAAACAAAAGGCACTTATCTATTTATCTAATCATAGATGAAATATTCTTAAAAATATAATTTCTAGTTTGATAAATTTGATATTAACTTTATAAATGTTCTGGACCAATAAGAATAAAAATATAATATTTATATTATGAGATCCAGTTTGCTGTAGCAGTTAAGGCACTGGTTAGAAACCAGGATATTTTGATTTTAATCCCAGCTTGTGCACAAAGCCAGCTGGGTGATTTGGACCAATCAGTCCTAAAAAGCAGGCAATGGAAAACCACTTCTGAAATCCTGCCAAGAAAACTACAAGTCAGCAATAACTCAAAGACATATATTATTCTGTTCTGTTCTATTATTATTCTATTCTATTCTATTCTATTTCTATTCTATTCTATTTCTATTCTATTCATATATTCTTATATTCTTATACAGGTAGTTCTCGACTTACAACCATTCATTTAGTTACTGTTTGAAGTTATAACAGCACTGAAAAATGACTAATGACAGTTTTTAACAGTTATGACTGTTGCAGCATCTCCATGGTTACATGATCAAAGTTCATATGCTTGACAACTGACTCATATTTATGATGGTTGCAGAGTCCCAGGGTCATATGATCCCCTTTTGCAATCTTCTAATAGGCAAAGTCATTGGGGAAGCCAGATTCATTTAACAACCGTGTTACTAGCTTAGCCCCTATAATGATTTACTTAATACTTGTGACAAGGTCATGAAATGGTATAAAACTCACTTAGCATCTGTCTTGTTTACAAACAGAAATTTTGGGCTCAACTGTGATCGTAAGTCAAGAACTACCTTTATAAGTAAGGTGTGGACATGATATAAATATATATAATTATTTTATGGCGATAGAAAATGTCCCCCCTTTTATAACGGTAAAACTCTGGGCTGTTTAACTGACTGGACATATATTTGGTACCTAAAAATAAAAGATATTTCTTATGTGGTATCTAGATTGTGGATTTTTAATTTCAAGTTGCAACAAGCTAATTTCTAGTTGGGTTAGATAAATATGTGAAAGGATAGGTTTATTAATAATTAGCAGCAGGATGCTAACTGTGACCATTTTTTTGTACAGTGTTACAGAACTAAAATTCAGAATTAAAAAACAGTCTGTAGACATTTAGCGGCTTGCACTTTCAAGATTTAAAGGGGGGGGAAAGTATTTTTGAAAGGATGTTGCTTTCTATAGCAGTACCATTGTATGAGACTAAAATACAATATCCTCATTTGATCAGGCCTCTCATTAGATGAAAAGAAATGTGAACTGGAGACACAGGTTTCCAGTCATTTTGATACAGAAGAAGGGGAAACATCTGTTAAAAATACTCCTGCACCTGATAGTAATCTCTCTGATAAAAAGAGGGAAACTTCAGAAAATATTCCAGAAATAACACAGCCAGAACTGGATAAACAAGCTGAAGAAACAAAACCATCACAGACAAGCACTGAGTTGGTGGAAGTGCCCCAAGAGGAATGTCAGCTTCTTCAGATGGAACCAGAGAATATATCCAAGATACCTGAAACTTTAATTTTGGTCAGTAAAGAACCAATCTCCAGTCCAAAGGAAGAACAGTCTGAAGCAGTGGTCGTTCTAGAAAATACAAATGGAAGAGACACTCCTGAAGTGTCATCTCTTCCTCAAAGTGAAAGTTGTGCAACTGAGAGTTGCCAGTTGGCAGGCAAATCTTCAGAATCATCACCTGAGATATTTTCCCCATGTCCATCATCTGTTAAAATAAGCAAATGTATTGATGTATCTTCTTTGCCAACATCTTCGCTAGAGCCAAGTGCATCCCAGGAGATGTTGCGATGTCATATGTCATCATTAGAATCTGCTGCTGTTCTTCCATCCACATTTGTATCACTCACTCCAAAAATTGGAATGGGAAAACCTGCTATCACCAAAAGAAAGTTTTCTCCCGGCAGACCAAGGTCAAGACAGGTAAGCATGTTTGCTAAAACTCATTGCATAAAACTAATACAGGTAGTCCTTGACTTCGTTTAGTGACTGTTCGAAGTTATAGCGGTACTGAAAAAAAATGACTTATGACTGTTTTTCACATTTACAGTCGTTGCAGCATCCCCGCAGTCATGTGATCAAAAGTCAAACTTGATAATTCGTTCATATTTATGATGGTTGCTGTATCGTGGAGTCATGTGATTACCTTTTGTGATCTAACAAGCAAAGTTAGAATAGAGCAAAACTCACTTAATAAGGCTCAATTGTGACTGTAAGTCAGGGACTACCTATAACAGTGGTGGCGAACCTATGGCATGCGTGCCAGAGGCGGCACTCGGAGCCCTCTCTGTGGGCACACGCACCCTCGTCCCAGCCCCGCCTCCTCCCATGGCCTCCTCCTCCACAGCAGCCCCCCGGAGGAGAGTTGTCCCCGGGCGCAGCCCATGCAAAGCAGCACAGCCAAGTACATGGTAACCGGGCAGCGGGAACAAGACTCCACCCTTGCGTCTCATTGCATGCAGATGATGCAGGGCACGGTGGAGGGCATGGCCACCATGGCGCTGCTGGGCTGCCTGGGTGATTTGTGGCGGGCCATGGAGGTGGTGGGTGGCCCAGCAGGCAGGGCGGAGCAGGGATGGGGGGGCGGTTTTTGGGCACTCGGTCTCTAAAAGGTTCGCCATCACTGACCTATAATAATCATTATTTTGAGTATGCCTCCCAAACTTTTTACTATGACTTATAATTTCATTGCTATATATTTTTGTTTTGTTTATTGCTTTTAATTTTGTAAGCCACCCACATTTACCTTGTGGAGGGATGGGCGGCAAATAAATTTAAGAATAAAAATAAAATAAATTGATATTATTAATGTTGGTTATCTTTGAAAGAGGGATTGTGGCATTTGAGTATGTTACTATACCAATAATTATCAAGGAATATTTATAATAATAAATGGAAAAAATCTCTAAGCTAATAGCATTTTGAAAAAGTCTAATCACCAAAATTAAAAACTGCTTTTAATTCAGATCTGAAAACACAGTAAATGAATCACATCGTTTTTTCTAATGCTGTTTCTCTTAGTGTATTAGGGATAATTATTATTTACTGGTTTTGCTAAAAGCTTTTTATATTGGTTTTTTTGCATGGGTTTTTTTCCCAACAGAAAGCATATTTTTCAGTATTTTTTTTGTTGTTTAGGCTGCTTCAGTATATAGAGCAAACCTTTATTTCTTGCAGATAGTAGAGAGCTATGATCACAAAGATATGTAATACATCTTATTTAACTCTCTTCTTTAAATCCATCACCTTGCTTGTGAAGATAAATTATTTCACTAGTAATTTGGTGAATTTATTCATACTTTTTACATTCTACTAAATTTTATTTTGTTATTTTTATAATTTACTGTCAGTGAGCTCCAGGCATTAAACTAAATGACCATAAATATGTTATAACATAATGCTTCAACTACACTTAACTGTTTTTTCCTACTTATACTTTATAAAGAGGTTACTATTCCATTATTTCTTAACATTAAGGTATGTCTATTGTAGTATCTATGAATTGCAGTTTAATTCCTTTTTATTCCATGCCAGGCCAGATACTATCCTAATATAGACACATATCTGAATTGTCTATCAAGCAAGATTATTGTACCAAATAAAGCTTAGAATATTTACAACATTAAAATCTTGCTTCTTTCATTTTGGTGGTATTTCATCAGACTATAGAAGCTCATTCTAAATAATATCTTAAAAAGCATAATATAATTAACTCATTAAATGATATCATTTGCTTTTGAATGCGTGGTTCTAAAAAGAGCGCTCTTTTCTGAAAATCTTAAAGGCTGAGTGGAATCCATCTCCTGATCAGGCCTGAATAATAGCGTTGGCTATGTGTAAAGCACAGACTCAAGGAACACATTAAATTTTCTGTATGAAATGAAAGCAAACTAACAGTGATGGAAATGGTGGAAGGGGCAGCTCTCCCTTAGATATAGAAGAGATTGCTATATTGTAGAGACAGGTATCCACCCTGTGCTTGTACCTAAGCCAAAGAAGAAGGTAGACAGCCAGAAAAGGAGCTAGGCTTGGGTACTTGGGCCAGTATTATTATAGAAATGTTGAAGCAACAGTAAGAGGAAAATCTTTGATTAATCTTTGATTAATTAAAAAAAGAGGAAGAAGAGTGGCTTTGGAGGGAAACAGAGAAGAAAGATAGGCTAGGAGGGCAAAAGAGCCAAGAACCACACAGGTCCCTAGACCAGGGGTCCCCAACCAGTACCGGGCTGTGGCATGCCAGCAACCGGTCCGCACAAACAAGCAAAGCCCCATCCACGAGATGCAGGCAACACACAAAACCACGCCCCCTCCAGTCCACGGAAAAACCTCTCTCCACGCAACTGGTCCCTGGTGCCCAAAAGGTTGGGGACCTCTAACCTAGACAACACATGCAAGAACTCACATACTCAGAAACTGTTACTTACTACTCACCACTTTTCTCCACAGCTGCTATTGTTTCTCCTCCTTGTGAGTGCTGCAAGAGAAAACCATCCCTTTCTGGCTGCTTTCTGTTGTTTACTTACACACACACAAACTTGTATTAAGTCTCATAAATTTTTGTAAGAAACAATTATTTTAAAGAAGATTTCTGCCAAAGTTGGAGTTAGGGGATAATACATTTGTGTGTTCCTTGTGACAACTCTGAATTTGGCTTTCTAGCTTAATGTGAGGGATGGATTCTTGCATATGAAAGTTATATAGAGTACAAGAAACATCTATATTGAATGAATGTTTTGAAAATATATGAATGCAATCCTTATTTCTGAATGGTGTGTAACAAAATATATTGCTTACTTTTAAGATATGTAAGAAAGTAGATATGATTGTTATCGATTTTATTTGATATATAAGTTACATATTATTAAAAATAGTGCTTAGACCACATACCGCTCAGAGATATCTAAACTGATCTCTTGTCTTTCATGTTCATATTTCAGCTTTTATTTTAAATGCTGTTTTGTCTGCTGTACTTAATATTTCTGGTTAATGATTTTGTTTCAAGTGATCTAATCTACTGTCTCCAATTTGCAGTCTGATTTTAAGAGTATTAAAGATCTTTATATAACAATTGGCAAAATATCCCCAAACTGTAACATCTTGTAAAAATCAAAGTTATAACTAAAGATAAATTGCATCTTTTTATTGTCCAATAGCTTTTTATTTTCCTATCAATGTTTTTATATTTTTATCTTCAACCACATTTCTATCTTCATTGCAACATGATCTTCATTTATAGATGTAAATGCTTTATACATTTATTTTCTTCTCTTACATATTTAGGGTATTTGGAATAGCCATAATACAGCAAGCCCACCTTCTTGGTCCCCCGACATTTCAGAAGGTCGAGAAACATTTAAATCTAGACAACTACCAGGAAGTGCTATTTGGACCATCAAAGTGGTAATTAATTTTCACTTAACTTTATTGCAGTCATTCACCAGAATAGGTAGTCCTTCACTTACAACAATTTGTTTAGTGACTGTTCAGAGTTACAGTGGCACTGAAAAAAAGTGACATGACGTATAAAACTGTGGCCGCATCCCCATGGTCATGTGGATGATCAAAATTTGAATGCTTGGCAACTGACATAAATTTCTGACAGTTGCAGTGTCCTAAGGACATATGATCACCTTTTTGTGAACTTCTGACAAGCAAAGTCAATGCTTGAGTTACATGTAGTGAACTACTGCCTATCAGCTGTATATTTACGGTAGTTGTTAATTTGTAAGGACTAATTCAGTGGTTCTATATTTAAATAGGGTCGTGGATCAGGATTTCCTGGGAAGCGGAGACCACGAGGCGCAGGACTTTCTGGAAGAGGTGGGCGTGGGAGATCAAAATTGAAGAATGGAATTGGATCAATTCTTGCACCAGGGGTAAGAATCTATGACACAGCGTCTTAAGTTAATTAGCCCAAGCAAAGAGTGCTAAAAGTCATTGCTGACTTTTCATAAAATAGTTTTTGACATAATACAAAATGTCATAAAAATATTTCCTGTGCTGATGTTTGACTGTGCTATGCAATTCAACATGGACTGTTTTCAAGGCAGATACATCTCTGAATGTATCCCAACTTTTCCACTGAGACCAGTACATTAAAAGCTCTATCATTGTTGAAAGCAGTGAGGAAGAAGAAAGAAGTATCTTTGGAAGGATAAGCCATGGGCCATAAACTGTCTAGTATATAAAATTGTGGAAGGGCTGCATATGGTGTTTCGTTTTCTTCAGTGAAAGACGGATGCAATATTTCAAATGCTCATGGCTTATTTGTATACATTTCAAATAATTTATGGTCTATGTGTAACAGTTAAAAACTGTTACTAAATTATTACAGTATCTCATTTAATTCTTCTGTTCCATTTTGCAGGTCACAGATGTAGATAACTCATCCAGCAAAGATGAAGAAGAAAACTCCATGCATAATACTGTTGTCCTGTTCTCTAGCAGTGACAAATTTACTTTACATCAGGTTGCAATACTTAGATGTACTTTGTTACTTTCTGTGGAAATCTGTCTGTCTGTCTGTCTGTCTATCTATTTATCTGTCTGTCTGTCTACCTACCTACCTACCTACCTACCTATCTACCATGTTTCTCCAAAAGTAAGCCCCAGCTGATTTTTGGGGGGTGGGCCTAATATAAGCCCTCCTCCCAAAAGTAAGTCCTACTTAAGGGCCTGCACGGATGGCCTTCCTGTGATGAGGTGAAGCTGATGGGGAAGGAGGGATCCTTACCGCCACCCAGGTTGTTCCACAGCCTCATGGCAGCAGCTTTGGGCAGGAGGCGGCAAATGGCCGTTTTTGGCGTGACGTGGCCGTTTGCCGCTGGCCGCAGCCATTTGCTGCCTAGCACGTTGCACCCAATGGTGCTGCCATGAGGCCTAGCGGATCCTCCCATGTTTTGAGCCACATGCCATTATACCAGTTCCCTACCGCTACCCGGCTTGTTCCGTGGCCTCATGGCCATACCATTGGCAAGAGCAATGCGGTTCAGCTGAAAGCTGCAGAACAAGTGGGGCAGGTTCCCCCCTCACTTGCCCATTCTCATCTCTGTCAGAGAAGAGAACTTCGCAGTTCTGCCTACAGAGCCACCAAAGCGGTAGGCGAAGTGCCGGAGGCTTGGGAAGGGAGAGTGGGTAGACCATTGGCGAAAGTAATGTGGCTCAGCCAAAAGTGGCCTTGGAACAAATGGGGCAATATGCCTTTCTATTTAAACAATTGTTCTTTTATATATTAAAAAAAATCAATTAGATTGAAAGGGGCTTTAGTGTCTTAATGTTATTTTCTTGGGTCTAAAATCAGCTTCCTTCACAAAAGTGTGAAAATTTTGCAATATTACTATTGAGTACGTAATAATGTATATATAGAGTATGATAATACGTGAACACTGTACATCTGAATTTCTGTAAGGACATAAGGAACATTTTAAAAAGGATAGATATGGGTATATAACCATCAGATGCTCTTGGGGATGGGTGAGGTTGGTATGCCTAATGCTGTCTCTTGTGTGAAGATAACTATTTTATATTCCAGGATATGTGTGTAGTTTGTGGGAGTTTTGGACAAGGTGCAGAAGGCCAATTACTTGCCTGCTCACAGTGTGGTCAGTGTTATCATCCATTCTGTGTAGGTATTAAGGTGAGTGTTTTGAAATACCCATGCTTGTCTACCTATTTATCCTTAAAAGCCCTGTGTGGGAGAACATTCCCTTTTATATAATCCTACCCTACCTGATTGAAGTCATTTCGCTGTGATTTAGAACTGAGCCCTTTTTGTAGCTTCTCCAGGTCTCTGGAATGCACACCTAACTGAACTGAGAAATGCTTCCCCCCCCCCCCAGAAACATCACTCCCTGGTAAGCTTGTTTTAATAATTAGCCAGATAAATTCACTTTTAATTTTTAGATTTTAACTTGATTAATTTATTTATTTAATGAATTTATATAGTCACCCAACTTACACATAGGTAACTCCAGGTAGCTTATAGTATTTAAAAAATACACCATATAATAAAAACCCATAAAAAAAATCAACTGCTCACCATCCATTGTAGCCACAATACAATCCAATCTACCGCTTAATCAAACCATGCTGATTAAACATGCTGACAAAACCATGTTTTTATGACCTTTTGAAAAAGCAACGGGAGGGGGGGCAAATCTATCTTAGGGACATGATATTCCATAAAGAAGGGGTCACCACCGAGAAGGCCATTTTTTGTAGTTCCACCAGATGTTCATTCCTAAGCGATAGGATCCATAACATACCCTGTCTCCCTGTCCTATTGGCCCAGGTACACGTCCACCCATAAGGTAGAGGCTTATCTGTATTGTAGGCCACTGAGAGAATTTAATAGTAGCCAGTAATAAAAACATCAGTATCCTTATCATCTATATCTGACATTAAAGGTTTTTTTACATCTTTTAAACAATCCTTTGTAAATATGTCTATAATTTATTTGCAGTTTGCAAAATACTTTAGTGACTTTGTATACATACTATAAAAATTATTTTGCAGCTATAAATTCTAATAATTACCTTGCTACACAATGTTATACATTAAATATAATGTACATAATTGCCCTTTGCTGGGATTAACAGTAAATGGTATATTTATTTAGTGTTTTACATTTATGAGATTAAATCTAGATTGTTAAAGATTTATGCAGAAATAATATATTATTTGCTATTGTATAAGCTATAAGCTGTTTTTTTCAAATGTATTATTTTCACAGTAACAGTTTTCCATATAAACAAGCATTTAACTTAAAATCTGCATAGATTTCGTGAAAAGAATTTGCCTTTTTAAAAGAATATAAATTTGAAATAGTTTGTAAAGGAATGCCAGTAAAAGATATTCTAACTGATTTTTGAAAGCAAAATCCCAAATAACTAACAGAAAAGTCCAATTAACTAATATGAATGACTCATGTTAAAATGATTTAAACACATTTTAACAGATGTAATGACAAATATTTTGGAAAAAAATTTTTTAACCTAAATAATTTGGCTAAGCATGAAAGCTTTCAACATTTAAAATGTCCTTGATTGTCAGGTTAGGAAGTGATTAAAGCACTTTAAAATTTTGCAGTTTTGTATAACACAAGAGATTTCTGTTCCTGAATATAGGCAACATAGTAAGCATGGAAACTTGTGTCTCCAATGTTTCTCAATCTTGGTTACTTAAAGATGTGTAGACTTCCAATTCCCAGAATTCCCAACTAGCATATCACTGTGAACATCCAATTGTCTCAGAAAAATAATGTCATTTGAATGATGTTGATGGATGCTAGGATATCATCATCCAATGAATGGTGATAAAAGTAAATGCATTCCCTTTCTCCATTACATTTGAACAAGTTTTAGGCTTTTAAAAAAAAATCTGTCTATTTGGAAAACTATTTATGACACATTTGACATCCCTGGAACTGACAAATTGAAGTTTTATTAATTTTAATTGTATGCTGCCTTTTCCCATATAGATTACAAAAGTGGTACTCCACAAGGGTTGGAGATGTCTGGAGTGCACTGTTTGTGAAGCCTGTGGAAAGGCTACGGATCCAGGAAGGCTACTTCTTTGTGATGACTGTGATATCAGCTACCACACTTACTGCCTGGATCCACCACTACAGACAGTTCCCAAAGGAGGTTGGAAGTGCAAATGGTGTGTTTCTCTCTTTTTTTTTTAATTCTGCATATTGTATGGGTTCAAACCAAATCTTTTATCATGGTTATAGACCAGCTTATTCATGAAGGGTTTTTGCCTGAAATTTAAACATGCATTTCAATGAACTATTGGCAGTACATAAAGTATGATCATATTTTAATTAAAGTTCAAATAATACCAGTGGGACAATCATACATGCCCTCCAGTAATTGAGAATCCCAAGCAGAGTACCATAGGAGCTTAAATTGGGAATTAATTTGCAAATGCTTTGGAATTAGGGAACTTAAAGACTAGGATGATGTATCCTGCCTTTTAACATATACATTTGGGCCAGTGGAACTGGGGTGACTTAGAATATCATGCTGGCTGTGACAACCATGCACATTTGCAGCCGCCTAGTACATTAATAAAAGAGTATATTTGTAGCTCAGTGTTCAACTGTAGAGTCTTTGGTAATCTTTGATCTTGGTTATTTTCTTGGAGACTTTTCATTACTCAGGGAATATCTTCATTGAAGATGCACTAAAGATTAATGAAACATTTGCAAGAAAATCAGAGAACACCAAGGACTCCTTATAGAACATCTTATTCTAAAATTAATTTAAATAGAATCTCTTTAGTTGGTGACATTTTGCATAATTTTAACTATTAAATGAAAGGATTAATGTTTTGTTCATTGGATAGTATGGAAATGTAAGCAAATGCAAACTAAATGTTATTCATGTGTTTGTGTTTTGAAGGTGTGTGTGGTGCAGACACTGTGGAGCTACTTCTCCTGGTTTAAGATGTGAATGGCAAAATAATTACACACAGTGTGCTCCTTGTGCAAGTTTATCTACCTGCCCAGTCTGCTGTTGCAGTTACAGAGAAGAAGAGCTTATTGTGCAGTGCAGGCAGTGTGACAGGTTAAAATTTCTTTTACATTGGGAACAAATATTTTTTTACTTGCTTGGTCATACTGTGTTTCCTTATATTTGTGGGATGAATTTTTATTTTTTAAAAATCAAAATGATACTTAATATTGGTTTTTGTTACCTAATCTATAAAAATACTTCAGTTTTTATCAGTGTTTTCTTTCTCAGTCACATTATGGGGGTTATAGCAATGACAGGAGCATATTTTATAAATTCTTGGGTAGCCTGAAGATATTTTGAAGAATATTGTTTAAGTAACCATTAATTATTGATTGATTCTTCACAGCCACATAAATAGATTTGTTCATGATGTGTCATTAATCTAGTCCTTCAGGTCTTCCAATGGTGCAGTATGTATGGAATGAACAACAATCCCTTGAACAAAGAAATCAACTAATTTAAAATATTTCCATAACTCAGGAAATAATTGATAAAATTAGCAAGACCCCCTTAGATTCATCTTTTTTATGTGCAACATTTCTTCATAATCTTCCTAACTTATCAACATAGACAGGAAATGGAACTAAATGATCTCATTCCAATCCCTGGGACCTCAATCTCTTGTTATCAAAGCAATCATGGATGTCAATACATCTACTAAATCTCAAAAATTGAGCTCTACTGGCTCCTTCAGATTAAGTTTCAAAAAAGCTTCCTGATATAAATCATCCACCACTGGATCCTGAACTAAAGAAGTTTGTCTTATCGAAACAGTTTGGTTGAAATACATTTTGAAACATATTTGAGAATGCTGGAATTTTATAGCAATCCCCAGCTCAATTAACGGGCCCAAAAGGAATTTTAATAACTAATTTTATTAAGCATCTTCTGGGTTTTTCTCTTCAGGGACAATATTTGTATTGCACGATAAAATTGCATACATTTCAGTCAACTCCTTTGCCATCTATACTTTAACTTTCAGATGGATGCACACTGTCTGTCAAAATTTAAACACGGAGGAAGAAGTGGAAAACACAGCAGATAATGGTTTTGACTGCACCATGTGTAGACCGTATATACCATCAGCAAATGGTAAATTCACCTGCTGTTTATTTAATGATAATCAAAGGTCTGGAGACTAAAACATATGAAGAACGGCTGCAGGACTTGGGTCTGGCTAGTCTAAAGAAAATAAGAAATAGGGGAGACATGATAGCAGTGTTCCAGTATTTGAGGGGCTGCCACAAAAAAGAGGGGGTCAGGCTGTTCACCAAAGCACCAGAGGGCAAGACAAGAAACAATGGTTGGAAAAAGAGAAGCAGAGATCAAAGCGAGAAGCAACCTGGAATTAAGGAGAAACTTCCTGACAGTGAGGACAGTTAACCAGTGGAATAGCTTGTCCCCAGAAATTGTGGGTGCTCCATCACTGGAGATTTTTAAAAAGAAGCTAGACCAGGGGTAGGCAACCCAAAACACTCAAAGAGCCACTTGGACCCGTTTCCCACCGAAAACAAAACACTGGGAGCCGCAAAACCCTTTTGATATCTAAAATGAAGATAACACTGCATATATCCTTTTTTACCTTTATTATAGGTTTGTATGTGTGTGTTTGTGTGTGTGTATGTATATGTGTGTGTGTATGTATATATACATACACACACACAGGTAAAAAAGTATATATGTAGTGTTATCTTCATTTTAGATGTCTAAAGGGTCTCTCTCTCTCTGTCTCTTTCTCCCTCCCTTTCTCTCTATCTGCCCTTGGTCTGCCAGTCCTCTTCCCCCACTCTCTTTCTTTCTCTCTCTCTCTTTCCTCTCTCTCTCTCTCTCTCTTTCTCTCCCCCCTCTCTCCCTCTCTCCTATCTGCTGCTCACCTGGCAAGCTGGCTTCAAGCTGTTCTCCAATAAGCTCAGGGGTAGGCAACCTCGGCTCTTTTATGACTCATGGACTTCAACTCCCAGAATTCCTGAGTCAGCATAGCTGGGCTAGCTAGCTCTCTCCTGCCCTTCCTGCTTCCTGCTGAGACACAGCAAAGGGAGGAGCTCCACCCAATAAGCTTTTCAGCTCCTCCGAGAACACTGTGAGTGCACTCTCTTTTACACACACACACACACACACACACACACACACACACACACACACACACACACACAAAAGCAGGGAAGCGCAATTGCCTCTCTCTGTCTCTATCCCTCTCTGCAAATGGCAGAGAGGCTGGAAGCCTCAGGGGAAGGCTCAAAGAGCTGCATGCGGCTCCGGAGCCGCAGGTTGCTGACCTGTGGGCTAGACAGTCACTTGTCTGAGATGGTATAGGTTCTCCTGCTTGAGCAGGGGGCTGGACTAGAAGGCCTCCAAGGTCCCTTCCAGCTCTATTTTATTCTAATAAAAATACAGTAGGATTTGTTGTAAAGCTTCTCTCTGACAGATGTTGAGTTAACAAAAGAGACTGTTTTCTTCTGTCTAGATATTTTCTTAATGCTGTATGATCAGTAATAGAAGCTGCTGTTCCTTTAGATTGTCAGTTATCTTAAAGATATATTATTGGAAAAGAGATTAGGTGAAAATTGTAATAAAATGTTAATAAAAATAAAGTAAAAAAATAAATTGTTTGGAGTAACAGACATGTGAAAACTATAGATTAATGAGGATTTCAGCATTAAAATAATGCTGTTGACAACTGCATAACCTGCTTAATTAAATGATAATTTTCACTGTTTATTTTTTCTTTTTCTAGTGCCTTCCTTTGAATTCTGTGAATCATCTATTGCAGTCCAAATTCCATCAAAAGCAAAGGAACTTGGTAACCATTAAAATTCTTCATTCTCTCCATCTAATTTTGTTTCTACTAATAATTCACTGTTGAAGCTAGAATTATGCCTTAAAATTATATAATCAATGTAATTGATTATAATAGTTGGTTTTTGTTAGCTATTCCCTTGTTCATTTTTAAACCCAGCTGATATCTTTCATGAATAAATGTTCAAGTCCTCCTTAATGGAAGTTAAATTGCTTAAGTGAGCAAAAGATTTTACCCAAATAGATGAAGGCAGACCTTTCTCTGCTTGCCCTTTTAGATATGTTCTTTGAAAGGCAGATGCATAATTTGACAAAAATTGGAGTGATTTATTCAGTCTTTATCTTTCCCCAATCTATTTATGGTGGAACATTATTATCTGTGTAACTTCATTTACATATGTTGAGTTGAATAATGTATGGAATAGACTCTTCGTAAAATATTATAATTATAATGTTGGTTTTCCTTTGAAATAATTTTGCTGTCTTCTCTCTTAATATTAGAACAAATAGTCTTCCATGGTATATTAATTGCAATATTTTTAAATATTGTGATTATAAACAAAATTATTAAAAGTGTAAATTCCTGTTGTGGTTCATGCCAATTTTATAGACCCACCGAAGACGTACACTCAGGATGGTGTCTGTTTGACCGAAACAGGGATGTCTCAGTTACAGAGCCTCAGTGCTGTTGTACCAAGAAGAAAAAGGGCAAAGCCAAAGCTTAAGTTGAAAATTATAAACCAGAATAGTGTTGCTGTACTTCAAACACCACCTGACATCCAGTCAGAACATTCAAGAGATGGTGAGATGGATGACAGTAGAGGTAATTATTATATGCTCTCTTCCATTTTATTAAACTATTTGTTAGAGGGTCTCATGATGCACTGTGGAAGAGGGAGGAATTCATAGAACAAATCCAAAGCACAAAGCAGAAGGAATTTCTAACAGGAACAATAGCTGGCTTTAAAATTGTATTAGTTGACCTGGGAAAAATTCAAGATTTGTTGAAGCGCCCAAAAATCAGGGTGGTAAATGAACAAATGCCCAAGAGAGGAAAGGTGTCAACATTGCTAACATCGGATGTTCTTGCTTTGACAACAGATGGAAATGCAGCCATTTTTCTCTATTGCTTCTAGAGTTAGTTGATGTTGGGAGGGGGAATGTAGATGAGAGTCCAGCTAGTCATAACAATAATAACTCAGCTGTGGGAATCCAAGGTCATTGAGCCCAGAGTTGATAGAGTTTTGAAGGGCTAGAGAGCTGGAGAGAAAGCCCAGGCTTCAAGCTAATTGGGGAATATGATTTATGACTGTTCATTGGAGGAGGGAATTGTGCTTTGTTACTTTGTATCCAGGGGAGGGGAATTCAGTTTTTGGTTTCGACTATGTAGTGCCGATACTTTGTTTCTTGAATAAAAGATTCTTTAAGGTAAACAATGCCTTGAAGTTCTTTTGAAGAGTTTCATCTGTTGGAACCATGACCAAAGGAAGGGAAAGACTATCTACTTAGACTATATACTTGATCAAAATGGTGCTTATGTTGGCAGTGGATCTGAGAAGCAGTGAGTGTCACTGTATAATTTTTATTTGGCTGAATATAGGAAATCCTTGGATTTCCACCCCTCATTCAACAACCATTCCAAATTGCAACAGCCCTAAACTAGGGATACTTAGGATGGGTCCTTGGAATTCTGGCTGTCGCAGTGTCCCTACTTGATAATTGTGATTTGGGTGCCCGGCTTGCCATTATGACATCACAGCAAGCCATAGTCACATAACTGCAATTTCTGATATTCCTAGTTGGTTTCCCAGAAGCAGAGTCAATGGGAAAACCAGCAGGAGGTTGGAAGTCCCAGTTTCTCATGATAGCTGCGTATGACATTGAATGCATTGAAAAACACCAAGTATTTAAAACTCATAATATTAGTAGATCAATTTTATACTTTGGTGTTTGTTATTATTCTTTGTTGAAATATATGAGTTGAGCAGTATTACAGAGCAAACAATATTTTTTACTATCCTATATCATTTAATGAAAAAAAATTGTCTACAAATGTGCAATGACGTGTTTAAGTGTAAGTTATTAATGATACCATAAATCTAAATCAGAAAAATGGCTGATTTAATATCATATCTTAAAGCAAGCATGCTGATTATTGGTTTACAAAGAGCTAACTTTCTCATGACAGATTAATTTACTTTTTTTAAAAAATAATGCATTCTGTAGCATTAAACAAACATGCTATAGAATGAAATTGTTAAGGCACAGTGATAGAGGTAGCAAAATGTTATATGAAGTTTTAAACAAACATAGTTGCCACAGCATTCCTTGTTCTTTGATCTCATGCATTGTTTATCCAACAGAATCTTACTTTAGTCCAAGATCAGATGATAAAACAATATAGAAAAGCATAATATTGTAGTATTGGTATGGTGCGCATAGCTGAATGGGAAGACAGTGAGAACAATATCTTGTCACTGTTAGGTAGTATTCTCAGTCATTGACTAGTGCAGTGATGGCGAACCTTTTAGAGACCGAATGCCCAAACTGCAACCCAAAACCCACTTATGCATCGTTGAGTGCCGGGTGGGTGTGGCCCATTGGATGGGTGTGGCCCATCGGATGGGCGTGGCTGCAGTAGTGATGGCAGACTGGGTGGGACTAAAAAGTTCAATCAATCAATTCCAACCTTGCAAGATCTTTTTTTCCCCCGCGAGAAGTTGAAATTGACTGATTGAAACTTTTTTTTTTTTTGCACATGGCAGCGGGGGCCTAAAGCGAAAAGGTTTTATAAAACCCAGCTGAAGGTCTAGGACTAGGACAACAGCGCGCGTGCCCACAGAAAGGGCTCTGAGTGCCACCTCTGGCACCCGTGCCATAGGTTCGCCACCACTGGACTAGTGTTTCCTTCAATCTAGAAATAGAAATTTCAGTTCTTTTGGGATTTCCACTCTGCTTAGTGCAGAATGACTTCAGAATTTCTATGTGGTGACATCATATAATAGAAAGAGACGTGAGATCCCCTGAAGACTTTCAGGTCTAAGGGTAGATAATCAGGAATAACTCCCCATGTAATACATTAATAAATATTATAATAGTAGACATTGAATATTAAGTATATATAGTCCTTACTTAATAACCACTAATTCAGCAACCATTCACCAGGTGGTGCTGAATGACTTGTAGTTTATACAAGGTCTCTGAAGTTACAGCTAATGCAACATCCTCACAGTCATTGAGGCGCTTGGTGGTCATCCACACAACAGCAGAGGCATTTCAACTCCCTCCCACCTATGCCCATCTCTGCCCTTTTGGCACTCTGCACAGTGGCACTCCATGGCAGCAGCACTGAGACTGAGATAGAAGTCCAAGACCTTCAGTAGTCCCAGCCAGTTGTCATCATCCACAGCCACTACTTTAGTTCTGCTGCCCATCGACCAGAGTGGGGAGTGGCACCTCAAGCCTACACCTTGGTCATCCACCCAATGCCACAATGCAAAGCCCCAGCCGCTCTGCATTCTTCAGATCCTGTCGCGTCTATCTGACCTTTGTTATCTTTCCACTGCTGACAAGATGCCCTTGGCTTGGCCCTGTGCCAACTGCTGGTCGTGCCAGGTTTTCTGGAAGCCACTCACACTGTTCTTCAAATAGTGTGCATGCCATTTTCACTATACATCAGAGTCTCCAGAAAGTTTCTGAAGGCTTTTTGAAGCCTTACAAGAATGGTGCACATGATTTGGACAATGATGGCAAAGTTTCAAAAGTCATGTAAAGTTTGGTAAGAATGGCACGCACTATGGGCAATGACAGGAGTATCCTTGGGAAGAAGTCTTGGCCTAGTCAGCATCTGAGGGACCGTCTCTTGCCAGTCACATCCACCCGACCCACTAGAACGGGGAGACAAGGAATGTTGTGGATCCCGTCCCCTAAGGAGGTACATCTGGTGGGACCTAGAAGAAGGGCCTTCTCTGTGGTGACTCCCGCCCTTTGGAATATCATCCCTGCAGTAATTAGACGGGCCCCACTTTGACAGTCTTTTGGAAGGCCCTGAAGAGACAGTTTGCCAGTGGGCCTGGAGAACCCATAGTGTGATCGAGCCCATCAAATGGCTTATTTAATGGTGTGCTGTTGCCGGGAGAAGGTGGTTGGGGGTTATTTATTTTTTTCTAGATTGTGCTTTTATTGCTTGTAAACTGCCTACAGTTGCTGTGAGCAAGTAGGCAGCTATATAAATTTTATAAATAAATAAATAAATCTGTCTTGCTTAGACCCAGTTTGATTACGTCTCGTCAGTGAGACAGGAAGGTGGCAAAGATCAGCTGGCACAGCAAGGCCTATAGAGTCATTAATATAAGAATATTGTTAATTTGTCATTCATTAGTATAGTGCCTAAATATTTTAAATACCTATTAATACCTGTACAACCAGTATATTACAATGCCCAGTTGTATCTTACAGCCTTTGTTTATCAGTTTCCCCTGCTGAATTCATTCCGAAGCTTCTTCAGGAAGTTGGCTTCAGTTATTTTTAACAAACAAGCTTCCATACTTTATTGGACCACATTTTATATGGAGTTGTCTTTAAATACTGGATGGAAATTTCACTGGGTTTAGATGAAGCAGCAAAATTAAAATCTGGTATATATATTTATATATATATTTGAGAAAAAGCCAAGCCAATACTTAAAGAGCTGTGTTAGTTATTATCTTGAGCCAAGTAACAATGCTGTTTTGGGACTTTAGAGCCCAAATTAACTTGAACATCAGTTTGGCCTTGATTTAAGTTTGCTTTAATTTAATCCATTAGGATCTCTGAAGGCTTTTCTGGGATGTAATGAGGTAGTAATATTTTTACATATATGCCAGCCTTTGTACAGTGGCAATCCTGTGAGATAGGTTGGGCTGAGAGAAAGTTACTGGCCTTAAATAACTTAGGGAGCTTCTATAACTGAGAGTTATAAATTTAATCCTGAGTTTCCCAGGTCCCAATCCAGTATCTTAACCACTACACCATGATGCCTCACAAATAGAATATGCAATATAGAATAAGACTTCTTTAACTTACGTCCCTGTGATAGGGTTCCCTCTCTTTTACTATTGGTAAACATGCTACATAGCAGCATTTAATCTTTTCTTCCTTTTAGTAATCCTAGTAACGGTATTTTCGTCTGTTTTAGTGTTATTAGTATTCAATTTTAATGGAATTTTGTTATGACTATTTTCAAAGGCTTTTAGTTAACTGATGAGTTTTTTATGTGGGCAGTTAAGTAAAAGTGTATAAATAACTCCAATATTTTTCTCCCTCACTTTTTAACTTGTTTTAATTCAGAAGGAGACCTTATGGATTGTGAAGGAAAATCAGATACAAGTCCTGAACGAGAACCTACAGATGATGATCCTAAGGGAATGGAAGCAACTGAAGGGATCAAAAAAAGAAAGAGAAAGCCATATAGACCTGGTAAGAGTACATAATCCAGATGTTTTCATATTTATTAGGTTTATATGTATTGACTAAATATTTATACATATTTTATTTAGAAATGAGATTAGTTAAGTGTTGTTGAGAATTACCCTATCTAGTGTATACTGCAGTTTCAGACAGTAGTTTTCATTTTCAAATACAGGTAGTCCTTGACTTACAACCATTCATTTAGCAACAATTCAAAGTTACAACAGCACTGAAAAAAGAATTTATGATCAGCTTTCACACTTACAATTGTTGCAACATCCCCATGGTCACAGGATCAAATGTCAGGCCCTTAGCAACAGGCACCATGGTCATGTGATCACCATTTGTTACCTAACCAATTGGCTTCTGACAAGAAAAGTCAATGCGGGAAGCCAGATTCAGTTAACAACTATGGCATGAAAGGTCATAAAACGAGGTGCAACTCACTTGACAATTGCCTGGCTTAATATGGAAATTTTGAGTTCAGTAGTGGTCATAAGTCAATGACTATCTATACTGCCTCTATATCAAGATGTATATGCCAAAGTTACCAAACAACAGAGTAACTTTTTATGAATTATTATTAAATAGATACATCTTGATAGCTTCCATGTAAAAGAGGTATAAACTTAGCACAGTTTGGTGATCGCAAATTTTGATGTTTAACAGAGAACATCAAAGAGATGTTCAAGAGAGAAGTGAGTGTTTTTTCAGCTGATATTTCTATTAATATAAAGGTCATTGTTGGATTAATATGGGCAACTGGTGGATTTCTTATGCATTATATTGAATTCTTATAGATGGGAGCTATATCACCAGGCAGAAATTATAGATACTCAGTTTTTGTTGATTCCCTATTAGCTTGATCTAAGAAAGAATTGTCTTTGTAGGAGGGCAGGCTGTGTAGAAAAGGGCCAGCACCTGTGCTGCTGTTGTCCTGCCTCTTTAAGCCTCTCCCCAGCCAGCACAGCAATGTAGACTATAAAAGTTGTGCTGAAAGACAGCTGGTGTGGTGATACTAGTGAGAGGGAAGGAGGTGTGTGTTTGTGGAAATAAAGCAACTACAAAAATTAAATATATTTTAATATCTAGAATTGCCTTTACTGGTTTATTATTATATTTGAATGACATGTATTATGTAGAAATGGCTATTTACAGAATATCCACATTCCAGGATGTTCCTCTTTATTTAAATAATTATAATATAATTTAAGTAACATAGTCACCTGTGTGGAATGGCTATCTAAATTTGCTTAATAAATACTGTGAACATACTTTTTATAGGCATTGGTGGATTCATGGTACGCCAGCGGAGTCGTACAGGACAAGGAAAAATGAAAAGATCTCTCTCTAGAAAAGATTCTTCTGGTTCTGTATCTGAACAAATACCCAACAGAGATGAAAGTAGGCATCTAGCAATTTATTCTCATACTTATGTGTTACTGCCATGTCCTGTAACGCAAGATCATTATATTTTAATTAGTCAGTTACTTTTTTTAACCCCAGTTTTTCCCCCAAAAAGCTTAATTCATTGTCATTCCTGAAGATACTACATGATTGCATCCTTGTATAAATTCATGTATTATAGTTTGAGACAATTTTCTAGTTTAAATTAAATTCTGTCAGATTTACTCTGAACATAAAAGCATAGTTCTACAACTTTGTTAACCATTCTTACTAGAAACAACCTTTCCGGTAAAAAGCATCCTTGTGGCAGTTCATTTATGCAAAGCTAATATATTATGAACAGATGCATAATTTAGTAAACAGATGATAAATGGAAAAGCAAGTGATTTTGACTCTTAGTGACTGCCTGGATAGGTTCCTACAGTTTTATTGGCAAGATTTTTCAGAAGTGGTTTGCCATTGCCTCCTTCCTAGGATTGAAAGAAAGTGACTGGCCCAAGGCCACTCAGCTGACTTTGCAACTAAAGCAAGATTAGAATTTGTGATCTAGCCTGATTCCTTAACCATTACACCAGTAGCTGAAATTCTAAAGAGAGCTAATGGCAAAGGAAGATCATCATAAAATAATACCTTTAAAATATACCTAAAATATTTTAGCATTGTATGTTAGTATATTTCTAAAAAGGTCTGCACTTTTTGAACTGAAAGTTAGCTCTTTCCAAGAGAATTGCAGATGACATTAAAGACACTTCCTTTAGAATATGGTGCCACGTTTTTAGAGTCTTGCATCACTTTTATCAGATTTTCAATTTCAACTAATGCTATTTTTAAATCAGGAAAAGAATTAATCAGTAACCCTCCTCCTGTACTTCAGGTAGTCTAGTCTAGACTGAAATAGGATTGTAACATTGTACATGTCTGATATTTCTAGGTTGGAGTGAACAACTGCCTGATACACTTGTTGATGAAACTATGTCTGTTTCTGAAAATATGGAAAAAATGAAAAAACGTTATAAGAAAAAGAAAAATAAGCTTGAAGAAATTTTCCCAGCATATTTGCAGGTACTCTCACAGCATACAAAATATTTTTCCCTAAGAGCATTATTTGCATGTAGTGGATAATCTATTTGTAATTTAAGAACTTGCTTTATAATTTGTAATCAATTAACACTAGTGTTAATTTCCTACCGGTAGTTCTGTGAATGATATTACTTTATTGTATTTCTGAAAAGTAAAATATTTATTTTAATATAAACATAATACATTATGTTTTAAATCCATTAATATAGACATATTAATATATCAATTAGATTATAGTCTAATTAGCTGAAAGAATGTCCTGTTTCTAGAATGAACACACTTTTGTACATGTTACTGAATTAGCCAAGAAGCAATAAGGTTATTTAAATTTTCCTTATATAGTATTTAAAGAAGCTAAATTAATTGCTTGAATTTTATGATAAATGAATGGAGGGAACGTCATAAACTGAGGAACCTATCTGATAAATACCTTTCTGGAGAGTAGGTATTGCCCCCCTAAACAGAGCAGAAAAGGATAGAGAAACAAATCACATAAAATTGAATATTTTGAATGCTTTTAAATCAGAAGTGAACAACATCAGCAATTTTACATATAGAATCATAATTCGGTTAAATATGAGTATGTTTTATGAAAAGAGCAGCTACATTTATTAACTATGATCTTAACCAATAAGTATTTGAATCTGTTTTGGTTCAGATTCATATTCAAATATAGGAATCCTGTGGCTTATAAAGACATTTTAATTAAATGCTTGCTTTCATTGTTTGTCATTTGTTTTAATTCTAGGAAGCTTTCTTTGGAAGAGAACTTTTAGACACTAGTAGGCAGAAAAAGCCAAGTTTGGATAATTTATGCAGTGAAAGCCTCAGCATTTCCTGCAAAGCAAGTTTGAACACCAATTTCTTAGACCCATCCTCAGATCCACTTCTGAGTTCAGCTTCCACTTCCACTCCCTCAAAATCTGGTGCGCAAGGTACATAAATCTGAAGATATTTTGGCACAGGGTGGCCCTGGGCACAGAGCAAAAGAGGCCTTGCTAGAAGAGCCTTTTAGTAAAAAGGAACACCTGTTTTAATGTTGCAGTTATTCTTTAACTGATCTGCTACCCTGGGTAACTGAAATGTTTTATTTACTGAGTTTTGAATGTTCCATTCCTGGTGCCATCTTTATTATGTTTGCGTCTGAGCTGTCTATTTTCTAAAGGTACTCTGGATGACCCATTAGCTGCTCTCGTGCTGAACACTGAGGATGACATCCTTGGAATTCTTTCAGATGATTTAGTGAAACCTGGGGATCATTCAGGTATGATTGGAAAAAATTGTTCTTTGTGATGTTCATGATTACTGGCTACTTATACTTGAAACCCAGAGATGCTTTTTCACAAGGCAACTGGACTTTCTTGTTTTTCTTTCTCTTCTCACCCAAGAAGCTCCTTCAGCACTTAAAACATTCACTTAGGGATTTTTTTGATTCACATCATGGTATCTGAGAAGCCAAAAAGCAAATCATTTTGCTTTTGAACTTTTGTATTTCTGCCTTGTGAGCCCCTCAACGTGTATGAGTAGTCCTGGGCTTAGCGCCACAATTGGGACCAGAATTTCCATTGCTATGTAAGGTGGCTGTTAAGCACGTTGTGCCCGATTTTATGCTACAGGTGTTAAGTAAATCACATTATCATTAAGCAAATTCAGCTCCCCCCAATGACTTTGCTTGTTAGAAGCTTGCTGAGAAGGTTGCAAATGGTGATCATCTGACCTCGGGATGCTGCAACTGTTCTAAATAACATGCCGATTGTCAAACCTCCAGATTTTAATCATGTGACCATAGAGCTGCTGCAACAGTTGTAAGTGCCACTTTAGAAGCCACTTTTTTCAGTGCCATTATAACTTCAAACATTCACTAAACAAAGGGCTGTAAGTTCAGGACTACCTGTACATGTATTTGCACGGCTTTTTTTTGTCATAGAACGCCCAGAACGGAGTTCCGGCACCTTTTTTGGATGAAACCTTATAGAGTAGGCAAGGCAGGTTGTATGACGTGTGTGAGTTCCGGCCCCCACTTTTTTTAATATATACGCATAATTTTTAAACATGCTTCTATTAGTCGAAGCTATTATCTCTTGCTTTGCTTACTACATCTATCCTTTGTTTTTATTATTGTCCTTTATTACTCTGGGGATAATTTTCAGTGTTTCTCATATCCATGAACTATTTCAGCATGCAGCTATATACTTTTGATTTGTTCTTGCTTGCTTGCTTCATTTTATTTATTTATTTTTGTTATAATCATCCATTTTATCTGGTTTGGATCCTGTAGGTCTTGATTTATGCACTTTCCAGGTTGAGAACTCCTCTTTTGGTAAGGAAATATTTAGTGGATGATCAGTGTTTAGAAGTATTTCTGTTTCCTAACGGTTTCAGCTATTTTTTTTATGCATGCATGGTGTAATAACTCTTCTGTTGCCTGACTTTCCTTCATTTTTCACTACCTTTGTGCAGTCTTCACAGTGTAAAATGCCTGTCTTTGTAGTGCACTTAGAAGAACTTGATTTTTTTATTTAAAGAATGTTGTGAATAACTACAGAATTGTCTGTGTGTGCATTTCACAATATCAAGTAACACATTTCTCTTGAACTTAAAGTATTTCCTGTTTCTGTTCAGAGTAGTGGACTTTTTATTTACTTCAAATAAAAACATGGGGGGGGGGAATCCCATGTTTTAATTAGGCTTTGGAATGTTATTGCAAATATAAGTAATATCATACATAACACCTAAAGTTCATATTTAGAAAAGAGTGACTTTTGAAAAAAAATCAAATGTATTATAAGAGCTCTAAAATTCTACAGTACTTTCATTTCTGGTAAGTGTTCTGCTTTTAAACATAAAAAGTCAGTCCTTTGAGATAGGCCAGCTCAGGAAAACATGTACTGCACCAAGTACAAAAACACTTCATTATTACAGGTTATATTGGAATTTTGAAAGTCTCTGTCCCTGTTCCCTGTTATAGAAGGACAATCATGCCAGGATTATCTTGAGTTTCTTTCTCATCCCCCTTCCCTTTCCAGAGCTCAGAGTTAAGGGGATATAAATAGTTCTTGACTTATAACCATAATGGAACCTACCCACTGGGCTTGCAAGTTGTTATGGTTGTACAGCGGGTCATCATGTGACTGACCCAATTTCGCATCCTTTTTTTGTGTGTGTGGTGGTGGTTGTTAAGTTAATCAGAATGATCGTAAAGTGAATCCATGGTTGCTAAGTGAATGTCTCAATCATTAAATGAACACCACAGTTGTTAAGTAAACTCTTTGTTTGCTATATGTCATTTTTGCTGAAAACCAGAAATAAATGCTGGTATTCAGCAAAAATATTGTAAATCACAGTCATATGACTGCAGATGGCGCAAACAGCCATAAAGGCAGGATGGTTGCTGAACATCCAAAATACGTTCATGTGGCCATAGGTGGTGGGCAATTGTCAGAACTCTGGAATTGGGTTGTAAATATCTGAAAGTTGTCTGAAATTATCTGCCGATTAAATCATCACAACTGGACTAATATTTTTTGTTGTTAGTTTGAGAGACATTTCACTGCCCATTCAAGCAGCTTCTTCAGTCAGAGTAAGGCAGTTAGGAAGAGAGTCGTTGGAATGTGCCATCTCCTGCCACATCAATCTCAGGGGTTTCTTCCCCAAAGTGTATTGCAAAATGTTGATGAAGATTCTCAATCATCCAGATAGAATTGTCTGAAGGTTGTTTGAAGTTTTCTGAAAGGTGAATCATTGCAACTGGACTGGTTTTTTTGTTGTTAGTTTGAGAGAAGTTTCAACGCATTTTGGGGAAGAAACCCCTGAGATTGGTGAGGCAGGAGTTGGTACATTCCAACGACTCTGCCTAACTGCCTTGTTCTGACTGAGCAAGCTGCCTGGATGGGCAGTGAAACATCTCTCAAACTAACAACAAAATTTAGTCCAGTTGCGATGTGTCAACCTTTAGACAACAACAATAATAATGTTGGAAGGGACCTTGGAGGTCTTCTAGTCCAACCCCCTGCTCAGGCAGGAAACCCTATACCATTTCGGACAAATGGCTGTCCAGTCTCTTCTTAAAAACTTCCAGTGTTGGAGCATTCACCGCTTCTGGAGGCAGGTTGTTCCACTGGTTGATTGTTCTAACTTTCAGGAAGTTTCTCCTTAGTTCTAGGTTGCTTCTCTCTTTAGTTAGTTTCTACCCATTGCTTCTTGTCCTGCCTTCAGGCGCTTTGGAGAATAGCTTGACTCCCTCTTTGTGGCAGCCCCTGAGATGTTGGAATACTGCTATCATGTCCCCCCTCGTCCTTCTCTTCAGTAAACTAGACATACCTAATTCCAGCAGCCTTTCCTTATATGCTTTAGCCTCCAGTCCCCTAATCATCTTTGTTGCTCTTCTCTGTACTCTTTCTAGAGTCTCAACATCTTTTTTTTTTTACAAAACTGGATGCAGTATTCCAAGTGTGGCCTTACCAAGGCATTATAAAATTATATTATTTCACATGATCTTGATTCTATCCCTCTGTTAATGCAGCCTAGCACTGTGTTGGCTTTTTAGGCAGCTGCAGCACACTGCTGGCTCATATTTAAGTGATTGTCCATTAGGACTCCGAGGTCCCTCTCACAGTTACTACTATTGAGCAAGGTACCCCCTATATTATACCTGTACATTTGGTTTTTCTTGCCTAAATGTAGAACCTTACTTTTTTCACCATTGAATTTCATTTTGTTAGATAGTGCCCAGTGTTCAAGTCTGTCCAGGTCCTCATGTATCTCAAGCCTGTCTTCTGGAGTGTTGGCTATTCCTGCCAACCTTCAGACAGCTCTACCTCGATGATTGAGAATCTGCATCGACCTTTTGGGTGGAGTCTGTCATAAGTTTGAATGGTTGCTAAGTGACTGGTTGTAAATTGAAGACTACCTGTATTTACCTAACGTTGCATTTCTTTTTCAACACTGGCATGCCTGTTTTTTCTCTTTCTACACACACACACACACACACACACACACACACACACACACACACACAGACACTCGCACTAAAATAAAATAAAATATTATGTAGGCTGCTGCAAGAGCAGCTGAATAAAATTCAGCCAAATAGTTTCAAACAGTGAACCATACGGAATTTCAATTTGCCAGCATTGACTTGGCAATTTAACCAAAAAGAGAGTTCCATTCAGTGCCAATGCTGACAGAAAGAAGTCTGTTTTGGTTGTCAATTAAATGGGAGGTAGTAAACACATGATTGCCACATAGGCTTGAGGAGACCAGGATTAGGTCATTTACAGAATAAATGATGCCAGAAAGATTCTAATATAAAACAGCCTTCTGCAAAGGGAAGGAAAAACAAATTGGCAGAAAAAAAATCAGGATGAGATACACAATGAACTAGAATCAGGAGCCATCTAAGCCAGCATGTGGTTTGGTATTTGAAATAATTAGTAATTTTATCAGACAAAAGGCCAAGCTGAACAAAAGTTTGCCTGAGCAGTAAATTAATGTAGTAAGCCAAACTTGGGATCAAGGTAAAAAGTTTTCTTTCACCAAAATGTGGTTTCTAAGCAGAAATCATGACAGATGCCACTGCCTCTTGCCTGACTTTTGCAACACCTGTAAATTGGAAGAGAGGTAAACCGTTTATAATCTTCCTAATGGTAGTGGAAACATTCATTCCTTAGCCTACTAAATAATTTGAACTAATGCTATACATATCTGTTCAAAAACATAAACTGTTATTTTGTTATAAACAATAGTCCATAGTTGTGGTCTAACACCTTTGATCAAACTGTATGCACTATTTGTGTCTAAATCATATTTAAATATACTGACCTTTTTTAATCTTTTGAGTACTTCAGACATAGTTTCACAGCGTCCATAACACAGTTTCCATTTGTTGATTTATTTATTTGAAAAACATCCCCTTAAGTGTAAAACACCCTTATCTATTTTTTAATAATAATAATAATAATAATAATAATAATAATAATAATAATAATAATAATAATAAAGCTGGAAGGGACCTTGGAGGTCATCGAGTCCAACCCCCTTCTCAGGCAAGAAACCCTACACCATTTCGGACAAATGGCTGTCCATTCTCTTCTTAAAAACTTCCATGGTTGGAGCATTATATGTCAAATATTACAGTAGGTTTATTGTTGTCAAGATTTTGATCTGTACTTCATGATTCAAATCCATATGGAGACAATGCTTTCATTAGGTTAACTGAAAATTTACAAAATAACTGATAGGCTTCATTAGACAAGATGATTATGAAACAGGTTGAGGGGATAGAAGTTAGTAAGTAATATGTCATTGTTTGAAAACCTGAAAGTTTGTAATTGCAGAGTAACCATTTCACTAATAAAGAATTTGCCACAATATATAATTGGGTTTGTTTTTCTGGTATTTTCTAAAATAAAATCTTGACTTCTTAAACTGCTCAAATGAAAATGAATACTGTTTATTACATTTAGGTCTATGCACTATAGGATTTTTTCCTACCATTTAAGCCAATTAATGTTATTCAAAATTATACTTTTCTTTCCTTCAGCTGGACTAGATATTGGGCCTATCTCTGACGATCCCTCCACTTCGCTGCCTCTACAGAATGTCAGCCAGAGTGCCCGGCCACTGAGTGAAGAACAGTTAGATGGGATTTTGAGTCCAGAACTGGATAAGATGGTCACAGATGGTAAATGGTTATATTTACAACAAGCCAGCTTGTTGTTGTTTTGACATATTACCACATATTTTGACGTCATGCTAGAAGTTCTTGAAATTAATGTGTTGCAATTATCTGAATGCAATGATTGGTGATTGGTAATATTCATTGCTTTTACTTTATGCAGGTGCAATTCTTGGTAAATTATATAAGATTCCAGGTAAGTGACCTATTTTTAATATCTTTCTGCAAAGTTTATTTCACACACATATTATATACATATGTGCATCCACACCTATATCTATCTGCTTCTGCTCTAATGCACCCTTGTTGTGTTTTATAGAACTGGGAGGAAAGGATGTGGAAGACTTGTTTACTGCTGTACTGAGTCCTGCAGCCACTCAGTCAGCTCCTTTGCCACAGCCTCCACCACCACAATTACTGCACTTGCACAGTCAAGGTTTGTTTTTTATCAATTTAAAGTGTTTCACCCTAAACAAACAATATGGCAATTGAGAGCAGTTCAAGAATAGCCAGTGCCTTATACATGGTCATAGATGTAGTCTTCAACTTAAAATATTCATTTAACGATCATTTGAAGTTACAATGGTGCTGAAAAAAATGCCAGGTGCCAGTAACCAAAACATCTCTGTGAATAGGCTCAAGCAGATACTTTATTGCTAACCACCTATATTACAAGAATCTTGCCAGACATGGGAAACAGCAGATTTAGACCTAGGAACCTGACCTCAGACGTTTCCTTCCCCGAGGAAAGAATCGACTGCAGGTTGGAAGTTGTTTTTACTCCTTCTAAAAGGTCTCCCTCTCCTTCAGCCTGTAGTTTCACTACAAAAAATGACTGATGTCCACTCCTCACACTTGCAATGGTCACCGTATCCTTGTAGTCACGTGATCAGATTTTGGGCATTTGGCATGATGAACCTGATGCTGTCTTGGCATCATGTGATCACTATTTGCAACCTTACCAGCTGGCTTCATAAAAGCAAAGTCGATGGAGGAAGCCAAATTCATTTAACCACCACTTAATTACCATAGTGATTTACTTAACGACCATAGCAAAAAAGGTTATAAAATTGGGCATAAGTCAATGACTGTCTTGCTTAGCGACAGAGGTTCCCATCCCTATGGTGGTCTTAAATCAAGGGCAGCCTTTATGGGAAAAGTTTTTTTTTAAGGATTTTTAATATACTTTAACTGCTCACTATAATTTGTAAAAGTTCCTCTTTTGAGAGGGGATGTAAGGACCTTTAATTCATTTTTATTTCATTCGGTTTTTAATTACATTGTTGAGATTATTTGAAACCTGCATGCAAATCAATCTCACAAGAGTTCTTTTACATGTTCCCTTACCTATACAAATAGTGTTTTATTAAAGATAATATTAGTTAACACAGGCCCTGAATATATCTTTGTAAACTGTTCACAATAGAATTGAAACTGTGTATTTCAAGATCAGAAATGAGGTGATAAGCCGCCTGGGAAAGCCAAGGGAAATCATCAAAACAATTAAAAACTGAAAGTTAGAATATTTCGGACATGTGATGCGACACCCAGAAAAATACAGCATACTCCAGTTAATCCTCCGGGGAAAGATTGAAGGCAAACGAGGTCCAGGCAGAAGAAGAACATCGTGGCTTTAAAATCTAAGGGGCTGGTTTGGACAAAACTCAGCAGCACTTTTTTGTGCGGCTGCACAAAACGTCAACGTCCGATAACAGATATGGCACAAGAAGAAGAAGAAGAAGTTGCTACTTTGCCTTAGATAGATATATAGTTCCTTTAAATCTTTAGTCTAATTCTATGAAATCATGAACAAGAGGTTTACTAGCCTAACGGATGTGAAATATTCTAAAACAGGAAGTATAGCTAAATGTTGTAATTATACCTTAAGTTGTGTTTTCTTGCCAGCAACAAATTGGTCTTGAAGTAGTTGTTATTAATTTTATTTTTCCACTTTTTTTCTTCCAAGGGGAGAATGCATTTTCAAGGGTTCCACTTATGAATGGCCTCATTGGACAAACTCCCCATCTCTCTCATACACCCTTAGTGCCTGGAGGTGGATTAGGAACTTTCTCTACTATAACACAGGCATCCTATGCCGAAACTAGGTTAGTAAATTTAAAAGATCAGGTATTTTTTAAAAAAATCTGGTCCAGCCTTAGGTATGAAAGCTACCTGGGTGACTTTGAATTAGTTCCTCTCTTTCAGCCCAACCCACTTCACATGGTGACTATTGTAGGGAAAACAAGAGGAGGAAGGGACAGAATAAAATACGTTTTTTTAAAAGTTACATTAACATGGAATTAAATTAAAAGGTTGGGCTCCTTAATTTCTCCCTGAAACCAGAACATAGGGGTGCCAGTACTGTTAGTAATTTTAAAATACAAGGTTTTTAAGTGTAGGTCTGTATGCAAAAATTTATATCTATGCTTTGTTTTTGTGTGATGATTTTAGAGATAAAAACTCCGTATTTAATGCAGTGATAAATGATCCTACCAATCCTTGGGTTGCATCTGCAACTCCTTTGGAAGGAGAAAATGATACTATGTCTAATGCACAGAGGAGCACTCTGAAATGGGAAAAAGAGGAAGCACTTGGTGAAATGGCAACAGTAGCACCTGTTTTATACACAAATATTAATTTTCCAACCTTAAAAGAAGAGTTTCCAGGTAAGCTATTAACTTAAACTTAATTTTTGCAGGGCTGTTTGGCTCTCTACTTTGTTTCAGAGTATTCTAATTTTTTTTAACATATCGTATGACTCAGATAATATTCCAAAATGTGTCACTAAAACATCTAGTACCAATGAATGTATCTGTCTCCTTTCTCTCCTCCATGTTCTCAGATTGGACAACCAGAGTCAAGCAGATTGCCAAGCTATGGAGAAAAGCAAGCTCTCAAGAAAGAGCTCCATATGTGGTAATGAACCTTTCCATTTTGATGAAAACACATTTTCCCATTACTTACAGCTTCTCTTAATTAGTCTAAAATTAGTTTAAACTGTGAATTGCTAAAAAGCATATTGTTTCTGCAGCAAAACCAACTTGTTCAATAGGCATTTTTTGAGACTTCTCTGTGGATTACACAACGATCCATGATAATTCACTGAATTTAAATTGATTTTATGGATTTTTTTTCTTTTTGTTTAGGCTTTTTCTCTCTTTCTGATCCATTCCCATCCAAGAGGTCCAACTGGATCAGACTGAGAGCAAGGCTTTCTTTATGAGTCTGTCTAGATTTCTTTAAAGTGGCGTGTGACTAACAACAATAAGATTTGATACATGAATAACCCATACTTCTTGGACCCCTTGATTGCCCAAGAGGCAGAACAAGAAACACATAAGTGCCTGAACCCTTGAAGACCCTTTTTATTCAAATCTCACTCTCCATTACATGTTCCCAACTTTGGAAGTGCCAAGATGATAGATTAATTTGAAGAAACATTCTAAGAATAAGCATTGTCTTCTTTCATTCCTCAAGGACATAAATCAGTGACAGCTAAGGTTTCTTGCTTTCCTCAGTACTCACTGCTTTTTGATTTCCCAAATCTACTTTTTAGGCCATTCAAGGTTTTTTGTTGTTGTTGTTCATATTTTGTGAATGCTTTGGCAACATTTTATAAAATAATTTAATATGGAATTTATATACAAATAAATTTTTGGTAACAGCCTGATTGATTTGATCATCTGGAGATGCAGTTGGAATAATCTTAATCAGAAATAAGTGCTTAGGACTTTTGGAAATTATTAAAAACCCTGCTTGTGGCTTAGAATGCAGTAGGGCCACATTTCCTGAATTTCATTTTCTGTTTCAAATGTGACTTGATTAAAAATTCTTCTTTAGTATTTCAATATTTATTGGTTTGTTCTTGTTGATGGCAATTTTGTCCTCCATCTGGATCTGCATAAATATAACTACTATGTATTTGTCTAGTGAAATAAATATTTCCCTTGTTACTTACTAAATCATGCACACATTTTTAAGTCAGATAAATACAGTTTAAGTATTTGTGAGATAATGATAAATAAATAAATGAATTATTTATGAATCAGTATCCAAGTAAATTCTGTTTTTGTTTTTTAATTAGCAAAAAGCCAGAGATAATAGGGCTGCTTTACGTATTAACAAAGTACAGATGTCCAATGATTCAATGAAGAGGCAGCAACAGCAGGATAATATTGATCCTGGATCTCGTATTGAAACTGAACTCTTCAAGGATCCATTAAAACAGAGAGAATCTGAACATGAGCAAGAATGGAAATTTAGGCAGGTATGTTGCATTTGCTGTTTGATCTCCTGCTTGTCTAGGAGCTGCAGGGTATGGAAGTTTATTTTTATTTTTCAGTAGATATGGGCTGCCTAAATGTGATGTGGCTTTTGTATCATAAATAGAACTTTAAATAAATTGAAACAAGTTCATGTTTCCAAACAGAAATCCCAT
This sequence comes from Bothrops alternatus, assembly GCA_034064705.1. NCBI lineage: Eukaryota > Metazoa > Chordata > Lepidosauria > Squamata > Viperidae > Bothrops > Bothrops alternatus. Next base: position 1,161,478 of record JARGCV010000179.1, on the reverse strand, counting down.
ATCATGTAAGGTTGAGTAACTCAGAATTCATATATCTGTCTTCAGTAAAGATTCATTATAGTTGCAGAAGGAAGTAATGAAATAAGTGATGTTTTTAGACGTGATAGGCGTTAGAGGAATATGGCAGATGCTGAAAACAGAGGCTAGTTTAGAGGTTAATAGAAGCTGTCTGAATTGTTTATTTCCATATTGTTACAATTGCATATTGCAGAATTTCTAGTCTCTTCCATTGGGAAGTTTACAGGATGCAACTCTTCAGGGGAGGGTTTTATTTTGTTTTACAGTATTGAGTTCAAACTTCACAATAATCAGAAGAAGCTGAACTTATCTTTTTGGGGGTGTCAGGGAGTGTTGCATATCCTGCAGTCAATGTTTGCATCCACCTTTTTTTTAAAAAAAAAAATTGCACATAAAGCAAGATTTGAATGGGAGATCTCCAAAAAGTGTTGGGTGGCTTGGGTGAAACTTTAGATAGGGCTTTTGAAAGCAGTTTTTAATAGCATTTAACTGTCATGTTCACTTTTAATATAATCTTCTGGTTTTCAAAGATATGTACTTTTAATAACTTCAGTTGGGACTTTATAAAAAAATAATAATTAAAACTTTGCCAACATTGGTTTCTGTGCTCTGGGTGTGTCTGTATATGTGTAAAAATAATACTAAAATGTGCCTGTGGGTTTACTACTTTGTTTTTATTTAATTTTAACTTTTTTTTTATTTTCTGAAACAGCAAATGCGTCAAAAGAGTAAACAGCAAGCTAAAATTGAAGCAACTCAGAAACTTGAGCAAGTGAAAAATGAGCAGCAGCAGCAGCAGCAGCAGCTGCAGCAGCAACAACTAGGATCACAGCAGCTTGTAAACCAGCCAGGCTCAGATACCCCTAGCAATGGGATGCAAAGTCCTTTAACCCCTCAGGCCAGCAATGGAAATATGTCTCCTGCACAGCAAGGATTATATGCAAAACCCTTGCCTGGCCCTTCTACATCTACTCCTTCTGATGTTTTCCTAAAGCCCCAAGCCCCACCTCCATGTGTGACGGCTAATCGAATGCCTGCTCAAGATGGTCATTGCCAGACTCCATCACAACAAACATTCTCTTCTTCCCCCTCTTCTCAGCCACCTTCTCCGATTGACCCATATGCAAAGATGGTGGGAACTCCCAGGCCACCACCTGTTAACCAAAATCAAAAATTTGTCCGGAGAAATTCTGCTACGCCAGCAGAGATCTGTCCACTGCCTTCAATATCCAGGCCAACTCAAGTTTCTGAATCAATGGGAAGGAGGCCATCACCAGCCAGAGATTCGTGTTCCTTGTCCCCAGGCACCAGTGATCCTTATGCAAAACCTCCAGATACACCAAGACCTGTAATTGGAACAGAACAGTTCTCTAAACCTTTGGGAATGTCAAGATCACCTTTAATGCCAGAGCAACCGGCAAGCAGTGACCAATTTGCTAAGCTACCTCCAAGAACAGGTGGTGATACTTTTCAGAGACCCCGGATCTCTTCTACTGATTCATGTTCACGGCCTTCATTGATTTCAACATCTGTTATTGAAGGGCATTCCAGCCCGTTTAAAACACCAGCATGCCCAAATCCATCTTCGCAAGATTCTTACACAAAAATGCCACCTACTTCAAGGAGAGTAGCTGTGGATCCTTATGAAAGGCCTCTTCTGACACCAAAGCCTATAGATAGTTTTGCACACAATCCATCTAATGATTCTTACAGCCAGTCTCAGTTGGCTTCCCACTCAGCAATAAAGGATACTTTTGCCCATCCACAAAGAGTATTGCGAAATCAGGGTGATTATTCTGGAGCTCTTTCAAGAACAATTGCTCAGGATCCATATGCCCAGCCCCCAAGCACTCCTCGCCCTGTCACAGATCCTTATGCCCAGCCCCCTGGTACCCCTCGACCTGCTTCAGATCCTTATGCCCAGCCCTCTGGCTCCGCTCGACCTGTTCCAGTTGACCCATATATGCATCAGCCACTCACACCAAGACCTCCACAGACTGCAGACTTATTTGCTCAGGTTTCAGGTAATCAGAGGCATTCTGATCTGTATGCCCAGCCTCCAGGTACACCAATGCCAGTTACTAATGATCCATATTCTCAGTCACCAGCAACTCAAAGGTCTGGAATTTTGGAAACTTTCAGTAGACCAATTCCCATGTCAAATCGGGATCCTTATCTGCAGGCATCACAGAGCAGGACTTTATCTGGGACTTTTGTCAAGCCATCAGATCCTTCTCAGTCTTCAAAGCTATCAGGGCCTACAGTGACAGATTCTTTTAGCCATGATCCCTCACGTGATCCTTTTGATCAGCCTCCAGTGACGCCAAGATCTCAACCAGAAACCTTTGGAACAGCTCAGCACCCCCAAGAAGTCCAATCTAGAAGTGGGTCAGAAGGAAATTTCAATTCTTCTGTAAACTCACCCATGAATTTGCAAGGAAAACTGTTTTCACAGACTACACAAGGTTCTGTCCCAGGCCCAAGTGCAGGATTAATACAGAACAGCACAATGTCTCATACAGATGCAGAGAAACTAAGACAGGTGAATTTATCTTGTTTGATGTTATGCTGATTCATGTTGAGGTGACATAGTTGAAAGGATATAAGAATAGCTTTTAGAAGCATAAGAGACTGCCGGTCTCAATAAATCATTGCTTTTACTAAGCTAAAAGATACAAATGTTCAACTGACTAACTTATGGTTAACACTGACCTACCTTTATTAAATATTTATTGCGTGAATATTATCCAGCATCTCTTCTTAACCAGAATTGAAGGTAGAAATGAGCTTTAAAATCTGTATATTTCCCCCACCTTATATAGTTAGAATCAAGAAGCACTCACTTATCTATGTTAACTGCTGTTCCAAGATTTGTAAAAAATATTATTTAATGTTTAAGACTCTTGCATTGGGCAGTATGCTTGTGTGTAATTCAAAGTTAAATTAATTGAGACCTTTTGCATAAAGCCATTTCAATCTAATTTCAAGCCTATCTTAGTCTAGTGAATAATGGATTCTGTAAAGATTTTAGAATTGTGTAAACACTCTTTTGTTTTATCATAATAATATTCTGGACTTGGGGATTGAGGGCACTGTATTTCAGCACATCTTTTCTTAACTGCGGGATTTTATTGTAAATTTCCCAGAGTTACTGAGGTGAGATGGGCAATGTAGAAATGTGACAGAGAGAGAGAGAAGGAAGAGAGAGAGAGATTCAAAACCATATGCCAAAAGACTGATACTAAGCCAGAGGATTAATGTTTTAAGATTTTGTAAGATGTTTTTTAAGTCCATCTAAAGTGTGATGGATGAATAAAGTTGAGCAAGTGCTTATAAAAAAGATATGTGGCCTACAGGGATGTGATCTATTACAAGGAACAATGTTTTATCAAAAGAAGCAAAATGTTTCTAAGTTAATATTAGATTATAATTTTTTTTGTTTCTTGTCAGCGCCAGAAGTTACGTGAAATTATTCTTCAGCAGCAGCAACAAAAGAAAAACGCAATCCGTCAAGAAAAAGCCCCACTAGAACCTGCCGTAGCAACTCCAACAGCACTTATTCAACCATGGCAGCAAGAAAATCTGAATCAGATGTTTAGTCGACCACCACCTCCGTATCCAGGCAACATTAGATCATCTACCATTCCTCCAGGTGGACTAAGGCTGGCAGGTTTTCCTGTTGATGGGCAACTGAATAGACCTCAGTTTCCAGGAGATGCTGGTGGCATGGGGATGAGACCTCATGGAATTAGGTATAGAAACACTTTATCACTCTACTAAATTTGGACTAGTTATAAAGAAATACAAGCATGTTTGTCATTCAGAATGACCAAGAAAAACTTGCATGTTCATTTTAATGCAGAAATTGTGCTATAGATATGATATGACTGAGCTTATGGGAAAGGCAAAAAGTAGCTTGAGTGAGGGCGTGGCCATTTTCTCTAAAGTGCATCTCATAGGGGTTGTTGATGGGCTTAAAAGGGTATTTGCCAATAAGCTTGGCTCTTGGCAAAGCAAGTATTATTTGGAATGTGTAAATGAGAAAAGGTCTATAGGTTTGGAATAAAGATAAAACAGAGTGGAGAATAAATGCAACTCTGCAACAGTAATCTAACATAAAAAATGAGATGAGGTAGTGAGTAACTCGTATTGACTTACAGATATAACTTCCTCTCTTCCACTTTTCCATTGGTGGCATTACTGTTATATGTTGAGTTTAGGAATAGGAACAACTGTTTAAAAACAAACCTTCATTACTTTTAACAATCTCCTTAAATAGCATGTGGTTTGAAATAGTACTTGAATGTAATACAAGCCAACATATTAAAAGTTACATGCCGTCACTTAAACTTGAATTCATATTTTATTAAATATTCTTTTTATTTTGTAAAATAATGAACCAAGCACAAAAATATTTTTGAGGCCAAACCATTCTGGCATGTTAGAATATACTATTTTTGTTTAAATTATAATTTTATAGTCTGTAAATTAAGGTACGTAAATGTTTACTTTCCATGTCATATATAAATATGATTATGTCTGGAAAATACTGTCTTTGCTGCTATATATGTCTAAGTATTTTGGAGTGTAGGAATTTTCTTTCTGCCCTTATATTAATTATATTAATTAGCCTGAGAATTCATTATAATTTTATTAATTCGCCTTAATTTACATCTTTTCTCTGGCAATTTAATCAAGGTTTAAAGCACAACATGTTGCCTTTTTAACTCTATATTTTTACACTAATTCTGTAGTTCTTCAAAATATGCATAAAAGATTTTTAGTGGATTATATACAGAGAGTGATCATCTATTTTTAGTAGTAAATGGATAATGTGAAAATCAGCTCAGAGATGTCATTAATTTTATTTGTGTGAAAATTAGCTACACAGTTATTGTATTTATTCATTATGTAGGGAATATTCTGTGGGTCATTCAATTCAATTCAATAAAAGCTTGTTTTTCTCTTTCCCAGATTTGGCTTTCCCAGTGGTGGACCTCTACCTTGTCAAGATCATTTTCTTGGTCCACCACAACAGATGCAACATACTGGTGTCCCACCACAGTTTAGAAGATCCATGCCTATAGATTTGCCTAGACTACCTAACAAACCACCAATGAATCCCATTGGCTTGTCACAGCATTTCCCACCGCAAGGTATCCAGGTTCAACAGCACAATATAATGGGGCAGGCATTTATTGAGCTTTGTCATAGAGCACCTGAGGTCAGACCAAGAGTGCCTTTTAATTCTTCATCAACTACTGTCATGAACACCGCTCCTGAGCATCAGCAACAAACTGAACTTCTACCTAGACAGGATTGTCAGGGGCCAAGACACCTAGAACCCACAAGATGTAATTCTCAAAATTCAGATAACCCATTGCAGGTTTCAACAGGTTTGGAACATTTATCACCATCCCAGCAGGATAAAATAAATCCAAGTCATCCACCTGCACTAGTCATGTGTTCCTTAAATCATCCATCAATAAATAATGCATTTCGAGGAGACTCTTTGCCAATCACAAGACCTGCTGATGAAACAAGTGGCTTGCAAATACCCAGTCAGCCTACTGATATCTTAGAAGAAAAACTTGATCCTGATGATCCCTCTGTGAAAGATTTAGATGTTAAAGACCTTGATGGTGTTGAGGTTAAGGATTTGGTTGATGAAGATCTTGAAAATTTAAATTTAGATGCAGAAGATAAAGGTGATGAACTGGACACATTAGATAATCTTGAAACTAATGACCGTCATCTTGATGATCTTCTGAGATCAGGAGAATTTGACATAATTGCATATACTGATCCAGACCATGACTTGGGTGACAAAAAGGGTATGTTTAATGAAGAGCTGGATCTTAATGTCCCCATAGATGATATACATGGCAAGGGAGAAGACAGTCTGCAGAAACAACCAGATGATAAAATTTCTGTTCCTGAAGGGTCTGTTCCGCCTCAGAAAAAAGCTACTGAGAACAGTGAGACTAAAACAGAAGTGCTTTCTGCAATTGAAGAAGCTAAATGTAATCATGAAAAAATTGACAAAAATGTCGCAGTTTCTAGTGCTCAGCATGATAGAGAAACTAAATCTGTTTTGTCTTGTAATGTGGAAGCAACTGATAAAGCAGATAAGAATGTGGAAACCACAGTGTCCAGTCCAGATGCAGTTCAGTTGCCTACTCAAAATACAACAAATTCTTGTAATACCCCTGGATCTACTCCAGTTCTTACCAGCTTACTCACTCATGGCAATTCAGAAAACCCTGATACGAGGTTATTAGATTCTCCTTCTCACTCCTTCCGGACAGCCCAAACAAATCCCGTAACTTTGATTACATCCACCAGTCAAAACATGGAAAATGTGTTACCTGATGTGAACATGGTTCCAGCAGTAACCCATAGTTTTTCACAAGGGACTGCGGTAAATTCAGCCTTTATCTCTGGCCAGCCCCTCAATCCCAATTTGGGGGTAGGGCAGCCTGGAAGTCAAACAGGGCCTGTTGGAAATAGGTCTGCTCCTAGCAGTATTCCTGGTTCTCAGCAGCTGGTACTTCCTCAGACATTGGTCCAACAGCAGAATCGGGAGAGACCTCTGCTTTTGGAAGAGCAGCCTCTGTTGCTGCAAGATCTTTTGGATCAAGAAAGGCAAGAGCAGCAGCAGCAACGACAGATGCAAGCCATGATTCGCCAGCGTTCTGAGCCATTTTTCCCCAACATCGGTATGTTTTTGTTACTTTTCCAACCGTGCTAATGTTGGCCGGGTATGCATACAAACTAGATGAGCAAATAAATCTCATTCTCAGTTGTCATGAATGTTAACACCTCTCCATTTCTGGGGATGTGTAGATGAGTTAAGGCACTTATGATTGTTAAATAGTTTGTATTAAGGGATCTTTCTGTAGATATGTATTCATGTAGTTGATTGATGGCACCGATTTTATTTCCTGCAGTTCATTAGCGTCTAGGTATAATTACCAAATAGCAATAAAATAATTAAAGCAAACATTAAAACCATTACCACGAAAATGAAAAATTAAGAGTAAGCTGGCAATTTCAGTCCCCAGAAATACAACAAAACAGTTTTTTGTTGCCTTTCAAAAAGCTGACTATAAAGACGAAATTTGCCTTATGACCATAATTGAGCTCAGAATTTCCATAAGCAAGGCAGTTGTTAAATGAATTTTGGCCATTTTATAACCTTCCTTGCCAGGGTTGTTAAGTGAATCATTGCAGTTAAGTTACTAACATGATTGTTAAGTGAACTTGGCTTGCCCTTATCAGAAGGCTGCAAAAGACGATCACATGGCTCCAAGACACTGCAACAGTCTTAAATGCATGCCAGTTATCAAGGGTCCAAATTTTGATCATATGACCATGGAGATACTGCAACTGTCTAAATGTGAAAAACAATCATAATTCCACGTTTTTCAATGCTGTTGTAACTTTGAATGGTTTGGAAATGAATGGTTGTACATACACACATACACATAAATATGATTACATCCCTTCCATTCTGAAAACAAATTGCATTTAATTCCTGGCACTAATTCAGTGTAGGCATTAAGGGAAAAATTGACAGTTTAGTGTTTCTGCTTCTGCCAAAATATTTATCTGAATCACCAGTTGGCTATCCAATTTTAGTCTAAGGTCATGTAAACTTTGAGTGTAAAATGATCCAGTTTGTGGTCTGAAACAAGTTCAATATATCCATGGAAACAGTTTTTCAAATTCACAACTTTTTTCTTAAAACAAAAATAATACTGAATTGATTAGCAGATATAAATATGAAAAGACTATAGTTCAACAGAATTGTAATTAACATGATTTGAATATTTTGTAAACATAATATATTCTAACATTCTGTTTTCTTAGATTTTGATGCGATTACTGATCCTATAATGAAGGCAAAAATGGTAGCTTTGAAAGGGATCAATAAGGTTATGGCACAGAACAATATGGGGATGCCACCATTGGTCATGAACAGGTTGGTGAAAAATGATACTTTTGCCTAAAATGATACAGTATTGTTTTCTTAGATACCAATATGAAAGTGCAGATTTTCTCCTTAATTATATGTTCAGATCTTTCTTGTGGAGATATTAATGAATTTATAAAATTCTATCATTGAATGTTATTTCCTTCTTATTTCTATTCTGCACGATAGATAGATAGGCAGGCAGGCAGGCAGGTAGGTAGGCAGGCAGGCAGCAGGTAGGCAGGTAGGCAGGCAGGTAGGCAGGCAGGCAGGCAGGTAGGCAGGCAGGCAGGCACGAAATGACTGGTAATGATGAACTATAAGACAGAAAAGGAAACAATCTTGATTGTGAAAACTTAAAATAATGATAGGTACAGATGAAGAAATATCATCTGATTTATATATTATGATGGAATTGTTTGAGATTATGATCTCTTCATTAATACAAGTTGAATAACAAATAAACCAAATGGTTATTTTCCTTTACCTATTACTAGATTTGCCTTTATGGGTCAGGCAGGACCTGGAGCCCAGAGCAATGAAGGCCAGCATCTAATACCACAAGCTGTTACACAGGTAATAAAATATTTCCTGAGATCTGTAGTGAAGCCATTCAAATTAATAATTATTAAGGGCAGTGTGTTTAGTTGTTAAAGTAGGAACCAAATCCCCAGCTGTTCTTGTACAGGACTTTATAGATGGGTTTGGCTGTCTGAAATACTGCCTTTCCCTGTCTTATAGGTGATTGTTGCTTCTGATTGCAGTGATAGTGGCTTTATTTATTGGGGGAAGGGTTAGAAATGGAGAGAGATAGCTGATTCATCATTGTGCATGGAGGCTGCTTCTGCGCTGCAAAACTCCACATGCCGTTGCTCAGATCATCTCAAGGAGTTTTCTTAACTTTTTTTCTCTCCTTTAAGGATGGTAGCCTAACACCTCAGATGTCTAGACCAAATCCTCCAAATTTTGGTCCTGGATTTGTAAGTAAGTATAACCCTGTTCATGCGCTATGTTCTTGGGGCTTGGTTTCTAAACTCAGCCGTAATTGAAGAATAATACAACATGTAAAATACAGTAAATTACTGAAATTTATCCCAGTAACTTTGATTATTAATGAGTAGTTAGATATTCATTCATGTGCTTAATTTTTTACAGACTTAATATTGTGTATTCAGCCTGATCGCTGATTTTAAAAAAGTAATGGACCATTGGTTAGGTTAAGATAAACATGACCTTTTTCTGCCTTATAAAAGCTACTTTGGCATTTCTTTAAAATATTTTATATTTTTTCCATTGTTTAAAACGTACTTTGAAAGGAAAATATGTTTCAGACTAAGTGTTAATACAGATGGTCCTTCTTATTGGCCAGTCGCTTAGTGATTGAAATTCTGATGGCTGCCCTCAGCCTGTGGTCACATGATTGCATTTTGGACACTCGGCAGTTAGCTAGCATTTAAGCTATTTGCAGGATCCCGTGGTCACATGACCACAACTTATGATATTTTGGCCTGGAAATTGGTTTACTTCTGGTTTCCATCAAAAACTCCCAATTGCAAGCAATGGGTTTGCTTATTGGCTGCAGCATTCACTTTACAACTTCCACATTCTTTTAACAACTATTGCAAAAAAAAAAAAAACAACATCGGGTCAGTCACATGATCACGTGTTGAGGGCCTGTTCAGTTTATGACCATGATTCCAGGATCAATTATGGTAGAAACTACCTATAGTATGATGAACATAAAACATCTTGGGAGAGCGCAAGTGCAGATCCCTTTTCTGTAGCTTGCTTGAAAACATGTTTTATGGATGCTAGTAATAGCCTGATGGTCAGTGGAAGAATTCTTCATAATAACAACATGGCCCAAAGCAACCACACACTTGAAAAATAAAGATCTCCTTTTAACACTTGAATCTTTAGAAGGAACATGGGATTTGTTATCTTTTAACCCCAGATGATTCATATAGAAAGCAATATGAAGAATGGCTACAGGAAACCCAGCAGCTTCTTCAAATGCAGCAGAAGTATCTTGAAGAGCAAATTGGAGCACACCGAAAATCAAAGAAAGCCCTCTCTGCAAAACAGCGCACAGCAAAGAAAGCTGGACGTGAGTTCCCAGAGGAGGATGCAGAGCAGCTGAAACATGTCACTGAGCAGCAGAGCATGGTTCAAAAACAGCTTGAACAGGTAACAGCTCTTAGGTTCCATGTGATTCATAAAAGAAACTTGCAATAGTGATCCTTGCTGTAGGGGAAATAGGCAAAGGAAGGAGTATTATGTATGTTCATTTCCTTGAGTTACTTATAAAAATAATAAAGGCAGGGTAAAGATAATTAAAAATTATACTAGAATTAAATAAGAATTGAATTTTGCAGATACGAAAGCAGCAAAAGGAGCACACAGAGCTGATTGAAGAATACCGTATCAAACAGCAACAGTGTGGAATGGGACCCCATTCAGGGATGCCAGGCCTTGCTTCACAGCCCCCCATGGTCCCTGGAGGGTCTTCACCAGCCATGGGTCAGCAGAATTTCCCAATGATATCCCAGCAGCTTCAGCATCCACAGCACACTGTTGGCCAACCCAATCCATCTAGAATCCCAGGCTTGCCTGGCTGGCAACCTCCAAACACTCCAGTATTTTTCTCCCATAGTGCACCAAGAATGCCACCTCCAATCCCCCAACTGCCAGTTAATCCTGGGACACCTGCTTCTGTGTTAGCCCCCAGCCCCACTGTGCAGTCGGGTCCCCCACCTCGTGTGGAATTTGAGGACAATAACCCATTTAGCGAAAGCTTCCAGGAACGAGAGAGAAAAGAGCGTTTGCGGGAGCAGCAGGAAAGGCAACGAATTCAGCTTATGCAGGAAGTGGATCGACAGAGAGCACTGCAACAGAGGATAGAAATGGAACAGCATGGCACAGTGGGCTCTGAATTAAATGCTAGAACATCCTTCCCTCAAATACCTTACCTCGGTTCGGATCAACCTGGTGATTTTATGAGGCCACCACAGCCCCTTCAGCAGTCTACGCAGCAACTGCCACCACCATCACCATCACAGCAGCAGCAGCAGATAGGATCAATTTTGCAATCAGGACCCTTAAGCTCTCCTCCCACGGCCTCTTTTCCACCGTGCAGTGAGCAGCAGCAGACTGGATCTTCCCCTTTTGCATCTGATTCAGTCCCAGTTCAAGGTGGAAGTTCTGCTTACCATTCTGCTAAGCAGTCCCATGGAAGTATTTCTGGAATCAGTTTTACCCAGTCCCTGCCTAGGCCTCAGTTTGCCACTGGTGTGCCTGCAGTTTCTCCAGGAACAAGCAGTGGTCCAGTCTGTGGTCAGGACTCGAGCCTGCCACCTGGAACAAACTTTGCTGGGACAAATCCATCTCTGATTCAGCTATATTCTGATATCATTCCTGAGGAGAAGGGCAAAAAGAAAAGAACAAGAAAGAAGAAAAAAGAGGATGACACTGACTCTGTGAATACACCATCCACGCCTCATTCGGATATAACTGCTCCTCCAACTCCAGTAGCTGTGGATGCTGTGTCCACCCCAACTCTGAGCACTTCTGGTGAGCTTGCACGCAACTCGGGAGAAACGGAAAAAGAAGAACTGCCAGATGCAGCAACACCAAATGCTGCAGAGAGTCAGTCTTCCTTAGAACCGAAAGGTCAACTTGCTGAAAGCAATTTGCCACAAAACCAACTCCTTGAACCGTCAAGTCTAAACCCAGAAACCAATATCAAGACCGATATTTCCGCAAGCCTTCAGGAAATCAGACCAGAAAAGGCAGACGATGATCAGTGCTCCAGTCAAACTGAGTCTAAGACAAAGACGGAAAGGGATGTTGACATGGAAGATGATAAAGCTGCCATTCAGAATTCTCCTCCTACACAGAAGCTGGCATCACCTGTCAACACACCACCTGCAAAAGTGGAGTCAGGGAATGAACTCCTCAAGCACCTGCTTAAGAACAAAACAGCCACCCGTCACATCAATCAGAAACCAGATAGCAGCTTCCACCTTCCAGAAAATGCCAAGGAGAACAAGTTAATTGAAAAACAGGACTTGGCTGAAAGCAGCATGGTAAACATTTTTTATAATAACAGCTTGACTTTTAGGATATTGGAAAATATATGATAGGAAATACTTTGTTGGTATCCACAACCATTTGTTGCTGGGTATAACAGATATATCTTTCTTAGCAATTTAGATTTTTACCACAGCTTTGCCATTTTTGCTATTTATAATTTCATATATAACATGTTGTGAGCCGCCCTGAGTCTTGGGAGAAGGGCGGCATATAAGTCTAATAAAATCAAAAATCAAATCAAATGATTGCAAAAATTGAGTACATTTTTTTTTAAAAAATTACTAAAGTAATTAAATGCTATACAGTTTCCTTTGAATAAGGTATCATTTAATGAGATTTACAACAATGTAGAAGGAGAATACAACTGTTCCTTTGGACTTTTTACTTTTTTTTAGTTATTAAGTTATATCAGACATCTTACTTTCTCTTCATTATTAAGCTATTTCAGATATCATTATAAAACATGGTTTGTTATGCAAAGGCATAATTTTAAATTCCCATCACCCCCCCTTTGTCCACATTCCACTCCTCTCCTAGCTTAAACATGGAAGACAAAACTTTCATCTTTGATTAACAGGTCTTTAGTGATTATCCTCAACAGTGTGTAGAGGTAGACCTTGCTTAATGTCTGCTCTGTTTAATGACCATTTGAAGTTACAACAGCACTGAAAAGTAATTTTATGAACAATCCTCACATTTTATGAACAATCCTTACAGCATCTTATAGTCATATAACATTTCTACGCTTCACAGTTGGCTTCCAGCAAGCAGAGTCAGTGGAGAAGCCAGCAATAAAATCAGTAGTCATGGTCACAGGATGACTTGCTTAACAGTCAAATGGAAAGTAATATCATAAATCCATCTTGGTTGCATGATGTGTCCTTTAGTAACCATGTTGCTCAATGTCTTGAGTTTGAGTCTCAATTGGGGTTACTAAGTGAGGACTATTGCATTTAACAAAACAGGTGCTTTCCTCCCCAACATTCCATTATCTCTGGCCAATGGGAAAACATCTTCCAATCATGATAGTAATGGGGAAAGATTTGTGCTATTTGTTGTGACCTCTGAGGCTCAGTCTCAATCCAATTCTGATTCCTTTGGGAAATTGAAGGTAGTTGGTTCTCCTTTCAGTTTTTACGTCTGATTTTGAACTTGGTTAAGGGAAATGAGGATGCAGTTAAACTGTATGTTCATCAATATTTATCTTTGTGATCATCGTTAGGTGACCTGGGAGGTAGATAGTCTATCAAATTTAGTGTTCAATTTATAGGGTCTGAGTTTTGAACATTTAGGATTTCTATCTATTAAAGTAATATGATATATTTGCTTTTTCCTTAACCAGCCATTGGGGAATCTGTTACAAGGCTCATTTAGTTGTGGTAACAGCCAAGTTCAGAGAGGAGATTTAGGACATGAAGTAAAGAAACAGAGGAACAAACGAACTCAGAGGACAGGTGAAAAAGCAACATCTCGGCCTAAAAGGAAAAAAAAAGAGGAAGAAAAACACACTGTTTTTCCCAACACAGAAACTTTCATGCAGTTGAAACAGGTGAGCACTGAAAAGAACAATCCATTATGAAAAGTTTTGTAAGAAGTAGAAAGCCATTGAAAATTTCATCTTATATTTGGTTTTTTAGGTATCTGTGTTCTGTTTTTACCATGTTTCCTTGTTCAAAGCTATTACATATGTGGAAATACAGGCTTGAGCATTCCTAGGTTTCATTTGATGCTTACCTGCTTCTTGCATTTATTATAAAATATTCTAGAAGATAATTTTCTTCTTGATGACCCTTCTAATAGATCACTTTTTATTGGATTGATTGATTGATTACGTGCCATCATGTAATCAAGTTGATGTTGACTCTTAATGACCACAGAGATGGAAAACCAAAGGTGCTTTCTCAAGAGACAACTGGACTTTCTTTGTTTTTCCTTGAAGACTTTTCATTTCTCATCCAAGAAACTTCTTCAGTTCTGAACCAGTGACGCTTCTTGGATGAGAAATGAAACGTCTTCAAGGAAAAACAAAGAAAGTCCGGTTGCCTCTTGAGAAAGCACCTTTGGGACAACCATGACCTGGATGACCGAGAATCTCCATCGACATAGAAATAGAACTTCTTCAAGATGATCTGCTCCTATCCTGGCCCATCATTTTTTCCCCAGTGGTGCACTCTATCACTGCTGTAATAAACATGCTTGCTGCTGAGAGATATGACACAAAGAAGAAATGGAATAAAGGCTATATTGGTGAAGAAAACGTTTGTTGGGAGAAAAGATTAAAAACAACATTTTGTAATTGCTTAATTTTTTTTTACATTTAGCAGCTATGAAACTCTTGACAGTTTAGAACAAAACTGCAATCTGGAGATCAGTCTTGATATGATGATGATGATGATGATGAAAGAATTTTTATTAGATGCATTTTCATTGTGAACAATGTTTTGTATCTTGAAAATACAGTATTAAGACTAAACCTTCTCCAACAGTTGCTGCACTTGGGAATCCTTATGTCTGGCAAAATTATTTATTTTTTAAGAACAATGTATAAAAGTTAGGATGCACAATATTGGTAGATTTTGCTTAATGTAAGGAAACTTTGAAATGCTTGTATCTGGATTACTTAAGCTTTTAAAAGTAGCAATCTTCTTAGTGTAATTTTATCAGTTGTGATCGGCTTACAAGAACAATAATCATAATTATGCATCTTTCCTCCAGCAACTCTCCTTGCTGCCCTTAATGGAGCCAATGATTGGAGTGAGCTTCACCCATTTTCTTCCGTATGGTAGCAGCCATCAGAGTAGTGGAAGTCGGCTTGTGGGAGCTTTCGGTAGTGCTACGCTTGATGGGGTATCTGATTACTATTCTCAGCTAATCTACAAGGTATATTATTTTTCTATGTAATTCTCTCAAAGTTTTATAAGAAATAAAAGTGGGATTCATTATTTTATATACTTCAGGATTTCTTGAGACCATAACTGAAAAATTATGGCCAGTTTGCTCTAGTAGTTAAAGCACCAGGCTAGAAATCAAGAGATTATGAATGCTAGTCCTATTTTAGGCATGAAAGCTGGCTGGGTGACTTTAGATCAATCACCCACCAGGAGACTGTGAGTTCTAGTCCCATCTTTAGACATAAATGCCATCTATGAGTTTGAGCCACTCATTTTCTCTCAGCCTACAATGTCAGGCTCCAACAACAAGCTGTTTGGTCAGTTTTGTATCAATACTTGATTGATCCAGAAAAAGTGTGCCCTGCACCTGCAGGAAAACATTAGGAAAAAGAAAAAAAATAAAGCCTATATTTAACAGTAATCTATTAATATGTTTCAAAAACAAATTAAAGTTATAATCCTACTTTCCATATATTAACAAACCCACTTTGGATTACTGTCAAAGGAAAGGCAAAAAACTACAAAATGGTGAGTTAAGCGATGCTGTGACTTCTACCTCCCTCTTGCTGTGCCTGCAGGCTGTTAGCGACTGGATGAGGAGCAAGGTGTTGAAACTGAACCCTGACAAGATCGAGTGGCTCTGGGTTGGGGTTCTTTGGCCAATGGAGTGGCCACCTTTGGTCTTGGATGGAGTGGCACTGCCCCAAATAGACCCCGTGTGTAATCTGGGGCAGCCTGCTGGATTCATGACTCCTGCTCAAAGAGCTGGTGGCAGTTGTGGCCAGGAGGGCTTTTGCACAAGTGCAGGCTGTGTCCCAGTTATGCCCTTTCCTGGACCAACAATCCCTACTCACGGTCACTCATGTCTTAGTCACCTCCTGCCTTGACTACTGCAGTGAGCTCTATATGGGGCTGCCCCTGAAGACCATCCAGAAGCTCCAGTATGTGCAAAATGTAGCAGCACATGTGTCATCTCTCCTGTGGGAGCTGCATTAGTTGCCAGTTTGCTTCTGGGTGCAATTCAAGGAGCTGGTTGCCACCTTTAAATCCATTCGTGGCTTGGGACCAGGTTATCTGAGGGACCGTCTCTTGCCGGTCACATCTACCTGACCCACTAGACCAAGGAACGTTGCTGGTCCCATCCCCTAAGGAGATACATCTGGTGGGACCCAGAAGAAGGGCCTTCTCCATGGTGGTTCCCTCTCTGGAACATCAACCCCGCAGAGATTACACTGCCCCCACCACTCAAGCACTCTTTCGGAAGGTGTTGAAGACCTGGTTCTGCCAGCGGGCAGAACCCAGAGCGGGATGGAGCCCATTTAATGGCTAGTTTGAATGTGTGTTGTCGACAGCGTGTGTGTGTGGGGGGGTTATTTTATTATTTTTCTTATTTTTATTCCTTTTATATGGTGTTTTTATATCTGTGTAAGCTTGAGTAGGCAGCAATATAAATTTTCTAAATAAATAAAATATTAAAGGACCAAGGCTGTTTTGCGCAGATTTAAGAGGCCACCAAGAGCCCTTCCGTAATGGAGGTCAGCAAGTGGTAATTGGTGACCAGGAGATTTTCCCAGAATCTATTGTGCCCCTTTCAGAAACCAGTGAAGCCACTCTAGTCTTCAAGGAGTTTTTTGAAATATCTGAAGTTGATGTTACTCTTGTTCCCCTGACAGCTGTTATTTTTATTCTTCTATTTGTTACTGGTTAATTTACATATTGCTTTTAGAGATGTCAAAGCCACTTAACTCAATGATAGGATATGAAATCCATAACTAAAAAATAAAGATGGCAGCATTGCCTGAACGTCTCCTGCTGGGAACAGAATTGACTATTGCAGATAGAATACACTCCTTATTCTAAGGAGGCTTTTATTTTGCTTGTGCATGCTTTTCTGTAGAGTTTATGCCATTGATATAAGAATCAACCAATGTGAGGGAGTGTTACTTTAAACCCACATTTAAATATAGGTGTTTTGTTCATTAGATACATCTTTTCTGGGAAAACTAACAAAAAAAAAGCCACATCAACAGAGGGGGTAAAAACCAGCGAAATAGAATTGTTCTAAAAGGCAAAAGAGAAAACTTTAAGCAACTCAATATCTCCCATTCTAGTTCTATGTTAGTTAGTTTTTAAAATAGTGGTTTTTGATATATGCCTATTAACTCACTGGCACAAAGCTTCACTTTCACCAGTGCCCCACTGTTAGCAGAAGATTACATTAAAATCTGCTCTTGAACAAGATGCTTTCATCCCTCATTCTCAGTAAGGACTGGGGAGCCAGTTCTCAAACAAAAACAGTATGATCAATTTCTTTCCTTCCTTGATATATGCTCTTGATTACCTGATGCAGAATGGCAAACAGAACATGGAAATTATGATTTGTATTTGTCCTACAAGTAGTGCCAGTCATAATTTGTATGTTTGGCAAGTAATTGTAAACTTTGGTGTAATAGAAAACTCAAAAAATAATTACTTTACTATTCTAGTAACTATTAATAGTTACTAGTTACAGAGTGGAAATAAGAACATGAAAGCCCTGTTACCTTATTTCCATATCATAGTACTGAAACTATAGCTTGGTGTTCAGCCTGAACTATGTTAATATGTATGCATTTTGATTGCTACTTCGTAGTTAGTTTTATTATTAAATATGTGTGTTTACCCAACAATCCTTTGGAAAACTAATTGAAAATATCTTCTCTCATGCAGCAAAATAATCTCAGTAACCCACCCACACCTCCAGCATCCCTTCCTCCTACACCTCCACCTGTGACTTGCCAAAAAATTGTAAATGGATTTGCAACGACTGAAGAACTTGCTACCAAAGCTGGAATGATGGGAGGACCTGATGGTAAGATGTTTGCTGTCACATCACTACGTAGAAAGTCTGCCTATGTGGTTGCTAAAGGTCAACAATGACTTAATGACAATAATCAATAAAATCGGAGATGTATAATAATAATATCCCTGTTAAATTCTCTCAACTCATTAAAAAAATGGAAGACCTCCACCTTGGAAGCCAAAAAAGTCAGGGCTCATCTGTCTTCCAAGAGGGAAAGCTATTTCATAAATACGGACTCAATCATGGAAAATCTCCCAGCTTTGGTTTCCTTATTTCCTGGGCCAACTATGGTTAAGGGAAAATGAGGAAACTATGAGCTATTTTGCCCCAAGATGTTCTTATTTTGATTCTTGTAGGTTTCAACCAAGCAAGATTCCTCATGGGTCTTGCAAGTCAAATAGGACAAGGTTGACGTATCTCATTCTTCTCTGCCCTTTTCCTCTGCTCCAGTCTCCCACTGATCAGCTTCACTTCCCTTTCCTTCAGTGCAACATCCCTAATTAAATTCGGACACAGCACAGTCCAGGCTAGAAATCAGGAGACTGTGAGTGCTAGTCCCGCCTTAGGCATGAAAGCCGACTGGATGACTTTGAGCCACTCTCTCTCAGCCCAATCCCCCTCACAAGGTTTTTGTTGTGGGGAAAATAGCAGGAGGAGGGAGTAATTAGGTGTGTGCGCTGCCTTGAGTTGTTTATAAAAATAATAAAAACTGGATATTAAAGAAATAAATATAAATAATCCAAACTGGCCCAGACTTGCTGGCCCTTCCCCTCAGTTGCCTCGAGCATCTTTCTTGCTTCACCTTTCACCATCACTGCTGTCTTTATTTTTTCCCTCCTGTTTTCTGCCTCTATGGAACCCCTATGCCTGTTCCAAACACATGTTCAAATTCAGGCAAAAGAAACATATTTTGGTCCAAGCATGAGCTATTTCAAATTGAATCTGGAATGGCCTACACATAGAATATGTTACTAAATGTTAGCAAAACATTATCTGGCTCTTCAGAGATGCATGTAAGCATTCATTAATCCAGTCCAATCAGATAAATGTTTAAAATCATTTGTTTAATCTGTGCATCCTTTCTGTTGCCAAAGCTTTAGGTTCAAAGCAGTTTCAGCTGCCTTTCAGGCCACAAGACGATTTGTTAGCCAGGGCCATAATTCAGGGTCCTAAGAGTGTGGATGTCCCTGCTTCTCTTCCAACCCCGCCTCATAACAATCATGAAGAGCTCAGGTAGGTGTTTTTTTTAAAGCATTATAGTATGCTTTACATTATATTATGTTTACTGTTGCTCATGTGTTTTGATACTGAGCAGAATTTGCTCTCCCATAATGATGTTTTTGCTGTTAAGTTCTTTGATGTATAAATCAAAAGAACATCTGTAATTTATGTCTCAGCAAGCTACCCCATCTACAACACAAGCTAGGAATTTCCAAGGGCTTTGGTCTAGTTCAGCCTATTATTTTATAGTTTGTCCATGTAATGTAGTTTCTAGCTTTCAAATTGATTTTCAGTTGTGATCTGTTTCTCCCATTTTTAAAAATGAAAGTTAGAACTCTTTTCTGTCACTGAACAAACTTTATTTGCTGAAAAAGAAAAATGCAAATTTCTGGGACAAGACTACAAAGCTAGTGTTGTCTAGTTCAGCAGTCCCCAACCTTTCTAGGTTGGCAGCCTGGTCCAGTGGGGGACATGTGAGTGGCAGGCACAGGCAAACAAACTGCTCTAATTATGAGAGTGATGGGTGCATGAAGCTTCAGGTGCGAGTGGAGGGTGCTATTCTCGCACACGGAGCGCAACTCTCGCAAATAGCAGGCATTTGTGCTCGTGTGCGAAGCTCCATTCACACGAGCAGAAGGCATTTGAGTGGAGGGTGCTTCTGCTCACATGCAGGCTTTCCACACTTGCAAGTGGAGAGTGCTAATGTGCTGAGCTCCATTTGCGGAAGTGGCAGGCACTTGAACTCGCACGCGAGTGGAGAACACTTGAGTGGAGGGCGCTTGTGCTCATGGGTGACACTTCATTCATGTGAGTGGAGGGCACTAGCATATTTGTCCAAAATGGTATAGGGTTTCCTGCCTGAGCAGGGAATTGGACTTGATGTCCTCCAAGGTCCCTCCCAACATTATTATTATTGTTGTTGTTGTAGTTGTAGTACATGAAGCTCCATTTGCATAAATGGAGCTTTGCATATGAGTAAAAGCACCCTCTGCTCATGCCAGTGGGGCTTCATCCACACGAGTGGAGTTTAATGCACATGCGCTTGCTCATGACTCCTGCAGCCCAGTTTCGAACAGGCCGCAGTCTGGTAGTGGTCTGTGGCCTGGGGGTTGGGGACCTCTGGTCTAGTCAAGTAACTGAGTCCGAGAGTTAAAAATATTTCTCAATAAATAAATATCAGGGAGATAATAGCTTGGGTGGGAAGAGGGTGAGATCTTATTCTTGAAATGCTCTTTCATTTTGTTTTCCACATAAATTACTTGTAAGCACAAGATCAGAATCTTTGGAGAATTAAAAAATGGAATGAACAGCTGAAGTAATTGAGTGTGCTTATCAATAGATACATTTATTGTAGGGTGTTTTTTTTTACATGACACTTCATTACACTGTTAGCATACTTTGGCTGTAAAAAAAACCTAACAAATTTGATTTTGAAAAAAATGGAAAGTGCCTCCCCTTTGCTGTCACGTTCCTGAATCACATGTTTGCTCTTCATATATGAGAACCATACTGACAAATGTCCTGGTTTTGCTGTGTGTGTCTTAGGATTCAGGATCCTTGTGATGATAGAGAATCTCCAGATAGCTTTGTTCCTTCTTCTTCTCCTGAGAGCGTCATGGGCATGGAAATAAGTAGGTATCCAGATCTGTCAGCAGTAAAAGAAGAGATGCCACAGTCCGTTCCATCTCCTGTCATTCCAATTCTGCCATCCAGTATTGGAAAGGGTAAAGCTTAACATTTATTCTGAACAAATATGTATTGATATTCTCTAACCCAGTGGTGAGATGAGTAGACTTCAGTTCTCAGAATTCTCTAGCTAGCATGGCTGTCTGAGGGATTCTGGGAGTTGAAGTCCACACATCTTAAAAGTTGCTGAGGTTAGGAAACAGTGCAGTCTAACGACATTCCAATGTGACTTTAATTTTTTCTCTAAGGTTCAGAAGCAAAGCAAAATTTCATCAAAATGGAACCTTGTTCAACTTTCTTCAGTTCTCAGCTTGGACTTGCCCCAAATAACACAGAATCCGGGCTTGTGTCCATTGCCATTACTTTGCATCCTACAGCTGCAGAGGTAAAGATACCACACCTCTAGGTGGACAATGTTGGGTGCAGTCCTCAGTGTGCTACTGATATCTTGGTTGTTATTTTATTTCTACTGCAGTCAATTGTTGTAGTAAACGCTGCTGTGCAATTTCACTATGGTTTCAGTAAATTGTATATAATAGGGTCATAAAGGCTTAATTCAATAGTTTTGCTATATGCTGGGTAAGAACCTTATTCTATTGGCCATTCAATTTCCAATTCCTAATCATTCCAATTTTGTAATTCGTTTCTTTTATTGGGTTTTAATTCAAGCTATCCACTGGCACTTTAAAATCCCTTTCTTCATTAGTCAACTGATCAATTCAGATCCCATTAATTTAAAGTTAGGATTTTGTCGACTAAAATCTATTATTTTATACATTCTTGTCCTTTAATTGCATTTGCCAATTCGTTACCTATGTAACCAGTTTGATTTTACCACTCTGAACAATTTGGTATGATCAGCAAAGATGGCTGCTTATTACTTAGCTAAACCCCTGATCATTTATAACCAAATTGAAAAGCCGCAGCCCTAACTCTGATGTCTTGAAAAGCTTTTTGTATATATTATGTGTTAAAACTGCCCATTTATTCCTAATATTTTTTCTGATTCTTAATCACTTGTCAGTATATGGGAGTGCTGATTCTTCTACTATTGTCTTTCAGCTGAGTTTGCTCACAATTCTTTAATTTGGAATTGTGCGAGGATTTTTTTTAATTCTATCCAACTTACAACAAATTATTGTTATGGCAGCTGTAGAGTCCCCACAGTCACACAATTATTTATGACCTTCATTGACACCTTCTGAAAAAGTCAAGAAGGAAACCAGCAGGATGTTGCAAGTGGCGATCATGGGATGTTGCAATCCAACAGTGATAACTAGGACTGCCAGAATGTCCTTTGTAAGCTGGTGTGGTTATGTGACAGTGGATGAAGTTCCTAGTCCCAATTATAGGTGATAAGTGAGGACTATGCGTATCTTATTAATAACAAAGAAACCATACACTTATTTTTCTCCACTCTAGAATATTGGTAGTGTGGTGGCTGCATTTTCCAATCTTCTACATGTCAGAATTCCAAACAGCTATGAAATTAGCACTGCATCTGATGTTCCGTCATCTATCGGGATAATGAATCCACACAGAACAAATCCAGCATTTGAGTACAGGCAACATGTACTATTTCATGGTCCTCAGTCAGGAACTGTTGGCCCTCCTGGATTAACAGGGCCTTATGGACTCAAGCCACACAATGCCCCATTTTTATCAAGCGGAAATGGTGAGTCAGTCTGTGACCTGTTAATATTTTATTAATAAATAAAGTTAAACCCATCATTGAAGATTAAAAAAAAGGATTTCAAGATAAAGAGTAAATAAGTTCCCTTTATTATATTTCTTTATTTTTGTCAGTAATATAAATTGAATTCTGATAAAAGATTTGCAGGATTGGTTGTTATTCTACTTCCAAGGCAACTAATCTGATATCAGTCATTAATCATGATTAGTTCCAAACTGTTACAGAAGGTACTGAAAAAAAATGAACACCAAGAAGGACAATGCATAGGTAAGTAGCCCTCAACTTACAACTTTTGCTTAGAAGTTACAACATCACTGAAGAGAGTGGCCTCTGACCACTTTCTCCCATGGTGCCTGCCCTTTGGAACATTATTCTCCTTGAGGTGAAATGTGCCCCCCTCCCCTTTAGCCTTCTGAAAGGGTCTGAAGACCTAGTTCTGTCCACTAGCTCAGCACCCTGATAGGGCATCTCATTTAGGACCTGGCTAGTAGACCAATGGAGGATCCCACCTCCACCCTGCATGTGCATTGGTTGCTTTATTTACTTTGTGTTAACTTAATGTTTTAACTTTGCTGTCCAATGTTTTAATCTTTTGATATTTTAACTGTTTTATATAATTATTTATAACATTTTGAGTTGCCCAGAGTCTCTTGATAGTGAGATGGGTGGCATATAAATTTAATTAATTAGTGGTAATGGAGCAGGCATGTGTAGGGATAAGAATACTTACAGTAGAATGATGCACACATTAAAAGAATCTGTATTCTTCCCACCTTCAGTTTTGGCAGGATATAAAGCACAAAGTCCAATTATTGCCGATGGCTCGACATTAAGGTCACAGTGGTGTTCTCATTGTAAAGTGGTAGTACTGGGCAGTGGAGTACGAAAACCTTTCAAAGAACTGCATTTCCTGAAACAGGTATATCTGTAATGATCTCCATTTTTAATGGTGTTTTTCCTTATTGTATTAAAGGTACAAGAGGGTTGGGAGTATTCCATTTCTTGTTGACTTATGTTCAGTGGATAAAATTTGAAATCAGTTGAATGCTGCCCCTGAATAAAACTTGAAATGTATTAAATAATTCCAGGGATGATACGGCACGAAAAATAGTCAAAGCAAGCTCCTTGTTTTTTAATCCAAGGCCATAAAACCAAGTGCAGGGGGAGGCTACTACCCACTGACCAACTACTACCCACTGACCAATTTGCATTGATATTGACTAAGAGGATTATTTTCAAAAAAAAATTTCAAGACCTTATAGGAAGGAAGTCTTGTTGTTTTTTGTGTACCCACCTTCTTCTGTCTGTATTATAAACTATACATTTGCAAAATAAGGCACTATGTAGTCCATCAGCGTAACCTCTCATTGAAATTATGCACTTTTAATAAAAGTATTGCTATAACCAGGGTTCTAACACAGTGTTACTTTACCTGTTTTAAGGCAGTAGCAATAAAAACATGATGAAGCCCAGCTACATTTATTAGTACTTATTTTGGAAGGGGAAGGGGGAAAAAACAGCTCAGTCACAATCAACGAAACAAAAGAATGTTTCAGGGCTCAAAATACTGTTCAGATTGTTCAAGATAATGCTGTCCTTTTGATCAAGTACAGAATGATGAGAATGTCTATTTTGAGCTCAGAAAGCTTTGCACACCTGAAGTGTTAGAACTCTTTTTCAGACATTCTGGATGGGGTATTCAGGGAGTGAAAGTCCAAGCATCTTAAAATGCCAAGGTTGAGAAAATGACTATTGCTGCCTGTTTTGCTTTATTTAATGTAAAAATTTGTTCCTTTACTAATAAATGGTCTCAAATAGTACAGGAATGATTTATATAGCACTGTTATTTATTTTCCTTTAATCTGGATTATGTTTCTGCCATTTAAGTGGCATAAAAATAGAAATATTTTTATGTATTCTCAGTATAAATACCAGAATATTCCAAAATAATTGGCATGTCTTCAATTTGTTACTATTAATTTTTATTTGGCCTGAGATTATGTTTACTATTAGTTAACAACCAGTTAAGCATGCAATCATAAAGCAACATTTTATTTCTTTTTTTTATTAATACATTTAACTATTCTGTATGTTGGAGTCGAATAGTGTCGAATATTTGTCTAGTCCAACATAAAAGAAATTTCTCAAACAAAACCATCTCTTAATATAAGCTTCCTACAGATAACAAAGAGCGTGATGTTTCTCTCATTTTATTGTTTTGTTTGGGGTTTTTTTTTTTAGGATTCCAAAGAAAGGTCTGAGAGAATGGACAAAGACATTGTCTTCTGTAGTAACAATTGCTTAGTTCTTTATTCAGCATCCATGCAAGCAAAAATTTCAGAAAGCAAGGTAAATACTTACCCCATACTTGAAATGACACTGCTTTAATATAACATTTTAATAAAAATTATTTAGAGGTTCAAGAGCAATGCAGTTTGTTTAACAACAAATATATTTAATTTGTTTTCCATTTTTTGCTTTAATCTGCAATGAAAATTCATCTTTTTTCACAAAGGACCTGTATATATATATATGTTTTAAGGTGTCTTAAATGTGAAAACAAATTATATATAAATCAATTTTGAAGGTAAAATGTGGACTCTTTAGGATATAATTATTTTAACTATATTCTAGATTTTATATAAAGTCAAACTCTTCAAACACTTAACCTGTAAATCTCAGAGCTCCTCACTTATACCTTACAAGATTTTGCAGTTGATGTTGGGATCTATCACACTAATGGGAAAATATAATGGTACACCGGAATTTCATTTAAACAATAAAAGTGGGTTAAAAATTATAAATAAATTAAATTACTTCAGATTACCACCTCACACACAGTGTTTAATAAGAACACTCAGATTTGCCTCTACGAATAAAATAGTAGTTCACATCTTCAGTAGATTGGACTGTACATGGCAAAGAAAGAATATAATGTGATACATAACCATCTATTCATATATCTTTTGCATTTTCTGAACCTGGTCCAGGATAAATTGAAATCCCAATTTACAATGATAAATAGGGGTACAAGCTAATGTTTTATATCAAGATTTTATGTGTCATTTCAAAACCGAGATCCTTTTGATTAAGAAGTTATTTACAAACATTATTTTAATACTCTCAGTTCTGAATTTTTAAAATCAACCAGCCTTGCAAAGTGATTATTAAAACCATGCAAACTATTGTTACTTGATACAAGAGTGTGATCTGGTTCCAATAATGCATGCACTTAACTTTTGCTGTGAATCTCTCTTCAACTGCTGCTCTGATTATTTCTCAGGAATCTGTCCCTCCTGAAATGCAATTTCCAATGAAAGAACCTCCAAAAGGTTTCCACCAATACAGTACAAACATCTCTACATTTGACGTTCACTGCCTCCCTCAACTGCAGGAAAAAAATTCTCCCCCCTCATCACCCCTTATTACTTTTCCTCCTGCCTTCGAAGCAGCCAAAGTGGAGCTCAAACCAGAAGAACTTAAGGTAACTGTGAAATTGAAACCCCGCTTAAGAACCGTTCCCAATAGCCTTGATGACTGTCGACCAGTAAACAAGAGATGGAAAGGAATGAAATGGAAAAAATGGAATATACAGATTGTGATTCCTAAAGGAATGTTCAAACCTTGTGAAGAGGAGATAGATGACCTTCTCAAGAAACTGGGCACAACCCTTAAACCTGATCCTGTCCTGAAAGACTACCGAAAATGCTGCTTGTGCCATGAAGAGGGTGATGGGCTAACTGATGGACCAGCCAGGCTTCTGAATCTGGATTTAGACCTCTGGGTTCATTTGAACTGTGCTCTTTGGTCTACTGAGGTCTATGAGACACAAGCTGGTGCCTTAATCAATGTCGAGCTAGCTCTGCGAAGAGGCTTGCAAATGAAATGCATGTTCTGCCACAAGATGGGTGCTACCAGTGGCTGCCACAGGTTAAGATGCACCAATATTTATCACTTCACCTGTGCCATTAAAGCACAATGCATGTTTTTCAAAGACAAAACTATGCTCTGCCCAATGCACAAACCGAAGGGTGCTCATGAGCAAGAACTCAATTATTTTGCAGTCTTCAGGCGAGTCTACGTTCAGCGGGACGAAGTCCGACAGATTGCTAGCATCGTACAGAGGGGAGACCGTGAGCACACCTTCCGGGTAGGGAGCCTGATCTTCCACAGCATCGGTCAGTTGCTGCCCCACCAGATGGCTGCCTTTCACTCTTCAAAGGTGCTCTACCCGGTGGGGTTTGAGGCCAGCCGGTTGTATTGGAGCATACGATACACCAACCGCCGCTGCCGCTACCTGTGCTCCATTGAAGAGAAGGATGGCTTCCCCTTGTTTGTGATCAGGGTGATTGAGCAAGGGCATGAAGACATGGTTCTGACTGGCCTGACTCCAGAAGGTAAACTAAAACCTGGGAATCGTCGCTGAGCTATGCCAGGGTGACCTGGTTGAATTGATGGGCGTTGATGTCTAAAATGTCCAGAGGAAAGCAGCTCGCCTATTTCTGAGATAGTCTTTCTAAGCACTGCATTTATTTACTTACAGTCATGTGGGAAAAAAACAAATACTTTTTATTTTACAAAAAGAAAGCCAAAACAAGGTGTCATATGTCATGTGTTGTTGTTCCTCTGAGGTTGTATTTACCTAATTTTAAGAATAGCTAAGGACCAGATGATTTTTTAAAATGTCCTGATACATAAAACCATAACACTCAAAATGGGTGTGTTTTCTTTTTCACATTACTATACCTGTTTATAGTCATGTGGCATTTTCTGTTTTACTTTGGAAGCTGATAGCAAGACCAGCCTGAAATCACATCACCAGGGTTTAATTATTTTGCTTTGGAATGTTCCCATTCGATCCTTTAAGAAAACATGAACTGTCCACCTAGCCAGGAGAAGATTGCTTGCTTGAGAATTCTGATCTTGATTTAATACTAGCTTAGGAACGTACCTAAACCTGGAAAGTAAGATTATTGAAGAATTCATCCCAATAATATGTAAGGCTATTTCCTATGATATCTTTAGAAAAATGTTAATTATCATTGTCACTGTCACTTGTGATCACATTCTAATTTGGAACATCTGACCAAAATAAATAATACAATGAATATAGCCTTTCTTGCGGAAATAACCACACTTTTAAAACCTGTTTGGGGAGGCATATAGTATTTTATACTATTCCAGCATTATGTCCAAAGCAGATATAAAATCTAGTTTGGTGAACCTCTAATTCTAATAATAGATTTCCTACCCTGACTGTAAACAGTGTCCTAATACGGTAATAAATTGAGCAGAGCATTAAGTTCTCTTTCTCTGTTTCCATTGCTTATTGTATTTTTCCCTATACAGATGTTTGGGATAAAATCCTAGAGCCTGTTGCATCTATACGGAAAACCTCCGAAATGCTCCAGCTATTCCCTGCATATCTAAAGGGCGAAGATCTTTTTGGCCTGACTGTCTCTGCAGTGGCTAGAATAGCTGAATCAGTGAGTCTTTGGGCAGTGGTGCCAGACTGAATTTTCATCAATTCCTGCTTATTAATAATCAGAATTTGGCATTTGTGGCAATTTTTTTACAGGATGCATTAGAGAGGAGTGCTATAGTTGGAACAGCAGAATTTAACAAGAGCTGAAATTCATCCTTAGAACAAATAAATGTAGACAGACAAGATACACAGACATGCACAGACATATACACACACTCTTTCTTTCTATCCTGTGGAAATAAATCAGAGCTTTCCCTGGTTGGTGGTGTGGTGGCAGTGGGAATGTAAATAAATCCAACTGTGTAGTTTCCAACTGCCAGAGTTGCTCAGCAATGATGGCATATATATTTAATAAATAAATAATACTTCTCACAATCTCCAGCAGCACCGAATGTACCGGCCCTAAAATATTTCTCATCCTGGGAACATTTTAACCTGAAGTAAACTCCTTTCTTCTGCATTATAGCTGAAACCTGTAAACTGGTGAAGAAAAATCAGAATTGGTCTTGGTGCTACCTGTTTGTGCTTCTATGTTCTTAAAGAAAATACAAGAAAAACAGGAATCAGTTTAAAGCACACTTTGTACTTCTTTCATCACTGTGAAGAAGATTGTTTTCTTGTATCAAGAGTTGTTCCTTTGGCTCTTCTGCGGTTTCACTGACCTGGATTTCTTTGTGTTTCAGCTCCCTGGGGTTGAGGCCTGTGAGCGTTACACCTTCCGTTACGGCCGAAACCCCCTCATGGAGCTGCCTCTCGCCATCAACCCCACTGGCTGCGCTCGTTCTGAGCCCAAAATGAGCAGCCATGTCAAGAGGTTTGTGTTAAGGTATTTTCTTTTAAATTCACATAGTACAGCCCAGGGTTTATAGGCTACGTAGGATACCTGTGCTTCTGTGTGCTGCTTACAAACCCTGCTGTCTTTGGCTGTGTATGTGGCCTGTCCAAGTTGGGGCTGCTGCTTTAGTGTCTCTGCTAGGTGGCTTTGAATATCTGTTTACCTAGGAGCTCTTTTATTATTCAAAACGTTACAACTTTCAGAGAGATCTTCAGTTTTCCTTCTCTGTTTCTTCTGTTCTGTGACCCTTTGGTACAGGCCTCATACCTTGAATAGCACCAGCACTTCAAAGTCATTTCAGAGCACAGTTACAGGAGAACTAAATGCACCTTACAGTAAACAGTTTGTCCATTCGAAATCTTCTCAGTATCGGAAAATGAAGACCGAATGGAAGTCCAATGTCTATTTGGCACGGTCGCGTATTCAGGTCAGTTTGGACCAGGAAAGTATTAACTATATTTTTGTGTTGAAAATACTAGATGCATTTAAAAATAACACTTATTTAATAAGCATATGCTATATTTATTATCTATTCATTTCATTTACATATTCATGCTAATTTATCCTTCATTGAATCCCACTCTTTGTTTATGTTTATTTATTACTAGCCTTTGTGTGCTGCCTACTTGAACAGCTCCATTGATTAATCTCCACTGAACATAGTGGGACTTTTCTCTCAGTATCGGTAGTCCTCCACTTAGGACCGGTCACTTAGCAAACCACTTGAATTAATGAAGGACCTTCCTGTAGCTATTTATGTCCTGGTTCCAGAGTTATGATGGCTTGTGTTCCCCCCTCCCACATGATCAACGTTTCATGCCCTTGGTATTGACAGCCATTTGCATCATCCTACTGTCAATAGTGAGCACTGTTTAATTTATTTTCTTATAAGCCACCATTTACTTCTTGTTTCTGCCAAAAAACCCCACCCCTTGAGTGCAATGGGTTTGCTGTGGCACTCACTTATGACTTTGGCATTCTTTTAATGACAGCCACAAAATGTCATAAAATTGGCACAGTTGTGTAGTGACCTGCCACAATGTATGACCATAATTCCAGGTTCAATTACTGTCGTAAGTCAAGGACTACCTGTAATCATTGTAGCACTACTTGAAAAGAATTGTAGGATTGTTAAAAGTATCTTAAGTGGCCATGCTGAGATTTGGGGATCCATTTAAATCGCAGAATTGCCCAGTGATGTGCTTTGTTACCAAATCATTCCTGCCTTTTCAGGGCCTGGGCTTATATGCTGCTAGAGACATTGAAAAGCACACTATGGTAATTGAATATATTGGAACCATCATCCGCAATGAAGTAGCCAACAGGAAGGAGAAGCTTTATGAATCTCAGGTATTCCGTAAGACAAGAAGCATTTGTGTTTCAAGCTTTGTGGGACGTGGAGGGTCTAATGAGGATAAGAGTTCCATGGGTTTCATTAAGGCCTTTGGCACTAATTGCAACTTTACAGGGTTTTAAATACAGGTTTTCATATAGATTTTAATAGTATTTGTATTTTCATTGATAACATCATCCTAGGTGCCCCCTCCCTCTCCCCCTCTCTTCTCCGTCTGTCCGTCCATCCATGCGTCACTCTATATCTCTCTCACAATCTGTCTGTCTGTATCTGTCTATCACGGTTTCTGTACCTCTTACTTGAAGCAGTGGGATATGTATGTATATGTGTGTGTGTGTGTATTTAAGTGTTCAGATAAAGGAAATTTGTTATGAACCAACCATAGCAACATTTGATTCTTTCAGTTGTAGAGACTACGTAG
Source organism: Bothrops alternatus (assembly GCA_034064705.1). Classification (NCBI taxonomy): domain Eukaryota; kingdom Metazoa; phylum Chordata; class Lepidosauria; order Squamata; family Viperidae; genus Bothrops; species Bothrops alternatus. The sequence goes on along the minus strand of JARGCV010000179.1, from coordinate 1,130,965 downwards.
GACCATGCTTAAGTTATGTTTGAGTCTTCCTTGGAGTTTCATTTTTGGTGTTTGTATTCTCAAAATCCTAACAAGAGTGCTATTGTTTTGGAAAAAGGCATTAGGGTTTCTGATGCTTTAATAAGTCTTTGGATTGTAATTACAATTCAGGAATGGCTACATATCATGTCTTTGAATATTGATAATTGTTACGCTGGCTCAGTCCTTTTTTTCCTCCTTTCTGATTTCCTCCCCGCAGAATCGTGGAGTATACATGTTCCGCATTGATAACGATCATGTCATTGATGCTACATTGACTGGAGGTCCTGCAAGGTGGGTAGTTCTTATAGGAAACGAGTGCTGGATTAAAGGTAAAGGTTTCCCCTGTCTAGTCATGTCTGACCCTAGGGGGTAATGGTCATCCCCATTTCTTGGGCAAGGGAGCATTGTCCAAAGACATTTTCTGTGGTCATGTGGCCAGCATGGCTATAAGCCAAAGGCACATGGAATTGTTATGGCCGGTCGGCTGCTGGAAGACTCCGCAGCCAACTCAGAGGAGGAGGCACAGGAGTGGGCATCGGGCCTAGCATCAGGGCTAGCTGAAAGCTCCAATGGGGACGAAGGAATGGAGCTGTCACAGGGACAGAGGCGGAGCCTGGGCTGTCTGCCAGTCCCCACATGGAAAGACTGAGACCTCCATGAGGCAAATGATTCCGGAGAGGAGGATCACATGGGGCCACTGATTGATGCATGGGCACAACAGAGGCTGAGGAGAACAGCAAGAGGCTGTGGGCTGGTCTTCAGGGTGGAAGAGTCACCATTGCTAACAGAGCCCCACCCTCAGCTGTGGATAAAAGGCAGGGGCGGAGATGAATAGGTGTGGCAGACAACTATTCGTCTCCCTGCCGGTCAGCCACTTCTAGTTGGAACTCCTGAGTTGCTGGAGTTTTCCTCAGATCTTGTGGTGCTGGGAGTGAGAGTGCCTTCTGAGCGTGTGCGTGTGTCTTATGTTAGAAAAGAGCCAGTTTGCCTGAAGGACTCTTGCTGCAAACATGGTGAGAGATTGAGATTAACTCTGGGTTTTGGGAGACCACTGCAGGGGAAAAGTGAGTGAGCTTCGTTGTTTGGAGGCAACTAAAGACTTTAACCATCGGCTGTGTGAAACTGCTGGCATTCCTGAATAAAAGGAATGTTGGAGATTTATTGGTGCGTGTGTTGTGTTTGGGGAGCCGGGTCAGAACAGGAATACTGTTACCTTCCCACTGAAGTGATACCTATTAATCTACTCGCATTTATTTGTATGCCTTCGAACTGCTAGGTGGGCAGGAAGGGGAACTCAATCTGTTGCGCTTGAACTCAGGTCTTGAACTCAGGTTGTCAGTTCTCCAGCTGGCAAGCTCAGCGTCTTTAACGGCTTAGCCATCATGCGCCAGTGTTAGATTAGAATGGGTCAAATTCAGCCTTGGGAGCTCACTGGGTGCCTTTGTGTCAGGCATTCTCTCAGCCAATTATCTGCATGGGAAAATTGTGAGAAAGATTGGAGGAAGGAGTGCTGTATATGCTACTCTGGGCTCCTGACGAAAAGGGCAAAAGACATCCAGGATCTTTGTACTCCTGAAAAAAAACCCTTTACTTGAAACCTTCTTCCCGCAGCAGCCTTATTTGGTATTGTCTTTATCGCCAGTAGTACCTTCCTACTTTATTGCAGCTTTATTGTTACATTTCCTAACTTTAAATACATAATTTTATCTTTTGTTGCTTAAAAGTATCATGTAGTAAAATTATTGTACAATATATAAAAATATCTACACTTCTGTTCCCTCCCCTACCTTATAGGTACATTAACCATTCCTGTGCACCCAACTGTGTGGCTGAGGTGGTAACCTTTGAACGGGGACATAAAATCATAATTAGCTCTAGCCGGAGAATCCAGAAAGGAGAAGAGGTACAGTTTATACAGTTTTTGGCATTACACTGAATATTCTGCTGCTTCTTTTTGCAAAGTATAAAATATTTGGTATTGATGGCTGGTAGACAGAGCCCTGCTCTTTAGGCTAAAGGCAAAGATCTGTAAGAACCTTAAGAGTATGCTATCTAAGGAGAAACAGTTTCCCATCTGACAGATGAGAAATGCCTTTTTGTTTTTCCTGGGATGCACCCTATTGAAGGCTGGCATGTTTAGGATCTGGAGGGAATTTTTGGGGGCATAAGACCCTTTAGCAGCTGGAGTAATTTGCCCTTTGTTAAAATGCAGGCCAAAGGTATTGTTTGGGGGGGGGGGAAATGTCCCTTTTATGGCAATTAACCAAGATTGAACGAACATGTTAGTGAAATAATAATATGTTAAAAACAATTCAGAAGCAAATTTTGTCCAGGAATTAATAAGGAAGGACTGAATTATATCCAATAGTTCCAGACCTAAAAGCAACATTCTAGGGTTACCTTGAGACTTCTTGTCTTTTAAGACAGTTGTTAAGATGTCCCTTATAGGGCTGGGCTGTCTATAGACCAGCTTGGTCCAGCGGTTAAGGCTCCAGACTAAAAATGTGGTGAGTTCTAATCCTGCTTCAGGCATAAAAGCCAGCTGGGAGACTGGCTAGTCCCTCTCTGATGAGGGTGAAGATTCGTTCTCCGAGCTTGTGGGTTAGTTTCTGAATGTTTCGTTACCAGACTAGGTGACCTCTTCAGCAGAGTTCAGGGGATGTCAGTGTTCTTCTGTTTATAAGGGCTTCGTGTGGTCAGGAGGTCTTGTGATGATGGGTCAGGTGTGGATGTTAGGTGAGGGTTTTGTGATGGGTCAGGTGTGATGAGGTTACATCGAGGGGCTTCCGTGGGTTGGTTGAGGGTCGGTGCTGTCTCTAGTTGGCTGTGCGGTTGATTTGGATTCTAAGGGGTTTGTAGGTTGGTTGTAGGTCAATGTTGTGGCGTGCCAGGCTTCAAAGAATTCATGAGCGTGGTGAGTGATAGCGTGGTCAGTGACCTAGAAGACCTACTGACCACTCAAAACCTTATAAACAGAAGAACGCTGAGACTGACACCCCCTAAACTCTGCTGAAGAGGTTACCTAGGTCTGATAATAAAATGTTTGGAAACCAACCCACAAGCTTGGAGAACAAATCTTCACCTTCATCAGACACCCGAGCTACAGATATTCGCCACTATTACAGTCCCCGTATCACAGCCCGGCCCACCTCGTAAGGTTGTTATTCTGGAAAAATAAAGAGAAAGGATTATTAGATGTCCCATATGCTAAATATGGGATATTTATAAAAAGGCAGGATAAAAATAGCTGGTTATAATTTTTTTATACAGATGTTTAATAAGAATGTTGAAAATGCACGCATCTTTTAATTCTGAAATAATAATTAAAGCTAATTGGCCGTTTTCATTTCAGCTGTGTTACGACTACAAGTTTGATTTTGAAGATGATCAGCACAAGATTGCATGTCACTGTGGGGCTGTAAACTGCCGAAAATGGATGAACTAGATGCATTCCTTATTCCCTCTGAGGGCTGCGTGTCCCAAGGAAGAAGTGATTTTTGATGCTGTTCATTTGCAGGGTGGGGGGATGTGTTTTGTGTATGAAAACAATCACTTCTCTCGAGTTATCTCTTCTACTCCAGTGTAAAGTGAGCACCAGAAGCCAGCTGGCAGAATATGGAGTTAGGCCTGGCTTCCAGGTACCCAAAAAGGAAACTGATCTCCAGACCAGTCCAGCACTTTTGATTTCATTAAAAGAGAAATCTCTTTTCACTAAAGAGAAATCAGATTCGGGCAGAGAAGCTGTGGCTGACCTGCTGAAGGGCAGTGGGGTACTAATGAATGTAGACTGAAATCACCAGCGGTAAGGGAGATATCCAAAGTGCTGGCCACCGCCTTACTTATTAAAGGGGCAGGCCCTCTAAAAACAGGAAAAAAAATTAAAAACGTAGACACCACTGAACAAGGAATGTACTGAAATGACTTCCTTAGGGATAGAGCTAAGGGAAAAATAACTTGCACTAAAATACATTTAAAATACTTGATTCCATGAGTCAGTTTATTGTAGTTTTGATTTCTGTAAAATAAGAGAAACTTTTTGTATTTATTATTGAATAAGTGAATGAAGCTATTTTTAAAAGGAAAAGTTAGAAGCCAAGCTGCTGCTGTTACCTGCAGAACTAACAAACCCTGTTACTTTGTACAAAAATGTAAATATTTTGAGTAAAAAAGTACAGTATAAAAAATAGGAGTTGACCAAATGCTACCAGATCTTGCAGCAGTTCGGGTGCTTATTAAACTTAATAGGGATGTTACAATATGATTTCATATATTAAACATGTCATTACAATTGTCGTGGGTAACCAAAATCTCATTTTAAGAGAGATTTTACTTTATTTTTTTAATCTTTAAAGCAGGCTCAGTTATGCTGTATTGACTTTTTAAAGCAGCCCTTCAGATTGATTAGAGAGCATGTAAATTACAGCAGTGGTTTTTGTAGATGTTTGAGGAAATTTAGATTAATCTATTTTATTTGTATTATATTGTTACATCCCTATTTCTTAAATCAGGTTTTTTTTGTTTGTAGAATTTGTGATAACTGTGAATAACTGCTAAAACCACCCAAACTAGATGCTGAACACTGATTTTCTTTTCAACAGAAATAGTGGAGATTATATGAACTGTTCAGCTTACACTAAAATTATGTAATGAAACTAGGAATGTGTAGTTTAAGTCAATAGCTGCCTTCTTGAAAAGTAAAATCAAGGAAAAAAATTATAGAAATTGTGCTTTCAGCTGCAGGACTCTGCCAATAGGATTTTGAAAAAAAGTAATTTAAATGTGTTTGTATGAATTGTTTTTGTTTACATTTCTTTAAAAAAAATAAACACTGTTTGTGTTTGCTTGTAGAACCCTAATCAACATTTTGAACCAGGTTAGCTTTTTTATTTTGTACTTTCAATTCTGGTACTGACACTTCACAGTCTAAATATTAAAAAAATGAAGTTTTTTGTGTGCACAGCTAAAGTGGACTGTAAAACTGGTAGTATATTCAGTGATACAGCTCTGAACTTGTAATGTACATGGCATGATGTATTTTTATCTTACAGAATAAATCATTGTATATATTTTTCTCTTGATAATAGCTGTATGAAATTTGTTTCTTGAATATTTTTCTTCTCTTGTACGATATTCCAACATCCTACCAGTATTTGTCTTACAGGTTTTTATTCTGTTCTGTATAATAGTTATCTAATGTTGGCAAAAATGAATTTTTGAAGTATACAGAGTGTTATGGGCTTTGAAATTTGTGGAAACAAATTTAGAAAAATCGGCATTTACAAATAAAATATTTTACATCTATAAATACTTTAATATTTTCCTTTATGTCAGGATGCAGCATATCCTGAATGTTATTTCCAGGGACGCACCGAAGAGGCTGCTTTTGCCATCAGGATGATACCTTATATAGCTCGATGCCATACCCAAATCCCAATTCTACAAAAACAGATGCATATATAAAAAAGTATAGAAAACATAATTGCGCAAAGTGTGTCTTATGCATAGCAAAACTTACATTATTTAATATGTTATGTTAGTAGTTCTAATTAAGTTCTCCTCCCCCCATTCTGGACATCCTTACCGGCTATAGAACCTACTTTATTATTTAAAATTTTAAAAAGCCTATTTAAGATGATTGTAGCCCTCTCTCCCCCAAAGCCTTTGATTATGTCATATGAACAGAGCACAGCTGATTCTGCATACTTAATTAGGTAACCTGACAAACAGGGGACTAGGAAGAGCTTTCTATCACAGACAGACTGGCTGGTTTCATTAAATAAAAGATGCTGTTACGAAAGTTAAATCATAAATGGCGTAAGGTTCTCAAGCATTTAATGTACACTAGAGACCAAAGGGACAGTTGCTAATATGAGTGTCAATAACACCTAGTGTTAATAATAAAAATGCAATACAACATACATAAAAATGGATATTTGTTCTCTCCTCACGATAAGATAAACCATAAACATTTTTCTAAGCTATACTTCATATGCTGCCTGATTTTAAAAAGGAATTAGTAAAACCTTAAGTAGAATCTACTACCATTTGCAATCCTTAATATGGGCCTTAAACCTTCACTGCATAAATTAAGGACCAGGATTCAGTACAGTATCAAATTCAAGCTTCTCACAAATACTTATGGGTGTCAATATCTTCTAAAATGTAAAAAGATCTGGTTTTTTTACCTCTTCACAAACAAATGGGGGTAGAACTGAGTATAGTAAAAACTCAAGCAATGTACAGGTAAGTCCTGAACATAGAATCATCACTTATCAACCATCTGAGGTTACAACTGATCCAAAAGGGGACTTAAGATCTGGATTCCAAATTCTGATGGAGGTTCCTCCACAGTCACATCACCAAAATTTGGGTACTTTTCAAAAAGGCTCCATTTACCGCCATCTGCAGCATCCCACAATCATTGACCATGTTTTATGATGGTTTTGCCAAAAACTGACATTTACATCCAATTTTCAGCAAAAATGTGTCTGTAGAGAACCACTGGTTTGCTTACCAACTGCCGCAAAAAAGTTACAAAATGTAACTTTACAACTGTTACGACATAACAACCATAATGGGCAGTCTCTATTATAGTCACACGTCAAGGACCATCTGTAAACTTTTTAAAAATGCTGTTTTATACAGTGTAATTCCAAACTGCTTTACAAGAACAGAAAAGTCATGCCACCCGCCCTTTGCCCCTCCTCCTCTCATGCAGAATTTCTCAACCTTAATGAGTTTAAGATGTCTGCACTTTAACTCCCAGAATTCCCCAGTCAACATGCCAGCTGAGGAATACTGAGAATCAAAGTCCAGACTGTTTTAATGCTACAACTCCCACATGGGCTTCCTGGCACACATGGGAGCCTTGGTGGGGGCTGCATTGAAGCAGGCAAGTGCTACTTGGTCTTCGGAGTCATCAAAATGGCATCCTGAACTGGTTCAAATATTACAGGACATGACAAACGAGACATTTAAGTAGGTTAAAATTAATAAAATTATTTACAAAAAAGACAGAGCTAAAACATACTTTTTTTTCCAGAATTCCAGCCATAAATGCAAATGAAAAAAGTACCATAATATTCTGCAAGAAATACTGGCAAAACACGGTAGGTTTCTGACAGACCACTTAGGCCAGCTTCATTAGATGCATCCACTAATTAAATTACATTGTCCTAATTATGACACAGTATTTCCATATACTGTTGAACTCCAAGTAATGTCATTGCACTTCTACTCCTGCAGAAAGAAGGGGCAAGAAATGCACCCGCTTCTGCTCCACACTTGGAAGATTGCCGTCCATTGTGATTTTAACCATTAAAATAATTTCCTGTAAGTGTTCAGGGTTAGAAATAGCAGCAAGGATTGCCAGCCTTAGAAAATAATGTACTAAGCTAAGAGTCCCTGTGCAAGTGGGCATTCCTTGAGGCAGCACTCAGTTCTCCAAGCGCCACTGCTGAAGGGAAGAGCCATCGCAAATGGCCATGGTGACGTAGCCTTTGAGATTTAGTGGATCAACCACCTTCATGCACTGCCCAACAGATACCTGGTACAGCCGATTGTTTTTCTGCAGAGAGAAACAAAGCAGGTGAGATAAAACGGTTCCAAACCTATTTTTGCAGCTAAGTTATTCCTTTTGGCAGGCTGATAGGGTTACTTGGGGGGGGGCTCCTGTGCCAGCTCTGCCTTTAATAGCAATAATAACAGCAATAACTTATGTACTGCACCATTGTGCTTTAACAGCACTCTCTGGGCAGCTTACAATGCATACGTTATTTGAATATTGCCCCCAACAATCTAGGATGGAAGCTGAGTCAATCTTGAAAATCTAACAGGATACAACACTACGCTATGGAAAAAGTTAGCCTGCAATAACACATTCTAATCACTGCACTACCAGGGCTCTATAGATTTCACATATTGGTCTTAATAAACTATGACCTCCTCATCAAAAAGATTACTTTGAAATAATCCTGTCAGCATAAAAAAACTATCTGGGTCCCGTCAGCCAAACAATGCCGTCTGGTGGGCCCTAGGGGGAGGGCTTTCTCTGTTGTGGCGCCCGCCCTCTGGAACCAACTGCCTCCTGAAGTCCGCGTTTCCCCCACTCTCCTGGCCTTCCGGAAAAATTTAAAAACTCATCTTTGCCGGCAGGCCTGGGGATGATTGTAGTTGATTGTTGTATTGAATGTGTGTTTTTTATTGACTTTTTAGATAGCTTTGTTTGGGTTTTTTATATTGTACTTTTTTTGTTGTTTATATGTTGTTAGCCGCTCCGAGTCTCCGGAAAGGAGCGGCATACAAACCCAAATAAAATAAATAAATAAATAAATAAAATAAATATTCCATGCTTTTCCCTATGCCCATGTAAACCTACCCATTTGGTCTTGAAAGGCCCCGTTTTGATTAACAGTACTTTCATTCTTCAATTTTTGTTTCTATAAGTTTATTAGTTACCAATAAAATTAAAATACCATGTGATAATTGCCACTTCACAATTCCAGACGTAGACCATGACCACTTCTATTAGTGAATGAAGGCTAGGTATTTTGGCACTGTTCTGCTCCTAACAGATATTAATGGGCACCAGACTAAACACTGGGAGGCGGTGAGTTCTAGTTCCATCTTAGGCATGAAAGCCAGCTGGTTGATTTTTGTTCAGATCCTTCCTCGGCCCAACTCACCTCACAGGATATTTGTGTGGGGAAAATAGAAGGAGAAAAAAGTATTAGGGATATTCACCATTAATTACTTGTAAAGTAATAAAGGTGCGATAAAAATCAAATATATCATGCTGAAAGGCAAGGATTTAAGCTTTCAGAAACATCAAACTGGACAAAATCTTTTTTATTCATGTGGCATGTTCCTAACTGGGGGCCTTGCCTTGTGAAAGATCCATGGCCAGTAAGTTTAAGCTAAGCATTCTCACGAAAGAGTACAGAGAAGAGCAACAAAGATGATTAGGGGACTGGAGGCTAAAACATAAGGAATGGTTGCTGGAATTGGGTATGTCTAGTTTAGTGAAGAGAAGGACGAGGGGGGACATGATAGCAGTGTTCCAATATCTCAGGGGCTGCAAAAAAGAAGAGGGACTAAAGCTATTCTCCAAAGTGCCTGAGGGCAGGACAAGAAGCAATGGGTGGAAACTAATCAAGGAGAGAAGCAACCTAGAACTAGGGAGAAACTTCCTGACAGTGAGAACAATTAACTAGTGGAACAACCTGCCTCCAGAAGCGGTCAATGCTCCAACACTGGAAGTTTTAAAGAAGAACAGCCATTTGTCCAAAATGGTATAGGGTTACCTGCCTGAGCAAGGTCCCTTCCAACTTCTTCATTATTATTATTATTATTATTATTATTATTATTATTATTATTATTATTATTATTATTATTATTATTATTATTATTATTATGGATCATCGCACAGTCAGCCAGATGTTCAGACTGGATTTGGCATTTTGTCTACCTATCGAGTCCTTACCCAGGACCTGGGATAGGCAGATGTGGATGTTTGATGGTATATCTAGTTTTCACAATAATCTGGGTAAACAGAAACTCATCCATGCACAAAGAGAACCAATTCTCAAGCTTATATAAACTTTTAACAATCTTTACACTGCACTGAAATTTATCCTGTCCAAATTCACTTACCCCAAGTAGCCACTGCTGAGATCCTCCTGAGCCGTGGCATTTCATAAGGCGTGGTGGATCGGATGTGCGTGTTTCAGATACATCCAAACACAGGAGGTTATTTAAGATTAATTCATGATCCTCATTATACATCCAGATCTATGAAATTACAAATATTTTAGGATCACTAGGATGATTTAATTACGAAGCTGAGAAAATTATATACACTTCTCTTTCATGGTGACAATAAATTCACCACATTTTCATCTCATGCTTGTTTTCCATCCTAGAGCAAAGATTATTTCTTACAGCAAGGGAATCTTATTTAAGGCGACATGATGTTCATTACTCAAGAAAATTATATAATTAACAAAACAACTAAATCACTTCTGCTCATAGGACCCTTTCCCACCATCCAGATGGAACAGCAAAAAAAGTTCTCATATAGAAATAGCTGCAGTGACAGAGAAGCAAGCAAAGTAGCTTGATTGGCAGGTTCATGTTTCCAAGCTGATACATTTTGACGTTAATAACATTAGCTGAATTTACGGATGCTAACACTGAATAAAAGGGGACTTACAATTAAACACACACCAAGCAAATAACAAATTTTGCTTTTGTTTGGATGATCTCAAAAGACCCCCACACACCTACCATTTGTTTCCATCTTTCTGTGCTACAGGCATATTTCCAGCTTCATTAGATTTGTTTCATGTAATAATTTGCTTAAACTCAGAACATCTTTCCCCAACTTGATGTTTTCCAGATGCGCTGGACTGCAATTCCCATAATCCCACCCAATGTGTATGTGAGATTTGGAAAGTTGATTCAATACATCTGAAAAGAAAATGTCTATGGAGATTCTCAGTCATCCAAGTCAAGGTTGTCCCAAAGGTGCTTTTTTCACGAGGCAACTGGACTTTCTTGTTTTTCTTTGAAGATGATGATAATAATAGTAATAATGATGATGATGATGATGATGATGATGTTGATGATGATGTTGGAAGGGACCTTGGAGGTCATCGAGTCCAACCCCCTGCTCAGGCAGGAAACCCTACACCATTTCGGACGAATGGCTGTCCAGTCTCTTCTTAAAAACTTCCAGTGTTGGAGCATTCACCACTTCTGGAGGCAGCTTGTTCCACTGGTTAATTGTTCTGACTGTCACGAAGTTTCTCCTTAGTTCTAGGTTGCTTCTCTCCTTGGTTAGTTTCCACCCGTTGCTTCTTGTCCTGCCTTCAGGCGCCTTGGAGAATAGCTTGACTCCCTCTTCTTTGGGGCAGCCCCTGAGATGTTGGAACACTGCTATCATGTCCCCCCTCATCCTTCTCTTCATTAAACTAGACATACCCAATTCCGGCAGCCGTTCCTTATATGCTTTAGCCTCCAGTCCCCTAATCATCTTTGTTGCTCTTCTCTGTACTCTTTCTAGAGTCTCAGCATCTTTTTTACATCGTGGTGACCAAAATTGGATGAAATATTCCAAGTGTGGCCTTACCAGGGCATTGTAAAGTGGTATTAATACTTCACGTGATCTTGATTCTATCCCTCTGTTAATGCAGCCCAGCTCTGTGTTTTGTTTCTTACCCAAGAAGCTTCTTCAGCTCCACCATTCCCTACCAACCAGTCAGAAGTGAAGAAGCTTCTTGAATGAGAAGCAAAACGTCTTCAAAGAAGACAAGAAAGTCGACTTGCCTTATGAAAAAAGCACCTTTGGGACATCTGAAAGGCAACTAATGAAACAATCTGGAAACATGATACCATGCAGAACACAATTTTAACCAATTTAATAAACAGTGGCTGATTTTTAAAACTATTGAAAAGATTTCAGAAAAAATGAATTAATAAGTTATTTATTTCCTCGCTTGCCATAGAGTAGCTCAGTTTAGGCATAAATATAAATCAATCTATAGATTATGATTTTTTTTATTTGTCTTCCAGTAATGTCAACTAATTTGTAAGTGTCTATGCAGATTCTCAGTCCATCCAGGTCATGGTTGTCACAAAGGTGCTTTTTCAAAAGGCAACTGAAAGACATTTCGCTTCTCATCCAAGAAGCTTCTTCAGTTCTGACTGGATGGTGGGGGATGGAAGGATGGATATTCCTTGCGGTCATCTAGTAGTTAGCCCTCTTTCTGAAAGTCATTGAGGCCACTTGGAGATTCATCTGTGCCTTCAGTGTCATCTGAATGGTTCAGATGGGTGTAGAACCTTCTTGGAACTGCTGTTGTAAACAACCACTTCACAAATGCATTGCACAACACAGAACAAACCCATCAGGACAAGATTCAGCACTCCAGCTGCATTTGAAAGACAATGGTCACTGTTCTGAAGACAGCAAAGTCCACATTCTGGATAGAGAGGACCCACTGATTTGAAACAGGTGTCAAAGAGGCCATCTACATTAACAGCCCTCTCTCAACAAAAGGGGAGGGGTACATTACCTATCTGTTCAGCCGTTCCAGGAAGGTTGCATTATTCAGCTGACCCAGACGGCACAGATAAACCTCCAAATGGCCTCAACAGTCAGAAAGGGGGCTAACAACCAGACCAGACTACAAGGAAGATAAAGCCTTCCATCATCCACCCTTCAATCAGAACTGAAGAAGCTTCTTGAATGAGAACTGAAAGGAAAAACGAATTCCAGTTGCCTTCTGTAAATGCACTTTTGGGACTAGTTTGAAAGTTTGGCTGTAGCAATAAACAGCAGTAAACATTTGCACTTAACCAATAGTCCATGGATGAATAGGGAATTACAACCTAAAAACATAATTTCAAACACTTGAAAAAAAATCAATAGGTCTTATTTAGTGTGACTCACCTCTTTTCCCACCAGATTATTTTTAACAGCATAAAAAGCACAGAAAAATTCCCTTCTCATTCCCTTCTAGTCAATTAGTAGCTTCTCATTTCAAAGTGACATAAGGAGAAGCTACTAATTGACTAGAAACATTCCTGTGCATTTTTTTAATTATTATTTTCAAGTTTTAACCATGGTTTGCTATAGTTTACTAAGCTGGCACTTTTCTGTAATAAATCTAAATTACAGAGTTTTTTCATACAAAACTGTACTCTAGATGTATTTATTTATTTAGCGTATGGCATGTAATCTAGATGGTCGATTTTATCCATGTGTATGTGTGAAGGGGGGAAGGGGGAGAGACATGGCCTGCATTCAGTGAACAAAGGGATGAAATCTTCTTTAGCTGCAGATACTTTTCTGAAATTTGCTGAGCTATGGTAACAGTTAATGCACAATCCCTGGGAAGATATGCTGCTGTTTTGAGGTATAATTTTCAGAGATATTGCTGATCCAAATAGCAGCAAGTCCTAAGAACTTGACCTAAGAAGGCCCTAAAGTATCCAGAATAATTTTCCTCCACCTGATGCCTCTAGAAAAGTTACAAAACCCAGATTATATCACAAATAGCTCCTAGACCAACAGGCTTCTGTTATCAGAGGATTGTGGAATTTACAGCCCAACATGCCTAGAGACATCCAAGCTGGATAAGGCTTATCCTAGAGCAGGGGTAGGCAACCTTGGTTCTTTTATGACTCATGGACTTCAACTCCCAGAATTCCTGAGCCAGCATGGCTCAGCATGGAAACCTCTCCACATTTCTCCTCAGCATGGCTGGCTCAGGAATTGTGGGAGTTGAAGTCCACGAGTCATAAAAGAGCCAAGGCGGCCTACCCCCGTCCTAGAACATTGATATTCAGCATCTAAATTGGTTACCTCAGTCAGAGAACATGCTCTTAGATTGCGGTTCTGCTACCAAATGTTAGGTGCAGCCCTCAATTTAGGAGTAGTTTTAAAGGCAAGATAAAATCAGCTAGTCATCAGTATTTTGAAGTGAATGATGTTCGAATGCAAATTTAAGCTTGTGTGATAAACGTCTGAGTGCCTTTCGCCTACCGGACAAGGCCAAGCTCTGAGCTGTGTTTGCAGAGCACGGAGGGGAAGAATGGCTCACTGACAGGATCTTCCTTTCGAGGGAATTCAGGGCTGTTCTTAGCAGGAGTTAGGAGAACTTGAGAAGCTAATCCTGAGAGGCTCAGTCAATGTGGCTCCCGTTTTCTGCATAGAGACTGCGGTGACTTTCAACTTTCTCTTCAGTAACTACTGGGCAGTTCTAATACAAATCTGGTTTTCCTTCACAAACTATTTTTTGTTGACAATTCTGAAAGCCACATATATCAACACTTCTTGTCCTAGAACAAAGGGTGGTAGAAAGGGGGAACCGCTGACTTTTTATCTTTTCTTTTTTATGTTGTTGGGAGAAATTACCATCTAATTAAAGTTAACTTTACATCTAACAAAATACCAAGTCCTCAAGACATTGTAGTAGATGTGCCTCTTCTAATTGGTAATTCTGAAGCAGAAGTCGAAGTGATAGTAAAGATTTGTAAGAGCTGCTAAAGAAAGAATAGGCTTATTGAATCTAAGTATAGGTCGTTCTTGACTTATGACTGGTCATTTAGCAGCTACCTGAAGTTAAGATGGACTACGATAAGGTACTTATAATCTGTATAACAACCAACACCCCGGAGTCATGTGATCACATTTCAGGAACTCAACAACCATACCACATTTATGGCCAATTGCAGCACCCCACAAAAATCAATACAATTTACATTTTTTGCCAGAAACCAGCATTTACTTCTGGTTCCCAGTGAAAATGGCGACTGAAAACAATAGGTTTGCTTAATGACGGTGGCATTCATTTTACGACCCCCATGTTCACTTAACAACCGCTGTAAAAAAAGATCAGTCACAGTCATTTGATGAGCCCCTTAATAAAGGGCACAACTTATGACTGGCTCAATTCTGGCTATAAGTCAAGAACCACTGATGGAACCAAAGCTTCCCTCAGGAGTTCAGGGTCTCCACTGTCCTCTCCCCAGTGAACTCAACAGCTGGACCTTAGAGGAGGCAGCATCCACTCCAAACACAGAGGAGAATGAACCCCATCCCTTTTGCCACGGCCAGTTAGGATGGTCAGCAAGGGTAGAAGACCAATCAGAATGGTTCAGCCCAAGTGTGGAGTGGATGCAGCTGGTTTTCAGGATATTCTTGAGGAATTTCCAGCAATCTGGCAGGCAGTTCTCCCATGCCTCACATGGTCTGAAACATCTCTGGTGAGAACACTGTTCCCAGTGGCTTCTCTGGACTCCTGAGGGGTTCCAGAACACATAGGCAACAGAAAAGGCAATGGAGTGATGAGAGTAGGAAGACAAAAAGTGAACACAACTAATCAGAGGAAGGTGCCTGCACTCAGGACGGAACTGCAGCAATAAAACTGAAAGGGAAGCAGTCTGTGGATCCACAGCTAGATCCACAGCTATCACTGATCAGCAAATGGGGGTCAGAAACAGACTTTTGCAACAGGCTACACGGATAGTCCTTGACTTACAGCCATTTGTTGTACAACTGTTCAAAGTTACAACAGCACTGAAAAAGCTGGCTTAAACTTCATCTCATATGTGCAATAGTTGCAGCATCCCCAGTCATGTGATAAAAATTTGGGTGCTTGGCAATTGGCATGTCCTCAACTTACAGACCTAATTGGGACAAGAATTTCCATGGCTAAGCAAGGCAGTTGTTAAGTGAGTCACATCTGATTTTATTACATTTTTTGCCTTGGTTGTTAAGCAGTTAAGTTAATATAGACATTAAGGGAATCTGGTTTGCTCTACTGACTTTGTTTGTCAGAAGCTGTTTGGGAAAGTTACAAACTGTGATCGCATGAACCCCCTCATCACCACCACTCCCAGAAACAGCAAAACTGTCACACATACATGACAGTTTCCCAGCGTCTCCATTTTGATCATATCACCACAGGGATGGTTCAATGGCGGAACAGCCAAAAGTCACTTTTTTCAGTGACACTGTAAATCTGCACTAAATGAATGGTTATGTAAATTGAGAGTCACGTAATCCCAATTTGCGATCTTCGTAGCCAAATTCTACAAGCAAAATCAATGGGGGAAGTCAGATTCGCTTAATGACTGCATGATTCACTTAACTGTAGTGATTTGTTTAACAACCATGACAAAAAATAATGTCGCAAAATTGGGTGCAGCCCTCCCACTAACTGCCCTGCTCAGCAATGGAAATTCTTGTCCCAATTATGGCCGTTAAGTAAAGGGCTACTTGTACTTGGGATCATCTTTAAAAATTGCATGGGCAGATAAATATGTCAAATATAAAAATTAAATGAACAAATAATTATGGCATGGTATCCTTTTGTTTTTCTACAGTTCTGCTGTGAATGATTAAAGCAGGCAAGCCCAACCCATGCAGCCCTGGGCAGCCCCACATGCAGCCCTGGGCAGCTAGTAATGTGGTCCCACAAGATAATAAAAATATTTAAAAAACAAAGAAGGTTGGTATTTATATACATTAACTGTATTATATATTTTATATGCAGCCCAAGATAATTCCTGTTCATTCAATGCGGTCCAAAAGATTGGACAACGGTGGATTAAAGTAACGCAGCCCTCTGGGAAAATAGGAACGCAGAAGAGATCAAAATTAGCTAAACAAGAGGGCTGAGGGAACTTGCCTGATTTTTATTACTGTAGTCACATTCTCTGACCACCACAAGTCCTCCTTTTTGACTGGGGTGGCTTTGCGCCACTAGACATTTGTTAGTTTGAAGGTGATGCAACTGCAAGGAAAAGAAACACAAACACACTGAGAAGAGAACATACAATGTGAACAGAGGTCAAATTCTCAACCACCCTTCCTTAGATTCCTATTATATTCTCTAAGAACAAAAGAGTGAGAAACTAACTACAAGGAAGGAGTAGGGATTTTTCAAAAATAAATTATCATCCAACATTTTCAGCTTTATTTCACTGTGATATATCACTGTGAAGTATTTGTATCATTCTATCATTTATATTTGCCACCATCCTGCTGTGCCAAGAATCAACTTGGTAAAAATTATACAAGATATGCAGGGATATATCTCCTTAAAAGCTATCCAACCACCTTGTGTGGCTACAACTGCATAACTTACACCATGAAAAACATTACTTCTAGAAGTGGAGACAGTGTAACTTACGAGAAATATTACTACTGGGTGGCTTCAAAACTAACTGGCACAATGACATTTTAAAAAAAATTCAGTACTAGAAGCCAATTTCTATAGAAGGACTTTATAGTGAAAGTATAGTGGTCATAGTGCAGCACAGATAGGATTAAATTTAACACAACCACATAACAAATCATCAGTAGTATTAAGAAGGGAGATGGGATGAAATGGTTAATTATATGCAAGCTACACAATCCCAAAGGATTGTTTGGATGCAGGGATGAACAATCAGCAGCACACAGACATCTGTTGGCAAAAAAAGTACAAAAATATATGGGGACTTGATACAAACATCATTTTTATAGGGTTAAGTATCCAAAACTGATTCTGATACAGTACAACTTGTTTACGAAAAAGTAAAACTGAAGCTCCATTTTTATTATTTATCCAACTCTTGCATTCAGCATTTTCTTCCATCATTTCAAATATTGAAGTTAATATTATTATTATACCAGAGGTCCCCAACCTTTTGGGCACCAGAGATCAGTTCTATGGAGAAAGGTTTTTCCACGAACCGGGGAGTACATGGTTTCGTGTGTTGCCTGCATCCCATGGATGGGGCATTGCTTGTTTTTGCAGAACAGTTACTGGCATGCTGCAGCCCGATGCCGGTCCACAGACCGGGGGTTGGGGACCCCTGATATATTACAGGTAGTCCTCAGCTTACAACCATTTCTTTAGTGACCATTCAAAATTATGGCACTGAAAAAAGTGACTGAGAATCATTACAGTAACCCCGGCCACATGATTGGCATGTATTTACGACAGTTGCAGTGTCCCAGGGTCATGTGATCCATCTTTTGTGACCTGACAAGCAAAGTCAAATGGGAAGCCAGGCTCAATTTAGCAACCGAGTGTTACGAACTCAACTGCATTTATTCACTTAACTGTGGCAAGAAGGATCGTAAAATAGGGCAAAACTCACTTAACAACAGAAATTTAGGGCTCAATTGTGGTCAAGGACTACCTGTATATGCTTAAGAGATTTCTTCCTCAACAGCATGTCTGCTTTTCCACCTCAGTGTGGCAAGAACACAAAATGATTTAATGATGTCTTCTTAGCCTAAAGCAGTGTTTCTCAACCTTGACAATTTTAAGGCATGTGGACTTCAACTCCCAGAATTCCACAGCCAGCATTGCTGGCTGTGGAATTCTGGGAGTTGAAGTCCACATGCCTTAAAATTGTCAAGGTTGAGAAACACTGGCCTAAAGCCATTTTAAAGACTTTGCTATGAGGCAAAAAAAATTGTCTTACATAGTCTATGAAACAGGAACTATTATACATAAAAATTTGATTTTTATGCTAAACATGAATTAGCCATCCAATTTAATTTATGAACAGTAGATTTAAAACTAAGAAAAAACAATCCTCTTTCAAAGTTTCTTGCTTTCCCAAAAACATAAGGAACTCAATTAGAGATAACCATGAGCAGTCCTTGTCCCAAAAAAAAAAAAAAAAAGGCCACTTTGATTCAAATTCAGCCTAAATAGGGAAACAGAAAAAAACCCTTTGTGTTCCAACTGATACATCAGCGAGAGCACTCAGGGATTCAATGCACCATGCAGGATAAGAAAAGAGCCTTGTCAGTTAATGGTAGCCAAAGACTAAAGTCTGGTAGCGCTAACAAATTTTATTTATAATCAAGTGCTTGGTGGTTAAAATGTTTTTCCTATAATTTTGTCCTTCATTCAGATGTCGAACTTGTGTGCAGGATTCTCATTTACAGGTACAGTTACAATTACTCTGTGGAGGTTGAGAACTGCAGAATTCACATGCACAAAAGATTCCAGGCTATCTGAAAAGGTCTTAACCAACACTGTGGAGTCTGTAACATGTTAGTTACTAACTGAGAGGGTACCTCTCGCACCTATAACTTGCTACCTCCCCAACCACGATTGCTTCATCCCAATATAAATCCTACTCCAGCTTAACCTTTTTGTGCCTCTGATGAACAGAACCACAGTCTTACAATAACATTTGCTAGTCTGAAAAAGGGCTACTCTTTTCTGTTTGCATAATTTTTGTTTGCTTGATTTCTATTAGCCGGTATTTAGAAAACACCTCTAGATTCTTTTACCTGAAAGACTTGGCACATTAATAATATAGAATTCCCTACAAGATGACAGCCATTAGCTCAACTGATTTAAAATGGATACTTAATAAGCTTAGGGAGGGCAGGCACAGGATGGCTAGGATAGCTGCATAAATGCAACTATTGTATTTTGAAACTCTGCTTCTAAATATGAATGGATAGTGGACAAGAAAACAGGAAGGGCTGTAATTTTCAGAAATCCACCAATGGGCATTTTAAAAATAAGATGGAGTCTGCTGGACTTCATAATGTACTCTGCCTAGAATTTAGATTAAAAGGTCATTTCTTTTACAGCCCAGATGCTGCTAGAAATAAACCACTTTGATTTCTGTTGATTTCTACATAGCTCCTTTGTGTGTGTGTGTGTGTGTGTGTGTGTGTGTGTGTGTGTGTGTGCATGTGTGTGTGCTGTGAAAACCAGATTTAAAAAAAAATATCACCATTGACCATTCAGTTATGATGTAGGGCAGGGGTCTTCAAATTTGGCCCTTTTATGACTTGTGGACTTCAACTCCCAGAATTCCTCAGCCAGGCACACGTGCTTGGCTGGGGAATTCTGGGAGTTGAAGTCCACAAGTCATAAAAGGGCCAAGTTTGAAGACCCCTGATGTAAGGAAAAGGAAGAGGAAGAAGGAGTATTGTGAATGTTTCCCCCCCCCCTTGAGTCATTTATAAAGGTGGGATAAAAATCAAATGTAAATGACTTCTGTTATCAATGTTTAATGGAGATTATTTTTTAAAGGATCTTGTTGCAACTTCTGTTAAACATGTGTCACATGAATGTGTTCAATCAATGAGTCAAACGTGTACATTCTCTCTCTCTCTCTCTCTCTCTCTCTCTCTCTCTCTCTCTCTCTCTCTCTCTCTCTCTCTCTCTGTGTGTGTGTGTGTGTGTGTGTGTGTGTGTGTGTATTGTGTAAGCATAAATTATAAGGAAGAGTATAAGGAAGTCTTCATTATCTCCTTGGAAGAAAGTTGAGATCTAAATCAAATAAACACAAAAGAAAGAAGTTATTAAATAGATACATGGGCCAAATTTTAATGGAATAAGATCAGAAACTCTATGTCAGCAATACCATTGGGCTGATGTTACAGGTAGTCATCCACTTACGACTGGTCGCTTAGCAACCATTCAAAGTTATGACAGACCTACTAGGGTCTATTTGCAACCTGGATTCAAAGCGTGCCTGGCTGAGGAATTCTGGGAGTTGAAGTCCAAAAGTCGTAAAAGGGCCAAGTTTGAAGACCCCTGATGTAAGGCTTCTCCTTGCCGTTTTTAGTACAAGCTATAGAAGACATTCAGAAAGATTAAATACTGTTTAATTGCCCAAACAGAAACTAAATTACACAACAGACATCTTTATTCCAATTACTGTGGTGTATTACTTATTCCAGAGCTAAATTGCTGCACTGTTCTAATATACTTCCTTTCCCTTCAAATGCCACTTTAAAATGTCCACATTTTTAAGAGCTTGGATTTAAGCAAATCTGAAGAACAGCATCTTACCCTTCCTTGTTGCAGTAATTTTGGTCTTTTCTGTCCTTTATTGAAAAAGATTGGAGGCTGTATCTTGGCGTTGGGCCCAGAGATCTGCATCTCTGGATACACATTGTCTAAATACCATTTAAATGATTTGCAGTTTAATTTTTTTCTTAATTCCACACGGTCAGTAATATTTCCATAGTTCCTTGTTCGTAGCTCTGGACGTAAGGCAAAATATTGTTCCTGTTTGAAAAGGATTAAAAATCGCAAAGAGAGGAATTATTATTCCTGTTACGTGAAACTAAGGTCTAAGGACAGGTAGTCCTCGCTGAACACTGTTGCTCAGTAAGTGGTTGTAACGTTTGATGTCATGTGACCGCAGCAACTTCATTTTATGGCTCTTAAGCGAATCCTGCATGGTCTCTGGTGTTATGTGCTTGCCCTTCGCAACCTCTTGTGTCTTTTCACTGACTTTGTTTGTCAGAAGCCAGCAGTGAAGGTCACAGAGGCTTATTGTGTGTGACTGTGGGACGCTGCAAATACTTAGGGGACTGGAGGCCAAAGCATATAAGGAAAGGTTGATGGAATTGGGTATGTCTAGTTTAATGAACAGAAGGACGAGGGGGGACATGATAGCAGTCTTCCAGTATCTCAGGGGTTGCCCCAGAGAAGAGGGAGTCAAGCTATTCTCCAAGGTGCCTGAAGACAGGACGAGAAGCAATGGATGCAAACTGATCAAGGAGAGAAGCAACCTGGAACTAAGGAGAAACTTCCTGACAGTCAGAAAAATTAACCAGTGGAACAACCTGCCTCCAGAAGCGGTGAATGCTCCAACACTGGAAGTGTTTAAGAAGAGACTGGACAGCCATTTGTCCAAAATGGTATAGGGTTTCCTGCCTGAGCAGGGGGTTGGACTAGATGACCTCCAAGGTCCCTTCCAATTCTATTATTATTATTACTATAACAGCAAACTGATGGCCAAGCACCTGAGTCGTGATTCTATGATTGTGGGGGGGCTACAGGGGCTACAGGGGCCACAAATAAGAGGATCAGTTTTAAGTCTCCTCATTCAGCCCTGTTGTAACTTCAAACGGTTGCTGAATGAGTGGTCATTAAATGAGGACTACTGGTTAACAATAGCATTAGTGTGAGGGGGGAGGAGGACAGGGACGACCGACTTCTCTGAGCTATACATTCAAATTCTTCCCCAGCTAAAAATTACAAAATTTATATTGTGTTTCCAACATTATGCCTCTGTGCCCTTTCCCATGTGACATGTGTCCAAATTTCCAGACCCAGTCTAATAATCGTAAGCATAAATACCCTGGAAATGGAAGATACAACATTGCTTATTTCCTCCAACAGCATAACATCAACAAATTTTTCAGGAAGGTGGGAACTATTTCTGGGTTCTTCTTTTGCCCTCTTCCCCCCCCCCCCATCACCCAGTAATATATAGTTGTGGCAGCCTTGCCTTGTATTCATCCATCCACACATGTGCGAGGCGTAGAGAATTGTGTGCCATTGTGTCCTGCCCGCCTGGAGACCCATATGGGCGCCTTTTGCGAAAGATGTGCCCAACTCTGGAGCAAGGGATGATGAAAAGTTTGCCTCCACACATCCAAATCTGTTCAGAAATAAAATGACTTAGTAAAATATTTTTATTGAAGACAGGTGATATTAGACACAAAACCTAGTTTCTAAAAAGGTCTGCTTATTTGCATAACTGTACACCTGGATCTTATTAAGAGCTGAATGATCTCATTCAGGGTGACAACTGTCTTAAAAGCTTAATCTTCAGCCCCATACTCCTCCAATAACACAGAATGAAAACAAGGCGTTTTTGAGCACTCTTATTACAGACAGTCCTCGACTTACAACCTTTGCAGCATCCCCGCGATCATGGGCTCAAAATCCGGACGCTTGGCAGCTGCTTCATATTTATAACCGTTGCTGTGTCCTGGGGTTATGTGATCACGACTTTTTGCAACCTTCTGACAAACGAAGTCAATGGGAAAGCCAGGTTCACTTACCAACCGTGTTTTTTGGATTGGGTGATTGATTATTATTATTATTAAATTCCTCACATGTAATTGTATTGTTGTTGTAAGCCGCCCCTGGGTCCTAGAAGGGCGGCATAGAAATTTGAAGAAATAAATAAATAAATAAAACCGGGTTACTAACTTATCAAATGCAGTGATTCACTTGAGGCCAAAAAAAAAAAAGGTCATAAAATGGGGCAAAAGTCGCTTAACAAACGTCTCACTTAACAACAGAAATCTTGGGCTCAATTGTGGTCATAAGTCAAGGACTACTTGTACTGTTAAAGCCCTCTATGGCATGGGTGGGTCCAAGATGTCTGAGGAGCCGTCTTTCCCCAATAGGGTTAGCCTGCCCCACTCATGCTGGCAGAAGGGCCCTACTGTGGACCCCATCAGCCAAGGAACATCTTACCACAGGGGGGTAAGATCTGCCCCCCCTTTAGCCTTCAGGAAAAGCCTTAAAACCTGGTTATGCCAGCTGGCATGGCACCTCGCAAGAGAAGCTATTGGCTGGAGGTGGTCTGTGCAGTAAGAGAGAGAAGGCACCGGCGCTGCCCTGCGTCATTCCCATGGTTTTCAGCTTCTTTTAAACTTTTGTAATTTTAATCTCTTTTTATATTTATAATTGTTTTTATAGCCGTATGTTTTTATTACGTTGTAGGCGGTTCAGAGACACCTCAAACCATCCGTTGGGCGGCATATAAATTTAATAAATAAATAAATCCCACAATAAATTACCAAGAGGACAGGTGGATCTCTTTTTAGAGTAGCACACTCTCCCAACATTTGCTTATTTCCCACAAATTGATTTTATTTAAGAATAGGCTTTATATAACGATTTTACAAATTATTTTTCAGCTCAATTTCACTGGGTAACATAATCCACAATATGTCTGGGAATACTGCAAGCAATCAAAGTTTTCTGAATTCATCATCCGATTGTTTTCATTCCTCAAATATGTCAAATATCTAAATTCAAGCCCTGTCTTTTTGTAACAAAACCCTCACAAACTATGTATCTCCCAGTTCTTTATAACCGTTATAAATATGCATGGGATGGGGGTATGTATGGGGAATGTGTGATGGATGAATGGACAGGCCTGCCGAGCTTGAGGGAGGCCGGGGGCTGGGGGGATGTGGACTCTGGAGTCACTGAGGGTTGGAGTATACCGGTCATTCAGGGAAGAGGCAGATATGGCGGGAGCAAGAGGGTAGGCCACACTTGGGGAACTCGGTCCTGCTGTCTCGTAGCAGTTCCTTGTTCTGGCCCTTCTGAAAAATCTAGCTCTCCCCTTGATCCTGGTGATGGGCGGAGCTCGGGCCCTGGGCTCAGGCTATTGCTGCTTAACGCCAGGTTGGTTAATAATAAGGCCCCCCTCATTCATGATCTTCTCATGGATGAGGAGACCGACTTGGCGTGTGTGACTGAGACCTGGTTGGGCCGAGGGGAGAGTTCCCCTCACGGGCATGTGCCCATCAGGTTATCAGGTATGGCATCAGCCGCGACCCCAGGGAAGGGGGGGAGGAGTGGCTATTTTGGCCCAGGAGAACCTCAGTCTACGTAGACTCACTGTTTCTGAAATTCCGGGTTGCGAGTCCATCCTTATCACGCTGGACCTAGGGGTCCAGGTGGGCTTACTGCTTATGTACCTGCCTCCCAGCTGCGTGGCATCAGCCCTGCCTGTGCTACTCGAGGAGGTTGCTGGGCTGGCGGTGGAGTTCCCCAGGCTTATAGTCTTGGGGGACTTCAATCTGCCGTCGCTTGGCGAATCCTCGGGGTTGGCACAGGAGTTCATGGCCGCCATGACAACCATGGACCTGACCCAAGTAGTGCAGGGTCCGACGCATGAGCGTGGACACACCCCGGATATGGTTTTCCTTTCGGGGCAGTTGGGTAATGATCTAGTTTTAAGAGGCTTAGATATCTTGCCTTTGTCATGGACCGATCATTTTCTGCTTCGACTGAATTTTATGGCCCCAATCCTTCCCCGCAGGGAGGCGGAACCGATTAGGTGGTTCCGCCCCAGACGCCTGATGGATCCAATTGGCTTTCAGACAGCGCTTGGGGAATTACCGAGCTCCCTCATTCACAGTCCGGCGGAGTTCCTGGTAGCGGCATGGAACACGGCCGCGAAGGGGGCTATTGACCGGATTGCGCCTTTGCGACCTCTCCGTGGTGCTGGCCCCAGGAGGTCTCCCTGGTTTACTGAGGAGCTCAGGGGGATGAAGCGCCATAAGAGATGTCTAGAGAAGCGATGGAGACAAAGTAGGTCCGGATCTGACCAAACCAGATTGAGCTTATTTATTAAAGCCTATCTGAAGGCGATTAAGGCGGCAAGATCTTCATATCTTTCTGCTTTGATCGCGTCTGCGGAATCTCGTCTGGCCGCCCTGTTCAGGGTGACCCGATCCCTCATTAACCCAAGGGGTCCAGGCCCACCCTTGCAGGGTAGTGCCGAGGACTTTAATAACTGTTTCGCAGACAAAGTGGCTCAGATCCAGGCCGACCTAGACTCCAATTGTGGAGCAGAGTCGACTGATAATGATTCAGTTGAGGGGACAGGGGCATGTTCTTGTCTGGTCATCTGGGGTGAGTTTGAGGCTGTTACGCCTGAGGAAGTGGACAGGGCCATTGGATCTGTAAGTTCTGCCACCTGTTTATTGGACCCGTGTCCCTCCTGGCTGGTTTCGGCCAGTAGGGTGGTGACACGTACTTGGATCCAGGAGATTGTCAACGCTTCTTTGAGGGAGGGGTCCTTCCCGGCTCCTTTAAAGGAGGCACTTGTGCGCCCCCTCCTTAAGAAGCCTTCCCTGGATCCAGTAATTTTGACCAACTATCATCCGGTCTCCAACCTTCCCTTTGTGGGGAAGGTTGTCGAGAAGGTGGTGGCGCATCAGCTCCAGCGGTCTCTGGAGGAAGCCGATTATCTGGGCCCTCTGCAGTCGGGGTTCAGACCCAGCTACAGCACCGAAACTGCTTTGGTCGCTCTGATGGATGATCTCTGGCAGGCCCGGGATAGAGGCCAGTCCTCTGTCCTGGTGCTTCTTGACCTCTCAGCGGCGTTCGATACCATTGACCACGGTATCCTTCTGCGCCGGCTGGAGGGATTGGGAGTGGGGGACACCGTATTGCGGTGGTTCTCCTCCTATCTCACTGGTCGGTCGCAGTCGGTGTTTGTGGGGGGGCCAGAGGTCCACCTCTAGGTTACTCCCATGTGGGGTGCCTCAGGGGTCGGTTCTCTCCCCCCTACTTTTTAACATTTACATGAAGCCACTGGGTGAGATCATCCACTGCCATGGAGTGAGATACCATCAGTATGCTGATGATACTCAGCTGTACATTTCCACTCCTGGCCATATCAGTGAAGCGGTTGAGGTGATGTGCCAGTGTCTGGAGGCTGTGAGGGTTTGGATGGGTGTTAACAGATTAAGGCTCAACCCCGATAAGACAGAGTGGCTGTGGGTGATGCCTCCCAAGGACACTTCTATCTGTCCTTCGATTACCCTGGGGGGTGAATCTATAAACCCCTCAGAGAAGGTTCGCAACTTGAGAGTCCTCCTTGATCCACAGCTGACATTGGATCAACATTTGTCGGCAGTGGTGAGGGGGGCATTTGCCCAGGTTCGCCTGGTGCACCAGTTGCGTCCTTACTTGGATCGGGAGTCTCTCCTCAGTTACACATGCCCTTGTCACCTCGAGGATCGACTACTGCAACGCTCTCTACATGGGGCTACCCTTGAAGAGTGTTCGGAGACTACAATTAGTGCAAAATGCAGCTGCGCGAGCAGTTGTGGGCCTTTCTCGTTGTGCCCACATTTCATTAACTCTCCGCATGCTGCATTGGTTGCCTATTGGTCTCCGAGCCCAATTCAAGGTGTTGGTTATTACCTATAAAGCCCTTCATGGCACGGGACCAGGATACTTACGGGACCACCTTCTGCCATATACTTCCCTTCGACCGGTGAGAGCGCACAGGGTCGGCCTCCTCCAGGTCCCGTCAGCGAAACAATGTCGTCTGGCGGGCCCTAGGGGGAGGGCCTTCTCTGTTGTGGCGCCCACCCTCTGGAACCAACTACCTCCTGAAGTCCGCGTTTCTCCGACTCTCCCGGCCTTCCGAAAGAATTTAAAAACCTACCTCTGCCGGCAGGCCTGGGGATGATTGTTGATTGTGGTGTGACTGAGGAGTATGTGTGGGGTTTATTTTTAATGTTTTTTTCGGATTTATATTGAATTGTTTATTTGTATGTTGTGAGCCGCCCCGAGTCTGCGGCGAGGAGCGGCATACAAATCCGAAAAATAAATAAAAATAAAAAATAAATATATATATATAACTGTTTTAAATATAAGATATATTTATATCTTATCTTATATGCAATATATATAAAACAGATGGTAGCTAGCTAGATAACTAAATAGCAAGAGCAAGAGACAGGGGGGTTATCTCTTATAACAGTTCTTCCTGCTTTGAGCTAAATAATTTCAATTACAATAATTTCATGTATGCTAGATAAATTTTTTGCTATGTTTACTTTATCTAAAGTAATCTCAGAGAAATTACTACTCTAGAATTACTGTTTACCTTTTTGGAGGGCATTTTTTTTGGAAGCTAATTTCATCTTGTCAGAATCCTTTCTATTTAAAATAAGCAAAATTCACATTGCTGTTGTCTTCAAAGCTGCAGAAAGTGACCACCCAGGGTGCGAACACCTCCTGATTCTGAAGTGGCCTGAATCAACCTTCCAAGAATGAAAAAGAATGCCCACTAGTAAATCACAAAACGAACATACCCGAAATGATATTTCCAGGTTTTCCCCTCCCCAGATGTCCATGCCACTGTCATACTGTCCAAGCGCATTGAAATAGTCTCTGTCCATCGCGAACAAGCCTCCTGCCATTGTGGGAGACCTAAGATGAAAACGAAATCTTCACCAAAGGCAAGCCCTGACAGAAGTGGAAGTAACAAAGGGGAAATACAGACCTACAAGAATTGGAAGGGAAGATATTTAAATCCAACCAATTAGGAAAAGCAGCATTCTCCCGTACGTTGCCTGCACTCCAAATTGGACCCGGACATTTAATGGCCCCTAGACATCCAGCCCATTGGCTGTGCCTGTCCAGCCCATTTGAGATCAATAGGGAATTGAAAATGAAATGTAAGTAAGCATGCTGCAGGGGACAGGAGACGAAACCAAGTCGGGTCTGGCTCTGCGCAGCCACTGTGTGTGCTCCTTCAGATGGCCAACGGTCGTGGGAGGGCATGGAAAGACACTTTCTGCCTCTGCACAGCACTTGCCCCTTGCCTGGAGCAGCCTAAGGAGGTAGCAGTGGTCATTGTACGAAGGGGTCAGGGCTCAGCCATCCAGTGTGTCCTTAGTCAAGCACGGCTTTGCAGATGAATGGGCAGAGCGCAGCCAGGAGCCACTGATTTGGCCCTCTAAGACAGTCCCGGTTTCTCATGTGGGAAAATTCCCCCCTCCCCCGCCTTCTAAATACTACCTCTAGGATGGCAACAGAGAGCAAGGTCTTGTTGCCCTATAAACCTAACAGGTGAAATGAAAGGAGCAGTTGGTTGTAATCAAATCAAGAGAGAACAAAGTTTATAGTAACTATTATTTACTGAACAAGACCGTTCTTTAACACATTAAGGGATTATTCCAGAGCTCTGGCTTCAACCCTTTAGTTCAGCGGTTCTCAACCAGTGGGTCGCGACCCCATTTGGGGTCGAACGACCATTTCACGGGGGTCGCCACGCACCGCAGTCCACCATTTTTTTGGGTCAGCCATTTTTTTTGGTCGGCCATTTTTTCCTATCGCGATGTGGGCCGTCGCGCCGTGCATGCGCGGTGCAGGCCCGCCATTTTTTTTTGTCGGCCATTTTTAATTTTATTTCTTTGGTCGGCCATTTTTTTGGGTCGGCCATTTTTTCCTATCGTGATGCGGGCCGTCGGGCCGCGCATGCGCGATGCGCGATGCGCCCCGTCGCGCCATGCATGCCCGCCATTTTTTTTTGCACGATGCGGGCCGGGGTCGTGCCCCGGAAAAGGTTGAGAACCGCTGCTTTAGTTAAACTGAAACAGTTTCCCTAGGAATGTACTATAAGTGGATATTAATAATGAATATGTATTTATGAATAAATATTGAATGTACTGGCTTTGTCTTCCCTCCAGCCTCCATTTTAAAATTCCATATAGGATTAAATGTCTCCACTTTGGCATGACACGGTTATTGTATTTTTTAATCTAACCCCTCTGGTTGAAGGAAGCCCTAAAACCCCTTTTCAGGTTTTAAGTGAAGCCGTTCACTCCTTTAGAGGGCGGCGTTTGAAACCGGGGTGTCTCACTTGATGGGAGCAGTGGCTTGTTCAGGTCCTTCCATCTCCAACAAAGGAACAAGATCCCACTTAAAGTGAAGGCCCCAGTTGAACCCTCCGCGGACAACGGGAGAAGAGCTGTAAGTCAGGGTGTCTGCGCTGATGATATCAATCACGGGACACACAACTGTCCTGCGGGATTCCTGGATGGGTGTCAGCAAGGGCTGCAACCACATCTCATTCACTTCACAATGGCTGTCCAGAAACACAAGCACTTTTCCTGAGAAAGTGAAAGCAGAAGAGACATAGGAGATACAGAATAACAGAATAAGTTGGAAGGGGCCTTGGAGGTCTTCTAGTCCAACTCCCCCCCAAGCAGGAGACCCTAGGCTTGGGGTAGGCCGCCTTGGCTCTTTTATAACTGGTGGACTTCAACTCCCAGAATTCCTGAGCCAGCATGGCTCAGCTTGGAAACCTCTCCCTTTCTCCTCAGCGTGGCTGGCTCAGGAATTCTGGGAGCTGAAGTCCACAAATCATAAAAGGGCCAAGGTGGCCTACCCCTGAGCTATGCCATTCCAGACAAGTGGTTGTCCAGTCTCTTCTTTAAAAATTCCAGTGTTGGAGCACCCACTACTTCTGGAGGCAAGTCGTTCCGCTGATGAATTTGTTCTGATAGGGACTTCCTCCTTAGTTCTAGGTTATCTCTTTCCTTGATGAGTTTCCATCCTTGCTTCTTGTTCGACAAGAGACAAGAAGACAAGAAACTAACCCGAAGCTCTCCTGAGAACACCATTATCTCAAGAATCTTCATTTACATTATGACATTTATAACCTGCACGTTTCAGCGTAAGAGAAATTGGGAATTAACCTGGAGAGTAACTAACAGGAAAAGAAACAGCGGGAGGAAAAAAAACCTTCAAAATTAATAGGAAATTTAACTGGAAAGTAGAGTGAACTTGTTTTGTTTTTCAAAGGTAGAAAAGCATACCCAAGAGATATTGTGGGTATGGTTCCAGAATACTGCAATAAAGTGAGGTTGGGGTTTCCCAGTGCATATAAAAGTTGTATTTATATTATACTATAGTCTACTGTGTGCAATATCATTATGTCTAAAATAAGGTACATAGCTTAATTAAAAAATACTTTATTACTAAAAACTAAATTTGAGCTTCAATAGTCTTTTTGCTGATGGAGGGTCTTATAAAAAATGCATTATCAGTGAGTCCAATACAACAAGATATGCCTGTGTTTCTATATATTTTACTTTTTGTGGAAATTATTAGGTCCAAACTGAACTAACATCACTGCTGTGATTTCAACATATTTAAATGACGGCCGCAGTGCCCCAGGGTCATGGGATCCCCTTTTGTGACCTTCTAAGAAGCCAAGTCAATGGGGAAACCAGATTCACTTAAGAACAATGCTGCTGACTTAACAACTGCAGTGATTCACTTAACAACTGTGGCAAGAAAGTCATAATATGGGACAAAAATCTCTTATGTATTTCAGTTAGCCACAGAAATTTTGGGCTCAACTGTGGTTGCAAATCAAGGACTATCTGCACAATATTTCTACAGGTTTATGTAAACAACCATCAGTCAATTTACTGCACTGATAAACCTCACTATTCCCAGTAATTCAATTTAGGAAGGGCTGAAATACACACCACAAGGATATAACATTACTCCTTAAAGCCACAAGGTTGGTGCATTGTCTGCATTAGTGCTGGATGTTACCTGAAGCATGGGAAGCTCCAACCATTCTCCCTCGAATTAGCCCTTCGCGATTTTCATTTCTTACTAGTTTCACCTTATTTGGAAGATCTTTTGTTAAATATATGTCCAAATCTTCTTTTAAATCAGCTACAACAGGAGAAGGAAAGGTTTTTAAAAAATGTTTTACAGTCATCCTAAACCTTTCCAGCTACTTCTCACATTTCTTCTATTTTAAAAGGCTGGCAAAACAAACTTGAAATGAAACCCAACAGCTGTGGCAATTGTTAAAGTGTTCTTCCTTGTGGAAGGAAATGGGATCGCCGACTAATCCTAGTGACACGTCTCTTCTCTAATAAAGACTGGAATTTAGAAAGGTATGTCGGTATCCAGGGCATAATTATAAATGCAAGGGAACAGAGAATCAATCAGACTACCATTTAATGGGCAGAATTCCATTTCTGGAAGCAGTTTGTGTCACCCATGCTGTGTGTATCCTTAAGGCCTTCTCTGCAAAAGAATTCCCTAGTATAGGGTGGTGTGCAAAACATTTGAGACATTTTGCACTTGAAAAGCTGTGTCGAGTTTGAAATGCTCTGTTCATAATGGAGCAGCTGCCCTGAACGTTCCACAAATGTTTTGAACTTAAAATGCTTCTCTTGTGTGTTCAATACACCTGTTTCAAAGAGATCTACTGGGCTCAAAATACTTCCATAATAGCTGGAGCCCTGTCAAAATATTTCCAATAATGCCGGAACAACCTGTTTCAAATACCGAATCACTGCTCAAAATTTGAAATACTTATAGTATTGTTCTCATGGTACTTATTCCAGAGAGCTGAGATTGAGGCAATAAAACCTACAGCAGAATCATATTTTAATCCAATTGGTCCTAGAGCTGAATTGGCAAGCTTCTTGTGCATAGAGGTCATGCCACATACACCAAGAATGGTGAAGCCATCATCAAAATGGGCCTTTGATTGGGAGTGTATGTTGTATGAGTGAGTATAGTTTTTTATATTGTACCATTATTTTAACTGACTTGTATTTCTGTACTTATATTCCTGTTGTGAGCCGCCCTGAGTCTGGGGAGAAGGGCGGCATGTAAGTCGAAATAAATGAAAATGAATGAAATGAAATCTAAGGAGGCGGATAGCCCTCCATTTTGTGGGTTGGGAAAATATATTTCTTTTTGGGACCACACTCAAAGGATGTGGGCCAGACCAAAAACCGCTACCCAAAACTCTAAGAATCTCTTACCTAATTCACTTCTATCGTCCACTAAAATAATTTCATGGAGAAGATGTGATGGTGTTCGATCCAGAACACTATGAACGGTCCGAAGCAAGGCAGAGAAAGCTTCATTATAGAAGCAAATTATAATACTAGCAGAGGGCAGGTCATGAGGATATATTTTTTCTTTACACCTGGAGAAGGAAAAAGGCCTATATTATCGTATTATTTTCACTTCACTTTCCCTATCCGCCATAAAGTCATTTGGCTCTTGGAACAAACTGTTTAATTTTTGATGAATCTAGGACAGCTTACTTTCTGTCTCTCGTGTCTGGCATGTCTCTGTGATATCCCAATCGGTTGCTGATGAGCACATTGAAAGCATGCTTCTGATAGCCCAAATCTCTCACTTCCTGATCCTGTTCATTGAAAATCATACCTGAAACAGAGGAGCCATTGATTCTGTTAATATACTGCCAATAATCATTTTCTAAAATATCCCCTTAATCTCAAAAATTCCACTAAGGATGTTTCCCAAAACAAGCTACTCTTCCTACAATGGTTTTGGTAATCTGTCTTGAAACTCAAGAAAATCGGCAGGTAAAATATGTAAACACACAGAGATCATCATAAATTCCTGGCATGAGCAATCACGCTATAATATCTGTAACAACATTTATGATATTGTAGCTCTATTTTTCACACTTTGCATTAAAAGCCGTAATGTGTCTGTCTTTAATTTGGTCTGGCTTAATGCGAAGTGTGAACCCTACCACTGAGGCTTATATATCATTGGATTGATTGATTGCCCACCTTCATTATTTTTATAAATGACTCGTGACTGCAAACATATCCAACACACCTTCCTCCTCCTATTGTCCTCACAACAACAACCCCATGAGGTGAGTTAGCTGAGAAAGAGGGATTGGCCCAAGGTCACCCTACTGGCTTTCATGATTATGGCAAAACCTGAACTCACAGTCTCTTGCTTTCTAGCCTGGTGCCTTAATTAGATCAAACTGGCTCTCGTGCCAATGTGTTAAAATGGCTGCAAATTCACCAAATTAGCTTTAAACCAAATTCTTCCTCTTACAATATCTGAATCCATAGGGACCATTTAGGACAGACATGTCAAACACAAGGCCCAGGGGCCGGATGCGGCCCATGAAGTGGTTTCATGTGGCCCACAAAGCCATCCTGGAAACAGTGAGGGAACGACCCCCTCTGCCTTGGCCCTGGCCCTGGCTGGCTGGGAGCAAATGTACAATTTTGTGGTGGCCATCTATGCTGAAACGCATTCAGTCTTAGCTCCATAAGCCCCCCTCCGCATGGCTTGAGAGGAACAGTGAGGCTCCTCCAGTGGACCATGCCTCGGGACTTGCCCCAGTCCCACCCCCTTCTGCTAGAGACCATCAGATCTATCCCACTCCTGCCCAGGCCCCCACAGGCACCCTTGACTCGAATGATGTAGAGTTGGCCACACCCACCCAGTAGGCCACACCCATTCCATCCACGCCCACCGAGTAGGCCGCACCTACCCTGGCCACACCCACCTGGCCCCAAGGGCAACCGCAATGCTGATGCGGCCGTCAATGAAATTGAGTTTGACACCCCTGATTTAGGCAGTCAACATCTCTCCAATGGCCTCCGACCTGCTCTGTTAAGCTTTCAGACTACTCAAAAATCCACTGCCCAACCTTCCCCCATATGGAAACAACAGGTAGTTATTTAGCATTCTATTCCTCCAACGTACCCATTTCAGGGGAAAACTCTGTATCGCTCCTGAGGAGATCTTGAGCAGCATTTCCCAAGGGATTCCTGATCTTGCCATATCTGGGCTTAGATTCCTGCATTTGTCCTGCTCCATTCACAAGCTGGGGATGGAATCTTCTGGAGAGGGGCTTCTGGGGTTCAAGCCCCTTGATGGGCACATTTTTAAAAGACTGGGTTTCTTCGCTGAAATTAAAATAAACAAACAGCAGAACTGTCCAGGTTACGGACGTAAAGAGACAGCCATAGCAAAAATAGCGAAGTGTGACACTTCCCATTGTAATCCTAGCATTGTTGTTGGCACATTTTCAATCCCCTAGAAGAAAATCGAAAGGAACAGAAAGTAAGTACAGAGATTCTTTACTATTGTCTATTAACAGTTGGCCTTTCTGAGACAATTCCAGATTATTTTTACGTTATAATTACCTCAAAGTGAGCTGCATTTTCTTTTTACATAAACGTAACTAAAAAAACCCAGCAGCAAACATTGTAAATTATATAATATCTTTAAAATCCATAACACTAATATGGCATTAAGAGGGGCATTTAATATGATTTAGAGTTAAGTAGAATTCTATAAAGATTACATTTTCAATTTATCAAGTATGTAAATATCTCCATTTGGTCTCGTAGACTCATGATGTTTCCCTGCAAACTGCAGGATGTAAATTAAAAGATTAGGAATTCTCATATTTTATCAAAAGCTCTCATCTAATTTCCCCCCCCCCCAGTTTTTAACTCCAAGACTGTGCTGGACTAAAACTCGCCGTATTTTTAAATGATTGATTACTGGAAGTTTAATTTGTAATATATTAAAAACCAATATAACTAGAAGGTTTAAAGATTTACTGCTTGAAGTATTTGTCACTTAGGTCAAGTAACAACTAATTTTTAACAGAAAAGATATTTTTAGCAAAAGCTTAAAACCAGCAATTTTAGTTCTATCTCAATTCACCTATCTTTTCTTTTATAAAAACCTGACATACACATAGTATGTATTATGAGATTCTAATATAGGAATAAGTCCTCAAAATACAGTAGGAGAATACTGCAGGTGGGGAAAAGGGATCTCAAAAATCAAATTAAACTTGGGTGAAATCTATATAATCTATAGATTTTTCTAAACTCTTGACATAATTTGTATTCAATGTCCTCTTTCTTACCGGTTTATAGATCTCTATTAACATTAGCAATTATATACATGTGAGTTATTCTTTTGAAATTCACAATACTTTCTCTCTCAAACTCAAAGCACACAATCAGTATTCATTTTACATTAAAAGTTTCTATAACTAGTCCTGCATCGAACACAACAAGCCCACAGGGGGAATATTTAAATACACAAAAATAGCCTCTTTGAATCAGTCATATGACCCAGTTCTTGAATAATACCTTTGCCTATATAAAATCCTTGAATATTTCAAAGATTATTATGTATTTTCCTAATCTTAAATATCTGTGATTCATGTAAGATGAACTCAATGATCTTGTAACATAGGACAGGGAAAAGAAACTTATGAGGCATTTCTCTGCAGGACCTGGAACATTCTAAAAAATGTTGGAAAAAATACTTCTGAGCTGGTATAACTCTTCACTCCTATTCACTGAAGCACCGATCTTTTATTCAGCTTTCCATGTTAGTCTTTAAAAATGTAGTTCTTTAAAGTTTCAAAAATTAATGCAACTCCTAAATCAAAGTCAATGGGGAAATCATAATCAGTCACATGATGTTGTGCCTAATAACTAGACATGTGTCACTTAATGAGTGCAATTGGAACCAATGAAGTAAGCTGGTGCTAACACAAGACAATTCACGTGTTGCTTAGCACAGGTAGTCTTCACGCACCACAGCTGGCCACAACTCTGTTGCTAAGCTTTTGCAGGCAGTCTTCAACTTTTATAACCACAATAGAGATCAGAATTTCCATTGCTACGTCAGTCACATCCAATTTTACAATGCAGTCAAGCACCACCTGTTTATGTTCTGGAGTATTTCTTCCGAATCAATTTTAAAATGTGCACAACCGTATCTGTGGTGCCCCACTGTTCTAAAACTTTAACAGACAATCTCTGTGTGAGAAGGCATTAACTTTGATATTGTTTAGAGCGATCTAGAAAAGTCATTTACAGCAGAGTAATAATCAACTAATGGATGGTGAAATTTCTCAAAATTGTAAGAATCCCCATTTAATCTGATTCATAAAAAAGGCTTATATTATTCCTTCATGCAGAAGAAACCTTGATTATCTGCATGATTGGCAAAATCCTTAGTTGCAGAGGAAGTACCCGGACCATTTGACTTATTAATAAGTCCAAATTCCCAATGAGGTCCCATATTTTCAAAATGCTACGTAGCTAGATTTCTTCTCTCACATATCTTAATCTTACCCCTCTTTTATAAACAAGATGTCTCATTGTTTGCATTCCTCAAATCTATTTAGGAATCACAAATCATTCTTTATTTTTTATTTTAGATAGGTAGGTAGGTAGATGATAGACAGACAGACAGATAGATCTGGGCCAGCTGCATTTGGTAGCTCTTCCATCGGCTCCAACCTCTCTGGAGGAACAAACCAGTCATCATACCTCAATATCATGTTGCCATGTTTGTCATGTTGAGGGACTGTTACAAAGATGAGGAAATAAAGCTATTTTACGAAGCACAAGAAGGCAGGACAAGAAACAAAGGATGGAAACTATTCAAGAAGAGAAACAACCTAGAACTAAGGAGAAACTTCCTGACAGTTAGAACAATCAACTACCAGTGGAATGGCTTGCCTTCAGAGGTTGTGGGTGCTCCATCGCAGGAGGCTTCCAAGAAGAGACTGGACAGCCACTTGGCTGAAATGGTATTAAGGTCTGCTCGAGCAGGGAGTTGGACTAGATGACCTCCAAGATCCCTTCCAACACTGTTATTCTATGCTATTCTAATGTCAGGCCACAAAAGGAGATGAAGGTGATCTAATGCAGCTTTGTCATTCTCTAAGTGAACTTCACACAGGAAAAAAGGTCAATGCTCAGACAGAATGTGGAAATTACTAAAGCACAGAAACCACAGGAGGCAGCAAAGCTTTCTGCCCTGGGGGAAAAAAATCCCAGTGGGATATTTAATTCCTACCCTCCTTTAATCTTTGAAGTGACAATCAGCATAAAGAAACTCACATAGCTTGGGCATTTGATATATAGTTTGCCAATTTTGCTTGGCATTTTTGAAGGAAACAGCACCAGGGGAAGACAATAGATTGGATGGATGGATGGATGGATGGATGGATGGATGGATGGATGGATGGATGGATGGATGGATGGATGGATGGAATCAGGGAGCTCACTAGTATACACTTGGAAAAGTTACAGATTTTGTTCTGAAGTTGGGTCCCAATATCAGATATCTTCCCACACAATCACCAGAAGTCAACCCAACTCAGCAGCGTTTTAAACAGCTGACCCTCTAGCACCTTAGACTCTTACTTTAGCTGCCAACATTTCTCAGTAAGTCTTTTTAATCAAAATCTCAAATAAATAGCTAAGCTGTTCCTACTCTACTCAAACTATATTCATACATATATTTATTAACCAGTCCCTGCTGGGTCATTGTTTCAGAGGAATTTCCTTACCTAAACAAAAACACAGAATAACACTGATGGGGGAAAAAAGCAGGAGTAACTTCCAGCTTCTCCATTGACTTTCCTTATGGGAAGCTAGCA
Source organism: Bothrops alternatus (assembly GCA_034064705.1). Lineage (NCBI taxonomy): Eukaryota > Metazoa > Chordata > Lepidosauria > Squamata > Viperidae > Bothrops > Bothrops alternatus. Next base: position 1,093,867 of record JARGCV010000179.1, on the reverse strand, counting down.
GAGAACATTGGAAGTAGCAGCACTCAAGTGGCCATAACTTCACCAAATTTTAATCCCACGGGAATAATGGATAATGATAATAATGAATCCAAAGTTCGGATGAATTCTGTAAGTTGTTAGCCCATTACAGATACATTGATTCTCACCCAATTGAAGATTACAAATAGGACTACAAGGAGTGTTTTAGTGTATATAGATTATGACTTGTGTTTAACATGCATTTCCTTTGTGGAACCTAACCATTCCATATTCTTTTTATTTGCAATCTCCACAACAGAAATAATTTGAATTGATTTGTTATTCCTCAAAGATTATTTAAGCATTAATTATTGTGTACTTCATGGAAGACTGCAAAGAAATTACTGTATGATAAAACCACCAAGACTAGTTTATTAATAATATCAGCACATTCTTTTGTGCATGTATGTACCTAAGAATATGAGTCTCGAGTTTATATTCCCATGAAGACATGTGAATCTACCAGCTTGTATTTTTCTATTATGCTGTTAACTTGACTTATTTTCCTGGAACTAGACCGATATCATTCACAAGGAAAAAATTATGTCAAATATTTATAAACCAACTTAAAGCTGATTCTGACAAGCACACCAAGACTGGATTTTCCATTCTACAAGTTATTTAATCCCACAGTTTTAAACTTGTTATCTATCACATTCTTGCAACTTCGACCAATTTCACAAACTTGAAATTTTTATGGCTGTTTGAGGAAAATGATTTTGAAACATCAATTCGCTATGAATCAAATGGAAAGAAAATATATCTAAAATCAGGTAATAGCTTCAAAGCAATTCAGTCCCTGACTGGTTGTATTCATTTTATAATATATCCATCATGTTCCACAACAGGTTACTCATTCAATCCCCATTTAAATATCTCCAGCAAAAACAACAGTAGTTCTCGTCCTTTCTTCTGTCTCAATAGAGAACACACTCACTTAAGCACTCTGCATGCACCAGCCTTTTAGATCTTTGTAGACATCTCTCCCCTGAGCCTTTTCTTCTGCAACAGAAACATACTCAGATCCTTGATCCATTCCTCACACAATCTGGCTTCCAGCCTCCTTAACTCTCTGGGTGCTCTGAAACAGTTCCTTTCAAAGCGCAATGCCCGAACAATATGCCCTGAGCTGAAACCAATGCAGAGCATAATGAAACAATTACCTCCACTGATCTGGATGCAATTCTTCTGCCAATGCCTTGTAATACTGCACTGGCTTTTTGAGTCACTGCATCACTCTTTCATAACATTTCACCCAATGATCCCCTAAGACTCTTAAATCCTCTCGCAAGTCCTGCCTCCAAAACAAATTTAGTCAACTAATCATTTGCAAAGCTAATCATTTCAGGTATTTTCATTTAAACAGGACTAAGGCATCTTCTTTCCAGTTTAAACAGAAACACAGCTCTTTATATCGAAGCGCAAATGCAAACAGAACCTTAACTGCCTCCAAAAGCCTGCAATTTGTCCCTCTCTTTCAGAAGCATTATGAGAAGACCCAGCTCTCTGGAAAAGGCTCTGATGCTGGGAAAGGTGGGAGCCCAGTAGAAAGGAATGACCATCAAGGATTTGAATGGACTCAGTTGCAGCAGCGATGAATGCATCAGTAGAAGACCTGAAAGACCAGGTTAGGGGCGAATCTTCCTGGTGAAAACCTACCTATGTGGTTGCTCAAAGTCAACCCCGATTTGATGGCACACACTTAAATCAATCCAGGGGGACGGTATGCAGCAAGATGATGAAAAGGACACAGATAGTAAGTCCGGATAGTCTCTTGAAGTACACTTTGAGTCACAGACACCACCATGCATGCATGCACGCGCACACACACACACACACCACAAACAAACCAGGCTTTTGCAGTGCAGCTCTTTTGCTAAGTTTCCCAGGAGCTCCCCCTCCCCTCCCCCAACACGGCCCACCCGTTTTCCCCCCTTTGGCCTGACCAGACTCGAACGGCCTGCTGATCCGGGAGCCCAGCAGCCGTCCGCCTCCGAGACCCCCGGGCCGTCTGCCGTGCGGGGAGGGAGAGGAAGGCCAGGCAGATCAGCTGCTCACCTGGGGCAAGGACGGGGGGAGGGATCGGCGCCCTCCCTCCCTCTCTCCCTCCGGAGGAGGAGGAGCAGAGGCGGCGTGGCAAGGGAGAGGGGAAGCCGTCCGGGTCGGCCCCAGCAGACCCTCCGAGCCTCGCCCGGCCCTGCCGTTGGGCCAAGTGACCCGCGGAGGTCGTTTCGTCCTCCCACCAATAAGAGGCGCTGTGGGGATTTGTTTCACCTCCCCCCCCTCCCCGGGCCCGAGCTGGTTCCGCAGCCCTCACCGCCGCTTTCCCCCGAGCCGCCGTCTCCAGAGAGAACGCCGCGCCTCCTATTTCTCCGTCTCTGCCTCGCACTCACCCGTGTGGCCACGACGGTGCGGGAGGCGGCGGCGCGCCTCGAGAAGCATCCTGAGCGCCTCTCACGGCGCCGCGACGGCCCCTCGCTGCTACGGAGGGGGGAGCGCGAGCCAGAAAACAACCGGCGAGCCAGGGGGCGTGGCTTGTGCGGAGGCCTGAGGAATTCTGGGGGTTGAAGTCATGACCAAAACACTGGGTCAAACTAACTCTACCTAGTCGACCAGATCATGAGAACTGCACACTGTGTGGTTAAATAATTGTGGGCCTTTTTTTGTGGAAAAGAAAACCAGGGAAAAAATCCTTCCAGTTATCGATTGCAAACTATGGGTTAAAAAAATCTTAAAATAGATACTATATATACAACAATGTTGAAATCGCAACTGACAGTACTGTAACTGATGTTGGCTTTCGCATGCATTGAGATCTTCTCAAGAACTTAGGACTGATTTATTAATCCAAATTATATGACTACCCATTTCACGGAAGATGATTGGACAGTGTACAACAATTCAGGATGTTATCCTGATAAAATCACTGGTCTAGTATGTGTAGATGCAAGCAGTGTGGCCTTGTGTAATTAATGGATGGAAATTTTGTCAATATGTTGTATTATTAGAATTTTTTTATCCACCTTTTTATATATATAACTCAAAGCAGTGAACATGCCTAATTCTCCTGCTTCCATTTTCCCCACAGCAACAGCCGTCTGAGGTGGGTTTGGACTGAGAATTAATTGATACCTGGACAAATCTACTTTTTCCATTGGAATCAACACAGTACAATTGGGGGAGGGTTTCTCAACTGGACACACACACACACCTTTATGAAAAGCCGCTCTCTAAAGTCCACCTTGCACCAATAGTTTCAGATCGGAACAAGAAAAATAGTTCCTCAAGCTGTGAGGTTACAACCACTTTATGTTTCGTGTTTTAGCTAGTTTGTTTCTACTGTATTTCATTGTTTGCAGTAGTGGAGCTTTCTTTAAAAATGAAATTGCATTAAGATTTTTTGGTGTCAAAATATAGATAATCCTTGACTTACAACCATTTTTTTAGTGACCGTTTGAAATTACAATGGCACTGAAAACAGTGATTTACGACTCGACTTGCAGCATCCCCATGATCACGTGATCAAAATTTGGGTGTTTGGCAACTGGCATGTATTTATGACAGTTGCATTGTCCCAAGATCACCATTTGCAACCTTCCTAGCCAGCTTCCAACAAGTGAAATCGACGGGGAAAGCCAGATTCACTTAATGACCATATGATTCACTCCAACTCTAACGGTCCTCGAATGAAGCTGATTATCTGGGCCCTCAGCAGTCCGGGTTCAGGTCCGGTTACAGCACGGAAACTGCTTTGGTCGCACTGACCGATGATCTCTGGCGGGCCCGGGATAGAGGCTACTCCACTATCCTGGTGCTTCTTGACCTCTCAGCGGCATTCAATACCATCGACCATGGTATCCTTCTGCACCGGTTGGAGGGGCTTGGAGTGCGGGGTACCGTTTTACGGTGGTTCACCTCCTACCTCTCTGGCCAGTCGCAGTCGGTGTTCGCAGGAGGTCAGAGATTGGCTCCGAGGACTCTTCCATGTGGAGTCCCTCAGGGGTCTGTTCTCTCACCTCTGCTTTTTAACATCTACATGAAGCCATTGGGTGAGATCATCTGTCGACACAGGGTGAGTTATCATCAATATGTTGATGATACTCAGCTTTATATCTCTACCCCGTGTTATTACAGCGAAGCAGTGGAAGTGATGAACCGGTGCCTGGAGGCTGTTGAGATCTGGATGGGTGCCAACAGGCTCAGACTCAATCCCGACAAGACGGAGTGGCTATGGGCTCTGCCTCCCAAGGACAATTCCAACTGTCCGTCCATTACCCTGGGGGGAGAGGTTTTGTCCCCCTTGGAGAGGGTTCACAACTTGGGTGTCCTCCTTGATCCACAGCTAAGTCTAGAACATCATTTCTCGGCTGTGGCGAGGGGGGGCATTCGCCCAGGTTCGCCTGGTGTGCCAGTTGCGGCCCTATTTGGACCGGGAGTCACTCCTCACAGTCACCCATGCCCTTGTCACCTCGAGATTCGACTACTGTAATGCTCTCTACATGGGGCAACCTTTGAAGAATGTCCGGAGACTGCAAGTAGTCCAGAATGCGGCCGCGCGAGCCGTCTTGGGTTTCCCAAGACATACTCATATTACTCCAGCTCTTCGTGAGCTGCACTGGCTACCAATTGGTCCCTGAACACAATTCAAAGTGTTGGTTATGACCTATAAAGCCCTTTATGGCAATGGACCAGGATACTTGCGGGACCGTCTCCTGCCTCATGAATCCCAGCAACCGGTCAGGGCGCATAGGGTTGGCCTCCTACGAGTCCCGTCTGTTAAACAATGCCATCTGGCGGGACCTAGGGCAAGGGCCTTCTCCGTTGCTACTCCAGCACTCTGGGACCAGCTTCCCTCAGAGGTTCGTACTGCTTCCTCCCTCCTAGTTTTCCGGAAATTGTTGAAGACGCATTTATGCCGACAGGCTTGGGGCGTATGAACTGCACTCTGCCCCTGGGCCTAGGAATGTCCCTCCATCAGCGACTGTGTATTGACTGTGATTGTATGCTGTATGAATGTAATTAATTTTATTGTATTGGTATTGTAAGCCGCCCTGGGTCCTAGGAGAAGGGCAGCATAGAAGTTTAAATAATAAATAATAAATAAATAAACAACTGCACTTATTTAATTACTCTGGCAAGAAAGGTCGTAATATGGGACAAAAAGTGTTAAGAATTGCCTTGCTTGGCAATGGCAATGTTGTCCTTAATTGTCATAAGTCAAGGACTTTCTATACTTCCATTTCTAGCCAATAATAAATGTGCAGGAAACATGGCAGAGAGATTTCTGTGGAGAGGTGAGGGTTCACAAGCAAAATAATGGCCATACTTTCATAATTGTAGCTCCACTCCCTTTTTACCTACAGTGCACACAACTCACATGTTAATAATGGTTGGGTTTTGATTGTGTTATCACAGACATCATCGTGACTCCTTTGACTCTTACATCCAAATATCTCTCTACTGTATACATGTGTAAAGTTCTTTTGGATTAATATATATCCTCTTCATTAAAAAAGTGCCAAAATGTCAAACAGAGGACATCTTGCAATTTGTTCCATCTTTGAAAATTGTTTTTGATCACTTTTAATGAAGACTGTTAGTCACATTTCCACATGAGTTTGGTAAGAACCCTGATCTTGTTTAAAGGGCCACCATTCCTCAGAAAAAATGTGATTTTTAATACTTTGTTCCCAGTTCCAAAGCATACAAAATTCAAAATATAGTGAGATTGAATATAAATCAAACCATTTTTCAGTGTCCAATTCTGCCTTTCCCTTTATGATCCCACTTAACCTTTAGCAGAGTTTCTAGCTAGAAAAACATTTCAAAGTTCCAGTTGTCTCTTATCGACCTGGCAAATGTAATGAGAGATCTATGCCAGTGAATGTTTATTTGCTGAAGCACAAATAGCATCTGATATTATTATTTGAAAAGAAAAAGCAAGCCATGTTATTGCAGTATATGCAATATATCGTCCTTAATAACAGCAGTATTTCTTTGCTAAAAATGACAATTCTAATGGTTGAACTTGTCCAAAAAAGGGAATTTAAGACCAGATCTTCATGGAGGCAAATGTTGCATATCTAAAAGCAGAACCAAGCCTGAAAAATAGTTTTGTCAACCACAAGTACTACTTAACTTGCAACAATAATAAAGTAAGTCATGATGGTTGTAAAAAGGATTTGTCATGTCACTGACTCAATTTTTTTGCAGTAGTCATTAAGTGAATGTCCTTGTTGTTAAGTGAACCATTGGTTCACTGTGGATGTGGTTTTGTCAAAAATTGGAAGTAATTGTCAGGTTTTGGCAAAACTGTCATAAAATGAGGTCACGTGGCTGTGAAAACCAACACCTGAAGTTCAGTCACATGACTGAGGGGGCCCTTGATGTCCAGAACCTTGAATCCAGGTTGTAAATAGACCCTAGTAGGTCTATCATAACTTTGAATGGTTGCTAAGTGACCAGTGGTAAGTTGATGACTACCTGTGACATCAGCCTAGTGATATTGCTGACATAGATTTTTCTGATCTTATTCCATTAAAATTAGGCCCATGTATCTATTTAATAACTTACTTTCTTTTGTGTTTATATGATTTAGATCTCAACTTTCTTCCAAGGAGATAATGAAGACTTCCTTATAATCTTCCTTATAACTTTTGCTTATAAAACACACACACACACACACACACACACACACACACACACACACAGAGAGAGAGAGAGAGAGAGAGAGAGAGAGAGAGAGAGTATGTACACTTTTGACTAATGATTGAACACGGTCACGTGACACATATTTAACAGAAGTTACAACAAGATCCTTTAAAAATAATCTCCATTAAACACTGATACAGAAGACATTTATTTATTCATTTGATTTTTATCCCACCCTTATAAATAACTCAAGGGGGGAAACATTTCATGATACTCCCTCTTCCTTACAACAACAACCTCATGAAGTGCGTTGGGCTGAGAGTGAGAATGATTGGTCCAAACTCATCCAATCAGCTTCCACGTCTAAGGTGGAACTCACAGTCTTCTAGTTTCCAATACTTCCTTTAAAGATACTGTGGCCTAATACAACCTCTTTCAAACTAAATGCACTAGAATAGGAGATAACTAAAATTAAAAAAAAACAGCAAAAAAGGAAGTTTAGAAGGAGTGAAGTTCAGGAAAAGAGGAACTTGGATCTCTTTGTTGACACTTATGTTGTTGGATTTTCTGAAATGCAACCCCACACCCCCATACACTCTTTTTTTTTTTTTTTTTTTTGGCCAGATGTAATTCTCCATGCCTTCACTAGATGGATCTCCAAAACGATCTGATGCTGGATCAGATGTGCTGTACTCAACTGACAATAAAGTACCAGGATCTTGAAGAATCAAAAATCAGAGAAAAGGTTGAAAGCAACAACATCAACAATCTTCAAAATGCTGATGGCTCCACTCTCCTTTCAAAAACCAAACAAGGCTGGGAACATCTGATCGAAAGGATTAAAGAAGGAAGTGAGAAATTTGGCCTCTTCCTGAACATCCAAAAGATCAGGCTTATGACCTTTCTAAGGAACAAAAGTGTCAAAAAGAATTGTGCAAGAATTCACTTTTCTAAGATCACAGATTGGTGAAAGCAGTCAATACAGTCCAGAAATAAAGCATCGAATCGCAGTGGTAGCATAGCAATGATGGACAATGCATTGAGTATGAAAAAACAAAATCATTGCCCTAGCAGCTAAATGCAGATTAAACTATCTGGACCATGAAAAAACAAGACAGGAAGAAAATCAATTTGTTTAAGCTATGGTGTTGGGGAAGGCTCCTGTGCATTCCTTGGATAGCAAAACTGACAAACAAACAAGTCCTGGAGGGTATAAAACCAGGGATATGAAAGGTAAGATTACAACATTCTACCTTACTTATTTCATCCATGTCGTGCAATCAAACTCATTGGAAAAGGCAATTTTGCTCGGAATGGTTGGTGGTATAAAGGAAATGAGGACCCCAGAGAAATATAGTGGCATCAAAACCAGCACCAGCCAGAGCATTAAAATAACAGAAGGAAGTTATATAAGATTGGAATATGAGGAGATAACTGGTCCATAATATTGTTGACAATTAGATATGATCGAATGGATAGCCTTCTCCTCCTCCTCCTCCTCCTCTTCCTCCTCCCCCCACAAATAGAAAAAAAGGAACGCCAATTTGTATAACTTCATTAATACCCAGACTTTCTCCATAGCTTTGTAGAATTTAAAATATAGGCAATTAACATCATCATCACTGTATTCAAAATAAAGTTAGAAAAGGGGTGGTTTTCTGCCAATGTCATTTTTGCTTTGTTATTTTGCATTTGATATTTTGCTCCATTTTTAGAATTCCATGATGTCTGCCAATAAAGTCATACAAATTAAAATATGATGTTTTTCTGTTCCTCAGAATGGCTTGCTTACTTATTAAAAATACCTCTCTCTCTCTCTCTCTCTCTCTCTCTCTCTCTCTCTCTCTCTCTCTCTCTCTCTCTCTCTCTCTCTCTCTCTCTCTCTCTCTCTCCCTCCCTCCCTCACTGTCTCTCCATACCACTCTCCTTCTATGTTTCCAGGCAGTTTATTTGCCTAAAAACCAATGAAAGGGCTATAACAACCAATAAAATAGCGTCACTGTGTGTGAGTTGAGCAGCTATATTCATCTGTTTAATAAATAAACAAAAATAAATAAAATAACATACTTACAAAGAGTTACAAACTCCATCAGATAATATCAGATTCCAACTAAAAAGGCTGGCCGCCATTATTTATTATGATCCTTGAATCAACCTTGATTCCCAGCAACTACAAGGACCATAACATTTTCTTGGCAACGTTTTCAGAAGTGATTGCCGGGACCTTCTTTCTCGGGCTGAAAATTCAGTGTCATCTAGCTGGCTTCCTGATTAAGGGAGGACTAGAACCCAATTTTTCCTGTTCCTAGTCCAGGGGTAGGCAACCTTGGCTCTTTTATGACTCGTGGACTTCAACTCCCAGAATTCCTGAGCCAGCCATGCTGAGGGGAAAAGGAAAAGGTTTCCAAGCTGAGCCATGCTGGCTCAGGAATTCTGGGAGTTGAAGTCCACGAGTCATAAAAGAGCCGAGGTTGCCTACCCTGCACCACACGTGCTTTCCTGACATCATTACTAAGATTAAAAACCCTAAACTAAACAAAGTAATCTTTCCCTCCTTATGAAAAGCAGCCAGGTGCACTTCTGGGACCCAGGTGTTTCAAAGCACAAGACTCACCAGGGGGATGCTCCACCTTCTAGTCTACAATACAAACTCTCAAAGGAGACATTTCCTACACATCTCTTCTCTCAATGGCTGTTCTGGGGAATCCATGTGGACGAGGTCACCAGTAGGGTTACTCCAGAGACACATTATGTAGGGTTTTAGAAATTAAAACCAACAAAGGCACAAATGAGGAAAATTAGTGGAAAATACTTGGAGAGAGATAACAGAAAGCATGGTGGTAATGGAATACAGGACTTATAACCACTCGCTTAGCAACCATTTGAAATTCTGACAAACCTATCTAAGGGATACTTACAACCCGGATTCAGAGTTCCAACATTTGCTCCCGCCTCCCAGTCACATAACCGCACTTTGAGTGCTTGGCAACCAGGATGATGATGATGATGAGGATGATGATGAGGATGATGAGGATGATGAGGATGAAGATGATGATAATACATTGTACCAGGAGATGCCAGAGTCGAAGAAAAAGAAGTAGAAAAAATTACGAAATATCATGACCTGGCCATCAAAACTGTGATTATGGATGAAACGTGTAACAGTGATACCCATTGTCATCGGAACACTGGGAACTATGTCCAAAAATTTTGCAAAATACATCAAGAAACTGCAGCTTCCTGCAATAACTCCAGCAATGTTACAAAAAACTGCGCTACTCGGAACATCTTACATTTTTAAGGAGGTACCTGGTTGATACCTAGGATGCTCATAGCAACCCATGTCAACCATCAGCACCAGTCAATTTGAATGTTCAGTTGACTGAGGTTCATGTCTAATGAATAAAAGATAATAATAATAGCAATAATAATGATGATGATGATAATAATAATAATAATAATAGAGTTGGAAGGGACCCTGGAGATCTTCTAGTCCAACCCGCTGCTCAGGCAGGAAACCCTACACCATTTCAGCATTACTGCTGTTTGCAGCATCCCATGACGATGTGGCCATGTTTTATAACAGTTTTCAGCAAAACTGCACCCATAGCAAACCATCGGTTTGCTTAATAGCTACCGTATTCACTTAGCAACCATGGATTTGTTTAACAATTATGAATTTGCTTAACAATCACAGTAATTTGCTTAACAACTGCTGCAAAAAAAGTTGTCAAATCAGGTTGGTCACATGATATGGCTGTATGACCTCCATGACTGTTAAAGATCATACGGTAATTCAAAGTACTTTACAAAGGGCATTGCTGTACAGGGGCATTCCATTTTGATAGCAATAATTCTGAAATGGGTCTTTAATCTTTAATCTGGTAACCAGAATATATTTATAACAATTCTGACCAAATAATTACTTGTGATTTTTTTGGGGGGGGGACAGGGATTAAGGTGTCAGTCGAGGAAATGAGAGATCCAGGTTTTTCTGAAAAAGAAGCTTGACTGGTTGACTTTCAGCCCATTACTTTACAAAGTTGTTGTTATTGTGCAAAAAAAAAAAAAAAAAGAGAAGCAAAACTATTGTATCATGAGCATCTGGATGAAGTGCAAATTTTAAACCTAAGAAAAATCACTTAACAATAAATCACTTAACAATACTACTTATGAGCCTGGTGCATAGTAACTCCAATAGTGTCCACTTGATGGAGCATTGTTGTGACAAAAACGTTGATTATTGCAACAATTATTCTGGAGAAATTCCTGTGGAAAAGAACAGTTGATTCTGCTTGTAAGAGAGAGGGAAGAGTCTCAAGTTTTTTTTTTTTAATCTGCTTGGTAAATCTCTTAGATGCTTTACAAAAGAATAATAAAAAATATGATCATAAAATCCCTGTCTTCATTTTTTCCGTGCCTAATCATGGTATGGAGAGAGATTTTAGAGGAATTCTCCATAATTTTTTTACCTACTTTCTCAAATCAGTTTTCTTGCATTTAGACTGGAAAAAAGTAGTCTCGAAATAGAAGAAAATCTGAGCAAACCAATTAAGAATCCCCAGACCAGGAGTGGGGAACCTTGGCTCTTTTATGACTTGTGGACTTCAACTGCCAGAATTCCTGAGCCAGGAATTCTGGCAGTTGAAGTCCACAGGTCATAAAAGAGCCAAGGTTCCCCACTCCTGCCCTAGACAGATCTTTGGCCCAGGAATCACTAGTTCCTCCTTAGTGCTTCATAATTTCCAAACAGGGCAGGGGTTTCCAAACTTGGCAACTTTTAAGACTTCTGGATTTCAATTCCCAGAATTTCTCAGCCAGCCAATTCTGGCAGTTGAAGTCCACAAGTCTTAAAGTTGCCAGATTTGGAAACCCCTGAACAAAATACAACATCAGGCTAGAAGGGCCCTTGAGATGAATGGCTGAACTCTCCACAAGGTCCAATAGGAATGTTCCCCTAAAGTTCCTAAGATTGAACTTATTGATAAATAAGTTGGAAAATTGGGTGCATTTTAAGGCACATACATCAGCCAGGAATAATAATCCCTCACCTGTGTTGTTGAAGGGAGCTCACATACAAATTATTTTCAGGGTATTATTTCATGACATTGATTTTGTGCTGCAAGCAAATATCCAGGTTATTGAAATGTTTATTTATTTACTTCATTTATTAGATTTTTTTAATCTCATCTTTGTAACTTTATAAGTAACTCAAGGCAATGAATATGCATAACACTCCTTGCTCTCCTCCTATTTTCTCCACAACAACAATCCTGTGAGTTGAGTTGGGCTAAGAGAAAGGGACTGGCAAAAGTCCCTCAACCAACCCCATGTCTAAGGCAGGACTAGAATTCAACGTGCGTTCCAACTGACATGTGTTCTCCTTTGGTGTCTCTGCCTATGTCATGAATTCCTTTTAGCAGCAACTACAGAATGTGCTGATAGAGCTGCCATCTTTTAGTCCAAAGTGTCTTCTTTGGAAATCCAACGGAGGCTGTTTCTGCCTGCATTGTTCCTACAGAACCAAAAATAATATTCCTAAGTGCATTAACAGGTAGAATCAAGATCATGTAGAGTATTAGTACTGTTTTATAATGCCTTGATAAGAATATTGCATCCAGTTTTGAACACTACAATGTAAAAAATAATGTTGAGACTTTAAAAAAATGCAGAGAAGAACAACAAAGATGATTAGAGGATTGGAGGCCAAAACATGTAAAAATGGTTGCAGAAATTAGGTATGGCTAGTTACTGAAAAGAAGGACTAGGGGGACATGATAGCAGTGTTCCAATATGTAAGAGGCTGCCATAAAGAAGAAGGGGTCTCCAAAGCACCTGAAGGCAGGACAAGAAGCAATGGATGGAAACTAATTAAAGAGAGAAGCAACAATGCAACGACTTGCCTCCAGAAGTTGTGGGTATGCCAACACTGGAGGTTTTCAAGAAGAAATTGGACAACTATTTGTCTAAAATGGTATGGGGTTTCCTGCTTGAGCAGGGATTTGGACTAGAAGAAATTGGTCCCTTCCAGCTCTGTTATTCAGGTAGTTTTCATGTCTAATGTGGGACTATAACTAACCATCTCCTAGTATTTGATCCAAATACAACGATGTAGAGCTGACTTCAGACAAGACTAGAACTCACAGTCTCCTGGCAATTGGCCCTAATCCCCCAGTCAGTTTTTTATGTCTAAAGTAAGACTAATAACTCACGGTCTCCTAGTTCTTATGCCAGTACCTTAATCACTACAACAAATGGCTCTTAAAACCTTATAGAACAGACATGTCAAACACAAGGCCTGGGGGCCGGATGTGGTCCGCGAAGCCATCCTGGAAACAGTGAGGGAACGGCCCCCGCTGCCTTAGCCCTGGCCCAGCTGGCCGGCAGCCAATGTACAATTTTGTGGTGGCCATCTGTGCTGAAACGCATTCAGTCTTACCTCCACAAGGCTGTCTGGAAACAGCGAGGAACCAGCCCCTGCTGTGTCGGCTCCGCCCCCTGAGTGCATGCTGGGGAGGTGTCACCCTTTGTGAGGAATGAAGAAATGGACCATGCCTTGGCGCTTGCCCCGGTCCCCCTCCCTTCAGCCAGAGACCCTAAGATCTATCTCACTCCTGCCCAGGCCTCCACAGGCACCCTTGACGCCAACGATGCAGAGCTGGCCATGCCCACCTAGTAGGCCACACCCACTCCATCCACACCCACCCACCCAGTAGGCCGCACCCACCCTGGCCACACCCACCCGCTCCCCCAAGAGTAACCACAATGCTGATGCGGCCCTCAATGAAATTGAATTTGACACCCCTGTTATAGAATATCAGAAATTGGATGGATGGATGAATAGTGGTATACTTTCATTTTTCAGGCATGACATTGTTCTTTTACTGTTTCCCAGTTCTGTTTCTAACGTACTGAATATGTCTCCACCTTTCACCTTATTAAAATTAAATGCCAGCTTTAGTGTTTAAAATGTTTAAAGCATACATGTTCATGTTATTTTATTCACCCATTCCTCATCCAGCTTTCTGACAGCTTATCAGATTGAGCCTCTTTGACCTGGGTTAACCTGTATATTCAATGACCTGTGTTTTTCCGATCGTGCCTAACTTTATTGCAAACATTTAGGCTTCTGTCTAACAATATTGCCCCTCCCTCTCCTCAAACTTTCCCCAAGAATTCCCCCCTGCATTGGGAGTAGGTTAGGGGAACTATCGACTCCACAAATTACTCAATGATTAAATGCTTCACTTTAATATTTAGCAAGATTTACATGACAGCCCTTATAGTTAGGAGTGCTGTATTCTGGGAGTTTCTTTTATACAAAAAGTGAGAGAGAATAGATCAAATATTATGATAGCACAAACTGGTCAATTATTAGCTTTTCTGCAATTTCAGGTCAGGCTCCACCTTACGAGGATGGCCATTAATATATGATTAAGTGGCAAAGGAATGAGAAAGAATGTTAAGTGCAGATCGAAGGTAAGGTGCTAAATCAGATATATATTTGTACCTGCAAACAGGTGCTATTTTTGTCCTCAGCATTCATGTTATTTTCTTTACCTATTGATACATGATATCAAAATAGCAATTAAGATCCCCACTTCCTTCATGCTATGTATTTCATGACATTAGGGATTTCAGCTCTTCTTGGTAAGCAAAAGGCCACAAAAGCTGCCTTCCATACAATTAAGAAGTTTCTTCTAACTGAGCTGTTTTCACCCTCAATGTCTCTGTCATGTCAGGAATTCCTTTTAGCAGCACTGCAGAATATGCTTAGCCCAAAGCATCTTTCCTTGAAAATCCAATGGCGGCTGTTTCAGCTTGCATTGTTCCTGAAGAACCAAAAATAATCTTCCTCTGAGTCTTGAATGATTCTCGAGTTAAGGGCAGCCCACAAAAGAAAAAATGAAAAGACCCAAAGCTATGTGCAAAACACTGTTGGCAAATGGCCTTAACCAGCATAGTCTGCAAATGGAGTTTTTTGTTTTGCCCAAAAGCAAGATTGAATCGACTGAAATACAGATAACAAAAGTAATTCCAAATCTTTAGGTTCTTCTTTTGAGAAACACTAGTCTAGATAGCTAAGCAGGATTAAGCCTGGGTAATATTTAGGAGGGGAACCATTGGGAAATACTTATTTGTGTGTTGGTTTATTGCAGACCTTTATCAAGACATAATGATGACACTCAGCTCTATATCTCTACCCCGCGTCATTACAGCAAAGCAGTGGAAGTGATGAACCGGTGCCTGGAGGCTGTTGGGGGTCTGGATGGGTGCTAACAGGCTCAGACTCAATCCCGACAAGACGGAATGGCTGTGGGTTCTGCCTCCCAAGGACAATTCCATCTGTCCATCCATTACCCTAGGCGGGGAAGTCTTGTCCCCGTCGGAGAGGGTTCGCAACTTGGGTGTCTTCCTCGATCCACAGCTAAGTTTAGAATACCATCTTTCGGCTGTGGCGAGGGGGGCATTCGCCCAGGTTCGCCTGGTGCGTCAGTTGCGGCCCTATTTGGACCGGGAATCACTCCTCACAGTCACCCATGCCCTTGTCACCTCGAGACTCGACTACTGTAATGCTCTCTACATGGGGCAACCTTTGAAGAATGTCTGGAGACTGCAGGTGGTTCAGAATGCGGCCGCGCGAGCCATCTTGGGTCTCCCAAGACATGCTCATGTCACTCCAGCCCTCCATGAGCTGCACTGGCTGCCAATTGGTCTCCGAACACAATTCAAAGTGTTGGTTATGACCTATAAAGCCCTATATGGCAATGGGCCAGGATACTTGCGGGACCGTCTTCTGCCTCATGAATCCCAGCGACCTGTTAGGGCACATAGGGTTGGCCTCCTACGGGTCCCGTCTATTAGACAGTGCCGTCTGACAGGACCTAGGGTTAGGGCCTTCTCTGTTGCTGCCCCAGCCCTCTGGAATCAACTTCCCTCAGAGGTTCGTACTGCTCCTTCCCTCCTAGCTTTCCGTAAACTTTTAAAAACACATCTTTGCAGACAGGCCTGGGGCATGTGAGCTGTGCTCTGCCCCTGGGCCTTTGATTGGGAGTGTATGTTGTATGAGTGAGTATAGTTTTTATAGTTTCATAGTTTTATATTGTACCATTATTTTAAGTGACTTATGTACTTTGTACTTATATTTCTGTTGTGAGCCGCCGAGTCTGGGGAGAAGGGCGGCATATAAGTTGAAATAAATGAAATGAAATGAAATAATAAAAAGCAGAAAAATATCATAAGTACAGAAGTCCATCTGATGAAGTTTAACCCACAGCTTAACAGCTAACCCAGTAAGGCAATATCAACAAATGAGACCAATCAAATGCAACAGATATACTTAATGAAACAATTCCTCTAGTACAATTAAGAAGGCATGTGTCCACAATGAAAATAGAACAGGTGTTGGATGGAATAACCAGACTCTTCACTAACTTGCAAAACAAATAATTATTTCAACCCCAGTTTAAAGGCCAACCAACTTTCATGAAAGTGAAGGGAAAAAGCAGGCTGATTTTAGAATTGTAAGTTCAGGTCCTGGAGAGATTGGAAACCTTTTGTGCATGTGTGGTATGTTGACACACATATAAAATGGGCATTGCTTTGATCCTATGGTCACAACTGCCATCTTGACTACAGGTAATCTTATAAGGTGACCAACCGTCCTCCTTTAGGGAGGAGAGTCCTCCTTTTGTAAGGTCTGTCCTCCCTCAAAAAGTGTCCTCCTACATGTCCTCCTTTTCGATATTTGAAGACTAATCTGCAAGGCTTTTTTTTTTTCCTCATAGAACGCTCAGAACGGCGTTCCAGCACCTTTTTTTGATGGGTTTTTTTTTCAACTTTTGCATGAGCTGTGCTACTCCCCCCATTGGCTTTCGAAAGCCAATAGGAATTGCTGCTGAGCATGGCCAGCAAACTTTGCACATGCAAGCTTCTTCAGCGAAGGCAAATTGGCAGGAACTTTGCACCCCTCCCTGCTACCCAACTACACCATCTCCTAGTTAGTCCCGAAGATACCTGAGGAGACTGGTGCAGCGATACCACGGTAACTTTCTCTTGATCTTCGGCCCTGCTGTGGGCGCAAGAGGCAGGGGCAGTGGGGCTGCTGCGAGCAGGGTGTGAGAGGCGGCAGTAGCCGGCTGCCCCCCGTGCTGTGGGAGCCAGGAGGCCCGCTCTACACGGAGCTGCACAGGGTGGGCAGTGGTGCTGGCGGGGCAGCTGCAGGCGGGGTGTGTCAATGGCGGGCTGCCTCCCGGGGCCAGAGCCGGCGCGGCTGGTGCTTTGGGAGTCGTGGGGCCCACTCTGCATTTATTATATTATAGTGTATTCTGTATTATTGTTGCAATGAATAAAATGTTTCTTTTATTTACGATATTTTTTTTCTTCAATTTATTTGCGTCCTCCTTTTCATTGTAAAAAGTTGATCACCTTATCTTTAACCTATAACCACAATTGAGCCAAAAATTTCTGTTGTCAAGTGAGACTTTTGTTAAGTGACCTTTGCCTCATTTTACGGCCTTTCTTGCCACAGTTGTTAAGTGAATCGCTGCAAGTTAAGAAGCTAGTAACCCAGTTGTTAAGTGAATCTGGCTTCCCCATTGACTTGGCTTGTCAGAAGGTCATAAAAGAGGATCACTTGACCTTAGGACATAGCAACAGTCATAAGTATGAATCAGTTGCCAAGCATCTGAATTTTGATCACATTCTCATGGAGATGCTACAAAGGTCATAAGTGTGAAAAATGGTCATAAGTTACTTTTTTCAGTCCCGTTGTAACTTTGAACAGTCACTAAACAAACTGTTGTAAATTGAGGACTACCTGTATTTGAAAGCTGCTGACTCAAACTCAGCTCAATTGTGACTTTACTTCCTCTCTTCCGATATAGTCACACAATTCTGCCTCAATTCTGAACCATTTTTTTTACTTTTAGTTACTTGCAATGGTGCTAATGCAGCAGTGCCTTAATTTTTCTTAAACCGTCCATTTTGTTTTTATTAGCAAGTCAAAGATGTGGTCACAGAATTTTATTTGATATGGAACAAATTTTATAGATGGAGGGGAAAAAAATAGAGGTCACAAATAAAGAGATAAAATAAAAAATAGAGATTAGAAATGTATAGTTTGTATATAGATAAGTTATATGTAAATAATGTATAATATGGACTGAGATGTCCGTCAGAGACGATTTACCATGTTCAGTGTTTTGAATCCTTTTCTTTTTTGTATTCAATAAAAAACTTAATAATTAAAAAAAAAGATGTGGTCAGACGACAACACTAAAGGATCATGCATACTTTACTGTGGCCTCAAAGCTTAGGAAATTGCATTCTGATAAAGCCAGATTGCACCGAAATGGACCCATTGAGACTATAGCAAATCAGGTTTGTTTTGAAACTACTTGTTGCCTTCTGTTTGATACCCAAAACATAAGCATTGGATGAGCTCATTAACACCAGTTTTATCATTACCTTGATAAAGGCATAAAAACGACAGCAGACGAACTTCTGGTTCTGGATCGCGGCGCCTCTAGCCATACGAGGAGACTTGTCTCCTCGTTTGGCTAGCTTCCCTCTGCCGGTAGACCCTTGTGTGGGTCGAACATCGCCCTGGAGGGTGCAACTACCGTCGAGGAGGCTGTGTTCAGCTGCGGAGGAGCAGCGGCTCCTCCAGCTGTCCGAGCTAGCTCTGAGGGCCGACGGAGAAGAAGATCGGCCGTAAAATGGCCGATCACCTAGCCACACCAATCGCAAGTCAAAAGAACAACTAAGCATGAAGAACCACCGTGGTGAATCTGGGTGAGACTTTTCCTTCCCTCGCTATCCTAACTTTTCCTGCAAAAAGTCTTTATTTCCTTTATTAAGAAAGTGGCGGCTGCCTATACGGAAAGAAGAGCTAAAAAGAAAAAGATTAATTTTTGTGTGTGTGTGGTTGTTTTTTTTTACTATTGGACTTCTGTTGGGTGAATTTCAGGGGAAAAGAAGAAAAAAGGGACACTGTTACTTTGTTTTTTTAAATTTGATAACATTGGAGATACTTTTCTTGTTGATTTTTAAAAAAAAAGAAAAGAGAAAACTTTTCTTTTTTTCTTTAACTCTGTTAACTTGGGAAAAAGACTTTATACACTAAGGACATCTGGTGGCGAAAAGCGAAATTTCAACTGTACTTCCTGTTATTTGAAGAGGGATTGGATTTTATGTGATAATAAAAGAGAAAAGATAACTTGACACTGGGTGGTGAAGCTGGCTATTAGACCTTTGGAGGCGGACATTTGTGGATCTTTTTTAAATAGTCTCTAATAAAGGAATAGGCAAATCTACCACCAAAATGACTGAAAGTTATTCACACCTTGACTATGATTTAATACTGGAAAAAATATTAGAATTTACAGAAGATTTCAAAACTTATTGGAAATCTTGGAGAAAATCTAAAGATGCCACCTTGGAACCTCACATCGACCCTCCAATATTGAACCAAGTTATGGAACAAGGAACAATAGAAGATGAACAGAGTAATCTTGAACAGGTCTACATACAACTTAAAGAGACAGAGACACTATACTTACAACCCAATTGTGAATCTACACTGAGAGAAAATGTGGAAACTACTGAATCAACAATGTTACACAATGTCACTTACAACTGATGGACAACTTTGATGACCAAGAAATAACTGTAATTGACTCAGTTCAACTACCAAAAATAACAAAGATTGACATTCAGACACAATCTTTTGGAAATTACAATAAAGCGGAAAGGGAAAGAAAATTTGTTCAGTTTGAACTGGTTAGAAATTTTTGTAATCAAATCTTGAGGTTTGATAACCGAAAAGCCTTATTATGGGAACCAAATTGGCATAGAAAGAAAGCTAGAGTCAGGTTTAAATGTAACATAAAATGTTATTTGACGGGTTAAAAAGGCTTTAGAAATTTTGTCTGATTTAATAACAAATGAAGGATGTAAATTTACTGTTATCATGGTTGATAATTATTTGAGGGAGTAAATCTTTTTAGAGGACAAAAAGACCTTATAGATGTAGATTGATGAAATGATTGAATATATTCTTTAAAAAAAAATAGAAATGTATTAGTTTTTTTCTCTCTCCTTTTTTCTTTTTTGACTTACATTGTAATTTTAAATATGAGAATTATGTTGTAATAGAGAAAGAGAGTATGTCTGATCTAATTAGGAATGAAAGATGAGAATTTTCTGATATTATAGTTGATAAGTATTTGAAGATATAAACTTTATCAACGGCTTAAAAAGATTTTCTATAGATGTAGACTGATGAAATGATAGAATATATTCTTAAAAATAGAACTGTATCTGTTGGACTTATATTATTATTTTAAATATGATTATGTTGTAATAGAGAGAGAGGAAGAGCTATTCGTGATAAGGAAGAAAAAAAAAATCAGTCTTAATGAATGATCTTTTATTAAGGATACCTGAAATCCCAACTATATACTTAGTAAAATGTAATTGGAGTATGACAACTGTAATTAGTAAAGCTTAAAAACAGGATATAGATTATAATTACATGTGATTGATGATTTTTGTTTGATTGAACTTTACTTAAAACTGTATTAATTTTAATAAGCAATACTATATTTAAGAAACAGAGAGGAAACTTTTGATAATTAATTTGAGCTATATTTATATGATTTTATCTTTGAATGATTGGACACCCTGACCACCACGTTGTGTCCTAAGCTTTTGGAAAAAAATGGAAAAAACCAATAAAATTTTTTATTAAAAAAAAAAAACCGACAGCAGACAAACAAATGCTAAAAGTTCATGTCTGTTATTTATTTGGTAGGGTTTTTTTTCCATTTAGTTTTTGTACACTGACTTTAAAAAAAAGTACCTAAAAACAATGAGAGATAGATGGAGCAAGCAAAAAACCCAACCAGTCTTTTAACAAACAAAACAAAAATATTCAGAAAGAGCACATATATTTCTAAAGAAACCATTCTGTTGTTAGCATCTGGAGTTATCAGTATCACTGAAGCTGTTTGAATTCTCCAGAGATTTGTTTTATTGATTCAATAGAGCAGGATGTAAATAAGCTTAGAGATGCTAGTAGTGGCTCCCAAAGCATCAGACAAAAGAATAAAACGGCAGTGTTTGCTTTGTAGTGTTTACGACTTTGATCAGGGATGAGAAACCTTTAACTCTAAATATAGCCAAGGTGCTTTTGGCATGCCAAGTTTTAATAACTGCTGCTTTTTTACTTTATGGGGATTGTTCAAACACAGCAGCCAGTCCAGAGTATTTGTTAGCTTTCACCCTGTTAAAATGTCCCCAAATCTCTACTAAACTTTGTAAATGCTTCAGATCCGTCTCTCTTTTTTAAGGCATGGCTAAAGGTACATCGGAAAATATCTGATACACTTCTGAGAAGAAATTACTTTATAGAAAGTAATGATGCTTTTGTTTTTAGGCTAAAAAGCTGAATGATCTGTTTACATGTTGTTATGGGATTGAAATTTCAGCACAGCCTCTGAAACGTTTTTTATAAAACTAACATTCTGTTGGCCAGAATATTTTTGGTTTTAAAAAATCTGAAATTAACACAAATTTTATCTGGATTTTGTAAACTGCTGAAAATATGTCTAGTTTCAGACTGGAATTTAGCTTTGGGGTTGAAAGTTATTGATTCAAAATTGTAAGGGACATCTTCCAATTAGGTTATAATTAATATCTTTGGTTTTTATTTTAGATGTAATGTAACATAGTGGAATGATAGGCCCCAGTTTTTTATGTCAGTTTCATGCATTCATATCAGTAATAAAGAATCTTTGTCTATTCTCTTCACTGTCCCAGTGAAGCTTCGCCTTTGTGGTGTCATATGTCTTAAAAAGATAGATAATTTCTGTTTCATTGTACTTCTCCTTCCCTGATGACTAAAGTCAGCCCCTGGGTATTAAAAATTTCATTTATTGATTGTCTGATATGACTCATTGAGACTTCAAGGCAGATAATAGAATTTAAAGCAAGGACAGAATAAAAGAAGCAATAAATGGACAAGGATCTCAAAATTGCTTAATGGTGGTGAAAGAGATGTGTCTTAATGATTTCCTAAACTAGTGGTTAAGGTTCCAGGCTAGAAACCAGGAGATGGTGAGTTCTAGTTTGGTCTTAGACATGAAAACTGGCTGGGTGTCTTTGGGCCAGTCACTCTATCTCAACCCAAAATAGGAGGGGAAAGGAGTATTAGGTATGTTCACCTCCTTGAGTTATTTGTTAAAATAATAAAGAAGGGGTTAAAAAAAAACTTTAAGTGGAATGGAGAACAAACTCAGTTTCCAAGGGTTCTGTGCTTCTTTAATGTTCAGAAGGAGAAATCCCAACCTAGATACCCTAAAGACAAGACTCTTACAGAGTGGGGGCATCTTCAAAAGGATTTCTGATGCATATCTTAGCTATCTGAGAGCTTTGTAACCAGATAGATGGTCTGTTAGATAATTGAAGAGACTGATCGGCAATACAGAGCTGAAGGGGACAGGTATCTTTTATCTCCCTGTGTGTCAACTAAAAGTTTAAGGCAGAATTGTTCTCCTTGTGATGAAATCTGAAGAAAATGGGTAGGTCAATGCCCATCCCAGTTTTAATTCTTACATTCTGCCTGCCTTCCAGACTTCTGGCTGGAACCAGTGACTTTCAGGCATATTCTTTAGAATACATACAAAATAATTAGACTGTCTTAATTCCTCCGTCTTCGGAAAAGCAAACCAGAAGGGTGGAAGGAAAGAAACAAGAAAATATGTGTTTGGAAGAGTGGGAGAGAGGTGAAAGGGAGACTAAGATTCTCCTCGAATATATGATTAAAGTTAGTATTTTCAGAAAGAAGGATTCTCCAATTAACAAACAATCCAATTCTCTAGAGGTCACGTCTATTCCAGGGATTTTTAATTTTTTTAGAGGACTAGGAAAAAGTTTGCTAACAATTGCACTAACTTCAATTTATTTTCTGCTTCTGCTAGTCCAGCAGTTCTCAACCTATGGGTTGCGACCCCATTTGGGGTCGAACGACCGTTTCGCGGGGGTCGCCGGACACCGCGGTCCGCCATTTTGTTTTTTGTTTTTTGTTTTTTTTGCTCGTCGCGCGCGCGCCGCGCATGTGCGGATCGGCCTGTCGCGCGTGCATGCGCAGATTGGCCCGTCGCACGTGCGCGCACAGCACGGGTCGGGGTTGCGCCGCGCATGGACGGGGCAAGTGGGGTCTCAACCTGAAAAAGGTTGAGAACCACTGTCCTAGTCAGTCATATTTATTGTCACTAATAAATTATATTTGTAGGTCAGTAAGGAGGGCTATTTGCTGTCAGTTTATATTCTTGCTTGCCAGTGTTTGGCAGTTCCTTGATTAGGGTATTGTTTACTTGATTGTTGATTTGATGTTAACCTTGGAGTTAATCTATGCTGATCTGGGTGCTGCCAAAGAAGCCAACAGCAAACAGCCCAACCAAAGAATTTCTAAGACCTCCATCCCCCACCAACAGTGACCGGGCAAATCACTAGAACAATGGTTCTCAACCTTTTTAATGCCACGACCCCCAACTGGTCGTAAGTCGAGGACTTCCCAACCGGTCATAAGTCGAGGACTTTCCCTGCCCGGGAGCGCCACGCATGCGTGGTGCCGCCCCCTGCGCCGGCCGAGGCATAGCTGGCAAGGGGCAGCAATGGCACAGGGCGACCACCGGCTGGGCCACCAGCTGGCCCAGCCCAAGGGAGGTAAGGTGCCCGCTGGGCCCCACGCGCGCCAGTAACCCTCCCTGCGCCTGCCGGCCTCCCACCTCCCACCCCTGGCCCTCTTTTACTTATATTTTTAGTAGTTGCTCAGCAGGGAGGGGTGGAAACTTCCAAACATCTCGCCTTCGCTGCAGACAACTTGCAGCACCGTTTGCAGACTGGGACTTTTGGCGGGCTCAACAGGACAGAGACAGCCTGGATAATTCCTATTGCCTTTGGAAAGCCAATAGAATTAGACTCTATTCAAGAGAGAAAGCCAATAGAATAGGAGGGAGTAGCACAGCTAAGGAAAAGGGGGAAAAAATGGCGGACTGTGTTGTTTGGAGACCCGCGTGAAATGGTCGTTCGACCCCAAATGGAGTTGCGACCCACAGGTTGAGAACCGCTGCACTACAATATAAATGGACAGTAAACAGCACTCCTTACTAGCACTGATGATGTTACCTAGTTTGATTAATGAAACATCTACAAGAAAACAAGCAATCTCAGAGAGCATACATGTTTACTCCATTTCTGAGTACTGGTGTGCTTTTGTGCAACTTGCCACCTCATTACATCAGAGAATTAGTGTCTGTGATTTTACCATTCTTCTATTTCCTCCTCTATCAAATTAGATGTTCTGCATTTGACATTTGAAATTCAAGTGGAATGTTAACCATTTCTTCTTTCTTTTTAAAATAAAACTTTGATTCTACTTATGTCTTGTGAGGTTGATTGACCGTTCAAAGGAGTCACATGCCTCCAGCAGAAAAAGGTGCTCTGAATTTTATTTTTATAGCCTTTTTGCCTTTTACTTGCCAGTGATCTTCACAAGCTGTGGACGTCCTCTCTCACACATATGTTGGGGTCGTAAGCGGAAGTTGCCAGGTGCGATGATCTCTGGAATACAAGGATGTCAGCAGTAACCACCATGCAGTTACATCAAGATAGGAAGATAGGACCAGTGTGTGGAGACTCAGAGGTATTCTGGAAAGTAAGGTTAAAAACAGCCCTGCCACTAAAAAATCTTTACAGTCAGAATTTGGTAATTAAGCCTACAGCATGTTTTACTTTCAGCATTCTTCTTCATTCAAACTTTGAGAATATTTAAACTTCAGATGGAATATTAACCTTTTCTATAATTTTCATTTTTAAAATAAAGTTTGATTTTGCTTATGCCTTGTGATATTGATGAACCGTTCAAAGGCATCACATGCCTCAAGCTACAGTAGATACAGTAGACACAATTGTACAGTTACAGATACGGTAGCTCTATCAAAATGTAAAGAAAATACTGCACAAAATTAAGCTGGAACATACACTAATTGCTTTTGGAAACCATGGAAATAATCCTATGCTGCTAAAATAAAACTTCATTATCTGCTATTCTCTTATAGCACAGTTGTGTTTTTGCCAAGGTTGACTATTCAACTCTGCATTGATGGCATGTACTAAATTTAGGACCCTGTTGTTGTTGTTTTTTTATAATTTTACACATTCTGTCCAGGATATTGAAAGCAATGCTGAAAGAAAGTTAAGTATCCTCCAGCATTACTTGACTGAAACCTAGCATAAAGCATAAATTAAAAATAGTTCTAAGAATACTTTCATGTTGCATTCAGATTTAATAATGCTTAAAGAAAAACATTAAAATCAGTTGTGTGTGTGAATAAATATAGATCCAGCTCTAATCTTTCAAATTAATCGAGTAATTTATTTTTATTAATTTGGGCTTGTGGATATATCAGAAGATTTATGAACCATCCCCCAAAGCCTGCTACTAGAAGTTGCATATTTTATCAAATTAAGGTTCTAAGGGAATCCATGACAGTTAACTGGAATGAAATAGATAGCAGTTGGTAATCCAATGTAATGAAAAGGTAATGTTGCTGATATAAAATTCCTTTCCATTTGGTTCTCTAGGTAATAAAAGAAAAAAGACAGAAAAAGATTAAACAGAAGAAGAAGAATGCATGCAGAAAGCGAGTTAAAAATAATATACAATCAAAGTATCTATGTAAAATATGAGACTGGAAAGGAAAACAGACTAAGGGGTGACAAATAGATATTATTTTTTTTTAATCCCAACTTTGTAATTTTTATAAATAGCTCAAAGCGGCAAACTTACCCTATTTCTTCCTAATTTCCCCACAACTCTCAGAGAGAGAGAGAGAGAGAGGGAGAGAGAGAGAGAGAGAGAGAGGGGAGGGAGAGAGAGAGAGAGAGAGAGAGAGAGAGAGAGAGAGAGAGAGAGAGAGAGAGAGAGAGAGAGAGAGAGAGAGAGAGAGAGAGAGAGAGTGACTGGTCCAAAGTCACCCAGACATCTTTCATGTCTCCTGATGATTGGTCCAAATTCACCCGGCCAGCTTTCATGCCTAAGGTCGGACTAGAATTCACAACTTCCTAGTTTCTAGCATGATGCTGTTGAAGGAAAAGTCTTCATCATGATTCAGTCCAAGCCAGGAATAAATAACATGGCAACTGCTTTAGAAAGAAGATTGCAGTTTATTGAAGAGGAGAGCCAGACAGAAAGATGGCTCTGGAAGAGAAGAGTGTGAGCACATGTAGGGAGTAGGTTTTTATACCCTCTGGACCTTTTTGTTTGGAGTTGTTTCCCGTTCCTGTTTGAGGCTTGGTATTTCCTGTGTCACATATTCTGACCCTAGTCTGGGTATACCTTAGTCTGGGTATACATCTGTGGGTTAATCCTATTATGTCCTGTCTTAGAGTTTGGGTAGGGTATGTAGATTTTAGGTCTCTTTGTCTTCCTAAACTTCTAGCTGGGGGCCTCCAACCTTCCTGGATTATTTACATCTGCATTTCTGCAGAGTTGGTTTCTGCTTGGGGGAGGGAGACTTGGGGCTATTAAGAAAAAACTGGACATGCTTTTCTGCTTCTTTAAGATCCTTTGAGGAAATATATTTTTCTGCCCTTTTAATATTTCCTTCTCTTGGGGGCTGACTTCCCATAGTTCCTATGAGACCAAAATGCTACTAACTAGATCTGGGATGGCAATATTGACTTTAGTAGCAGTTGAGTCACATGATTTTGTTATAACTGCTGGTTTTCAAGTCCTTTAACCGACATCTGAGATCTTCTGCCTGCCAAGATCATTTGCTTTAATGCTATTGATGATTGAGCACATGTGTTACTGGAAACAGCTGCCCTCTGGCTGAACAGGGTATGTGAGTTTTCACTCTGACCCTATAATTCCAAGGAGGGCTCTTACAGAAAGAGATGCAGCAATTTCCCAGAACTCTTCAATCTTGCTGAGCTTCTTGATTTAGTGATTAACGTTTGCTCCATTGGGACTAGGAGACCGTGTATTTTACCTCTGCATCTCCTTGGCATGCCTCCTTCCTTCCCAGCGAATCTGCATCTTGGCGTCTGCTTGCTGTGCATCTCTGCGGTAGTTGAATTAATGTTTTGATTCAGCTTATTTCTCAAGTTCAGCAACTTTAAGATGTGTGGACCTCAACTCCCAGGATTCGTCAGCCAACCTGCTGGGCTAGGAATCCTGGGAGTTAGTTAAATACGCTGAATTAGCATGCATGGCCCAGCTCTTTCCAACGAGGTCCCAGCACATAAGTGGGGTTGGCAAATCCGCCAAGATCTGGAAGGGCCCAGTTGAAATTTTCCACTGAAAACATAAAAACAATCAGTTATCTGACTTTTTAAAATGATCAGATATGTCACAGCAGGTTGCTATATCTCACCATGCTAGTTGCTCATCTGGGACCATGCATGGTTATTGCCTTGACAGGGGAAAAAATATTAAAGGTTGCCAATGGGGATGCATTTTCACATTACTGCTAACTGAAGTGCAATTTTAATTTTTATTGTAAGATGTGTTGCCTTTTTCATCCACCTATATCACCTGGGAGAATTGAAAGCTTTGCGCCCTACATTAACCTTTATTGTTAACCCCTCCCCTCCAGCTGTCCACCTTCCCTTCTTCTTCTGCTGGGGTGGTCTTGGGGAATAGAGTAGGTTTTCTTGCAATAAAAGATAATATTTGTAGCTCAGAGTTGAACTGTGGGGTCCTTGGTGTTCTCCCATCTTGTTTGTTTTCTCACAGTCATTCCATGACCCAACTAGATAACATCACCAGTACTAAAAGGGGATGAGGTTTGCTCTCTGTTTAAATAAGGTGGCTTGCCCTATCAGTGTTGGTGGGAGCGTTTTTTTCTTCTTGGATTAATACCAGGAATAATACCAGATAAACAGTCAAGTAGTAAACAATACCCCAATCAAGCAACTACCAACGTAGACAATTAAACAGTAAATAATGACCCAATCAAGAACACTCCCACCAATACTGACTAGGCAAGCACTAATATATAAACAGAGAGCAAAGCTCACTCCTTTCTAGCACTGATGATGTTACGTAGTTGGGTAATGAAACGTTTGCAGGAAAACAATCAAGCTCAGAAAACACCACAGATTTTTCTTCAACCCCACTGAGTCTTCAACCACTCAATGTTAATGCATTGGCAATTTGGCAGATGTTCAGGAACCTGCTCATGCTGAGAAATAAAGCCGTGGTGTTATCACTTCAAGCGTGGATTAGCCCTTGTACCCAAGAATTTCCTAATTCTGAAGAACGAACAAATGCAAATATCAACATCTCCCTGGGACTGTGATGACGAAACGTTTAGAGACCGAGTGCCCAAAAACCACCCCCCACCCCCAACCCTGCTCCGCCCTGCCTGCTGGGCCACCCACCACCTCCACATCCTGTCACAGATCACCCAGCAGCACCATGGTGGCCACACTCTCCACCCGTGCCCCGCAGTATCATCTGCGCACGAAGGGGCGCAAGGGTGGGGTCCTGTCCCCACTGCCCTTCCCTGGCTGCACTGCTTCCCATGGGACGCACTCATGGGCAACTCTCCTCCGGGGGGGGCTGCTGGTGAGGAGGGGGCCATGGGAGGAGGCAAGGCTGGGGCAAAGGTGTGTGTGCCCACAGAGAGGCTCTGAGTGCTGCCTCTGGCACGCATGCCATAGGTTTGCCACCACTGCCCTGGGTCATAGAACTTAACGGGGGGGGGGGTGAAATTGCTGGAGGGAAGAATGGAGTGAAAGAGAAAGAGAGTGAGATAAGCTGGATAATTAGCCTTCTACCCATTATCTAGTCATTTTTGGCTGAAAATGTTGCCTAGGTGCTGGTTTAACCTGAATACAGAGCACCTTAAATGTGTAAGTCTACAAATTGGGACTTTTCCATCACACCCAACCAAAACTGAAGGAAACTGTAAGAAGGAAATGGGAGGAGGGGGGAAATCATTTTTTTTTCTTTTGTAACATCTCTTTTTTTAAAAAAAAAATTGCTGCCTGGAGATGCTTCCCTGAATCATGCCTGGAGTGGCAGACTAAATCTTTTATTTGCCTGGCCCTGCAACCTCTTGCATAACTGGTCTTAATCAGTGCTGCATGGTTTAACTGTGGATTTTTATTTATTGTTTGTATTGAGAAATGGCTGCTGTGTCACTCGGCTTTGAATGGAATCTGTGTTTGCGTCTCTCTGTGTTTGGGGTACGGTTTTGTTCTTTAACTCCAGAGCAGATTGTGCTGAAAGACAGTGACTAAATATTTTGGGGGAAAATATGTTTTTTTCAAAAAGTTGTTGTTTAACTCCAAAGCCAAATTTATTGATTGTACTAAGCCAATTGCCTGTTTTGTACTAAGCAATGGCTTGTTTTTGGCATGAGGCATGAGGCAACCCACAGCCACTTGGTGTTGCCATCACAGCCAGAAGTTTATTCAATAAACTATGATTAAACAAACCAGCACAATATTAGCCCTGGTTCAGAATCCAAGGGAACTCTATGGGAAAGGAAATAGGCAAAACTGGGTTTCTTGATTTCTTTCCAGCCTTTTTTCCAACAGCGATCAAGGGCTGCCAATATTTTCTTCTCTGCAATGAAGTATCTGTGGGTGTGCAATTTTGCTCTTGCCTCATGTTGCATTTCTATGCATGGGAAAAGTACAAACTGAGTTCTACACTATAGAGGTAGTCCTTGATTTGCAACCATTCTTTTTGTGACCATTCAAATTACAACAGCAGTGAAAAAAATGACTTACGATTGTTTTTTTTCACACTTACGACCATTGCAGCATTCCCCGTGATCACGTAATCAAAATGTGGATGTTTGGCAGTTGGCATGTATTTATGATGGTTATAGCGTCCGAGGGTCTTGTGATCAACTTTTGCAACCTTCTGACAAGCAAAATCAACGGGGAAGCCAAATTCATATAACAGCTGTGTTACTAACTTAACAACTGCAGTGATTCACTTAGCAACTGTGGTAAGAAAGATTGCAAAACAGAGCAAAACTCACTTAACAACTGTGTTGCTTAACAACAGAAATTTGGGCCTCAATTGTGTTTGTAAGTCGAGAATTACCTGTAGGTATTGTGTCCTGGATCATGTGACCAGGAGGAGGGGCTTAGAATGGAGCAGTCAGCAACTGATTGCACTCTCATAGGATAGCACTGAAGGGCTGGGGGATTCTGGGAGTTGAACAAGGGGTTGGACTAGATGACCCCCAAGGTTCCTTCCAATTTTTTTATTATTATTATTATTAAATCCACACATCTTAAAGTTGCCAAGACTGAGAAACACTGCTGTAAGGTTTTGGGGAGACTTTTTGTTCTGTAGTCCCAAACTAGATCTGCCCCATTTTCTATTTTGAGGTCATCCCACCCTTCCCCCTAAGCTGCTTTCAACATTTTGATAAAAATACGAAGCTTCTGTGCATACTTAGGAGCAGGCAAGTGATGTCGTGCATATCATGACCTCATGGTACACTGCGCCAGCTTCACTGGGCCTCTTTTAGGATCAGTAAAGGACCAAGCAGTCAAGAAATAGGCTGTAGACTATCACTGGGTAGTGCAGTCATTAAGACCTTAGAAAAGTATTTAAATACCCTGATGTGACTAAAGCTACAAAGATCAGAATCATACAAGCCACAATATTCCCTGTAATACTCTATGTAGGTGAAAGTCAGATTTTTTAACAGAATAATAGAATTGGAAGGAACCTTGGATGTAAAAAAGATGTTGAGACTCTAGAACAGTGATGGCGAACCTTTTAGAGACCGAGTGCCCAAAACCCGCTGCCCACTCCGCCTCCTGCTCTGCCTGCTCCGCCCTGCCTGCTCCTGCTCCGCCTACCCACAGGGCCATGAACAGCCTCAATAGCCCACCATAGCAGATCACCCAGGCAGCCCTGCAGCGCCATGGCAGCCACGCCTTCCGCCCATACTATGGAGTGCGAGGGCGGAGTCTTGTCCCTGCTGCTCCATGCAGGCCACACCATGCAGGCCACGCCTGGGGGTGACTCTCCTCCAGGAGGGCTGCGGGAGAGGAGGGGGCTGCAGGGGGAGGTGGGGCTGGGGCAACGGTGTGCGTGCCCACAGAGAGGGCTCTGAATGCTGCTTCTGGCACGCATGCCATAAGTTCGCCACCACTGCTCTAGAAAGAGTACAGAGAAGAGCAACAAAGATGATTAGGGGACTAGAGGCTAAAACATAAAGAACGGTTTCTGAAATTGGGTATGTCCAGTTTAATGAAGAGAAGGACGAGGAGAGATGTTATATCCTGGGCCTGCTGAGTCATTCAGCAGATGCAGGAGGCTGCAGAAAGGCCTGGGCAGACACATGCATGCCCGGGACCAGACAGGCTGTCTCCTGCTTTGAGCGCATGCGCAAGGCGGGAGAAATGTCTTGCATTGATTGGCTGTGACTGTCCCTGTAAGGGGGTATAAGAACAATCCATGCCATTTTGTTTTGGTTCTGTTGGAGAAAATAAAGAGAAGACTTGTTTTACTTTCTTTGCCTCGTCTCAATGCCTTTGCGAACGATACAGAACATTGGCAATGAAGGTGGGATCGTGCTGCAAACGAAACAAGAGAGAGGCTGACTCACCACAGAAGGTCTGAAGAGCTGAGAAGTCCGGCGTCCCGAAGAAGTGACTCTGCTTGCCTGTATGAGAACGCTGGAGGAGAGCTCGGCGAAGGGACCCCTTCTTCAGCCATTGCAGCACGAGGCGTTGTCAAGGCTACCGGACAGCAACGATGTCCAAAATCAGTCGTCTCTCTGAATTTGACACAGCGCATCCAGAACGCTGGAGTTCCTACGTGGCTCAGGTAGAGAATTACTTCCAAGTAAACCAAGTGAGGGAAGATGGCTTTAAAGCTGCTACATTATTGTGTGTCTGTGGGCAGGAGACTTTTGATATTGCAGAAAATCTGGTTGCCCCAGCACCACTTGAATCCATCGCTTATGCTGAGCTGAAGAAGATGCTGCGTGAACATTTTGAACCGAAGCTCTCGATGATTGCATGGCGACACACATTCGAGCAGAGGGACCAGAGGCCTGGTGAGTCTGCTGTGGACTTTATTGCTGCATTACGACAAGCAGCTAGGCCATGCGAATTCAAGGACCTGGAAGAGAGACTTCGGGATCGTTTAGTCTGTGGGCTGAGAAGTCATGAACTGCAATAGAAAATCTTCGCAAAAGAAGACGTCTCTTTCCAAGATGCTTTATTTATTTATTTGTTTGTTTGTTTGTTTCAATTTCTATGCCGCCCTATTCTGAAAACTCAGGGCCGCTTACAACATAATCAGTAGCATATAGAAATCAAATACATTATAAAACCCCTAAATTAAAACCAATCATCCGAAACAAACTTACAACAAACATACACTGGCTGGGGCAAGGTGTCAACTGCCCCAGGCCTGCCGGCAAAGATGTGTCTTTAACAGTTTGCAAAAGGCGGAGAGGGTGGGGGCAATACGGACCTCTGGGGGGAGTTAATTCCAGAGGGCCGGGGCCGCAACAGAGAAGGCTCTTCCCCTAGGCCCCGCCAGGCGACACTGTCTGGCTGACGGGACCTGGAGAAGGCCGACCCTGTGGGCCCTAACCGGTCGCTGGGTTTCATGCAGCAGCAGACGGTCCCGCAAGTAACCTGGTCCGATGCCGTGTAGGGCTTTAAAGGTCATAACCAACACTTTGAATTGCGTTCAGAGACCAATTGGCAGCCAATGCAGCTCGCGGAGTGATGTTGAAATATGGGCATTTCTGGGTAAGCCCAATATTTGAAACAGGGGTAGGCAACCCAAAACACTCGAAGAGCCACTTGGACCCATTTCCCACCAAAAACAAAACACTGGGAGCCGCAAAACCCTTTTGATATCTAAAAGGAACATAACACTGCATATATCCTTTTTTACCATATACAAACCCCTAAACGCAGATCGCACCATCTACCTGGAGAAAACCACTAGATCCAAAATAAAAGCCTCCCCCATTAGCGAAGAGATCCAGCAAAGAATCATTCCCAGAGAGAAATCATCCAGATGCCCTAAGCTCTATGGTCTCCCCAAGATGCACAAAGAAGGAACCCCATTTAGACCCATAGTCAGCTCCATAGGCTCACCTCTACAAAACCTAGCCAAATTTCTCGCCAAACAACTACAGCCCTATGCAGAATCCATCATCTCACACGTAAAAAACTCATTCCAGTTCATAGAGATCATAAAGAAACAAAACTTACAGCCCAGCGACCTACTCGTCAACTTCGATGTCATATCCCTTGTCACCCAAGTGCCAATCAAAGAAGCCTTAACAGCTATCCAAAACAAATATAACCCCCCCAAACACATCCTAGATCTGACCAACCACTGCCTATCCAACACATGCTTCATCTATAACGGACAAAAATACAAACAAATAGAAGGAGCACCCAGGGGATCACCCCTCTCTCCTGTCATTGCAAACCTCTACATGGAACACTTTGAAACCCAAGCTCTAGAAAAATCTGATCACAAACCCAAACTCTGGCTCAGATATGTAGATGACACCTTCGTAATCTGGCCACATGGGAAAGAAAAACTGGACAACTTCCTTACACACCTCAACAGCCTACACCCCAAAATACAGTTCACCATGGAAACAGAAGCTAATAACCAACTTCTCTTCCTGGATGTCTTAGTCTACAAGAAATCCAATGGCTCCCTAGGACACACTATCTACCAGAAGAAAACACACACAAACCGCTATCTGCATGCACTCTCACATCACCACCCAGCACAGATCAACTCCGTAGCCAAGACACTCATCTCCAGAACAAATGCCTAGCTGACGAACAACACCTAAAAACCGAACTACAAACTCTCACTAATGTACTAACATCCAATGGATTCCAAAGAAATAAGATTTCCAACTTAATCTAAAAAGAAACTCCCACTAAAATCCAAGACATAGAACAAGAAATCGGCAAAGCCCTCCTCCCATACAAAAAAGGCACCACAGACAGGATCAGCAAGATCCTCCACAAACATAACATCAAGACAGCATTCTGCACAAACAGAAAAATATCCACCATCCTGAGAAACCCTAAAGACAAAATTGAGTTAGAAAATTAAGGAGTATATGAAATCCCATGTACTGCTTGCCCCACCACATACATCGGACAAACCAACAGAAGAATAAGTGCATGCATTGAAGAACACAAAAACTCAGTCAAAAAAGAGGAACCAACTTCTTCCCTGGTCCAACACCTTAAAGCCACAGGACATGAAATTGACTTTAAAAAGACCAGAACTATCGCCCAAACTGAACACTTTAATAACAGAATAATCAGAGAAGCCATCGAGATAGAAAAACGCCCATACAGCATGAACAAACAAGATGATACCTCCCGCCTACCAGCCATTTGGAAAACTGCCCTTATTGACAAATGAGTCCCTAACACAAAGAATGACACCAGACCTACACTCACAAAAACCACACAGGATGTCTCCACCACACATCCATGCAAAAAGCAAACCCAAACCCACACCGATGATGAGGCACAACCACAAACCAGAAGCCAGACCACAGCTGCATCATTAGCCACTTTAAACCCCTCCAATCCATACATGAAGCAAACTGACACCCACCATGAAGATGAGGTACGACCAAACAACAGCAATGCAGCTCACCATCTCTACTCTCCCTGCAACTCAGACTAACCAGGGCACAACAAAGCCCCCACCCAAACAGAACATTCAATACGATCACAGCCAACCCCCATCCAATCAGAGCACAGCCAAGCCCCTAACCAATCAGAACACACCTCCACTCAATCAGAACACAGCCAAGTTCCCAGCCAATCAGTTCATACCCCCACTGGTAGTTAAAAGGAAGAAACAGCTACGATCACACATTGCTCCTAGAAGCACGAAGCTGAAAGCACCAGCCTGAAGATGACAAATGGGACTTCATCGAAACGTCGCCAAGACACTTCAAATTTTACGCAGGAGAAAGCCCGAATCACCAAAGACCTACATACAAACACCCGCAAAAACCTCAGAAAATATACATACATATATATATATATATATATATATATATACACACATACATATAGGTATATACATATATACATATACATATACATATACATATACATATACATATACATATACATATACATATACATATACATATACATATACATATACATATACATATACATATACATATACATATACATATACATATACATATACATATACATATACATATACATATACATATACATATACATATACATATACATATACATATATATACATATATATATACATATACATATATATGTGTGTGTGTATGTATACATATACATATACATATACATATACATACATTTACATATACATATATATATATATATATATCTCATAAAGATAAAAAAGGATATATGCAGTGTTATCTTCATTTTAGATATCAAAAGGGTCTCTCTGTCTCTCTCTCCCTCCCTCTCTCTCCCTGTCTTTTTTTCTGCCCTTGGTCTGCCAGTCCTCTTCCCCCCCTCTCTCCTTCCCTCTCTCTCTCTTTCTCTCTCTTTCTCCCCCCCTCTCCCTCTCTCCGATCTTCTGCTCACCTGGCAAGCTGGCTTCAAGCTGTTCTCCAACAAGCTCAGAGGTAGGCAACCTCGGCTCTTTTATGACTCATGGACTTCAATTCCCAGAATTCCTGAGTCAGCATAGCTGGGCTAGCTAGCTCTCTCCTGCCCTTCCTGCTTCCTGCTTCCTGCAGAGACGCAGCAAAGGGAGGAGCCACGCCCCAAAAGATTTTCAGCTTGTTTGAGAACACAGTGAGTCCACTCTTTTTTACACACACACACATACACACACACACATAAACACAAACACGGAGACAGAGAGAGACAGAGAAGCAGAGAAGCGCAAGTGCCTCTCTCTGTCTCTGTCTCTCTCTGCAAATGGCAGAGGAGGCTGGGAGCCACAGCGGAAGGCTCAAAGAGCCGCAGGTTGCCGACCTGTGCTTTAAAAGAAATTGCAGCAGAAGAAGCAGCGGGCGGAGCTGTGAAGGCCTTGCGGCTCGCCAAGAACCCTCCAACAGCGGTCTCCATCCATCAAGAGGTCGCTCGAGAAGAATCTGAACTGGATCCAGAGATGGAGGTGGACAGACTACAGAAATCAATGGAGAAGAGGCCTCAAGAACGTTCTGACAAGGTGACTCTATTCCCTCAGTGTTTCGGATGTGGAGGACGCCACAAGCGCTTCGACAGCTGGTTCCGTTCCACTATTTGCCGGGCATGTGGCAGGCAAGGCCACATTGCCTCCATCTGTTTGAATCACCCAAAGGACAAGCCTTCAGAAGAATTGCTTCGGAAAGGTACCAGGGTCCCCAGCCAACATAGGATGGGTTTCTGTGCATCGCGCAGAAGCATTTTCAAAGAGGAGCTCATAAGCTGCTTAGAAAGAAGCTTCACATTGATGTGAGGTTGCAAGAGGTTCCCCCTATTGATGGAGTTGGACACCAGATCTGCTTTATCGATTATCTCGCAGGACACTTTTAAATGGATTTGCTGTAGAAGCGGCCAGCGAGTTAATCTCAGGCCGTCAAATCTGATTCTCACTGACTTCCAGAATCCCCGAGTCAGTATGAAGGGGGAAGCCATGATCCATGTGCAGTGTAAGAATTTCAAGGGATTCTTGGATGTGGTGGTAGTTGGGGGTGATCACACGAGTCTTATTGGACTCGATTGGTTTAAGGCCTTAGGAATCCAAGTGACTGGACTTCAGAGTCTGCAAACGACTGGCCTTGCAGAAGTTTGCAAGGAGTTTGCTGATGTGTTCAGTTCAGAGCTTGGCTCATACAAGGGGCCTCCCATTTCCTTACGTTTATACCCAGCCATTGCACCCATTAGGATTAAGCCTAGATGGGTGCCCTTCGCATTGAAGAATAGAATCAATGCTGAGCTGGACAAGCTGCTCCAGCAGGGTATTTTAGAAACTGTGGACAGCAGTCCATGGGAAACCCCCATAATAACGCCACTGAAAGCCAATGGAGAAGTCCGAATTTATGCGGACTATAAGTGTACACTTAACAAACCCTTGCAGCAGCACTCATACCTGGTGCCCATGGTGAGCCACATTCTGGCTTCCCTCAAGGGAGGCTGTGTTTTTGCTAAACTGGACTTGGCTCAGGCCTATCAACAATTACCAGTTGATGAGGCAACAGCGGAGGCCCAAACAATTGTAACGCACCGGGGAGTGTTTAAAGTTAGAAGGCTGCAGTTTGGGGTTAATGTAGCCCCTGGCATCTTCCAGAGTGTGATGGAGCAAACACTCTGCAATATTCCAGGTGTTTGCCCATACTTTGATGATGTCCTCATCGCTGGGGAATCGTCTGAAAATCTGGCTGAAAGGCTTAGAGCTGTCTTGCTGCGTTTCCGCCAAGCGGGGCTGAAGCTAAAGCAAGACAAATGTAAAATTGGGGTCACTTCAAAAGAGTTTCTAGGTTCTGTATTGATGCTGAAGGCATCGATCCTGCTGAATCTAAGCTT
The DNA here is from genome assembly GCA_034064705.1 of Bothrops alternatus. NCBI lineage: Eukaryota > Metazoa > Chordata > Lepidosauria > Squamata > Viperidae > Bothrops > Bothrops alternatus. The sequence goes on along the minus strand of JARGCV010000179.1, from coordinate 1,056,610 downwards.
AAAGCAATTCAGCAGGTCCCAAGTCCCAAGTCCAAAAGCGAACTTCAGGCTTTTCTGGGACTGTTAAATTTTTACCATTCCTTCCTTCCTCACAAGGCTGCAGTGGCTGAGCCATTACACTAGCTCTTGGATAAACAGGCTCCATGGCTGTGGACAAAGGTGCACGAAAGGAGTTTTGCAGAGGAAGGCCTTGCTATCTTCAAATACGGTTCTAGCACATTTCAGTGAGCAATTGCCTGTATGCATAGCCTGTGATGCATCCCCTTATGGGATTGGGGCTGTGTTGAGCCACTTGAAAGCTGGTGGGACACAAGTCCCTGTAGCCTACTATTCTAGGACCCTATCATCTTCTGAACGTAATTATGCGCAGATAGACAGGGAAGCCTCGGCCATAGTGGCTGGCATAAAGAAATTCCATGACTTTCTTTATGGCCGCCATTTCACGGTCTTTACAGACCATAAGCCACTGTTGGGGTTGTTCACAACTAATAACCAAACCCCACACATCATCTCTCCTAGAATGCTGAGATGGTCTATTTTCCTGCTGCATATGACTACACACTGGTTCACAAACCAGGCAAAGAAATGGGCTATGCAGGTGGCCTCAGCAGATTACCTCTACAGTTAGTGGAGTCAGATCCTGCTCCAGCACACCACATACTTTCTATTCAGGAGTTGCCAGAGTCTCCCCTCAATACTAGGGATGTGGCTGCTGAAACAGCCACTGATCACACACTTACACATGTGCTGACACGGGTGCTGTCAGGATGGCGTGACATGTGTCCTGGCACAGAGTTCAAGAGTTTCTGGAAGAGGAAGTCCGAGGGTAGTCATCCCGGCCTCATTGAGGACTAGAGTTTTGCAGTCTCTACATGAGGGACATCCCGGAATTGTCCAGATGAAGGCGCTGGTGCGCAGCCATAAAGAGATCGAGGCCCAGGTTCACGGGTGCACAGTTTGCCAACAGTCCAGGCCTAAAATGCCTCAGGCCCCTGTACATAGGTGGGAGACACACGCCCCTTGGTTGAGGGTTCATATCGACTATGCTGGGCCCTTTCAGGGGCAATTCTTCCTTCTCCTCGTGGACAGCCATTCCAAGTGGCTAAAGGTCATTCCAGTCTCCTCCACTACTACTGCTAGGACTATCCAGGTATTGAGAGGGATCTTCACCTCTCATGGACTTCCAGATATCCTTGAATCCGACAACGGACCCCAATTCACTTCTTTTGAGTTTCAGGCTTTTCTACAGGTCAACATGATCCATCATGCCACATCTGCACCATTTCATCCAGCTTCCAATGGCCAGGCTGAGCGGATGGTGCGTTAAAGAAAAATAACTCATGGAAAATGGCATCACAGGTTGTCTGACTTTCTCTTCTCATACCGCACCACACCATGCACAGCTACAGGGTCACAGGCTCATAACTAAACTGGACAAGTTGCACCCAGACTGGGTGGCGTCACAGGTGTCACAGCCGCGGTCACCTAGGAGACTTCAGGTGGGCGATCTGGTCTGGGCAAGGAACTATGGTCCTGGACATCTCTTGGTGACAGCAGTGGTATGCAAGGTCTCTGGGTGGCTATCATACAGTGGCCTTGGACGATGGTCGGGTGATCTGGCGCCACATCGATCAACTGTGTGGCCCAGCCACACTTCTGCTCCTGGCTCTGCTCTTGTGGGTGGGAGGAGGACCACAATTACGATTGTGGACCACAGTCTCTCCACGAAAGCAGAATTTCCCAGGCACCAGAAAGGGGTCTTGCCATGGAGGCGGCTCCTGACTCTGGCACTCCTGACTTGGGTATCGGGTCAATGGGACATTTCTCGCAAATGGTCTGCTGGGCCTATCCAGCTGCTGGTCTTGGGCTCAAGGGACAGTGCTCCCAAGAGAGGTCCATTGTGGACATGGGGAATGCCACCCCACCACTGGACCTGGGGAATTCCACCCCACCAAGAAACTCTGGTTTGGGTTCAGAGGATCCAGCCAGTCAGCAGCAGGGGAGGTCGCCTGAGGCTAGGGGCCATCACAGACCTGGCCTGTCGAGCCTGGCAGGCGAGTTTGCAGGCCAGGACATCACAACCGCTCCAAGAAGGTCAGAGCGAGCAAGAGAACCACCCAAACACTTACAAGACTACATAAGATGCCTGTCAGTATGTGGACAGGTTTAAGGTCACTTAGAAATAAGAATGCGCTCAAAAGAACAAGTGTTCAGTCATTGGTTAGGCACAATGGTAAACATCATTGGGGAATGAGAAATAGGATTGCCAAGGGTTTTCTTTGTAATCTTAAGTATGTTTTGAAATAAGAGGGGAGGGTGTTATGTCCCGGGCCTGCTGAGTCATTCAGCAGGTGCAGGAGGCTGCAGAAAGGCCCGGGCAGGCCCGTGAATGCCCGGGACCAGACAGGCTGTCTCCTGCCTTGAGCGCATGTGCAAGGCAGGAGAAATGCCTTGCATTGATTGGCTGTAACTGTCCCTGTAAGGGGGTATAAGAACAATCCGTGCCATTTTGTTTTGGTTCTGTTGGAGAAAATAAAGAGAAGACTTGTTTTACTTTCTTTGCCTCGTCTCAATGCCTTTGTGAACGAAACAGAACAGGAGACATGATAGCAGTGTTCCAATATCTCAGGGGTTGCCACCAAGAAGAGGGAGTCAAGCTTTTCTCCAAAGCGCCTGAAGGCAGGACAAGAAGCAACGGGTGGAAACTGACCAAAGAGAGAAGCAACCTAGAACTAAGGAGAAACTTCCTGACCGTTAGAACAATTAATCAGTGGAACAACCTGCCTCCAGAAGCGGTGAATACTCCAACACCGGAAGTTTTTAAGAAGAGACTGGACAGCCATTTGTCTGAAATTTATTTATTTATTTATTATTTATTAATTCGACTTGTATGCCGCTCCTCTCCAGAGACTTGGAGCGGCTTACAACATATACAAAACATCAAAGAATCTAAGTCCAATCAGAATATTAAAAACAGACACCCAACACACGTACAACTTTCGAACAACAACCCACAATCATCCCCAGGCCTGCCGGCAAAGATAAGTTTTAAGGTTCTTTCGGAAGGCCGGGAGAGTGGGAGAAACACGGACTTCAAGGGGCAGTTGGTTCCAGAGGGTGGGCGCCACAACAGAGAAGGCCCTCCCCCTAGGTATAGGATTTCCTGCCTGAGCAGGGGGTTAGACTAGATGACCTATAAGGTCCCTTCCAACTTTATTATTATTATTATTATTATTATTATTATTATTATTAATTATTAATTATTATTATTATTATCTTCCAGTAGTCCACTCCCTGCTCAGGCAAGAGATCTTATACCACTTCAGACAAATGGTTGTCCAATCTTTTCTTAAAACCCTCCAGGGTTGGAGAAGAAGAGGCAGGATAGGAAGAATATTGGTGCTTTTGAATTTCGGTGTTGAGATGATTCTTGAGAATACCATGGACTGCCAACGAAACAAGCCAATGGACCATTGTACAAATCAAACCAGAGTTTTCAGTGGAGGTTCAAATGTCCAGGTTCAAATTATCCTGCTTTGGATGCATTAAGCGAAGACTTAGTTCTCTTGAGAAAGTTTCATTGCTGGGAAAAGTGGAAGGAAAGGGAAGAAGACGACGACCAGCAGTAAGATGGGTGGACTCAGTTACAGTGGTGATGGTGGCACCATTGGAAAACGTAGGAGAATAGATTTGGGATAAATCATCATTGAAAAAAAAATATCTATATCAGGGGTGTCAAACTGCCGGCCCACAGGCTGGATGCATCATGCCGAAACCGCGCCCACTCCATTGCTGGCAATGGAAAAAAAGTCGCGATACGTTGTGACACGTCACGTGACGTTGCGAGTTTGATATCCCTGATCTATGTGGTTACAAGGAATCAAAAACAATCAGTCACAGGACATTATTTGACATCATGGGGTACATCTTGCCGTTCTGACATCTGCCAGATACAGTATTTATTTATCAATTTTGTATGCCGCCCCTCTCCCGAGATTCGGGGCGGCTCACAACAACAATTTGTGCCAAATCATCTTTGATTGTGTATTCATTTTCTCTGATATTTACTTTCAGTGTGATTTCATTCAACATAATCCAAAATTAACTAAGGGGGGAAAAAAGAATTTTAAAAAGAAAAGTCTTTGTGCTTCCTGATGTTGTTTTCCTAGCCAGTTTTTACTGACAGGTTTGGGCCCCCCAAATAAAGTTACTATGAAGTGTTGGGTTTGCACTACTTTCAGAAATCCTGACAATAAACATCAGGAAAATGTCTGCAGGCTTTAAGAAAGCTGCAATGTCTGGAAACATTTCGTAGTGATCAATTGCCAATTGCTTCCATTTGGCAACTCCCTTTTTTTTAAAACAGCAACTAAAACAAAGGCTTCTCTTTTGAAAAACATTTCATCAAAAACACCATCTTCCTATGTGTAATATGTCAACATTAAAATATAAGGCCCCTTTGTTTTTCTTAGAGCTATGATGCAACTGTGTCTGATCCAACGCAAGTTGAAGATTTGATAGTCATTCTAAAAAAGCCAGAAATAACTTACAGAAGCCAAATTTAAAAGGGAGTTGTGGACAAATAATGAGACAGCATGAAAACACAAATCAGTGGTGTGCCCAATTTGTTTGTTTTTTCCTGGCTTCCTGGTTTTGCAAGCAAGCAGGACATACCGTAATATAATGTATGCATGTAATGTATATATGTAATGTATATAATATTTGACTATCAATCAAAATGAAAATGCCCGCACTTGCAATGGATATCAAACTAGAGAATGCCCTAAGAGTCACCACAACTGCCTTTCTTACAGGTGACATATAATTCAAGTTCAGTTCAGTTTTTTTCTGGGGACTACAAAGATACACCCATGTAGATTTCTTGGCAGGTCTGCAATATCTAGGATTTTAATTCCAGTATAGTTTTCAGGTTTGAATTTTATTTTTTCTTCCCCCTTTTTTGAATATTATTAAACAGTTGAAAGAATGAATGGGGTTGAATGGGATTGTCAAATCTGCATTTCTAAAAGTGGTTTCCCGTGTTTCTAGTGGGGGCTATTAAAAAAAACTAGGCCTGCTTTTCTGCCTTTAAGATCCTTTGGGGAAATATAATATTCTGCCTTTTAATATTCCCAGAATATTTCTTTGTCTGGGTGTGCGTGCTGTCCTCCCACAAAACTTCTACAAAAAAATAAAATATTTTAAAAAACAGGAAAGAAAGAAGAAAAAATGGAAGGGAGGGGCAAAGTGCAAAGGATTAATCAGTGGAACAACCTGCCACCAGAAGTTGTGGGTGCCCCATCACTGGAGGTTTTTAAGAAGAGACTGAACAACCATTTGTCTGAAAGGGTATATAGGGTCTCCTGCCTGAGCAGGGGGTTGGACTAGATGACCTCCAGGGCCCTTCCAACTCTTATTCTGTTCTGTTCTCAGATAAAGAAAAAAAAGGGAAAGAAAATAAAAATATACACTGATGCTGTTACCCAGTTTAGTAATATATATATATTGATCGTATGCAATATTTCTATATAAGCATAAACAATTATACAGGTAGTCCTCAAGTTATGATGGTAATTGAGCCCTGCAATTACGGTTGTAACTCACAATGGTTGTAAAGTGAGTCACCATGTGACCGGACTACTTTTATGACCTTCTTTTTTTGGGAGGGTTGCCAGACAACAGAATTAAATCCCAGTTTTCAGCAAAAATATTGTAAATTGTGGTCACATGACTACAGGACACTGCAAATGGCCATATAAGCAGGCTGAGCACCCAAATTCAGTCATTGGAATGGTCCCCCTTCCTGAGGTTGGAATTTAAAAACTGGATTGTAGGTCCCTTTTTTGGGATCCCTGGTAACTTCAAAAGGCTGCTAAGTAACTGGATGTAAGTCAAAGATCACCTGTAATCATGAAATCCCAAAATTAATATAGCCCTTCTTTATAACTCCAAGGAAAAAGGCCAGAGTTGGTTTCCATATAGAAACAAAGCTAGACAAAGCTTTCCCCTTAATCAAAGTATTTAATTTTAATAACATTATTAAATTATTAATATTAATAATCTCAGCAAATTCCATTCCATTAGTTTCACCACCCATCTCTCCATTGTGGTAATCTGTCGATCTTTACATCTTTGACTAATGTTCTCTCATCTCATGCCAAAGTTGGCTACAAAATGGAGCAATTCCTAACAATCGTATTTATCCATATCTTGTCCTCCAAATTTTTTGGGCTTAAACCTTGCAGAATTCTCAGCCTAAAGGTTAGGGATGTGTACCTTCACCCATATACAGGCGATGTCCTTTAGATATCTGTGAAGAGAAATTGTACACAATGAATGAAAAATGTTTGCATTCTCCATTATATTTATTTATTTAAATTTTGCCTTTATTGTTTTATAAATAACTCAAGGTGGAAAATGCAGCTTATGCTCTTTCCACTTCCTATTTTCCCCACAACAACAAGCCTATGAGGTGGTTTGGGTGGAGAAAGAGTTATTGGCCCAAAATTACCCGGTCTGCCTTTATGCTTAAAGCAGGACTAGAACTCACAATCTCCAGGCTGATTAGCCCAAAGTCACCCAATTGGCTCTCATGCCTTAGGCCAGACTAGAACTCACAATCTCCCAGTTTCTAGTATTCTGGCCACAAATTTACCTGTTGCAAAAGTTTAAGTTCTTTCTCTAATGATGTTCAATATTTACAAATACAGTTTAGTATTTAAAAACATCCAAGAGACTCCTGTGATGATCATCAAAAAGGAACCAAAACTAGTTAAATGCTGCATCACCAGAACTTTTTTATTTACAGAAGCCAGAACAGACATAAAAATGCAGCGTTGGTGTGCATCTGATCACTAAACATTCACTGTTCTCGATATATGTCAGAAATGTTTACCGGTGTCTTATGTTTTTATACTGGTTGAAACCAGGAAGTGAAGTTTGATATTCCCCATTTCTCTGGAAGTCTTTTTTTGTGAATCAGATGGGTCTTTTTCAGGTGATTGTGCTAAGAGTCAACATATCTTAGCATCCACTGGTGCCTTAGTTAGTAGGTAAAGCAAGCACTGAAAATATTGTCCCATTAACCTTCAAAGGTCTTCAAGGTACACACATCAGAATGGGATATTCTTATCTTGGCCCCTTCTGTCCTGCGAATTTTCTTCCACTCTCCTTATTGGAGAAACAGTCTTGCTCTGCCCTGGGACCTATGGACAGGGCCCTGGTTTTAGAACTGGGATGTACTGACTGATGGCACATAATACTAAGGAGAAACTTCCTGACAGTTAGAACAATTAACCGGTGGAACAACCTGCCTCCAGAGGCTATGAATGCTCCAACACTGGAAGTTTTTAAGAAGAGACTGGACAGCCATTTGTCCAAAATGGTATAGGGTTTCCTGCCTGAGCAGAGGGATTGGACTAGATGACCTCCAAGGTCCGTCCCAACTACTACTACTACTACTACTACTACTACTACTACTACTACTACTACTACTACTACTACTTATTATTATTATTATTATTATTATTATTATTATTATTATTATTACCACGCTATGCAGAAGATACAAATACAGAAAAATCACATTGTACAATTTCCTATTGCAGAAACTCAAAGGACCATTAGATGATAGCAGTTTCCTGCATCTCTTTGCTGCCACCTGGAGTTTTCTGGCTTTTTGCTACCCAGATGTGGCAGGCTTTCTGCAGAGTCATTTGTATTAAAAATAGTCCTTGATTTATGACTACAGTTGGGACCAGAATTTCTATTGATAAGCAAGGTGGTTCTTAGACAAGTCTTGCTCAATTTTACAACCTTCTTTGCCACTGTTCTGAATCACGGCAGTTGTTAAGTGAATCATCACTAAATGAATCCGGTTCCTCTTTGAGCTTGCTTTTCAGAAGCCAGCTGGGAAGGTTGCATATGAAGATCACATGACCTTGGGATACTGCAACCATTGTAAATACATACTGGCTGCCAAGTACTTGAATTTTGATTGCGTAACTGTTGGGCTGCTGAGACAGTCATAAGTGCAAGGACTAGTTGTAAGTCATTTTTCAGTGCCATTGTAACTTCAAATAGTCACTAAACAAATGATTGTACTATTTGTACAGCAGCCCAAAACTATTTGTTTTACAAGCAGTGACACTTCCCGCAGCAGCTTGTTCTCCTTAGACATGCCAAAACTTTCAAGCAGTCTTCTTCAGTTTTGTACTTCCCAGATGTGTGAGCCTTTGGTTCTGTAGTTCCCAGCCAGCTCATCCAATCCCAAATGCCTGAGGACCTGTTTTGCTAAAGGCTGTTCCAAAATGCTTCTTGCATTTTTTCCAAACACCAGCTTTGATCATTTGTTTGGCAGTCCCTAAAGCAATGGTTTCACCTACCTTGCAGAAAGCTTGCTCATGTTTAAAAAATGCTAGTGATGTCAGTGGCTGGGTTTATGCAATTTATTGAAACATGGTTTGCTGGAACAGAATGGAACAGAACAGATAGAATAGAATAGAATAGAATAGAATAGAATAGAATAGAATAGAATAGAATAGAATAGAATAGAATAGAATAGAATAGAACTGAAGAGTTGAAAGGGACCTTGGAGATCTTCTAGTCCAACCCCCTGCTCAAGCAGGAAACCTATACCATTTCAGACAAATGGTTGTCCAATCTCTTCTTAAAAACTTCTAATATTGGAGCATTCACAACTTCTGGAGGCAGGTTGTTCCACTGGTTAATTGCTCTAACCATCCAGAAATTTCTCCTTAGTTCCAGGTTGCTTCTCTCCTTGATTAGTTTCCACCCATTGCTTCTTGTCCTGCCTTCAGGCGCTTTGGAGAACAGCTTGACTCCCTCTTCTTTGGGGCAGCCCCTGAGATATTGGAAGACTGCTATCATGTCACCCCTAGTTTTTCTTTTCATTAAACTAGACATACCCAATTCCAGCAACTATTCTTTATATGTTTTAGTGTCCAGACCCGTAATCATCTTTGTTGCAGTTTTCTGCACTCTTTCTAGAGTCTCAACATCTTTTTTATATTGTGGTGGCCAAAACTAGATACAGTATTCCAAGTGTGGCCTTACCATTATAAAGGGGTACTAACACTTCCTCTCACAGTTACTATTATTGAGTAATAGTATACTGCATGTTGTATACTATAGTATACTGTACCTGTGCATTTGGTTTTTCTTGCCTAAATGTAGAACCTTACTTTTTTCACCATTGAATTTCATTTTGTTAGATAGCGCCCAGTGTTCAAGTCTGTCCAGGTCCTCCTGTATCCTAAGCCTGTCTTCTGGAGTGTTGGCTATTCCTGCCAGTTTGGTGTCGTCTGCAAATCTGATGGCTTCCCCATCTATCCCCTCATCCAAATCGTTGATGAAGATGTTGAAGAGTACTGGACCTAAAACAGAGCCCTGGGGCCCACTACACACTTCCCTCCATGTAGATGCAGTTCCATTGAGGACTACATGTTGTGTGCAGTTGGTGATCCAGTTATATCTGTCAAAGAATGCATAATCTGTTTTTGACAAACCCATGTTGGCTTTTGGTTATGACTTTTTTTTGCCTCTAGGTGTTCGATGATTCGTTGTTTGATTATCTTTTCCAGAATCTTCCCAGGTATTGAGGTCAGGCTAATAGGTCTGTAATTTCCTGGATCCATTTTTTTCCCCTTTTTTGAAGATGGGAACTACATCAGCTCTTTTCCAGTCCTCCAGCAGTTCCCCAGTGCTCCAGGATCTTTGAAAAATATAGTTCAATGGTTCTGAGATCACATCTGCCAGTTCCTTGAGAACTTTGGGGTATAATCCATCTGGTTCTGGTGATTTGAACTTGTCTAGGGTGCAATGAATCATAATAGTCAGCTACAAGAGACAAAATTGTAAATTTGTTTAAACATTACCCTGCTTCATTTATATTACACATTTGTGGTGCAAATGTATAAGAAAATGTTTTGGGGACACGGAATTAAAGCCGTGCTGGATTTATCTGGTCAGGAATGCCAGGTTCAGTTAGACTAGAGTTGTGATGGGTTTGTGAGAACATCTTTAGGACAACATATCCTAATCTTCTGTGACTTTCCACATCGTGCAAATGTTCAGCCAAAACAAATATGCCACGTGAAGCAAAGCAAATCGATTTTTCAAAATAACACATCCTAGAATTTTCACCATAGCCTTCTTATATTGTTTTCTAATTGCACGGCTAAAAACTTTCACAGTTCCACAGATGTGTTTGTTTACTCAAAATAGCTTACATAACTTTCTTTCCTAAACAGATCATGGAGAGAAATGAAGAACAGTATATTCTTTACTGAAGAAGTCATAAAACCTGGACAGCGGGAATAGTTAGGTAGGGTAAGGACAATGTGTATTTAAAGTTATTTAAACAACTGGGAAAATTAAAAAAAAACAACACATGGAAAGATCAGAGGTGAGACTTTGTGGGGAAAACATCCTACAGAATCACTGTTCCTCCCATTGCCACACCCCAATTCAGGGACCCTCCAGACATGATCTCAGCAGGTTAGAAAGTCCTGATGCAATTTTTCAGGTATCCAAACTTGAAACTGGATGCGGTTTTCAAGACTGCGTCAGACTTTTAAAGTTACACTCATATACAGATGGGAAGAAAATCATTTTATGAGGAAAACAGGTTCCTAAAGTTCAGTCCCAGCTAAACTCAACCAATCTAAAACTTGGTTAATTATTTTACCTGTTTGGAGGCCGCCCTATAAAAATGCTTTCTCCAGGACAGCTAACAAATCTTTAAATTTTTAAAATCCTATGGATTTCAATATGTCTGGTAGGTTTAAAGGAGGCAAAATCTGGATCTAAGCGCTGTAATCTAAGCAATTTAAATTACTTCAGTTAGATGGAAATCTAAAATCTAAGTGCTGAGCTTCGAAACTGTATGGGTAGTAGGAATTAACATATTGTCAACTTTTCATTCTGCTTCTCTAAGAACAGTTGTATTGATCCCTGGGATGTCTGTGTGTGTGTGTGTGTGTGTGTGTGCGCGCGCGCACGTGTGCATATTCAGATATCATTCCAAGGCAGAGAAAAGGCTGCAAATTTGAAAGGAGAAATCTAATATCAGATTTCTATTCCTGTTCTCCCATCTGTTTCCAAGTTCAGCTGCTTCCATGCCAGCCCCCACCCTCTGCAGTGGGTCACCAAGACAAAATAATGACATGTGTATAGTGTTGTCATCACACGAATCCTGTCCTTACGTCCTTCGTCCGTGATATTTGATGCACGTACATGTTGCGGTATTTGCTTCCCAGCAATTTTTGTAACTTGTGTCCTGATAAGGGAAGCTGAACAACTGGAAAAGGGTGGGCAGAAACTGCACTGGAAGGATTCAAAGGTCAACCAGCTTGCCCCAATAACCTCAGTCCATGCAAAAAATAATTCCTGTTAGCAATTGATTCCCTTTTGCTAGCAAGGAAATAGAAAGAAATATTAAAGGTCAAGATTTGAGAGATACTCTGTGCGGGTAGTCCTCAACTTATGACAATTGACCCAAAGTTGATGTTGCTAAGTGAGAAATTTGTTGAGTGAGATTTGCCCCCTTTTATGATTTTTCTTGCCACAGTTATTAAGTGAAACACTGGAGTTGTTAAATTAATAACACGGTTAAGTGAACCTGGCTTCCCCATTGACTTTGCTTCTCAAAAGGTTGCAAAAGGTGATCACATGACCCTGGGACGCTGCAGCCTTCATAAATCTGAACCAGTTGCCAAGTATCTGAATGGTTGTAAGTGTGACAAATGGTCCTAAGTCTTTATCTTTATCTTTATTTTGACTTATATACCGCCCTTCTCCCCAGACTCAAGGCGGCTCACAACAGAAATACAAGTACAAATATATAAGTCATATAAAATAATACTACAATATAAAATTATACTCACTCATACAACATACACTCCCAATCAAAGACCAGGGGCAGAGCGCAGCTCACACGCCCCAAGCCTGTCTGCATAGATGTGTTTTTAAAATTTTTCGGAAAGCTAGGAGGGAGGGAGCAGTACGAATCTCTGAGGGAAGTTGATTCCAGAGGGCTGGGGCAGCAACAGAGAAGGCCCTAACCCTAGGTCCCGCCAGACAGCACTGTCTAACAGACAGGACCCGTAGGAGGCCAACTCTATGTGCCCTAACCGGTCGCTGGGATTCATGAGGCAGAAGACAGTCCCGCAAGTATCCTGGCCCATTGCCATATAGGGCTTTATAGGTCATAAAGTCACTTTTTTCAGTGCCGTTGTAACTTTGAATGGTCACTAAACGAACTGTTGTAAGTGGAGGACTAACTGTACCAGCATTTCTCAAGCTCAGCAACAGTGAGATGTCTGGATTTCAACTCCTAGAATTCCACAGCCAGCCATGCTGGGTTGGGGAATTCTGGGAGTTGAAGTCCACACATCTTAAAGCTGCCAACAGTGTGATTTAAACTTTGTGGTATCAATGTAATCCCTGGATGGCTAATATTTTGGAGATCAAACCAGTTTCTTCCATCAATAGTGATGGATACGGTTTGATGAATTAACTGTAGTCCTAAACTGTAGTCAACACAGTATGAGTACTAATAGTACTGTAAAATGTCAGAAGATGTATGGAACCAGTGACGTCATATCTATGTCCAATGTGTTTTTAATTTTGTATTAATAAAAATTTATTTTAAAAAAAACCCCACAGTAATGGCTCGTCCAGTGATCATACTTTAGTAAAGTAAGTGGGGTAGAAACAAGGTTTAAGCACTTTGGATTGTGGTGGATGAAGCCGGAAAATTTTCGTATTTCCCGGAGTAGCAATTGGTTGCAATTCCATCGAAGGAGACTGAGATTCCAGGGGTATCTTGGCTCACACTAAACCTGCATGTGAGAAAAAACTTCTTGCAAGTTTCAAGGCTTGTGCTTCTATTTATTTATTTATTTGTTTAGCAGTCTTGTTGCTTCTGCCTAAGCTTGACCTCTTCTTCAATAAACAATTGTGCTCACACTGCCAAAGATCAAAAGCTAAAGAGCTTTGGTGTGGCAGCTGCATATTTATTTATATAATAATAATAATAATAATAGTAGTAGTAGTAGTAGTAATGATGATGATGATGATAGTAATAATAATAAAAAGTTGGGAGGGACCTTGGAGGTCATCTAGTCCAACCTCCTGCTCAGGCAGGAAACCCTATACCATTTCAGACAAGTGGCTGTCCAGTCTCTTCTTAAAAACTTCCGGTGTTGGAGCATTCACCGCTTCTGAAGGCAGGTTGTTCCACTGGTTAATTGTTCTGTCAGGAAGTTTCTCCATAGTTCTAGATTGCTTCTCTCCTTGATCAGTTTCCATCATTGCTTCTTGTCCTGCCTTCAGGTGCCTTGGAGAATAGCTTGACTCCCTCTTCTTTGTGGCAGCCCCTGAGATATTGGAACACTGCTATCATATCCCCCCTCGTCCTTCTTTTCATTAAACTAGACATACCCAATTCCAGCAATATTTATTTATTTGTTAGGCTGCCCATCTGTCAAGAGATTCTGGTTAGCTTACATCATCATAAAAACAAGCAAACAAAAAATTAAACATTAAAATAAATAGAAATTAAATAAGTTAACAATCACAATGGGACAAGGTGGAGATGGCACCTTTTTCCTAGTCCCACTAACCACGTCCAATCTGAAATAGCCATTGGGGGTCCCAAGCTAATTGGCAGAACTAAGTTTTGAACCCCTTCCGGAAGGCCATGAGGGTGGGGCAGATCTCGGCGAGGACATGATGTTCCAGAGCAGACATGTCAAACACAAGGCCCGGGGGCCGGATGTGGCCCACAAAGTGGTTTCATGCGGCCTGCGAAGCCATCCTGGAAACAGTGAGGGAACGGCTCCCACTGCCTTGGCCCTGACTCAGGCCAGCCGGGAGCCAATGCACAATTTTGTGGTGGCCATCTATGCTGAAACGCATTCAGTCTTAGCTCCACAAGGCCATCTGGAAACAGTGAAGAACCAGCTCCTGCTGCGTCGGCCCCGCCCTCTGGGTGCATGCTGGGGAGGTGTCCCCCTTTGTGAGGAATGAAGAAATGGACCATGCCTTGGCGCTTTCCCCAGTCCCACCCCCTTCTGCCAGAGACCCTCAGATCTGCCCCACTCCTGCCCAGGCCCCCAGAGGCACCTTTGATGCGAATGATATAAAGCTGGCCATGGCCACAGTAGGCCACACCCACTCCATCCACACCCACCAGTAGGCCACACCCACCTGCCCCCCCAGGACAACCGGGCCCTCAATAAAATTGAGTTTGACACCCCTGTTCCAGAGGATGGTAGTCATGGCAGAAAAGTTTCTTTTTCTAGACCCCACTAGCCAGAATTCCTGGACTGTGGGGATCCACAGCATGCCCTTTCTGCCAGAATGAATGGGTGGGCCAATCTCTTTGAAATGAGATGGCTCCTCAGATATCCTAGACCAATGCATGAAAGGCTTTAAAGATAAGAACCAACACTTCAAACTGGGCTGGGAAGCAAAGTGACAAAAACGCAGCTCAGACAGCAGTGGCTTATGTGGGCCACCCTAGAGGCTCCTAAAACTTTCTACTCTGCTGCATTTCATGCTAGCTGAATATTCTGCATACTCTTAAATGGATAGTCCCATTGCAGCAGTCAAAAACGCTGAGATGACCAGGGTATCAATGACTAAGAGCGTTTTGAGTGGCCAAAAATAAACATCTCCCTCAAATAATGAGGAGGAAATGTGAGCATCTGTTTAAAGGGAAACCAACGCTCTTCTTTTCAAGACAGCCACAAAAAGCTCAATATCCACCCTTGGGGGGGAGCATTCAGGCCGCTGCAGTCTCGGCATCTTTGGCCGCGGGCACCTCCCGCAGATTCTGTGCCAGCTGCGCAGCGGGCAGGCGTGTCTGGCGGCGGCGCGCCCTCCGCCGCGAGTTCCGTGTTCCAGACCAGCCATACGGTGTGTGTGTGGGGGGGGGAAAGCATGGCTTCGTCCTCGCGGGTCACCCACCCGTGCCCAGTCCAGAGTTCTCCGGAGGAATTGGGGAAAGCACTGGGTACACCGCCTGCCCGGCACCTCCGGTGGATGCCTTCCACATCTGGCCCCGCCGCCGGGCAGTACCCGGGAGATAGGCCGGACAGCGCAGCGGCTGGGATGGCCGAAGGGTGTCCTTCAAGGGGCTGCTCTGCGAAGGTTCGCGGAGGTCTCCGGCGGCCTTGGCCGCAGGAGAGAGGCGCGGAAGGCTGCGAGAGGCGTGTGCGCGCGTTGTGACAGGGCTGGCCGGGAGAAAGTTGCCTTTTATGAGCGTGCACTTCCTGTTAGCTGCCTCTCCACCTCCTCGGCGGCTAGGAATATATTTACACACACAGGTTTGCACCTCCCTCTCTGGGCAGGGTTTCCTCGCTTTCCCCCTCGTTTCTTTTCCTCTTGTTTGTGCCGTGGCGGCTGTCAGATTCGCTTCTTGCACGCCCGAAAGCGGCTGTTGCAGCCGCTGAGCCTCTTCGCGCTCCCTCCCGCGGCTGCCTGCCAGCTGCACCCGCTTGCCCGGGAATCAGCCGACGTCTGAAGGAGGATTGCAACGCCCTTGCCCCGCGCCCGCTGAAGAAAGGGGGCGCGCGATTTGCAGCCTGGCCCTGCGGGGGCTCGGGCTGCGTTTGCACGCCCTCTTTGCAGCCCCTTTGCACGAGGCGCTTTCCTTGTGCGCGCGCCGACTCCAGGAAGATGCCTGTTTGAAAACTTTAGTAGCTTTCCGGGAAATTGTGGCGGATTCTGGTTGTGCAGCAACCTCGGTGTCCCGCCAGTGGGATCGCGTTCGTCCCGCCAGGGCATCCGGGGGTCCAGCTGGCGGACGATGAACCGAGGCTCCGTTGGCCTCTTCTCTCACCCATCTTTTGGCCTCCGAAGCCCGAGCAGCGGCCAACAAACTTCCGCCGTCTTTTGGTAGCTTTCTGCTCACATCCAACTCAGGGGGTCCGAGCTGTTGCAAGCGAGTGGAACCGGCCGTAGGCAGGCAGCCTCTGTTCGCATCCCTGCGATGGGAAGCACGGCCATGGACGCCAAGAAGAAGGATGCCTCGTCTGCTAAGAAGAAGGACGCTGGCCAGAAGCGACGCATGTTGCGCGTTCACATCCCCGTAAGTCTGCTTGCTGGTGGTGTTCACCGGACAGGGTTAGCTACTGTTCTCCGTTTGCTGCGTTCGCACGGCGTTCAGATCCGCAAAGGGCTCTGCGCAGACCGCAGGCTAAATCTGATTGGCTAGTTGTTGGTGAGTGGTGGGAACGCAGCCCTGCTTTGCCCCAGAGCCGGTGGGCAAGAAGTTGGGAGCTGTTCTTTTGAATGCTTTCCCAGATCTCCTGTGCAGAGTGCAGCGTGAAATTTTTTTTTTTTTAATTTGGCAGCAGCAGCAGCAGCAACAGGTTGGGGGTGGGGCAGAAAGGAATGTGTACAAGCCTGTCACTTAACAGCGCCATTGGGGGGGGACGTTGGGGGGAGGAGAGGGAAAGGGTGTGAGAGCAAGGCAAGGGATCCACGGAGCTGGCATGATTTGGAAGAAGCCTTTTTCTAATTGTTTTGCTTCTCTTTGTCCTCGACTTACAGCAGTTCTTTTAACAACCATTGAAAATTACAATAGCGCTTAAAAAAAGTGACATGACCCATTTTCACACTTATAACTGTTGCAACATCCCCACAACCAAATTTAGCAATTGATTCATACTTAACAACGTTTTTGGTGTCCCAAAGGGTCATGTGATCACTTTTACGACTTCTGACAAGCAAAGTCTATGGGGAAGCCAGATTCACATAATGACCACACATGATTCACTTAACCACTGCAGTTATTCAGTTAATAACTCTGGCAAGAAAGGTCATAATATGGGACAAAAGGGGTTAAAAACTGCTTTGCTTAGCAACGGAAATTTTGGGCTCAGTTGTGGTCATAAGCTGAGGGCTACCTGTAATGTATTCTTCAAATGCACTGCCATTATTCAGAAGCAAGATCCATCAGCAGTTCAAGTTGACTGAATCTGTTGTTGAGTGGTGAGGGTGGTCTTGATGGCCTTGCATTGCCCCTTCCAGGTTCTGGTCCTAGATCAGTTTCGATAAAGTTGGAGCTCGCGGTATCCCAGAAAGATGGTTTGGCCTTGTAGGACTGGGAAATTTGACCCCCTCACATACACGTAAGCATAGATACACATGGACACAGAGATGCATAGAAACACAGATAGATGCAGAGTTCCACATATATTTAAACCATTTTTTAACCTTGATTACACACATCTAATGATGACCTCACTCAATTGAATTAAACATTAAAATGCTGCTTTTCCTCCTGCTGTTTACCCTGGAGAGTGCCTTGACATTCATACAACCCCAGTAAGAGGGATTCAGAAATACTTTTAAAATGGGCAGCAAGAGGGAAGTGCCTACAAGACAAGGGAAAAAAAAAAACTTTAAAACATGTTCTTAGTTTTGGATAGCAAGCTAGGAATTAGCAACTTTTATATCTTGTAGGTACCTACCATGCACCCTGTTTGCAAACTAATGTACCCTTCGGGAATGTTGAGCTTTTTCGCAAAGTCTACCTTTTCATCTCATGGTATGCAAAGCCTGGCGTGGCCTTTAAAAATTTAAGGGGGTCTTTAAAAGCCTTCAGAAGACTTGCTTGGTAAAGAGATCTGAAGGTGTTAAGCAGATCGGCCACTGAAGGAACCCTACAAGTGCTCTTCTTTCTCTTTGCACGTTGTAAAGCAGAATAAAATCTCCTGTAGTTGCTGTTTCTTCCATGGTACAATCAAATCTTGAGGATCAGATCAAAACATGCTCAAATGGATTCGAATCCCTGGATTGCATACTGGTAGGTGGTTGAAGGACAGCTGGACCATAAGAATGGGTTCATCAAGGAAGGGATGGGGAACTATGGCCCCTTTATGACCTGTGGACTTCAGCTCCCAGAATTCTGAGCATGGCTGGCTCAGGAATTCTGGGAGTTGAAATCCAAAGGTCATAAAGAGGCCATAGTTCCCCACCCCTGATCTAGGATCTCTAATAGATGGACCCACACCGAAGACCCTAAGGCAGGAGTAGATAACTAGGGCAACTATAGGACCTGTGGACTTCAACTCCCAGAATCTCTGTGCCAGCATGGGAGCTGAGCCATCCTGGGAATTCTGGGAGTTGAATTCCACCTAGGTCATAAATTTGCCTTAGCTGCTCACCCCTGGCCTAATGGAAGAAGCGATAGTACATGGAGTGAAGCTAATGGACATTTCAGATTACAAAGCTCTCCCCAGTCTGAACTATTTTTGTTGGTAGATATGAAAATAAGCAGGAAAAATGGGTTGTAGGCTTTTAGGGACTTCTCTCCAGGTAGGCCTCAACTTACAACCATTTGTTTAGTGACTGTTTGAAGTAACAAAGGCAATGAAAAAAGTGGCTCACACTCACACGGTCACAGCATCTTCCGCACCAGTGGCAACTGGTAGGTATTTAAAATTATTTGCAGCATCCCTGATCACTGTTTATGACCTTCCCAGCCAGCTTCCGACAAGCAAAGTCAATGGAGGAAGTTGGATTCACTTTACAACCATGTGATTCACATGCCAGCTGCAGTGACTCGTTTAACAACTGTCACAAAAAAGCTAAAATTGGGTGTTACTCATATAACAACCACCTTGCTTAGCAACAGAAATTTTTGTCCCTATTAGGGTTGTGCGTTGAGGACTAACTGTGTTCTAGGCTTGTAGTCAAAAGACAATTTATCATCTCCGTTATCCTTCATTCAGTTTAGATCACTTTTTTCCTGTGGGGGCCCAAGTTTACCTGGGTGTCTCTTCATTTTATCTCCAAGTATGGGATCATTTTGGCTCTGAAATTCATGGGCTCCAACAGATTCATTCAGCCATTTGGGAATTTGAATCTGGGTTTCTTTTGCCCATCTTAGTTGAACATCTGAACCATCCATGGTTCAGTGATGGACCATCAGAGTGACCCCTTGTGGCCAGAGTTAGAAAAATAGCCATTTTCAGGGTTCAGGTTATAATGTAAGGGGGACCATTTCCATATCCTGTACAGTAGAGAGGCAATGAAAGTGGAAGGGAGCTTGAAGGTCATCTATACCAACTCTTCACTCGGGGCCAAATCTACAGTGCAGAATTCAGTTATAGCTATCATAACAGACCAACACCCCCCTCAGTTTAAATACCAGCAGGATAGGATAAGCCACTTTCTATCCCAGTCAATCCTTTGGTCATGGCACTTGCTGTAACCTTTCCAAATAATTGGAGGGCACAAACTCATCTCCAGATTTGATGTTTCTCACCTACATGCTTTTTTTTTTTTGAGTGGGCTGGGGGTGCTTCTGTGAATCTGTTCAGAGCAATTCCCCTTTCTTGGTATTCAACTATTGCAACATGATTTAATGAAAAAAGTATTGGCAGAAACTATGCGCATTATGGTAGTGGAGATTAACATGTACTTCTGGTATGCTGTTACATAATTTTGGGGAAGTGAAAGCTAGTTTATCCATTGGCAAAAGTGAATGGTGACACGTTTTGTATCAGACATGCATGCTTGAAAGTTTGTCCAATAAGTCTATTAAAAAGAAGGACTAGAGGTGACATGATAGCAGTGTTCCAATATCTCGGGCTGCCACAAAGAAGAGAGAGGTCAACTTATTTTCCAAAGCACCAGAAGGCAAAACAAGAAGCAATGGATGGAAACTAATCAAAGAGAGAACCAACTTAGAACTAGATAGGTAGGTAGGTAGGTAGGTAGGTAGGTAGATGGATAGATAGATAGATAGATAGATGATAGTTAGTTAGTTAGTTAGATAGATAGATAGATAGATAGATAGATAGATTTACTGTCATTTTTTATTGTGGGCACATTGGCACACATTAAAAATGAAATTTAGTTTCTTGCTCTCAGGTGTACACATACATAACACACGTTTAAACATGCTCTATACAAAATATGTATAAACCTACATCCTTACATGTAAATAACATGTAAATATTAATCACTGTCCATCCTGAATATGTAACGGAAGGAGGAAGCTTGAGAGTTCACAAGGTTAAAACTGTATGGAACAAAACAGAATCTGGATGTTCTGCTTCGGATACCACGAAGCCCCCTCCTCCCAGAAGGTAACAAGGAAAACAGGTTGTGGAGAGGATGTATGGTGTCCCAGACAAGCTTGCAGATCCTGCTCAAGCATCATTATATGCTATGTCCTGGATGGAAGGGAGTGAACTGCCAATGATCTTTTCTGCTATCCTCATCACTAAACAGAACTTTCTTAATAGTGAGAACAATCAACCAGGGGAACAGCTTGCTTTCAGAAGTTCTGGGTGCTCCAACACTGGAGGCGTTTAAGAAGAAACTAGACAGTCACTTGTCTGAAATAGTATAGGTTCTCCTGCTTGAGCAGGGGGCTGGACTAGAAGACCTCCAAGGTCCCTTCCAACTCTGATGATAATGTTCTTTGCAACTTTAACGCTTGTGGACTTCAATTCCCAGAATTGTGCACCAGCCATACAAGTCTTAAAGTTGTCAATGTTGGGCACTCCTGATTTATACTTTGATTCTGTATCCATCAGTTTATTGACTTGGCCTACTGATCAATCAGTGTGGCTATCCACTCAGATTATAATCCCTGCAGAATGTAAATATACTTTGAAAGTGGAAGAGAAGGCCTAAAAACACCCTTAATAATTCTTGATTTGTCCTAGTTGCAATTTGAGAAATGGTCTTGAAGGCATAAAATTTGCTCTTTATCACCAGAATATGGATCCATCCGTCTCAAACCCTCTTCAACCAGATTGGTTCCCAGTGAGTTAAAATACAATTCACGGCTGAGTGAACATGATTGATGGCTGTGATGGAAAAGATTTATACTTCTGGGAAGCATTGATTGGGGAAAGTTAGCCAGCTTAGGGCCTGGAAAATGCTTTTAAGAATGAACTACTCAGTGTTAACACTGGCATAGTCTTGCATCTTTCCTTGTTTACTAGAAATTATATTACTTTACATGTAATTTGTATTACATTACAGAACAGATGGGCCTCAGCTTATGACCTGAATTTGTTTCTAAACAAGACAGTAGTTAAATGAGTCATACCTGAATTTATGACCTTTTTGCCACAGTTGCTAAGCAAAAATGCAGTTGTTAAGTAAATCATCTTTGGGGGAATCTGACTTTCCCCGTTGTCTTTGCTTGTCTGAAGGTCACAAATTATGATAATGTGATCCTGGGATGCTACAATCATTTAAATATATACCAGTTGCCAAGCTCTTAAATTTTGATCACATAGCCATGTGATGCTGTGACAGCCGTAAGTGCGAGGACTGGTAGTAGGTCACTTTTTTCAGTGCTATTATAACTTTCAAATAGGTGCTAAATGAAATGGTTGTAAATTTAGAATTACCTGTATCTAAAACTACATCCTTGGCACACAGCAAAATGTGTTTCCAAGTTAGGATCTAGGTCTAGATCAGGGCTTTTCAACCAGTGGTACGAGTACCACCTGTGGTACATTGGCACCTGGCAGGTGGTACGCGACCATCCTAGAAAAGTGGTAGCGGGGGAGGGGAATGAGCTGAACCAGTGGCAGCACCGCAGAAGCTTGAGCTAGAGATGGCTGGAGCTGCAGGGCTGTCAGGGCTCAGCGGAAGCGCTAGGATCAGCGCTAGGCTCCAGCTGGAGCTCGACTCTAATCTTGGTGCTTCTGCTGAGCCCTGAAAAAGCACCAATCAGCTGGAAAGCAGCACTGATCCTGGTGTTTCTGCTGAGCCCAGAAGAAGCACCAATCAGCTGGAATGTTGCAGCATCTCCAGGGTCTTGTGATTTACATTCAGATGCTTGGCAACTGATTTATATTTATGACGGTCACAGTGTCCCAGGGTCATGTGAAGTGACCAAAACCTGCTGCAACCACCCAGGAGACGGGGGGATTAAAAACGAAACACTCCCCCCCCCGCTGCCAATCCTCAACAGAAATGCTCACAACAATGAAAACCTCGGACAGGAGGAAGAGTGCCGCCGGGTGGGCAGGCAGGTGTTTTGCTCAGCTGTGGCTTGGGGGGCACTTTTTTCAGTGCCATTGTAACTTTTAAGAGTCACTAAGCGAACTGTTGTAACTCGAGGACTACCTGTACTTTATCACTTTTTTTTTTTTTGGTCATCAAGTTTTTGACACCTTGCTAGGCGACTGGTGGTACTCGGAAGTGGTACAATGGGTGAAAAGGTTGAAAAACCCTGACCTAGATAAATGTTTTTCAAACTTGGCAACTTTAAGATGGGTGGACTTCAGCTTCCAGAGTTCCCCAGCATAGCTTGGAAATTGCCTAGTTTGAAAAACACTGATCCAGAAAGGCCTGCAAAAAAAAACCATCTTATTTTTGATGAAACACTTTTAAGATTGGCTTGAATTAAGTTGCGGGGATTATATTCCATTTAGTGGCACGGTGCCTTGTTTGCAAGTAGAGAGGATTTCTTTTAAAAAGGCCATTGGCAGGTTGGAGTAGTAATTGTGGTGGAGCTGAGAGTGATGTATAGCCCTTGGACAGTCCACGTAGTTCCTGTAACTGAAGAATAACAACAGATTTCGTGGAAAAGGGGAAGTATTCTCTGAGTGTGGTACTCTTTTTGCACATTGGGTGTGAACTTCTTCATGGAGCAGAGGCTTGTTTGTTAAAAGCAGACACAATCCCCTTTGCCTCAAAGTTTACTAAATTAGTGATGGGTGTTGCAGATAAAGGTTCAGGAAGTATATGCAAAGAAGAGATATTGGGGACTTAGGAGATACGTATTTCTGGCTTGCTAGGGGCAGCTTGAGGTTGATAGATTTAGCTGGTTTCCTCTCCCCCCCTTTTTATGGTTAGAAAAATAAATTATCTTCCATGATTGGGTTCATCTATTGCCATAGTTTGTTGAAACATGATTTGTCAAATGAATCACAATTGGCTGCATTGACTCATACCACTAAGTGAAAAACATTGCTCATGATAGCTAATTGTGCATGGATTGCTAAATTGTAGGCAGGGTTAATTCAAATGTACTCAGAATCTAGATTTAGTGGATTTGTAATATAATGGACACACACCATTTAATAGACATAGGATTTCTCCACTGCAGGTCCCACTTACGACTGGTCCCTTAGCTTTACAATTGTGATGTCCACTTTATGATTAGAAGGTCTGCTTGCTGCATAAAAACATTGTAAAAATGGGGCTGGTTAGTGGTGACCTGCTACTCACTTTACAGTTGCCATTATTTGCGATCCTATTTTCCAGACTCAATTATGTTTATAAGTTGAGAACTATTTGTAAACTGGGGTTTTAATGCAGCAGCACCATTTATATCTCTAATATCATTTTACAAATAAATTGACAGCAATAATGCAAGCTCAGATGTAACTGATGCCCTATCTCTTTTATTATCTGTTAAATCAACCAGTTTGTTAGAAGGTGTTTTGAACAGGCTGTATAGCAAGTCAGGCTTTAAATTTGCCATCCATGTTTTGAGAATCCAGTCACTTGAGGTTTTTCTGGGAAATAACACCAAGCAAACCATGGATTTATGTGATGTGGGAGCCTCATGCCAAAGGTTCAGAGTTTGTGATGCTAAAAATAAAAATAAAGGAAATGAAGTGGGGGGGGGACCCAAGTTGCTTAGAAAGACCTCTGTAGGAGATGGGGCAACCCATTTTAAGAGCCAAATCTATGCAAAGGTTGAAAAGCTTCAGGTGGAACACATTAAGCCAACCCTTTTTAAAGTATGCTCTGAAAAATCTGTCCTGTTTATTCTGTGGTGGAGATCCAGAGAAACATAAATAAAAAGAGATAAGGAGTTTGAAGCCAGATGGCTGTTTGCAATTGTTGCCTGATTGTGCAATAAATTAGTCAATAGCTGTTCCCTTCAGCAAGGCTACTGATGGGAGCTAGAATAAAATTGCAACATCTCAGTCAGCAAGGAAAGTGTTTTGTCATCAGTAAAAAAATTCCTTTCCTTATTTTAACCAGGATGTTGAGAATTAGAAAGTTCAGTTGAACAGGAGGTAGGTAGGAATGCCCAGTTTTCAAGAAGGCTTTTTGTTTTAGATTTAAAAAATAATAATAATATTTTTTTAAATAACTGAAGGCGACAAACATATGCCTTCTTCCTCCTATTTTCTCCGCAAAAACAACCCTGTGAGGTGGGTTGGGCTGAGAAAAAGTGGCTGAACCAAGGTCACTCAACTTGCTAGAACCTTTTAGAGACCAAGTGCCCCAACTGCAACCTAAAACCCACTTATGCATCATTGGGTGCCGGGTGGGTGTGGCAAATTGGGTGGGCGTGGCCGCGGTGATAACGGCAGACTGGGTGGGACTAAAAAGTTCAATCAATCAATTCCAACTTTGCAAGATCTTTTTTTCCCCGCGAGAAGTTGAAATTGACTGATTGATTGAACCTTTTTTTTTGTACACGGTGGCGGAGGCCTAAAGTGAAAAGGTTTTATAAAACCCAGCTGAAAGCCTAGGACTGGGGCGATGGTGCGCGTGCCCACAGAGAGGGCTCTGAGTGCCACCTCTGGCACCCGTGCCATAGGTTCGCCACCACTGGGCTAGATCTTACTGTTTCGTGGTGATTGGCCTAAAATCACTTACTTGACTTTCGTGGACTAGAGCTCTTTAGCTCCTGGTTTCTCGCCTGGTACTTTAATCACTACATCAAACCGTCTTTTCACTATTCTTGCTTTCATTCTTTTCATAAGTATCCAGCCCAAATGAGAAACAGGTAAAGGTAGGTCTTATTTTGGCTTTTTCTTTTTAAAGAACTCCTTATGTAGTAAAGTTGTTTTTTATTTGTGAAAATTGGAGGTGCTAGACCAGCGGTTCTCAACCTTTTTCAGGCGGTGACCCCGACCTGCGCCGCGCATGCGTGGCACGACCCCGACCTGCGCTGCGCATGCGTGGTGCGACCCCGACCTGCGCCACGCATGCGCGGTGCTACCCCCTGCGCCGCACATGCGTGGTGTTGCCCCCTGCACCGCGCATGCGCGGTGTTGCCCCCTGCGCCAGCCGAGGCATAGGCCGCCGCCCGTTTGGGGCGGCGGCAGGCAGGCACAGGTGCTCCTGGGCGGCCGCTGCAGCGACAGCGCAGGGCAATCACGGGCTGGGCCACCAGCTGACCCAGGCCAAGGGAGGTAAGCCACCCGCCGGGCCCCACGCGCACCAAAAACCTTCCCTGCACCCGCCGCTGTCCTGCTAGCCTTACCTTCGCTGCCACCCGTTTGGGGCGGTGGCAGGCAGGCCCAGGCGCTCCTGGGCGGCAGCGATGGCGCAGGGCGACCACGGGCTGGGCCACCAGCTGGCCCAGCCCAAGGGAGGTAAGCCACCCGCTGGGCCCCACGCGTGCCAAAAACCCTCCCTGCGCCCGCCGGCCTCCCACCTCCCACCCCTGGCCCTCTTTTACTTACAGTTTTAGTAGTTGCTCAGCAGGGAGGGGTGGAAACTTCCAGAGAGCTCGCCTTCACTGCAGATAACTTGCAGCACCGTTTGCAGACTGGGACTTTTGGTGGGCTCAGCAGGGCAGAGACAGCCTGGACAATTCCTATTGGCTTTTGAAAGCCAACAGAATTAGATTCTATCCAAGAGAGTCTATTCTATTGGCTTTCAAAAGCCAATAGAATAAGAGGGAGTAGCACAGGTAAGGAAAAGGGGGAAAATGGTGGACTGCGTTGTTGGCGACCCCCATGAAATGGTCGTTCGATCCCAAATGGAGTTGCGACCCACAGGTTGAGAACCGCTGTGCTAGACAAAAGACATGGCTTAATTTCTTTCAAACATTACGCTGAACTATGGACATGTAAACAAAGATGTTGATGGACAGAACGTTGGCAAATGTTTGAAAATAATTCAAGAGACATTTGCCATAGTCTCATTGCAGGCTGAGATGCTACTTGTCTGACCATCATCTAATGTAACAGAATAACAGAGTTGGAAGGGACCTTGGAGGTCTTCTAGTCCAACCCCCTGCTCAGGCAAGAAACTTCCTTCTGTCTCCCAAGATCATTCTCACCTTCCATTATATACCCTTTTGCCGTCTTTTAAAATAAGTCCCTCTCCTGATCAGGGTAAAATTGCAGGAAACTCCAAGATGTACATAATACATATTTGGAGGGGACTCCAGTAAATAAGAAAAAAAATTTCTTTATCTCTGTCTACACTATTTGAATTGGTCCAGAAGGTGAGAAAGGAAAATATTCAACAGTGGTCCCTTGGAATTGCATCTTGAAGAATGCTTACATAAGACCTTCACGTCCTTATGTAAACCTGACAAAGTCAACTGCCCTGTGCTATATTATGAATTTGGGGTCTCATTCCTCCAGCAGTCATACCTGAGGAAGGAAGTTTATACTGTTCCTCCTTTACAGTCCCTGCAATCTCGTGGACTAGTAACTTAGTAGTTTTAAAAGGCAAGAGGGCTGAGCAGGAATTGCTGGGCTTGGTGCATTGGACAAATCACTGGGTTTCATTTGATAAAAAGTGGAATAGAATTCATTGACAGAAGACGCTCAGAGAAAAGTATTAATATTCTGCCCTCAGATCTCTTGGAGTCTTATAAATGCTCCATGTCAAAAGTCTTGTCTCAGTTCATTTGATTAGGAGTTGTTTATTTTGAGCTTCCAGCAAAATTGCACCACAGTGAAAAATGGTTCACTTACCAATTGCTGCATTCACAATGATTGTCGCAAAAAAGTTATAAAACCAGGTTAGTCGTGTGACTGACATATGTTATGATTGTTACAACTTACAACCATAACAGGCAAGCTCCATTACAATCGTAATTCAAGAACTATCTATACAACAAAGAGGAAAAAATTGTATAAAAACATGAAAATAGGTTGTTTATTAGAATATAGGAGTATGACCACATAGACAAGAGAGGGATTTTATTAACACAAAATTATACTGGGAAATTTGTTAAATCATGCTAATAATCAGCCACACCGGATGGTTGCAGAAATCAGAATTCAAGACAACAATCATATTGTCTCAGTCCTCCAAGAAAACAAGGCAGCAGTGTAGAGCAGCTGAAAACCCATGGCATCCATGATAATGTTTACTGCCCAAAA
The DNA here is from genome assembly GCA_034064705.1 of Bothrops alternatus. Classification (NCBI taxonomy): domain Eukaryota; kingdom Metazoa; phylum Chordata; class Lepidosauria; order Squamata; family Viperidae; genus Bothrops; species Bothrops alternatus. The sequence goes on along the minus strand of JARGCV010000179.1, from coordinate 1,029,509 downwards.
ATAACAATTTGCAAACAAGGATCGGCTACCATGCCCAAGCCACATCCACTGCCAGTTGTAGTAAAGGAATGTCAGGATATCAGGCAATACTGGAAAAATTAGATGGAAACACTAACAATATTCTTGATCTTGGCAACTTGCAAATAAGTGGACTTCATCTCCCAGAATAGCCCAACCAGTAGGGCTGGCTGGGTAATTCTGGGAATCAAAGTCCATGCATTTTAAATTGTCTAGTTGAGAAACACTGCCCTAATCAGCATAATGTATGTGTCCAGATCCCAAACTAAAGAATGATGACCAAGGTGATGGCTAACCAAATTAAACATGTTATTCAAGCCCAGTTTCTTTCTATGTTGGTTTGTACCTCAGGTAGGCATTTGAAATGTGGTTTATTCACCAACACACCAGGGAAGAAAGCATTTAGAGTGGGCTTACTCATTACCTTAAGCTTAGCTACTGCATTGGAGAAAGGCCAGCCAAAAAATGAGTGGATTTTGTATTAAGGACAAAGGCAGGATGGGGACTGACTAACCTGCATTAGGATGACTCACCAGAGAAATTCCAGAGACAGCCAGATAATTGATTCCAGTTTGTCCAGTGGATGCCTGTTAATAGTGAAAAATTGGGTAAATGTCTCCAGGATCTCTACTTTGCTAGGTGGAGCATCATTCATCAGACAGTAAGGTACTTAATTAAGGTGGTTAGAACCATTTAATGGGATATTTTGTTTTTAACCAAATTGAAACTGGGAAAGGATCTTAAGAGGATCTCCAGGGCTGGGCCACAGTTTGAAAAGCCAATCTTCCAGTTCCAATGTTCTGATCTATGGATTTTGGTTGGATAATATTAATAATAGGATTGCTACCATCTGTAGGAGACAGTATGTCATCAAAATTAGTGGATCAGAGTAGTAACAATAGTAGTAACTGTGAGGCGGACCTCGGAGTCCTAGGAGACAATCACCTAAATATGAGCCAGCCGTGTGCTGCAGCTGCCAAAAAGGCCAACACAGTACTAGGCTGCATTGACAGAGGGATAGAATCAAGATCACGTGAAGTATTAGTACCACTTTACAATGCCTTAGTAAGGCTACACTTGGAATACTGCATCCAGTTTTGGTCACCACAATGTAAAAAAGATGCTGAGACTCTAGAAAGAATACAGAGAAGAGCAACAAAGATGATTAGGGGACTGGAGGCTAAACATATAAGGAATGGTTGCTGGAATTGGGTATGTCTAGTTTAACGAAGAGAAGGATGAGGGGGGGACATGATAGCAATGTTCCAGTATCTCAGGGGCTGCCACAAAGAAGAGGGAGTCAAGCTATTTTTCAAAGTGCCTGAAGGCAGGACAAGAAGCAACAGATGGAAACTAATCAAGGAGAGAAGCAACCTAGAACTAAGGAGAAACTTCCCGACAGTTAGAACAATTAACCAGTAGAAGAACAACCTGCCTCCAGAAGTGGTAAATGTTCCAACACTGGAAGTTTTTAAGAAGAGACTGGACAGCCATTTGTCCGAAATTGGTTTCCTGCTTGAGCAGAGGGGTTGGACTAGATGACCTCCAAGGTTCTTTCCAACTTTACTATTATTATTATTATTAAAATGATAAAAGCAGTGTTTGTGCTGTTGCAACACAAACTTCATCCTTTTTATTTATTTATTTTATATCCTGCCTTTATTATCTTTATAAACAACTCAAGGCAGCAGTCACTTTTAATAAGTATAATTATAATAAGTATTATAATAAACAATTATAATACAAATAATTATGATAGCAGGTGGGAGATCACAGTTGTATACAAAAGACACAAAGCTTGCATTCTATGGATGCAATATTGCTTTTATCATTAAGACCTCCTTGCCTAACCATGGGTGCAGCTGTTTTAGCATATAGATTGCCTTGGCTTATGACCACGGTTGGGACTGGAATTTCTTCCATTGTGATTGTAAGTTGAGACAGACATTTTATAATAAGCAAATCATGTGGTGAAGTGAATTCAGCTTCCCCAATGAACTTCCCCCTCCCCCTGGAAATAGGTAAATTTCAAATTGCAAATTGTGATCATGGGACTGCAGCATGCTGCTGCTGGTTGTAAATGTGAGTCTGTTGCCAAGCATTGCAATCACAGTTGTAAGTACAAGTATAATCACTTTTTCCAAGGCCGTTGTAACTTTGAACACAGGTGTTAAACAAATAATAATAATAAAGTTGGAAGGGACCTTGGAGGTCATCTAGTCCAACCCCCTGCTCAGGCTGGAAACCCTATACTAGTGGTTTTCAACCTTTTCCGGGGCTCGACCCCAGCCCGCATCACGTAAAAAATTTTTTTAAAAAATGGCGGGTCCACACCGTGCATGCGCGGTGCGACAGGGCACATTGCGCATGTGCGGTGCGATGGCCCGCATCGTGATAGGGGAAAAAATGGCTGACAAAAAAAATGGCCGACCAAAAAAAAATGGCGGGCCTGCACCGCGCATGCGCGGCGCGCGCGCAACGGCCCGCATCGCAATAGGAAAAAAATGGCTGACCAAAAAAATAAATGGCGGACTGCGGTGCTTGGTGACCCCCGTGAAATGGTCATTCGACCCCAAATGGGGTCGTGACCCACAGGTTGAGAACCGCTGCCCTATACCATTTCAGACAAATGGCTATCCAGTCTCTTCTTAAAAACTTCCAGTGCTGGAGCATTCATAGCTTCTGGAGGCAGGTTGTTCCACTGATTAATTGTTCTAACTGTCAGGAAGTTTCTCCTTAGTTCTAGGTTGCTTCTCTCCTTGATTAGTTTCCACCCATTGCTTCTTATCCTGCCTTCAGGCGCCTTGGAGAATAGCTTGACTCTTTCTTCTTTGTTGTAAATCGAGGACTATCTGTACAGGGAATCACTTCCAGAGGTGGGATCCAGCGGTTGATGAACTTTAACCACTAAAAGTTCCTCCCAGCCTAGCCAGTCTTGAGAAAGGCTGGGTCTTGTAGTTCAGCCACGTTGGAAGAAAAATTAGTCCTGCTGATTTGGATCAATCAGAGTAACTAGATTTTAAAATATGGACTGGAAATTGCATGATTTACCAACTCCTGTAGTGAAATTACAGTGCAGGGGTGGGATGGTAGAAATATAAACACTGAAGAACCTTTGAAGTTATGTGGGGGAAAAAGCCATTTCTAATTTGTTGGGGAATTAGGTGGCAGTAATTAAAATATATTCAATTTCCATTCACGTAGCAATCTCCTCCCTGATTTAAATCTATTCTGCTATTTTAGGAACATGGTTTATTGGTGCAGTTATCATGAATGGTATATTCACTCAATGCAAAAGTAGAATTTAGTCCGACAATAATTATGTTCACTGATTGAATTTATTTTAAAACATTTTTAAAAAGTTTATTTTGTCACTCTTTGTACTTCTTTGTCCTTTGAAGCCGAATCGAGAGCAGATCTGCCAACAGATGTCCCCCACGGCAGATCTGGCTTCGTTTTGGAGTGAAATTGGCAGAAATTTCATTCTCCTGTCATTTTCATTCGGGACAGAAATACATTTGCACTGCAAAATCACACTGTACCACTTTGTTTACACAGTAACTGCCAGAATTTGATTTTTTTTAGACAAAAAAATATTTTCATCCCATAAGTTAATACAGGTAGTCCTCAACTGACACTAACCACTTGGTTAGTGACCATTTGAAGTTACGATAGTACTAAAAAAAAGGGTCCTTATGACTTGCATTTAATATACGCTGCAGCATCCCCAAAGTGATGCGATCAGAATTCAGGTGCTTGGTAATGTCATGTGTTTGCAATGTATTTGCAATGATTCTTGGGGGTCACATTATTAACATCATCTTCCCAGATGGCTTTTGATAAGCAAAGTCAGTGCAGGAGGCCAGATTTGCTTAATGACCACGTTATTTCACTTAACAACCATGGTAAAAAAGTTCATAAAATTCGGTATGGCTGACTTAATAACTCCCTTCCTTAGGAACAGAAATTCTGGTCTCACACTGTGACTGTAAATTAAGGATTATCTGTTAGAAACATGGGGCAGGAAATAGTAAGGATAGCAATAATGAGAATCTTGCCTTTTTATATTATATTTTATTCTTTTTTTAAAAAGAAATTTTATTGTTTTTTTAATTCTTACAACAAAGTATTCAGGACACACCGTGGTGCTAGGGTAATCAAACATCCTAAAACAAAACATATATACATAGTACAATCAATACATCAAGTATTCCCTCTCTTTTTCCCTCAAATAGCATAGTGTATTTAAAGTATCCAATTCTAGCTTAAATTTATTCAACCTGGACCTGTTTTAAAGCTTTATAAATTTACAATACCATAATCAAATTAACTTTAAATAAAGACATTTTCAATTCAGATATCTCTTCCAAGTATGTTCTACTTTCTTAATTTCATCAAAATCTTATTTATTTCTTCTTCCACTAATCTCCTCTATTTAAAATAAAATATTAATCTATCCTATACCTATCTAATCCATCAATTAATCAATCTCTTTAAGCTGACAAGATATCAGACCTTAAATCATTTCAATCCATTATATAGAATTCAAATCTCATCCAGTTAATTATCATAACTAGTAACATCCATGTCATCAAAGAATCACCTCATCTTATTAAGTTTCAATTAATAATTCAATTCAAATCTAAAACATCTCTTCAATTTTCTTCATTCCATTACATAATAATTTACATACAAATAAACCTAACATTCTAAAAGATACATTCTTAATATTCTTTAATCCATTATATAAAAATATCTCATTTTTAAACAAAAATATTAATCTATCTTAAACATATCTAAATGTGTATATCTATCTATTCTATACATCTTATTTAATTAACATTCAATTAATTATTAATTCAATCAAAGTCTAAAACATCTCTTTACTTCAAACTCATAATCTTAATCCTTACATCAGTGCATAATTCTAAATTGCCTTTAATCCAATGCATGAAATTTTAAATTTCATTTTTCAATCTTATTCTAACTTTCCTCTTATGCCAAACAGGTTTCCATAGCAGGGCTTCCCTTCCAGGTGATGAATCTCTTTTTGTTGCTTGTAGTGTCATTTGATTCGATGAAAACCATCTTGGTCTCTGCATTGGCCCTCTGTTTCTCTTGTCCATAAAGCCTCGTTGCTTCAGAAGTTCAAAACTCAGTCTTTGCTTTGTTATTCTTAAAGAAAATATTTCACTGGGGTATTTTTACATCCCCTGCCAATTTTTCAATTTCTCAGTTTTTAAAAAAAAGGCCCATTTTTTTTTAAAAAAGGACAGAAGCACAAAAAAACATTCTATCTTTAAATTATTCTCCTAAATTCAAGAGGAGATCTGTGTGGAGGCAAGAAGGTTGATTCCCAGCACTTCACTCCCATCGTATTTTTGGCTGTGGATCTAGAGCCAAAATTTTTTTTAGGACAATCATACATCAAGTGGGCATCTAAAACAGTATTTCTTAACCATGACAATTTCTAACAGGTGTATATGTCAGCTCCCAGAATTCCCCAGCCATTATGAATTCTGGGAGTTGAATTCCACACCTCTTAAAAATGTCAAGGGTCGAGGAACACTGAACAATTGCTCGTTTTGCAATGAGCATTAGCCTGTAAAAAATAGAAATAATTTCCAAATCGTTTCTAAGTATCCTAAACTGGTCTTGCTCCAGTTGGGTGCTTCTATTAATTCATGCCTTTAGCTCTTAGAATGAAGGTCGATGTCTTGAAATCCCTCAGTTAGGGACCCTGTGTGTATGTGTTTGTGCACGTGCACTGCATCAGTTTTTCTTCCTCTTTCTGTGTGCACAATCTTTGCCATGTAGTCATGAACGCTTCCTGTGGCTGCATCGCATGTGTCCTGTATGTTTGTCTCCCTGCCAGGTGTAAAGTCTTGGCAAAATCTAAGATTTTCTCTCCTCCTTTCTGTTGAATTTTCCTGCCGGTCCCTGCAAGAGATTTGTCCTTCCTGAGCCCATAAAGCCAAAATAGAAACCTCTAAACCAGATGTCTTCAAACTTGGCCTTTTTATGACTTGTGGACTTCAACTCCCAGAATTCCTCAGCCAGCGTGCCTGGCTGAGGAATTCTGGGGAGTTGAAGTCCACAAGTCATAAAAGGGCCAAGTTTGAAGACCCCTGCTCTAAACAAAGGCTGGTCCAGGCAGTTTTCCAGTTGACAGTTTTTCGAGATAGCTGTTCATATTGCTTATATTTGTTGGGGATTAAGGGGCAGTTTTTTTCCTTCTATGTTTTTCTTCTCTCCCCTTAAAAAAAAACAAACTTTGTCTGCACTTTTTTTATATTCTTTAAAATGTACAGGTAATCTTTGATTTACGACCAAAATGGAGCTCAACATTTCTGTTGCTAAGCAAGTCAATTGTTAAGCGAATTTTGCTCCATTTTACAACTTTTTTTTACCACAGTTCTTAAGCGAAATGCTGCAATTGTTAAGTGAATCATGTAGTCATTAAGCAAATCTGGCTTCCCCCACTGACTTTGCTTGTCAGAAGCTGGCTGGGAAGTGATCACATGACCCCAGGTGATCACATGATCCCAGGGCAGTTGCTAAGATACTGAATTTTGATCATGTGACCATAAGGAATGCTGCAATGGTCGTCTGGGAAAAAAAATAAGTCACTTTTTTTAATGCCGTTGTAATTTCAAATGGTCATTAAACAAAGTTGAGAACTATCTGTATTTGTATGTATTATAGAGATGTATTAGTTTTATCTGTATAATATAATCTTCAATAAAATTATTGGAGAGACAGTTTTCCTCATTTTTGATATGGAGTCTGAGCACCTTTTAAAGTCAGCCTGCCTTGGTTTTTTTTTTCAGTATACATTTTTTATTATCTTATATATACAGTACAAAGTAAATACAAAAGTAAATGGTAGGAAGGAGAGGGAAAGGTGTAAAACTAGGCAGACCTTGGTTGCCCATTGATTGCATCATTGATTGTGATGTATTGCTATGCCCACTTGTGATGGTTCTGTTTAGTTTTGTTTTATTTGGATGTTTGATTTATGTGTGGCCTTTGGCTGTAATAAATTGATTGATAGGGAAGGGAAAAGGGGAGAGAAAAATGGGGAAGGGAAGAGGAAAAAAGAAAAAAAAAGGCATTGACTTCCAACTTCCTTCGATTCAGTAAAGTAGAATATCAACATCAAACCTCAACTTTTTACTTTTACAAAGTAGTATGAACTAGCCATTTCAATAACAACAATTCTATGTAATTGGTAAAGCCCAAAATCAAATTTTCATTTTTTTCCCACCTCAAGCACAAAGTCCAGAAGCGGTTTCCACATAGCAGTATTGCATTTTTTTTCTTTAATCAAAAGTTCTGTTTCTCCAGAATTTTATTCTGCTACTTCTGAAGAGGTTTCAAGGTGTCAGGGAAGGACATAAGCAGGGCTGTCAGTATCTTTTTAAAACCACCCAAATTAGGGGAATGATTAGAATGCAGTACTGCAGGCTAATTCTGCTGACTGCTGGCTGTCAGCAGTTCAGCAGTTTGATTCACACCTGCGCAAGCCTTCCATCCTTCCGAAGTCAGTAAAATGAGGACCCAGATTGTTGGGGGCAATATGCTGACTCTGTAAATCACTTAGAGAGGGTTATAAAACACTGTGACGCAATATAGCAGTGTTTCTCAACCTTGACAATTTTAAGGCATGTGGACTTCAACTCCCAGAATTCCACAGCCAGCATTGCTGGCTGTGGAATTCTGGGAGTTGAAGTCCACATGCCTTAAAATTGTCAAGGTTGAGAAACACTGCAATATAGAAATCTAAGTGCTATTGCTGTATAAAAATGAGGAGGAGCTTCATTCCATTGAAATGGCCACCATCTTGATTTTTTGGGATAGTCCTGCAGTAGAAAGTTCCATAGTTTAACTAAAAATCATGTTAAAAAATACTCCTTCTATTTTCCATTGCTTTTAATTAGCTTAGTTTAGTTTCATTAGGATGTTTCCATTTCTGTCATCATGAGAGAGAGGGAACCGTCTCTCCACAATATCTTTGCGTGCACAATTGTAGAAATCTCTATAGATAATCCTCAACTTGCAACCGGTTGCTTAGCGACTGTTCGAAATTACAACCATCCAAGAAAAGGAGATTCATAGGAATGTGTACTTTGAATGTGTTTCTCAAATTGTATGAATTAAACATTTAATTTGGTTGCTAGCCATCTCTGTTTTGGGTTAGCATGCTAATTAAAATGGTTTAATGAGCAGCTTGTGAACTGCACTCTGTTATTTAAATATGAGTAAATGTTCATTTGAAGCACTGAAGGCAAATGAAAAGTGCTTTGCACTATTGAGATACTGACCACTTCTTCTGCTTATCCATCATTAAAAGCAACTGAACACAGGAATCTCTCATTTTTTGCTTGTGTAAGAGACAGAAGACTTGCAAACAGGTTTGTGTCTCTTGCAGAGTGATCACTGTGGGTTGATTATCAGAGTATTTTCATAAAATGGCTTAGAATGATTTAACACAAGAAGAATCGCATTAAGCCAAATGCAAGACATCTAAGGAACTAGGTAAATGGGCAATGTTGGACTTCAGGGTTTAGTGATAACCCAAGGCCCTGACTTCTGATTGGCCTTTATTTAAGCTGGTTTCCAGCTGGTCTGTAATTGGTTCTTTATGTCTGATTGTGTTTGGCCATTTTGGTGGCATTGGTTTCAAACGGCACCATCAAAACAACCAAATGGGTTAAACATTTAAAAATCTTTTCTCTAGGCCAGGGGTAGACAACCTTGGCTCTTTTATGACTCGTGGACTTCAACTCCCAGAATTCCTGAGCCAGCCATGCTGAGGGGAAAGGGAGAGTTTCCAAGGAGCCCTGCTGGCTCAGGAATTCTGGGAGTTGAAGTCCACGAGTCATAAAAGAGCCAAGGTTACCTACCCCTGCTCTAGGCGTTGGACACTAAACCCTGAAGCTCATTGCCTAACAGATATTGGATTAAAAGCCTACATCTGTATATTAAACCAGATATAGACAGTCCTCAACTTATGAACAATCACTTAGCTAGAGTCCAATGTTTCGACCTATCTGGAAAATGGGAGTTGCAATCTGATTTTGAAGTTCGCTCCTCTCTCCCCTCCCTCCCCCATGCAATTATGTGACCATACTTTAGGTGCTTGGCAATACAGGCATATTTATATGTTTACATGTTTCATGACAGTTTTGCCATAAACTGAGAATTACTTCTCACTTTGAGCAAAACCATGCCACAGTGAACAATGGTTTCACTTAACAACTGAGGCATTTGTTTAATTATCACAGCATTCATTTTACAACTGTCGCTTTTAATAACAGAATAATAGAGTTGGAAGGGACCTTGAAGATCTTCTAGTCCAACCCCCTGCTCAAGCAGGAGAGCCTATACCATTTCAGACAAATGGTTGTCCAGTCTCTTCTTAAAAACATCCAGTGTTTGAACACCCACAACTTCTAAAGGCAAACCATTCCACTGATTAATTGTTCTTACTGACATGAAATTTCTCTTTAGTTCTAGGTTGCCTCTCTCCTTGATTAATGATTGTATTATTATTACGACCTATGACGTATTACTTACTGTTTATATGTACACTGTGAGCTTATGCACTGGAGACAAATTCCTTGTGTGTCCTATCACACTTGGCCAATAAAGAATTCTATTCTGTTCTGTTCTGTTTTGTTCTGTTCTTTTCTGTTCCATTCCATTGCTTCTTGTTTAGCTTAATTACAGCTGCAAACAATATCGTAAAATTGGGTTGGTTGCATGACTGACACATTTTATGACTGTCATGACATATAACTTTAACTGGCAGGCTCCATTACTATGTGCAGTCTTCCTCTGCATATTTATATCTATCTATCTCTTTTATTTTTGTTTGCTGTGTTTTTCTATTGTGCTGTTTTGGATTGAAAAATGCCACCCATTGCCAACTGGGGGCCACAGCGGATGGAGCAGTCATCAAATATGAGGAATCCATGCCATGCCTCACAGACGGCCTACAATGGGTTAGGGGATGGGATTTGTTTCCATAGCCTTATTTGAGGGCTTGTAGAGCAATTCTCATAATGTTTCTTCTGCAAATTGTTAGAAATTTGGGCCAGTACTTTTGAGAAATGAATTAAATTTGGAAGGAAGATATAAAGATAGGACCTTGGAGACAGATGGAAGAGTTGTAGACTAGACAATGGTCAGACAAGTGGCAACTGAGCCTGCGGAAGGAATGGGGCCGTAACAAACATTTCATGAGGGACTCTCTCTAGTTTCTTCCGCTGTAAAGGTGAGGGGCAGAGAGACGTACTTTCAGAATTGCAAGATTCTGGCAATATAACCATACAATAAAATATAAATAGTTCATCTGCGTGTACTTTCTGCACCCACAGAATACAGAATAACAAGTTGGAAGGGACTTGGAGGTCTTCTATCTAGTCCAACCCCTGCTCAGGCAGAAAATCCTGTATATCATTTCAGACAAATGATTGTCCAATCTCTTCTTAATGTTGGAGCACCCACAACTTTTGGAGCCTTCAACTAATTTCTCCTTAGTTCTAGGTTGGTTTCTTGTCTTCCTGTCTTGTCTACCTTGCAAGACTGACAGGGGGTTCTAGAGTCCCAGAAAAAAAGAACTACTTTAGTTATACGGTAATTGCAGTTGATTCTGAAGTTGTTCATCCTTAATGTATGTATAATAGAAGATCCTTTCTATACATCCAGAAGGACATTTCATGCTGTCATTTTGTTTTCTGTGAAACAGATCAAAGGTTCAGAATCACAGACAACAGAGCCTATAATAGATGCACCTAAAGAGGCTGATCTCTGCCCTAAATTTTCAATGTTTCCCCACCACAATAATCCTAAATATTTGTACTGTTCAGGCCCAGCAAGGTAAGCCAAATAAGTCTTCCGAGAGTTACGTGATAAAAGTTTGTCATTTATGATTCGTAAGCTGATAGGAACAAGAGAAGGTTGTTTAACGACTTGAATCCAGAAAGAAGACAAATCACAAAGTGGGTCTGTTTTATAAAAACATGTTTTGGCTTAATAGAAGCTTGGGGAGGTGTTAATTTACACTTTCAACTCTGCGGCTGATTTATGGCGTGAATAATTATTTTGAGAACCGGTGCTGAGCCTTGCAGGAGTCAGATTTTGGCCAGGACAGCTTTGTTTCTTGAAAGGATTATCGCTGATATTACACACCCCACCTGTCTTAACCAAGCGGAATTCTCAAGGTCTCAGGAAGGTTGACACCAGATATGAAAGCAACATTTGATGATGCGTGAAAAGTGGAGTAGAGGTTTTGCTTCCCATCAGTGGAATCCGGTACAACGGGGGTCCCCAGCCCCTGGGCTGTGGCCCATTTGGAACCGGGCCATGCAATCAGCAAGTGAATGTGTGTTCTCAACTCCATTTGCTTGAGTGGCGGGCATTTACACACGCACGAGTGCCTGCCACTTGCATAAATGGAGATGTGCATGCACCTGCCACTCACACAGAACTATCACACATCTTCTCCTGCTCGAAAGATCGGTGGACCACTGCATTAGAAGATGTAATGATGTCATCCTCTCCATGGCCTTGTTCTGTGAAAATAGCAGCTTTTCATCCCTTTTGATGAATGGAATTAGAGCTCAGAAAAGTCACTGCCTTTTAATTAAATAAGAAAAGAAGCTACTAGCTTCCATATTTTTTACTCCCCTGGACTAACACAACTTTGCTCCTGTAATGCTATGAATTCTTAAGTTGGACCATGGATTTATGTGTGGGTGTCTGATCTGGAAGACAAAGGTGTGTATGTTTTCTGTGCGGGGTTGGTGTGGGGGGGGAAGGATTAAAGTTCTGTCCTTCAGGTATTCAGATTTTTCTCTGCCCCAAATCTTGCATATATCGGTCCTTGACTTGCAACCATTAGTTTAATGGCCATTTGAAGTTACAATGGCACTGAAAAAGGGACGTATGACAACTGCAGTGATTCGCTTAGTAACTGTGGCAAGAAAGGTCATAAAATGGGGTAAACTCACTTTACAACTGTCTCATTTAGCGACATATTTTGGGCACAGTTGTGGTTGTAAGTTGAAAACTATCTGTAGTATGAAAGGCATTTAGCTAATTTAGACTCACAGCTTGACTTTGGAGATAAGGTTCTCCCCTGCTACATATTTTATTTGAGAAGCATTTCTTTGGAAGAAGAAATAAATTTTAAAAATTGCGTTGTTTTTTTTTTTAATCAAAGGAGGATAGAAGGGAGTAGACTAAGTTTTGGACTGTCAAAAAAACCCCCATCAAGTGAACATAAGGAGGGGTTCTAAATTGTGGTCATAAGCTGAGGGCTATCTGTAGAGATCATATTTCCACTTGGGGGGATTTTCTAAAACTAAAAACTGAGCATTTTCTTAAAATCTGAAGAGCAGATATGAATTTCTTTCCCACTATGTACTGTGGCTGGATTTACACATTGCTCCAAACCCCGATACTGTTTCTTTGATTTAGGCTTTGGATATTGTGTGAACTGCTGCTCTTGTGGTTCACTGAGTCAGCTACAATTAGACAAAACAGTAGCATAGCCACCGTGTGAGAACTCAGGTTTTATTTTGTTCCCATTGTGGTCTCTTTAGATAAGCCAGTCCAGTTTTTCTTAGGTTTGCAAAGTGCGGTAATGTCAATAGAGATCATGGCGACTCTGCTAATAAACAAACTAGTTTCCAGCATTAGATGAACAAATACAAAATGGAGTCTGATAGCACCTTTTCTGCCTTAAAAAAATATTAAAAGTCATAATTGTTGAAGGAAATATTGTTTATTGTTATTTTGCATTGTTGTTAGGAGCAAAGAGACAGCCAATGCAAAGCCTTCAGAACTGCAGTAATGAATTTGCTATATAACTAAGCTGAAAACACACACATTAAATGATTCTGGAAAAAATAGTAGAATGCAGTCACAAAATAGCACTGGGAGCCTTCCAGGTTGGCCAGGTCAGTAAACAGACATCCTAAGAACTGCTGGAAGTTTCAGTATGGTATACAGATAGTCCTCAACTTAGGACTACAACTGAGCCCAAAATTTCTGTTGCTAAGTGAAACATTTGTTAAATGAATTTTGCTCCATTTTACTATCTTTCTTGACACAGTTGTTAAGTGAATTACTGCAGTTATTAAGTTAGCAACACGGTTGTTAAGTGAATCTGGCTTCCTCATTGACTTTGCTTGTCAGAGGTTTGCAAAATGGGATCACATGACCTTGGAGCAATGCAACGGTCATAAACATGAACCAGTTGAAAAATGTTTGAATTTTGTTTACATGTACATGGGTTGCTGCAGTGGTCATAAGTGTGAAAAATGGTGATAAGTCCCTTTTTCCAGTGCTTTTGTAACTTGGAATAATCACTAAATGAAATGTTGTAAGTCAAGGACTACCTGTATTGTAAAATGGTATAACAGAAAGTTGAAAACTTGCCTGAAATTATTATTATTTTATTTTATTATTTATTAGACTTTCCCTCACTTCTTATGCTAAAGAGAATCAAGACAGATTAGTCTTGAGTTTCTTTCTCACTCTTCCTGTCTATCCAGACTACATTGATGTTTTCATGTTGTTGTTAGTTGTCAAGTCATGTCCGACCCATCGCAACCCCATGGACAACCTTCCTCCAGGCCTTCCTGTCCTCTACCATCTTCTGGAGTCCATTTAAGCTCACGCCTGCTGCTTCAGTGACTCCATCCAGCCACCTCATTCTCTGTGGTCCCCTTCTTCTATTGCCCTCAATCTTTCCCATCATTAGGCTCTTCTCCAGTGAGTCCTTCCTTCTCATTAGGTGGCCAATGTTTTCATAGGCACTGCTTTGTACCTTCCTCAAGCCACTATCTGTGCCCATCTACAGGAATTGAGGTGTTGTGCTGCATCTCAAGATCCCTGTGTGAAACTGAAGTCCTGCCCCTTCAAAATATGTGTCACAACACACTGAAAGGGGCAGGACTTCATTATAAATCTACCGTGGCCATCTTGATTTCTTTTGATCCCCTTCCTCTCTGCAAACTTTTGCAGCTCTGTTTTTTATTCTGGATTGCATGGAGATTGCCCTGGAGATACATGCCGCTGTGAATGAAAATATGATTGCTTAATGAACATGTGATACATCTCTTTGCAAATCCATGTCTGTGCTCAGTGCTTTACTCCTTTGTGTACACTTGCAACGTCTGGTATATATATCTAAAGCAATGTCACTTGGGAAATAGCCTGAGGGAGGCCTAATCTTGAATTGCCAATTTCAGCTTTTAAAGTTGGGATCATGCTGGTGATTATTTGTGCAAAAACATGACCTCTGGCTTTGTTTCTAAGAAAAAGTATATTATTGCAGGATGGTATGAACTACTGAAGTGACATAGGCTAACACTTTGGAGAATTCAGAAGAAATGTTATAAAAACACTTATTCTGGACTAAGCCTTGATTCTTCTTTGCAGGATTGCTTCAGGGCTGAAAAATGCGGTGCAATATTGATAGCTGAAATTCAGCTGCTTCTGATAGCTGCTATTCATGTCCTAAACTTTGAACTTGCTTAATTCCAGAACATCAATTTCTTAAGAAGCCCCAAAACTACAGGTAGTCCTCAACTTAAAACTATTCATTTGGGGAATGTTCAAAGTTACATGGATATTGAAAAAAGTGACTTACCACCAGTCCTGCCACTTATGACTGTAATAGCATTCCCACGGTCATGTGATCAAAATTCAGGCATTTAGCAACCCGCAGTATTTATGATGGCTGCAGCATTGAAGGGGTCACATGACTGTTGTTTGTGACCTTTCCAGCCAACGTCTGACAAGCAAAGTCAATTCAAGAAGCTGGATTCGCTTAACAGTTATGTGATTCACTTAGCAACTGCAGTGATTTGCTTAACAGCTATGGCAAAAAAGATTGTAAAATTAGGTGCGACTCAGTGACTATCTTGCTTAACAATGAAAATTGTGGTCATAAGTCAGGGGCAACCTGTATAATTATTTCTGAGCAGGTGGGTCTGTGGCAGGCTTTCAGAAGGAGCATACATTTTCAATGACAGACATTCTTTATCTTGGATCCCACAGCTCTGCTTTTTTTCATGAAACAGGTTATACAGCCTGGCGGGAGAGAAGGATATCCGCATATTGTAAAACATAACAGTATTTTTTTAAAAAAGTAAACTGCTGAGCAGATCTTGGAAGAGTTTTCTGTTTAAATTTATCAGCCTTAGTGTTGATAGAAAAGTCGAGACAATTAAATACATACTGACTGTAATTGGGAGGGGGGAGGGTGTGCACCCCAACATTTTTCAAACTTGCTTGCAGCATCTTTTCCCAATATAGATAGTCCTCAACTTACAGCCATTTTTTTAATGACTGCCCAGTTTATGTGAAGACTGAAAAAAGTGACTTACAACCAATTTTTGGACTTATAATCATTACAGCACAACAACAACAACAACAACAATAATAATGTTGAAAGGAACCTTGGAAGTCTTCTAGTCCACCTCTATAGGAAACCCTATACCATTTCAGACAAATGACTGTCCAGTCTCTTCTTAAAAATTTCCAGTGTTGGAGCATTCACCGCTTCTGGAGGCAGGTTGTTCCACTGATTAATTGTTCTCACTGTCAGGAAATTTCTCCTTAGTTCTAGGTTGCTTCTCTCCTTGATTAGTTTCCATCCATTGTTTCCTATCCTTCCTTCAGGTGTTTTGGCACCTTTTTCTTTGTGGCAGCCCCTGAGATATTGGAACACTGCTATCATGTCACCCCTAATCCTTCTTTTAATTAAACTAGACGTACCCAATTCCAGCAACCGTTCCTTATATATTTTAGCCTCCAGTTCCCTAATCATCTTTGTTGCTCTTCTCTGTACTCTTTCTAGAGTCTCAACATCATTTTTACATCATGGTGACCAAAATTGGATGCAGTATTCCAAGTGTGGCCTTACCAAGGCATTGTAAAGTGGTATTATCAGTTCACATGATCTTGATTCTGTCCCTTTACTGGCTCATATTTAAGTGATTGTCCACTAGTACTCAGAGATCCCTCTCACAGTTGCTTCTGTTGAATGAGGTACCACCTGTACTGTACTTGTGCATTTGGTTTTTCTTGCTTAAATGTAGAACCTTACTTTTTTCACCATTGAATTTCATTTTGTTAGATAGTGCCCAGTGCTCAATTCTGTCCAGATCCTCCTGTATCTTAAGCCTGTCTTCTGAAGTGTTGGCTATTCCTGCCAGCTTGGTGTCTTCTGCAAATTTGATGACTTCCCCATCTATCCCCTCGTCCAAATCATTGATGAAGAAGTTGAAGAGCACTGGGACTAGAACAGAGCCCTGGGGCACGCCACTACACCCTTCCCTTCATGTAGATGCGGTTCCATTGAGGACAATTCCTAGGGCCATTTCAAAATCTGGGTGCTTGGCAACTGGCATGTATTTATAGTGGTTGCCACATCCTGGGGTCATGTGATCACCATTTGCGACCTTCCCAATTGACTTCCAATAAGCAAAGTCAATGGGGGAAGCTGGAGTCACTTGACAGCATTAAATTCACTTAACAACAGTAGTGATTTGCTTAACATCTCTGACAAAAAAGATTGCAAAATTGGCCATGACTCGCTTCTCAGTGCCATGCAGCAGTTGTGGCTGTAAGTCGAGGACCACTTGTAGGATGGGCTACCAATATGTTAGTAGCAAAGTCTGGCTTGGAAAGCTAGTTTGTAATAAATTGATTTACAGTGCTTGCTGTTTGAAAAAGTGGGATATAAAAGAGTTGCATTTCTTTGTTTTCCCAATACCATGGAAAATAGGGATAGCAATTTATAATCATCATCATTCATTTAGAGCAGGGATGTGAAACTGGCAGCCTGCGGGCCAGATGCATCACACCTAGGCCACGCCCACCCAGGCTCCGGGAAGGCAAAAAAGTTGCGATATGTCACGATACATCACATGTCGCTATCCAGTTTGACACCCGTGATTTAGAGCGAATTATACAATTATTATTAGATCTTCTGTGAGTTGAACTTCAATTGCGCAGGCCTTAAGCAGCTGACTAAAGCACAATTATCTACAAGGAATTTGAGTGTGCTGGTACAGAGGAAGTAGACAGGGTCCTTGAGGTGGCTAATGAGCACTCTGTGTATTTTCGGTTCCTGCCCCTTCTGGTGATTAAGGTCACCAGGGAGATGTCATGTTTGGATCAATACACTGGTGAATGCATCCTGCAGAGAGGGAATGGTCCTGCCAGCAATTAAAGAGACAGTGGCCCATCCCTAATTCATCCCCTTCTCAAGAAGATACTATGGGTGACAGCAGTATTGGAGAACTTTTGTCCTGTCCCCAATGCTTCCTCTTTAGTGAAGATGATATTGGACTGTAGCTCCAGAAGATCCTGAGGAAAGCAGCTCCTTTTCAGTCATTCTTAGGTTTAGCACTGTAGTGGCACTGATCACACTTGTAAGAGATCACTGGTAGAATCGGGAGGGGAGTGGTACACCACCATAGTGTCCTTCTGGACTGGCTTACAACACTATGATGGGGGCCATGGTGTTATGATCCTTCTTCTTCTAAGGTCAGTTCCAGTTGATGACGATGGGTTGAGGAGAAAGGTCTAACCATAGATTTATGCTTGAAGAGGTGCCTGAGGCTCCTCATTTTCTATATCAGCGGTTCTCAACCTTTTCTGGGGCTCGACCCTGGCCCACATTGCGCAAAAAAAATGGCGGGCCCGCACCGCGCATGTGCGGCGCGACGGGGCACATCACGCATGCGCGGCGCGACGGCCCGCATCGCGATAGGAAAAAAATGGCCGACCCCAAAAAAAAGGCGGGCCTGCATCGCGCATGCGCGACGTGACGGCCCGCATCGCGATAGGAAAAAAAAATGGCCGATCAAAAAAAATGGCGGACTGCGGTGCTTGGCGACCCCCGTGAAATGGTCGTTCGACCCCAAATGGGGTCGCGACCCACAGGTTGAGAACCGCTGTTCTATATGAAGATGCTGGTTGAGGTCATATGTTAGCAGAGATGAATTAACATCGGTATGCTTATAATAGTCAGTTCTACATATTTGCCCCTAGCTAAGTGATGCCATCAAGATCCTTTCTCAGTGTCTGGAGGCTATGGGTGTATGGATAAGGAAAAATAGGCTTTGGCTTACTTCCAGGAAAGCCAGGTGCTGAGGGTATGTGACCACTTTTGAACCTAGATGAAGAGATCTCCTTTCATTGTTTCTAGAGAGGAATGCGTTCTCCATACAGAATGAGCCCACAGTTCAAGCATCCACCTGGACTTATGTTTCTTGCTTAAAGAATTAATGACCAAATAGGCAGAATGACAACTTGTGTGCTAAGAGCACCTCTTCCTGGGTCACCTCTCTTCTCTCTGCCTACACAAGATGTGTGTGATTTATATATTTATTAAAATGACAACTTGTGTGCTAAGAGCACCTCTTCCTGGGTCACCTCTCTTCTCTCTGCCTACACAAGATGTGTGTGATTTATATATTTATTAAAATGACAACTTGTGTGCTAAGAGCATCTCTTCCTGGGTCACCTCTCTCTCTCCACAAGACTTATGTTATTTATTTATATATTTATTAAAGTTCTACGCTGAGAAGTTGGGGCTCGCCTTGCTTCTGGGCGGTAAAATGTTCCACAGGTTGGGGGCAGAAGCTGAGAAGGCCCCCTTCCTAGATCCTGCCAGTTGGAACTCCTTGACTGATGGGATATATAATATAATATTTTGTTCATGATGCTCAATTACACACGTATTTATTTCTCATCCTTCTCCAAAAATACACAATTGAACACAAAATTTCTCTTGTTAAGTGAGACATTTGTTAAACGAGTTTTGCCCCATTTTACAACTTTTCTTACCACAGTTCTTAAGTGAATCACTGCAGTTGATAAGTTAGTAATTGGGTGGTTAAATGAATATGGCTTCTCCATTGGCTTTGCTTGTGAGAAGATCCCAAAAAGTGATCACATGACCTTAGGACACAGCAATGGTCATAAATATGAGCATCTGCATTTTGATCACATGATCATGAGGATGCTGCAAAGGTCATAACTGTGAAAAACAGCCATATGTCACATTTTTCAGTGCCCTTGTAACTTTGAACCGTCACTAAACAAGGATTACCTGTATAAGATGTAGACTTAACTGATGAAGTGAAATAGGACCAGGGACATCCTTTTTCAACTGTCTGTTACTTGTTGGTTTAATTTGCAGGTTCTGTGCATGGCGAAATCTCAGAACTTTTGTATGCAAAATCCAGATTCTTCCTTTGAGCTAAATGGCTCTAATCATAAACATGCTTGAACTCCATAAGAATTAAGTAGAGATGTCTCAACCTGCATGGTTAACTTTCCTTATATCCAGAGATATTTTAAATGTGGGCTGGGCTTATCAAAAATTCCAACAGGCAGATATTAAATATTGAGTTGCAATTAATTCACATTAAGACAATACTTTACCAGCAGAAAGATCATGGTGTTCCAGAACTGAAGGAGTTGTATCCCAATATGTTCTTTGTATATTGATTGTCTTTGATAGCATTATTCAGAAGGTTTGTGCTGGAACAAACCAGCTTAAATGAAAAAAGGACCAAGAGGAGCTCCTCTAGCCCATCCAGGTAGGCCTCGACTTATGACCATAATTAAGCCCCAAATTTCTGTTATTAAGTGAGATAGTTCTTAAGTGAATTTTGCCCTACTGTTTTTGCCACAGTTGTTAAGTGAATCTGGCTTCACAATTGACTTTATTTGTCAGAAGGTCATAAGCGGTGATCACATGACACTGGGACACTGCAACCATCATAAATATGAGTCAGTTGCCAAATGCTTGGATTTTGATCATGTGACCATGGGGATCTTGTAATGGTCATAAGTGTGAAATTGTCAGTAACTTTCTCCTTAGTTCTAGGTTGCTTCTCTCCTTGATCAGTTTCCACCCGTTGCTTCTTGTCCTGCCTTCAGGCGCTTAGGAGAATAGCTTGACTCCCTCTTCTTTGGGGCAGCCCCTGAGATATTGGAACACTGCTATCATGTCCCCCCTCGTCCTTCTCTTCATTAAACTAGGCATACTCAATTCCAGCAGCCGTTCCTTATATGCTTTGGCCTCCAGTCCCCTAATCATCTAATGCGCCTATCCCTCCTTTTAGTTTCCTTTTGTTTTTATATATATATTTGTTTTATATATTTTAGCTTTTTATAATAATATTGTTAGACTCTGATGTATTTTCTATGCTTTTTGATTGATTGTACCCCACTACCTTTATGCTGGTCTTTGACAATAATAAAGACCTGGTAAGGCAGATCTGAAAGCGAACCAGCAACCAATTGGATCACATCAAATCTCCATTCGGGAGAGCATCCAGTTCGTAATGGCGGTCCATCCGTGTATTAGAGGAATTTCTAAGAGTGGTTAGAATTCCAGAGATCACTTTCTGCCCCATAGAATGTGCATAATTCTGTCGAATCGAGTGAGAGGACAGTTGATGGAAAGACAGATCGATTTATTTCTTTTTCCTACTTTATTTCTGGCTGAAGATGGTGGTTAATGGGGGCTGGCACAGAAATTCAACAGACTGAAAATAGAAAAATAAAGATTTATCCAAACTGATTCCTTATCTCACTGTACTTCTAGTCTCCAGTGTGTTTACTAGCCTGTTTTTTCACACAGAGAAGGGAAGCTGGAATGTTCTCCCTTGTCTTAACAAAGAAAAATCCCCAGCTTAAACACAGCTCAGCTACATGGGAACTGCAGTTCTGCATTGCATAGCATAGATAGTCTTCAATTTACAACCACAACTGAGCCTAAAATTTCTGTTGGTAAGCAAGGCCTTTGTTAAATGAGTTTTGCTCCATTTTATGATCGTTCTTGTCACTGTTGTTACGTGCCTCTGTACAAATCGATGGTGAGACCACACTTGGAGTACTGTGTACAGTTCTGGTCACCGCACCTCAAGAAGGATATAATGGAACTGGAAAAGGTGCAAAAAAGGGCAACAAGAATGATCAAGGAAATGGAGCGCCTCCCTTATGAAACCAGATTGCAACGCCTTGGTCTCTTCAGCCTTGAAAGACGGCGTTTAAGGGGTGACTTGATCGAAGTGTATAAAATCATGCATGGGATAGAAAAGGTGGATAGAGAAAAATTCTTTTCTCTATCACACAATACCAGGACAAGGGGGCACTCCCTAAAGCTCATAGCTAAGAAAGTGAGGACAAATAAAGGGAAATATTTCTTCACCCAGAGGGTCGTTGATTTATGGAATTCACTTCTAGAAGGGGTCGTGACAGCTGTCAGCCTTGACAGCTTCAAGGCAGGGTTAGATAGATTCATGGATGCCAAGTGTATCGGTGGTTATTAAAACGGATGTCCATGTGCCGCCTCTATGTTGGTTGAGGCAGGCAGGATTCCCTTGAGTACCATTTGTTGGGGGTCAAGGGAAAGGGAGGGTTTTGCCTTCTCTTTCTGCTCAAGATCCCCATGTACAATTGGTGGGCCACTGTGTGACACAGAATGCTGGACTCGATGGGCTTTGGCCTGATTCAGCATGGCTCTTCTTATGTTCTTATGAATCCCTGCAGTTGTTAAGTTAGTAACACGGTTAAGTGAATCTGGCTTCCCCATTGTCAGAAGGTCACAAAAGGAGAATCATATGACTCTGGGACACTGCAACCGTCGTAAGTACATGCCAGTTGAATTTTGATCACGTGACCGAGGAGATACTCCAGTGGTTGCAAGTGTGAAAAATGGGTCATCATAAGTCACTTTTTCCAATGCTGTTGTAACTTTGAATGGTCACTAAATGTACTGTTGTAAGTCGAGGAATATTTATAAAGAGAATAAAATTTTATCTGTATATTTAAATGCTTCTTTCATGGTCCAATATTAAAAAAATGTTAGGATGCTGGAAAATCCATGATGAGAAATTATATGAATCTCCCTCCCCCCCCCACACACCTGTTTTCTAGTTGTGTTTAATGTCCTCCTGAGCATGTGATAACTGCACCTTTCTACAGTACTGAAGTTTCAAAACAGAAGGAGAACATTCCCTTTTTCACAGTAATTTCTTTATTTGCCCTTCGACTTATTTCCAACTGCAGTCCTTGGCCAGGGAATTTGGCCAGCAGAGTGTCCAGTAAACAATTAGCGTGAAGAGAGAGTGTTTCTGTAGTGTTGTGTATTCACGTTCCCCACGTGTGTCATGATTTAGCACCAGTCCCCAACCATTCTCCCATTTAAAGAGCCCTATTTTCACTGTGCAAAATTTACTCCTGTCCAGCACTCATCTTGGGATAAACAGAAAGCAAACTAGAACAAGGAATGCGATCTGTGGCAAGAAAAAACTAATATAGGACAGAAAAAAAAGGCCCTGCCCTAATTAACCGTTTTTGCATTTGTTTACCAACCTTGCATTTCTTTTATTTTAAATGACATTTTATTAAAATAAAAGACTTCTCAAAGTATAAAGCAAAACTAATAATGCGCAGATCAAAAAGGAGAACCCCACAAAACAAGGAAATCCAGCTCTTTTTAGAGAGAGAACCAAAGTATGCTGATTAAGAAAAGTTTTGCAATCTTTGCAACTCTGCATGCTGAGGTTTCTGAACCACCCCAGGGGAGAATGTTGTTGAACTAGAGAGCAAACACTACAGAGACTTTCTTTGCCATTATGCGTGACCCAAAAATGAAGACCTATTCATAATAGTTAGAGCTGTTTTTCATTCCAATTTTCATTCAATGGGGCTATTTGAAGCTCATGCACCTCACGGTCTTTTTTGGATAGAGTCTCTTGTAATACAGCTATGTACAGGTAATCCTCAAGTTACAACTGGGTGCTTAGCAAACATTTAAAGTTACAGACAAACTGAAAAAAGCGGACTTTACAACTTAGTGCCAAAGTGCCAATGGTCATGCCTCCTCTATGGTCATGTGACCAAACTTCAGTTGCTCAGCAACACAGCTGTCTTGAGGGCCATTTGCAGTGCCCTGAAGTCACATGACCACATATTATGATGGTTTTGTGAAAACTGGCACTTACTTCCTATTTTCGGCAAAATTGCGCCTTTAGTGAGCCATTGGTTTGTTTAATGACCACAGGGTTCGCTTAATGAATGCTGCAAAAAAGGCCATAAAATTAGGTCAGTCATGGGATTGACTCATTTTACAATCATTATGACATATGAGCATAATGTACAAACTCCATTATAGTTATATGTTGAGGACTATTTGTAATGCCTCACGTGTGCCTGTATTAATTTGAGCTCATCAATCTCAATCCCACTGGCCATCCATGTGATGGATGCATTGCAAGATCCCCATGGTCACATGATCAAAATCCAAGCATTTGGCAACTGACTCACATTTATGATGGTTGCAGTGTCCCAATGTCATGTGATCACTGCTTATGACCTTCTGACAAATAAAGTCAATTGTGAAGCCAGATTCACAATTTCAAAGATCCAGATCTGATTATCCATCAGGATTTGCAAGCCGCCATTGTGTTCAGCTGACCTCGGCCTATTCCTTACTACTTTGGTTCAGTTGTGCTGGACAGATTCAGTGATGGGTTTAGATTCAAAAAGGTATTATCTTTTGTGGAAACAGACTTTTTAAAAAAGAGCATCTGTGACATTTTTAAGCCGCTTTCTGTATTATTTTTTATTTATTCTATTTATATAGCCACTCATCTCACTTTTCTGTGACTTTAGGTGGCTTACAATAAAAGAAATTAAAAATGCAACATAACATATTTTTTTAAAAAAGCACAATAAATAAAAACACATAAAATACACTATGTGTGCGTGTGTGTAGGTATCTATATGTATATATAAAATAAATAAAAACACATAGCAGCTGAGCATAATCTAACCTGTCATTCACACAACCAAAGATGGGTTCTAACTTTCTTGGGTATAATAGCCATGAGTTATAAGAAAAATAATTTGTTGGATGTATTTTGTTTATTTATTAAGAAAATATATATGGCAACCTAATTCACTCAGGGTGATTTTGGTGACTTAGAGCAGGGGCCTCCATCTTGGCCTCAGCATGGCTGGCTGAGGAATTCTGGGTGTTGAGGTCCACAAATCTGAAAGTGGCCAAGGTTGAAGACCCTTGGCTTAGAGCAATAAAACCGCAATAAATCCCCATCTCCCCTCCCCTCCCCCAGTGACAGCAATGGGCTCAAAAATCTCCCTTGGTCTCAAGCCAATTGACAGAAACATGTCTTTCAGGCTTTTAAAATGCATACCCCATCTTCCTTTTAGAAACTTAGGGCTGAACTTTTCCCAAAATACCAACCCTGTGAGGTAGGTAAAATTGAGAGAGAATGAGATAGAGCTGGTCTTATGGGATCTAGTCCAAGGCTGTACCACGGTCATTTTGGCAGGCATGTTGGCAGGAAGTAAGTCCAAAATGTCTAAATAGTGTTATGGCAATACAATTGATGGCTCTGTGTCATGCATAATAATAGGGGGACTTTGATTCTATCCTTGTGGCTGGCATCTGGACTTTATTAACATACTTTTTTGTGTGAATAATTAAGATTGTTTAAAAAGATAAAATCTCACACAAGCTAATACAAACTGTGGGAAAAAAGAAGAGGAAAGAAAGAAAAAGCTAAAAGTGCAAGAAAGGGGGGGAAATAGAAGAAAAAGAAAGAAAAAATGATACAAAGATGCACTTTCTGATGATCTTTACAGCAGTTATAAATACCTGGATGGCTTCAATAAAACTCTCTTCTTCCTATATAATCTATTCTGTCTTGTCATCAAATCCATAAATCATTAATTTATTTTTCTTCTTCATGCAAAAAGTCCATCAAGAATTTCTAGTCAATAATAAATGTAAATACTTTTTTAACTGATCCTACGATGTAGATACTTTCGCATTTTGGAGAGCGACATCCTAAGCACTAAATTCCCATAATTTATTTATTTTATTATTATTATTATTATCCTCCTGTATTATTTTTACCAATAGAGTGGCAAATATACTCCTGCCTCCTCCTATTTTTCTCACAGCAACTGGTGGGTTGAGCTAAGAGAGAATAACTGACTCAAAGTCACCCAGCTGGCTTTTGTGCCTAAGGCCGGACTAGAACTCACAGCCTCCTGGTAATTGGCCTAAAGTCACCCAGCCAGCATTCATGCCTAAAGTGGGATTAGAACCCACTATCTCCTGGTTTCTAGGTCAGCACCTTAATCATTACCCTAAACTCCAAATAATTGCCTGTATAGATCCAGCAAAATGGCCTTGAAGGAAAAATTCAGAAATTATCAATAAAAAGCTTTCCTTAAATCCCTGGAAGAGGAATAGTTTAAGAAAGGATTTAGATTGACATCTCCATGACTCAATGGGAAAGTATTTCTCAACTCTGGCAACATTCAGATCTGTGGACTTCAACTCCCAGAATTCCCTAGTCTGTCATGCTGGCTGTGGAATTTTGGGAGTTGAAATCCACATGTCTTAAGCTTACCCCATTGGAGAGACAGTGAACTGAGGTGTAAGAAGGAGTAGAGAAAAAGCTTAATCAGACTTAATAAAAGTATCTTAATGCAACCTTAATAAAACTCAGTTTTAGCCTTCTTGTTCTTTCATAATCTGGTCCCCCTCAAAAGACTGACATTACCAACAATTGGCCTCCTGCTATGGGGTGCTATGTGTATCTCTGATGAAGTTACCCCTCTAATTGCTCATCTGATCCTATTCAGAGATCAGCCTAGCTGAGCCCAAACTTCTGCCTTTCATAAACAATATATTCTTTGACCTTTAAATTGTCTCCTTCCCATTCTTTTAAAACCAACGTTGACCTGTACCATCTTTAGAGTAGGTTTTTCCAATCAGAAATTTCCCTTTCTGATTGGAAAAACCTACTCTAAAGATGGTACAGGTCAAAGTTGGTTTAAAAAGAATGGGAAGGAGACAATTTAAAGGTCAAAGAATATATTGTTTATGAAAGGCAGAAGTTTGGGCTCAGCTAGGCTGATCTCTGAATAGGATCAGATGAGCAATTAGAGGGGTAACTTCATCAGAGATGCTGGTGCCAAAAATCTTGAATGGATAAATTTTAGTTCTTCTTTTCAATCCCTCACAAAAAATTTTAATTGTTATTTTTATTAAGAATTTGGACTGTAGTAGTAAAATCTAATATAAACTAAACTTAAATAAAGAAAAGGGAATAGAAAGGAGTATAACATTCAAGGACAAAGAGAAAAGAAAAAGAGAAAATAAATATACAAAGAAGTGACTTCCCATCATTAAAAATATAAACAAATTTAGCAGCTATTCACCTCCTCTAAGGTTACAAACATTTATCCCTTCACCCCATATCCCATTTCGTATCTATAAACAAATCCATAAAACATCTTTTAACTCCTGATGTCAGTAGAAAGTCCATAAAAAGTTGCCAGAAGAAACAATATATCTTTTTAACTCCTCACAAAAATTGTGCTGCTGTTTTATAATCTGCCATTTTTGCAAAATGATTGAAGATGGAGGCTGTTAGTGGCTATAAAAATGGGCTGTAAATATATATTTGTCTAGGTGTCAGATACTTGTTCTTTAATTGATCTGTGTTACATTTTAAAATTAATGTTGAAAAGGACAAGGTCATCTGTGGGGTGTGTGTGTGTGACAAAAAAGATGTGATCAAAGCTTCCATCTAGACTTTCTAAGATTGAAAATCAGCTAGGTCAGTAATAGTCTTAATAAACCTAAAATGTATTCTAAAGGTCTTGGCAGTTTAATCAATTCCAAGAAAATGCATTGGAAAGAGTTAACATTTGGATGATACACAAAATCCATGTTTACCAGTTCTAAAATACTATACTGTACTATGGGAAATTTCCATCAGGAATGGGATTTTAAAAACAAAATAATAACAAAAAATAATAATCCTTTGAGCATGGAGAACTCCAGAGGAAGAAACAGGGAGCAAGTTGAGGACATTAATTCTGATTAGCGCAAAGCAAGTTCCACAACTGTCAAAGGCTGAAGACCTTTGTTCACAGCTGTTTCCTCTCTCTATTTTTTTTTTTTAAAAAAACTGCCCCTTTTTAGCAAAGTTTTCTCAGGCTCCAGAGTGAAAGAATCACAGTTGCACACAAGCCACATTTCATTTAATCTCTGTGTTTGAAAATAAAAATAAAGTCCTCCAAAGGACTGTTTTTATCTTGAATAAACGAAGTATAGCCTACCGGTGAGTTGATTCCCGGAAGGAAGTTAATTTCAGAATTACTTCTCAATAAGGTGACTTTGGCCAAATTCAGAAAACTAAACAGGATCAGTTTGGATTAAGTGTTGGGAGATGACCAAGACATGTTGGTAAGAAGTCAAAAACACTTGGATGAAGTTTGTGGGAAATCACTTACCTTTTGTTGCCAAAAATTACTAGGCTGGGGAACTTTGAAGTTCATATATCTTAAAGTTGCTGAGACTGAAAGACACTACAGGTAGTTCCTGACTTATGACCACAATTGAGCCCAAAAATTATGTTGCTAAGTGAGACAGTTAAAAGGGATTTGTCCCACTTTACTACCTTTCTTGCCATAGTTGTTAAGTGAATCACTTCAGTTGTTAGTAATATGGTTGTTTAGTGAGTCTGGTTTCCCCATTGACTTTGCTTGTCAGAAGGTCACAAAAAGTGGTCGTATGACCCCAGGGCATTGCATCCATCATAAATACACCCCAAAATACAGTTCACCATGGAAACAGAAGCGAATAACCAACTTCCCTTCCTGGATGTCTTAGTCTACAAGAAATCCAATGGGTCCCTAGGACACACCATCTACCAGAAGAAAACACACACAAACTGCCATCTGAACGCACTCTCACACCATCACCCAGCACAGATCAACTCTGCAGCCAAGACCCTCATCTCCAGAACCAAACGCCTAGCTGACGAACAACACCTAAAAACCAAATTATACACTCTCACTAATGTACTAACATCCAACGGATTCCAAAGAAATAAGATTTCCAACTTAACCCAAAAAGAAACTCCCACTAAAATCCAAGACAGAGAACAAGAAAACGGCAAAGTCCTCCTCCCATACATAAAAGGCACCACAGACAGGATCAGCAAGATCCTCCACAAACATAACATTAAGACAGCATTCTGCACAAATAAAAAAATATCCACCATCCTAAGAAACCCTAAAGACAAAATTGAGTTAGAAAATCAAGGAGTATATGAAATCCCATGTACTGCTTGCCCCACCACATACATCGGATAAACCAACAGAAGAATAAGTGCACGCATTGAAGAACACAAAAACTCAGTCAAAAAAGAGGAACCAACTTCTTCCCTGGTCCAACACCTTAAAGCCACAGGACATGAAATTAACTTGTGTTCTGATTGGTTAGGGGCTTGGCTGTGCTCTGATTGGATGGGGGGTTGGCTGTGCTCTGATTGGCTGGGGGAGTGTTCTGTTTGGGTGGGGGCTTTGTTGTGCTCAGGTTAGTCTGAGTTGCAGGGAGATTTGAGATGGTGAGCTGCATTACTGTTGTTTGGCTTTGCGTTCGTGGTCGTACCTCATCTTCATGGTGGGTGTCAGTTTGCATGGGATTTGATATATTTCGATTTTGTCTTTGGAGTTTCTTAGGATGGTGGATATTTTTCTGTTTGTGCAGAATGCTTTCTTGATGTTGTGTTTGTGGAGGATCTTGCTGATTCTGTCTGTGGTGAAATCCCATGCACCGCTTGCCCCACCATATACATCGGACAAACCAACAGAAGAATAAGTGCACGCATTAAAGAACACAAGAACTCAGTCAAAAAAGAGGAACCAACTTCTTCCCTGGTCCAACACCTTAAAGCCACAGGACATGAAATTAACTGTAAAAAGACCAGAACTATCGCCAAAACTGAACACTTTAATAACAGAATAATCAGAGAAGCCATCGAGATAGAAAAAATGCCCACACAGCATGAATAAATGAGATGATACCTCCCTCCTACCAGTCATTTGGAAATCCGCCCTTATTGACAAATGAGTCCCTAACACAAAGAATGACACCAGACCCACACTTACAAAAACCACACAGGATGTCACCACCACACATCCAGGCAAAAAGCAAACCCAAACCCACACCGATGATGAGGCACGACCACAAACCAGAAGCCAGACCACAGCTGCATCATTAGCCACTTTAAACCCCCCAATCCATACATGAAGCAAACTGACACCCACCATGAAGATGAGGCACGACCACGAATGCGAAGCCAAACAGCTATGCAGCTCACCATCTCTAATCCCCCTGCAACTCAGACTAACATGAGCACAACAAAGCCCCCACCCAAACAGAACCCTCCCCCATCCAATCAGAGCACAGCCAACCCCCCATCCAATCAGCATAGCCAAGCCCCTAACCAATCAGAACACACCTCCATCCAATCAGAACATAGCCAAGCTCCCAGCCAATCAGTTCAAACCCCCAGTGGCAGTTAAAAGGAAGAAACAGCTACGATCACACATTGCTCCTAGAAGCACGAAGCCGAAAGCACCAGCCTGAAGATAACGAATGGGACTTCGTCGAAACGTCGCCAAGACACTTCAAATTCTATGCGGGAGAAAACCCGAATAACCAAAGACCTACATACATACATACATATTTTATTTTTATTTTATTTTATTCGGATTTGTATGCCACTCCTCTCCGAGGACTCGGAGCGGCTCACAGCATATATATAAAAAACAATTTCGACTAAATCCGAACAAAAAACATTAAAAACAAAACCCCATACATACTCATCAGTCACACCACAATCAACAATCATCCCCAGGCCTGCCGGCAGAGGTAGGTTTTTAAATTCTTTCGGAAGGCCGGGAGAGTCGGGGAAACGCGGACTTCAGGAGGCAGTTGGTTCCAGAGGGTGGGCGCCACAACAGAGAAAGCCCTCTCCCTAAGGCCCGCCAGATGACATTGTTTCGCTGACGGGACCCGGAGGAGGCCGACCCTGTGCGCTCTCACCGGTCGTAGAGAAGTATGTATGTATACATACATACACCATCCTAAGAAACCCTAAAGACAAAATTGAGTTAGAAAATCAAGGAGTATATGAAATCCCATGTACTGCTTGCCCCACCACATACATCGGACAAACCAACAGAAGAATAAGTGCACGCATTGAAGAACACAAAAACTCAGTCAAAAAAGAGGAACCAACTTCTTCCCTGGTCCAACACCTTAAAGCCACAGGACATGAAATTGATTTCAAAAAGACCAGAACTATTGCCAAAACTGAACACTTTAATAACAGAATAATCAGAGAAGCCATCGAGATAGAAAAACGCCCTCACAGCATGAACAAACGAGATGATACCTCCCGCCTACCAGCCATTTGGAAACCCGCCCTTATTGACAAACGAGTCCATAACACCAGACCTACACTCACAAAAACCACACAGGATGTCACCACCACACATCCATGCAAAAAGCAAACCCAAACCCACACCGATGATGAGGCACGACCACAAACCAGAAGCCAGACCACAGCTGCATCTTTAGCCACCTTAAACCCCTCCAATCCATACATGAAGCAAACTGACACCCACCATGAAGATGAGGCACGACCACGAACGCGAAGCCAAACAGCTATGCAGTTCACCATCTCTAATCCCCCTGTAACTCAGACTCAGAGAAATTCCCTGAGAGAAATCATCCAGATGCCTTAAGCTCTATGGTCTCCCCAAGATACACAAAGAAGGAACCCCACTTAGACCCATAGTCAGCTCCATAGGCTCACCTCTACAAAACCTAGCCAAATTTCTCGCCAAACAACTACAGCCCTATGCAGAATCCATCACCTCACACGTAAAAAACTCATTCCAGTTCATAGAGATCATAAAGAAACAAAACTTACAGCCCAGCGACCTACTCGTTAGCTTCGATGTCATATCTCTCTTCACCCAAGTGCCAATCAAAGAGGCCTTAACAGCTATCCAAAACAAATATAACCCCCCCCAAACACATCCTAGATCTGACCAACCACTGTCTATCCAACACATACTTCATCTATAACGGACAAAAATACAAATAAATAGAAGGAGCACCCATGGGATCACCCCTCTCACCTGTCATTGCAAACCTCTACATGGAACACTTTGAAACCCAAGCCCTAGAAAAATCTGATCACAAACCCAAACTCTGGCTCAGATACGTAGATGACACCTTCGTAATCTGGCCACATGGGAAAGAAAAACTGGACAACTTCCTCACACACCTCAACAGCCTACACCCCAAAATACAGTTCACCATGGAAACAGAAGCTAATAACCAACTTCTCTTCCTGGATGTCTTAGTCTACAAGAAACCCAATGGCTCCCTAGGACACACCATCTACCAGAAGAAAACACATTGCTCCTAGAGGCACGAAGCCGAAAGCACCAGCCTGAAGATGACATACATACATACGTACATACATACATACATACATACATACACACACACACACACATACACACATATCTCATAAAGGTAAAAAAGGATATATGCAGTGTTATGTTCATTTTAGATGTCAAATGGGTCTCTCTCTCTCTGTCTCTCCCTCCCTCTCTCTCTCTTTCTGCCCTTGGTCTGCCAGTCCTCTTCCCCCTCTCTTTCTTTCTCTCTCTCTCTCTTTCTCTCCCCCCCTCTCTCTACCTCTCTCCAATCTTCTGCTCACTTGGCAAGCTGGCTTCAAGCTGTTCTCCAACAAGCTCAGGGGTAGGCATCGGCTCTTTTATGACTCATGGACTTCAACTCCCAGAATTCCTGAGTCAGCATAGCTGGGCTAGCTAGCTCTCTCTTACCCTTCCTGCTTCCTGCAGAGACACAGCAAAGGGAGGAGCCTCGGCCAAAAAGCTTTTCAGCTCATCGGAGAACACTGTGAGTGCACACTCTCTTTTTTACATACATACACAAACACACACACACACAGAGAGAGAGAGAGAGAGAGAGAGAGAGAGAGAGAGAGAGAGAGAGAGAGAGAGAGAGAGAGAGAGAGAGAGAGAGAGAGAGAGAGAGAGAGAGAGAGAGAGAGAGAGAAGCAGGGAAGCGCAAGTGCCCCTCTCTGTCTCTGTCTCTCTCTGCAAATGGCAGAGGAGGCTGGGAGCCACAGGGGAAGGCTGAAAGAGCCGCATGCGGCTCCGGAGCCGCAGGTTGCCGACCTGTGTTCTAAGCCATAAATTAGGGTACCCAACCCCCTGGTCCACAAAGCTGGAAAGGTTGGGGACCACTGCTATAAATCTTGGTTCAGGAAACAGCAGATAACCTCAGGGAATACTCTAACCTTCAAGCAACGAACTGCAGTTCATTGCTGTATTATGTGTGAATCCATTTTTTACATCAAGTATTTTTCACACCATCTTGCAAAGCTTTTTCCACTCTGCTACTGACCCTTTGCACTGAATCACACTTCCAATAATGCTCCAACCAGCATGAACAATGATGGAAAAGTCATGGGAATTGCAGTCCTGCTGATCTGGTGGGTTTCATGATAGAAAGACTCATCCTCCATTGCATTTATGACTTCGACTGGTCCATTTCTTAGAAGCAAAGAGCTGAGATTGAAACAAAGGGTGCCTGGAGGATTTTCAAGTACGTGATGGCTGTCTAGAAATTTAGCAGAATAAATTAACCCCCCCTCCCACAATCTTTTAAAGATTGGTGGGTTGTAAAGCTTGGAAAGAGTTTCAGCCTCAGAAAACTCTCAGAACCATGTTGACATTAAAAATATAGGAAATGTCAGTGTTGATAAATGATGTTGGAGCTCACTGTCCATTAGATACTATTAATGTTCCTCTATTAATGTTCCTCTTCCGGCAGTCAATGTCTATTGCTTTACTGGAAAAAGCTTTCCTTTTCCCAGGGGTTTTTAAGAATTGCCCTTCTGAAGGACATCAGATTGCTGCACAGGATGACCTCTCCATTAGTCTTGCTAATTTACATTGGTCCGATAAATCAGTGATCATCTTCTTGAATCTCTGGTCTTTTTGGAGAGGATATAGCAAAGCCAAAAGACATATCTGGCTTCTTCATTTGCATTCCATTATTTTAAAAAAAGATAATAATCAATTCCTGGTTTGTGTAAAGACACAGCCATGTAGCTTTCATGACAATAGTAATAATAATAATAATAAATAATAAAGTTGGAAGGGACCTTGAAGGTCATCGAGTCCAACCACCTGCTCAGGCAGGAACCTTACATCATTTCAGACAAATGGCTGTCCAGTCTCTTCTTAAAAACTTCCAGTGTTGGAGCATTCACCGTTTCTGGAGGCAGGTTGTTCCACTGGTTAATTATTCTAACTGTCAGGAAGTTTCTCCTTAGTTCTAGGTTGCTTCTCTCCTTGATTAGTTTCCATCTGTTCCTTCTTGTCCTGCCTTCGGGCACCTTGTAGAATAGCTTGACTCCCTCTTCTTTGGGGCAACCCCTGAGATATTGGAAGACGGCTATCATGTCCCTCCTCATCCTTCTCTTCATTAAACTAGACATATCCAATTCCAGCAGCCGTTCCTTATATGCTTTAGCCTCCAGTCCCCTAATCATCTTTGCTGCTCTTCTCTGTACTCTTTCTAGAGTCTCAGCATCTTTTTTACCTCGTGGTGACCAAAACTGGATGCAGTATTCCAAGTGTGGCCTTACTAAGGCATTGTAAAGTGGTATTAATACTTCATGTGATTTTGATTCTATCCCTCTGTTAATGCAGCCCAGTACTGTTTTGGCTTTTTTGGCAGCTGCAGCACACGGCTGGCTCATATTTAGGTGATTGTCCACTAGGACTCCGAGGTCCCTCTTACACTTACTATTATTGAGCAAGGTACCCTCTATACTATACCTGTACATTTGATTTTTCTTGCCTAAATGTAGAAACTTACTTTTTTCACCATTGAATTTCATTTTGTTAGATAGCGCCCAGTGTTCAAGTCTGTCCAGATCCTCCTGTATCCTAAGCCTGTCTTCTGGAGTGTTGGCTATTCCTGCCAGCTTGGTGTCGTCTGCAAATTTGATGAGTTCCCCATCTATCCCCTCGTCCCTTGTAAAGAGGAAGTTTAGAACTGTCTTCTTCCAGAATGATTTTCATCTTCCTGGTCCTGCCCAATGTTTTTCAACCTTGCAATTTTAAGATGTGTGGACTTCAAGTCCCAGAATTCCACAGCCAGAATGGTTAGCCTACAATACAGCTTTTCCCTGGAGCCAGAAATCCATGATTACGCCCATCTCTGCTTAGATTCCATGCCTTGACAAGGTTAGCCAGCTGTTGCCTATGGTATAAGAGATGGAGATCAATTAAGGTGGATGAAGCCACAGTCCAATCTTGGTTACTTTCTTACAAGGATTGCAGCCTGGACTTTGACACTGACCAACCTTGCCTTGTTATTTTGGCTGTCAACCAGAAAACATCGTGGTTTCTCCAAGATTTATTCTGATCAGCAAACTTTGCTTGGAATTACTTGGCTGTGCCTTATCTCTGGGGTTGACAAGCTATTCATCAAACTTTATCAGGTGGCAAGTGTCAGAAACTGGTAACACTAATTTAATGCAAAGTACAAAGATAATCAAACCCTGCAAGTTTATAACATTCTTGCCTTTAATCTTGCAAAAGGATGCTGTATAAGTATTCCTCGACCTACAACCACAATTGAGCCCAAAATTTATGTTGCTAAGTGAGACATTTGTTAAGTGAGTTTTGCCCTATTTTACGACCTTTCTTGTCACAGTTGTTAAGTGAATCATTACAATGGTTAAATTATTAATATAGTTGTTAAGTAAATCTGTCTTCCCCATTGACTTTGCTTGTCAGAAAGTCGCAAAAGAGGATCACTTGACCCAGGGACATTGCAACCGTCATAAATATGAACCAGTTGCCAAGAATCCGGATTTTGGTTACATGACCATGGGAATGCTACAACGGTTGTAAGTGTTGAAAACGGCCATAAGTCACTTATTTCAGAGCTGTAACTTTTTTTTTAATTAAAAACTCCTTTATTAAAACATTCAGCATTGTACATAAAATCTTTGTATGCATCAAACATCATAGCATCTGGTATACAACCCTACGTATTATTCTTTGGAAACGTCTGGTTTGGTAAACATTTTTCACTCCTCACTTCGATCCTCTATTATACACCCGTTACATTTTTTATTCTCTATGATCCCTGATAATAGGTCTTGAGGCAGTAGTTAAACATTAAATATAAGATCATATTAATAATCAATCCTCAGAGAACACAGCATATAACACTAAGTATTAATCTTTGTAAACGCTTGGTTTGGTACATATTCTTTACTCCTCACTTCCAGTCTCAACTATATGTCTGTTGTATTTTATCTTTTCTTTTATGATCCCTAGCAAAAGATCCTGAGGTAGAGATTCAATAACCTGGGGTAAAGATTCAGTCTGCTTTTTCATTATTAAAGTAATCAACATTAAGCATAGGATCATGTTAAGAAGCAGTCATATTAAGAAGCAATCATCGTAGAACATAACATACAACAATAAGTAGACATTCTTCACTCTTCACTTCAAGCCTCTACTATACACCTGTTACATTTTTTTTAACCTGTGTGGTCCCTAACAATAAGTCCTGAGGTAGTACTTCAATAACCTGAGGTAGAAATTCAGTCTGTTGTAAGTTGAGGACTATTTGTATAGTTTCAACCAGTTATTTTATTTAATCCTATTTAAGGTTTCAGCAGGTCTCATTTAAATGTTATAACAGGTTTGTTTTCATGTGAGAAAGATGCTAATTGCATCCCAATGTTTTATTTCAACACATGGGGCTTTCTCATGTCATAAGGCAGGGACTGATGACATCATACATGAGTCAGCTGTTGCAAGGAAAAGAGCTAATGAATGGATTGCAGACGTTGTTGCTAGGCGAAATTGACGATCTTTTTAGACCATGATGTGAAAAAAAGCACTTTCAGAAACTGTACTGGAGAGATCTCCTCTAATACAGATAATCCCCACTTAACAACCATTTGTTTAGCAACTGTTTGAAATTATGACAGTACTGAAAAAGTGACTTATGACCAGTCCTCACATTTACGTGATCATGATTTGGATGCTTGACAACTTTGCATGTTTATAATAATTGCAGCATCCTGTGTTGCAAGGTCGCCATTTGTAACCTTCCAGCCAGCTTCAGACAAACCAAATTTATGGGGAATCCAGCAGGGAAGGTCACAAATCATAGTCACGTGATGTCTTGTTTAACAACCATGGTGATTCACGTAGTTATCCTAGCAAAGAGATTATAAAATCCAACAATGATGATGGCTAACTTAATAACCCCCACCACCTAACAATGACATTTTCAGTCCCTGTTGTGGTCATAAGTTGAGGACTAACTTGTAGGAGAAAGAGTGGCAGAACCTGAGAGTGGCGTCAAAAGAGGAATCAGCCTAGAGGCTCTGTGTAGCTGCAAACATAGTCCAAGTCCAATCTCCTTGAATTCTGTTAACACTTACCCAATGCCAAAACAGTGCTGTCATTTGAGTAGATTCCTGTGCATAGGTATGAGCAATAAATCAGTTTAATTGGAATCTCACATGTGGTCCTGGTCTTTGGTGGCTGTCGACATTCTTGCCATTTACATTTCAAGTAGATGTATTTCATACCAGGATTGGTGTATATTTAACAGAATAAGAGAAGGAAGGGTTGGAAGGGACCTTGGAGGTCTTCTAGTCCAACCCCCTGCTCAGGCAGGAGACCCTGTACCATTTCAGACAAATGGTTTTCCAATCTCTTCTTTAAAACATCCAATGATGGAGTACCCACAGCTTCTGAGGGCAAGTCTTATTTACTAATAAGATATACATGGCCAGAATGCCAACTTAACCTTCAGTCTGGCATCTTTTCTGCTACTTCAACAAAAAAATGTCTTTTTTTAGCCTGGTAATATAAAGTTATTTAGTAGTGAAGGGTGTGTGTGTGAAAAAGTGATTGTAGCCATTATGTGTATTTGGGCGAATTTCTCTCTCAAGTCAAGTTATCTCCTAGAGCAGGGCTTTTCAACCAGTGGTAAGCGTACCACCTGTGGTACATTGGCACCTGGCAGGTGTTACGCGACCATCCTACAAAAGTGGTAGCAGGGGAGGGGAATGAGCTGAACCGGTGGCAGCACCATACAAGCCTGAGCAAGAGAATTCATTGAGATTTCCAAATTAAAAAAGGGAAAAAAGTAATGCAAACCAGACAGACATATTCCTTTCGGGGACTGAATCTGCAGGAGAAATTCCATGACTAGAACGGAGTAGCATTTCGCTGCCTGTGCATAGAGCAGATCATTCTGCAGGCAAGGGTACTAAGGAATGACGTCCAGAACCGTCTGGCTGCTGACTCTTCACATTAGCATCTTTTAAACGGGATGCAAATGCCCCATCGCATTTGGGAGGAAACTGCTGGGTGCAAACTTCCTTCTTAATTTAATTTTTTAAAACATGGCCTCCATGCCAGAATAATGTGGGGAATTAGGAAAGTCAGATGTGGAATAAAAACTGAAATGCAGAATGGAAAAACGGGCAGATATTTTGTCTTCCATCCTGGGGGCCACAAAATATTGTCTGTTAAAAACATGGAAGGACTCAGCACAATTTTGCAGTAGTTTAAGAGAGAATTAGTGGCTAATTTGTACTATTGAAATGTTGTTTGTTTAGTTTCGGCTTAATATGGGGTATGAGCCCAGACATTGTGAGTCATAGTTTGAGCTTAATGCAATGTAAGAACACAGTCCCTGTGGGTTATTCTGCAAACCTGAGCTTATTTATCAAATTTCATCATAAAATAATATAAAAACAGGACTAAAAGCAGAGTTAAAAATAAAATTAGAAAAAAGGTTAAAATTTATCAGTTGTGGTTTGTTATAACCCAGCAAAACAGTGGCTATATTCTCACAAGGTATATTTCAAGCGCTTTGCTTATCACTTACTGAAATTTAAACCAGCCTTTGCAGCTGGTAAACCATGGTTTATGACTTAACCATTAGGATGATCCAACCAATTGTAATTCATTCAATTCAATTCATTCAATAAATAGTGGTTCATCAGAGTATGGATTAGAATGTTGTGTGGATCAGATCATTGATTTCAGTGCTGGCTTCCTTATGGATATATAACTCTTAACAATCAAGGCTGGTATAGAATTTATGCATGTTCAGTGGTGCTACAAGCTTGTTGCAGTCTGTACTGTTGAAGGAAAAGTCTTCATCATGGTTCAGTCCAAGCCGGGAATGAACAACATGGTGACTGCTTTAGAAAGAAGGTTGCAGTTTATTGAAGAGGAGAGCCAGGCAGAAAGATGGCTCTGGCAGAAAAGAGAGAGAAGGGCTGAGCACATGTAGGGAGTGGGTTTTTATACCCTCTGGGGCTTTTGTTTGGCGTTGTTTCCTGTTCCTGTTTGAGGCTTTGTATTTCCTGTGTCTTGTATTCTGACCTGAGTCTGGGTGTGCCCTTTGGCATCTGTAGGTTAATCCTATTATGTCCTGTCTTAGAGTTTGGGTGGGGTATGTAGATTTTAGTGTCTTTGTCTTCTTAATCTTCTAGCTTCAACCTTCCTGAATGGTCTACATTTGCATTTCTGCAGAGCTGGTTTCTGCTTGGGGGAGGGAGACTTGGGGCTATTAAGAAAACTGGGCATGCTTTTCTGTCTCTTTAAGATCCTTTGAGGAAATATATTTTTCTGCCCTTTTTAATATTTCCTTCTCTGGGGGCTGACTTCCCAAGTACTATTGATTTAGGTGTGAAACATCTATACCAGCAGCCTCCAACTTTTTGGACACCAGGGACCGGTTCCGTGGAGAGAGGTTTTTCCCTGGACTGGACGGGGTGTGGTTTTGCGTGCTGCCTGCATCTTGTGGATATGGCTTTCCTTGTTTGTGCAGCCTGGTTGCTGGCATGCTGTGGCCCGGTGCCGGACCACAGACTTGGGGGGGGGGGTCGGGGACCCCTGGCCTGTACCATCACTAGTATAGATTTGACATCAAGTTTGCACATCACTTATTGACATCTGATTCTTTTGTGGGTTTAAAAAGCAGCAGAGGAGAGCATTAATTTGTCCTTTCTCAGTGGCTGTTATCTGGGAAAGAGCTGGTTTTCCCAACAAGAAAAATTTGTTACAGGTAGTCTTTGACTTAGTCTGCAATTGAGATCAGAATTTCTGTTGTTAAGTAAGATGGTGGTTAAGTGAGTCATACCCAGTTTTATGACCCTTTTTTGCCACAGATGTTAAGCAAATCACTGCAGTTATTAAGTGAATTATGAGGTCATTAAGTGAATCCGGCTTCCCCCAAATATTTTGCTTCCTGGGAAGGTAGCAAATGGTATTCACATGATCCTGAGATGCTACAACCACTGTATATTCATGCCAGTTGCCAAGTGCCCAAATTTTGATCATGTGACTGTGGAGATGTTGTGTTGGTTGTAAGTGCAAGGATCACTTTTTTTTCAGTGCCATTGTAACTTTGAAGGGTCATTAAGCAAATGATTGTAAATTGACTTGACGACTAAGCAAATGGTAAATTCTCTGTAATACCGGTAGATGTGTTGTCACAGTGAATAATAATGTGGTTATTGTGTCATAAAACAATACAAATAGTCCTCAATTTATAATTGATTACTTAGCAACCCTTGAGTTATGATGGACATCTCCAGAGCTACTTACAATGCAGTTTTGAAGTTCCATAGTCACCCACTCTCTTCAATCATGGTCACATTTTGGATGCCTGCTTTTGCAGATGTTTGCAATGTCCCACATCAGTGTTTTTCAATTTTGGCAACTTTAAGGTGGCTGGGGAGGTCTGGGAGTTGAAGTCCACCCATCTTAAAGTCGCTAAGGTTGGCAAACCCTGTTTCACATCATGTGACTGTGATTTTTGACAGTTTTTATTATTATTATCATTATTATTATTATTATATTAGATTTCTATGCCACCCTATTCCAAGAACTCAGGGCGGCTTACAACATGGATACTCACATGAAGAAATCTGGTATTAAAATACATTGTAAAACCCATTAATTAAAAGACCAATCATCCAAAGACAGACATACAAACATACATACACTGGCTGGGGCAAGATGTCAACTGCCCCAGGCCTGCCGGCAAAGATGGGTCTTCAATAATTTGCGAAAGGCGGAGAGGGTGGGGGCGACACGGATCTCCGGGGGGAGTTGTGACACGGATCTCCGGGGGGAGTTGATTCCAGAGGGCCGGGGCCGCAACAGAGAAGGCTCTTCCCCTAGGCCCCGCCAGGCGACACTGTCTGGACCTGTGGGCCCTAACCGGTCGCTGGGTTTCATGGGGCAGCAGACGGTCCCAGAAACAAGATGTTTACTTCCATTTTTTGGCAAAAGAAAATCCATTGGGTATAATGGGTTTGTTTAATGAGCAGTATATTCCCTTAATGACCAGCATATTCTTTTAATGGCCACCATAAAAAGGTCATTAAATAGGACATAGTCACATGGTGACCCATTTAATGACCGCCCTGATCTTTGATCATAATTCCAGGCTCAATTACAGTTGTAACTTGAGGATTACTTGCAATTTGGAAAGTCCATATTCCCCATTCCACAGAGCCCAAAATGGTTAATGTTAATGTTTGAGAACAAAATATACATGGTAAGCCATCTGCCCTCAGTTCTTTTTCCTGGTTGACCTGTGAATATTGATGATAAGCTGAAACTGTTTTCATAGTAGGGAGCCGAACCTCTCATTTTGAGGGTAGCAATTACATCGATTGGTCTGCCTGCAAAATAGAAAGATTGGATATGATTTCTTTTTGTAGTTATCAAAACCACGTGCCTTAAGTAAGGCACATTTAAAATGTAATTTCCAATTACGGAACCATAAGAACTGTGGAAGAAGAGACATCAGCTCAGTCAGGATAGAAAGGAACAGAAAAAATGCATGAGGAAGGAAGAAAGAAACTATGTAAGGAGAATTAGAAGAATTTTCCATTTTACACCTGTTTGCACTCTTAAAATAACTAAATAGCCTTGCTAGCTTGGAGTTATGGGATCTGAACTAATCCTGAGATTATTTGCTTAGCTCCTGTAAGGTTCAGTAATAATAATGATAATGATAACAACAACAACACTGCCCATATACATAGCCAAGATATTGCAATAGAATTTTGCTTGGACAAATGTGCCACACTTACTATCAAACAAGGAAAAATAGTGAAAACTGAAGGAATCAAGATGCCCCACGAAAATAACATTAAGAGTCTAGATGAGGAAGATTACTACAAATACTTGGGTATCCTTCAAGCTGACAACATCAAGCACACTGAAGTAAAAAAAAAGATTAGAGGTGAATACATCAAGAGAGTGAAGAAGATCTTAAAATCCAAACTCAGTGGAGGAAATACCATAAAGGCAATCAACACCTGGGCAATTCCAGTCATTAGATACACAGCTGGAATAGTGGACTGGGCTCAAGCAGAACTAAAAGCAATGGATAGGAAGACCAGAAAAATAATGACAATGAATAAATGTCCTTCATCCATGCAGTGACATTGACAGACTTTATCTACCAAGGCAAATAGGTGGGCGTGGAATGCTGCAAGTACATCAGATGGTTGAAGAAGAAAAAATGGCTTTGGAAGAATATCTGAAGGACAGTGATGAAGATGCACTGAAATCAGTATATCAGGAAGGCTTACTGACTACTGGAGAGACCAAAGTGGCCTACAAGAAAGACCAAATGAAGAACAGAATAGAGGCATGGGAAGACAAAGCACTACATGGCCAGTATATAAAAAAAAATAGCTGGGAAAGCAGATAATAAAAAGACCTGGCAATGGCTAAGAGCAGGAAAAAGACTGAGGGACTAATTTTGGCTGCACAAGACCAAGCCTTAAGGACAAATGCATATAAAGTCAAAATTGAGAAGACAGCAACAGACAGTAAGTGCCGCCTATGCAAAAAAGCTGAAGAAACAATGGACCACCTGGTAAGCTGCTGCAAGAAGATCGCACAGACTGACTACAAACAGCGGCATGACAAAGTAGGAACAATGGTGCATTGGAAGATCTGCAAGAACTATCATTTGCCTGTAAGCAAGAACTGGTGGGGTCATAAAATAGAGAAAGTCGTAGAAAATGATAAAATTAAACTGCTCTGGGACTTCAGAATTCAAATAGACAAGCACCTGCAACATAACACTCCGGACTTAACAATTGTCGATAAGAAAGACAAAAAAGTCTGGATAGTGGACGTGGCAGTGCCTGGAGACAGCAGAATAGACGAGAAAGAATTGGAGAAGATAACAAAGTACAAAAACCTACAAATAGAAATAGAAAGACTGTGGCAAAAGCAAGCAAGGGTAGTACCAATAGTAATAGGTGCCTTGGGTGCAATCCCAAAACAACTGGAGCACCACTTGAACACCATTGGCATTGACAAATTTACCATTAGTCAATTGCAAAAGGTGGCCTTACTAGGAACTGCTTCCATCTTGCGACGATATCTGTAATACCATCAAACATCCACATCTGCCTATCCCAGGTCCTTGGTAAGGACTCGATAGGTAGACAAAATGCCAAATCCAATCTGAACATCTGGCTGACTGTGCAATGATCCATAACAACAACAACAACAACAACAACAACAACAACAACAA
This sequence comes from Bothrops alternatus, assembly GCA_034064705.1. NCBI lineage: Eukaryota > Metazoa > Chordata > Lepidosauria > Squamata > Viperidae > Bothrops > Bothrops alternatus. The sequence goes on along the minus strand of JARGCV010000179.1, from coordinate 986,869 downwards.
CAACAACAACAACAATAATAATAATAATAATAATAATAATAATAATAATAATAATAATAAAGTTGGAATGAACCTTGGAGGTCATCGAGTCCAACCCCCTGCTCAGGCAGGTAACCCTATACCATTCCGGACAAATAGCTGTCCAGTCTCTTCTTAAAAACTTCCAGTGTTGGAGCATTCACCGCTTCTGGAGGCAGGTTGTTCCACTGGCTAATTGTTCTAACTATCAGGAAGTTTCTCCTTGGTTCTAGGTTGTTTCTCTCCTTGATTAGTTCTCCAGCACTTGGAGATGGAGAATCCACCAATGGGTTTAGACTGTATTCCTGCCCAATCAGATCAAGTCAGCCAAAGCTGCCACGCCCGTCCTGGACCATAGAGATCCCAGTTTTTGACTTGATCTTGCCCAGGACTAACATGCAGCGTGGCTCCTAGGCAGGTACAGTCTCCTATTGGTGGATTCTCTGTTTCAAGGGTAGTGTAGAGTAGTGGTTAGCAAAGACTTATTTCTCTCCTTTTAGGAAGGGGTTGGGAGTCTTGCTCCCAGCTCTTCTTAACTGAGAGAAGCTATCCAACCAGTTCCCTTGCAAGGAAGGGGCTCCTTCCTCCCATCCTCCCCCTCATTCGATATCTTGGGTCCCCAAACGGATTGGGACTAACGGCTGTTAGCCCAGCCAGCTGAGAGGCTCCCTTGGCAGAGCTGAGTCAAGGCAGAGTTCCCTATAACATCGCTGGAGCTCCGTGGGCCGGCAGGCCCAGACGAGGTACTTCGTTGATTGGCCAAGGGGGCGGGGGCGGGGGGGACTTCCTTTTTTCACCGTTTCATCGTGTTTCCCACCGTTTCTAACTGCGGCCCCCGGAAAATTGCCGGGAGGGGATTTTACGAGCGCTGGAGCTAGCGCCGATCAGCTGGCTAGCGGCCGATCACAGGGGCCAAGAAGAGCGTTTTCTGGCCTCCAGAGAGTTCCCTCCCGAGCCTGAAGGTGAAGCGGCGGAGGCTCTCAGCGGCCGCCATTTTGACCACGCGGCGCACTCAGCCTCATAGGGGAACGCAGGGGAGGGGGATCCTCCCCAAGCATTCCCCCCAGGGGGATCCAAATCAAAGGTGTTAAGCCGGCAAAAGCGGGCACTGCCTGAGCAGGCCCTTTAGCCGACGGCTGCTCCCCATCCGCGAAAGACGGCCACCATTGGGGCCTACACTCACTGAGGCCTCCTTATTGCCGGCCGCCATTTTTGTGGTTCCAAGCTGGGCCTTTTCAACTGAGGCCTACTACAGCAGGCCTCTCTAAACCTCCTCATAGCCAGACCAGTCCTGTCTGGTAGGCCCGTTGTACACACAACCTTGCCCTCCTTTTTAAGTCTCGTGTCTCCTATTGCCTGCTTGTCATCATTGGCACAATTGGCTCCATTTGGATTCCAGGCACCCCTAGTAGTGTGTCTGTCCTTATCTGAGTAAATATACGTGGATTCCAGGCGCCCCCTGTAGTGTGCCAGTCCTTATCCATAGTATATCAGGCCAGATTCCAGGCACCCCTAGTAGTGTGTCTGTCCTTATCTGTGCACAGCCACAATTGGATTCCAGGCATCCCCTGTAGTGCGTCTGTCCTTACCCAGTGTGTAATTTTAGATACCTGGGGCCCCCTGCCGTGTCCCAGCATTATTGGAGAATGGAGGAGGCCACCCTGGCCTCATCAGGAGCCCTGCCATCCTCATCCGGTCAACCTGGTCTGGAAGGCACCGACAAGACGGCAGCCAAATCTAAGGTCAGATCTGCCACCAAGACTCCCAAAAGAATAGACAAGCAGGACAAGAGGAGACACCTGGCCTTGGAAAAGGAGTTTGCCAAAGCACAGAAAAGAGCCAGGTTTGCATCACACCAACCCGAGAGCCTAGCTCTGGATCTTCCCCTGGGGCCATCAACCTCTCCTCAGGGGATTTGGTCAATGGGGGAACCCTCACACTCCCCTGCACAGTTTGGCATAGGCGAGCTCCATTCCGTGGCCCACGCCCTGGCTACACGGGCTCCTCAAGGGACCCCCGAGGCCACATTCACCCCTACTGTGGCCAGACTCCGTCCGAGCAAGCAAACTACCTTCCCGATGGAAGACCGCCTAGCCCTACTCATCGCTCAGGTGGTAGATCGAGCCCTGGATGCCAGGGCTCAGACCTCCAGACCAGTGGCCACCGCCCACAGGCACATCCAACAGCCTACGATAGTCCTTCCTCTCCTTCTGGGTCTCTAGCGTCTGAAGACTCCTATCTCGATCAGCCGGTCACGGAACAGGATATACCAATGTCCGAGGAGGAGGAGGATCCACCGGACGCCCCCTCCTTCGGCGGGCTATTCAACCCCTCCTTCTTCATCACCCTGCTATGCAAGACCACATCCACCGCTCACCTGGGACATGAACCTCCGGCGACAACACCCCCCGATCCACTGGATTCGGAGGCAGACCCTAACTTTGTAGAGCCGGTCGCGATGCAACATCGCATCCCTTGCCCCTCCCTGTTCCTGAATGCAATCAGGAAACAGTGGACATCACTGGCCTCTCTTCCCATTCCCGGTAGCATGGACAAGAAGTTGTACAGTGTTGCCAAGAAATTGGAAGAGACACTGGAAGTGCCTACCGTGGACGAGCCCCTAGGGCCCCTAGTGTCATCCACCACCATTTTCGGGGACTTCTCTGGCCCTCAAAGCCGAGGATCGCAAGTGCGAGTCCACTTACCGCAGAACGCACCAAGCATCCGCATGGGCGATTAGAGCGGCAACCTCCACTTCCTTCTTTAACAGGGCCTCCCTCTGTTGGCTCCGGCAGCTCCAAGCCCGGATCCCAGTGGAGGATATCTGGACACATCAAGACCTCAGTAAGTTGCTGGCGGCCATGGAGTACGCTGCAGATGCGACCCTCCAGGCCGCCACGTTTTCCTCCAGGGCTATGGCATCCAGTATCACTGGCCGACGTATGCTCTGACTGAAACATTGGCAAGCCGATGCAAAGTCCAAGTGGAAGCTAGCAGCGGCTCCATATCAGGGGGACAAGTTATTTGGGGACGGCCTGAACCCCTACATAACCAAAAACAAGGACAAACGTAAGGTCCTTAATCATCTGCTCAAAAAACAGGACAAGCGCATTGGATTCTATCCACGATGGCAGCCCTTTCGTGCAGGAGCTAGATATAGTTACCCCCAGACCTTCCAATCCTTTCCGGCCAGACAAGACAGATAAGAGAGACAGGCTGATAGGCAAGCTCCCAGACCCAGGCAACAGCCCCAAGGGAAGCGCTCCTTTCGAGGGAACAACAGGCCATTCCGGCGCACCAGATGACACCTCATCAGCACCTCCCATAGGGGGCAGGCTCTCCTTGTTTGCCCACCAGTGGGAGGACACCACCAGGGACGCATGGGTGCTCAGCACCATTCGTCATGGCCTCGCCTTAGAATTTGTCACCAACCCCCCAAATCGGTTCCTTTCCTGTCCAACTCCCCGGATCTAATTCAACTTTTCCTCCAGAAGCTCAAATCATATCCCTCCCTCTTCCTATTTTTCCCACAATAATTTTGTGATGTAGGTTGGGCTCAAAGGGCCTGCCACAAATCATCCAGCTTTTGTAGTTGAGGCTGGAATTGAATCGGAATCTCCCTAGTCCCAGTCCAATACTTTAACCTCATGCTGGCTGAGGAATACTGGGAGTTGAAGTCCACACATCTTAAAAGTTGTGAAATTCAAAAAACCCTAGGTTAAAAAACGAAGTTCACACACTCGGCCACATCATGGCAATTATTATCTTTGTGACTAACCAATCCATGTGGTTATTCATGTGGCTACTAAACTCTCCTAAGATCAAAGCAAAAACCTATAATGGGGCCATAGAATAGGAAGTGAGAGATCATCTAGTATAATCTCTCTCATTTCTTTAAGAAAGTCCTAGAACAGTGATGGCAAACCTTTTAGAGACTGAGTGCCCAAACTGCAATCCAAAACTCACTTATTTATCGCAAAGTGCCAAGGCCGCATCAGTATTGTGGTGCTGTCAGGGGGAGCGGTGTGTGTGTGGCCCACTGGGTGGGTGTGGCCGCTGGGTAGACATAGCTGCCGTGGTCATGGCAGATTGGGTGGGCATGAGGGGGTGGGCGGGCTGGGACCAGGGTGGTGGGGACCAGTCCCTCACCATCTTCCGGAGCAACCCCAGGGGGCCAATGCTGCTTGTTTGCTCATTTCCTGCCCTGTTGCCTCCAAACGCCACGTGCTCGCTACTCCGGCGAACTCTGCTGGGGCGACAGCATGCGTGCCCATAGAGAGGGCTCTGAGTGCCGTCTCTGGCACACATGCCATAGGTTCAGCATCACTGTCCTAGAAGATAGTCACTGTGAAAGAGGAAGGGTCTCTCTAGGCCCACCTCCTCTGGTTAGCTTGGTTTTCATCCCCCCACAGGAGGGATGAAAAATGAGCTGAAATGAGTGGGGGATGGGGACAGCCCCGAATTCAGCCATGTTGACAAGGATCCTGATTACTGCACCATGGATACTTTTGTCCATTTAAAATAACTGTGCTGATTTGGGGAAAAATACAGCAGCTGGGAGCAATGTGATAAGTACAGCGTAACCCATGCATGACCACACAACTCTGCTGTGTGTCTGGAAGATCAAGTCATCCATAACATGGGAACAGAATCAGAGTTGTAAAGTGTCACTGATTTCAAGGCAGGAGCTCCAATTTCAGCCTTTTGATCATCTGAAGTTCCTGTTACTTGATTGATGCCTTAATCTTCCATTGGGGCTTTTAGAGAGAGTATCTGGGGAAAGGACCATTCTGTTAAGCTCACAGGGATATGAACATGAGCCATTTTGGTCTGCTGGTTAGGATGGTGACCTAGAAACCAGGAGATGGTGAGTTCTAGACCTGCCTTAGGCATGAAAGTCAATTGGGTGACTTTGGGCCAATCACCAGAAGACGATGAGTTCTACTCTTGTCTTACGGCATGAAAGCTAACTGGGTAAGTTTGGGTCAATCACTAGGTGACAGTGAGTTCTAGTCCTACCTTAGCTGGTTGGGTGACTCTGCCCAACCCACTTCACAGGATTGTTATTGTGGTGAAAATAGGAGGAGGAAAGAGTATTGTGTATGTTCACCATTTTGAGTTATTTATAAAAACAATAAAAGCAGAATATAAATAAACACTTAAGTAACAATAAATAAATGGGCGCCCATTTGCTGCCAGGGACACAGAAAGAAAACCACGTTTATTCCCCAACCTCAATTGATAGCAAAGCCACAAGACCAATAAATTCTCCTTAAATGTAGCAGATGTGATTTTGCTGAATCGATCCAGTTTGCAACAATAGAGAGATCTTGCTTTGGTGTCATTGGAGAACAAAGTCTCCTTCCCACTATTTTTAAAAAAACAAAACAAAAACAGGCTTCTAACATAAACCTCTTAAAGCAGAGAGCTTTTCTTAAATTTATCTCCTTTTACACTCTGCTCTCTCTCCATCCTGATAACTTTGATGCAGAAAAGGATAATATGACCCCTTCTCCACCCTTAAGCCTCTTTCTTGTTTGGGTTTGAGCCTTTCACACACATCTGGAGAATGGCTATCCTTTCTCTCAGGGTGATTCCCATTCTCCTCTCTTTCTAAAGTTAAAAGAGGAGCCTGCAGGATGTTCCTGAGCACATCTAAGCAAACTCGGATTGCAGCTTCGTGCCCAGGGAACTCTCCTCGCTTCCCATTGGTATGCCCTGGCATCAGACAGATTGCTGTCCTCGGGGGATTCAGAGGACACCCAGACACCAGTTCCCATCTCTTGGGGGAGCAGCATCGTCACTTCCTGGACTTGAAAGCATTTTGATTGTTTTTTTCTCCCTCTAGTTTACCCATCCTCAACCCCCCCCCACCCCCCCATCTTGAGAAGATTATTATTTTTTTCTTAAGTGCATTTCTGTGGTTATTTCAACTCCAGGTACAGGATTGTTCTGAATCGTAAGTAATGCATGAGTCATCGGTATTATGTTTTCCTGCCATAGGAAAAGCAAGCAAACTGCCTGTGCTAGGGGAGACATCTATATTTTAGAATAAGGGGTTTTGAGAGAGAGAGAGAGAGATCGAGAAAGAGATCAAGACGTGGGAAAGGGATAATTCTTGTGTGTTTTGATGAAGTGGATGGCTTTTGTTTGGGTTACACGCCTAACTGGCACAGTGATGCTTTCCTTAATTACACAAAATGAAAGGTTGCATGCATTGTGGTCTTGCCCTAGTTGTTTGCCACCCATAACTCCCCCACCCCTTTTACAACTAGAGCAAAAGGTCTGATAAGGGAGCTATGGGGAGAAGCAAAGAGAGATGGAGCACGGAATACTGTCTGTGTGAGACTATTTGAATGTTCTTTTAACCATCTGTTCTCTGCAGTACCACTCGCCTTGCTCTGCTTGCTTAGCTTAACAGAAGCTGCTGGAGATTCCCAGCTAGTTGCTAGTTTTAGAAAAATCTACCTAACAATCTTCTTTTCGGGTCAATTGGGAGACTGAGAATTTGACTTTAAAACATTCACGCAGAATAAGCCAGAACTTCATGGCTTAGCAAAATTTGCAGGCTGGTCAAACTCAGCTATGGCTGCAGATTTGGGGCAGGCTAGAATTACATGGAGGACAAACCAGCATCCTATCCTAATGTTGGAGGGCTCTGGTGAAACCAGTGTTTGGGAGAAGACAGGCTTGCTCAGATTGGCTTCCTGTAGTTCCTGCAGCTAAAAGCACACTTCACCTTTGGGTCTTAGTTTTATTTTTTTTAGCAGAGGTGATTGATGTTTTATACTTTCACTCAAGTTGAAGAACTTGCTGTAGTAGTTTATTTTTTTTTAGCATCGCCTCAACTTTCAGTTTCTCTCCTAGTTGGCCATTCTGGGTGGGTATTTTATCGTAATTCAGCAACATCAGGAGGATTGTGGAACCTGTATTATTTTTTCCATTGCTTTGTGGACTTTTTTCATTGGAGATGAGTCCCTGGAATTCTTCTTTTGTTCCTGAATGAGAGGATGAGAATTGGAGGGATAAAAAGACAGGCAGGAGAAAAGTAGGAAACCCTGGTTCTCTGGGGTGGGGTCACTGGGTCAAACAGCTGTCGAAGGTTAAGCAAGTCAATTGAAATAAGCTGATCATGTTTCTCAACCTTGGCAACTTTAAGACAGGTGACTTCAAATCTCAGAATTCCCCAGCCAGCCATCTCAAAAGTCTTCTCCAACACAAATATCAAAGGCATTAATAGTCTTCCTGTCTTACTTCTTCAGAGTCCAGCTTTCATTTCCACAGAGTTTACAGGGAATACTGTGACTTGTATGATTCTTATTTTTGTAGAAGTAGACACATCATGCAATTTGATTATTTTTTTCCCCCAAGGTCTTCATGGCCTTCTACTGAGTACTGGTTAGTGCAGTGGTAGGCAACCTCGGCTCTTTTATGACTGCTGGACTTCAACTCCCAGAATTCCTGAGCCAGCAGCTTGGAAACCTCTCCCTTTCCCCTCAGCATGGCTGGCTCAGGAATTCTGGGAGTTGAAGTCCACGAGTCATAAAAGAGCCAAGGTGGCCTACCCCAGGTCTAGGCCTAGGCCGCTTTATGACTCGTGGACTTCAACTCCCAGAATTCCTGAGCCAGCATGGCTCAGCTTGGAAACCTCTCCCTTTCCCCTCAGCATGGCTGGCTCAGGAATTCTGGGAGTTGAAGTCCACCAGTCATAAAAGAGCCAAGGTTGCCTACCCCTGGGTTAGCGGCATATTTCTTGACTTTTTGTTCCTTTATTGTTGGTGGCTGATCCTATAAGGCAGAAGATACCCACTACTTCAGTGTCTTTACTTTCTCTTCTAAGGCTGATCGTTCTACCTGATGTCCTTAGTTTGGTCTTCTTTATATTTAATTTTAGTCTGATGTTTTTCACGGTGTACGTTGGTGTTTAGTACCAAGGCTTGCAGTTCTGGAAGAGCAGAGGCCCCCAATTTCTGAGAGACAGCAGTGAAATTAAGATAGGAATTCAGAGAAATACTGCTTGCAGGTAAATCTAAATCACTTGAAAAGCTTTAAAACTTACTTCGGTGGGTCAGGCAATCTTGTTCTGCTATTCTTTTTTTTAATCATGGAAGCAGGATATGTTCTGAGCTGATTCTGATGCTTGTCACAAACCATGCTGGATTTCATTACCAAAAGTCAAATCTCTTGAGCAAAGATAGTTTATTTCCCTCAGTTCATTGGAGCCAGGCAGATAAACCTTTTATTTCCTACAGGTTAATTTGAAGCCACTTTGTATATGGCTATGTTCCTCAACCTTGGCATCTTTAAGAGGTAGGGACTTTAAGTCCCAGAATTCTCTAGCCAGCTTTTGAAGTCCAGTCCTCTTAAAAATGCCAAGGTTGAGGAACACTGATATATAGAAAGCAGCACTGCAGAATGGAGCTACCTACGATCTGGCATGCGAGCTGCACATGTTTTGGCTTAACCTTGGTTTATAGATTACACCCTGGACTTTGGATGGGTGGGAACATAGCTTTATGGATTCTTGTCACAAGTTCTGATAACAACCTTGATTTAAAAATACTAGAAGGTTATAAATCAGGAGCTGTCCATCTCGGTACCTACAGGCTGGTTCTTCATTTAGGAGCTGTATATGAACAGCAGGTGGCAGCACTTAAATGATCTAGGGCTAACTAAATTGTTAGTCTTGGATGATGCACCACTAGGAAATCCAAATCTACAGTCTAGACTAGAAAGTAAAACAAAAAATCCCAAAAAGCAGGGACAAGTTTATAACGCTGCCATGAAAATAATAAATAAGTGTCCATGTAGACAGCAGGAGTCAACTTGAACTTAAAAGAGTTCTCCCTTTCCACTTTAGATAACAGTGGGGGGAAACTAGGAATTGAAGTCAGCAAATAGTTTATTAGGAGCTGAGCAAAGAATGTAAAGTTTGGCAATTGCAAAAGAAAAAAAAGATTTTATGTAGGAAAATTTATTTCTGGGCACCTATCAGCCCATGAAAAGCGTGCCTCCCTCAATTCATTATTGCAACATTTGTCATGCGTGGGTGAAATCAGAACACCATGGGGAGGGGAAGGTGGATTTTGTTTGCTTTTGAAATGCAAATTATGCCCGCTCGTGCACACACACACAGATGCATAATGGAGGAAAGTGACGGGATATGACTTTTTTTCCAATTTGTTCTGCTCAGAAGCTTCCTCAGCCATCTGTGAACCCTGTTGGAGACAGACTGATAGTACCTGAACATCCGTAATCCAGCACAAGCAGTTTCCCTCAAAAAATGTTCTGCTGATGGCATAAGGAGAGGAAGAAAAAGCTAAGCTAGCCCAAAATAAGACTTTTGATGGTCTCGGAAGTTTTTGTTTGTGAATTGAATTGAATAATTTATTTGGCTAAGTGTGATTAGACACATAAGGAGTTTTCTTTGATGCAGAAACTATCAGTGTAAATGCAAAGCAACAGAATAGTGAAAATGATAATCATAATAATAAATGGGACACTGATTTTGGACCTTCAGCCAATTCTGGACAGAACTGGCTGGAGGCAGCAGGAATTTTGAATGATCCGGGTATTATCTTTGTTTTTTTATATCTGTCAGTTTTGGGTGTGTGTGTGTGTGTGAAAAGAGAAGGAGGACCCTGAGGCCTTCCAAATATGGGTATATTACAACTCCTATAATCCCTTAGCACTGACCATGCTGGTTGCTGCAACTAGGAATTGTAGCCCCCCCCCCAACAATTGAAAACCCACCAATGTCTGCTTTAAGATTCTGGAAGATTCTTCATAATAATTAAATAATTTAACAGGGCTGTCCTGCTGGAAGGAGACGGGGCATGTGTTGAATCCAATAGAATTTTGAAAAATAGAATTTTGAAAAATGATCCAAAATAGATAGGCCAGTGGTGGCGAACCTATGGCACGGGTGCCAGAGGCGGCACTCAGAGCCCTCTCTGTGGGCACACGCGCCATCGCCCCAGTCCTAGACCTTCAGCTGGGTTTTATAAAACCTTTTTGCTTTAGGCCTCTGCCGCTGTGTGCAAAATAAAAAAAAGGTTCAATCATTCACTTTCAACTTCTCGCAGGAAAAAAAAGATCCCGCAAAGTTGGAATTGATTGATTGAACTTTTTAGTCCCACCCACTGCAGCCATGCCCAGCCAATGGGCCACACCCAGTCAATGGGCCACACCCAATCAATGGGCCACCACCCAGCCAATGGGCCACACCCACCCGGCATCCGACGATGCATAAGTGGGTTTTGTGTTGCAGTTTGGGCACTCGGTCTTTAAAAGGTTCGCTATCACCGAGATATTACTTACGGGACTGTCTGAGGTTACTTACGGGACCGTCTGCTGCCCCATGAATCCCAGCGACCGGTTAGGGCCTACAGAGTCGGCCTTCTCCAGGTCCCGTCAGCCAGACAGTGTCGCCTGGCGGGGCCTAGGGGAAGAGCCTTTTCTGTTGCGGCCCCGGGCCTCTGGAACCAACTTCCCCCGGAGATCCGTGTCACCCCCACCCTCTCCGCCTTTCGTAAACTGCTTAAAACACACCTCTGCCGGCAGGCCTGGGGCAGTTAACATTTTGCCCCTAGCCAGTGTATGTTTGTGTGTATGTTTGTTGAATGATTGGTTTTCTCTTAACTTAGGGGTTTTTATATATGTATTTTAACTTGTGATTTCTATTTATGTTGTGAGCCGCCCTGAGTTCTCCGGAATAGGGCGGCATAGAAGTCAAATCAAATCAAATCAATAAATAAATAAATATGCATTGAAAATATTTTAAACCCTTTAGTAAACAGACAGACTCTGGAGAAAAGGTTTTACAATGCAGTAGCTACTGTTTAAAGTTCTAACTATATATACCTCAGAATTGACCACAATCTTTTTTAGGAGAGGGTGTTTTTAAAGATTCTAGCTGGAAAGGCATTCTCCTGTCTGTTATGCTGAGACTAATAGAATCAGTAGGAAATTCAATTCAAATATGTGAAAGGCTAATATATCATCTCCGTTCACTGGAATATGCCTCTAATTGTATTATTTCCTTTTTAATGGATGGATAATTTTATTTTATCCATGATCAGGACCTGTCAATTAGTTTTGAGGAAGTTTCTAGAGATCCTGAACTCATAAATGAATATCCAAGATTGAACTAGTGAACTAAATAAATATTCTAGCTTCCTGTTGTGGAAATGTTTTATCTTGAGTTGGGCTGTGATGAATTCCATCTTGTGGGACTCTTGATCTTTGCTTGAAGAGAAATCTATGATGGATTTCTGTGTGAATTTTTCCTTTTTTTTTTATTTTATTTTGGATCTTGAGACATTGACCAAGTATTGGCCACAAGGCAGAGGATGATATTGTGACAACATGCAGCTGAGTGGAGACACTTTTTCCATTGCTGGTTTTATTTCTGTGTTACGAAGATGTTGAAGGCATTGTGTTTTTTCTTCCTGAATTATGCAGTGGATCGATGGTTATCTACTGAGAATTTCAGAAAGAATATAATCCCAGGGGTTTATTTGTTTATGTATGTAGTAGAAATAAATGGAGATTTCTTGGAGCTTAAAGGCATTGAATGGATTGTGGGTTTTTTCTCTCTGGCTATTGCCGTATTGTATATGGCACTTTTTCATAGTAGTCCTTGACTTCCAATCACAATTAGGATCTGAACATCCATTGGTGAATGATGTGATCATTAAATCTGTTATACATGCATTCATTGTGAATACATGCAAGTTGCCAAGTGTCTGAATTTTGATTACATAACTGCAGGGATGCTGTAACAATTGTAAGTACAAGAACTGGTTGTAAGTCACTTTTTCCAGCAACATTGTAATTTTGAATTGTTCTTAAAATGGGTGGTCATAAGTCAAGGACTACCTATAGTGGAATTGAGAAGTAATTCTGAGCAATAGATGTTATGCTACAAATGTAAAGTCAATAGGCGTCAACCACAAACCAAGAGTGGTTTATTTTCCCTTTCCTTGCAAACTTCTGCATTGTTTATTTTTTTAAGCATTTTGGATATTCAGTTAATAAAAGCAAAATGAACCCCTGTGCTTACAAGACACCCAGATAATTTTTGAATAAGTTTTGAAACAGGTACAAGCTGATCTGGCCAAGTTGCAAACTGATTTGGCTCAGTTTCTGCTTCTGGGTGTTTGTTTTTTTAATTTCACAAATTAGCCTACAATCCCAGGATTTCCTTGTGGTCTTCCATCCAGTGACTTCCCAGGTATCTTTCTCCTAAACTTCTGCTAATCCTATAGAAATCCCACTGTCATTATACTAATGCATTTATGCTTTTTGCTCCCATTTCCTGGTGGCTGGTTCATCGGCTAGAAATTAAACTGAGAAATAAAGATTTTAACCATCATGATTTGTTTCTTTCTCTGTGTGAAGTATCATGGTTACTGAGCGTCTCAGTTCAGGATAAATTATTATTTTTGAGTAACCAAGACTAAAGCCTATAATCATTTTTTTCCATCCTCTCCAGCCTGCTCTGTGAAAACAGCAACCACTTCCCACATCCCGTTGGTGTTGGATAAAACAGATCAAACCTTCGAATACTATTTAGTAATTGAATGCCCCGTGACAATGAATAATAACAACAACAGCAATAATAAGCCTGACGCTTTAATATCTTTGTGCAAAGGCCGATCGCTTTCACGCCTGGGAATTATTGATGGCAATTAACCAAAAACCATGTGGGAAGCCAGCAATAAGAACAGCTGTTTCCTTCGTAGCTGTGAGACAGAAGTGAAGCCGTGAGGCTTATTTGCACTATGGAGACTGTGCACGTTTTTATCCTTTTCATTTTCGATGTATACTTTCCCACTGACTGAAACAGTTGAGGGACAGACTGGCACATCCCAGGCAACAGACAGGCTGAGAAATGACTGTTTCATTTCCAAGACTTGCATGCAGGGACCAAACTCTGAAAAAATCCAATAGGCTCCATTTATTTATTAGATTTTTTTTATCCTGCCTTTATTACTTTATAAGTAACCCAAGGTGGCAAACATACATAATATTCCCCATTCCTCCTATTATCCCACAACAATGTGAAATGGTGAGAAAGTGATTATTCCAAGGTCACCCAGCTGGCTTTCATGCCTAAGGAAAGCTTAGAACTCGCCGTCTTCTGGTGAACAACCCAAATATTCCCAACCTGCTTTCATATCTAAAGAGGACTAGAACTCACAGTCTCCTGGTGATTGGCCCAGTCATACCACCAGCTTTCATGACTAAGATGGGACTAGAACTCACCATCTCCTGGTTTCCAGGCTAGCACTGCTACATCAAACTGCCTCTCATATTTCCAGCCCAGTTTCCTATTTTTAAAAAAGCAAGAGTTGTTTATAATTTCAACAGCAATACATACAGGCTGCAGGAAACTCCTTCTCTGTTATTGCCAAGAATCCTGGATGTGTCCATAAATCACCAGAATTCAAGCTCTACTGAAGGAGGTGGTTTTTAAAATAGAAGATATATCATTTTAAAAAGTAAGTCATCCCTGAGGCCTTACGCAAGGGGCTCAACTACAGAGCATTCCCCAGCAACTGCAGACCAGAAGTCAAAAACAAAGGACCCATTTTAGGATCAAAGGCAATTAAGAAGATTCCAGCTGTTTAGAGGAGCAGACATAAAAACCTAGTCAAAGAGCAACTGTTTGGGTGTCAAGCTACCCAGGCACAAAGAGTTAACTTTTATTGGCCTGGTGCAAAAGATGCTGTCCTCACCTCATGTGTATAGATAATTCTTGACTTGAAACCCCGTTTGGAACCAAAATTTCTATTGCTAAAAAATATAGTTATGGGTGAGTCATGCCTGATTTTACAATCCTTTTTATCCACGGTTGTTAATCACTGCAATCGAATCACTGCAATCATTAAACATATCTGGCTTTCCTCATTGCCTTTCCTTATCTTGGTTGTTTTCTTGCTGACATTACCATCATTATCACCATCAACATCATTTTAGCCATTGTTCATCCACTGCCGGATGAAGGCCTCTTCCGCATGTTTCCAACCCATACGGTCCTGGGCTTTCCTTTGCCAGTTAGGCCTGCAATACTTGCTGATGTCATCAATCCATCTTGTTTCATGGGTGTTTTTTATCAAATGGGATTCATTAGTTGCATCAGCAGTTCTTCTAGTCAAATGTCCATTTTCATTGTTTGAATGTTGAGTGTCCCTATACAACCTTCTTTCTAAAGCAGTCCCCATGTTGTTTATTCCCAGCTTGGATTGGACCCAACACTATGTCCAAAGGCAGCCTGATTTAACCCGGTGATTTTTAGCACCCTCTACCTTCCCCCTGCCATGGGTAGTTACTCTAGGGCAGGGGTAGGCCATCTTGGCTCTTTTATGACTTGTGGACTTCAACTCCCAGAATTCCTGAGCCAGCCATGCTGAGGGGAAAGGGAGAGTTTCCAAGCTGAGCCATGCTGGCTCAGGAATTCTGGGAGTTGAAGTCCACGAGTCATAAAAGAGCCAAGGTGGCCTACCCCTGCTCTAGGGGCTCCAGGGAATGAGGGCCATTTTTGAGGTTGCATTGATACGTTGAAGGAATTATAATCTGCCACACTAGTCCAACGTAGGTTGGCAGATGTGATATGTCTTGCTGACATATCATGACCCAATTAGATAACATCAGTGAAACCATTTGTCTGTCATCACTGATGGTGTTACTAGTTGGGTAATGAAATGTCTGCAAGAAAACAGCCAAGCTCAGGGAGCACTAATGACCCACCATACAAAGACCTATTTTTCTGGGGCTTAACAAGTATTTAGTGCTGTCGTTTCCAATCTCAGTTTCATGAATGTTGCCTTCCCTGCTCCAGGCCTAACAAAGTGCCATCTGAATCCCTTGAACTGGGATCTGGTTGTGTCAGAAAGAGTGTTCTTAGATAGGAGTGCCCAGGACTGCAGTGAATGGGACAAAGGCATCCTTGAGAATGCCTGAGGCCTGGTCAAGAAAGGTGCCATGAAAAGGAGAAATACCAGCTCTCTTTCTCTTTTTTTCTCATTCAATGGGGTTGCAGAACAGTCTTCTATCCCAAAGCTGTCTGTCTGCTGTCTGACAAATACTCCATTTGAGCATGAAGGATTGAATAAACAGAGAGTCACATGCCAAGAGCTGTGTCGTCCTGCCTTCCATCAGTCTGAAATGAAATTGCATTATGCTGCACAGAAATACGGCAGCATTAAGAATCCTTTTAGTGTTCTCTATCTGCCCTTTGGCTGTTATCTTTTCACTGCAAGAACATAAGTAAAAGACCGATGATTCATAGCACAGAAAATGCACAGGACTCAACAACTCTCTTAGGCCAGTGTTTCTGAAGCTCAGCAAGTTTTAGATACATGAACTTTGACTCCCAGAATTCCCCAGCATATTTATCATAGAACTAAAGGAGATGCTGCAGCCTGGTATAAATTGTCCTCGACTTACAACAACTCATTTATTATAACAACAACAACAACAATAAAAAAAAAAGTTGGAAGGGACCTTGAAGATCATCTAATCCAACCCCCTGCTCAGGCAGGAAACCTTATACTATTTCAGACAAATGGTTGTCCAGTCTCTTCTTAAAAACTTCCAGTGTTGGAGCATTCACCGCTTCTGGAGGCAGGTTGTTCTACTGGTTAATTGTTCTGTCAGGAAGTTTCTCCTTAGTTCTAGGTTGCTTCTCTCTTTGGTTAGTTTCCATCCGTTGCTCCTTGTCCTGCCTTCAGGCGCTTTGGAGAATAGCTTTGGGAATCTATCTCTGCAGGTTCAAAAGGACCATTGCAGGTTGGCATGAAGGACATCTTGAGTTGGTTTGATTGCAGTGCCCATCATCCCCAACCATCACAGGGTCATATACTGATTTAGGTATCTAGAGCTGTTGCCCAATGCAGTGTTCCTCAATCTTGCAAATTTTAAAAGTTGAGGATCTTAATTCCCAGAATTCCTCAGCTAGCCTGCACTACGCCAAATGGACTTGCTGAAAATTTGTTTCCTGAAACAAAACTCACCATTTAAGCAGAAGGGAGCCTTGCAAAGGGCAAACTTCTCTTGTCTGAAAGTGATGATCTGCATTTCATTGCAGCTTGCTGCTGACTCTCTTAGTGTCAGATCCAACACTGAATGAACCGCAGGCCTGACGAGGCACTTTTGGAAAAAAAACAAAACATCCCGAAGAGACGCCCACTTTAAATGGAGCATAAGAAGCATATTGGCCCTGAAAGAAAACCCCAGCTTTAGAGTCAAAAGACATTAATTGCATCTAATATTTGTTGAGTTTGTAACACCAAAATATGAGAGTCAGTTTGGCGTAGTGATTAAGGCATCAGGCTAGACCAGGGGTAGGCAATCTTGGCTCTTTTATGACTCGTGGACTTCAACTCCCAGAATTCCTGAGTCAACACGGCTCAGCATGGAAACCTCTCCATTTCTCCTCAGCTCAGGAATTCTGTGAGTTGAAGTCCACGAGTAATAAAAGAGACAAGGTTGCCTACCCCTGGGCTAGAAACTGGGAGGTTCTGAGTTCAAGTCCTGACTTAGGCATGAAAGCCAGCTGGGTGACTTTGGGCCATTCATCAGGTGACAGTGAGTTTTGCTCTTCCCTCAGGCATGAAAGCCAGCTTTGGGCTAGTCATGCTCCCTCAACATGAAGGAAGCAATGGCAAACCACTTATGAAAAACCTTGCCAAGAAAAGTGCAAGGATCTATCCAGGCAGTCTCTGAGAAACAGACACGATTGAATGGAAGAAAAAAATATATCAAAATATGGACATTCCTTTTATAAATTGTTCTATAGACTGTGGTTTTAATGTTTGAACATAACGCTCATAAATCTCTCTCTGTTCTGTCCTCCCAGCTTACCTTTGCTGCAGCTTCTCATTATTTCAATATTCCTCGCATTTCCAGCCTTCTTTCAAATGAAGATAATTCCAGATTATGCCTCTTTGGTTTGCAGGAAGCCAGCTCCCAATTGTTGTTTAATTGAAAAAAGTCTTTAAAAAAAAAAGAGACTCAGGTGGAATGAGAAAATCTTTGCCAATACTTTTCTGCTTCCTTTTATGATTGAGAAAAACGGTCTTTGCATTGTCAGGAATAGCTTCTTGTTTTCCTCCAAGCATCTATAAAAATTCCAAACAATTTTTTTTAAAAGTTTCTTTGAGGTTGAAGTTAACAAACTCCTTTTTTGGAAAAGTTGGGGGAGATCTCCTTTTCTGGAATTCTGTTATAATTGGGCTTTGGGATTTACAATGCAAAAGTTATCAGATGATCCAGTTTAGGCTTGTTTAAGAAACTGAGATTTGCCATGCCAATTTATCCTCAAAATCCATCTGTTTTTTTTTTTTCTTAAGTACTGTAAAGATAATTGCTTTAGTTTAAAAAGTAACTTGGTCTAATTCTAAAAATTCATGGTTGAAATCAAAGGACATCAATCAGACAGACATATTTTGGATTAAGTTCAGGAAATTATTTGATGGAACAATATGTTGAATCAACTAAGAAAACCAGGTTAATTTCATAAACTGCAGTTACTCAAGGGTAAGCAAGCTGTGTGAACTTAGCCATATTTGGCAATTAAACAAAACTGTGATGTGGTTGGCTTTTGGCTTAGAACAATATGCGAACCCAGCTTGTAAACCATTGATGATGGTTTAGTATAAATATGATTTTGTTGCAGTTTCTTCAGCAAACCTTGGCAACAGAAGACACTTGTGAACCAACTCTTAACTGAAAAGCCAGATCAATTCTTGAATTAGCAGGACAGACAGCAGAATCAGGTTAGACTGGCCATCAAGGCATTCAGCCAGGAGTGTCACAGGGTAGGGTCAAAAAAGTCAAGATGGTGATCCTTGTGGTGTGATCAAAGCTTTGCCTGGTTTATAGATAAACCAGATTAGGAAACCACAAATTCATGAATAGTAACACTATTTTTATTATCAGTTTACAGTAAAGAATCTTGCAAGTCTGAATGTATCTCCCCCCTCTTCTTCCTTTATCTTCATAAAAACTAAGGAAGGTTAAGTCTGAGATACATTTTCAAATTACACTTTTGCCTGGACTCAAATTTCTTTTATCTGGTCATTTGTCTTGCTGGTAGTTTTTCCTCCTGTTCCTCAAGATTATTCCTTCTATCCATTATATTGCCATCTTGACATTTTTTTTAACCATACTACAGACAACATCACATTCAACATGTATAGAGTTATCAGACCTGAATTACAAATAACTAAATCACCATTAAAGGGCAGCAGAGAGTTAGTTTTCTGTTTCTTTTGTCTGCCCCTGGTGGGTTTTAGTCCAGGCAGTCTGGATCTGGCAACCTTGGCTAGAGCAAAAAATTGTATAGATAATTCTGGACTTACAACTAGCCACTTGGCTACATTCAGAGTTGGACCTCCCAAAAAGTATTTGTGACCCAATTCTGAAGTTATAATAGCCGTCCCCCACCTTGTGCACTGGTGTGACCCCATTTTGGATCCTCAGCAACCAGCCTGCATTTATGACCATTTGAGGCAATGTATAGTTACATGACTTTATTTATAATATTTTGCCAAAAAAAGGCATTTATTTTTTGTTTTCAACAAAAATGTCTCATAGCAAACAATGGATACATTAACAACAACATCGCAGCATTGGCTTTACAACTGCAGTAACGAAAGTCGTAAATTTGGGTTGCTTACATGGGTGACCTACTTTATGATTGTCATGACTTATGACTGGGCAAACTCCATTAAGATTGTAAGTCAAGAACTACCTGTATAGAGACCTCCATAGGCCCCATCCTGATGTGATCTTATCTGGAGCGAAACTCAATAGCTCTATTTCTGACTCCCAAGGCTACAGCAGATATTGGGATGAAATTATTTTGGGGGATTTATTAACAAATTTTATGAATTTATAAGACACACTGACCCATTAACTAGATTTGGCCAAGATACTGAACTAAAGTATACAGTTAGTCTGTTGACTTTGCTTGTCAGAAACTCATAAAAGATGAACACTGCAAGTTTCCTAAATACCCAGTTGCCAAGGGTCTGAATTTTGTTCATGTGATCTTGGGGATGCTGCAATGGTTGTAACTGTGAAAAATGATCCTAAGTCACTTTCTTCAATGCTGCTGTAACTTTGAACAGTGACTAAGTGAGTGACTGTAAGTTGAGGACTATCTGTAGTTAATCAAGTTCAATGCATTATGCAGACATAAAT
Source organism: Bothrops alternatus (assembly GCA_034064705.1). Lineage (NCBI taxonomy): Eukaryota > Metazoa > Chordata > Lepidosauria > Squamata > Viperidae > Bothrops > Bothrops alternatus. The sequence goes on along the minus strand of JARGCV010000179.1, from coordinate 967,639 downwards.
CGATGAAGTTATAAAGGCATCTGATGATCTGCCTACTGTAGCTTCATTAGAAGCTCTCTGATTAAAAGTCCTATAAAACTACTTTTGTGTATCTTCAGATTGGACAAGGATGAGGAAGCAGGCTCAGAATTGGTTTGGAGCAAGAGATTATGTCTGTTGGTTTGAACCCCATAGGGCCTAACTGGCTGTTCTTCTAATCTAGGCTGTTTTTCAATCCTTTCCTTTCATAGACGATTTTTAATTACATCCCTCAAATGTTATTTGTTATCATTTGACTGTTGTTAAATATTTGCATTTGGAGCCTGGAATGCCTGTGGAAGCGGATTAAGTTAAATGGGTCTCTCTCTCTCTCTGGCACTCTGTGATTCAAGGATTTCAGCACTGGCCTTAATATATTTGGATTGCAAAAATTCAAACAGCCACTTTCGTTGTTGTTAAGTCGCTAAGTCGTGTCAAAGTCTGCATGATCCCATGGGCTACATCAGTGGTGGGGAACCTATGGCACGGGTGGCAGAGGTGGCCCTCAGAGCCCTCTCTGTGGGCACGCGCGCCATTGTCCCAGTCCTAGGCTTTCAGCTGGGTTTTATAAAACCTTTTCACTTTAGGCCTTTGCCGCCATGTGCAAAAAAAAAAAGGGTTCAATCAATCAGTCAATTTCAACTTCTCGTGGGGGAAAAAAGATCTTGCAAAGTTGGAATTGACTGAACTTTTTAGTCCCACCCAGTCTGCTGTTACCACTGCAGCCACGCCCACCCAATGGGCCACACCCACCCAATGGGCCACACCCACCCGGCACCTGACGATGCATAAGTGGGTTTTGGGTTGTAGTTTGGGCACTCGGTCTCTAAAAGGTTCGCCGTCACTGGGCTACATCTTGACAAGCTCCTCTGTCCTCCACTGTCTCCTGGAGTTTGCCCAAATTCATTATTCATTGCGTCAGTGACTCTAACCATCTCATGCTCTGCCATTCTTTCTTCTTTTGCCTTCCATCTTTCCCAACCTCAGGATCTTTCCAAATGTGTCCTCATTTGGTGGCCAAAGTATTTGAGCTTCAGCATCAGTATCTGTTCTTCTAAAAGACAGTTAGGCAGCCACTAGATGGCGGTAAAAAGAAATGGAAAATGCTAATTTTTGCTGTGAAGTTGCCCTTTTTAAAGCACCAATAGGTCTTTCTGGTTATGATTTTTATTTTTGATAGCTTCTTTCCATTTCTTTTGGAGTATCCTTCATTGACTGGAGTACAATTTAAACCCACCTTTGATGACTACCGAAAGAACTTGTTGGCAGTTGTGGCTATAAGTGAGGCAGTTTGCTCTACTACCGTAGTTAAGGTTCCAGGCTAGAATACGGGAGACTGTAAATTCAAGGCCTACCTTAGCAATGAAAACCAGCTGGGTGACTTTGGGCCAATCACTTTGTTGAAAGAAAAATCTTCATCAGGGTCCAGTCCAAGCTGGAAATAAACAAAATGGAGACTGCTTTAGAAAGAAGGTTGTAGTTTATTGAAGAGCAAAGTCATAGAAGCGTGGCTCTGGGAAAGCTGACCACATGTAGTAGGGCTGAGGAATTCTGGCAGTTGAAGTCGACAAGTCATAAAAGGGCCAAGTTTGAAGGCCCCTGTAGTAGGGAGTGGTGGGTTTTTATACCTTTGGGGGCTCTTGAGGTTGTTTCCTGTTCCTTTTTGAGGCTTTGTATTTCCTGTGTCAAGTTTGACTTGAGACTGAGTGTGCCGTTTTGGTATTGGTGGGTTAATCCTATTATGTCCTAAAATCTTTGGGTAGATTTTAGGGGTCTTTGTCTTCTTAATCGCATCAGCTTCCTGGCTCCAACCTTTCTGAATGGATTATTACATCTGCATTTCTAAAAGCTGGTTTCTGCTGAGTTTTCTGGTGGGGGGAGGGAGAAGTTTCTGCCTTTTTAAAAGATCTCCATTATTCCCCAAACTATTTCTTTATCTGGATTCTTCCTACAACTTTCTCTTGGCCCAACTGACAGGCTTGTTGTTGTAAGGAAAATAGGAGAGAAAGGTATGTTAGAAATGTCCACTGCCTTATTTATAAAAATAATAAAGGTGGAATACAAGCAAACAAACAAATAAGCAAGCTGCTACTCAAAAAAGGGATGAGATTCAGATCTTTATGTCCATGGAGAACAAGGCTTCGTCTTGTGGGGAATGATAGGAAAAAAACAGTGGACTGGCAGTTCCCCCAACTTCTGTTTTTAAATTTAAACGTCTATCCTTAATTTTGTGTTTAGCTTTCATTCAGTAGTTCAGGAGGCCATTGTCTGAAGGTCTTTAATCCCAGAATGAGATTTTGCCGTAAGAGGCTGGGCAATGAAGAGGACAAGCAAATGACGTATTGGGACCAGGCACAGATTAAACCTCAAGAATCATTTGAATTCAGTGCAAACTGACAGCTTTATCCTCTGTGCTACTAAAAATTGAGAAAATGTAAAGCAGAAAATGTTTAGTTAAAAAATGAAGTCAATCAGAAACTTCATATAGAATCTAGTAACAGCAGGAAGTTAACTGATATTTATATTCTTGAAGTAAAAAATTAGAGAGCCAAGTTGGTCTAGTGCAGGAGTAGGCAACCTTGGCTCTTGTTGAAGTCCACAAGTCATAAAAGAGGCAAGGTTGCCTACCCCTGGTCTAGTGGTTAAGGCATCAGGCTAGAAGCCAGGAGGTGGTGAATTCTAGTCCTGTCTTAAGCACCCATACTGGCTGAATAACTTTGGGCCAATCACCAGGAGACAGTGGGTTCAAATTGTGTCTCAGGAATGAAAGCCGGCTGGATGACTTTTAGATCAGTCAGTCTCTCTCAGACCAGCCTCTGACATGGGGTAGTTGTGTGAAAAATAAGAGAAAGGATTATTAGAGATGCTTACCTCCCTCTTGAGTTATTTATAAAAAATAATTAAGATGGGATTTAAAAAGAATGAATGAGGGTAACATGGGCATCTTTGTCTCATTAGATATAATTTTTCTTATATTGTTTAAAGATGCTTGATTGTTAGCATAAGGATCCCTCTGTTTCTCCTTTTCTATCACCTCAATTTTCTTTATTAAGTATGATTAATTCATTTAACAAGATGATGAGTTCCTGCAAATAAATTAAGCAGTGGCATGCCAATACCATGTCTTTTTAGTTCAATTTGAAAAGGCAGTCATGCTGATTCTTCTTCCTGAGATTATTTGTGTCTCCAGTTAGATTCAAAAGTTTAGCACTGACACTATCTGAAATAAATCCTAGAGTCATTGCAGATGTGCATGTAGGAATAGTAGCTATAGATTTACTACCACAATTGAGCCCAAATTTCCATTGCTAAGCAAGACAATTGTTAAGTGAGTTTTGCCTCATTTTATGATCTTTCTTGCCCAGTTGAGTGAATCATTGCAGTTGTTAAGTTAGTAACATGGTTGTTAAGTGAATCTGGCTTCCCCCTGTGCCTCTCAGTTGGTCACAGAAGGTGATCATATGACATCAGGACACTGCAACCATCATAAATACATCCAGTTGCCAAGCATCTGAATTTTAATCACATGACCACAGGGATGCTGCAATGGTTGTGTGACAAACAGTCATCAGTCACCTTTTTTTTTCAGTGCCATTATAATTTCGAACTGCCACTAAATGAATGGTTGTAAACCGAGGTTTAGATATTTCTTTGCTTTAGGAAGAGGCTGAATATGGTTTTTTTGATGCATATAATCTAGAACAGTGTTTCTCAACCTTGACAATTTTAAGGCTGTGGAATTCTGGGAGTTGAAGTCCACATGCCTTAAAATTGTCAAGGTTGAAAAACACTGATCTAGAACCTTCTGGAAAGAGAATTAAGAATGAGGAAGCAACTGCTATTTCTAACTGATTTCAGAAGGTGCCAAGGTAGGAGAAGACTTATCAGTGCAGCTGTCCTTCCTTTTCTGGGAAGGAGAGAGCTGTGGTAGATTGAATTTTCTTAGAGAACCTTTGTTCACCAGGAAATAAAACCTTGAGGACCTCTAAAGATCATGAGTCTGCGAGAGAAGAGGGAGAAACGTAATCCTCATACTGTAAAAGAATTGCAGACTAGATCATCCGCTTGGATGTTACTTGAAAAAAGGAGCACGTATGTTTCTCCTCCCACAAAGGCCAAAACTGGTTCCAGACCAACAACATTTGAGGAGGTATCTCTTGTGATCTGAAAGGATCCCCTGAAGTTGTCTTTCTTCCACTTGCTTGGGTTTAAGGTGGACATACTGACCCCTCTCACTGTATTTGAGCTGCATTCCTATACATGTTTATCTCTCTCTCTGTCTCTCTGTCTGTTTCTAACTCTGTCTCATATCTGTCTATATCTGTCTGTCTCTTTCTTTTATCTATCATCTATCTATCTTATCTAATATGCCATCTATCTCATTGTCAAAGCAACTCTGGGCAGCTTACAAAATGATAAAAAGATAATTATAAAAAGAATTCAAAATAGAAATGTTTAAACAGGAACTAAAAACTAAGGGACTGGGCAAGGTGAGGCCTTTTCACCCAGTTAGTCACCTTTAGTGAAGGCCCTAAGTCAGCCAGCAAAGCCAGGTTTTAAGGCCCTTTCAGAAGACCACAAGAGTGAGGGCAGATTTCAACTCCAGCAGCAGAATGTTCCAGGGTGGGGTCCATAGTGGAAAAGGATCTTCTCCTAGACCCTGCCAGTCAAAATTCCTTGACGCGTAGGGCCTGCAGCAAGCCTCTTCTGCTGGAACAAGTGAGGAGAGCCTCAGATATCCTGGACCCATGCCATGAAGCGCTTTAAAAATAATGGCCAACACCTTGAACTGGGCCGTGGCAACAATAGCTTCCAAATACTTTTCAATGCTACTACCCCCATGTGGAGTGTGTTGCACTCTAATTATTGTTGCCACGCTCCAATTCAATATGTTGGTGTTGCAGTAATCCAGCCAATAAATGACCAGGGCATTTAAGTATATTTATCTAAGCATATTTGTGAATTATAAGTAGTGTTTGCTTTTCAATCTTTAATGAAATTTTCTAAACTTCTTTGTTTAGGATCTCAGTTCCTTTGCCATGCCTTTCCTGGATGGGGATATGGATGGATCTGAGAAACATGCTTCGCGAAAGGTAGGGACCTTCAAATGCCCTTTGAAAACCAAATCAATGAACTCTAAGAAAGTTGTGTTATTGATTCTTATTTATTAAACTTGTATGCTGCCCATCTCGCCAGAGGCAACTCTGCGCAGCTTGCAGACATTCAATTAAAATATACTGTAAAACATTGAAAGAATAAATAAGGATCTGTGAGATAGCGTTCAGACATGCTGGGGTATTCATACATTCTGAAATGAGACTGCTTGAGGTAAATCTTCTGTTTTGATTTATTGATCTGATTTGGTCTCTGCAAACTGATGGAAACCATTATTAAAGATAAAATTACAGGGCACATAGAAAAACAGGCATTGCTGAAAGAAAATCAACATGGTTTCTGCAAAGGCAAATCATGTCTTACTAACTTGTTAGAATTCTTTGAGGGTGTAAATAAATACATAGATAAAGGGGCCCCAGTTGATATTGTATATCTTGACTTTCAAAAGGCTTTTGACAAAGTCCCTCACCAAAGGCTCCTAAAAAAGCTCTCCAGCCACGGAATTAGAGGACAGGTCTTGTCCTGGATTGGTAACTGGCTAAATTGTAGGAAGCAAAGGGTGGCAATAAATGGACAATTCTCCGGATGGAAAGAAGTGAGAAGTGGTGCACCCCAAGGTTCAGTTTTGGGACCTTTACTTTTTAATTTATTCATCAATGATCTGGATGTAGAAGTTAATAGTGAGGTAGCCAAGTTTGCTGATGACACTAAATTGTTCCGGGTTGTGAAAAGTGAAACTGATTGTCGGGAGCTCCAGAAGGATCTCTCGAAATTGTGTGAGTGGGCAACAAAGTGGCAAATGCATTTTAACCTAAACAAGTGCAAAGTTATGCACATCGGGGCAAAGAACCCCAATTATACTTACCAACTGATGGGGACCAAACTTTCTGAGACAACCCAAGAAAGGGATCTTGGGGTTTTGGTGGACAGCTCGATGAAGATGCCTTTTAAAAGATCTCCATTATTCCCCAAACTATTTCTTTATCTGGATTCTTCCTACAACTTTCTCTTGGCCCAACTGACAGGCTTGTTGTTGTAAGGAAAATAGGAGAGAAAGGTATGTTAGAAATGTCCACTGCCTTATTTATAAAAATAATAAAGGTGGAATACAAGCAAACAAACAAATAAGCAATGCGCAGCAGCAGTAAAAAAAGCAAATTCCATGCTTGGCATGATTAGGAAGGGAATCGAAAATAAGTCAGCAAGTGTTGTATTGCCTCTGTACAAATCGATGGTGAGACCACACTTGGAGTACTGTGTACAGTTCTGGTCACCGCACCTCAAGAAGGATATAATGGAACTGGAAAAGGTGCAAAAAAGGGCAACAAGAATGATCAAGGAAATGGAGCGCCTCCCTTATGAAACCAGATTGCAACGCCTTGGTCTCTTCAGCCTTGAAATTAAAATAATTAAAATAAAATTAACCATGATGGAGAGGAAGGGAACAACTAGTGCAGAGAAAAAAAGTGGGGTGTCATTTTCTCCACTAGCCACCAACTAGAATGCCTATGTGTGCCATTCTCAGTTTCCAAATAATCAGTGGAATAGCTTGCCTCCAGATATGTTAGTCTGATTTTCCAGCCAAGTCTTTTCCAAAACATTCAGTTTTTCATAATAATGAGAGAGAGAGAGAGAGAGAGAGAGAGAGAGAGAGAGAGAGAGAGAGAGAGAGAGAGAGAGAGAGAGAGAGAGAGAGAGAGAGAGAGAGAGAGATGCATCTAGATCGTTTTCCATTTCCATTGTTCTTTATTTCATAAGCTCTTTGCTCCACCAGCATCAGGAAAGCCACCCAATTAAAAAAACTGCTCATTAAGTATCATTAAGAAACAAGCAGAGGCTTTCAATTATCCTGAACTATATTTATCCTTCTCACCATAATGAGTTTCTCAAATAATCTTCCAAATATCTCATGAACTACTGACCAGTTGCTCAATAATGTTTTCTAAGGAAAGCTTCTTACGACATGCTGAGACCACATAATGGGATAGAGTGGAGATTTTTGGACATGCAAAAGATAATTAAGAGGGGAAAAAATAAAGGTCAGCTGCCATGGGTGAAATGGAGAAGCAAACTAGGTCCCAATCTCATCGCACACTGGAGTTGTGGAGAAATCAGATCTTTTGAAAACTTGCCATATGTCAGTAAATTCTGATCCAATTAGGCTTTTTTTTTCTTCCTCTAGCAGGTGTGGTGAAATAAAACCAGAATGTGCCTGTTCAGACCCCACTTTGAGTAATCCTGGGTTCCATACTGTAAGAAGGATTCAGACAAACTGGGATAGGTTCAAAGAAGACAGAAAAGATTATCAGAAGTCTGGAAGTGAATTACTATCATGAAAGATTGAAAGACCTGGACATACTTTTGAGAAGGGATGGGGGTGATCATACTCTTTAAGTATCTAAAGGGATGTCACAAAGAAGGGAGTCAAAGTCTGTCCCTCCTGTCTATGTGTAGCACATAAAATAATATTGTTAAATTGCAGGAAAGCAGGTTTCAGTGGAATTGCAATAGCACTTAGACTTATATACCGCTTCATAGTGCTTTACAGCCCTCTCTAAGCGGTATACAGAGTCAGCCTATTGCCCCCAACAATCTGGGTCCATCTTTCTTCTCCTTCTCCTTCTCCTTCTCCTTCTCCTTCTCCTTCTCCTTCTCCTTCTCCTTCTCCTTCTCCTTCTCCTTCTCCTTCTCCTTCTCCTTCTCCTTCCCCTTCCCCTTCCCCTTCCCCTTCCCCTTCCCCTTCCCCTTCCCCTTCCCCTTCCTCTGCTTCTTCTTCTTCTTCTTCTTCTTCTTCTTCTTCTTCTTCTTCTTCTTCTTCTTCTTCTTCTTCTTCTTCTTCTTCTTCTTCTTCTTCTTCTTCTTCTTCTTCTCCTTCTCCTTCTCCTTCTCCTTCTCCTTCTCCTTCTCCTTCTCCTTCTCCTCCTTCTCCTCCTCCTCCTCCTCCTCCTCCTCCTCCTCCTCCCCTCCCCATTGTTATTATTACTATTACTATTGTTTGTCATATAGTCAGCCAGAGGTTTATACTGGGTTTGGCATTTTCAGCCAGTTATTGATTCTTTCCCAAAAGCTTGGGATAGGCAGATATGGTTGACTGATGGTATTAAAACTATCGTCAGCAGTTCCTTGTAAAGCTGCCTTTTGCCATTGACTGATGTTGATTGTCTATGCTGATAGTGTTCTAATGGTGCTCCAGTTTGAGGTTGTACCCAAAGCCCTGTTACTATCTTTCCTTATTTTTATTTAAAATATTGCTATACAGTAGCTGCCCGTCTTATATCAAATTGGGAATGAATATTAATCAAATTAACAGTAAGGGAAGATCAGCGGTAGAATCAATTGCCCCAAGAGATCATGGGTTTGTTTCCTTTGTCTGGATACACAAGCAGAGACTGAACAGATATTTCCTGGGAATATTTTAATTTGGATTCTGGCAGAGAACAAAGCATTGGGCAGTCATCTTCACAACTTTTACATCTCTACAATTTGTTTAACTTCGTATGCAAATTTGGAACTGTATAAGTTTCTTGACCTTGGATTGGGGAGGAAATGAAAGAAGGTGCCATTTATTTATCCAACTAGCATTTCTTACTAATATATTTTTAAAACATATAAGCTGTTCTTCAAACTAGTTTTTCTCCAGGTTAACCTCTGGTTAATCTCTGTGGAAACGTTATAGTAACCTGGATGAGACTTTGATCTGATTCTTTGTGATATTATATTGAAATGAAAATGAACACAAATAGCCCTCAACTTATGACTGCAATTCGGCCCAAAATTTCCATTGCTAAGCAAGACATTTGTTAAGTGAATTTTGGCCCATCTTAAGACCTTTCTTGCCATAGTTGTTAAGTGAATGACTGCAGTTGTTAAATTAGTAACACTGTTATTAAATGAAGCTGGCTTCCCCATTGATTTTGCTTCTCACAAGGTCACAAAATGGGATCACTTGATCCTGGAACACAGCAACTGCCATAAATACTTGTCAGTTGCGCAGCATCTGAATTTTTGGCACGTGACCATGAGAATGCCATAACAGTCATAAGTGTGAAAAACAGTCATACTCACTTTTTTTCAGTGCCATTGTAACTTTGAATGGTCACTAAATGAATGATTATAAGTCGAGGACTTATTTGGAAGAATAGCATTTAAAATGCAGTTGCTCTCATGTTCTAATTTTTTTTTTACCCTTTGAGACAACTTCAAGAAAAATTCCAGGAGCAATTTTTCTGTCTGGCATTAATGATTTCCAGGATCCATTGATTTCACAAGTAGATTGATTTAGTAGCTGAAATTGGCTGAAATACTGTGGAGCTGACTCACATTTATCATAGTGGGACACTTTAGGTTTTTTACAGTCTAATTGAGAGCACAAAAAGACTACCGTATTAAGCAAAGTACATTCCAGGACCTTAAAAGGTTTGCATTTCGCCCACAGTCTTCTTGATGCTATTCTGCGTTCTTATCTATGATGTAAAACCATTATCCCTTGGACTGGAGTTTACTGCTTTAATTTTTCCTAATCAAAAGCAAAAAGGAAAATTAAGAAGCCACTGATGAGATGAGTCTGCATGCACAGATGAGGTTTTGCCTATAGTTCCCAGTGAAAATTTATAGCTAGGGGTCTTCATGATGTTTTTGTCACTTTATTCTTGATTATCTTAGCAATGAGTACAAAAAGCTTATGCAGAAATTTCTGGGACTAAACCAAGAATTTGTAGGAGGAGATGAATATATAAATAGCTGTATGCGCTGAGGAACATGGTAATTGTAGGCTATCATATATAACAAACACCAGGTTGTGGGAGGATGTCTTAGTGTAGGAAGAGACCATCAAGCCTCATCTCAAAGTACCTGGGATCTCAGTTCCCTTCTCTGCAGCTCAGCATGGCCAAGAGCAAGGAGTTGACTTATTGTCCCAACACTTGAAGAAGAAGATGGTCTGTTCTAGAATAGTAAGAAACATCTGGCAACATCAGTGCAGTAGCTTTGGGTGTTATAGGATGGTAGTCCTGGACAAGATGCAACAATTCTTTTGGTTAGATAGCTTCTTAAAGTGAGATCAATGCTTTTGCTTCCAAATGAAGTGGGAAAATTCAGTCATAATGAGGGTCTTATTGATATGTGGGTTTGCCAGGTTGCTTTGGATTTTCCTCAAAAAAGAAGAATGAGAGGGAGATGGAGAAGAATGTGGTCAGTCCCCCAGATTCACCACAAAGGTTCAGCACATGCTAAAAGGAAGAGAAGTACAAATAGATGTTCTGCAATCCATCCAAAGGGAAGGCATCACGGCAGAAAGATAGTCCATCTCCTAGAATGAGAGGGCAAGAGTAGAGCTGCAAAAGTAATATAAATATTGTAATTATTAAAACTACTGTGCTCAGGTAGTCCCCAATTTAAGGCCATTCACTCAGTGATTGTTCAAAGTTATGACTACACTGAAAAAAGTGACCTATGCAGCATCCCCAAAGTCATGTGATAGTTAATGACCACAGAGCAGTAGAAGGTACAGGTAGGTAGATAGATAGATAGATAGATAGATAGATAGATAGATAGATAGATAGATAGATAACCTTTATTGTCATTTTTTACTGTGGGCACAATGGCACACATTAAAAATGAAATTTAGTTGCTTGCTCTCAAAGTGTACACATAACACACATTTAAACATACTATATACAACATATGTATAGACCTACACCCTTACATATAAGTAACATATAAATATTAATCACTGTCCCTCTTGAATACGTAATTGAAGGAGGAAGCTTTAGAGTTCACAAGGTTAATAACGTATGGAATGAAACTCTGGCTGAATCTGGATGTTCTGCTTCGGATACCACAGAGCCCCCTCCTCCCAGAAGGTAACAAGGAAAACAGATCGTGAAGAGGATGTGTAGTGTCCCAGATAATCTTATGGACCCTGCTCAAACAACACTTCTGTGCTATGTCCTGGATGGGAGGGAGGGAACTGCCAATGATCTTTTCGGCCATCCTCATCACTCTCTGCACCGCCTTCCTGTCTGAAGAAGTGATGCTTCCAAACCAGACTGTGATGCTGTGTGACAAAATGCTCTTGATTGTCCCCCTGTAGAAAGTGGTCAGGACAGGGGAAAGAAGATGTGCTTTTCTCATGCGACGCAGAAAATTCAGGCGCTGCTGTGCCCACTTCACCAGTGTCTCGCTGTTGAGCAACCAAACCAATTTTGATCATAAGTTGAGGACTACCTATAAAACAAATGATATGGAGAAAGCACAGGAAGCACCCAACTGCAATTTGGTGCAAATAAGAAATTATGGTCACTCTCTCAGCCCAACTCACCTTGAAAGATTGTTTCGTGGGGAAAACAGGAGGAGGAAAGAGTGTTGTGTATGTTTGCTGCCTTGAGCTACTTATAAAGTAATAAAGGCAAGACAAAATCTAATAAATAAATGAATAAATACATGGGAAGAACCTGAGCAAAGAAAATCTTGGTATGTGTGGGTGTGAGTGTGGGGAACAGGAGTGGGCAGGGGGAGAGAGAAAGAATTGAAAATAAATAACTTAAGTCCTAGAATCAGAACATTCTGTCTAGAAAAATATATTTGATTTTCAAGTAGTGAATACGAAATGGGCTAATTTTCTACCTTTTGTTCCATTTAATGTCTTGACTGCAAAGCAATTACATTCTTCTGTTGATAAGTCACAACATTTAACCAGCCACTTCATTGCCATCCTGAAATTATACTGGTATTGCTATTCAAATATGAAGAAATTTCTGTGTGGCCTAATTTTCCCCAGACTGGTACTTTTGTTTGGATGTGTGGATTGGCAATTCTGGGATTTGGATTTTAGCTGTCTCAAGAACCTCAGATTAAGGACATCTCCATTCAAATATCTATCCAAGTTGAAATGCACATTAAGGAGGATCTTTAACGAAGAGAAGGACGAGGAGAGACATGATAGCTGTGTTCCAATATCTCAGGGGCTGCCATAAAGAAGAGGGAGTCAAGCTATTCTCCAAAGCGCCTGAAGGCAGGACAAGAAGCAACAGAGGGGAACTAATCAAGAAGAGAAGCAACCTAGAACTAAGGAGAAACTTCCTGACAGTTAGAACAATGAACCAGTGGAACAATCTGCCTCCAGAAGCAATACTGGAAGTTTTTACAAAGGGATTGGACAACCATTTGTCTGAAATGGTATAGGGTTTCCTGCCTGAGCAGGGGGTTGGACTAGATGACCTCCAAGGTCCCTTCCAACTTTATCATTATTATTATTATTCTCAGATCTTTGTTCTTTAAGGGAGAGCTATTAAATGAAAAAGGACTGTTATAAACTTATATTAATAAATCCTGGCTGTATGATGATTGTCTTATTGGTCCCTTCCAACTTTATTATTATCATTATCATTATCATCATTATCATCATCATCATCATCATTATCATTATTATTATTATTAATATTATTAATATTATTATTATTATATTTCTCTTATGCAGTTGCAGCTGCCATCTTGACTTTTCTGACCCACTCAGTGCCTCTGGAAATACTGCTATATATTAATAAATGTGCACTTTTTAATGTTTTTGAAAATTAAAAAGTGAGGAACATCTTTCCAGGGAATGTATATGAGTGAAGGCCGTTGTATAGCAAGAGAATCTGATTTCAGAACTGGTTGGTTGTTGTGTTAAAATGATAATTATCAACAATGTAAAGGTCCTGAGTTCTTTCCTCAGATTTAACTCAGTCCAGGCTCCCAAAAGTAGTCTGGCATTTAATGTTTTAATTATACATTTTTAATTTTGCACAGAAAAAGAGATTAAATGAAATCAAATTAAAATGATGCTTTTTGGTATGGTCAATATGGATTTGCCATGAAAGAAAAAAAATGTGGGAGGAAGTTTATATAGGATAAGTACTGACAGCTGGAGGACTGAATATTACGGAATACATGTTACCTGTGGAGTCTTTAGTGCTGTCTGGTTGTTTTCTTGCAGGCGTTTCATTCAGTGAATATGTTACCTAGTTTAATAATGAAATGTCTGCAACAACACAACCAGGCTCAAGGAGCACCAAGGACCCCCCACCCCAATTCAATCCTGAGCTACAAATATTCTCTTCTATTGCTAGAATACGGAATATAGAATAACAGAGTTGGAAGAGATCTTGGAGTCTTCTAGTTTCAACTCCACCCAAACTGGAGACTTTATACCACTCCAGACATATGGTTGCCCAATCTCTTCTTAAAAACCTCCAGTGTTGGAGCCCCCACAATTTCTGGAGGCAACTTGTTCTACTAATCAATCAAGCGTGCTCATGATCAGGAAATTTCTTTTTAATTCTAGATTGCTTCTCTCTTTGATAAGTTTCCATCCCTTAGTTCTTGTCTTGTCCTCAGGTACTTTGGAAAACAGGTTGTCCCCTTCTTCTTTGTGACAGCCTCTCAAATATATGTTATCTATATTATTTATAAAACCCAGCATGGTATAGGGTTTAATTATCTGAGAAGCCATCTGCCTTCCATCATTCTTTGCACTTCCTGTATGATTGGACAACTTGCTTTAGATCCCACCAATTAAGTGATATCAATTAGAGGGACCTAGGAAGAGGGTTTTCTCTATTGCAATGCCTTCCTCTGGAGCAACATTCTTTGCCCCTCCCTGCCTTGAAGCATGCCCTAAACATGTGCTTCTTCCTTCAGGCCTTGGGTTGGGGTGTCTAGTGGACTCTTTGAAGTTCAGGAGTGACCCGGACTTTTTTTAAAAAATACTGATATCAGGGGTAATTATATAGGTTAATGTTTCCAACTTGATGAAGCTATCTGGAAACAGTTTTGAGGCTGGCCAGCCTAGAAAATGGAGATAGGTAGGTAGGTAATAGGTAAAGGGAGGGAGGGAGGGAAGGAAGGAGATGAGTTGATTGATTTGATCTCTTTCTGTGACCTTGAAGTGGGTAATTAAGGTATGTCTGTTCTGTTTGATTGAAAGGAATCCAGCTGGCAGCATCCATGAGGTTGATAAAAAGACCAAGATGATAGATGCTTTGTTTGCTTTAATAAATAATTTCTCATTCAAAAATTGTTCTTGCTGCATGTCCTGTAGAGAAATATGCTTGATGCCCTCAATTTATCCTAGATGACAAATTTTGGGGTAATGGTGCTTCAGGCTTTTTTCAAAGCCTTGGAAACTCAACCAGATGGGCATTTTTCCAAACTTTTAGCCCCACCAATTCAGCTACTCTTCAATATGCAAAAAAACCCCAAATCAAGTTCTGTCTTAGATCTCAAATTTTAATTTTTGGCTGTCCTCAGATTTTCTTTCAGAAAACTTGGAAGGCACATGTTGCGTGGGATTTTTCTCTCCTAAATACTGTACAAGAAGCAAAATAGACTCTACCTGGGAAATCTTAGAAGGTGGATTTTTTTTTTAACTTCCACAATCTTTCCAATTTTTTTATTGTTTTTGTGTAGCGTTCCAACCACTTGCATTTCTTCTTTTGATCCTCAGGGATTTCTATGTTGCACTAGTACTGAGACTTATTTTTGAGGTCTTAAATTTGTCTGTATTATTTAAATTATTTATATCTGCTTATATATGCTCATCTCACAACAGTAATTCTGGTTGGCGAACAAGATTAAAATAACATTAAACATCTAAATCACGATAGGCATCTAACTATCTAAACCACTTTCCATCAGGTTGGCCTCTTTTTGATATTGCTAAATGGATGAGAAACTATTACAAGTTACAGACAATCTCTGACTAGATTATATATCCCTCATCAGCAGAGCTATAGCTGTTTTGGAAATATGATTCATCATCTTTGAAGGTCAGGACACAGAGATTGAAAAGACCCAACTTGCTTAAAGAGAAGGAGGATGAAATGACTACTGACTAGTCAGAATAACAGTTAAGATGTTGCATTAGGACCAAGGAGATTTAAATCCATCTCTGGACAAGGAAGCTTATTGGATTGACTGAGGATAGGTACTGTGTAAGCCCAAAATATTTCAGAGGTTTGCTGCTAAGAAGAAAATTGAAGTAGGGTGAAGTGTGTGTGTGTGTGTGTGTGTGTGTGTGTATACACATACTGCCTTCGGGTCCTGGAAGACAAGTGAAGTACAAACCTAGCATACTGTCCTCCAGATATGTGGACTTCGGCAAAGTTTATGAACATCCATGTTGGGAAATGATAATCTACCACAATATTATCTGTGTGTGTATATATATTTATACCGGAATATACTGTGTTCCCTAGGTATCTTTATGTATATGTGTATGTATGTGTACACACATATATAAAAACATACATACATGCTTGCACACATAAATAAATACATGTGCAGTGCATCATATTATGGAAAGAGGGATTAACAAAACGTAGGGAATCAGGTTTTCTTGTTCATGTGGATGGTAGTCTGAGAAAAGAAAGAGAATAAGAAAAAGCTAAAGCTGAAGGTGGTGGTAGCAAAGAGAGGCAAGATCTCATTGATTTTTGCTTATTTTTGGCTCCTGACTTGATTTAATATTTCCCATTGGTAGATTGCCTTTTATAGAAAAAAATTGCACATTGTGGCCTTACGTTTTCCAAATCTCACCTTACCTTCTTGATCCCAGTGTCTCTGTAACTTTTGTTATATCCTTTGGGAACAGTAGTTGTTGAGAACTAGATTCTTGGACAGACAAATAATATTGTTTAAAAAGTGCAGGAGACTTCCGGTTTCCGGTCGAGCCGTACGGAGCCATCTCTAGGGAGCTCCGTTACGGCGATCGGATATTCGGCGGCTTTTCAGCCGCCCGAAGCATCGGAATCAAGGAGGGAGACCCGTGGAAGGTAGCGGAACCTCAGGCGACCCGAAAAACGTCCAATTGGGAGCAGGATCGCCGGAGGAGA
This sequence comes from Bothrops alternatus, assembly GCA_034064705.1. NCBI lineage: Eukaryota > Metazoa > Chordata > Lepidosauria > Squamata > Viperidae > Bothrops > Bothrops alternatus. The sequence goes on along the minus strand of JARGCV010000179.1, from coordinate 951,635 downwards.
CGCGAACAGAGGAAGAAAATGGAGAGGCCGGCTGCGGCCGGCCCGAAGACGACACGAGGGCGGAAACAATAGAGGCGAGGGGAGAAGACCAAGGAAACAGCGAAGAAGGAGACGGGGGCGAGAGAAGACCAGAAAGAAGCAGGACGAGGGAAGAAGAGCCCTGGACTTACCCAGCTGGAGGTCGGAGGAAGCTGCGAAGCCGCCCAGCCGCAACGGAGGAGTGCCAGCAGACGCAGGGAAAGGAAGGCAAACAGCGTCCGGAGGAGACAGCGAAAAACGGTGAGACAGGCGGGGGTGGAACTGCGCGCTGCGGGACGCCGAACGGAGAGTGAGGCTAGCAGCGGGAGGAGGAGGCCTTCACAGAAGACCCCCCCAGGCCCCCAAGAAAAGTAACAGAGGCGGCAAGGAGCCGGATGGGCGGAGCAGGAGAGGACAGACCGGGTGGGAGGAGGCTACGAAGCGAAGGGGGAAAGAAGAGAAGGGGGAAAAACCTTGCAAAGACACTGTTCCTCTCCCCCCCCCACAACGGACGGCAGGGAAGAAGAAAGCTGGAAAGCAACCCGGTGAGCAATAAGGGGAAAAGTAGAGGGGAGCAGTAAACACAGGCTGACAGAAGACAGGAGGAAGTGACCTGGGCAAGAAGGCAGAGAAAGAAGGGAAAGAAGGAGCCAGAAAGGAATAAAGAGAAGAAATAGACTGGCAGAGGGGAGTGAAGAGGAAACCAAGGCAAAAGCACTGAACTGGTTCACTGGCTCCCTGAATATAAAACTGCCAGAATACAGGCCCCTACCCCTACACTGCCTAAACCCTGAAGCCTCCCCCCTCGAAAGGCTAGAATACTGGACCAGCACCAGACCACAACCTAGCACCCAATTTGGTCCAAACTGGGACCCAAAACAGTGGCAGGACAACAGGAGGATAACCTCAAAATGGCCTCCAAACAGATCACACTGACACAAACGAAGGGAGTTGTATCCTCCCCAGCCCAGCGTACTAAACCACCAGGAACTACTCTACCCACCCCACACCCTCCCATCCAAATACAGGCACCCAGAACCATACACCTCCACAGGCCAGCCCAACAGCACACATGATACAAAAATTACAAGAGGTAATAGAAATGCTGGTTGAAAGGTTGGATGGAATGGATAAAAGGTTGGTGGAAAGGGACACAAAGATGGAGAGGAGGTGTGTAGAGGCAGAACAAAAGATGGAGAAAAGATACAATGATACAAAACAAATGCTGCAAGAACAAGGTAGAGAGATGGAGAGGAGGTGCGTAGAGGCAGAACAAAAGATGGAGAAAAGATACAACGATATAAAACAAATGCTGCAAGAACATGGGAGGAGCAACGCAAGGCGATGGCTGCAGATTTGGAGCAAATGAAGGAGGCAATACAAGCGCACTACAAGGAAATAGGGGAGGAAATGGAGAAAAACTTCCAGGAAATCAGAGAGAAGGTGGACAAGCGGATGGAGAAAGTGGAGAATCAAGTAGAAGGCCAGACAGCGGAGATAACAGAGATGAAAGGGGTGGCCGAAGACCAAGCCTCCATGATACAGTACTGGCAAATGGCGTCTGCAATCAGGTTTAGAGGCTTGAAAGAGAACCAGACGAAACCCAAGGGAGCTTGACCGGAACCTTTATAGAGGCCCTGGCAGCATTTCTGGGAAAGCCAACCCCAGTTATCGAATGGCAAATCGACAGAATCTACAGAGTGGGCGCACGTACGACAACAAACAGACACCAACCAAGGGATGTGGTCATCCACTTTGCGACACAGGGATTCCGGAACCTCATCTCAGCCACATCTTACAACAGGACCTTATACATAAAGGGGCAAGAAGTGAAAGTACTGAAAGAGATCCCCCAGACGATGCTGCGAGACAGAAAGGAATACAAATTCCTGGTCGACGAACTGAGATCACGTGCTCTGCGATACAGATGGGAAACCCCCACGGGGATGACATTTTTCTATAAAAATAAAAGACACCATCTGAACTTGGTCCAACAAGCCAGAGAATTCCTGGAAAAGGAACTGACGCCGGAGGGACCCCAATACACCACGAGAGAAGACGCAGAAAGATCACCAGACCGACAGACCGATACAGGAACACGAGAAAGGAAAAAACCAACTCGAGACACGACGACACAGAGAACAGGAAGCAACAACAACAACAAGGGAATAGGACAGACTGCAGGGGGCAGGATAACAAGATCCACCACCAAACGCACAGAGCAGCACGACACGATCCCTATATGCAACTCGAACACAAACCTGGATACCATGGGAACGGGACCAAAGAAGACCACAAGGGATAGAATTGAAGCGGTCTCGGAAGAGTATCCTGAAACCGACAATGACGACTAAATACTTGACATGGAACGTCAACGGACTAAATTCCCCACAGAAAAGGAGGAAGATATTTCATTATCTGTTTCAAGGAGGAAACAACATAATTTGCCTACAAGAAACACACATCAGAGCAACGGACCAGAAATACTTAATCAACAACAGACTAGGTACGCATTTTGTCGCAGCGGCACCACAAAAGAAGAACGGGATTGTTATATACGTGAAGAAACATGTAATAGCCAAGCTAATAGAGTCGGACTCCCAGGGTAGATACCTAGCAATCGAAGTGACACAGGACGACAAGAAAATTCTAGTGATGGGCATATATGCCGCACACCAACAACAAGGAAAATTCTACAAAAAGATACACAAGAAGTTAACACAATTTAACTACAGATCATGTATTATACTGGGAGATTGGAACGGGGTCATAGAGATTGCCTTGGACAAGAAGAAGACAAAACTTAAACCACAAAAGCACTCCAAGTTGCCTAAATCTTTCTACGACATGAAGGAAGACCTTGTACTGACAGACATCTGGAGGGAACGGCACGGCAAAGAGCAAGAATTCACCTTTTTCTCCAACAGGCATCAGTTGTTGTCCAGAATTGATTTCATCCTGACATCTAGTGACTTGCTAATTCGCCTAAACGCAGTGTCAATCCTACCCAAAGTACTAACAGACCACAACCCAGTAAGGATGGAATTAAGACAAGATAGGAAATCGAGGAGATCCTGGAGGATCAATGAAAACCTGCTTAGACACGAGAAAAGGGTGGCTGAATGCAAAAGTGCCATGAAGGAATTCTTCAGTATAAATATGAACAATGAAACACCCATTGAAATGATTTGGGACGCTAGCAAGGCATATATGCGCGGGATCCTCATGAACATGAACGCCAGGCACCGTCGTACACAAGAACAAAAAAGAAAGGAGCTAGAGGAGGAGATAAAGAAACAGGAGCTATTATTAATAAAAAGACCAGAGGACAAAGCCACAAAAGAAGGAATTAAGATACTAAGAAAACAATTCGACCTGCTGATGGCGGATCAAGTAGCAAGGAATATACAATATGCAAAACATAAGACATTCTGCAGCGCTAACAAACCAGGACGGTGGCTGGCTTATACCTTAAGAAAGAAACAGAAAGCCCGCATAATTGAAAAGATAGAGTACAAAGGCAAGGAAGAATTCAAACAAGAAATCATCAAGAAAGCCTTCACCGAGTTCTACTCAAAACTATACGCCGAGGAGAAGATACAGGACAAAGAGATAGAAACGTTTCTACAAAACAAAAACTTAATGATACTCACCGATACACAACGAGATGCCCTGAATGCCCCAATCACAAAGGAGGAAATACACTCAGCAATCAAACAACTGAAAACAGGAAAGTCACCCGGGACGGATGGGATAACGGCTATCTATTACAAACATCTCCAAGAGGAAATGATAGAACCCCTCAGAGAACTTTTTGTCAACATACAAGAAGGCGGCCAAGTCCCACCCTCCTGGAAAACAGCATACATCTCTCTAATTCCCAAAGAGGGAAAAGATAATGCACAACCGGCGAACTATAGACCCATCTCACTACTGAATACAGACTACAAAATCTTTACAAAGGTCCTGGCCAACAGACTAATGACTGTACTACAAAAAATAATTCACCCGGACCAAACGGGGTTTATACGAGGACGTCAGATGAAAACCAACGTGAGACAGCTGCTGAACATAATAGAGTACTTGGAAAGACACAACCAGGTACCTGCAACCCTCATGTTTGTAGACACAGAAAAAGCCTTTGACAGACTGAATTGGCCATTCCTGACGAACCTAGCCCGGGGGATGAAAATGGGAAAGCAGTTCCTCAACTCCATAACAGCAATCTACCAGAAACAAATGGGCCAGATCATCGTGAACGGCGAACTAACAGACCCATTCAATATAGAAAGAGGCACGAGACAGGGTTGTCCGCTATCACCACTGCTATTTGTCTTAACGATGGAGATCCTGCTGAACAAGATAAGAGCAGCAGAGGACGTAAAGGGCATACAGATTGGAAAACAGGACTACAAGCTGCGTGCCTTTGCAGACGACCTACTGGTGACAGTATCGTAACCAGTACAATCAACAAGGAGTCTGATGGAGATACTGGAAGACTATGGCAAGGTATCAGGCTTTAAAGTTAATATATCAAAAACGAAGATGCTAGTTAAAAATCTAGACAGCAAAGCAAAACAGGACTTGGAAAGAATAACGGGTTGTGAAATAGTTAAGAAAGTTAAGTACCTGGGGGTGGAGATAAAAACAACGAATGCGAAATTATACAAAAATAACTACGAGGTGCTGTGGAGCAAGATACAAGAAGATCTGGAAAGGTGGAAAACACTACGACTATCCTTGCTGGGCAGGATAGCAGCAGTAAAGATGAACGTCCTGCCAAGATTTCTATTTCTCTTCCAAACGCTACCCATACTCAAAAAGGACGAGGACTTGGACAATTGGCAGAGGGGCATCACCAAATTTATTTGGGATGACAAGAGACCGAGGGTGAAACTAAAAATTATCCAGGACATAAGGAAGAGAGGGGGACTAAAAATGCCTAATCTAAAGCTATACTATTACGCAGCGACGTTAGTGGCGGTGAGTGACTGGATCAATATGACGAATGATAGAATACTGAATGTTGAAGGGCATGGTCTACTATTTGGCTGGCACGCATACCTAGTATACGACAAAAAGGCAGACAGGAACTTCAAGGAGAACCCACTACGGATCCCATTGTTATGGGTCTGGAAGAAATATAAACACCTCCTACACGACAAGATTCCCATCTGGACGATCCCCGGACATGCAATAGGGGATACAAACACATCCCAAGGGCAAGAGGTGGTGCCATACAGTTAACTTATACTGGGAGAAGAAAATAGGTTCCTCTTGATACCCCAAACAATGCTAGCAAACAGAGGAATAGGAGGTACCTGGCTATCATATATACAACTGCAATCAAGATGGCGTAAAGATAAGAAGAAGGGCTTCTCCCGAACTGACGAGAAACTAATTGAGCAGATTAGAGATTAGGGGATCATGCACATCAAACGAGTGTACAACATTCTGATAGAAATGGACTCTGAAACCGAGCTAGTCAAGAACTGTATGGTGAGGTGGGCACAAGACTTTGGACACTCTATCGCCATGGACACGTGAGAGAAAATATGGGTGAGGAACGTAGAATTCACGAAATCGCAACACTTAAGGGAAAACTTCTACAAGATGTTCTATAGGTGGCACCTCGACCCGAAAAAACTATCGCTCATCTACCCAGACTCCCAGCCCAAATGCTGGAGGTGTGGAGATGGGGAAGCTACCTACTTTCATGTATGGTGGACATGCAGAAAAATCAAAGCCTTCTGGAGGAAGATATGGTGGACACTCCAAACTATTTTCACAAAGCGCATAGAATTTCTACCTCAGGTTTTTTTGTTAGGGATTACAAAGGATATCACTACCTCAGAGACAAACTTATTTCTGAACTTGATTACAGCAGCAAGATTGTTGGTGGGACAATACTGGAAGAACCCAGAAATACCGCCTATGGAAGAATGGACTGTGAAAGTAACAAACCTGGCGGAAATGGCGGAAATATCAGCATACTTGAAGGGCCGTTCCAATGAACAATATTTGACAGACTGGAAACAATGGATAGACTACATCCAAGAGAAACACCAATCAAACAAAATGCATCTGGCGTTTAGCTAAGGCTCGAAGTGAAGAGGGAAGAATGTATAACAAATCAAATGTTTACAAAAACTAACACTTAATGTTGAATGTATATGTACTAATATTTACCAAACCAGACGTTTACAAAGATTAATACTTAGTGTTATATGTAGTGTTCTATGATGATTGCTTATAAATATGATCTTATGGTTAATGTTGAACATTTTAACATTGAAAGAGCAGACTGAATTTCTACCTCAGGTTATTGAATTACTACCTCAGGACCTACTGTTAGGGACCATACAGGTTAAAAAATGTAACAGGTGTATAGTAGAGGCTTGAAGTGAAGAGTGAAGAATGTCTACCTATTGTTGTATGTTATGTTCTACGATGATTGCTTCTTAATATGATTGCTTCTTAATATGATCTTATGCTTAATGTTGATTACTTTAATAATGAAAAAGCAGACTGAATCTTTACCCCAGGTTATTGAATCTCTACCTCAGGATCTTTTACTAGGGATCATAAAAGATAAAATACAACAGACATATAGTTGAGGCTGGAAGTGAGGAGTAAAGAATATGTACCAAACCAAACGTTTACAAAGATTAATACCTAGTGTTATATGCTGTGTTCTCTGAGGATTGATTATTAATATGATCTTATATTTAATGTTTAACTACTACCTCAGGACCTATTATTAGGGATCATAGAGAATAAAAAATGTAACAGGTGTATAATAGAGGATTGAAGTGAGGAGTGAAAAATGTTTACCAAACCAGACGTTTCCAAAGAATAATATGTAGTGTTGTATACCAGATGCTATGATGTTTGATGCATACAAAGATTTTATGTACAATGCTGAATGTTTTAATAAAGGAATTTTTATATTAAAAAAAGTGCAACATACAATAACTAAAAGGAGGTAGGTTTTGTATGTAAATAATAAAGCCTTGGACTTGGAAGCTGAAGTAGAATCAAGTGATATTTCATTTTTAATTTTGTTAATTGTGACTCTAGAAAGTGTACAGAGTAGAGCAACAAATATAATAAAGAGTCTACAAGCTAAATTGTATAACAAATGGTTGAAGAAAGTAGATATGACTAGCCCAGTGGTAGGCAACCTTGATTCTTTTATGACTCGTGGACTTCAACTCCCAGAATTCCTGAGCCAGCCATGCTGAGGGGAAAGGGAGAGTTTCCAAGCTGAGCCAGGCCAGCTCAGGAATTCTGGGAGTTGAAGTCCACGAGTAATAAAAGAGCCAAGGTTGCCTACCCCTGGCCTAGGCCTAGGGCGCTTTATGACTCGTGGACTTCAACTCCCAGAATTCCTGAGCCAACATAAAGCCCTACATGGCATCGGACCAGGTTACTTACGGGACCGTCTGGTGCCCCATGAATCCCAGCTGCCGGTTAGGGCCCACAGAATCGGCCTTCTCCAGGTCCCGTCAGCCAGACAGTGTCACCTGGTGGGACCTAGGGGAAGAGCCTTCTCTGTTGCGGCCCCGGCCCTCTGGAACCAACTCCCCCTGGAGATCCTTATCGCCCCCACCCTCTCCGCCTTTCGTAAACTGCTTAAAACACACCTCTGCCGGCAGGCCTGGGGCAGTTAACATCTTGCCCCTAGCCAGTGTATGTTTATGTGTATGTTTGTTGAATGATTGGTTTTCTTTTAACTTAGGGGTTTTATATATATGTATTTTAACTGGTGATTTCTATTTATGTTATGAGCCGCCCTGAGTTCTCCGGAATAGGGCGGCATAGAAGTCAAATCAAATAAATAAACATGGCTCAGCTTGGAAACCTCTCCCTTTCCCCTTAGCATGGCTGGCTCATGAATTCTGGGAGTTGAAGTCCACGAGTCATAAAAGAGCCAAGGTGGCCTACCCTTGGATTAGCCTAATGAAGGGAAGTATTGGGCAGGGGGTGGGGACATGATAACTGTCTTCCAACATTTGAGGGGATTCTCCAAAGCACCAGACAAGCACCAGGACAAGAAGTAATGGGTGGAAGCTTGTTAAGGAGAGGTCCAACCTAGAAGTAAGGAGAAATTATCAGATAGTGAGAACAATTATCAATAGAACTGTTTGGCTCCCAGAGTTTTCAAAAATAGACTGAACAACCTTTTGATGGGGATAGTATAAGGTCTCTTGCCTTGAGCAGGAGATTGGACTAAAAAAACTACAAGGTCCCTTCCAGCCCTATATTCTATATTCTGCAATTCCATGAATTCCCAATATTTCAACTCAACACTTTTTTTCCCTTTGTAGACGGACGACAGCTACAATTCAGGGAGCCCCTCCAAAGGAATCTTCTCAAAGGGGTTCCAGAACCGACCTTCCAGTCCATCTTCTGCTCCAGTCAAGTCTAAACATAGTCCAGGCTCACCCAAAACGGTGTTCCCCTTCCCGTACCAGGAATCACCGCCTCGCTCCCCTCGACGCATGAGCTTTAGTGGCATTTTCAGGTCGTCTTCAAAAGACTCTTCCTCCTCTGGCTCTAACCCTTCCACCTCGCCCGGAGGAATCAAGTTCTTCTCCAGATCAAGAAAAAGTAAGGCATCGGTCATATTTATTCACAAGAGCTTTGTTCGGGTTCCTTCACCTGCAGTATGACAATAAGGTAGATATAGGAGGAGACGTGCAATAGCTTGTATTCTGAATTTGAGCCTCTTGATTTAGTGGGTGGGATCCTGCTCTTATTACAAGTAGAAATGTACATTTTGTACCTGTGTTCAACTGAAATGGTCAAGATGGACCAGCATCACTCTGCTGCGATTGGGGACAACCTATAAAAGAAACTATGCTGACTCCTGCAAACAATCTTGGAAGTTTGCTCCTCAATTTCTATTCCTTCCTTCCTCCCTCCCTTGCTCCTTCTCCTCCTTTCTGTACAAAGGCACACGGGATCATAAATTAAATTGTGGTTCAGTAGATTTATTGCTCAAGCCGTTACACAAGGATCTAGTCAACTAAAGTTCAGTACTAAATAAGGGTCAGTGGAATTAAAGTGGGGTTGGCCATGGATCTTTGCGGGGACATAACGATTCTAAGCTGATGACACATTTAACTCCACCCCCTAGCTCTGCCTGCTCTTCTCCTACATCTTGTCTTTTTATCAACAAGTACATACAACAGCTTGGCTGATATTGAATTTGGGAGCTTTTCGGCCTTTGGAATCCTTGACTAGTGTCCAGTGGTCTGACTTTAATGCCTGTGGTATGATTAAGCAAAGTTTCCCCAAAGTTTATAACAACTACTAATTATAAGGGCTGCATGCTACTTCTGGGTCAAACTTAGCATATCTTGCCTTTAGGTAGCAGTACAGTTAGTTCTCAGCTTATGACCATCATGAAGATCAGAATTTCTAAGGCTAAGCTAAGCAAGGTGGTTGTTAAGTGAGTCACGTCCAATTTTACATTTTTTGCCACAATTAAGCAAATCAGAGCAGTCGTTAAGCGAATCTGCCTTCCCCCATTGACTTGGCTTGTCAGAAGCCAGCTGTCAACGCTGCTAAGATCAGATGTTTTCGCTTTGACAACAGATGGAAATACAGCCATTTTTCTCTTGCTTCTAGAGTTAGTTGCTGCTGGGAGGGGGAATGTGGATAAGAGTCCAGCTAATCATAACAATAATAACTCAGCCGTGGGAACCCAAGGTCATTGAGCCCAGAGTTGATAGAGTTTTAGCGGGCTGGAGAGCTGGGAAAAAAGCCCGGGCTTCAAGCTAATTGGGGAATGTGATTTATGACTGTTTATTGGAGGAGGGAATTGCACTTTGTTACTTTGTATCCAGGGGAGGGGAATTTAGTTTCTGGTTTCGACTATGTAGTGCTGATACTTTGTTTCTTGAATAAAATATTTTTAAGGTAAACAATGCCTCGAACTTCTTTTGAAGAGGTTCATCTGTCGGAACCATGACACCAGCTTGCAAATATGGGTTAGATGACCCTAGAGATGCAGCCTGAATTTTGATCATGTGAGGTTGCCGCAGTGGATGTAAGTGTTGGGACCATTCATAAGTCAATTTTTTCAGTGTCACTGTAACTTCGAATGGTTGCTAAATTAATGGTTATAAGTCAAGGACTACCAGTATTTAGGGAACCATGCATCTGCTGTAGGACATGTTGTCTTCAGCGGCCCAGTGCTGACTCCAAAACTGCACTGATGTGAGTGTCAAAGAACACAGCATTGGCTAGGGGATTTTTTTCCTGTTGTTTGTGTTGTTCCTTGTAAACACTTGCTGCCTTCTCTGCCGTCCAACTTTGAGTTTGATATCGATTCATTTGACATTTCCAAGCTAAAAGCATTTGGAATCTACTGTTGATAAGAGCCAAACAGAGGAACAGATGATGGATTTACCGCACCTTATGTAAGGCTTGCAAATCAAACGAGCTGTAGTATAACATGTTAGCAGAAAAGAGCGGTGGTTCTCAAAATGCCTTATGTGTTATTTCTATACTTCTGGCTATTCTGGGTTACACCTCCCAAAAAATCCCAGGAGAATTTTTCGCTGGATTAGGTTGGCCTTTAATCTGATGCACGTTGGCTTCCTTTCCTCGTTATCCAAAGAGAAAGGTTGCTGGATTAGGGAGGACTTTAATTTTTAAACACAAGCTTCCAATCTTGGTTTGCTTTAGACCCAGATAATTAGCATCAGTTAAAACTGACCAGCTTTTCTGAATCTGATTCCTTAAAAATGTGTTTGTTTATTTGAAGAAAGTCAAAGGGCCAGCCACTTTATTCAACTATGGGTGGCTACAATACCCCTAGTCACCTAGTGCATATCCAGAGGGATACAAATTGGGAGAAACTTAAGCAGTTTAAAGAATTATTTATGTGATTTAATCAGAAGACTCTTTTACATGTTCAGGTAAACCTGGAATGGAAGGAAGATAAAAAAAAAAAAGAGAATAATTCCCATCAGAACCAGAAAGCTTGAATGATCCTAGAAAACAGTTCCCATCAGTATATCTTTATATTGTTTATTTATAGAGTTTCGGATTAGTTACCATGCCAGCTACAAAGCAGTTAAGGAGACAAATCTGAGAATTGTAATAAGAGCAGAATAAATTCTGCAATATGAATTTATTTGGATTGTACTTGGTTCCGTTATAGGAACAGCAGTTGGGCATGGAGGATCATAGCAACCCAGTGCTAAATTCTCCCTCTCAAGATTGAGAGAGAGACCATTCTCTTTCATATAGGGTTTCCTGCCTGAGCAGGGGGTTGGACTAGATGACCTCCAAGGTCCCTTCCAACTTTGTTACTATTGTTGTTATTATTATTATTATTATTATTATTATTATTATTATTATTATTATTATTATTGCACTGCACAGTCAGGCAGATGTTCAGACTGGATTTGGCATTTTGTCTACCTATCGAGTCCTTACCAAGGATCTGGGATAGGCAGATGTGGATGTTTGATGGTATTACAGATATCACCACAGGATGGAGGTGATTCCTAGTAAGGCCACCTTTTGCAATTGACTAATGGTAAATTTGTCAATGCCAATGGTGTTCAAGTGGTGCTCCAGTTGTTTTGGGATTGCACCCAAGGAGCCTATTACTATTGGTACTACTCTTCCTTGCTTTTGCCACAATCCTTCTATTTCTATTTGTAGGTCTTTGTATTTTGTTATCTTCTCCAATTCAAAGACCTATAAATAGAAACAGAAAGACCGTGGCAAAGGCAAGCAAGGGTAGTACCAATAGTAATAGGTGCCTTGGGTGCAATCTCAAAACAACTGGAGCACTATTATTATTACTATTATCATTATTATTATTATTATCATTATTATAACAGGCTCAGACTCAATCCCGACAAGACGGAGTGGCTGTGGGTTCTGCCTCCCAAGGACAATTCCATCTGTCCATCCATTACCCTGGGCGGGGAAGTCTTGTCCCCATCGGAGAGGGTTCGCAACTTGGGTGTCCTCCTCGATCCACAGCTAAGTTTAGAATACCATCTTTCGGCTGTGGCGAGGGGGGCATTCGCCCAGGTTCGCCTGGTGCGTCAGTTGCGGCCCTATTTGGACCGGGAATCACTCCTCACAGTCACCCATGCCCTTGTCACCTCGAGATTTGACTACTGTAATGCTCTCTACATGGGGCAACCTTTGAAGAATGTCCAGAGACTGCAGGTGGTTCAGAATGCGGCCGCGCGAGCCGTCTTGGGTCTCCCAAGACATGCTCATATCACTCCAGTCCTCCGTGAGCTGCACTGGCTGCCAATTGGTCTCCGAACACAATTCGAAGTGTTGGTTATGACCTATAAAGCCCTATATGGCAATGGGCCAGGATACTTGCGGGACTGTCTTCTGCCTCATGAATCCCCGCGACCGGTTAGGGCACATAGGGTTGGCCTCCTACGGGTCCCGTCTGTTGGACAATGCCGTTTGGCGGGACCTAGGGCTAGGGCCTTCTCTGTTGCTGCCCCAGCCCTCTGGAATCAATTTCCCTCAGAGGTTCGTATTGCTCCTTCCCTCCTAGCTTTCCGAAAACTTTTAAAAACACATCTATGCAGACAGGCTTGGGGCTTGTGAGCTGCGCTCTGCCCCCGGGCCTTTGATTGGGACTGTATGTTGTATGAGTGGATATAGTTTTATTGTTTTTTATATTGTATATTATTATTTTAACTAATTTATATTTTGTACTTGTATTATTTGCTGTGAGCCGCCCTGAGTCTGAGGAGAAGGGCGGCATATAAGTCAAAATAAAGTAATAAAAAAGTAAAGTAAAGTAATTATTATTATTATTATTACTACTACTACTATTATTAGTAATAGTAGTATCATTATTATTATTATCATCATTATCATCATCATCATCTATAGGGGCTATCATTACAACCTTGCACTACATTGATGATGTTAGATAGCTTGGTAATGAAATGTCTGCAAGAAAATAACCAATCATCCTGCTCTTTCTTTGGTATTTCAGTTAATATGGTATATGATAGAGATACTCCTGTATGGAGGAAGATTAACATTGAAAGATGACATACTTAGATCAATTTCAGATTGGGCTTGCCAAGTTAGGGTTTAAAATCTTTCAAAGCCACTAATTCCTAGTGGTGACTTCCAGATTCCAACCAGCATAGTAATATAACCACATTTCATAGACTATAGTAAACAAGATGCCTAAGAGTATGGCTATACTTCTTCCATATCTTCTGAACAAAAGTTTAATATGGTTTGCTGTTCAGATTTACACCTTAAGAGGGTGCTGTTTCTTGCACATTCCCGTTTTCTGTTGATCAGATTCAGGCTTTTAAACTACTACACTTATAGCAGACTTAATCTAGAGGACATTCAGAACTGGAGTCTCCTTGGCATTTGATGCAGAAGTCAGAGGTCCTAGAAGTGCTTTCTGAGCTTGTTCTTTTTTTTCTTGCAAATGTTTCATTACGCAAACTAGGTAACTTTATCAGTGCTAGTCCTAAGCACTGCAGACGTTTCATAACCCAAACTAGGTGAACACCATCTAGTGCTCGTCCTAAGCTCAAAGAGCACCAAGGATCCCTCATTTCATCCCTGAGCTACCAATATTATCCCAAAGGTGCTTTTTCAAAAGGCACCTGGACTTTGTTTCACCTTAGGAAAAACGAAGTCCAGTTGCCTTTTGAAAAAGCACCTTTGAGACAACCATGACTGAGAATCTCCATGGACATACAAATATTATCCTTTATTGATTCAAGTTGATGCTTAAATCCCTAATCAAGAATCTTTGTAAACATGAACATTAATCTCTAATAGGAGCACAAAACCATATCCCACTAAGCAGAATTAGTATTTATGGGGAAGGATTGAAGATTAGTTTTATCCCTATGTTTGTTTACTACCCAGATGCTCATGGATAAATAGGAGAAATCTCTACCCACCATTGGGCTTTTGGAAACAGTAGAGGGAGGTTTCAAATGAAACCACGATGTTGTATTTGCTTTCAACAATTTGTTTCGTCAATTTAAGACAGCTTTTCCCAGCACCTTGCAGACATTCTGGGGCTGTAAAAAAAAATCCAGAATATGTAGCCAACAAGATTGGTTCAAAATATATTTTTCATTTAAAAAAAAGAAAAATCCTGTCATTGGGTTAGATGGTCATTGAATGTGAATATTTGCAAAGATCAAAAGATTGCAAAATTCAGCTTATTATCAAAGCATTTTTTAAAAGCTCTGGATTTCTTCCAACAAAATCCAGTTCTTTCCCATTTAATAAAATTAATGTTTTCCACTTTATTTGGCTAAGATAAAATGACATAGTAAATTTCTCTTCCCTAAGGACCAAGGAAACAAAAGTATGATTTTAAACATGTTTAGATTAATTTTGGAGTTTTCCTAGGCTCGTTCAGGCATTTCATATAATAACATTTGATTATTAAGTATTAAAAAATACTATTATTTAAAGAGCAAAATAGCACTGAGAGAGGGAGATGGAGACCAAAGTTTATTCCTGATGAAATCTGTAGGCAGAGAGATGGCCTAGAGCCTCTGAGTTCATTCACTTTTAAAAATATTGATAACTTTTTTAACACAGTTGTAATATGTGTTACTGCATTATTGAATGAAATATGATGGCAAGATCATGAACTTATCAAATAGCAAAAAGAAACAAGGGGAGAATTGAAGCTTAAATAGTAACTTTCAAATTTGATTTTAATCCCTTCAGATATTTCATTTTCTTTAAAATGTAAGCCTGACAGTTTCTTATAATGCTAGCAATGGCAATGATATTTAATAAAATTCAAAGATAAATACCAAATCATGCTGAAATACAATAGCTTATGATCAGGTATAGAATTATGTGTTAGAATATCCAGGGTAAGACCATGGAAAAGACTGGAAAATTGTCCAAGAAACATTTATCAGAGAAGGTGGAACATATACCAGATAGTCTTCAAAAATACAGTTAGTCCTCGACTTACAACACTTCATTTAGTGACCATTTGAAATTATAATAGCACTGAAAAATGTGACAATTGCAGTGTCCCAGAGTCATGTGATAATATTTTGCAAAGAGGAGAGGAGAGGAGAGGAGAGGAGAGGAGAGAAGAGAAGAGAAGAGAAGAGAAGAGAAGAGAAGAGAAGAGAAGAGAAGAGAAGAGAAGAGAAGAGAAGAGAAGAGAAGAGAGAACTGTTGGGAGGGAGGGAATGATGGATGGATGATTTGATATTTAAGCTATCTTTAAGAATTTTATATTGCTTTTCCATTGGGGATCCAATGACCCATGATCATCATGCTGTCTTATTTTAGGTTTACAAGATTCTGTTATATAACAGTTTGGTTTAGTAGTTATTGCACCAGGCTGGAAACCAGGAGACTGTGAGTTCTAGTTTGGCCTTAGGCACGAAAGCCAGATGGATGGTTCAGGGACAGTCACTCTCTCTCAAGTCTCTCTGTCACTCTGTCTTTCAGCTCAACCCACTTAATAAGGTTATAGTGGGGAAAATAGGAGGAAGGATTATTTGGTATGTTTATCATGTGTGCATGTGTGTGCGTGTGTGTTGAGATTTCTCCTCTCTCCCCATCTCTTTCTCTCTTTCTCTCTAAATCTATCTAGGTTGAGAGAGCTAGATTAGAGTTGATTTTAAAATAACCCATGGCGTGAAAGCTTTCTCAAGGAATACTTGAAAGAAATACAACAAATACAATTGAAAAATAATGTTACCCTCTTTGTGGCTTACCAGTCACAAAGATTTAATGAGTTTTGTGGTAAATTGAGTAATATTATGGAGATAAAAGGGGAAAAGATGTAGAAAGCATTTGCTTATTGGCTAAGTTGAGGGAAAGGTCGTCCTTATTTAGTGATTGTTTCGTTTAGTGACCATTTTCTGTTATGACGGTAAAGAAAAAGTAACTTTGTAGATTTACAACCTTAGTCTGTAGTCTGTAAAGGAAAGAAAAACTCAAGGAAGATCATATGCACAAGCCCAGTTTTGCTTAGCAACTGCTTATCTTAATGACCAAGTCACTTGTCCCAGTTGTAGGTGTTAAACAAGGACTATCTATATTGTGCTATGTTATATGTGATTTTACTTGTGGTTTGTTGAATAAGCTGCAGTGACTGGTTTCACCCATCGCAAAAAGCCAAAATGAAAGTATCCTTGGGCTGGCTTCGTGGGTCCTAACTGGCCCTAAGTGATTCACTTAACAATTGTGGCAAGAAAGGTCGCAAAATGGGGCAAAATTCACTTAACAACTGTCTCACTTAGCAACAGAAACTTTGGTTTAATTGTGCTCATAAGATGAGGACCACCTGTAAAGTATAAGGAGAAGAGTGACCTTATTTTTACATTTTTGCAAATATCTTCAATATCTGGCAAATAATTTTGATTTTGTATATCCCTGAGAGGATCTTAAGACCACCCTTAAAGAAACATGGGTCTAGGGTAGGGGTCTTCAAACTTGGCGCTTTTATGTCTTATCGACTTCAACTCCCAGAATTCCTCAGTCAGGTTTGAAGACCCCTGGTCTAGAGGATCTAAAAACCTACCGGTACTATTAGTAGCCAGTCTTTTTTTTTTTTGCATAGAAATGTTTCTTATATCAATTTAACTATTATTATAAACAAATTAATAATCATAATTAACAAAGGCAACCATTGTCATAAAATCAGTTAAAAAAAGGATTGCCATCCAGAAATGATACAACTAAATGATTTTTTTGAATAAGAAGAGTAACATAAATGGGCAATGCTTGATGACCAAGCATTGCTGCTTTCTTTTTTTATATATATATATATATATATAAAATTCTTTTATTAAAACAATCAACATTGAACATAAAAACATATTGTGCAGCAATCATCATGGCACCTGATATACAATACTAAGTATTAGTCATTGAAAATGTCTGAGTTAGTAAGCCTTGTTCCACCCCTCGCGTCTAGCCTCAACTATACTCCTGTTACACTTTGTTTGATTGGTGTTTCTCTTATCTGGTTCCATATTAATGTGGTCAACATTAAACCAAAGATCCTATTGCTAAACAATTATCTTAGAACATAGCATACAACATTAGGTATTAATCTTTGTAAACATCTGTTTTAGTAAACGTTCTTCCCTCCTCCCTTCCCTCTTCAAGTATACTCCGAGTACCTTTTGTTTGTTTGGTGTTTCTCTTATATATGGTCTATCTGCTGTATCTAGTTTATTGCATATTGTTCGTTTGCGCTTCTGAATTGACTTCATCCCATTACTAGTGCAAACTTTTATAGTCCCTAACCGGAGATCCTGAGGTAAAAGTTTCATATCCTGAGGTAGAGATTCAGTCCGCTTTAACAGTTTTAAAGCAAACAACATTAGTAGCCAGTCTTGTAGTAATAGTAGCAATAATATATCTAAGATTTAGAAAGGAAGAACGCTTAATATTTAGATTGGGTCCTGTTCTATTAGGCTAAACTGTGACGTGGTGGTGGTGGTGGTGATGATGATGATGATGATGCCACCCATGAGGTCACTGGGAATTAAACCTGACTGAAAAGACATCCATCTTGCAAGTGATTCAGAAGCAAGAAAAGAAGAAAGCAGGATTCAAACTGAATCCCACTGGTTTTTCCATGTGGACTTTTTCCTATAATCTCCCTAAGATTTGTTTTGGCCAGAACAGATTAATTTTAAATCACTGAAGGAGCATTGTTCTAAGGTTGAAAAAATAATCTGCTTGAAAATCTGCTTGCAGTTGTATTTTTTTTTCCTTTCAAACTGAAGCACCTACCAATCCTTCTCAAGAGATAAGACTTGCAAATATTTCCAGTGTGCCCCCACCCTCAATTAAATTTTCCTCATCTTCTTCTTTAGTTACTCCTTACTGCCCAATTTCCCTCTCATCTCCTGGCTAATTTTACATTCATCACTACCTGAAATTGGATCTGAATCTGATTCCAGGAGACATCATTTCACCTCTGACTGAAAAATTAGTTTTCCAGAGGACATAGCTAGATAAATGAGACACGACCTCAGGGACATCTGACAGGTTTTCTCATGTTTGTTTATCAGTTTTCATCCATTTGGCATCAACTCAATGTGAGCAAGATAGAATAAAACAAGATAACGGAAATTATAAAAAGGAATAGGGAGCAAGATGGTGCATCCAGTCAATACTGCCAAAACATATAGACATATCTAACAAGAAGCCCAATCACTGTATAGATAGTCGTCGACTTACCCCCATTTGTTTAGTGACTGTTCAAAGATACAACAGCACTGAAAACAGAGACGTATGACCATTTTTTACACTTACGACTATTTTCCTCATGATCACATGATCAAAATCCAGATACTTGGCAACTGGCATATATTTATGACGGTTGCACTGTCCCAGGGCCATATGTTCATCTTTTGTGACCTTCTGACAAGTAAACTCAATGGAAAAGCCAAATTCACTTAACAATCATGTTACCAACTCAACAATTGTAGTGATTCACTTAACAATTCTGGCAAGAAAGGTTGTAAAATGGTGCAAAACGCAGTTAACAACTGTCTGGCTTAACAATGGAAATTCTGAGCACGAATGTGGCCGTACGTTGGGGACTACATGTAGTCAAGACGCAGGAGGACAGCTAGGTCTTTAAGGCTTTCCAGAACCCCATCAGGATGGGAGCCAGCAAATCTCACAGGAGGGAGGACTCATTCTACAGGGCCGACATTGCAGTAGAGAAGGTTCCAAGACATGATATTGTTAGTTAAAGAGACCTGAAATGTGCCAACTCTGCCTAGCTGGGTAAACACCATGGAAATTAGGTGGTTCCCACAAATAACCTGACCTTATGCCATGTAGGCTTTATGGTCACAACCAGCAGCTTGAGTTGCACTCAGAATCCCACAAATAACCAGTGCAGATTGTGAATGCAGAGACACTGCAGGATATTAAGACCTGGCTCTGTCTTCAGTTCTGGAGCCGTGGTGGCACAGTGGCTAGAATGCAGTATTGCAGGCTGATTCTGCTCATTGCCAGGAGTTTGATCATAACTGGCTCAAGGTGGATTCAGCCTTCCATCCTTCCAAGGTCAGCCACATTGTTGGAGGCAATAAGCTGCCTAGAGAGGGCTGTAAAGCACTGCGAAGCGGTATATAAGTCTCAAGTGCTATTGCTATGTCTACTCTGCAGCTAGCTAGCTTTGGTGCTTGGTTGGATGTACAGGGCTATGTATTGTTTTGGCCAAGGTCCACCTATACGATATATAATTTGAAGATATCAATCTTGGGCAGCTTTCATAGAAAGGGCAGTTCTTAAACAAATGATCACAAGTCAAGGGCTACCTGCAGCCCCCTTCGTTTTTTCTCCAAATGCTATGGTTTCATGTCCCAAAGACCAGAGAAGATGCTGGATGCTGGCATGGACTATCTTCAGCCCCTGTTCCTACTTGTTATTCCATGACTCACTCTCTAAATATTTTCCCCAAGAGACAACACCCATGAGTGACCCAGAGAGTTTTATCTCCTTTGCTATTGCTTTCTTGTCAATTTGGGGAATGAAATCCAAGCATTGCAGAAAGCTCCAACTCTGTGTTTCTCTTACTTAGACCATGCAAAGGGCTAAAATAGTTATTTTGACCCAAACGCCAGATGCCTGTTTTATTAGGATGGAATATCTGCCTTTGCCACTTCTCTTCCCCACCATCCTCTTGTTTTCTGTTGCTGTCGTTTGGGGCAGTTGGAGTACAGATGGAAAAAATTGGAAAATAAATATTCTTCTTGGCCAGAGTGTCTCAACTTTGGCAGCTTCAAGGTGTATGGACTTCAACTCCCAGAATTCCCCAGCCAAAATGAACCACGTAATAGTTCAGTGTATTCTTTCAGAGTACTGTACAGAAGTTGCATTATGTGTTGATTAAGAATTGGGAATATATAGGGCAGGGGTAGGCCACCTTGGCTCTTTTATGACTCGTGGACTTCAACTCCCAGAATTCCTGAGCCAGCATGGCTCAGCTTGGAAACTCTCCCTTTCCCCTGAGCATGGCTGGCTCAGGAATTCTGGGAATTGAAGTCCACGAGTCACAAAAGAGCCAAGGTTGCCTATCCCTGGTCTAGGCCTAGGCTGCTTTATGACTGGTGGACTTCAACTCCCAGAATTCATGAGCCAGCCTGGCTCAGCTTGGAAACCTCTCCCTTTCCCCTCAGCATGGCTGGCTCAGGAATTCTGGGAGTTGAAGTCCACGCCTCATAAAAGAGCCAAGGTGGCCTACCCCTGATATAGAGGAAGATCTGTTACTTAATTGAGCTATATAGTCTGCTAGGCAGGTAGTCCCCAATTTAACAACCACAACTGGAACCAAAATTTCATTTGCTAAGCAAGTGAGTTGTGCCCAGTTTTATAAATGGTTCACACACAAGTAAATCACACAGTTGTTAAGAAAATCCCCATTGGCTTTGCTTGACAGAACCAGCTGGGAAAGTCATAAATGTCAATCCCATGATCCTGGGATGCTGTAACTGTTGTAAATGGATGCTAGTTGTTAAGCACCCAAATTTTGATCATATAACTGTAGGGATGCTATCACCGTGGTAAGTATGAGAACTGGTTGTAAATCATTTTTTTTTCAGTGCCATTATAACTTCAAATGGTTTTTTGGTGTATGGTCACAAATTGAAGACTATCTGCCTATACCTAACTTTTTTTTTGGGACAAATAATCTTTTGGACAGTGATATTAATGAGATTACTAATTTGCCTCCTAATTGGTGCAAAAGCTGCCCTCAGAACTCGGGATGCTAAACTCTGAGAACAGAATCTGTAACTCTGCTTCCAAAAACTTTTGAGTCAAACAGCAGGTCACCGAGGTTTCCAAATTAGATCATGTCAAACTCAAGGAAGCAAAACATATTTTTGAACATCTGCTATAGAACAAGCTGGAGGATCACCCTAGGGCTGAGCAGATCAACTTAGGGATCCTGAACATTCTCCTTTGCCTTCCTGATTGCTTGGGCCTTCACTGCCCTTGAGAACTTCAGTGCAAGTGCAGCGATTTTTGGCTGCCAAAATATTTTTCTGAGTCTCCTGCCAAATGATCTGCCCCCCCTGGTGCAGTCTTCCATAGAATTGCGGATTGCAGGCACACTGGAAAGAAAAATAGGAATGACCCAGCCGCTGGATAATCCTGTTAGGAGCAACAAGGCATGAGTATCCCTCAGCATCAGGGCATGGGTGACCTTCACTGGACCTTTCTCACGGCCATAAAATACGATAGTTCCAAATTTCTCAAGCACTTTGCATTAATAGCATTTTTCTTGTTCTGCAGCCAGCCAGCCTGCTCTGCACTTCCCTGTAATTACTAAATCTTGGAGACATGGGAATAGAGATGGCCAGGCCTTTGCTAACTCCACCATTCAGGATTTATCAGCTGTAATCCAAAGTGCACTGACTTAGAAATCAGTCTCTTTGGTCTGGCTTGCTGAGCCCTCATGAGCTTGCTCTGGGTGTGGGGAGGTTTCAACTGAGGTATGGAGATTTCTAGAAACAGGCTTTTTGGCTTAGCATTTGATATGTGAATCGGACCAAAGAGTCTTATTCAGGTTAAAGCAAACCGTGAATAATGCTGATATATGAACCAGTTACTAAAGTCAGTATTTGTAATTGCTGCTAAATATGGTTATTAAATCATAGAATAACAGATCTCGGAGGTCTTCTAGTCCAACCTCCTGATCAACGCAGGAGTCTTTATATCATTGTGAATAAATGGTTGTGAGATTTTTTTTTTCTTGAAAACCTCCAGTGATGGAACACTCACAACTCTAGGCAAGCTGTTCACACATCGTTCTCATGGCCAGGAAATTTCTCCTTAGTCTTAAGTTGGATCTCTCTTTAACGATCTTCACCCAGTTGCTTCTTGTCCTCCCTCAGGTGCCTTGGAGAATAAGTCAACCCCCTTATCTCTGTGACAGTCCCTCAAGTACTGGAAAACAGCTATCATATCACCCCTAGTCCTTTTGTTAAGCTAGACATACCTTGCTCCCTCAACCATTCATCATACAGTTTAGCCTCCACATCTTTTATCATCTTTGTTACTCTTCTCTGCACTCTTTCTAAGGCCTCAATTTTTTATTTTTTATTTTTGTACCTTAGTGACCAGAACTGTACACAATATTCCAAGTGTGGCACTCATTAGTGCAATATAAAGTAATATTATCACTTCTCATGATCTTAAAACGTTGTTCCCAAACCAATGGCAAGGTTCACATGACAAACCAAATCAGAAAGAAATAAAGTAAGCAGACCAAACCTAACCAAATTGTATGATGGCTAAGTGTGAAATGTGAACACCCCACTTTTTTTGCTAGTGTTTGCTAGTCAGATAAATTTGTACCAATGAATTTTCATCCAGAATAGTTTGTAGGGGGTGGAATTTGAATGTGTATAAAAAAGTAAATATGGTAACTGTGAACGTGTGATTGAAGCCCTGTGTGTGTTTTGTAAAAAAAAAAGGGAAGGATTTTGATCACATAGTTCAGTGATGGCAAACCTTTTAGAGACTGAGTGCCCAAACTGCAACCCAAACTCACTTATGTATCATCGGGTGCCGGGTGGGCGTGGCCCATTGGGTGGATGTGGCCCATTGGGTGGGTGTGGCTTTGGTGGTAACGGCAATCTGGGTGGGACTAAAAAGTTCAATCAATCAATTCCAACTTTGCAAGATCTTTTTTTTCCTGCGAGAAGTTGAAATTGATTGATTGATTGAATGAACCTTTTTTTTTTTTTGCACATGGTGGCGGAGAAAAGGTTTTGTAAAACCCAGCTGAAGGCCTAGGACTGGGGCGAAGGCGCGCATGCCCACAGAGAGGGCTCTGAGTGCTGCCTCTGGCACCCGTGCCATAGGTTCGCCACCACGGACATAGTTGATCATCCACCCATGTCATAGATGTTCCTGCCTCCATTACTTTGCTTCTGACTTTGCTAGCTAAGGGAACGAAACTTCCTTCGTTGGCTTTTTCTGAATGTCCTTCTCCTTGCCTATCTTCAACTTCTCCTTCTCCTCCTCCTCTTCTTCTATCTCCTCCTCCCTTTCCTTTTTTCCTTCTCTTTCTCCTCCACCTTTTCTAACTTTTCCTTTCTTCTTTTCCTCCTTCTCTACCTCCTCTTTCCTCTTTCTCTTTTCTCCCTTCTCCTTCTCCTCCTTTAAAGTAACGTTATCCTAGCAAGAGGCAAATAGAGACAAAGGAATAAGTGAAATAAACTGGCCATACTCAATTTAGCAATTAGCAGTTTAAGGATGGGCATATCACGATTTTCTATCCTTTCTTCCTGCCGCTTTTCCACTATCCATTTTATATTTTCAAGGCAGGGCTAGATAGATTCATGGATGCCAAGTGTATCGGTGGTTATTAAAACGGATGTCCATGTGCCGCCTCTATGTTGGTTGAGGCAGGCAGGATTCCCTTGAGTACCGTTTGTTTGGGGGTCAAGGGAAAGGGAGGGTTTTGCCTTCTCTTTCTGCTCAAGATCCCCATGTACAATTGGTGGGCCACTGTGTGACACAGAATGCTGGACTCGATGGGCTTTGGCCTGATTCAGCATGGCTCTTCTTATGTTCTTATGTTCTTATTTGTAATGGCAGATTTAAGATTGACCACCCTCAAGACCCAACAAGAGCTTTACTATCTGTTTAGACAATAAAGAACAGAAACATATCAAGGAGTTCTTGATTTCACTGAGATGCAATTAAATCTAGTGGCCCCTTTTGACTCAACTGTATAATAATGATGGTGTCCATGGAAGATTATCTGGCTAGCTCATTCTACCCAGATTATCAAAATGTTTAATGGATTAGCAAACCCTATATTTAAATGTCTAAAGACAGCTGGCTTCACTGTCAATTATTTTGACTGTTGCTTGCTATTTACTCATCCTGGATACAGTCCTTTTATAAAATCCCATTGGTTTCAGTGGGAACAACTCACCTTATAATTACTGGGTGTAACTACTTTGTGTAGTCACTCCACTCCCAGACCAACAGCTTTGTACCTCTTGCCCCTATGAGCTTAGTAAAGCAAAATTCAACATCAGATATTGCCATACAACCAAAGAGAAGAGAATCAGATGACCTGAGGTTTATCCTGCCTGGGCCACTCCGGGCTGAATGCAGTAGGACTTTTATAACCCTAAGAATGGCAGATATGTAATATTTTATTTACTTCTGCAATTTATCTACTGGCTCAGTCATCAAGAGAAGGGCCACGTTTCGCCTTCTCCTAAAACCTTCAACTTTTTTTTCCTGATTTGAGTTTGTGTGAATCTAGCAACTTATGCACAATTGAATAATTAGTGTTGTGGACATATACAGCCACTGAATAGATTTCTTCTATATTGGAGAATGTGTAAGATATGAAATGTTTCTGCACAAAATATTTCAATACATATAATTGATTAGGGCGTACATGTTTATTATTAAACTTGCTTTAATAAAACTTATTAGCAAACAGAAGTAATGTCCAGTTACATAAACCATCTTGCGATGGGATTGTGTTGGAAGCAGAGTAGAAATAAATGGGGAAAATGTTTATAAGTGAAAAAATAACCATGCTGAACTCTTGAAGAGAAGCTATTATTTATTTATCTCCCTCAGAAAGGGTCTTAGCAGTCCCTCTTAGCAGATCCAAAGGAGGGATATGCCAGGATTTCATATCCTTTCATGAAAAAGGACATCGTTTTTGTGCACATTGTCTTCTTCTTCTTCTTCTTCTTCTTCTTCTTCTTCTTCTTCTTCTTCTTCTTCTTCTTCTTCTTCTTCTTCTTCTTCTTCTTCTTCTCCTCCTCCTCCTCCTCCTCCTCCTCCTCCTCCTCCTCCTCCTCCTCCTCCTCCTCCTCCTCCTCCTCCTCCTCCTCTCTTCCTTAAGTGTTCCAGGTGAAATTACAGCATCATGTTCCCCATTAACCAGCTTGTCAGTCAGCTGCAGAGGGGGCTTGGCAGGTCTTAGGTTTATCCAGAGCAGCTCCACTTGAGAGCTCAGAGACATGAATCAAAATAGTTGCATGATGTCATAATGGGAATGTGCTCCAGCCAGTGGGTGCCAAGGATTGTCTGCTCTAAAAGCGTAGTTTCCTTTTACAGACTTTTTTTAAAGGGACATCACGCTGAACTGCACATGGTCGTCCCCTTCCAGCAATCTCGTGCACCAGGCAGGCTTTTAAATAAAAAGAGGCAAGCCGTAGATCTTCTGGTCATAACCCATTTTTCCTGAAGCTGGTCTGCTTGGACATTTCTTCTACCTCCAGAGCTGCTGCGTCTTCTCTTTTCAGAGTTAGCAGGGATTTTAAGCACAACTGTTGTGAGCTGGCTGGGTTTGTGCAGCTGTTCAGGGCATCCATAGATGCTGGTGGAGTTGCTTAGAACTGGCATCGGGAAGGACCCGTTCTAGACGAACTCTTGCTAAAGCTTTCTGCTTTTAAATTCTGTGGGGTTAAATTGGGGGAACTGGAGAAGAGTTGGCCGTCGTTGGCTTGCTTCATCCTCTCCATCCCAGACGGACTGATTGCGTGTTTTGACATCTTCAACGGGTGCTCCACCTGTGGGCTGGATATTTTGCTTGGAACCAAGGTTATGATTGATAGCTGCTAGTGACTGAGCCCATGAAGCGGTTTGGCAGCCTGCGGGGGAGTAAGAAACGAAAGGATCAAGGCAGGAGTTCGGAGAGGCGCAAATCGGAACCTCATGGCCTTTTAGGTAGGCAAACTTTGCTGGTTTTCGGGCAGGAGTGGGAAGAATCTAGTGCAATGTTTCTCAGTCCTTGCAGTTTGGAGATGTGTGAACCTCAGCTGCCAGAATTCCCATGCCACCCTGCTGGTTGAGGAATTCTGGGGGTTGGTCCACTCATCTTCAAATTGCCATGGTTGAGAAACACTGGTCTGATGTCTTTTCTGAGGAAGGGACATGCAAGAGGCAGCTAAATGGGAATTCTTTGGAAGGGCTGTTGGATCCACATTTCAAAAATCTTGAGGACCTGTAGAGGAAAGGAAAGAAGCATGGAAAACTCTAACTCATCACCACCATCTGGTGTCCATCTAGATCAATGTTTCTTAAGATGTTTTTGCTCTCAAAACTTTTCCTACTTCTAAAACTTATGGAGGATCCCAAAAGAGCTTTGGTTTGTATGGGTTGCAGTCATTATATTTACCATATTAAAAATTAAAATGGATACATTTACAATATTTATTTACTGAATAGGGAAAAATAATAATATTTAACTTATTAGGTATTAGTTTAACATTTTTCATGAAAAAAAAACTTTTATTTAACAGATAAAAATAATAATGAAAAGAGAGACATTGTTTTAAAGTTTTGCAAATATTTTCAATACCTGGCAAATAATTTTGTTCCTATGATTCTCTGAGGGGGTTGTGCGGGACTCCAGGGCTCCACTGATCACACTTGGAAAAAACAGCAATGTAGATGTTCACAACTCAGATTTTAAGACTTAAATCTTTTTTTTTTGAACAGCAAAAGATTTAAGTTCCATTTTGCTTTATTTTAAATTTCATAGTGTGACTTCCCTGCAAATGTCCAGTGTATGGAACTTTAATAGGACATATTATAAAATAACTTCAGTAGAATGATAGATCTGTGGTTATGGCCAGCCACAGTCTGGCTGAAATATCTGAATATTAGTATTAATATTAGTGTGAGACTCAGCACATAGCTAATCTTGAAAAGCTAAGCAGGGTTTGACCTGGTTATTACTTGGTTAGGACATAACTAGACAATCCGAGGACTTTCAAGAAGGATTCATTTATTCAGCTTGGTCTATTGGTCTAGTTTCCCTGGAACCATGTTCTGTTTTGAGGAGAAAGCAAAGAAAAACAAGAAGTTGAGGACCAACTTGAAGAAGCATGTTGTTTTGGCCCCTTCCTATATTTTTTGAAAAAATACTGAGAGAATGAATGTTGTTTTTAACTTCAAAGGGAGGGGGTTAGGGAGAGCAGACAGGTGATTTTGTTGGTTTTCCATCAAAATTGAGATAACCAAAAGGCTGCCATCATTTGAAGCAAAAGGAAGATGAGTAAAGAAGCCACTGCTATGGGAAAAACGATTTTCCTTAGATTTTCAACACAGATGTAACCTATTCATACTTCCCAACTACGCAGTAAACTAAAAGAATGGCCCATTATGATGTTTCAAATTGGAATGCTGCAATGCTATTATCCAATAAAGAAGTGTGTACAAAAATGCATGTTGCTGAATCCCCCCAAAAAACCATATCCAGGATGCTGGTACTCGTACATTGGTCTTCATTCATGAAAAATGCTTGTATTTATGAAAGCACTGCCTTTTGTTACCCCAAATGGCATATGTGTATCAAACTATATTGCAGCAAAAACGCACAAGTTAGGAGAAATTTGTTAGGATAGCATTTCAGAATTAAGAATGCTTTTCTCTGCGGGCTTTATTAATGCAAACTAGCTGTAGCAATGAGATGAAATTGAGATGGGAATAAGTGAGGCTTTCAGTTAAACTAAAAGGGATATTTTTTTTCTCAGAGACAAGGGTGTAACCTTCTGGTTTCTCGTGGTCTCCTAGCTGATGGAAGCCAGAATATACAGTACAGGTAGTCCTCAGCTTACAACCATTTGTTTAGTGACCGTTTGAAGTTACAACGGCACTGAAAAAAGTGACATATGACAATCCCCATGGTCACTGGGTCAAACTTTGGGTGTTTGGCTACCGGCATGTATTTATGATGCATGCAGCATCCCAGGGTCATGTGATCACCATTTGTGACCTTGCCAGCCGGCTTCTGACAAGCACAGTTAATGGGGAAAGCCCGATTTGTTTAACTACCACACGATTCACTTAACGACTGCAGTAATTCATCTAATGACCGTCTTCTGCCACATACTTCCCTTCGACCGGTGAGAGCGCACAGGGTCGGCCTCCTCCGGGTCCTGTCAGCGAAACAATGCCGTCTGGCGGGTCCTAGGGGGAGGGCCTTCTCTGTTGTGGCGCCCACCCTCTGGAACCAACTGCCCCCTGAAGTCCGCGTTTCCCCCACTCTCCCGGCCTTCCGGAAGAATCTAAAAACTTATCTATGCCGGCAGGCCTGGGGATGACTGTGATTGCGTGTGAATGATGAATGTGTTCGGGGGGGGGGGTTTAAACGTTTTGTAGATTGCTTTTTTATTTTAAACTCTGTGATGTTCTTTTGTTGATGTTGTTAGCCGCTCCGAGTCCTTTGGAGAGGAGCGGCATAAAAATTTAATTAAAATAAATAAATAAAATAAATAATGACCGTGGCAAAAAGGGGTGTGACTCACTTAACAATTGCCTTCCTTGGCAACAGAAATGCTGGGCCTAATGGTGGTTGTAAGTTGGGGACTGCTTGTAAACCTCGAGCCTCCAAAATGCTTGACGTCAGCTTCCTCAGCATGCTGCCCTCCAGCTGTATTGCCAAAGTATTTGCAGGTGGTCCTTTACTTACAGCCATAATTGAACCTACGATTTTGGTTGCTATTTGTGAGAGCCATCAAGCAGATCATTGCATGACCATTCCTGAATTTATGACCCCTTTTTTGTGGCAGTAACAAAATGTTGTCATTAAGTGAATGTTGTGCTCCTTGCTTTGCCAGAAACCAGAAATAAAATTCCTACTTTCTGCAAAAATGTCGTAAATTGGAGTCACATGACCATGAGGCAGTGGGAAGGGCTGTAAATGCAGGACTGGAGGACACGGAAACGAAACGAGATTATAAGTCCTGTTTTCAGGATCTCTCGCAACTTTGAACATTTGCAAAACGAGCCCTTCATAAACTGAAGACTACTTGTAGTGATACAGGTAGTCCTTAACCTATGACCACAGCTCAGTCCAAAATTTTCGTTATTAAGCAAGACAGTTAATTGAATTTTGCCCTATTTTATGACCTTTCTTGCCACAGTTGTTAAGTGGATCACTGCAGTTATTAAGTTAATAACTCAGTTGTTAGCTGAATCTGGATTCCCCATTGACTTTGCTTGTCAGATGGTTGCAAGCATTGAACCCATGACTCTGGGACACTGAAACAGTCATAAATACATGCCAGTTGCCAAGTGTCTGAATTTTAATCACATGACCGTGGGAAATGCTTCAATGGTCGTTAGTGTGAAAAAGGTCATAAGTCCCTTTTTCCAGTGCTGTTGTAATTTTGAATGGTCACTAAATTGAATGACTGTAAGTCGAGGACTACCTGTACTAGCAATAGCAGTCACAGCAAACCATAAGGCTGCAGATATGATGAGACTTGCACCCAGATGTCTCCATGCTGTGTCCAGATGTCTGATGCAAGCATGCAAGTCTCAGCCTGGGCAGCCTGTATCTTTTGCCCAAGAGATGCCCATGGTAGTTTGGGGGAAACTATCCATTCCTTTCATTCTAAACCAGTTTCGATAATTGCACTAGACCATATTTATCTATGATTTTTTTTCTCCTCTTTAAAAAGACTGCTCCCCTCCATTGCATTTATGAAAATTACATAATGTCATGGTTGATTTTATTTAATTTAAACTCTTAGAGTCTTTGGAGATAGTAAATTAACAATCTTCTCTAAGGAACTGTAGGTGTTCCCTTTCTTGTCAGCTCGTTAATTAAATTACTATTTCAGTGTCATAACATAAGGGAGATTTGGAGCTGATTAACGGGAGAAGTGCTGTAGTAAGGAGAGTCTAAAAGGCAAAAGCATTGCCTAACCCTCCCCCCTGCCCAGTAGTAATCTGGCTCAGGAATTCTGGGAGTTGAAGTCCACAAGTCATAAAAGAGCCAAGGTTGCCTACCCCTGGTCTAGAGGTATGGAAACACCGTAAAAAGACCCATGTATTTTCTCCCTTGGAGTCCTTTGGGACATTGTGCAAAATCCAGGCAGGTAGGGAGAAAAAGGGAACAAAAATCAAGATGGCAGCCGCAAGTGAGTGACCAAAGTACCAAAACTCTGAACCCAATTGCGGTCGTAAGTTGAGGACTACCTGTATAAGAAACCCAGGCATGCTTCAGCATGCTATCTTCTTCCCCATATTCAGGTGCAGTTGTTTGATATTATGTGAGCACAATAGCTGTGCCTTCTACAGCTACTACTATTAGTACTACTACTACATTCATGTTGGAAATATCTACCAAGACACTTCCGGGTTAAAAGGATTAGCCTTTTAACCATTGTCCAGGGGATGTCCAGAGGGCTCCTTTCAGCTCCCTGTTATTTTCCCACCGAAGTGATATCTATCTGCTTCAGTGGTGGGATTCAAATATGTGAACAACTGGTTCTCTGTGCGGATGCCGCTTCTGGAAGTCCATTCTGGGCCTGGCAACAAAAAATTAGCTACCGATTCTGCTGAAGTAGTGTGAACCGGCTGAATCCTACCACTGATCTACTTACATTTGCATGCTTTGAAACGTTTAGGTGGGCAGGAGCTATGCCTGGTTAAAACAAGGTTTAGGGTTTGTTTGCTGTGTAAGCATGACCATTGAGTCTAAAACTCTTCCCTTGATGCTTGGGATGGTCAGAAGCTTCTGCTCAATAATCTAAGAAAGCTGCAAAAAAATATATTGGGGTGCTTGGGAATATCTTCTGCAAGCTCCATCTCAAGGTTCTAGAAGTGATCCTCTCCTCCTCATCCTCCCCCTTTTTCCTCAATGTTAGTTCACACCTCTTTTTTATCTTAAGCCAGGTGCATAGGTAGCATGGTGGTCCACCACATACATTTGGAAGGTGATGTAGACATGAAGGTCTATGGAAATTCTCAGTCATCCAGGTGATGTTTGTCCCAAAAGTGTTTTTCCAGAAGGCAACTGGATTTTCTTGGTTTTTTTCCCCCCTTCCTGGATAAG
The DNA here is from genome assembly GCA_034064705.1 of Bothrops alternatus. Taxonomy (NCBI): domain Eukaryota; kingdom Metazoa; phylum Chordata; class Lepidosauria; order Squamata; family Viperidae; genus Bothrops; species Bothrops alternatus. Next base: position 920,776 of record JARGCV010000179.1, on the reverse strand, counting down.
AAGTAAAATATTTTCAAGAAAAAAACCCAATACCTTTTGGAAAAGCATCTTTAATACAAAAATGAAGTTTTTGTTCATCTCTTCCAGCAACTAGGAGGCCCCCCCCAGCAGAGTTGGCTTTTTAACAGAATCTAGAGGAATAGTTTTATTCTTTTGCTATATTTGATCCTCAAGCAGGAACAAGCACACAGGTGGGCAAACAAATCAAGGTAGCTACAGCCCTACGTGTAAAAAAGAGATGGTGCTTCAGTTGTGTGGCTGTGCTGACAGCTTGATTTTTTTTTTTTACTGTGTCCCTCAATTATAGGCCAGGCATTGCCAACATTTCATGGTTAAAAGGGAAAGTGGGAAGTTTGTACTTTCTGATTTGCAAGGCTGATGTTAGCCAACCTGGATAAACCAGACAGGAAATACAACTTAATAAGCTAGATCTATTGTATTGTTAGGCAATCTTGCAAGTCTGAAGATAAAAATTTCCCATTACCACTTTTAACCACCTGATCCATTAGGACTGGTCCATCCTAAGTTTCTTCCTTTGAGTGTTAAGCCACTGGGGGTTCCTGCCTCTCTTCTCTGATTGCTTCCTAGGCAACATCTTTTCCCTTCCCTTCATCCACATATTACATTATGCCAGGCATGTCAAACTCACAATGTCACGTGATGTTGCATGACGTATCGTGACTTTTTCCCCATTGCTGACAATGGGGTGGGTGCAGTTTCGTCGTGATGCATCCAGCCTGTGGGCCGGCAGTTTGACATGCCTGCCTTATACTAAATGAGAGCCAGTGTGTATGAGCAGTCACAAAACATCAATTTATTCGAACACCTCTAACATCAGGATAATCACTGTCAATCGCCAACTTATCTTCTGTTTTTCTGGAGAGAAGGACCTTCTCACAAATAGGCACTGGGGCATAGCAGCTCACCATTTAATTTTTTTTAGACTGCCTTTGGAGCCTCAGTGATTTCTGTGGGCATTAGTAGCAAGAAAGATGGTCCTGGTGTTTTGGTTTGCCACACGGCAGCTTCCTTTTGCATTTTGTTTGAAATTCAAATGATTTGTAAAAAATAGGGTTGAGCATGGGCTTGATGTAGGCTTACTTTATCTGGAGTGCAAGCTCACCAAATGACCACTAGATGGAAGCAAAGAGGAATGCTTCTTGTCTCTTTACTGCCATCTGCAGGTCATTCAGGTATTTGCAGCCCATGGGGGATTATCCCTGTTCAGTAAGTACAGACAGGACCCTGTGGATGTTACAATCATGGGCCACTGCTTTACTCTAGAGAACATAGGGTACAGCAGTGACCCATGATTAGGGGAGAAGTTTCGAAGCAAGATGATATTACAGATATACTTTTAAAAGGGCACATTTGTTCAGAGATATGTTGAAGGACACTTTCAAAGGATGCAAGAGTGAGAACAGATCCATCTGATCAAATCAACATTGGGAGGAGGATGACTTTGCACACTGCAGCTGTGAAAACATGTTGAGAACTTCCAGTTCAGTCTGACAGCGATCATAAAATGATACCTCTTCTTGTACTGACACCCAACTGCTAATTCAACCTCCAAGGATGTGCTGGGGCTCAATTTTTAAGATTCTGGGCTGAGGGTATTTTTCTTGGATGCTCCAGGATGACTTTTCTCTGTACTTCCCTGGGGTGGAAAAATCATTTAGTAATAAATAAATAGATTCCAGCTTTTGCAATTAAGGCTGGACAGGAGCAAAGTTGAGGACACACTTATTAATTGTGCCAACAATAACAACAACCACAATAAAAATATTGTTATTATTATTATACTCATCCCACTGTACCACAACTTTGAAACAACCACAATAAAATACTGTTATTGTTATTATTATACTCAGCCCACTGTACCACAACTTTGAAAAGTTATCCTTGTGCATCTATGATTTAGAACATCAGATACTGGATTAATTTCAATTATCCAAATTCCTTTCTCTCATTTCCTGCAGAAATCATTTTCAAACTTCACCAGATGGTGTAGCTTGCTGGGCTTCTAGCAGTGAGAAGCAAAGCATTAAGTTCCTAATTTTAGACTCCCCATCTACCGATTAGCAGGACCAATGAAACCATGGATGCAGGGGTATCTCCAGGGTGTGATCAAAATGGCCAAAATAGTGGCCACAGTGAGATGATGGAGCAAAACTCTAGCTGTTTTTATGTGCAATGCCAAATCATAGTGACTATCTTTTTTACTATAGCTTGAAGACATTCCTGCAGAGATGATAACGAAACATGTGAAAAAATCCAGACAGAAAGCATATTGGTCTTCTTTGTAGGGATGATTGGCAGTTTTCTACCAAATGTACAAGTCCATCATTGAGGCTGCAGATTTTAGGCACTGAAGCCAAATTCAGTATTATTTACTTATATCTCACTTTTATTATTTTTACAAATAATTCAGGACTGCGAACATATCCAACGTATCTTCTTCCTTCTATTTTCTCCACAACAGCAGCCTTGTGAAGTGGGCTGGGTGGAGGGAAAATAATTGACCCAAAATCATCCAGTCAGTTTTCATGCCTAAGGCGGACCTACAATTCATAGTCTCCTGGTTTACAGCCTTATGCTTCCTTAACCACTAGATCAGGGCTGTCAAACTCAATTTCATTGAGGGCCGCATCAGAATTGTGGTTGCCCTCAGGGGTGTGGGTGGGTGTGGCCAGGGTGGGTGCAGCCTACTGGGTGGGCATGGATGCAGTGGGCGTGGCCTATTGGGTGGGCATGGCCAGCTCTACATCGTTCACGTCAAGGGGGCCTGTGGGGGCCTGGGCAGGAGTGGGACAGATCTGAGGGTCTCTGGCAGAAAGGGGTGGGACCGGGGCAAGCGCCAAGGCATGGTCCATTTCTTCATTCCTCACAAAGGGTGACACCTCCCCAGCATGCACCAGGAGGCAAGGCTGATGCGGCAGGGGCTGGTTCCTCGCTGTTTCCAGATGGCCTTTTGGAGCTAAGACTGAATGCGTTTCAGCATAGATGGCCACCACAAAATTGTACATTGGCTCCCGGCCAGCCTGGGCCAGAGCCAAGGCAGCGGAGGCCGTTCCCTCACTGTTTCCAGGATGGCTTCGCAGGCCACATGAAACCAGTTCACGGGCCACATCCGGCCCCTGGGCCTTGTGTTAGACATGTCTGCACTAGATATTTCAGGATTAGCAGATTACTCTGACCTGCAGCTTTAACATAGCTTGTCATTCAAATCCAGGCCTTTATTAGATTTTGGTTAAGAAAGAATGTCAGGTTTGCTGTCTCCCAACTCAACTGTTCTCCAGCATGTAGGGAATGTAGAATCCAGGAATGGGTTGTTTTAGACTTCTTGCCCAATCAGACCAAACAATCAAAGTTGCCATGCCCCTGCAGGGTCTGAGCATGCCCAAGTTTCGTTTGGTCTCAGCCCTGAAGAGACGTGAGAATTTGGCTCCCAGTTTAGATTGAGAAAGGTAGTTATTGCCATTTGTGGATTCTCTACGCTTTTTTCCCTTCTTTGGGGGGTATTGGTTCAGCTCTGGGCTCAGTGCGGCACCATTTTCCTCTTATTGAATCAATTCCCTTCTCTGTTAGGCCTTTCAGAGGCAGGCAGCAATCGCTGCCTCCTCATTGCAATCCACCCCCCACCCCACGATTGTCGCTGTGAATACGAAGCTTCAAATTGCTGGTTTTCATCTGAAAACTTTGATTTGGCTTTCCTGGGTTCATTTCCTATTCAAACAGCCTCGGACGCCATTTTGAGCCTCTATTTCTCAATTTCCTTTCTTATTACTGTTGATTGTCAGCTACAAATTGCTTAAAAATCCACAAGGTGGGCTCTTTAACTAAAATCATCTGATTACTTGCAGAAGAGGATCTTTTTCCTCAGGTCTGTTCCCTCTCTGATCAGATTGTCGCAGCTGCCATTTTGGGCTCCGCAGGATCGCACACCATTAAATAGATTGTTTGACCTATTTACAGTCGCCAAGCAATCTAATTTATCTGGTGATTTTTTTCTACGTGGGGGGGCCATAGGAGTTCTAATTCCACTCTTTTAGATCCTCCTTATCTCTCTGCTTCAGCTTCTTGGTAGACGCCATTTTAGGTTACCTCATGGCCATAGGGGAAATAGCTTGAGTCTTTCACTCCTTCTTACTTGTAGTATTGAGACCATACTGAGTTGTTTACCTGTTTCATTCAAATATCCAGTGTCACGTTTTGGACTGCTGCTTGCCTGGTTTCCCCCCCCCCCCCGCTGTCTGCATCTAGTGGTCGGCAGTTACTGTCCTAGCCGTCACTAAGTGAGACATAAGGCTCAAATAATAATAAGAATAATAAGAATAATAAAAAAATTAAAAATTAAAATAAAATAAAATAGAATTAAAATAAACAAGATATATATCTATATTCATATATAGACTTCTCATTAACTGACATTTGACGTTTTATCGACCCAATTGTCTCACTATTACAGTGGGCCTGAAAAATTGAAGGGGAGGACAGCCCCTGACTGCAACGCGGCTTATATCGCGTAGTGACTCTATGCTTAACGGCGGGCCGGACCTCACAGACCCTTGTGAAGGCCTGTACCACTCAGGTGGGTGGTAGCCTTTTTCTCCTGCAGACCAGAGCCAATCCAGGGATCTCCTGGTGAAAACCTGATTTATTTCTCCTGCAGACCAGGGCCGATCCAGGGATCTCCTGGTGAAAACCTGTTCTCATTATGGCAGATAACACCGTTCCACAGGATTCCACCTCCAGTGGAAATGCAAAGCGCAAGTCACCCAGTCAGGAGGCACCTGCTAAGGCCAAGGCCAAGGCCAAGGTTAAACGAACCTCTAAGATGGCTGATAAGCAAGCAGATAGCAGGCACAAGGCACTGGAATGACAATTTACTCAGCAACGAATGGCGGAGACACAATCTGTCTCCGTTTCCCCTTGTGCATCCACATCAGGGGAACATCGTCCTTCCCCTTTGCCATGGATTTGGTCCTCCGAGCAAGCCCTGGATCAGGGGTCTTTGCTTGGATAAGATTGGGACCATCTGTCTATCCTTGATCAGGATCTGAGAATACAGATCCAAGATTCAATTCCAGTCACCGAAACCTGGCCCATCCTCGATGTCATGTGGGTCTCAAGGGGGATTTACTGCAGCTCCCCCTCCTCAAATTCCATCGGCATCTTTCACGCAGACGGCGGCGGGCCTTCGGGCCCCTGAGCATCCTTCATTCACTGCCCAACTCCAGGCCATGATCTCACAAGCGGTGGCTTAGGCATTGGCATCCTCAGAGAGGGTCACTCCGGTCCCTGGACCGTCAAAACCCCCTACACCCACGGAAACTACGCATCCCAGGGAGTACGTGATTTCAGATCACGGTTCTCCACCTCAATCTGAAGGGAGCGAGATATCGGAGTATTCTGCGCAAATTCCCGAAGAAGCCATGTGGTCAGATGAGGAAGACACTCAGGCGGAGCCCACTCCTATGGTAGGGGTGTTTAATCCAAATTCCTTTCATTCACTCTTGCGCAAGGCTTATGTCACTGGAAAGATTGAGCCGGTGAAACCACAAACAGCCGATCAGGATTCTGGTCAGAGTTCTGACCCACTGTTTCTGGAACCGGTCACAAAGAACCTACAGATACCTTGTCTCCCCATGTTTTTAAAATCAATTCAAGATCAATGGGGTCTCTGGGAACCTTCTCTACTCTTGGGGGAATAGATCGTAAATTCTTGGATACGGTCCCTTCCCTCAATGATGTTCTTAAAGTTCCGGGAGTAGACGAGGCTCTCGCTCCCATACTGTCAGACACCAAAATTCCAGGAGATATGTCAGAAACCCTTAAGGCCGAGGACAAGAAATCTGAGATTTCCTTCTGCAGGACTCATCAGGCATCGGCATGGGCTATTAGAGCCTCAACTTCTAACTCCTTCTTCGCCAGAATCTCACTGATCTGGCTCCAGGAATTACAGGCTAGGATATCCCCAGATGAGGTAAGGGTACACCAGGCAATCGGCCAAATATTCAGCTCGAGCTATAGCTTCTAATGTGGCTGCACGTAGACTGTTCTGGCTCAAAAATTGGAAGGCCGACACCAGGCACAAGTGGAGAGTGGCTGTGGCACCATATCAAAAGGGTCACCTTTTTGGGGAGGCTCTTACTCCTTACCTGACGGAACATAAGGAAAAGGTCAAGGTGCTATCTCACCTTGTCAAAAAAATGGGCAGACACAAGGGAGGTCGTCCTTTCCGGAAGTCAAAGTGACTCGAGCCGGATCACACCCATTGGCGGAAGACTACTACTGTACTTCCACAAATGGGAAAGCACCACCACGGACACCTGGGTTCTCACTACCATCAGAGATGGTATGTCTTTGGAATTTCTAACCCTCCCCCCCAGCGCTTCATCACCTGCCCCCATCACAAAATTCCGTGAAACAAGGCCTCATGGATGAGGCCATTCATCATCTGTTAAGCATAGAGGCAATAGAGCGGGTACCCCCAGATCAATGGAGACTAGGCTTTTACTCCATCCTGTTTGTGGTTCCAAAAGCCTCGGGAGGATGGAGGGCGATCCTAGATCTCAAAGCCCTAAATTCATTCCTAGTGTACCACAAATTCAAGATGCAGACTGGTCATTCCATTCTAGGCAGCATTCGGCCGGGGGATTTTCTCACATCCATAGATCTGATAGAAGCTTACCTGCAAATTCCCATTCATCCAAGTCACAGACGGTTTCTCAGATTCAGGTATTCCAACCATCATTATCAGTACAAGGCCTTGCCATTCGGCCTATCATCAGGTCAAAGGATTTTCACCAAAATCCTGGCAGTTCTCGCCGCCCACCTCAGGTTGGTACCTGTCCACGTTCAGTGCTACTTGGACGATATCCTAATCCAGTCGTCCTCGGCACTGAACGCCCGATCAGACATGGCACTGACAATAAGGATGCTCCAGGATCATGGATTTATGGTCAACTTTCAAAAGAGCCATTTGATCCCAACAAATCATTTGCTCCACTTGGGCGCAATAATAGATACCAACCAGTGCAAAGTTTTCCTGTCTCAGGAGCATCAGGATGCTCGATGATCACCAAGGTGCACAAGGGAAAACGTGTGACCCTACTTCTGCTTTCACAGCTGTTAGGGAAACTGATCTCATGTATTGCCATAGTGCCTTGGGCCAGGCTTCACATGAGACAACTACAGTGGTTTCTACTCCCCTACCAGAAAAGAGGGGTAGCATGCTTTCCACAGAGGGTGTGAGTTCTAGTACAGACACTTACGTCCCTCATCTGGTGGCTGCCCCAGCATTGTCCAAGGGGTCCCTGTTCCGAGAACCGACTCGAGTAACCTTGACCACAGATGCCAGTCTGTTTGGATGGGGGGCACATTTACATCTTCAATTCACCCAGGGGTGGTGGTCTCCAAGGGATCTCAAGAAAAGCATAAATTGGTTAGAACTCAGAGCCATACACCTGGCACTTCGCCATTTCCGCAGGAAGGTGGCAGGCTGTCACGTGCTGGTTCTGACAGACAACGTGGCAGCAAAGGCCCATGTCAACAGACAGGGTGGCACTTGATCTTGGACCTTAATGTCCGAAGCCCAGCATCTGGGGTCATGGGCGGAATGGAATATGTTGTCCCTAAAGGCGGAACACATTTCATGGGTGGAGAACTGTCAGGCGGATTTTCTGAGTCGATCTACGATAGATCATTCAGAGTGGTGTCTGCATCCCCGTCTCTTTCGGGAGATTACTCACCGTTTCGGTTGACCCAACGTCGACCTGTTTGCATCTCTGGCGAACGCTCAGCTCCCTCGGTTTCTCTCTCAGTACCCATCTCAGGGTTCGGAGGGAGCAGACACCCTCCGCAGTCCTTGGCCGGCGGGCCTTCTATATGCATTTCCACCTCTTCCCTTGATCCCGGCCGTCATCAGGAAGCTGCTGCAGGAATGAGCGGAGCTAATCTTTGTGGCCTCGTATTGGCCGAGGCGTCCATGGTTCGCGGATCTCGTGAACCTCGCCTTAGCTCCCCCATGGCAGATTCCTCCAGAGAGGATAATTCTAACACAAGGGGCTATACGGCACCTGGACCCACAGTGGCTGCAACTAGCTGTCTGGCATCTGAACGCCAGTTCCTGATGCGCGGATCTTACTTTTCAAGAGTGATATCTATGATCCAAGCTTCTAGACAGCCGGCGACGAACTGGATTTATGATGCCACTTGGAAGAACTTCTGTGACTGGTGTACCTGTAAGGGTTTGTCTATATCTTCAGTCAATATTCCAGTAATTCTTGAATACTCATGGATGGAGTGGATAAAGGTTTAGCGCCCAACACCTTGCGTAGGCAAGTGGCTGCTCTTTCTACGGTGTTCACCTGTGCCAACTCCACTCCATTGTCCCATCATCCCAAGTTCGGTCCTTTATGAAAGGAGTCTCCAACACCAGACCTCCGGTAGTACACAGGTATCCCTCTTGGGAACTACCTTGAGTTCTACAGGCACTCATAAAATCTCCCTTTGAACCTATCAGGTCTTGTCCTCTTCATATTTTGTCACACAAGGTGGCATTCCTAGTGGCTGTTACGTTGGCAAGGCATGTATCAGAGCTGGCTGCTCTTTCAGTCAGGGAAGACCTATGTACCTTCCACCAGGATAGAGTGGTGCTTAGGTTAGATCCCTCATTCATTCCCAAGATGAATACACTGTTTCACCGGACTCAGGAAATTGTACTACCAAACTTTTGTCCCAATCCTTCTCACACACTAGAGAAGCAGTGGCATTCCCTAGACATACGTAGGGCACTGCGTTATTACATTAAGAAGACAGCTCCTTTTTGCAAGTTGGAGGCATCATTTGTGTCTTTCCACACAGCTTCCAAGGGACAGAAGGTTTCCTCCTCTACTATAGCCAGGTGGATCAAAGCCTGTATCGCTCAGGCTTACTCTTTACCTGTCCCTAGTCGCCTGACAGCACATTCTACTTGGAGCGCTTCCATGTCAGCGGCATGGCAAACTCAGGCGTCCATAGAAGACATCTGTAAGGTGGCTACATGGTCGTCCCCTTCTCCATTCATTCGCCACTACAAGCTCGACAAGTTTGCTTCTGCAGAGGCCTCTTTTGGCCATTGGGTTCTACAACAAGTGGTCCATTTCAACGCTGACACTTAACCAACCTGCTTCCCACCCGTGGGATCATAGGGGCTTTGGTATGTCCCATTTGTGGAGTCTACATTCCCTACATGCTGGAGAAGGGGCGTTGTCTTACCTGAACACCTTTTCTCAGCATGAGAAATGTAGAAACCCCCCCCCCTGATTATTATTATTGGCAGTTAGGTTAGTGTCAGCAGTTTGGGAGACATCACGTCACACAATCATTAGCTTCGCCCTTTTCGAAACTGGGGCATGCTCAGACCCTGCAGGGGCGTGGCAACTTTGATTGTTTGGTCTGATTGGGCTAGAAGACTAAAACAACCCATTTGTGGATTCTACATTCCTCATGCTGAGAAAAGCGTTCAGGTAAGACAACGCCCTTTCTCTCTGGATTGTTGCAGAGGATGGAACAAGAATTGTGCCCAGGCTTTGACCTCGCCAGAGAGAAAAAATGGGATAAACTAGTAACAATACATTTTTACAACAGTATCAAAGCCGGTAGGGGTTTCTGAAGAAGGTCGAATGAATAGTTAGCAAAATATTTGCTTTATTGATCCACAGTGTTTTTCCAATTTGCTTTCCAACCTTTGAGAAGATTCACAGAAAAGCTTCTGTGTCGTCAGGACATTCAAAGGCCAAATTCTGTTTGCAGAAACATCAAGAGCTTTCAGGGGCAGAAAAAGACTGAAAAGATCTGGTTTTTGGGTCAGAATAACAGAGTTGGGAGGGACCTTGGAGGACTTCTAGTGCAACCCCCTGCTCAAACAGAAGACCTTACACCACTTCAGACAAATAGTTGTCCAGTCTCCTCTTAAAAACCTCCACTGATGGAGCACCCGCAACTTCTGGAGGCAAGCTCTGATTAATTGTTCTCACTGTCAGAAAATTTAGTCTTTAGTTCTAGGTTGGTTCTCTCCTTGATACGTTTCCATCCGTTACTTCTTATCCTGCCCTTTTGTGCTTTGGAGAATAGGTTGCCCCCCTCCTTTCTCTGACAATCCCTCAAATATTGGGGAGAGCAAGGTGTAGCGTCTTTGGATCAAGGCAGATGTGTGGAGATAGTTGGCTAGATTTCAGGAACATCTTTTATAGAGCCCTTGTTGAGTTCTTTTATTGCCATCCCATCACTTTGGCCCTGGAGTTATCCCATTTCAGAAAACATGGAGCAACAGGTCTGAACGTAGGAAACAAGTGTGTATAAACAAGTTCAGTACATATCAGCAGGATGCCTGCTGCACACAAGTACTCAGATTATATTTGTAGACTCTACTCAAACTATTAAATAACTGTTTATGGCAGTGTTTGTCAACCTAAGCAAGACTGGCTGAGGATTTCTGGCAGTTGAAGATTGAGAAATACTGGTTTATAGAATCAAAGCGAGTGACAACTGGCACAATCTCTTTTCCCCCTTCTACATACTCACTGCAGGTGGCAAGATGTTTTAGTTCTGTGGAACCAAAAAAGTAATAATTGAATCCCCAATATTCTATGATTTTTCAGCATTATTCTCTTACATTTTGACCTTAACTTGTCATTTTAGCCAGATGACCTTCAGGCACTTGTTTCATCACTTGTTCCCCTCCATTGATGTCATCATCTGAAATTCAGGGGTGGTTTCATTATTTCTTCCTCTGAAAAAATACAATCCTGGCTACTTCCAGAATACTGGTAGTCCCTGATTTGCAGCCAGCCACTTAGAAATTGTTCAAATGGGCCTCCCCAAAGGCATTCAGGACTCAATTCTGAAGTTCTAGTGCACCCTCATGGACACTTGACCACATTTATAATAATAATAATAATAGTAAAGTTGGAAGGAAACTTGGAGGTCATCTAGTCCAACCCCGGCAGGAAACCCTATACCATTTCGGACAAATGGCTGTCCAGTCTCTTCTTACAAACTTCCAGTGTTGGAGCATTCACCACTTCTGGAGGCAGGTTGTTCCACTGGTTAATTGTTCTAACTTTCAGGAAGTTTCTCCTTAGTTCCAGGTTGCTTCTCATCTTGATTTAGTGTCCATCCATTGCTTCTTGTCCTGCCTTCAGACGCTTTGGAGAATAGCTTGACTCCCTCTTCTTTGTGGCAGCCCCTGAGATATTGGAACACTGCTATCTTGTCCCCCCCTCGTCCTTCTCTTCGTTAAACTAGACCAGTGGTTCTCAACCTATGGTTCACGACCCCATTTGGGGTCGAACGACCATTTCGCGGGGGTCGCCAAACACCGCGGTCCGCCATTTTGGTTTTTTTGTTTGTTTGTTTGTTTGTTTTTCGGCGTGCGCGCGCCGCGCATGTGCAGATCGGCCTGTCGCACGCACGCCACGCATGTGCGGATCCGCCCGCCGCGGTCCGCCATTTTGTTTTTTTTTAATTTTTTATTTTTTTTTCAGCGCGTGCACCCCGCGCATGTGTGGATCGGCCAGTTGCGCGCGCTCGCGCGCGCGGGGGTCAGAGTCGCAACGCGCATGGGCAGGGCAAGTGGGGTCTCAACCTGAAAAAGGTTGAGAACCACTGAACTAGACATACCCAATTCCAGCAACCATTCCTTATATGCTTTACCCTCCAGTCCCCTAATCATCTTTGTTGCTCTCTGTACTCTTTTAGGGCACTCGACATCTGATCCACATTTTGTGGCCCTTTGCAGCCTCCACAGTCACATGACCATGTTTTACGACAGTTTTGCCAAACAGGTTGTAAAATTAGGTCAGTCACATGGGTGATCCAGTTTACTAACATGAAGCGTAGGGTCTATTACTGTGATACCGGTAAGTTGAAGACAACCTCTTGCATGGTCTTTACCTAATCTTTATTTCTGGTTTTGGCTTTTATCACCAAAATCTTTCTGAACTGATGAATTGATTTCAGTTTGATTTTATTTGAAAATACAGGTAGTCCTCGACTTACAACATTTGTTTAGTGACTGACTGAAGTTACAACAGTACTGAAAAAAATGACTTATGACCATTTTTCATACTTACAACTTCTGCAGCATCCCCATGGGTCACGTGATCAAAATTCAGACGCTTGGCAACTGGTTCATATTTATGACGATTGCAGTGTCCCGGAGTCATGTGATCCCCTTTTGCGAACTTCTGACAAGCAAAGTCGATGAGGAAGCAAGAGTTACTGAACAATACTGTAATTAACTTATAAACTGTAGTGATTCACTTAACAACTGTGGCAAGATAGGCTATAAAATGGGGCAAAACTCATTTGACAAATGTCTCACCTAACAACAGAAATTTTAGGCTCACTGGTGGTTATAAATTGAGAACTACCTGCATATCTGCCTGCTACAGAAGGAAGGCTATATTTTCAACGGAATGATCTAAGCCAGTGGTTCTCAACCTTTTTAATGCCGTGACCCCCAACCGGTCATAAGTCGAGGACTACCCAACCGGTCGTAAGTTGAGGACTACCCAACCGGTCATAAGTTGAGGACTATTTCCCTGCCCGGGAGCGCCGCGCATTCATGGTGCCGCCCCCTGCGGTGGCTGAGGCTTAGCTGGCAAGGGGCAGCGACGGCGCGGGGCGACCACCGGCTTGGCCACTAGCTGGCCCAGCCCAAGGGAGGTGAGGCACCCGCCAGGCCCCATGCGCGCCAGCAACCCTCCCTGCGCCCGTCGGCCTCCCACCTCCCACCCCTGGCCCTCTTTTACTTACATTTTTAGTAGTTGCTCAGCAGGGAGGGGTGGAAAGTTCCAGACAGCTCGCCTTCACTGCAGACAACTTGCAGCCCCGTTTGCAGACTGGGACTTTGGCGGGCTCAGCAGGGCAGAGACAGCCTGGACAATTCCTATTGGCTTTTGAAAGCCAATAGAATTAGACTCTATTCAAGAGAGTCTATTCTATTGGCTTTCAAAAGCCAATAGAATAAGAGGGAATAGCACAGCTAAGGAAAAGGGGGGGGGAAATGGTGGACTGTGTTGTTTGGCGACCCCCGTGAAATGGTCGTTCAACCCCAAATGGGGTCGTGATCCACAGGTTGAGAACTGCTGATCTAAGCTGTTTTCTTCTGTCCAGTAGTTAATTCTGTAATCACTGAGTCCTAGAATGACCAGGGAGTGACATTCTACATGAACAAGCTTGGTGTAGCTTTAGATGACCTGGTCAGGTTTCAGGTCAATCCCAGGACAATCTGGCCTGCAAGAATTACTATTAAAGGAGGTTTCAAAGAGTTTGTGTTGTAGGTTTAGTTTTTCAGATGATACTAGTGTGCCCAGATGCAGAAAAGGTTTCCATACCTTGCAGAGAAAACTGCAGGTCGATTTTGACAGGCACTGAAATTCTAGCAGCTCCCTAATGCTGAAAAATATTAGAAATTATAATTTTCTCTGTATATTACTTCGGGTGGTGGTGATGGAAGGCTGAGTTTTTTACACATCTAAGAAACTTAAGTATCCTATCGAGAAAGAATATTAATTTAGCAGAAAGGTGAATTCTAGTCCTTTTAAATAAAAACAAGAAAATTCCTAATGGCCTACAAAATTTATGCAAATTATACCTGCATTGGTTTTGCATATTTTTTTTTTTATATCAGTTTACCTTGAAAAGTGCATGCAGCATTTTCAGACTTGAGAAAAAAGTCATCAATTTGCAAGGATAGTGATTCCTAGGTAATTCCTAGGTCAGGGGTAGGCAACCTTGGCTCTTTTATGACTTGTGGATTTCCACTCCCAGAATTCCTGAGCCAGCCATGCTGGCTCAGGAATTCTGGGAGTTGAAGTCCACAAGTCATAAAAGAGCCAAGGTTGCCTATCCCTGTCCTAGGTAATACCTTCAATTCTTTCTTCAGATAAGCTTGGTCTGGAATATGGAGACATTTCACAGTTCATCTTGGGTTAGAAGATTTCACACATGGTTGATTAGGTATTTTGAATAGTTGAAGAAGTATCAGATCTTAATGGTGGAGCATATGCTTTATATTTCTTGTTTGAAGAAGGACCAAAGAGGATTTGAAGGAATTCTCTTCTGGAAATCCTAAGGAGACCATATTAAGCTGAGAGGACAGATAACTTGACTTCCTATGTTGCTAGCTATATTGAAATTGGGTGTCCTTGTTATTGATCATAGCTAAATGTCTATGGAGATTCTTAGTCATCCAGATTATAGTTATCCCAAAGATCCTTTTTCACAAGGCAACTGGACTTCTCACCCAAGAAGCTTCTTCAGCTCTGACTGCATGGTGGGGAATGGAAGGATTTATATTCCTTGCAGACAGCTGGTCATTTGCATTTTTTTAGAGAGACATTGAGGCCACTTGGAGGTTTATCTGTGTTGTCAGGGTCACCTGAATAGTGCACATTTGATTCTCACCACCCATTGGCACACAAAATGGGAGTTATCAGAACCCTACACCACAGAGTTAAAGGCCTGCCTACCAGCAAAGATGGGAAAGAAAAACAACTAAAACACATCACGAAAGCCCTCAGAATGTGCGACTATCTCAAGTGGGCTTTCATCAAATCCCCAAAAAGATCCAGCAGGAGTTTCTCCCTAACAGACAAAGAAGGAAACAATAAACGAAGCCATGCTGTTGTGCCATACATTGCAGGAATATCATAAAAGCTCAGGAGGATCTTCAGCCAACACAACATACGTACACACTTCAAACACACAGGCAGAAACTTGTCTACCCCAAGGATAAAACACCCAGATACAAACTGAGCAATGTGATATATGCAGTAGAATGCAATGAGCCATGTGCCGATCTGTACATTGTGGAAACAAAACAACCACTTCATAAACCCATGGCACAACATAGGAGAACAAACCCATCAGGACAAGAGTCAGCAGACAAAAGCTACTCTTTCGAAGACAGCAAAGTCCACATTCTGGACAGAAAGGAACACTGGTTTGAAAAAGGGGTCAAAGGTAATCTATGTCAAAAACCGAACAGCCCTCTCTCAACAGAGAGCAGGGATATGACATCATCTATCTCCAGTCTACAACAGAGTCCTTTCAGCATTTCCAAGAAGGCTCCACACCCATTTGCACTACTCAGGTGGCCCTGATGACACAGATAACCTCCAGGTGGCCTCAACGACTCTCTAAAAGAATGCAAATGACCAGCTGTCTGCAAGGAGTATAAATCCTCCTATTTCCTACCATCCAGTCAGAGCTGAAGAAGCTTCTTGGATGAGAAGTGAAGCATCTTCAAAGAAAAACAAAGTCCAATTGCCTTGTGAGAAAGCATCTTTGGGATTGTTACTGATCACTTTTTAAAGTGACATGGTAAGAGAGTGACAAATGCTTTCAGTCTTGGTGGATCTTCTGAGTAGATGGTCTTTCCTCCTTGTGTTCTCTTTGGGAATGTCCCCCCCCCTTTTTTTTAGCTCTGCCTTGACCCATAGTTTCTGGCTGGCTGTTCATCCTTGACCTCTCTTAAATTATGTGAGGCAATTCCATCCTTCCATTAAGCAACAGCGGGGCTTTTTTGCTCACAGAACGCCCAGAACGGAATTCCGGCACCTTTTTGGGATGGAACCTTGTAGGGTAGGCAAGGCGGGTTGTATGACGTGTGTGAGTTCCCGCACTTTTTTTTTATTTTTTTTAGAAAAAAAGCACTGAACAAGAGCATTCACACAATGCCATGTGGACTAACCTAGACCCCAAGTGTATCCTCCAATCACCTAATTTTGTAGAAATATGTCTGTTGTCCCTGGAAAGAACCCATTTGATTCTTTTCGGCACTACATTTCCTGTGGCCTGGAAGCACCATCTTATTTTCGATTCATTTACTCCATTGCAAAATTGCACCAAGTCTTGGCTTTGTGTCTGCAAGCTGTCACTATAGCAACCCTACTCTTGCCCAAGATTTCTGGCTAAAAATAGATCACCTTGAACCCAGGGAAAGAAATCTAGGGAAATCTAAGGGGCCAGTAGGATCTGGAAGGTGGCAGACAGAAGAGAGCATAGTAACTGCAAAGTAGCCTTTTTGACCCTGGGGTAAAGTTTTCAGGGAGGAAAACATGGCTGAGTAAGGAATTGGATAAGATAACCTTTATTGTCATTTTTTTTACTGTGGGCACAAAGGCTCACATCAGAAATGACATTTAGTTGTCCGCTCTCAAAGCGAAACACATACATGACACACACCTAAAGATACTATATACAACCTATGTATAGAATATACAACCTATGTATAGGACAATGGACAATGTCCTTTGGCCCTTATGCTCCTCATATAGGCTGGACAGGAAATTCTCTTTCTCTTGTGACTCTGACTTGTTCTCCTTCAATCTGAGGGAATGTGTAATGGATTAAAAGGCAATATTGGATTTATGGTTTGTTTTAAGGATTATGATTTTAGAGTTAGAAGCAAGAAAAAATATAAACATATATACATGAAGGTGATTTTTAGAATGGATATTTTAAATAGATTAAGAATACTCTTTGGAATAATAGATATATTTTGACGAAAATTATGTATTGGAATTGAAAAAATGTTTGGGATGGTTTTAATAATTAATGGAGTGTTTTAACTTAGTTAGATGATTTTTTTGTACAATAACATAGATGTGATAAGGTATGACAATCAATTGGATGAAATTTGACATTTGTGTAATGAATTGAAGTGAATTAAGGTTTAATATTTTTTAACTAAGATAGCTATCGTGTAATGGAAAAAGAAATAAATGAGATTGGTGATAAAAGGAGGGATGAGAGAAATTAAGAATTAGAATACATCTAGAAGGGATACCTGAATTGATAACTTGTTGATTAAAGTTAAATTTGATTTTGGTAATTGTAAACTGATAAAGTTTTAAAACAGGTTTAGTAGTAATAGAAATTTAATTTAGAAATGGAGTATTTTAAACGTATTATGTTATTTGAGGGAAATAGAGAGGAGACAGTGAATGTATTAAGTTGAGTTGTTCGTTTATGTTTTTATTTTTGAATGTCTGATTACCCAAACACCACGGTGTGTCCTGAGTACTTTTCCTTAAAAATTAAAAAACCAATAAAATATTTTTTTTTTAAAAAGAACAGATTAATTATTGTGGCAAATGACTAGGGAGACGGATCTTTTTTAAAAAAACAAAAGTCAATTAAGTCAAAAAAATATATAGTACATTCCTATTGCTTTGAGATGTTGTCTTGCTTTTGCAAACTGAAATGGCCCTTTTCATCCATTCTCTTGCTTACATAAAACCCAGGAAACATAAAAGAGAAATTAATTGTCCACAGAAATCATATATAAAAGTAAATCCTACCCAAAAAGGTTTATCGAATATGAATGAGCACTGTACTGAACCAAAGAGTCTGTTCTCATGAAGTCTGTTTGGGCTTCTCTGTAGAATTGGAGTTTGTTTGTACTATCATGATAGCAATTTTTTAAAATAAAAATTAGACCATCACCAAGCTTAGCCATTATTCTAAAACTTTGGAGCGATCCAGCCATTCTTCTTTTAAGTTCTAATCCAGTTTATTATTTGAGCCAAGGAATGCAGACATAACGATTACAGGTAATCCTCAACTTATGACCACAATGGAGTGCAAAATTTCCATTGCTAAGCAAGACAATTGTTAAGTGAATGTTGCCCCATTTTGTGATCTTTCTTGTTACAGTTGTTAAATAATCATTGTAGTTTTTTAAGTTGATAACACAGTTGTTAAGTAGATCTGGCTTCCCCATTGACTTTACTTGTCAGGTCGCAAAAGGGGATCACATGACCCCAGGATACTGCAACCGTCATAAATACGAGTCAATTGCCAAAGCATCCAAATATAAATCACATGACTCTGGGGATGCTGCAACTGTTGTAGCTGTGAAAAACAGTCGTAAATCACTTTTTTCAGTCTTATTGTAACTTCAAATGGTTACTAAATAAATTAAGTTGAGACTACCTGTGAGGATTTAACCTGTTGTATTAACCCAAGTACAATAGGCCAACCTCTTGTTGTGTAACCTCTCTAAAGGCTGTTTCTCTGTCTTCCATTTTTAATGCTTTAGTTTTTTAGTCTTGGGATAGGTAGCATGTACTGTTGGTAGAAGCCATGCCAAAATCATACAGGTAGTCCTTGACATATGGCCATAATTGGGACTGGAACTTCCCTTACTAAGCAATGCAGTTGTTAAAGGAGTCATCATGTGACTGCCCCTCATAATTACAATTTTTTTTTGTCATGGTCACTGTGAATCACTGTAGTCATTAAGCAAATCCAGCTTACAGGCAGAATTTCCATTGCTAAGCAAAGCAGTTGTTAAGTGAATCATGCCTGACCCTTTTGCCGTAGTTGTTAAGCAAATCACCACTGTTGTTAAATGATTCAAGCGGTCATTAAACAAAACTGGCTACCTTATTGACTTTCCTATCAGAAACTGCCTGGGAAGGTCCCAAATGGTGATCACAAGAACCCAGAACTATAACTGTTGTAAATACATAGGGGTTGCCAAGAGCCCGAATTGCAATCACGTGGCCACGGGGAGGCTATGACGGTCAGAAAAGCGAGGACTTGTGACTCTTTTTCAGCATTGTCCACAACATTGACAATGGTTGCAAACCGATGACTACCAGTGCCTGTGTTCATGAGCACGGAAGTCTCCTGGGTGTCAGCAGGAAGAACAGGCCCTGAGGAACTGAGAAATCAGTTGCCAAGCTGGTTGAGATGCTTTCTGACTGTACTGGAATGCAGAGCTGCCATGATCCAGGCCTGCTATGTGGAGGAGGCAGAGAGGCAGGCCATTCATCGTTTTCAGAATAGAAGCACCGGAAATATAAATGCTGGGACGGTAGAAAGCTAAAACCTGAAATACCCATGAAGAGGAGGAGCTTAGCAGGACTCAAGCTCCTGCAGGATTTATGATCTAACTGTGTCCACAGGCTAAGACTGTGTTTTCAACCTTGGCATTTTAAAGATGTATAGACTTCAACTCCCAGAATTCCCCAGCTTGATGTGCACACATCTTAAAGCTGCCCAAGTTGAAAGGGGGGTTGCCTGGTTTGTGACCTACTACCTGGTTCCCATGTCTAACTGTATTCCAGGACTATTTTGGACTTGAACTGAGCCTGTGTAGTTCAGAATTGCCGTCAGTGTATCTAAGTTGTGATGAAAGTCGCACCAGTTTCTGTATGTAGAAAAGGATAAGATTTGAAGTCCACACATCTTAAAAATTGCCAAGGTTGAAAAGCAGTGATCTAGATTGTTGTCTGTTTGTTTCCACCCAGTTTGTCATCTGCCATTTCTACCTTTCTGCTTGTTTCTTGTCACTGTTAATGTCTTGTTTTAATATTTTAGTCACTGGAATCGGGCAGCCTATCTTCCTCAACTACTAATACGGTTAGCTTAGTTTTTGAGAGTAGCCAAATTCCATTGGACAGCCATTTGTCTGAAATGGCATAGCCATAAAGTTTCCTGCTTGAGCAGGAGGTTGGACTAGAAGACCTCCAGGGTCCCTTCTATTTATTTATTTATTTTATTTAATTTATATGCCGCTCTTCTCCCAAGACTCTAACTGTGTGATTCTGTATTCTGTAAGAGTTCCATGGTGCAGAACTCTAAGGCCAAAATGAATGCCTTGGAATCAAGCATATAAGTAGTCCTCGACTTATGACCACAATGGAGCCCAAAATTTACGTTGCTAAGTGAGACATTTGTTAAATTAATTTTGCCTCTTTCTTGCCACAGCTGTTAAGTGAATCACTGCAGTTGTTCAGTTACTAACACAGTTGTTAAGAGAATCTGGTTTCCCCATTGACGTGGCTTATAATAAGGTTGCAAAAGATGATCACATGACCTGAGATACTGCAACCGTTATAAATATGAAACAGTTGCCAGATATTTGAATTTTGATCACGTGACCATGGGAAAGCTGCAGTGGTTGTAAGAGTGAAAAACATTCTTAAATCACTTTTTCATTGTAACTTTGGACGGTCGCTAAATAAAATGTTATAAGTTGAGGATTACCTACATTCTATTTTTGGAGGCCATTTTTAGGCTACAGCACATTACACAAAGCCAGCTGCAATTTTCTTGTCTCATATTATAGATAGTCCTCAAGTTAAGACTGGTCATTTAGAGACCATTCAAAGTTATGACTGATTTGAAGAAAGGGACACAACGTTCTAACACTCTCTCTGCGATGATGGTTGAACTTGGGGCGCTGGGCAACATGGCCCCCTTTAGGGCCGTCTGCAGCATCCCATGGCTGCACATCTGGAGATGGTTGTTGGAGAGATTTGCCATCCTAGCCTCAAGCTGCTCCCCTTCAGATGTTAATGCTTTCAGCTCCAGCTTGCAGTGTTGTTCCTTTGCAGTGCCCAAGCCGTTGCTCTCTGCCTTGTTCTCAAACGAAGCTGAGTCTCTGTCTGGTCTGGATCCAGGCAGCTCTTCGTCATGCATGGCATAATATTTATCCAAGCATGCCAAGTCACATGGCTTGGCAGCTGGACACACACTCTGGGCCCATTGACGTGGGTGCCTAGACACACCTCCCGGTCATGCTGCTGCGTGCTGGTGACATCCAGAGAAAATCATGCTGATAGTAGCATCAGGCATAAATGGCTCATGTCTCTGCGGAGCAGAAAAATTTGAATCAGATGACCTGCAAGGAAAAAAGCAGACAGAAGGAGGGAGGGGAGGGCAGAAAGTCACATGAGCACTTAGAGACTGCTGGAGAGATATGTTACCTGCACTTCCGTCATGATCCACCATTTTGGGTGGCTTTTAATTCTGCTTTATAGCTAAGGACATTCCACTGTATTTGTTTAGTGTGGATCAGTGTCTCTTCTTCTCTTTGGTTTGGCTGTGTGAAGTTTATTTCTTAAGTCATTACTTTGCACAAAGGTTGCCAAAAGCAGCAGGAAGCTTGAAGGCAACATCTGTTTCCTTGTCATAAGAAGCTGGAAGCTTATGGTGTTTTTGCAATTATCTTGGTTTGTTTCTTTTTCTCAGCCCCCAAAGCATCTCTTGGACTAGAGGAGGGGTGGTGGTGGAGCTAATGGATAGGTCCTCCAAAACTTTTGATTCTGGGGGATTGCTCGCCCCAAAATCCATCCAGCGAAAGCAGATCCATTTTCTTTTTGCCCCTGTCCTATTCGCTCTGCCTGTCCTGGCTCACTGCCTTGTCGTTGGATTAGGAGAAAGATGGCAGAGGAAGGGGAATCAAATCAATTCTCCTGGAAGAGAACAAAAAACTAAAAAGGAACGACAGGTAGCTGTTGACGTACGACCACAATTGGGACTAGAATTTCTGTTGCTAAGCAAGCCGGTTAAAATTTCTGTTGCTAAGCAAGCCGGTTAAGCGAGTACTGCCTAATTTTACAACCTTTTTTTTTGCAACAGTTGTAAGGAATCACTGTGATTGTTAAGTAAATCATGCAGTACCGGTATTAGGCACAACCAGCTTCCTCCATTGACTTTGCTTTTCAAAAGATGGCTGGGAAGGTTGCAAACGGTGATCACGTGACTCCTGGGATGCTGCAACTGTCGTAAATACATGCCAGTTGCCAGGCACCCAAATTGTATTCATGTGACTGCGAGGATGCTGCATTGGTCACATGTGAGAAGTCCAGTTTCAAGGTTTTTTCCCCCCCAGTGTTGTAACTTCAAACAATCCCTACACCAATGATTGCAAGTAGAGGACTACCTGTAATAAAACAGTTTTAATACTCTGCTGCTTAATCAGGGTTTATGGAGTGAACTCAAAGCATTGACTATGTTACCACAAGACAGGAAAGCAGCCTCAACCCAACAAATGAGCACATATGGACTGCAAGCCGGCTGAAGAATTTCCAGGCCAACAGTACATTGTTCCACTTTATTTCACCTTTCAAATGCTTTTGAAAAAGGTCAAAGCCGCTTGATACTTTACAGCAGGGGTGTCCAGCCTTGGCAACTTTAAAACTTGTGGACTTCAGTTCCCAGAATCATTTGGGAAATTCTGGGAGTTGAAGTCCGCAAGTCTTAAAGTTGCCAAGGTTGGACACCCCTGCTTGACAGTCTTAATCATATACCAGGTATATGAAAGAGAAATTAGTGTACCTGATAATATCTAGCATAGAAACAGCTTTAGATGCTTGGTTTTAGGCAATGAAGGTTTGTGCCATTTCTGCTACATGGATACATACAAATAAATGCCGACAATATTCTTATCAGAAAGAGAAATCCATTTTTGTTGCATATCATGGTAGCCAAAGTAGGAAGCTTGCTTCCCGTTATTCAGGACACTGCTTATAAGTGCTATGTGCTTAGAGCTTGGAGCATTGATAGAGACCCTGCGCACCCACTTTATGGTCTGTTTCTGTTGCTTCCCTCTGGGAGGAGGCTTCGAAGTATTTCTAGCAGGACTATCAGATTCTATAACAGCTTTCCTCCCTATGCCATCCGTCTGGTAAACTCGCAAGATTCGTTTTTCTCGCCCTGTACATGGTATGTGTTGTTTCCCTGTGTCATAAAATATATTGGAGATGTGGGTATATGCACATTTTTTCTGTCATATTTATGTAGTGTATATTGGAGGTGGTGATCCTTTGAGAACTGTATGCAACAAAATTTCATTTTAATGAATGCCGATTAGTGTACATTTAAAGTGACAATAATTCTATTCTGTATTATTCTATTCCATTCCATTTTCTATTATTCTATTCTATTCTATTCTATTCTATTCTATTCTATTCTATTCTATTCTATTCTATTCTATTCTATTCTATTCTATTCTATTCTATTCTATTCTATTCTATTCCATTCCATTCCATTCCATTCCATTATATTATCTATTATTCTATTCTATTCTCTATTATTCTATTCTATTCTACTCTATTCTATTATCTATTATTCTATTCTATTCTACTCTACTCTATTCTATTATCTATTATTCTATTCTATTCTCTATTGTTCTATTCTATTCTGTTCTATTCTATCATTCTATTCTATCATTATTCTATTCTATTCTCTATTATTCTATTCTATTCTATTCTATTCTATTCTATCATTATTCTATTCTATCCTAATTCTATTCTAATTCTATTATATTCTATTCTACTCTACTCTATTATCTATTATTCTATTCCATTCTATTCTATCATTATTCTATTCTATTCTAATTCTATTCTAATTCTATTCTACTCTATTATCTATTATTCTATTCCATTCTATTCTATCATTATTCTATTCTATTCTAATTCTATTCTAATTCTATTCTACTCTACTCTATTATCTATTATTCTATTCCATTCTATTCTATCATTATTCCATTCCTTTCCATTCCATTCCATTCCTTTCCATTCCTTTCCTTTCCATTCCTTTCCATTCCATTCCATTCCATTCCATTCCATTCCATTCCATTCTATTCTATTCTATTCTATTCTATTCTATTCTATTCTATTCTATTCTATTCTATTCTATTCTATTCTATTCTATTCTATTCCCATTCCATGATGTGAATGGTTTGATTTTGGCTTAAAATGCTCTGAAAACCAGACACCATGGTTTGTAAAGTATAGTTTATAAACTAGCATGATGTAGGAATCCAACCAATTTGTGTTTTCTTCAGTGGCAGCATATAAATAGTCCTTGACTTACAACCATTCATTTAGCAACCAAGTTACAATGGCACTGAAAAAAGTGAGTTATGATTAGTCCTTGTACTTATGAACATCACAGCATCCTCTGATCAGATGATCAAGATATGTTCATGCGGCAACTGGCGTATATTTACCTGTCCAAGGGTCACGTGATCAACATTTGAGATCATTTTCCCACCACAACAGAGACGTTTAAATTGACTTAATGACTGCCACGTTTTCAAAAATATATTCAAAACTTTCCCAAAATATTCCAAAAGATATTATTATTATCATTATCATCATCATTATTATACCAGTAGTTCTCGAGTTATGAACATTCGCTCAGCAGCCATTCAAAATTATGACAGTGCTGAAGAAAGGGATTTAAGACTGGTTCTCAGAGTTTGATAAAACTTTCTGATAAGCAGTTTGGTATAATGAAGGGAAACACTTGGGAAAGATTGCTTTAAGTCAATGAAAACTGCATTGAACTCGAAGGGGGTTATGGCTTTGTATGCCAGGAAACCCCCCCCCGCACAGCTTTGTGTGATTTATCAATTGTTTCTGTGCAAATCCATGGTTTGTGGTCACCCAGATGCTGCCTGCTCCCAATTCTTTGCCTACATCTCTTGAGTTCTTTTTATAGCTTTCTAATGGAGCACTTTGAGCTGGATGGGGCACCTCCTTAAAAGGAAGCGGAGAGGAAGAACCCGGGCAGAGTGTAGCCTCCCCCTGGCTGCAGGCAGGGCTGGCAAGCAGGTGTGAGTCCTGGCTGATTCCCGCCTGCTCTTGCTGACAGGCACATGTCTGTCACACTCAAGAGGCTGATATTGGAGTCCAGGCAATGGTGGCGTCATCCAGTTGTGATTCTATAATTGCAGTGGCTGTGTATGGCGTCGACGTGTGTGGGTCAAAAATAAAGCTGCAATAAAAGAGCCGTTTTGCATGCTTTGGGCCCTTTTGTGTAAGGGAGAATAAATTCATACACACAAATACATATAAAAGGTTGAGTGTGTGTGTATGTGTGTGTGTATTTCCCTCCCTCTCCTTTTGTACTATCTTCCCTTTATTTATATGGGGGTTATACAGGTGTTATTTTTTTCCAGCTGCTACACAGTTCTACCATTTGAGACCTCCACATCTCCAACTATTTGGGGCAGGGATTGGTAATGTGCCACTGTGTTGTTGTCAACTCTTAGAAACATAGAAAATTGAAAAAGACTTAGTGGCCCATCGAGCCTGCCCTTTCGGTTTGTTTTTTGTTTTCCTGTTTGTTTTTAAATTATAGTTCTCAACTTACGACCATAATTGAGCTCAAAAGTTCTGTTGCTAAATAAGAAAGTTGCTAGGTCCGCTTTGCCCCACTTTATGACCTTTCTTGCTACAGTTGTTAAGTGAATCACTTAACAATAAATAATTAAGAATTTTGGGTTGTTTTCTTCTTGGTAGTACCTTGATCAGGCTGTTGTTTACTATTTGATTGTTTGTCTGAGTGGTAGTTCCATGATTGGGATATTGTTTATTGCTTGATTGTTGATCTGGCATTAATCCAAGAAGAAAACAACACTCCCACCAACACCAGAAGGGGAGCCACTTTATATAAACAGAGAGCAAAGCCCACTCCCTTCTAGCACTAATGGCGTTACCTAGCTGGGTAATGAAAAGTCTGCCAGAAAACCATCAAGCTCAAAGAGCATCAAGGACCCACAGACTGTTGTAGTTTAGTACAGAATAAGACTCTACTGTAATTAGCAAAACAGACTTTGAATGTACAGGTGTTTTCCCACTTCCTTTCTTTTGGCAGAATAGAACTAATTTTTCCTCCTAACTGGATCTCACCTTCATTTTCACAGCCGTGTTGCATGCGGAAAGGAATTTGGCTAAATGTGTCCCAGTACAATGCAAAATGAGGAACAATGCTATATCTACCAGCAGGGTTCTCCCCCCCCCCAATTAAGATGGCAGGTATGGTTATGGTCACCATCTTGACTTTTTGGGCCCTGCATTACTGAATTTTACATGATTCAGCAGCAGTATGAACATCTGGTTCTTGTTATGCCTGCATGGAACATAATGCCCAGTGTGTGGCTACTTTTGAAAACTGCTCTGCAGAGTTAAGCAAAATAATCTTGTTTGCTTTGTCCCCAGGAATCCAATCCCTGCTTGGCCTTTGTTCCCCTGCCTGTTTTAATCAGTAACCCTTCCCTGTGCTCATTCTTCCCCTCCTTGTGAGATGAGCCAATGTTTCTTCCTTTTTCCCCCTTCTCCCGCCAGCTGTTTTCATGCATCTGGGGAAGAGTCAGTATTCGTCAGCAGGCAGGATCTCCTCTTTGCAGCTGCAGAAAGGAAAAAGTAGGGGTTGCGAATTCAGGTCTGACCCAAGCAAACAAATCAAACCCTAACACAAGTAGTCCTTGACTTACAAGAGTTCATTTAGTGACCGTTCAAAGTTACAATGGCACTGAAGAAAGTGACTTATGACTGTTTTTCACACTTATGACAGTTGTAACATCCCCATGGTCACATGATCAAAGTTCAGGTGCTTGGCAACTGACTCATATTTATGATAGTTGCAGTGTCCTAGGGTCATGTGATCACCTTTTGTGACCTTTTGATTAGTAAATTCAACAGGAAAGCCAGATTCACTTTACAACGGTGTTACTAACACTGCAGGGATTCACTTAACTGTGGCCAAAAAAGGTCCTAGAGTGGGGCAAAACTCATTTAACAAGTGTCTCGCTTAGCAACAAAACATTTGAGCTCAGTTGTGGTCGTAAGTTGAGGAATATCTGTATACCTTGCAAAACCAGGCTATGCTGTTTCATTACAGCGCCCCCCCAACTCAAGTACCAGTTCCGTCGAGGGGGGCATGCTGCCTTGATTGCACGGGTGCATGGATGGGAACCCCTGCTTTAATTTTTCCCTATTGGATAATAAAAGTGGTAGTTCAGGCCATTTCAAGGAAGAATTCCCAAAAACATGATTATTGCTTTAGAAAATAATTTTGGGGCATATTATAATAGATTAAATTGTTTCTCGGCCTTGGCAACTTTGAAGATATGGTGGAGAATTCTGGGAGTTGAAGTCCATACATTTTAAAGTTGCTGAGATTGGGAAGTACTATTCTACACTCACCTGGTCCTCTCCTTCTCCCCTCACCTTCCCTTCATCAGCATCCTTTTCCATTTTCCCACCTAGGCTCCTTCTTCCTCATTTATAGTTTGGTCTTTTCAAAGATGAACAGAAGTTGACTTATTCTCATACCTGTTCAGCACCAACCACTAAGTCTGTTTACTGCAAATTGAACCCTGTGCAGTAGAAGTCTTTCCTTTAGCATTTTACTTTGCAGGCTGATCACCTTAGCCCAATACACCTGTTTCTCTAAATATGTTACTTTTGCAGTGGCATTAAAACATTCTTTTTCTCTCATAATCTTGAGCACAGTTCAGATTTTTTGATACTGCATACCTTCAGTTTCAATATATGTTACAGTCTGTGGTGCAATCTGTGGCCTTTGAAAATAAACTCTTAAGCATTCCTCCTCCTGTTATTAATTACCTCTCTTGATGGCCAGGAGCTCAATTGGACACTGTAGTTTAGTGTTTTGAGCGAAGCCAGCCAACTTATTAAGAAATCGTTGCGAACACCACTGTGAAATCTTAGGTTATGCAGTGTTGGAGGAAGTAGTAGGCTCCCATGACTTAAAGTTAAGACATTTCTGGTGCATCCTTTCAGAACTGGGACTTTAGAAAATTTGGAAACTGTTGAAGATTCATTGTGCTGGAAATTCAGAATTAGCAGAATAATAAGAATTGAAACTGACCTTGGAGGTCTTCTAGTCCAGGGGTCCCCAATCCCTGGTCTGTGGACCAGTAACGGGCTGCGGCATGCCAGCAACCAGTCTGCACAAACAAGCAAAGCCCCATCCGTAGGATGCAGGCAACACACAAAACCACGCCCCCTCCAGTCTACGGAAAAACCTCTTTCCACTGAACCAGTCCCTGGTGCCAAAAGGTTGGGGTCCTCTGTTCTAGTCCAATCCCCTGCTCAAGCAACAGATCCTATAACATTTCTCTCCTTGATTAATTTCCATCTGTTGTGCTTCTCTCCATGGAAACTGATCAAGGAGAGAAGCAACCTAGAACTAAGGAGAAACTTCCTGACAGTGAGAACAATTAACCAATGGAACAACCTGCCTCCAGAAGTGGTGAATGCGCCAACACTGGAAGTTTTCAAGAAGAGACTGGACAGCCATTTGTCCGAAATGGTATAGGATTTCCTGCCTGAACAGGGGGTTGGACTAGATGATCTATAAGATCCCTTCCAACTTATTATTATTATTATTATTATCATCATCATCATCATCATCATTCTTGTTTCTTGTCCTGCCTTCAGGTGCTTTGGAAAATAGCTTGACTCCCTCTTCTTTGTGGCAGCCCCTGAGATATTGGAACTCTGCTATCATGTCCATCCTCGTGCTTCTCTTCACTAAACTAGACATGCCTAATTCACAGTTCACAAATATTCAGTTTACGGAATTGTTTTATCTGCAGTTCTGAGATTTAAGAAGAAACATTTAGAGTCTTCCTCTACTTTACCCACAGCTGTATTAACAATATTAAAGATAAACAATTCCCCAAAATCTATTTTAATGTCGGCTGGTGCTCATCAAGGTGATATACGTGTCTTTGGGCTGTACGATTTCAGCTGCAGGTGTGAGCTTGCATTGTGGAGCTTCCTACCTAAGCAAATCAGTTCTGATACTTAGCAAGCTAGCTGATTAGAAAAAAAAAATCAAGATGTTGTGTAATACTTTGGATTCCCCCCCCCAAAAAAATGCTGCTCAGGATGTGAGGTTGCAACCACCATAGTTGACTGCAACCCCTTAAAGCAGCTTATTTTAACCCTGAGCTCATGTTGGTGGCCTTTTTCAGCTGCTCCCTGAGAAAAGAGGCAGAAGGCATAGATAAGTATGCTATGCTCCAGTGCTATACATGTCTTGGCCTTCCAATCCATTAACTGTAATGCTTTTCCCCAGGTAAATACCCTGGGTTTTCTGGACAGAAAATATACATGCCGATGGATTGTGGTGTTAATCAGAGATTGTTTCTCATTTCAGGATATACAGCTACTCTTTGACTTAAAAACACTTGTTTAGTGACCATTTGAAGTTACAACAGCACTGATAAAGGGGACTTACAACCAGTCCTTGTGCTTATGATGCTGCATTCCCAGTCATGTGCAGTCAAAATTTGAGCGCATGGCAACCAGCAGGCATTTGCAATGACTGCAGTGCTCTTTGAGACTTTCCCAGTGTGGCTCCTGACAAGTAACCTCAATGGGAAAAGCCAAATTCACCGAACCACCTCATGATTCATTTCCACTACTGCAGTGATTTGCTTAACAGCCATGGCAAAAAAAAAATTGGGCAGGACTCATTTAACAACCACCTTGCTTAGCAGTGGAAATTCTGGTCTCAGTTGTGGATGTAAATCGAAGACTACCTGTGTGAGGTGTGGGTTTTAGATTGATGTAGCTTCTGCTTAGTAAAGGCATCGTCCGTATCTAGTTGGTATCAAAACTGAGTCCTCAGTTGTAGCATATTCGTATTCCAGTTCCCCTTCTTAGGCCAGTGATGGGTAAGCCATTCCCAAGGAGAAAGAGAGGAGATCAGTGTGGCTGATGTTCACTGGCTTCCGTTTCTCTTCCAAAGATACTTCGTGGATCAGTTTGTGCTACTCTGGAGACTCCATGCCATAAATGAAGCCTGACAGATGATAGTTTAAATTGGGTGGGTAAATAGAACTACAGAAGAAGTTCATAAATTGTAGACCTCTTTTGCAAGGGGGCGTGAAACTATTAATGTTGGAATATTGTATTCAACAAGGAGGGACAATCTATATTCTTCTGTTTTATGCATTTTGTTAAAGTTTAATTTAGTTTTGTTCTGGTTCCCCCTTTTTTCCTTTTGGAGTTTGTATTTCATCTTTGGAAATAAAAAAAAATTAAAAAGAATAAATAAATGACTCATGCTACGTATAGTGGCATTGCCAAATCTAGGTACTGTTTGTTTTTAGAACTAAAATTCAAACATATGTTTGCATCTACACAAAATGTGATTGGAAGGAAAAGTAGAAGGTGGTCACAAGAGGTGGAAATTATTACCTCTCAGCCAGGTGTACCCCAAACCCTTGCTCTGACCCAACTGTCTTGGCAGATTTTTTTGCCTGGGATCCTGAAAGACCCCCCAGAAACGACTCTCTACCCATGTTGAATCCTCTGTGCTGTTTTATAAGCACTCAGTAGGTAGAACATATTTCTTTGCTGTTCTCAGAAGAGGGGAATTGCCTTCCTGGGCTCCAAGATCATCACAGATGGGGACTGCAGCCAAGAAATTAGAAGACGCTTGCTCCTGGGGAGGAAAGCTACGGCAAATCTAGACAGCATACTAAAAAGCAGAGACATTGCCCTGCCAACAAAAGTATGTACAGTCAAGGCCATGGTTTTCCCAGTTGCAATGTATGGCTGTGAAAGTTGGACCATAAGAAAGGCTGAGCGCAAAAGAATGGAGGCCTTTGAACTCTGGTGCTGGAGAAGACTCCTGCGGGTCCCCGGGACTGCAAGTCAATCAAACCGGTCAGCCCTAGAGGAGATCAACCCCGACTGCTCTTTAGAAGGCCAGATCCCGAAATTAAAACTCAACGTACTTTGGCCACCTAATGAGAAGGAAGGACTCACTGGAGAAGAGCCTAATGCTGGGAAAGATGGAGGGCAATAGAAGAAGGGGACGACAGAGAAGGAGGTGGCTGGATGGAGTCACTGAAGCAGTAGGAGTGAGCTTAAATGGACTTCAGAAGATGGTAGAGGACAGGAAGGCCTGGAGGAAGGTTGTCCATGGGGTCCCGGTGGGTTGGACACAACTTCGCAACTAACAACAACAACAACAACAACACAGTCTTTGGAGAAAATAAAGATCTTTCCGGGCAAAAGAAAAATAAATAATAAATAAAGTCTGACTAGCAAGCAATTCACAGAGAAGAGGCAGAGACCAACATGGAAACTAAGGTAGTTGTTGGTGGTGCAGATCTGGGAAAACTGAAATGTGACACAGATAGACATATCACCACAAAATCTGTGCCTTCATCCTGCGCCCCCCTGTCTTGGACACCCCCTTGCAGAAGCCTCTAGACAGAGGTCTATAAAATGAAACCTAGTGTGGAAAAACATGCATTTGCCAAAAGATGAAGGCAGAGTTGTGCCATGGCAACACAAGTTCTGCTCTTTTGTACAGGCATGGAGGGGTGTGTGTCATGACACACATACAAAGGAAGCAGAATTTGAAGTATAAGGCTGCCATTCTCATTTGGACCAGCTAGGTCCTGAAACCTTCCGAAGGGAAAGCAATATTTTTCCCTATCTTCCATGATAAGGAATTTGCTCTCAGTTTATTACCACTTGAGATTGATAAAAGAAAAATGTATACACACGGCCCAGAGCTAAATTCTGAAGTTTGGTATGAGATCATGAGAGGTTGGTAACTGAGATATTAAGAGTCAGCTAAATGAGATTATTGAGGATCAGGCTACAGCTTTCAGCCTTGATAGCTCTTTAATACCTCCAGGATCCCAAACAAGATAACAGCAGTTGCTATGAAAGAGAAATGGAAAATAGCCATCTTGATTTGGAAGTTTATTGGATACTGTTGGTTGGTACACAAAACATTAGATTTCTCTGGGGAAACCTACAGAGCCCTACTTTCAGTAGGAACCCTTCAGAGAATCCTGGAGCTACAATGGTAGCCCTCGACTTACAGCTGTTCATTTAGCAACTTCTCCAAGTTACAATGGTACTGAAAAAAAGTGACTTACTACCAATACCATACTTACCGGTATAATCATTGGTCATGTGATCAAAAGTTGGGTACTTGGCCATCAACATATATTTACAATGATTGTAGGGTCTCTGGGTCATGTGGTCACCATCTGCCACCTTCCCAGCCAGCTTCCAACAATAGGCCGTAAAATCAGGTGAGACTCACTTAACAACCACCTTATTTAGCAAGGGAAATTCTGGTCCCAACTGTGGGCATAAGTCAAAGACTATCTATAGGTTAGACTGAGTAGTTGAAGAAATAACCCAGAAACAGCCAGACATTGTGGACTTCAACTCCCAGAATATGATAGCAGTATTTATTTATTTATTTTATTAATTGGATTTCTATGCCGCCCTATTCCAGGAACTCAGGGCGGCTCACAACATAGATAGAAATCTGACATTAAAATACATTATAAAAAACCCCTTAATTAAAAAACCAATCATCCAAGACATGCAAACAAACATACACTGGCTGGGGCAAGGTGTTAACTGCCCCAGGCCTGTCGGCAAAGATGTGTCTTCAGTAATTTGCGAAAGGCGGAGAGGGTGGGGGCAATTATTCCAGCATTTGAGTAGCTGCCACAAAGGAGAGAGGGTTCAACCTATTTTCCAAGGCGTCTGAAGGCAAGACAAGAAACAATGGATGGAAACTAATCATAAAGATGTGTCTTCAGTAATTTGCGAAAGGCGGAGAGGGTGGGGGCAATTATTCCAGCATTTGAGTAGCTGCCACAAAGGAGAGAGGGTTCAACCTATTTTCCAAGGCGTCTGAAGGCAAGACAAGAAACAATGGATGGAAACTAATCATAAAGATGTGTCTTCAGTAATTTGCGAAAGGCGGAGAGGGTGGGGGCAATTATTCCAGCATTTGAGTAGCTGCCACAAAGGAGAGAGGGTTCAACCTATTTTCCAAGGCGTCTGAAGGCAAGACAAGAAACAATGGATGGAAACTAATCAAGGAGAGAAGCAACCTGGAACTAAGGAGAAACTTCCTGACAGTGAGGATAATTAACTAGTGGAACAGCTTGCTTTCAGAAGTTGAGGGTACTCCATCATCAGAGGTTTTTAAGAAGAGACTGGACAGTCACCTATCTGAAATGGTATGGCGGTCTTCTGCTTGAGCAACAGATTGGACTAGAAGATTTCCAAGGTTTCTTCCAATTCTATTCTGATTAATTGCTCTGTCCGCCATAATGACTGGGGAATTCTGGGAGTTGAAGTCCGCAAGTCTTAAAGTTGCCAAGTTTGGAGATCCCCGGACTAGATAAATCTTTTACCAACACAGTTCTTCTGATGTCCTCAAATGGGAAAAGATGGCTAGGAAGAACCCTGTTTTTCTGTTCAGCAGATAAAGCCTAGGAAAGTTGGGCAAAGTTTGTTGCCATAAAGAGATATCCAACACAAAGCTAGTTAGAAAGTCAGAGGCTCTTGTAACAAGGGGCAGGCTGAGAGGGCAGCCAGTCAACGTTGGGTTGGCTCAACATTTGTCCTGATGTCAAGACAGTCCAGGGATGTGTGAACTTAAGGGACATATTCCCTCCTTTTAATCAGCTAATTATAAAACAGAAAAGAATGGCCCCTTTAAAGACTGGAGAAAAATACCCCATGCAATAGAGGAATAATTACAGGTAGTCCTCAACTTACGACCACAACTGAGCCCAAAATTTATGTTGCTAAGTGAGAAAAATGAGTTTTGCCCCATTTTACGACCTTTCTTGCCACATTTGTTAAGTGAATCACTGGAGTTGTTAAATGAGTAACACAGTTGTTAAGTGAATCTGGCTTCCCCTTTTACTTTGCTTATCAGGTCACTAAAGGTGATCACGTGACCCTGGGATACTGCAACCATCATAAATGTGAGTCACTTGCCAAGCATCCAAATATAAATCACGTGACCCTGGGGATGCTGCAAAGGTCGTAAGTGTGAAAAATAATAAAAAAGTTGGAAGGGACCTTGGAGGTCATCGAGTCCAACCCCCTGCTCAGGCAGGAATCCTACACCATTTCAGACAAATGGCTGTTCTGTCTCTTCTTAAAAACTTCCTGTGTTGGAGCATTCACCGCTTCTGGAGGCAGGTTGTTCCACTGGTTAATTGTTCTCACTGTCAGGAAGTTTCTCCTTAGTTCTAGGTTGCTTCTCTCCTTGATCAGTTTGCATCCATTGCTTCTCGTCCTGCCTTCAGGCCCCTTGGAGAATAGCTTGACTCCCTCTTCTTTGTGGCAGTCCCTGAGATACTGGAACACTGCTATCATGTCCCCCCTCGTCCTTCTCTTCATTAAACTAGACATACCCAATTCCAGCAGCCGTTCCTTATATGCTTCAGCCTCCAGTCCCCTAATCATCTTTGTTGCTCTTCTCTGTACTCTTTCTAGAGTCTCAGCATCTTTTTTACATCGTGGTGACCAAAACTGGATGCAGTATTCCAAGTGTGGCCTTACCAAGGCCTTGTAAAGTGGTATTAATACTTCAGGTGATCTTGATTCTATCCCTCTGTTAATGCAGCTGCTTTTGTAACTTTGAACAGTCAGAAAGCGAACTGTTGTAAGTTGAGGACTACCTGTACACACATTTCCTGGGAAATAGCCTATGTCAGAGGTGGGTAACTATGGCAACTTTATGACTTGTGGAGTTCAATTTTCAGAATTCCTGAGTTCAGACATTCAGCAACTGACTGCATTTACGGTCATTTGCAATTTCCTATGGTCACATGACTATGTTTTATAATAGTTTTGCCAAAAACTGGCATTTATTTCCAGTTTTCAGTAGAATTGTGTCCATAGCTTTATAACTGAGGTATTTGCTTAACAATCGCTGCCAGAAAGGTCATAAAAATGAATTGGTTAATGATTGATCCATTTTAATAACTGTTACAACTTACGACCGTAGTAGGCAGGCGTCATAACTCAATGACCATCTGTATCAATAGCCTTTACCAAAGTGTTGCAGAGTAGATCATAGTAACACAGTAAAAGGACTGTGAGTAGTCCTTGACTTATAACCATTCATTTAGTGATCATTTGAAGTTACAACGGCACTGAAAAAAGTGACTTATGACTGTTTTTCACATTTATGACAATTGCAGTCATCCCCACAGTGACATGATCAAAATTTGGGCACTTGGCAACTGGAATGTATTTATGATGGTTGCACTGTCCTGGGATCATGTGATCATCGACAAGCAAGTTCAATGGGAGAAGTATATTCTCTTAAGGACCGCATGTTTCACTTAACAACTGCAATGATTTGTTTAACAACTGTGGCAATAAGGGTCATAAAATAGGGGTAAACTCACTTAACAACTGCCTTGCTTGGCAATGAAAATGTTGGGCTCTATTGTGGTTGTAAGTCAAGGACTACCCGTATTTACTCCAATGAGACCTTTTTCATCCATTTTGGTCTCAAACTGCATCTTGCTACATCATCATCCCTGCAGTAATACAACGCAGGGTCTTAGTAGCTGTGGCACCCAGCCTCTCTGCCATGGGAGCTTATCAAGTTCCTTCCTTACTGATCTTCAAATGGTTAAAAGGAACCACCTTCAATATTGGTTAATTGACACCTACTTTTGTTGTGATTCCTGGCCTATTTCTCAATTCTTGTTTTATCTTCAATTCATCCTTTCTGTGGTTCTGTTTTTAATGCCTATTTACTCCTTCCCTGGGACTGCCCCACAGTCAAGGGTGGAGGACTGCCTGTTCTGGGTCAGAATATGTGCTGTACTGTACCTTTTAAATGTTTCTGTCCATGTTTGACTGCCAAAGAATAAAGAGCTCAGGTCCAGAAGACCTGACATTCCTTTGGGCATAGTGTGCACAACACCCTATGCCAGTGTTTCCCAGCTCTGCTATTTTAAGATGTGACAATTTCAACTCTTTATTAAAATGGTGGAGCTTGAAAAACAGAGTTTTATGCTACAACCATGGTTTGTAAATCACATGGTAGGTTTGTACAACTCACTGAGTCAGCATCAAGAAAGCCATGTCTTAATGCTGTGTGTGTGTGTGTGCATATGCTCCTGTGGCGAGGGGGCAGGCATGTCCAGCCTATAGGTATGCAGAAATTCTGGAAAATGCATTCAGCATCTTTCTGTATACTCAGTTTGCTTTCCCCTTAGCTATTTCACCTGAAAGTTCCCATTTTCCTAGTCTGCTTCTTCTCAACATTGTCTACTGTGTCACTTGGAAATAAAGAGAAAGATAGATATAGCTTTCAAATGCTCCAAAAAAGCAATTTGTATGATGATTGCTTATTGAATCTCTCTTACTGTCTTATATTTATTTATTGGTATGTTGATTACTGTACATTGCAGATGGTGCAGCTTGGCTCCTACGTGTCTGGTTATTTTTATTTTGGCACAGCCTGTTATCGGGCATCCATTCCACTGATGTGTTACTCCATTAGTGCTGGTTGCAATTTTATTCCACCAGTTGTAGCAAAGGGCTGATGTAGCAATTTCTCCTTCTAGTGGTCATTTTAATCATCAGTAGCTTGTGCGCCAAACTCAAGCACTTTGAAAAGGCTGATATATTCAACAAACAGTTATATTTAAAAGATATCTCAGGAGAAAAAAAATGTATTAAATCTCTTTGAAAGCAAGCATTAATAGCCAGCAGCTGTTATTTGAGAATAAGTACTGAATGTTAGAGTTGGGCACTTCAAATAAGGTTCCGGAGATATGCTTTTGAATATGTGGGGGTATCCACACAGCACTTCTTAGTCAATGTTTTTTTTCCCCTCAGGAATCTATTTGAACCTAGAAGAAGATGGAGCTACTTTATAGAGCTGGCTCATTAAAGCAACCATGTCCCCATGTGGTGAAATGTGGATTTTCAGAAGGGAGGGGGTGCATTCCAGAGGACCAAGAGACAGCAAAGTTTAAATAGTTTGGTTGGGAGAAAAAGTTAAAATGGGTCCTCCTAGCAATTCTCAAAGTATATCTTTAATGATGCAAATGGTTTGGCAAGATTTCTGTCTATGGCTGAGGAACAATAAGGCAGGGGTAGGCAACCTTGGCTCTTTTATGACTTGTGGACTTCAACTCCCAGAATTCCTGAGCCAGCCATGCTGAGGGGAAAGGGAGAGGTTTCCAAGCTGAGCCATGCTGGCTCAGGAATTCTGGGAGTTGAAGTCCACGAGTCATAAAAGAGCCAAGGTTGCCTACCCCTGCAATAAGGGAAACTGCTCAAAAGTAACTATCTTTCTTGACTTCTGGAATCTGACACATACTTCCCAGATTTTGCAGAAGCTTGAAAAAGATGCAGCTGCTTTAAAAAGTGTGGTGTGCTTGCATTCTTGTGCATTTCAAAGCCTCTGTTCCAAATCCTTTTTTCTGAAGAATGCACCATAATTCAGCTATACCTGGACAGGGGAATTGATTTATGATTAACTCTTCTCCCGTCCTTTAGAGCCACAGTGGCAAGCTGAAGCTCCTCTCTTGGGCCCATGATTGTGATTGGGTCACATCCCTTCTGCCATCATTAGAAGTAATCCTAGAATTATGATCCCAATGGGGACCAGAATTTCTGTTGTTAAGCAAGGTGATTATTAAGTGAATCACACCCAATTTTACAACTTTTTTGCCACTGTTATTAAACAAATCACTGCAGTTGTTAAGTGAATCTGGCTCCCCTCATTGACTTTGCTTGTCAGAAGCTGTCTGGGAAGGTCACGCAAAGTGATCGCATGACCCCCAGGATGCTGCAAGGGTTTGCAAATATACATGCCAGTTACCAAGTGCCCAAATTTTGATCACATTATAATCATAACTGCAAAGATCAGTCTTGGTGTTTTTTCAGTCTGTTGTAATTTCAAACAGACGCTAAATGAATAGTTATATGTCAAGGACTACCTATATCAGTGATGGCGAACCTTTTAAAGACCGAGTGCCCAAAAACTGGCCCTGCCCCTGCTCCACCCCCCTGCCCTGCCCTCACTCTGCCCCCCCATCCCCTGCCCTGCCTGCCCACAGGGCCACTCATCATCTCCAGGGCCCGCCACAGATCGCCCAGGCAGCCCAGCAACGCTATGGCGGCCACACCCTCTGCCTGCACCCTGCAGCATCAACTGCATGATGGGGCGTGAGGGCAGAGTCTTGTCTACGCTGCCTAGCTGCCATGTCCTTGGCTGTGCTGCTCCGCGTGGGCCATGTTCGGGGGCGACTCTCCTTCAGGGGGAGCTGCTGGAGAGGAGGGGGTCACAGGGGGAAGCAAGACTGGGGCAACCCAGCACCCGTGCTATAGGTTCGCCACCACTGACCTACCGGTATATCTACAAAACAAGTAAAAACAACCAACCAACCAACTATAAAATGTTGGCCTTTCTTCTTGGCTTGCCATGTCCTCCGGTGGTGCATTGAGGGGTCATTTTCCATTCACACAACATAAGTTCTTCTTTCTTGCTTTTCAGTCCCTCTTTCGCATGAGATCTCAACCCAACTCCATTCTTGTCTGTATGTTTTGCCTTTGTTTCCCCCTCTTCTGTGCTCCTTTTCAATTCTTCTGTTTTACTCCCTTGCATTCCTGGCAAGACTTCACTCCTTTAAAGGCAGGATTACAGTAGATCCACATTAAAAGACAGCACAAATCTGGGATATAACTCAGGTCTCAGACAGTAAAGATCCTGTGATCTATTTCCACGGGGGGCAACAATGCTACACCCATGTTTATGTAGTCTAAAAGCCTTCCACTTCTTAAATATACTTAAGTAAACCCCATTACATCTTTGGGACTTTTTTTTTAAAAAAAAACTTTGTAGAAGCAGCCTCTTTTCCATGGCAATATCTAAAATAAGAAGTGTCCTCCTCAAAAATCTGGTGAGCATTTTCATAACTTTGGCCCAAACTGCTGTGGCTACATTTTTAAAGCTTTGTTTTAACTCTTTAAACAAAAATTCCTTTTTGGGTTACTTACCCCAACTTACTTATTCCACTTAGCAGATGGGAAGACAGACTGATATTTTCTCTTTGCAAAGCTTCTTTTCCTAGAAGGGTGGCAGGAACGGAGAATGGAGAATTACTGCTGCTGAATTCCTTTTCATTGAATTTTTATCCTGCCTTTTCATTGGTTTGTACAAACAAACTCTTCCTGTTTTCCTCACAACAACCCTGTAAGATAATTGAGCTGAGAGTGACTGACCCAAAGTTCCCCAACCCGTTTTCAGGCCTAAGGAAGAAGTAGTGCTCACTGTCAGCCGGTTTTTGTGCCTAAGGCAGGTATAGAATTCACCGTCTCCTGATGATTGGCTCAAAGTCACCCAGCTGCTTTCTTGTCTAAAGCAGGGATAGA
Source organism: Bothrops alternatus (assembly GCA_034064705.1). NCBI lineage: Eukaryota > Metazoa > Chordata > Lepidosauria > Squamata > Viperidae > Bothrops > Bothrops alternatus. The sequence goes on along the minus strand of JARGCV010000179.1, from coordinate 881,966 downwards.
ATTCATTGTTTCCTGGCGATTGTCTCAAAGTCATTCAGCTGTTTTTCATGCCTAAGATGGGACCAGAACTCACCATCTCCTGGTGATTGGTTCAAAGTCACCCAGTCAGTTTTCATGTCTAAGGGAGAGACTAGAATTCACATTCGTCTGGTTTCTAGGCCAGCAGCTTAATCACTTCACCAAACTGGCTCCCTTTTGAGGTAGGAAGAGGTGGCAAGACCATTTTCATTGATATCTTCATAATAACTCACAACTACTTGGCAAATACTACTCCTACAGAGATAATACAATAAAGCAAAGACGTTTCCTAAATTCCAAAACAGAGGTCAATTCAAAATGAAGACTTGTTGGATAGCAGTGGCACAATAAACACAACAAGGAAGCTGAATACTGCATTGGCAAGAGGGTGGATAGGGGGCAATGTTGAAAAGAATATTTTTAAAAAGTTTGCCGGTGTCTGGTCTGCTTGTGATCACAAATGAAAAGTCAACGTAAATCTTACCAGAGCTTAAGACAAGCAAAATAGGAAAGAGGCAGGTTAACTTTCCAGGGAGATTTTAGTTACCGGTACGTGAGTGGAACACCAACAAGGCAGATTCTGGATCTGCCTCTATAGAGGTATTTCAGGTGGTCCTCAACTTACAACCACAATTGGAATAAAAATTTATGTTGCTAAGGAAGGAGGTTACACCCACAATTATGACCTTTTTGTGCCATGGTTGTTAAGCAAATCATTGAGAAGTCTGGCTTTCCCCATTGACTTTGCTGGTTGGAAGCTGCCTAATGATTCTCCGTCACCCATATCATGGTTGTCCCAAATATGCTTTTCCAAAAAGGCAACTGCGTTTCTTTATTTTTTTCCTTGAAAACATTTTGCTTCCCATCCAGGAAGCTTCTTCAGTTCTTCAGAAGTTTCTTGGATGAGAAGTGAAATGTTTTCAAAGAAAAAAAACCCGAGAAAGTCCAGTTGCCTTTTGGAAAAGCATCTTTTGGAAATGTTGAGCAAGGTATTGAAATTTTTTTAAAAAACTGGACGATTTGCTTCATTTGAAGGTGGAGGTGGACTAACTTGCTCTGTTTTGTTGTATCTCATTTTTAGCTTCTGGGCTTTCCTCTTCACCATCAACTCCCACCCAGGGAGCCAAGCAGCCAGCATTTCCACTTGAATGCTACAGACAGGAACCAGAGAGGCTAGAGACGCGGATTCACACACCCTCTTCTCCTCCAGATACTGGCCAAAGGTTCAGCCTGCCTCCAGGGCAGGGTACTGCCAAGCCACCCTCTCCAACACCTGTCTGTTGTGTTACCTCAAAAGTAGTAAGTACAGCCTCTGAAAATAAAAAATAAATAAATCGGAAGACCTGTAGCGTGGGACTGATACAGTGCTTGTGAGCATCCAAGCATTTGCCACACTTTGTAGGTGGATGACACTTTCAATTCTTCTACTATGGAGGGAAATATTATTGCCCCTAACTTGCACAAACAAGAGGGGAAACTCAGACTGAGGATCCGTTTTTTGCTTGCTGATGGATGCCATAGAAGTTAGATGTGAACTAAATATCCGTTTTGACTTCAGTCTCTTTTGAGTGGAACCCATTGGGTGCCTACTTGAAAACAAGCTCCACTGAAATGGATTTCTGTGAAGTCCTTGGTATTCTCTGAGTTTAGTTATTTGCTTGCAGACATTTTGTTACCCTACTAATACATTGGTATTAGTGAGTGTGGGATTTGATCCATGATGATATTCCCTACATGGGTAATGAAATATCTGCAAGCAAACAACTAATCTTAGGAAACACTGAGGACGCCACAGTTCAATCCTGAGCTAGAAATATTCTATTGTAGAAGATTTCCTTACTTGTCCTGGCTTCACGCTACAGAAGATGGAAGACCTGCAGATTTAACATTAGTTTATTTTTACAAAATGCTTGCCCGTGAGTAACTGAACTTCTGTGTGATCACTTAACATTATGATCTTATTTGGTGATCCAGCAGTCATAAATTAACCACAGATTTGGGGTTTCTACAACCCAATAAACTAACCCTGTGATTGATTAGATTGTAATTTAATGGGTCTGGTGAATGTTGATTGTGTGAATGAATGTATAGATTAATCCTTGACTTACAACCATAATTAAGCCCAACATTAAGCGAGACAGTTGTTAAGTGAATTTTGCCTCATTTTACAACCTTTCTTGCCACAGTTGTTAAGTGAACCATTGCAGTTGTTAAGTTAATAACACAGATAAGGGAATCTGGCTTTCCCATTGACTTTGCCTGTCAGAAGTTCACAAAGGATGACCATATGACTCCAGGACACTGCAATCGTCATGAGTCAATTGCCAAGGATCTGAATTTTGTTCACATGATCATGGAGATGCTGCAGTGGTCATAAGTGAGAAAAACTGTCATAAATCATAACTTGGAACATCATTAAATGAACTGTTATAAGTCGAAGACTATCTGTATGTAAAATGATGGAACCTGAGAACCACAGTTCACGGATATTTGGAATTTAGGCATATAGCTAAGTGGGTTGAAAAAGAATATATCCATATTTCCATTTCAGCTACAGATAGTCTTCAACTTTCAACTGAGACCAAAATTCTGTTGCTAAGTGAGGTATTTGTTAAGTGGATTGTGCCTCATTTTATGACCTTTTTTCCACAATTGAGAGGATCACTTCGATTGTTAGGTGAATCATGTGGCCATTAAGCAAATCTGTTTCCCCCCCATTCCCCCAGTTGTTGGAAGCTAGCTAGAAAGTTTACCAAATGGTGAACACATGACCCCAGGACAGTGCAGCCATCATAAATATATGGCAGTTGCCAAGTGCCCAAATTTTGATCATGTGACCATGGACATTCTGCAATGATGTCAGTTTTTTCAATGCTCTTGTAAGTTCGAACAGTCACTAAACAAGTGCTTTTAAGTTGCGGACTACCTGCAATTCTAGTACACTGATTTCAATACGTGTTTCATTATCAAACCACAGTGCACTGATGATGTTACCTAGTTGGATAATGAAAGATCTGCAAGAAAACCACCAAGCTCAGAAAGCACCAAAGATCCCTCATTTCAACCTAAGCTATAGATACTGTCCTTTATTAGTACTGTTCTTTCCTCGAATGCTGGTATGATGAAATGATAGTTTATTGTTCTGTCCAACTGTAACCTATGACAGTGGTGGTGAACCTATGGCACAGGTGCCAGAGACGGCACTCAGAGGCCTCTCTGTGAGCACGCGTGCCATCGCCCCAGTCCTAGGCCTTCAGCTGGGTTTTAGAAAACCTTTTCACTTTAGGCCTCCACTGCCGTGTGCAAAAAAAAAAATTAAAAAGGTTCAATCAATTAATTTCAACTTCTCGCGGGAAAAAAAAGATCTTGCAAAGTTGGAATTGAGTGAACTTTTTAGTCCCACCCAGTCTGCCGTTACCACCGCAGCCACGCCTACTCAATGGACCATACACACCCCAATTGGCCACACCCAGCCAATGGGCCACACCCACTCGGCACCTGACGATGCATAAGTGGGTTTTGGGTTGCAGTTTGGGCACTCGATCTCTAAAAGATTCGCCATCACTGACCTATGAGAAAGGAAAACAGATAGGCAGAAGGTTGCATTTTCCACAGAATATGATCAAAAAGGTCAATATGGTAACTATGAGGGTGCAATGGAAGGCTTGCTCATTTTTTTAAGTGCATTGCACGAAGCCCTTTTGTGTACAGCCCATAACTGGTAAGAAGCGATTTCTTAACTGTAGAATTCCATTCCTTTTTTCTGAAGTATTTCTGCTTGTATGATTTTAACAGTAGCCTAAATAAAAAGTTTTAACTTCCAGCATAGATGAGTTGTGGGGGAGTTTTCATTTGCTAAAATTTACTTGCAGCTGAATAAAGATCTCAAGGCCCTAAGATAAGAATTGATAGATATCGAATAGGCAGCAATTGCAAATATGAACAATCCTATGAAAGTGGGTGTCTTGATCTATTCTGTCCTCCAGTTTGATGTTCAGCTCCAAAGGAAGTTTGCAGTTTGCAGTGAGAACTTCTTAGTAGTGAGAGAAGATTTAGCATTCCATTTGTTCCTCAAAAAGCCAATAGTTATTTCTAGAGGATCCATCTGAAGATAGCAAATGTAACAAAAACATAATTTTGTTATAGGAAACTCAGCCCCTGTCCTGAAAACTCTACCACATCTTCCTCTGATTCCATAACTTGTATTATCTCGGTTGCCTAAGATTGTTAGTGTATCTGTTAACAAGGGACCCTGTCTGACTCTAACACACTGCAAAATGTTTTGCGGTGTTTATTCAATGTTTTCTCAACACTGGCAACTTTGAGATGTGTAGACTTCAATTCTGGGAGTTGAAGTCCATAGATCTTAAATATGCCATGGTTGAGAAAACACTGTTTTATGTTAACAACTTAATTCCTTCAAAGAGAAAAGTTTTTCTCTCCTGTAGACTAAGGGAGCTGCTAAATTTGACTCTTTACCTTTAAGTCCACCAAGGAAACGGGATTTTTAGCAGCTATAAAATGGGCTCAATTTCCCTTTCCCCTTTCCCTTTGGAGAACACTCAAAATGGGTGCAGTGTGGTCATGGATGAAAAGGAAAAATTCAGTCACGGGTGTGTCATTAGACATACAGGTAAAAACTATATCTCTGATTTATGCATATCCCCAAAAAACGCAAGGACTTCAACATTCTTGAATTAAGCTTCTTCATTCATCAATGACTAGGTTTTTTAGACTACATCAGGCTAAAACATGATAACCACTATAATAGAGCCTGTCCCTTGTAATTGTACGTCATGGTAGTAAAATGGGTTGGTCATGTGAATTTTTTTGTGGTTGTTAAGCAAACACTGTGGTTGTTAATCAAATGAATGATTTGCTATGAGAGTGGTTTTGCCAAAAGCGAAGTACAGTTTTTTGGCAAAACCATCATAAAACATGGTCATGTGACTGTGGTATTTTGCAAACAGCTATAAATGTGGCTGTGTTGCTGAGCGCCCAAAGTTTGGTCATGTGGAGGGACCCCAACCATCATAACTTCCAGTCCTAGTCACGACTTTCCTTTTGGGGGATTGGTCATAAGTTGAGTACTACCTATATCTAAATGTTCATGTAGCTCTCATAGATGGTCCCATTAAAATTACAAACTGCCAGATTGTTTCAACTCTTCTGGTTTCCTTGTAGTAATTCTTGAACTAAGATATTTCACCCTTGCGCAACATCTTTTCTACCTCAATTAAATTAACCATGGTTTGTTTATTTAACAATCTGCTGAATTTGCAGGAGTCTCTGTATATAAACTAGCTGCACCAACAGGGTTTCTTAACATATTAGGTTGAAATCTTGGTGGCTCAGTGGGTCAGTTCCTTGTATGAATATTGTTATAGTGTTTCACCCATGCCCTATGTGAAATAAAAAGCTAGAATTTTAAACCTTTCTTAGAATTAAGTTTTGTAAGTTCACTGCAATATCCACAATATCCACATAGCCTTGATTTGCATGCTAAAATAACCCTGCATTTGGAATGGTCTTGTATTCCTTCCTTCCCCTCCACCTTTAACCAGCCTTCGGAGAACGAAGACTAACATTATAAAAATTAAGAGCGTTAATGATTCTTATTTAACTGAGAATACAGAGGTTGCATTAAAAGAATTTAGCAATGAGATTGCAAGCTTTTCTTGGGGGTAGGCAAATCCCGGCCTTATTGGGGCTGCAGAAATCCAGATCACCATTAAGATGCCTGTAGACCACTAGATTGACCAAATAATAAGGCCATAATAAGGCTGAAAGAAAACAAATAAGGGATTTATAGTCCGAATGGCCCTCTCTCTTTTTTCCCTAGGATGGTTGATTCTTCTACAAAAATAGGTATATGTAAATATTATTTGTTCCCAAGGTCCAAAGACTTTCTTAGTTCCAAAAGTTCTAAGTGGCTGTTATGAAAACAGTGAAGTTCCCTCCCAAATCTGAGGTGTGTGTGTGGCGGGTGTCTTTTTACTGGCCTTCAGGATTGCAAACAGTGTCCACAGCAGCAAGCACCCTGCAGGGTCCTTTCTGGGCACAGAAACCTCTGAGAAATTCTCTAACTAAGCAAATGGCTGTTGTTTTTTTAACCTGCCCTTTAGCCAAGGGGTGATAAATTGCTCGGACTGACTGTTCAATTAGCCTACCTTATGAATAGCCCATCACTTCCTCTGAATTTCTGAAAATAGCAAAGGAAGAAAAGTGCAGTTGGTTTTTCTCAGAGCTGTGTTCCTTCCTTCCCACAAAATAAACACATTTCTCTGCCTTTGCACCTTGCAGAGCTCTCTCATTTGTGCCCCCAAGTAAGAGTGAGAAAACATGGTGAAGGTTAAATATGAAAGGGATTGTCTCTTATTTCCTAATTTTTGATGCTTTTTTATGTGATGGCATAATACAAGTTTCCCCCTAAATCTGCTGCCCAATAAAACAGTTGCCTCTACTCCTGAGAGAAGCAAAAATTGTATTTTAAAGAAAAGAGGCTGGAGGGTTGATTTTTGAGGTTTATCGTATTCATCCAGCCACCGATGACTTATGCCGATATTTTTTTGTTTTTCAGCCATGGTATATTTTATGCTCTGGTGAAAATTACATTAAAAAGGGGAGATTTATTAATAACTGTATGCTGATATTTCATGACTCTACTATCGTGGTTTTCAACCTTGGCAACATTAAGATGTGTGAACTTCAACTCCCAGAATTCTCCAGTGTATATGGACCAATTCCCAGGATTTCCCAACTGTTATGCTGGCTGGGGGATTCTGAAAGTTGAAGTCCACAGATCTTAAAGTCACCAAAGTAGAAAAACACTTTTGTAAACCATCTTCTCAATGGTTTATTGAGCAAACCATAAATGGCACTCATCCATTATAGTGAGCCCTAAAATATAATTCATAAGCCATCATGGCAAGTTCCTAGAAATATAGTAAGCTGAAAGCCAGCAAACTATAGAGGAGAAAAGAAAAGAATTTGGATTATTTATCCAATCATTCAATAAAATAATAATTAAAAACCCCACATTGTAAGCTACCTAGAACCCCTTGAAGCATGTGGCATATAGATTATAGATTTTAGTAAGTTAGTTAATTGTAATTAATTAGATTAATGGGAGCTTTTATAGCTAAGTCTGAACTCAGTCTCCTGGTTTCTAGCCTGGTGCCTGAATCACTAAGTAAAATTTGTTGGCTTATTTGCTAACCATTGACTAAATGCTGTTCTTTTCTACCTGGTCTTACAGGCTATGTATATAATAAGTATGTGTGTATGTATCTCATTTCATCAGTATACACTGAGATATGTTTCTGTGTGTACATGCTCACATTCACATACTTTCACAGAGGTTGTCCTATTCCAGGAGGATGGAGACTCATTGATTTTGATGGTGGCTTTTCTTAACCACCATGCCCCAGATCTTATTAACTAGGTTGCCTGGAGAACAGAAAGGAACAATGGGATTTGCAGGAAAGAAGAAGAGGAAAAGAAAAAGAAGAAGGTGTAATAAGCCAGATTTAGCTGTTAGAAAATCAAATACTTTCAGGAAGTTGATTCATCATAAACAGGGAGGATGTCTCAGTTAAGATCTGGAAATGTATTTTTTGCTTGAGTATTATTCTGAACTCAAAATAGTTACTAATACCAATTCATCACTGTCCTACTTTCATTTCAAACTAGCGAAATCCTACAAGCAGCTCTGACCATGGTCTTCATTGTTCTACAGTAAAAATGCCTTGCAATCTTTTCATCAGGAACAGGGTAGTCCTCTAACTGCAACCATTCATTCAGTATGTGTTCAGAGTTAAAAACAGCAGTGAAAAAAGTGACTTTTGACCAGCCCTCACACTTAACAATCATTCCCAATGAATATGTGATCTATATTCAGGCACTTGGCATGCATTTATGTCAGTTGCAGCATCCTAGGGGTCACATGATCACCTTTTGCAACTTTCCCAGACAACTTTTGCAAAGCAAATTTGCTTGAAGACATTGGATTTACTTAAAAACTATAGTGATTCGCTTAAAAACCATGGCAAAAAAGTCATAAAATCAAACTGATTCAAAGTGGTTTACTGCAACCTATAAATTAATACAATTGTCCCCTGCCTTTAAAGAACTTTTAGTTGTATAGCAAGTCTATTGTTTTACAGCTGTTTCTGACATCTTTAAAATATGTTGCTGTTTTAAAATCCTTCAAATCTGTTTTAGTTGTTTTTACTATTTTATTCTAGCTTATTGGGAGTTCCCTAAGCGACATTTGGAAATGTGGGTTGTGAAATATCCAAAATAGAATCCTTAAAAGACACATAAGGGAGGGAAAGGATCATATCATTATTAAATCTTACTATGATGTCCACCAGGAGAAGGAAAAGATGTTTTATAATTTCAGAAATACTTATTGTGTACTCTTACTCCAATCACTCTCTATTAATGTTTTCTTAATTCACATAGAGCAGAGGTGGCAACTACGGCAACTTTATGATCTGTGGACTTCAATTCCCAGAATTCCTGAGCCAGTTGCCTTGGGGAGTTTTGGAAGTTGAAGTCCACAGGTTGTGAATTGATTACACCCAATGTTGAATTAGAATCAATTATCTTGAAAACAGGCTGTTCCACCTTTCCAGAAATTTAGCCCTTTGGGAACAGTCAAAATAGATCCTCACCAACTCAAAATAATTGTTTTGACCTTGAAATGAGGTATTTTAAGCACAAAAGATTTCAAATTCTTAGCATTCTCTGCACCCTTTTCAGAAATGTGATCGGTTTTCTTGAATAGGGATGTTGCGCAATTAGGCTGAATATGGAATTATCTGCTCAGAGATTATGTTAGATAGAACAATCTTCCAGTGTCTTGTAATGTAATTGGTGAATAAGGAACTGACTTTCCACTTCAGTTCTGGTTGCTTCTCTGGTTGTGTTGTAGAAGTGTTTCATTTTTTGGTGGGAAAATTCTAGTCATTAACTTCATTGCTTTATGCTCTTAAGATGCCATTCACTTTATATCTGCCTCCCTATTTCCTCAGCCAGATCTCTCACATCAGTTGGATCCAGCTAGAGTCTGCAGTGTTCCCTGGGGCCAAAAAACAGTCAAGGTGGCTGATTTATTTCTCAATGGGAGATGCTGTCAGACTTAATGAATGACTGAATCCTGCTTTCTGCTAGTTCCTTGTAAGGCACAAAGTAAAGCATAGATCTTAATTGCCTGCATTCTTAATGCATGTGATTTGTCTGGAAAATAAAAATGTGGGTGAAAAGATACTGAATATAGAAGAAAAATCTCCCCAGATAAACTACAAAAAATAAAGCTCCCTTCCTTAGAAGCAGTTTGAAAGGCTACATCACTGGGAAAAATGTAAACAGATACCATTTTAGATCTAGTCTCTAAGAACTTAATAAATTATAAATTATGTTCAGATTATGTTGCAGATTATATGATCCAAATGGGTTTAGTGGTTAAGGCACCAGGCTAGAAACCAGGAGATTGTGAGTTCTAGTCCCACCTTGGACTAGAAAGCTGGCTGGGGGACTTTGGACCAGTCCTTCTCTCTCAGCCCAATCCACCTCAAAGGATTGGGAAAATAGGAAGGAGTGAAAAAAATTAGCTATCTTCACTGCTTTTATTTTTTTAAAAATAAAGGCAGGATATAAATAAAAATAAATATAGGTAGCCCTTGACTTACAATATATATAGTGTCCATTTGAAATAACAACAGCAGTGAAAAAGTGATTTAGGAGAGTTTTTCACATTTACAACCAACTGCAGCATCCCCATGGTTACATGATCAAAACTCAGGCATTTGGCAACTGGCATGTATTTATGACTGTTGTAGTATCCCAGGGTCATGCTACCCCCTTTTGTGACCTTCTGACAAGCAAAGTCAGTGGGGAATGCCAGATTCATTTAACAATCATGTTACTAACTTAACACATGAGGCAAGAAAGGTTATAAAATGGGGCAAAAATCACTTAACAACTGCCTCGATTAGCAATGGAAATTTAGGGCTCAGTTGTGATCATAAGTCAAGAACTATTTGTTCATAAATATATAAAATGAATTGAGCCATTATGGCTTGAAACCATGGCTTATGGCCTTTGTAATGTGACTCCAGCCACTCTATTCAAGAAACTATGGTTAAACTATGGATTAGCACAATTTGTGAACCCAATCTCTATATCTTCTTGCTGATAAGTTCCAAAACAAAAGCATTTTTCCCCAGAAATATAGCTCAGTAAATTTAGGTGTATTTGAGAATAGTGGTAATGTGTTAACAGTTTGATTCAGCCAGTGCAGATGTCAGATTTAACCATGATCCTGATTTTGGATGAACTCAGAAGAGCTAAACAAGGTTCCATGTGGTTAATACCGGTAGTTGGAGATGATCAGGAATTCCCAAAACAAGACTAGGTCTTTTTTTTTCGCAGTAGGTATTGCAGTTAATATTCAGCAATTTAGCCAAGATTTCTGCTTTACTTGAATTTTTGATGATGATATTTTCAAATTTTAGAATTATAGTTTTCACTGCTGTAGATATATTTGCTAATTTAAATATAGAGAAAGAATTCAGACCCACAAGAATGATTGGGGGAAATAAGTAATCATCCACCCTGTTTCAGATTGCTATACTATTCCATTTTGAAAGCAACTTCTAAATTTCACGATTTGTACATGTAGATACTCATAAATAGTGATTTGTTGGTCAGGTTTAGGGTTAACCTATTCAAAAATAAAAGAAGGTCTTAATAGATAGTATTATTAGAGTATGGAAGCATCAGAAACTCTGAAAAACAGTTTAAAAGAAGAGAAAAAGCTTGAATTCAAGAAGCAGTAATTTTTCAATTTAGCTAGAAGGGAGAAATAGCTTCATAATAGATTTGAAACTTTATTCTGTTGGAATTTGAAATATCACAATTTAAATCATGAGAGAAGAATTGGAGTGGAAACTTAACCTTTGCAAAACTATAATTGTGGCATATGATACATTCACAAATGGTGGGAAAAGTACTTTTTGTGACTGTTTGGGAATTAAGATTGGTGTGGGTGATTTGCATTTAAATGGGAATTCCTTCAGCCTTTAACCTGCCAAGCTTATAAAAAATGGATTTTTCTTTTTTCTTTTAAAATAGAGGCACAGGTAGTCCTCAAAGTATGACCATTGAAACCAGAATCTCCATTGCTAAGCAAGGCAGATGTTAAGTGGGTTGAGTCCTATTTTATGATCTTTTTTGCCACAATTGTTAAGCAAAGCCAATCAGTAAGCAGAATTCCCTTGTCAGTAGCTGGATAGAAAGGTTGCAAATGGCAACCATGTGACCACAGCATGCTGCAACCACCATAAATACATGCGGGTTGCCAAACACCCAAATTTTGATCATGTGACCATGGGGATGCTTCAACAGTTGTAAGTCATTTTTTTCAGTGCCATTATTTATTTATTATTTATTTGTTTGTTTCGATTTCTATGCCGCCCTATTCCAAAAACTCAGGGCGGCTTACAACATAATCAGTAGCATATAGAAATCAAATACATTATAAAACCCCTAGATTAAAACCAATCATCTGAAACAAACTTACAACAAACATACCCTGGCTGGGGCAAAGTGTCAACTGCCCCAGGCCTGCTGGCAAAGATGTGTCTTTAACAGTTTGCGAAAGGCGGAGAGGGTGGGGGCATACGGATCTCTGGGGGGAGTTGATTCCAGAGGGCCAGGGCCGCAACAGAGAAGGCTCTTCCCCTAGGCCCCGCCAGGCGACACTGTCTGGCTGACGGAACCTGGAGAAGGCCGACCCTGTGGGCCCTAACCGGTCGCTGGGTTTCATGCGGCAGCAGACGGTCCCGCAAATAACATTGAATGGCTGCTAAATTAATGGTTGTTAAATTAATGGTTGTTAAGTCAAGGATTATCTATAAGAGAAAGCACAGTTGCCCATTCAAAGTTCAAATAATGCCCCATAGATGTAGTTGCAGCAGTGATGCAGACTACTTCATTTGTGCATTCTTGTTGTGGTGATGCATGATGTTGTTTTGTGCAGCCTGCACAGATATCAACATAGCAAAGACTATTTTAATCCAACTACTGCCTTTTCTGTTTGGGGCTAAGTTCAAAGAATTTTTAGTAAGTGTTTTTGTTTTCTGCATGAACAGCAGCCATGACTTCTCCCAAAACGCTTGAATAATTGTACGCTATGCAGGCTCCCTAGCTGTGACAAGGTTCTTGGGCCTCTACCTAGCCACCTAGTGATTAATATATAACCACTGGATTTAGTCAAAACATTTGCTTTTGTATCTCCTGGCCTAAGTATATGCAGGTGTTGAAATGAAAATTATGTGTTGGGGACAGTAACTTTTACAAACCTTGAAAAGCCAAAACATTGAATAAGGCGATACCAATAGTTTAGACCATTGCTTTTACCAATTATATAAAAACAATATAAATTGAGCGTTCCTGTTTCTGTTTTGAGATTATGTTGAATCTCTGGTGCTCAGTAAATGAAATTAGTACCAGGTAGAGGTAGTCCTCAGTTTGCGATTGATCATTTAGTGACTGTTTAAAATTATGACTGACCACCCCAGGAATACCTACAACTCAGATTCAAAGTTCTGATGGCTTCCCCTGTCATATGATTGCATTTTGGATGCTTGGCAACCAACCCAGAGGCATTTTTGGAAATAAGAGTGAGGTCCCCTAAGTCAGAGTATGGTAGCATTTTAAGAACCCTAAAAACTGAAGCTCATAATTTCTGTTGGGGAGCTAATAACCTCTGATACGGCATTGTCTTTGTCATCCAATAGCAAAGGCCAATATTCCTTACAGGCAGCAGGAATGGGAAAAATTCATTCAGTTCACCTTTGGATATGAATTGACTAAACTGCGCTTATAAAATTCAAATGCAAACATTTTAATGTGGTTATATACTGTATTTTATGTAATATTATGTTTATTTATTTAATGCCACCCACCTTGCTGGAGAAGCAACTCTTTTGTTATTTACTTATTAGTTTGTTAGCATGCTTTTATGAGATTTATGACTAACAAATTGAGCAGAATCCTCCAAATTTTAGAAAGCAATTCTCTGAACATTATGTATTAAAAAACCCTCCAAACCCGCAACCAGAAAGAATTATATCGGGGAAAGCTGGTTGCGAAAATGCATTTCTTTTGTAAACTGTGTTGGTATATAATCAAAAGATTTTTACAATAAAGGTCTTAAACTGCTTCTAGATCACACATGTCAAACTCGCAACGTCATGTGACATCGCACAACATATCAGGCCGGTTTTGCCATTGCTGACAATGGGGTGGACGTGGCTTCCGGATGACGCGTTCGGCCTCTAGGCCGGCAGTTTGACACTCCTGTTCTAGATCAAGAGCTTAGTTACAGTTGAGATAATAGCCAAAGCTTTAGTATTAGTTGAATTGCATTCCAATATTACTACCACAGTCTTCGGAGAGGAGCGGCATACAAATCCGAATAAATTCTATTTTTTTTTTAAAAAAAATCTCATTCATATTACATTAAGCAGTCTTTGGCTGACACTGAGCAGTGGCTTTTTTCATCAGCATTCTGATTGAAAGTAGCAGTTTCTAGTAACTTTGCCACAAAAAAAGCACTTTCTGCTCTAAAAGGAAGTGCTGGTGAAATACAGATTTGAACTATTTTTGTTCTAAATGTATAATAAATGGTGTGCTTTCCTTTTATAAAATAGAATTTTTCCATGACTAATGAAGTTCATATAATGTCACAATATATTAATAGCTCTAAGAAGAATATTGTGACATAATAGAATTCAAATATATACAGGATTCTGAAAATCCTAGCATAATGCTATAGAATATTTTTGTTTGTGTATTTTTGATGAATATTTAATATTATTTCTTATCAGTATTGCAACAATCAGATTATGTTGTTACTGCTTACATCTTCACATTCTGCATTGTTTTTTGTTCTAAATCAATGTTTTTCAACTTTGGTAACTTTAAAATGTATAGGTGGTCCTTGACTTACAATCATAATTAAGCCCAACATTTCTATTTCTAAGCAAGGACAGTTAAGAGAGTTTTGCCTATTTTATGACTTTTCTTGCCATTGTTGTTAAGTGAATCACTGCAGTTGTTAAATTAGTAACACAATTGTTAAGTGAACCTGGCTTCCCAATTGACTTGGTTTGTCAGTAGTTGCAAAAGATGATCACATGACCCAAGGGCAGTGCAACTGTCATAAATAGCAATAAATGCTGTCATAAATAGTAATAGCACTTACACTTATATACTGCTTGACAGTGTTTCCAGCTCTCTCTAAGCAGTTTTCTGAGTCAGCATATTGCCCCCAATAATCTGGGTCCTCATTTTACTGACCTTGGAAAGATTGGAGGCTGAGTTAACCTTGAGCTGATCAGGATCGAACTCCCGGCAGTGGGTAGAGTTAGCCTGAATGCTACATTCTAACCACTGCATATCACAGCTCCTATGTCAGTGATGACGAACCTTTTAGAGACCGAGTGCCCAAACTGCAACCCAAAACCCATTTACGTATCATTGGGTGCCAGGTGGGTGTGGCCTACTGGGTGGGTGTGGCCAATTGAGTGGGTGTGGCTGTAGTGGTAATGGCAGACTGGGTGGGATTAAAAAGTTCACTCAATCAATTCCAACTTTGCGAGATCTTTTTTTTTCCCCGGGAGAAGTTGAAATTGATTGATTGATTGAACCTTTTTTTTTTTTTGTACACGGTGGTGGAGGCCTAAAGCGAAAAGATTTTATAAAACCCAGCTGAAAGCCTAGGACTGGGGCGACGGCGCGCGTGCCCACAGAGAGGGCTCTGCATGCCGCTTCTGGCACCCGTGCCATAGGTTCGCCACCACAGTCCTATATCATTTACCAAGTGCCTGAATTTTGATCATGTGACTATAGGGATGCTACAATGATTGTCTGAAAATCAGTCATAAGTTACTTTTCTCAGTGGCATTGTAACTTTGACTGGTCTCTAAATGAATGGTTGTAACTTGACTATCTATATGGACTTCAACTCCCAGAATTCTCCAGTCAGCATACAAACCAGGAATTTCTGGGAGTTGAAGTCCACACATTTTAAAGTTGCTAAAGTTCAAAAACACTGTTCTAAACTACCTTTGCTATGGTTTATTGAACATATGATTTATAAAACATCGTGGCAAGTTCACACAAATATGTTAAGCTGAAAGCCAGCTAGTGAAAAGGAAAAAATTGAATTACTTGAATAAAATACTTTGGTAACAAATTAATAACAAAGAACCCACATTATAAGCCGCTCAGAATTACTTGAAGTATGCAACATATAGATTGTAATTAATAATTCATGTAATTGGAATTAATTCAGTTAATGAGAGCATCATGAAAATCAAGTTTAGATACCAGTCAGCTGTCTGGTGCTTAAAAAAAATCACAGTCGACGGGGTCATTAAAGCTAAGAGGAAATAAGATGTATTTGAATAGCATTAAAAATGTAAATAGATGTGAATGGTGGACATATTTCAGAATTGCACCCATAAAGAATATTTAGAATATTCATATATGTTGTTAGGTAGGTTCATCAGACTGAGGGTGTATATGATCTAATGACTTAAGTGTAGCAATCCAGTGTAGCCACCAGACATGACTAAAAGTTTTAAGAAAATTTATTTTCGTTTTACTGTCCTGTTTTTATCCATCTGATAGTGTTAGTAGGTCATGTAGTATGTGCAAATGTTTGACTACATTACATTACAATGTCTTGGTAAGGCCACACTTGGAATACTGCATCCAGTTTTGGTCACCACGATGTAAAAAAGATGCTCAGACTCTAGAAAGAGTACAGAGAAGAGCAACACAGATGATCAGGGGACTGGAGGCTAAAGCATATAAGGAACGGTTGCTGGAATTGGGTATGTCTAGTTTAACGAAGAGAAGGAGGAGGGGGGACATGATAGCAGCGTTCCAATATCTCAGGGGCTGCCACAAAGAAGAGGGAGTCAAGCTATTTTCCAAGGCGCCTGAAGGCAGGACAAGAAGCAATGGGTGGAAACTAATCAAGGGGAGAAGCAACCTAGAACTAAAGAGACTTCCTGACAGAACAATTAACCAGTGGAACAACCTGCCTCCAAAAGAGGAGAATGTTCCAACAATGGAAGTTTTTAAGAAGAGACTGGACAGCCATTTTATCTGAAATAGTATAGGGTTTCCTGCCTGAGCAGGGGGTTGGACTAGATGACCTTCAAGGTCCCTTCCAACTTTTATTATTATTATTATTTAATTATTATTATTATTATTTTCTTGTCTAAGATACAGTGCTTGGTGCTCTTTAAACTTGATTATTTTCTTGCATATTTTTCATTACTAAAGTAGTAAGACCATTAGTGCTAGAAGGGAGTGGGGATGGGATGCAATGGGATGGGATGGGATGGGATGGGATGGGATGGGATGGGATGGGATAGAATAGAATAAGACCTTGGAGGTCTTCTAGTCCAGCCCCCTGCTGAAGCAGGAGAACCTATACCATTTCAGACAAGTGACTGTCTGGTCTCTTCTTAAAAACTTCCAGTGTTGGAGCACCCACGATTTCTGAAGGCAAGCTATTCCACTGGTTAATTATCCTCACTGTTAGGAAGCTTCGGCTTAATTCCAGGTTGCTTCTCTCTTTGGTCAGTTTCCAAACATTGTTTCTTGTCCTGCCCTCTGGTGCTTTGGAGAATAATTTGACTCCCTCTTCTTTGTGGCAGCCCCTCAAATACTGGAATACTGCTGTCGTGTCACCCATTTCTTCTTTTTTTTAGACTAGCCTGCAGCCGTTCTTCATATGTTTTAGTCTCCAGGCCTTTGGTCATTTTAGTTGCTCTTCTCTGAATTTTTTCCAAAGTCTCAACATATTTTTTGTAGTATGGTGACCAAAATTGGTTGCAGTATTCTAGGTGTGGTGTTACTAGAGCAGCGGTTCTCAACCTTGGGGTCGCGACCCCATTTGGGGTTGCATGACCATTTCACGGGGGTCGCTGGACACCGCGGGCCGCCATTTTGGTTTTTTAATTTTTTAATTTTTTTAATTTTTTTATTTTTTATTTTTTATTTTTTTGGGTGCACGCACGCCGCGCATGCGCAGATCTGTCTGTCGCACCGAAAAAAAATAAAAAAATTAAAAAAATTTAAAAAAAACAAAAAATGGCGGCCGCGACGGGCGGATCTATGCATGTGCGGTGTGCGCGATGGGCCGATCCGCGCATGCAAGGATCTGCCTGTCGCGGCCGCCATTTTTTTATTTTTTTTTTTTATTTTTTTTTTTCGGCGCGCGCCCGGGTCGGGGTCGCAGCGCGCATGGGCGGGGCAAGTGGGGTCTCAACCTGAGAAAGGTTGAGAACCACTGTACTAGAGTTTTATAAATCAGTACTAATACTGCATGTGATCTTGGTTCTATGGCTCTGTTTATGCAACCCAGGATTGTATTAGCTTTTTTTGGCTGCTGCTGTACACTGCTCTCTGTGTATGTACAAGTACAGGGGTAGGTAACTATGGCTCCTTTATGATCTATAGATTTCCCAGAAATTCCCATGAGCATGGCTGGCTTAGGAATTCTGGAAGCTGAAATCCACAGGTTGTAAAGGGGCCAGAGCTGCCCACCCTTATTAGTGGCTTGCCCTGTCAATGTTGGTGGGAATGTTGTTTTCCTCTTGGTAGTTCCATGATTAGGCTGTTGTTTGCTGTTTGATTATTTGAGTTGACAGTTCCTTCATTGGGATATTGTTGCTAAACTTCGGTTTCTTGAACTTAGTCACAGCTTGACATTTAAATGTTTTTCTAAAATGAAGGACAGGCACCTAAGAATTCTCACTATGAGGGAGATGTTTGTAAGACTTAAAAAAAAGAGGAAGTACATGATAGTCCTCAATTTACAACTGGTTGCTCAGCAACTGTTCAAAGTTATGACAAATCACCCCACGGCTACTTAGAATCCAGATTTGAAGTTCCTAGACTGGCCTTTGAAGTTCCTAGACTGGCCTTTGTCTCTCAACCCCGTCCCCCCGGGCTGATGGTGACTGGTCTACCCCCCCCCCCCGGACACATGATCAGATTTTGGCACAGCAGACAGACTATATCAGGGGTGTCAAACTCAATTTCATTGAGGGCCACATCAGCACTGCAGTTGCCCTCAGGGGGCCAGGTGGGTGTGGCCAGGGTGGGTGCAGCCTACTGGGTGGGCATGGAGTGGGTGTGGCCTAATGTGTGGGTGTGGTCAGCTCTACATCGTTCGTGTCAAAGGTGCCTATGGGGGCCTGGGCAGGAGTGGGATAGATCTGAGGGTCTCTGGCAGAAGGGGGTGGGACCAGGGCAAGTGCCAAGGCATGGTCCACTGGACGAGCCGCACTGTTCCTCTCAAGCCATGCGGGGGGGGGCTTATGGAGGTAAGGCTGAATGCGTTTCCGCATAGATGGCCACCACAAAATTGTACATTGGCTCCCAGCCAGCCTGGGCCAGGGCCAAGGCTTCGTGGGCCACATGAAACCACTTCGCGGCCCGCATCCGCCCCCGGGCCTTGTGTTTGACATGTCTGGACTAAGAGTAACAGCTGTTTGCAGTGTTCTGCAGTCACATGAACACGATTTACCTCTTTTTGTTGAAAATCAGTGCTTATTTTCTGGCAGAACAATGCTCAAGGGATTTGCTTAATGACAGCAGCATTTGCCTAATGACTATGGTGATTTACCTAATGACTGCAGCAAAAAAACATTGTAACATACTTAACAACGGCATGACTTACAACCATAATTCCTGGCTCGATTATGGTCATAAATCAAGGACGACCTGTATTGTAAGTATTTTAGGTTCTAATTTAAAATTTTGCTGTCCTGACTGCTTCTGTTCTGTGAGCTCTGCTGCTGAGTGGTTCTTTAAAAAATCTTTAAAGCATGACAGGAGTGTGTTACAGTATCTGGGAATTGTGGAGCCCCTCTATAAAGGATGGCCAGGTATGAATCAATATCTGGATGACTTGCAAATCACCCACTATTTCTTTACCATTTGTATAAAAATAGCAAGGGGCCGATGTCCTTATCAAACTCAACTTGGAACTGAAAATCTGGAAGGAGGGTTTTTTTTGTGTGTGAAATAATTAAAAACCTTGGCAATAAATTTCTGGACTGTGCTAAACTGAGACTTGCCCAATTTTGTTTCTGGTGGTTCCAGCTAGTGGACCTTGGATAGCTTAGAAAAAACAAAGCCTGTATTGCAAGATAGAAGTCCCCACCTTGCTTTATATAGGAAGGACAAACAATTGCAACTATTTGAAAATTGGTGCCTATAAATAAAAATGGTTAAATTGGTTCCTTCCTCTACTCATGCAAACTTTCAGAATTGCAAGCCTGCATCTGAACAGCTGTGCTTAAGTTCTGAGAAGTGAAAAATAAGTAAATTTAATTAAGATTTTGGTGCGTTTCGTAATTGGAGACTGGTTGAGTTAAAGCAGTTTAAATCTCATGGGTAGGACCTCCTTCAAGATTTGTATTCTTTACATGGTGGCTCATTTGAAAGCACTATGTTCTGCATTCAAGGAGGTTAGTAAACTGCCATGGTGTCAGTTGCCACAGCACAGGAACAAAGAGGAAACAGATTTTGGGTATACAGATATTGCCACCGATGATCAGGGGCTTTAATGTTAACTCAATCTAACAATAAGGAAAAATTAAAAAGAATCTGGTTTAAATAATATAATCACAGTGAATTAAAGTTGTTAAAAATGAACAAATTAGACAGGTATAACTGGACAGTCACCTTAGCAATAGAGCCCACTTTACCCAGGGTTAGTTTTTATTATTGCAAAGCCATTATTGACAAGCCAGGTTTATCATTTATGGGAGTTACATAAACTGATTATTAGTTATCTGCATGAAGAAACTACAAAATAACAAGTGCATAGAAATAAGTTTCCCTTCCATTCTTGAAAAAAAATATTGACCAGGGCAATCAACTGATTTCCTGTATCTTTAAAGACATCTTGTTATGGCCTGGAAAAAAATCCTGGTTTTTTTTCCCATTATATTTCATGAATCAAAGTACTAGAAGGGCTATGCAGCCTAATATACTCCAGATGTTTTAGATTATCAGAGTTATAATTATAACTCTGATCATTCAATGCTGGCAGGGACAATGGAACTAAAATAATAAGTATCAAGAGGAAGACAGATTACTTCAAAGTAAATATTACTGAGCAAACTATTGCTGATGCTTAAAATAAAGATTGCCATTGGCTGAGCAGTTTTTCATTGTGATTTGTTTGCAGCTCTGATCATCTGGATTTATTTGCAGCTATGATTTTCTGCAAACTAAAGACAATGGCCATGATCTGTGCAATTGGAAGTCTTTCTCTGTTGGTGTTGATTCGCTCACATGCCCATAGTGCCATCACATCAACCTATTTTAATGGGAATCGTTTTAGGATTGCATTTCAAGAACTGTCTTGCAGTTCAAGACAAGAGATGATAGGTAGGTAGACAGACACATACATACATACATACATGATGGAAAAACATAATAAAAATAAGCAAGAACAAAGGAAACAATGACAGGAAAATAGAATCAGACAAACTCTTCTGCCTATTAATCAAATGATAGGGAGATATTTTAATAATGGAAAACTGTCAAATGCCTGACAACATAAAGGTAGTATTTGATTTATGACTACAATTGGGACTGGAGCTTCCATCACTAAGTGGTGTAGTCATTAAGTGGGTTACACCTGATTTTACAACCTTTTTTTGCCACAGTCATTGCGAGTCTGACTTTTCCTATTGACTTTGCTTATTGGAAGCCTCTGTGAAAGTCACAAATGGTGATCACATGACCCAGAACACTGCAACCTTTGTAAATACATATCGGTTGCCAAGCTTCTAAATTTTGATCATGTGGTCGCAGGGGTGCTGCAGATTTTAAGTATGAGGACCGACTGTAAGTCACTTTTTTGAGCACCATTGTAACTTCATTTCATTAAATGAATAGTCGTAAGTCTAGCATAACCTGTATAAAACTTAACTTTAAAACAAATACTCTGAATTTCTTAGAATCAAAATTTCTTAGAATTACTGGCATGCAAAGAAAGTTTTTTTTTAATTCTTCTTCAACAATTACTTGGTTTTAATGACATATACTGCATAAAGGAGAAGAAGTTAAAACGGAATAGGGAAAAATATTTATGGAGAATCTGGAAATGGGAGAATTTTATATGATACAGTGTCAGTAGGCTGATGAAATCAGGTTAAAATAAGATTCATTTCTTATTGATATTTAGTATTAATAATTTTGAGCAGCGCTTTAATCTTAATATATTTTAGAATTAGTCATTAGTACTTTTAGGATATAAAAGTATTAAGCACTATTTTTTTAAATAAGTAAAACATTTTCAGATATTGTGATAAGCCACAGTGTAATTTACTTAGCTTTAGCTTAGTAAATGCATACATTGGAATACTTTGCACAAATTTAAACGGTGATGGCTTAGTCAAGGAATAGCTTAAGTGCAATGTTTTTCAATGTTGGCAACTTTAAACCCTCTGCTGGCTGGGAATTCCAGGAGTTGAACTCTGCACATCTTAAAACTTGATAAAATTGAAAAACGCTAGCATAGTGAAATAACTGAATCCAGCCTTTATGTGTGTATTTACCTGTTAAGTCAGAAGATTAACAGGCAGATACAGTGCCAGTGACACCATATTACCATACAGATTATCTCTTTCTTTACAGATGCTAAAATTCTAGATAAGCATGCTTTGTATGAAATATCTATTACTCCTATAACTCTCATATCTGTAACCATTAAGTAGACGAACTTTTGCATCACAGGACCAAATTCTTTGAACCACATTACTTCAAATGGGCAACCTTATACAATGCATTCAAAATGTAAGACCCATGAGTCCTATGGAACTGAAATTTGATAAATTTTATAGAACAGTTTATGACGTAAAAATGATCATAAAGTTTTTTATAACGTACAAACATAAAACATTTCCTGTGGCCTGTTGCTGATGGTTGACTCTGCTGTACAATTCAACATGAGCTATTTTCAAGCCCATGATTATCACCCAGAAATTTTTAAGAACTTTTCCCCAGTATTTTAGAAGCTCTGCCTTGTTGAAGGCATTGAGGAATCTGGCCAAGAAATAACTGCAATGATAACCCAATAAGGCAGTGATGGCGAACCTTTTAGAGACTGAGTGCCCAAACTGCAACCCAAAACCCACTTATGCATCATCGGGTGCTGGGTGGGTGTGGCCCATTGGCTGGGTGTGGTCAATTGGGGTGGGTGGCCCATTGGGTGGACGTGGCTGCGGTGGTAACAGCAGACTGGGTGGGACTAAAAAGTTCAATCAATCAATTCCAACTTTGCAAGATCTTTTTTTTTCCCCGCGAGAAGTTGAAATTGATTGATTGAACCTTTTCTTTTTTTGCACACGGCAGCGGAGGCTAAAGCAAAAAGTTTTATAAAACCCAGCTGAAGGCCTAGGACTGGGGCGATGGCACGCGTGCCCACAGAGAGGGCTCTGAGTGCCGCCTCTGGCACCTGTGCCATAGGTTCGCCACCACTGCAATAGGGCATAGATTATCTAGTAATCTATGTTTTGAAACATAGCTAGGATTGTATTGAAAGAATAGCAAATTCAACTTGGATTAAATCTGGGCAAAGTCTCAAATTTTGGCAAGAGAGTGTATTAGCTAAAAAACACCACCATATTGGGCAACTTCCTCCAAAGTTGATCAACATTTAATTCCAGTTTATACAAAACCTGATTTGAAAAACATTGAAGCTTGATAATCGGTTTCTAAAAAACCAATTGTTAACGCTTTTAGTTTTGAAGGAAATTATTAGATTTGTTTATTTGAAATTTGATATTGTTTTCTTTATATAACGTTTGTTTTTGTGTAGACATTCCATTCTTAAGAATAAGACTTTTTCTTTAACAATGTTAATTCACTGACTATTCAAAATTGAACAATGTGTAAATAATATGCAGTATTTATAAATTGTAGTTTTGAATGAGTTGGGCATAGTGTTTAAGACACCTGGTTAGCAATCATAGGCTATAATCTGGAAGCCAGTCCCTGTCTCTCAGCCACTGGAAGAAATAGACAAGGATAAATTAAAAAATTCTGCCAAGAGAATTGTAGAGATTCTTAATTATGACTAAGAATCAAACTGCTTTAGTACCTACCTTTAGAAGCCCTTTGTTATTAGCGGTACTTAGAATTTGGCAGTGATTTGGCAGGGAGAAATATAAGGAAACAATGGATGCCATAAACCAGAATAGATATAAGGCAAATAACTTTTGTTACATGAAAAATGCAAAAAGAAAAGTGGGTACAAATACCTGGTAATCATCCAATGTTGTAGAGCACCAGGTGAATCTAAAGTCAGGGATTGTTTTTAATGATCTGTCAATCACCCTGGGAGCATCAGTCTGGAAAAAAACAGCAGGTTAGGTATTAAAAACTAAAATAAGTAATTGTTAGTCTGGACGGTTAAAAACTGATATATGTGGATGCTTTAAGGACATGTTGAAGGATCAATTGTTATTATTCCTGTTCAGTGAAATGAGAAAGGAAGCTAACCTAATCAATGTAGCATGAGGCAGGCCTCTTATTTGCAGGAATGGCATCAGTTCTGACTTGCAAAAATTCAGATCTCAAGTTAGCATCAAAGTCATAAGGAAAAATCTAATTCTTTGTTGCCAACCCTAAGGGCATCTGGATTCTTGCAGCTCAGATATGAAAGCTTTAAAGGTGAATTTAAAGGCTGCATACGTGGGGTCCTGGTTCATAAGCTGTAAGTTGGGCTGTTGAGTTTGGGTTTCAGGTGTTGTGTGGATGCATCCATTGAGATTTTATCGCTAAACCTGGGAGTTCAGGCAGTTATAAAGCAACAGGTGCTACAGAAATTATGTCTTTCTATGAAGAGCAGCAGCAAGAAAGTACAAATGACTCACATAGCCTCTGCTATGCTGTCAGGACAACTGATCCATTTGTTAAATCTGCTTGCACATCTTGGCCTGCAAGAAATAATGCAGTTATCCTAGTAAAATTAACGCCCTTTTCCATCTTGACCCTTTCCATACTATTGCAACGTGCAGCCTCTTCTCTCCAGGCAGGTAAATGGACATAGACCAGTGATGGCGAACCTTTTAGAGACTGAGTGCCCAAAACCCATTTATGCATCTTCGAGTGCCGGGTGGGTGTGGCCCATTGGCCGGGGATGGTCTGCAGTGGTAACGGCAGACCGGGTGGGACTAAAAAGTTCAATCAATTCCAACTTTGCAAGACCTTTTTTTTTGCTGCGAGAAGTTAAAATTGACTGATTAAACCTTTTTTTTTTTTTTGCACACGGCAGCAGAGACCTAAACCAAAAGTTTTCTAAAACCCAGCTGAAGGCCTAGGACTGGGGCTACGGTGCGTGTGCCCACAGAGAGGGCTCTGAGTGCCCCCTCTGGCACCTGTGCCATAGGTTCACCACCACTGACATAGACAATACCAACGTCAGCTGATGGGGGGAGGCGGGAAGAGAAGAGAGATACCTTTGGCCTCTACTCCCATCCCCGCAAAGTGTTTTAAAACGGAGAAGCTCCTGCCTGGTTCTGGAAGCAGAGGTGAAGCGAAGGCAAAACAGGCTCTGGTTGGCTGGCATCAGGAAGCGTCTCCCTCCCCTCCTTTTTGAACGCGGGGTGGTAGCTGCCCTTTCCCCCCTCCAAGGTGCAAACCAAGCGGGGCCCGGCTGGAATGTTCCACTCGTCTCCCCTCAGAGGGGAGGGGGAGGGCGAGAAAGGGGGGGGAGGAGGAGGGGGTATCTCGAGATGGAATTTGAAACGCGCCAACGTTCACTCCGGACCCGTTAAGCTCCAACCGCCTCTCCGCAGAGGGCGCCTCCGATGCTGCGGGAGGCGGAGGGGACGCAGCGGGCCCGGGAAGGCCGAGGGATGGTGCGGGGGGCGGGGAAGCCCTCCCGGCTCCCTCCCTCCGCGATGCCTCGGCTCCTCCTCTTGCCCATTCCCCTTCCAGGAGCGTCCGTCCATCGAGCCTCACCCCGCCTCGCGTGGGCGCCTGCCGGGAATGCCGCGGCGAGTCGGGTGAGCTCCGCGCCTGGATGCCGCTGATCCCGCCGTCTCTCTCTTGTGTCTCCCTCCCCGCCCTTCTGCAGGCAGGGCCGCCTCAGTCCCCGGCCACTTCCGAAGGGATGCTGGAGAAACTGGAGCTCGAGGATGAAGGTAAGGCGCGGGCGCCGCTGGGCGAGCCCTGCGGGGCTGCGGTGGAATTGGGGGGGGGCGGGCGGGGAAGGCGGGTCCCCAGGTGATTGAGACCCGCGGACGTGAGGACGGGGGCTGAGAGACAGCGGAGCGGCGTTGGCAGGTGGGCGGCCCGCTGTAGTCGGTGGTTATTGTGGTCTTTAATAATGCATGCCCCGTTTGGACGGGAGGGGAGATCTGGAGGTAAGGCTGGGCTGCCCCCCCCATCTTGCATCTTGATCATCAGGTGTTAATTTTGTTGGTGGGAAAATCTGCTGAACATGGTCCTTATCCCCTCTCCCCCCCCCGCCCGCCCCGAAGCCGGACGATTTTGACGGTCTGTCGTGGAGCAGGTGGTCGAGATGGTGCAGGCGGATGTCTGTCTACAGCACCATCCATCGGCTTTCCTGGTGTAAGCGCACTTGTGACTTTCTGTGTGCTTCCGAAGAAGCAGACAATTCCAGAGGCATTCTGGTTTTAAGGCTTAAGGGATCAGATGTTGGGTTGGAATTTGAATTGGTCTGGGGGGAAAAAGACCAATAAACATGCTGAATTGCCTGTCCTTGGTAACAGATAAGGTGGTTGTTAGGTGGAGGTAAAGATATACCTGCATGTATACTATATAAAAGGGACAATGGAAAAATATAATTATGACCACAAGGGTGCATCTTGTAGTTCTGTTGTACTTCCTATCTAATACAGGTAGCACTCAACTAGCAACCACAATTGGGACCAGAATGTCTGTTGCTAAGCAAGGCAGTTGTTGTGAGTCACACCCAATTTTACGATATTTTTTTTTGCCACAATTGTTAAATGAGTCACACAATCTTTACGCAAATCTGGCCTCCCCCATTGACTTCACTGTTCAAAAGCTAGCTGGGAAGATCACAAATTATATGACCCTGGGATGCTGCTACTGCAGTTGCCAAGTTCCTACATTTTGCTCCTGTAACCATGGGAATGCTGCAATGGTCATAAGTGCGAAGACTAGTCATAAGTCATTTTTTTCAGTGTCATTATTACTTTAAATGATTGCTAAATGAAGGGCTGTAAATTGAGGACTCTGTATTGCAAACTGTAAAGCATGTAAACCTACCAGCTGTTAAGTTTTTATTTGCAGTAATTTCTATAAGGTGTAAGGTGTTCAAATCTTAAGAGTGGGAACATGAAGAAATTATTTTCATTCTATTTTATTTTTTATATTTATTTCAGGTTATTCAGTCCTTTTTTTAAAAAAATCACATTTTTAGGCTTCTGATTTGTTTACTGCTTTTGCTTTGTGTGTGTGTGTATCTTCTGTGTTTTATCTTGCTAGTCATTGACTGTAATTAAATAGTTGAACGGTGAAAAACAAATCCTCAGTAAAGATTTGCAGGACCTGTTTTCTGTGACATTAATTTAACTTGCTAAAAGCCCTTTTAATTCCTTAACCAATTTGTCTTTGAGGGGGATACGGTGATAGGAAAAAGACTGCTTCTTTTAGTGTGCAGTTGTGTGAATTGTCTGTAATGTGAAAAATAGAATGGACATTGGACAAAGGTAGGGTAATAGTGAACTATAGTGCGAAAGAGATAGTTAAACAGTAGCTGTAAGCCTGGGTACAGGGTTGATACTTAGTTGTTCACCAAGTCCCCCGAAATAGATCTACTTCCATAGAAGGTGTATTTTATGCATTGGGTCTACTCTAACCCTCTAAAAGTATTTTCTTTACATAAATCCTCATAGTGAGTAAGACTTTTTAAATGTAGTTTAAACCAGTGTCCTTTCACTATCTCCTGTAAAAACTCACTAAAGAGGCAACTTGCTTCATGCAATTGGTACATCACAATCCTTCTGATATGCATCCAGGTTCTCTTTGGCAAGATGACTTTTTGGGACAAGACAAGGCAAGATTATTGAATCAAAATTACTTTTAAAAGAAGTAACACATTTCTAACAGTGAGTGTCAGATGTAACATTGCTAACATGCTCTAATAGCATGCGATATTCTGAATTGAGAGCCAGTGGCTCTCAATCATCTGACATTCTAGGTTTTTACTCTAGAAGTCTTTGTATAGGTATAATACCAAGGAAGTGTACAGCCACATCAAGATCTTATATTGGAACATCTTTAATAAAACATTGTTAACTGTTTTATATGCTCCAATTGAGCATTGTTTAGCATATTTCTTACCAGATTGGAGAAGTGAAGAAATGAAGGCTTAGATCACATTTCATACTAAGACATAATGTATTTTAGCATGACTTAGCATGATGTGTGGTTCTTTCAGCCATTGGGGCTGATTCAGCAAATCATGGTTAAAACAAACACTAGCTTAGCATAATGTGTGGAGTCAAACACTTAAGTTGTTTTAAATTATCTAAAAGCATGAAGTGGGGGAGTAATATATGGAAAACGTAGAATGTTAAGTAAATACAACTGGTTGTAGGTAATTAATATTGATGAATTCATAAATCAGTGACAATTGATTTCTAGTATGGTCCTACTGACCTGTTCTCATTTATAAATGTATATTTTATTCATTATTATTTTTGCAAAATAATAAGTGGGAAAGATAAAAGAGGGGTGGGCACTTTGTAACTTATTTGGATAGCAAATTATTCAGAGCTTTAATGCTGAAATTCAACCTTAATGCTTGATTGTTCTTAGTAACATATGTCAGCCATGTAATTCCATAAGAATTGATATAATAGACTTTATCAAGATATTGCATGATTTGAAGATCCAACCTCATGAATAATGCATTGCAGTAATCCTACCTGGAGTTTACAAGACAAGAGATCACCGGGGCTAGTGAATGATATACTTGCTGTTTTTAAAAACAAGATCCAAAACTTGTCTTTCGATGTTGTGGAAGCAACATTCCTTTATGCACAGTCTACAAATCTTTTTTTGCTTTGAAATATATTTGTTTGAACTAGGATAAACATAAATTTAGAATAGGATTCTTTTTGCAGTAATCAATGAAATTTAATACATGTAAGATCTTTGAAATAAGATATAAATAATTGGAAGCTCTTAAATATATAACATAAAAGATTCATTTAAACATTCATCACTTGAAACTCTGGAGACTTCAGAAGGTTTTCTTTGGATAAAACTACTTAATTTACTGGATTACCAACTTCTATTTTTATATATGTACTTACAACTGAATTTTTTATCAGTTCATTTAAGAAGGATTTATTTTCTGTTTCCCTTTGAAACATTTTAAGCCATATAAATAATGGGCAGAGTTACTTTGAGCAAAGAGTTACTTTGTTTTTCCACTTCATCCAACTGCTTGTTTAATAAGAAACCTTTTAAAATGCAAAGTTGCATTCCGAAAATAACGGTAAGATATAAGACCTACTGTGCACAGAGAATCTGCTTTGGGTAAATAAGCATAATTTCTAAAGGAGACTTTAGAAATTCCCTGTGCTAAAATTAATTTAAGTACATTTGGTTCCTAGACCACCTCCTGAAAGCTATTTCTGATGTTGGTTGACTGCTGCTTACTTGAGGAAGTTGTACACAGATCTCACTGTGGGATGACTATAGATAATTGCACTCCAGTGGGCAATGAATCTATTAATTGAGATAGATACTTGCTTTTATAAATTACTTTCTGAGAAGCTAGACATTTTAAATTTTAATTTAGATTATTGCTTTACAAACACTAAAATTAGTTGCTGCATTTGGAAATCATTTATAGGGTATACATTAATTGATGTTGGAATATATACAGTATACTACATGGAGCTTGGCCTGAAGAACCTACAGCAAAATACAAGGAATTTGGTGTATTGTTCTCTCATTTAAATATGCCATAACTATGTTTAAAAAAGGTTACTGTTACAAAATAGGTAGAAGCCAGGTCTCTGTATATTTCTGCTGAAAATCTGCTTGTCATTTTACCCTTAACCCACTGGTTAAGGGTAATCTTTTTCATAAACCTTTTCCATTAAATGAAAAGACATCCCCTCAACAGTTGCCATTTCTAAATTTCATTTTAGAAATTGACTACAATAAATGCAAAGTGTCTTCTCCCTATAATCTTTTTCATAGAGCCATTTCAGGTGGTTATTTTTTAATTAGGGATTTTTTTAAAAAAAAACTGCTGGATTCAGGTTATTTGTCTATTTATTTGCTAGCATTTGTGTGCTTCTTCAGCTCAGTCACAGATTTTGGGTAGCTCACAATGATGCAAAGTACAAAACTAGTACTCAGTTAAAACAATTCAGCTTCAGTAGCAAAGACAACATTAAAAACCAGATTATAGTATTGGTTGTCCCATTTAACTGAACTGCACAAAGAGTAGCATGATTTTTACAGCCTTTTGGAAAATTAAAGAAGTGGGCAAGCTGGTCACAAGAAACAGTCGATTTCCTCTGGCTGAGGTGGCCCTGATAGAGTCTGCCTTTGGATCCCTATTTTCTTAGTTTCTCACATCTTCACATCTTCTTAGCTTGCACATACACAATGGGCAGACACCACATTGAAAAGACAGTCTTACCAATAACAGGTCCCTCTTTCCATAACTGCTTTTCCTGATAAAGTAGACTGACATGCAAAGGTCAGTTGGTGTTTACAACTATCACTGTTGGGGCTGTGCAACTTCAGATGGCTTGAATGGCACACTAGGTTTGTGTTCAAACACTGAGAGTCACATTCCAAAATTGTGTGGGGCCAAGACATATTGTAAGAGGTATTTCAAATGGTTGAAGGACACATTTTGTTCTTTCACTACACCCAAACCACCCCAAATGCAAAAAAAAAAAAAAAAGCACAAATGTTTTACCCTATCAATCTGGGGACTGCATAAGGGATACTAATGAGTCATGTTTTTGCATCTCTAATGTCAGGAAGATCAGTATATATCATTTGATTTATATAGTGGAGGTTATGAAATTAGTTCCTACAGACACTTTAAGCAGAATCCCATTTTGTGCTTTCCTCTTAGGATTTCCCCCATTGGACAAAAGGTACATTCGCTCTTCAGAAATAATTTGCCATTAATTTCTATGATTCTAAAACTGCCATAGTGACATTTGAGAGATCATACAGGGGAGAGTAATTAAAAGGTTAAGAGTAGAAATCATGAAAATTATGTGTGTTACAGGGATAAAAGCCTGCTGCTTGGAAATAACAGAACTGTTGTGCGCAGGCAGAGAGTCCTTTCATTCCATATCTCCCACAAAAAAATGCAGTAATCAGGCCATTTTTTGGTCAATTGGAAAGCAGAGCCTATAAGCTTCCTGGATTTAACTGTATTAAATACAGTGAACAATGCATTTAAAAATATGCCCTATTTTCTAATTGCATTATATTTTGCACATGATGATATATAATTTAGAGAAATCTAAAATTTATCTCATTCGTTTTGATGTATTAAAATTTCTATATTTTAATATTTCACAATGCCTTCTCATACAAAGGGGGGGAAATTACTGCCCCAGTGATTTACAAAGTATAAGAACCAGTTTAAAATTGTTAGGCAACAATAAAAATGACTTAATGAGATAACATAATGGTATGGTTAAGAAAAGAATTTTTTGTTCTGCTTCATAGCTAAAATAATGATAAAAAATGAGTAATTCTGTAGCATTCCTTGAGCTTTCTGTTATTATTACATAGGCATAAGTTTAATTCCTCACAAATGTCTCCTCAGGTGAATTGAGGAACAGATCTTATTGTTGGTATTTCATTTTTCCTGTTTCTGATTTCAGTATATTTGCAGGTTTTAAATGGTATATATAAATCTGAAATGGTATAGGTTCTCCTGATTGAGGAGGGGGCTGGACTAGAAGACTTCCAAGGTCTCTTCCACCTCTATTCTATTCTAAATAAAGCATTTACTATAGTTAGTTGATACATGATCCAAGATCATAACTTTTCTAAAAACTTAAGCACCAGCCTGTACCTCTCATTTTTTTTCAGTGGTTCCTGCAGGCTGCAGAGTTTTAATCTGTCTTGAGTAACTCACTTTGCTGCACTGTTGGCTTACATCCATTTCTCTTCAGGACAGTTTTAAAAACAAGGAGCAGTTAGTAGTATATAAAACAGCATTTATTCTTTGAGGTTTCCTTTTCTAAACTGGTAAACAGAGACCACACAGATTTACTACTTCATATTCTTTTGTTCAAAATGATGCAGGTAAAATGGAATAAATTGTTGAAGGTAAGTTGAACATAGCTTCACCATCTTGTAAAAATTGGGCTATAAATCCTTAAGTGAAATCTGATCTGTTTTGTTTTTTATCACTAATTATTCTAGAAATCTACTTAAGATATTATAAATTGATTCATTTCCTATATTTTTATAATGTGATCTTGTAAGGGGAAAGTCATGTTAGATTATGGTAGCAAAAGATCAGATATATCTGATACGGTAGCACCTTTTCCAAATAACAAATGTTATTAAAAGCCATAGATTTTTATGAGCTGCTCCCTTCTTCAGAGACACAGAGCTTCATGCTGGCTAGGGAATTCTGGGCAATTCCACAGAAGTCCACATATTAACATGGACAAGTTGCTGAGGTTGGAAACCTTTGTGTACAATCTTTGTATAACAGACAAATAGGAGAAAAGTTCAAATTCTTCTGCAGTACAGGTAGTCAATCAAAATAGAGCTGGAAGGGACCTTGGAAGTTTTCTATTCCAACCTCCTGCTCAAGCAGGAGATCATTTCAGAGAAATGGCTGTCCAGTCTCTTCTTAAAAACCTCCAGTAATGAAGAACCCACAATGTCTGAAGGCAAGCTGTTCCACTGGTCAATTATTCTCACTGTTAGGAAGTTTCTCCTTAATTCCAGGTTGCTTCTCTCCTTGATTAGTTTCCATCCGTTGTTTCTTGTCTGGCATTCTGGTGCTTTGGAAAATAAATTGACCCTCTTTTCTTTGTGGCAGCCCCTGAGATATTAGAAGACTGCTCTCATGTCACCCCTAGTCCTTTTTTTCTCTAGACTAGCCATACTCAGTTCCTGCAACTGTTCTTCATGTGTTTTAGTCTCCAGACCTTTATCATCTTACTTGCTCTTCTCTGCACTTTTTCCAAGTCTCAACATCTTTTTTGTAATGTGGTGACCAAAACTAGATGCAGTATTCCGGGTGTGGTCTTTCTAAGGTTTTATGAAGTGGGACTAATACTTCACGTGATTTTGATTCTATCCCTCCATTTATGCAACCAAAAATTGCATTAGCTTTTTTAGTTGCTGCTGTACACTACTGGCTCATATTTAAGTGATCATCCACTAGGATTCCAGGATCCCTGTCACAATTACTGGTTTTGAGTCAAGTGTTGCCTAATCTGTTTTTCCTCTTCGACTTAAATCGTAATGCAGCCTGCCCATCATGGTTGTAAGTTGTGTTAGTTATAAAACGGGACATCCACATGACTAACACAATTTTACGAGCTTTTTGTAATGATCATTAACCCAATGGTTTGTTATGGGATGGTTTTGCCAAAAACCAAAAGCGAATACTGATTTTTGGCAAAACCATTGTAAAATGCAGCCACCTGACTACAGGATTCTGCAAATGGCTATAAAAGCGAGCCGAATCCTATCATCCAACATGCAGTTGTGTCTTTGGGGGGAGGGTGTATGTGAGGAATTTCAGAACTCGGTTTTAACTATCCCTGGGAAGTTCATTGTAACTTTATATGGTCACTAATGATGAGTCCTAAGTTGAGGACTATCTGTATCAAGGATCCTACATAGACACTATGTACACATATCTACACATTATACATGCTGTACATACCGGTAATAGAGTTTGCATGGTTGCATGTCATGTGTCTTTATAGTCATTCCCTATTCATTCTCTCTCGTTACTGCTTAAGGCTGGAAGGAGAGAGAGCTTTTCGTTAGCTGAAAAGGTACTTGATTCATTATGACGAGTTTTTGAGTTATAACTTTCAACAGGCAGGGAGAAAGGATTTAGATTTGGCAGAATAAGACTGAAAACTAAATTCCTATTTTAAGCCACAAATCTGCATTTTGCACATTTCCCTTTAGCTAGTCCAGTTTTGATACAAATTCTTATACAGGTAATCCTTGGTTAATGACCATTTGCCAGTAACCGCTTTAAGTTACAACAGCATTGAATGAGGAGACTTACACTAGTTCTCAAAATTATGGCTTTGCATCATCCCATGGTCACATGATTGCAGTTTGCAACCTTTACTGCTGACTTATTACAAGCAAAATCAGTGAGGAAGCCAATAGGATGTCACAAATGGCAATCATCGTGCTGCACTTAATGACCACATGGATTTCATTTAATGACCACTATTGGAACTATCATTGTAAATCAGCTTGCTACTTTGACATTGTGCTTTATGATCTTTCATTAGTGAGGAATTCTTGATTCCAATAATCATTGTTAACTGAAGATTACCTGTATATTTGCACCATTGTAATTTTATTAGTGATGGAAATATTACTTTTGTAAGGAACTAAACACAACATATCTACTCATCCAGTAAGTATAATTTGAACATACATAAGAAAAAATGTTTCTCATTTTTTTAAAAAAATCTGTATTTTTATTTTCTCAAAATATCACATAGTTATCTTAAGTAATAGCTAAAACATAACATTATTATATGGTACACTGTCAGATTAGAAAAAGAAATGGAAAATCTAATAATTTCTAACATTTCAAAAAGCTATTGGAGGATGAAGGATTCAAATTAGATTGTAAGTGAAAGGTTGAAAGTAACTTATTTTTTGTACCAGATTAAGGCCAACATCTTAATCACTACACCAGTGTTTCTCAGCCTCAGCAACTTTGAGATGTGTAGATTTCAGCTCTCGCAATTGTGAAACTATGGATGTATGACATATATTAAATGAGTTCCTTTTTCTTCTCCAGTGAGGCTGATAGCTGATTTGCAATTGACAGGAAAAGGTAGGCTTTCCTTGTACTATCTGAGTTTTCTTTGATAATGTCAGAAAACTTGATTTTGTTCCTTCTCTAATCTACTCTATTTACTTGGTTGTAAGACTGTGGGTTGATTTTTGGATCAAATCTGTGTTTAGTTGTGGTGTTTAATTATTGCAATTTCATGGCATATAAGATATTTCAGTGAGATTTGGACAAAATGTTTTGGACAAAATGGGCTTATTTCAGGGTTTGGTCATCCCTGGAATGATATAGTTTCTTCAGTTTGGAAGATTAACTTCCTGACAATTAGTGCACTATCTACTCAGTAGCTGAGTTGGCAAGATCCAGAAGAATAATGATAGATTTTGTACTTAATTTGTGTCTACTTTTTAAATGTGAGCCCTCTATTAAAAGATTGTATCAGTGTCAAAATGCATTTTTAAACTAAATAATGACGAAGAAGCTTTTTGATAGGTAAATATATTTGACTTAAATAAACTTTTTCCTCATCCTCTACCCAATATCTTCTTTTTGGAAACATCCAGATGTTTAAAATGGAATTAAATGCAAATAAAATGAAAATGATTTGGGATTTTAAGTGTTGCCCAAAATTGTTTTGCAGTATTGAATTTCATCCCAGTGTTGCTGAATGACTTTTAAAGTACTTTTGTATTTGAGGAAGATGATTTTATATCCTTCTGGACAACTTCAAGCTTCATATCATTTTTGAATGTTTTCACACATATTGTCAACTTCTGGCTGAAAAGCCCAACTAAGAAAAATACCAGAGGCATTAAGTCCTTTAATGTATCTTTATTGAGCAGAATCATTTCAGTAGGATCAAAGTGAAAGCTAGCTCTGAAGAAAAGGTGGGAAGCAAGTAATTAAAAGAATGAATTTCCTCCTCTCCTCTCTAACAGTTCAGGTCACATTGTCCAATACATCTCCCAGTAATTGTTATGAGAAGAAACTTTGTTTCACCAAAACAATTCTTCCATAGCTCCAGCTTTCTCACGGTGATAAGAACACCTGTGAATCCAAAGTCCTAAAGTTAGCATAAGCATTTATTACTGGAAAATGTTTTTTAAACTTTTCCATACCTATGTTGATTGAAGTGGTATAGATTAATCTGTTATTTTTGTAGATAAAACTTTTAAACATTGTTTGAACTTCAGTAATTCTTTCCCATTTAAGTTATATGTTTCCTTTCAATTTGAGCCAAGCATGTGATAGCATGTAGCAAAACAATAAACAAAAAGACCTAAAAGGGATGAATCTGATTGGAACTTGAATGGGAGATATCCAAGAGATACCAGAGTTGTTGGTTAAATAGTGAAGTTTAAAAAAAAAACAATCTTGGGGAAAAACAATAACAGCATACCATTTCTTTAATGAGGGAAACTCATGTTAACTTGTCCATGTAGTTTGCAGAGAAAAAAAGTGCATCTAAACCTTGGTCTAGACCAGGGGTGTCAAACTCAATTTCATTGAGGGCCGCATCAGCATTGCGGTTTCCCTCAGGGGGCTGGGTGGGTGTGGCCAAGGTGGGTGCGGCCTACTAGTGGGCGTGGATGGAGTGGGTATTGCCTACTGGGTGGGCATGGCCAGGTCTACATCGTTCTTGTCAAGGGTGCCTGTTGGGGCCTGGGCAGGAGTGGGACAGATCTGAGGGTCTCTGGCAGAAAGGGGTGGGACCGGGGCAAGCGCCAAGGCATGGTCCATTTCTTCATTCCTCACAAAGGGTGACACCTCCCCAGCATGCACCCAGGGGGCGGGGCCGACGCGGCAGGAGCTGGTTCCTCACTGTTTCTAGAGGACCTTGTGGAGCTAAGACTGAATGTGTTTCAACATAGATGGCCACCACAAAATTGTACATTGGTTCCCGGCCGGCCATGGCCAAGGCAGCAGGGGCCATTCTTCAGTACAGGAGATGGAGAATCCACCAATGGGTTTTCTCTGTCTGCCTGCTCTTGAGACCAAGTAGCCAAACTTGACACGCCCCCTCTGCTAGGAGACCCAGTCTTAACTTGGTCTCAGCTCTTGCAGACGTCTCAGGTTTGGCTCTCAGCAGATAGCAGGTTAGGAAAAATGTCCATTGGTGAATTCTCCTTTTAAACATTTTATTAAATACAATTGGCATTCCCCTTAACAAAATTTCCCACAAACACTGGGCTCAGTGTTTCAGTTAAATTTTATTGAGGTGTGTGGGTGTGGAAGGGGGGGAGGTCTTGCAGCTCCCCTGCGTTCCCTTCCCCAGGGCTCTGGGGAAAAGCTTCCAAGCAGGATCTGCTTGGAACTTTCCCCAGACCTTTCTTCTCCCCCCCCCCTATTCCCTTTTGGTGCCTGGAACTTGATTCCAGGCTACAGGTCTGCGAGTCCTTGGACTCCAGACCGTCGGACTTCTCCCAGGCAGCTGGGAATAGTCGCGGCCGCCATTTTGTTGCCGTTTCAGGCACGAACAAACTTCATCTAACTTTGCCTGCCGTTCGGAGGCAGCTCTGTGGAGCTCAATTCGGAACAGCGCTTAGCGCTGCTACTATGTGAGACCGGCTGAAGAGCTCAAAATTGCTGGCCGAGACGATCATTTCCTAATCGGAAAGAGTCGCAGCAGCCATTTTGAAATCGCCGGTCACAGCAGGGAGCCGCGAACGGACTCCCCAGGTGTTCATTGCGCTCTCCTTCCAGGTATAGAGCAGTTGAGCATTCACTTAGGGGCCCCAATCGCGGAAATTGCGACTTGCCAAACGCCCATAGGGGACCTTATCTCAATTCCCACGTGGAGCCTCTGTAGGCCCAACGAGGCCTACTGGCAGTAGCAGCGGCCATCTTTAAGGCCACGTGGAGGACTGAACAAAAACATTGGGCCCTAATAATATAAAAAGGGTAGATTCAAACAGCATATAATATCAGTGGAGTAGCCACCAATTGATCAGTTCTTGTTTTGTCAGGACCTTTTGTCCATTCCAGGCCTCTAAGCCCTTGGGGGGTTTGTTTTTCTTTTCACCCCCTTTTTCTACTGATGCACCTTGCCTGGCCACCTAAGGCCTCCGGGTGGAGCCCAGAGAGTGGCCCCAAACGTGCCTTCGGCATTTAACTCACAGTGCCGTGACCATAGCCCAGAGAGAAATTTTTTTCTGGTTGGGTGGCCAGGGGAACAGTCTTGTTGCTTGTTCCAATCTTGCTTCCGCCAGCTACTTGCCTGCCAGAGCTATTCTCTCACCTATTTGGGATTGCTCAATCGGGATGGAGGGCTCCTCGATGCCTCAAACCTCGGGTACTGTCTCTCCATCCTCTTACAGCTGCCAAAGATCCTCTGAACAAGGGGTGGCAGGCAAGGCCAAATCCAAAACGAAACACACGCTTAAAAAGCCTTCCAAGCTGGCGGAAAAGAAAGCCAGCCGTAGGCACCAGGCCCTGGAGAAGGAGTTCTCCAGGGCACAGAGGCAGGCCGGACTGGATACTGATCAATTGGTGGCTCCTGAAGTTGACCTTCCCTTAGGTCTCTCAACTTCAGCTCAGGGCGTGTGGTCCATCCCAGGGACGCCGGTCACATTGGGCTCTCCATCCGCACCGGCACAACACGCCACTATGGCTCCGGCTCCAGCCCCAGAGGCCACATTTACCCCCACGGCTGCAGGACTCCGGGGGCCGGACATCGGGGACATTTTCTCTGACAGCTGTCTGGAAGCCTTGCTTTCCAAGGTTGTGGACCGAGCGCTAGCGCAGCATTCTTTTCAAGCACCAGATCAGGGGCCTTCTACGTCAGCCACGCCATCCTATGGTCCCCCTACGGAGCCCCCCATGACTCAGGAGCCCACTTCTCCAGCGCATTCCTCCATGAGTGGTTACTCTTCCCCTCAAGGTGAGGAACAGCCGGACCTTATGTTATCAGAGGAGGAGGAACTTCCTCCTGAACCCTCTCCTTCAGGGGGCCTCTTCAATCCGGCCCTATTTCTCACACTGTTGCGCAAGGCCACATCAACAGCCAACATTGGATCCGATCAGTTCCCGCAACTGCAGGCCACATCGGATTCCAGTCCCAATCCTATCTTTTTTGAAACAGTGGCAACAGAACACCATGTTCCGTGCCCCTCTATTTTCCTTAAAGGGATCAAGAAACAATGGGCTTCCCCTTCCTCATTTCCTTCTGTAAGCGGGACCGATAAAAAGCTTTTTAGCACCTCTACAGACCTCACTGATGCATTGGAGGTCCCTAAGGTTGATGAGGCCTGGACCCCTCTGGTTTCCCAGACTGCGATAGCTGGGGACCTGTTGGAGGTGCTAAAGGTGGAGGATAAAAAATGGGAGCAGACATTTCGGAGGACCCATCAGTCTGCAGCATGGGCAATTAAAACGGCCACTTGCACGTCCTTCTTTGTTAGGACTACTTTTTTATGGCTGCACCAGTTACAGGCCAGAGTCCCCGCTGAGGACATTCGGGCCCACAAGGACCTGAGTAAAATGGTGGCGGCCACAGAATATGCGCCGGATGCCACACTTCACTCAGCCAATTTTGCCTTTAGGTCCATAGCATCCAATATCACCGCCAGGCGGATGTTGTGGCTTAAGCACTGGCAGGCTGATGCCAGGGTCAAATGGCGTCTAGCGGCTGCCCCTTACCTGGGTAACAATCTATTCGGGGAGGCCCTGGCGCCATACCTTGTTGAAAATAAGGATAAACGCAAGGTCATGGCTCACTTGAATAAAAAGCCCGATAAGCGCCCCACTCCTTACTTTCGCAAGCAATCCTTTCAGCCAGCAACTGGGGCGACAGTCGCTCAACCCTCCTGCTCATACACTCTCAGACAGGAGAGGCAGTATGACCGCCCCTATGACAGGCCTGGGTTTCGCCCCAGACAACAGGGCCAGGCTAGGTGGCCATTTTGAGGGGCAGGACGCCCCTACAGGAAGTCCAAGTGACTCCTGCACAAGCCTTCCAATCGGGGGAAGGCTAACCCACTTTTTCCACCAGTGGGAACTGACTTCCACAGACAGCTGGGTTTTACAAACCATCCAGTTTGGTCTCTCCCTAGAGTTTCTAGCCACACCCCCGGACAGATTCATTGCTTGTTCCGTGTCCAGGGACCCACTCAAACAGGGTCTCATGCAGGAGGCCATCCAGCACCTTCTAGAAATTCAGGCTATAGAACCGGTTCCGTCAAGCCACAAGGGGGGGGGGTTCTACTCCATCCTCTTTGTGGTTCCCAAAGCCTCAGGAGGGTGGAGAGTGATCCTGGACCTCAAACATCTCAACCATTACATCACTTACAAAAAGTTCAAGATGCACTCCCTCCAGTCCATCCTAGGGGGCATCAGACAGGGAGACTTCCTGGCGTCAATAGACCTCATGGAAGCGTACCTCCACATCCCCATTCATCCAGCGCACCAGCGGTTCCTCAGGTTCTGTTACGGGGGCAGGTATTTCCAGTACAAGGCCCTTCCATTTGGCCTGTCCTCGGCACCCAGGGTGTTCACAAAAGTCCTTGCCGTGTTAGCCGCCCAGTTAAGGAAAATACCAATACGCGTCCAGTGTTACCTGGACGACATCCTAATTCAAGTGTCCACATTCCAGGCAGCTCAGGCAGATGTAAAGAACACCATTCAGGTCCCTCAACAACATGGCTTCTCGGTAAATTTTCAAAAAAGCCAGACAGTTCCCTCATCCAGGCTTCTGCACCTGGGAGCCATCATAGACACCACAAACTGCATGGTTCATCTATCCCAGGAGCGAATAACCAGCATCAGAGACTTGGCCCGTCAGGTACACAGGAAACTCAGTTCCATTGGTCCTACTCTCACAATTGCTAGGAAAGATGGTCTCCTGCATAGCCATTGTCCCCTGGGCCAGGCTTCACTTGCGGGACCTCCAATGGTTCCTGCTTCCGTTCCAACGGGCGAATGCCAGCGCATCCAACTGCCAGGTCAGGGTTCCAATCCACATTCGCAGGGCACTGCGCTGGTGGTTCTCACAAGCGGTGACCAAAGGCTCACCCTTCAAGGAACCGGATCGCATCATGATCACAACAGACGCCAGTCTGTTTGGCTGGGGAGCCCATCTGCAGTCTCAGTATGCTCAAGGCCGTTGGTCCCACGCAGATCTGAGACACAATATCAATTGGCTGGAGCTCAGGGCCATTCACCTAGCTCTACGCCAATTCAGACACTGGATCAGGGGTCGCCATGTGCTGATCCTCACGGACAATGTGGCCTCCAAGGCGCACGTCAATCGCCAGGGGGGCACCAGATTCAGGGCCCTCATGTCCGAGGCACGGCTCCTAGTTTCTTGGGCGGAATCCAACCTAACCTCGATCAGGGCTGAACACATCTCGGGGGTCATGAATCGGCAAGCGGACTTTTTAAGTCGCTCCACGGTCGATCCCTCGGAGTGGGGGTTGCATTCGGATCTCTTTTCCGAGATCTCCTACAAGTTTGGCCATCCACTCCTAGATCCGTGTCGCCCCCACCCTCTCCGCCTTTCGTAAATTACTCAAAACACACCTCTGCCGGCAGGCCTGGGGTAGTTAACATCTTGCCCCAAGCCAGTGTATGTCTGTGTGTATGCTGAA
This sequence comes from Bothrops alternatus, assembly GCA_034064705.1. Classification (NCBI taxonomy): domain Eukaryota; kingdom Metazoa; phylum Chordata; class Lepidosauria; order Squamata; family Viperidae; genus Bothrops; species Bothrops alternatus. The sequence goes on along the minus strand of JARGCV010000179.1, from coordinate 841,235 downwards.
TGATTGGGTTTTTTTAAAAAAAAATTAAGAGGTTTTATATTTATATGTATTTTTATGTTGATTTCTACTGTGTTGTGAGCCGCCCTGAGTTCTCCGGAATAGGGCGGCATAGAAATCGAATAAATAATAATAATAATAATAATAATAATAATAATAATAATAATAATAATAATAATAATAATAATCTGTTTGCGTCATCAACCAATGCCCAACTTCCCAGGTACTTCTCCCGTTACTTCCTGCCAGGGGCAGAGGGGACGGACGCCTTGCGGACTCAGTGGCCACCAGGCCTCCTTTACGCCTTCCCTCCCCTCCCTCTCATACCGGCAACCATCCGCAAGCTGCTTCAGGAGCAGGCGGAAGTAATCCTCGTGGCCCCTTATTGGCCACAGAGGCCATGGTTTGCCGACCTGGTGAACCTTTCCCAGTCTCCCCCTTGGCAAATCCCTCCCCATCGCGTGTCATTACACCAAGGGACCATCCAACACCCGGACCCTCAATGGTTACAGTTGACCGTCTGGCACTTGAGCGCACTATAATGACTCAAGAACTGTTTTCCCCTCGAGCCATTGACATGATTCAGGCCTCTCGTCGCCCAGCGACCAATCGTATTTATAATTCCACTTGGAAGAATTTTTGCCAGTGGTGTCGTGAGAGACACCTGAATATTTCCAAATTGACCATTCCTCAAATAGTTGATTACCTTTTGGACAGTCTGGACAAGGGCCTTGCCCCGGCGACCATTCGCCGACAGATAGCGGCCTTGTCTACAATACTTACTTGCGTAGATTCCATTCCCTTAGCTCACCACCCCAGAATTCGCACCTTTATCAAAGGTGCGTGCAACACCAGGCCCCCCGTAGTACATAGGTACCCCACATGGGAGTTGCCATGCGTCCTTCGTGCCCTAACCAAACCTCCCTTTGAACCCATAGCAACTATTCCGTTGCGGAATCTGTCCCTTAAGGTGGCGTTCTTGGTCGCCATTACGTCGGCTCAACGTATTTCTGAACTAGCCGTCTTATCGGTCAGAAACAACTTTTGTATTTTCCACAGCGATAGGGTGGTTCTTCGCCTGGATCCTACCTTTGTACCCAAAGTGAATTCGCTCTTTCATAGAACACAGGAAATTATCTTACCAAATTTTTGTCCCAATCCTTCCCATGACCTGGAGCGGCAGTGGCACATGTTGGACGTCCGCAGGGCACTGCGGCGTTATATGAAGTGTATGGAGCCTTTTTGTAAGTCAGAGGCTCTGTTTGTTTCCTTCCGCCCGGCTTCAATGGGACACAGGGCTTCCGCTGGTACTATTGGCAGGTGGATCAGGGCCTGTATTGTGGAGGCGTATCAATCATCTTCCCTGCCGGCTCCACATCATCTTACGGCCCATTCCACTCGCAGCGCTGCGACCTCTGCGGCATGGGCCACTCAGGCGTCCATCGAGGAGATTTGCAGGGCTGCGACATGGTCCTCACCCTCCCCATTTGTTCACCATTACAGAATTGACCACTTTGCTTCAGCGGACGCCTCCTTTGGTCGGAGGGTCCTTCAGCAGGTGGTCTCCGGGGACACTATTCCAGCCTTATCTGTTTCCCACCCAACGGGACAATGAGGCTTTGGTATGTCCCATTGGTGGATTCTCCATCTCCTGTACTGGAGAAGGGGGCGTTGTCTTACCTGAATGCCTTTTCTCAGTACGGAGATGGAGAATCCACACCCACCCTTTAGGTCAGTTAGGCCGTACTTAAGAGTTTGAGAGCCAACACCTCGTCCACCTTCAGCCACTTCGCCCTCATTAAGACTGGATCTCCTAGCAGAGGGGGCATGTCAAGTTTGGCTACTTGGTCTCAAGAGCAGGCAGACAGAGAAAACCCATTGGTGGATTCTCCATCTCCGTACTGAGAAAAGGCGTTCAGGTAAGACAATGCCCCTTCCCTCACTGTTTCCAGGATGGCTTCGCGGGCCACATGAAACCACTTTGCAGGCTGCATCCAGCCCCCGGGCCTTGTGTTTGACATGTCCAGTCTAGATCAGGGGTAGGCAACCTTGGCTCTTTTATGACTCATGGACTTCAGCTCCCAGAATTCCTGAGCCAGCATAGCTATGGAAGGGATTTCTGAATACAGTGTAAATAAAACAGTAATAGGACATACTTTGTTATAAAGAAAAGTTGTCTCAGGAAAGGTTGACTGTGTTTAGAAAAGATGGCTGCCTACTCTTCTCCATATGATTGACAGGGTCCAGAATAAGTAAATGTAAACCTTTTTGAGGCCAAGATTGTTATGCAACCTATACAAGCCTCAAATACTACAAAAATAATTTTCTTTCCTAGAGTAAAAGACATTTAGAGCAGCACTTTCATGCTCTATTTGCAGTTCAGTTTTACTTTCTCTAGCAATGGCAGAAACTAAGAGGTTTTAAGTGGGAAGGTGACTAACTGGCAAAGAGACCTGAACTTGGTACCGGTGATTAAAGTTTTTCTTCTAGATAAAGATAGTTGCTTACCTCTGAAAAACCTTTAGCTTGACTTGATACAGTGTCTTGCCATTGTCTCTTGTATAGGGAAAGTTAAAAAAAAAAAGCTTCTCAAGATATTCTTTACTGTCCCCTGTTAACAAAAATCTGGAAGACTCACCTTTCATGCAAGGCAAATGATCAGTAATAGCAATAGTACTTAGACATATACCACTTCATAGTGCTTTTACAGCTCTCTCTAAGCGATTTATAGAGTCAATATATTGCCCCCAACAATCTGGATCCTCATTTTATCAACCTCAGAAGGATGTAAGGCTGAGTCAACCTTGAGCAGGTGAGAATTGAACTCCTAGCTATGGGCAGTCAGCCTGCAGTACTGTATTCTAACCACTGTGCCATCACGGCTCATAGATAAACATGGATCATAGAAGAATAGCATGTAACATTTTCTTTTAGACTCAAGATACTAGCATTACTAAATGAATCACTATAGATAGTTCTTCACTTATTTATACATATTTATATTTCATATTTTTAAATCACCCATCTTCCCCAAAGAGAGTCTCAGGGTGGCGTACAATATAATATAACTGATAAATAAAAGAATGTATAAAAATTAACATTAAAATTAAACTAGGGTTAAAAAAAATTATAAAATAATGATAATTAAAACATCAAAAGGGAAAAAATCCTAAAATGACCATTTAATGTCAGATTATTACAGGTAGGGAGGGACTCTCAAGAGATTAATCAGCCCCATTGTTGGTTGGTCTTCTGTGCCCCCCATGCAAGATTTCAGAGCCAAGTTTTGATCTCTTTGCAGAAGGCCAAGAGATTGGGAGCTTTTCTTGCCTCTGGGGTCTGGATGTTCCACAAGGCAGAGAAAGCCCTCTTCTTAGACCATGCCAGTCAAAATAGTTTGACTGACAAGATCTGCAACATACCTTCTCTGCCTGATTGAGTGAGACAGGCTGATGAGATGGGGCGAAACATGTGGTATAGATAACCTGGTCCTATGCCTTGTAGGGCTTTATAGGTGATGTCTTGCACCTTGAATTGGACCTAGAAACAGACTGATATCCAGTACAATTCGCTGACCAAGAGTGATATATGTGCCCTTCCTCAGACACCCAGTATGACCCACATAGACTTACTCTGCATCAGCTGAAGCTTTTGGATACTTTTCAGGGGCAGCCTCATACAGAGCATGTTCCAATAATTGGGAGATAACCAGGGCATAAGGAATTGAGTGTAGGGCGTCCCTATCGAAGAAAGGGCGTAATTGGCACACAATGCAGATTTGGACAAAGGCCTTCCTGGCTGCGGCTGTCATCTGCTTTTTGAGCAGAGCTGTGAGTCCTATGCATCAGATCTGGCTGGGGTAGTGCAATCGCATCCAAGACAAAGGTAATAAACTCCTAGGTACAAAGGGCCCACCCACAGCCACTCAGTCTTCCCGGGGTTCAGTTGACATCTGTTCCTTATCCAGACCCCACAGCTTCCTGGCATCACGAAAGGACATCCACTGCAACACTCACTTCACCTGGGACGGAGATATATAACTGGGTATCATCAGTATATTGGTGATACATGCCATGAAGACAGATGATCTCACCCAAAATTATGATCCAAACATGACTAAAATTGAGCCCAAAACTTAACTGACTGTAAATCATGCCAGTTGTTAAGCAGGTCATTACATGACTTCCCTATTTTATGGTCTTTTTTGCAGCTGTCAAATAATTTCCATGGCCATTAAGCAAACACAGTGGTCATTAATTGAATGTTGCAGTTGTTAAGCAAATCCATTGCCCATAATGGGCATTTTTTGCTGGAAACCAGAAAAAATACTGGTATGGGACAAAATAAATAAATAAATAAATAGTAAATTGCAGTTACATGACTATGGGATGCTGCAGACCACCCTAAATGCAGACTGATTGCAGAGCAGCCAGAGTGGGATCACAGCAATCAGAACTTTGAATCCAGATTATAAATAGTCCTAGGAAGGACCATTTTAACTCTGAACTCTAAATGACTAGTTGTAAGTCGAGGACAACCATTATTATTGTTGTTGTTGTTGTTATGCATTCCTATTCAGTACACATTGAGTTGCCCCAAATAATTTTGCCCTCATTTTAATATTTAGTACAAAACTACTTTTGGTATTCTAATCTTTTAATTCGTTGGACTCTGACCAAAGCTATAAATAAAGATGAAGAAACAGTCTATAGCTTTTCAACACCATCCTTACAATTTGCCTGACAGAGAAGAGCTTAACTGGAATTGGAGAACAGGAGTGCCATACTAATCTGCAGCATTCAGGTTGTAATGTGGTAGCTGATCCAAAAGACAACTTAACCTTTAAGCGATCATTGTAATGTCTTAAATTGGTTAGTTGTTTGACGGACATGTAAATGATTGTGAGCTGGTACATGGTTGGAAAGGAACACAAAAGAGAGTAGAGGGAATTCCAAGCCCAGCTGTTGAAAGATAATCTTCAGTCACTAAATGTTCCTACTGTGAGCCCATCGCAATAGCCTCTGGGAAAGGAAATAAGGCAGAGAAGCAGCTTTACACTGAGTTGGGTGGACTTAGCTCAGTATTATCTATACTTCTGACTGTCGGCTGTTTTTTAAGATTTCAGAACAAACTTCCCCCTAGTCCTCGCTGTAGTGCTATAGTTAAGTTAAAAGCTGATTAAACTTTTTGATTCTTTAGTCCCATTGTGTAGTTAACCCTTAAAATGCTGTAAAACACACATCCTTTAATACAGCCCAGGATATAGCATAGCCCAAATCAAATATGTTTTTTTAATTATTATTATTATTATTATAATTACATGACAGAAGAGAAGTAAACATATAATTACAAAATTTCTACAGGGGTACAGCAGTGGCCTCATAACTGAGGTCCAATTCAGCTGTCCTGGTGATTGCCTTTGGCGTTGCTTCGTGCAGATCTTCTAGGGAACCAGAGAACGCACATTATAGGCAGTCTTGCACAATATGTTTAAGACTTTGCACATCAGCCCCACAATCGCAACAAAAGGAATCTTTTCATTCCCATTGATACATGGCAGAGGCACTTCTTCCATATCACACCTAATTCTGTTCAGTTTTGTCCATATAGAACAAGACAGGTGGTTTGGTAGAGAGATCACTATTGGTCAGGCCACAAGAAGGTAGCTTGGAGCAATCCTCTCTCCAAGAGTTCTCAGAGCTGAACTGGGTAGATGTTAAATAAATAGCAGTTTTCTATGCTGGCCTACGGGATTTCAATCTTGTGATGGCCTGTGCATTGTCCTGGTGAATAGGGAGGGCCTTGCTGTTCAGCTTCCTTGACCATAGCCAAACAAGAGTTTGTTGTATTCAATGAAGAGTGGTATGATATTGCTGAATACTAGTAAACAATGCACAGGAGTGGGATGCAGCATGCCAGAGATGATATGCATGGTCTGGCAGAGTTGGGAATCGACCATTTGAGTGTGAGCGCTGTTAATCCACATATTGGTGCAATATCCAGCTATGGAATAAACCAGGCTGTTGTTTGTAGAGTGTTAGCACTCTAGAAAGTTCCATCCAGTCTGTTCAATAAATTGCTGCAGTTTTCCAATTTTGCAGTTTATTTTTCAGGTGTTGGAAAGGGATTTGTCCAGTGTTACCCCCAAGTACTTTGGAGAATTATTACATTGTAAAATCTGGTTCCGGAATTTCACCAAAGGGGGATACTTTGCATACTTATTGCTGAGGTGGAATGTGGCTTCTTCTGTTTCTGTTAGACTAAATTGGAGGCATCATTTTTTGAAGTAGTCATCCAACTTCTGGAGATTTTGAGAAAGGATGTCCTCTGCATCACTGAAGTTGATCCTTTGGGCTGTGAGATTGATATTATTGACATAGATAAATTTCCAAGAAACAGTTTCAGGCAGGTTATGAATGTACAAATTAAAAAGAGCAGGGGTTAGCACTGATCCTTGTGGAGTCCCTTATTCAACTTAGGATATCTGCTTCTATTGAATTCTATGAAAACTTGAAATAACCTGTTATTCAACCCGTTGTCAAACAAAGCAATGATATTAAGACAGGGTAGGCCTTCTCTCCAAATGGTATCATAGGCTGCCAAGAGGTCAAGAAAAACACAGACATTGGAATCCGTTCTCCAGATAGAAAGTTAGTGCAAGGATTTAATCACTACAATCTTATTTGGGGAGAAATCCAGCTTGTTCTATTTGGATTACAGATTCTACTGCTAGGGTATTCTGTTTAACATAGCAGTTCCAACCCTTTCTATACCCCGCACTCCTAGAACGCTTCTGATATATTCTCACACCCCTTACAAAAGTTTGAAATAATGGCAGTGAATTATGTATATACACCCCCTGGAATATTGTCTCGCACCCCAGGGGGTGCGAGCATCCCTGATTGGAAACCCCTGGTTTAACACAAGTCTTTCTAAATGTTTGTAGGTGCAATAGAGAAGAGCAATTGGCCTGTAACTTGGTGGAAGGCTTGAATCCTTCCCTGGTTTCAAAATTGCAATAATTTTGCTCTTCTTGAATATAGGAGGCAGCCATCCTGAGTATAGTATGGTACTAAAAAAAAGAGGCAAGCCAACATTTAGTTGCTGATCCACAGTTCTGCAATAGCTCTGGGTACATGCCATCAAACCCTGCAGCTTTATCATTTTGTAATGAATCCAGACCCTTCTGCATTTCTTCTGGTGTAAATGGGCGTGAGTATAATGCATTAATATACTTCAGTATATTAAATAAGGATAAATAATTGCTGAAAGTCAAAATGTAATACGTTCTTCCCATTCTGATTAGATCAGAATGGAATCAGACAAGTATGCATTCATTCAGCTTACAAGAGATTACTGGACTATAGATTCCAACTGCAAGAAATCAATAATTGTAAACATTAATCCAGAGTTAAATAAATAAGCAGACAAGATTATATTTTGTTAGAGAAATATAGATCAGATTTTTTCTTTTATATTTGTTTATATGTGTCCATTTTGTTACATTTAAATTAGATGTTTCATGGATGACAGGTTACCAATCTAATGTAGCAAACAAGATACCTTAACCCAGTGATGGCGAACCTTTTAGAGACCAAGTGCCCAAACTGCAACCCAAAAGCCACTTATGTATTGTCAGGTGCCGGGTGGGTGTGGCCCATTGGGTGGATGTGGTCAATTGGGTGGGCGTGGCCCATTGGGTAGGCGTGACTGCGGTGGTAATGGTAGACTGGGTGGGACTAAAAAAATTCAATCAATCAATTCCAACTTTGCAAGATCTTTTTATTTCCTGCAAGAAGTTGAAATTGATTGATTGAACTTTTTTTTTTTGCACACAGCGGTGGAGGCCTAAAGTGAAAAGGTTTTATAAAACCCAACTGAAGGCCTAGGACTGGGGCAATGGCACGCGTGCCCACAGAGAGTACTGTGCGTGCCACCTGTGGCACGTATGCCATAGGTTCACCACCATGGCCTTAACCTATATAAGTTCATAAAAGCTAGTCATGCTGATTAGGGGCTTATGGGAATTACAATTTAAAGCATTTGGGGTACGTTTGGAAAAGAATGATTGCTTTTTTTCTAAAAGAGTATGTAAAAAAAACTGCAAACATGTTGAAAAATATTTTCTACACTTTTAGTTAAAATACTGTCAAGATGGATTGTTTTTTACAAAATCTTTAAATATTTTCTTACAGCTGTTGGTGAATCAGAAAGTGATATCTACATGCGATTCATGAAGTCACATAAGTGTTACGATATTGTTCCAACAAGCTCAAAGCTTGTGGTTTTTGACACTACACTACAGGTGAGTTTCCCTTTGGGAGATTCATTTCTTTACAGTTAGTTGTCTTGTGTCTGTAATAAACAACAACAACAAAGAAATGTTATTAACAATGACATTAGTTCATATTTGAATATACTGGTATCCTTTTCTGCTGTAGTTGCAAGCACAAATTCACCATCGGGTAGATTATAAAGTAGCATAAATCTTTGGAAAGTGCAAAAATCCCTTAATCTACTTCCAATCCAAAACCCATCAAATTGCCCAGAATAGCATGGTCTAGTAGGCAGTTCACCATCATCCAGATGGAAACAGCACATTTTGTTTTCTAAGCTATGTCTTATTTCAGTTCTGATATACTTAATTTATGACCATTCAGCAATTATTCAGAATTAGGACAGCACTGAATGGTAGTTATGACCAGTCCTTGGAGTTCTAACTCTCCCAGCACATTATGAGATTGCATTTTGAGAGCTAGATAGCTGGCAGATATTTATGAATTGTTCGATTGTCCCACAATTAGGTGCTCTCCATTGCAATCTTCCCTGACAGCTTCTGGGGAAGCTGGCAGGGAAATTCGCAGGTCCCTGGGATAAGTCTCCCCCACTTGCATATCCTCCCCTGTCATTATGCCCATCAGCAAATCTCACGGAACCTCAGAGAATCGGAATATGTTTGTACGTTGTATCATTGATCTATTCAGTTTTTGAAAGATTTGTGTAATAACCTACGCTTGTATTATATGCTGCTGTTTGGCTTTATGAAGAGGCCTCTATCCGCCTTGCTGCAGGGCTCTCAACTGAATCTGACATTTCCCCAACATTTTGAAATGAGAGTTCTTGATAATACTTTTGTATGATATTTGGCACGTATGTGGTACTTACGACTGTTGTCCTACAACCAGTAAAGATAAAAGTTTCCCTGTCCAGTCGTGTCCAGTTTTAGGACACAGTGCTCATTTCCGTTACCTGGCCAAGGCAGCCAGTGTTGTCTGAAGACATTTTACATGTGGCTGTAAAGAACTGGGCTTTTATCTCTCTTGGATGCCATCTAGTGGTGTACACTTAAGGTGTATTTCCCAGAAAAGATTTGAAGAATTTATTGAGTTGCATCTCAAATCACAGCATATGTACCGTTATAATCATTCAAAAGAGGGGAAGCTACCCCTCAAAATCTTTAATGAACTGACTTGTTTAAAAGATCATTCTGTAAGGAGAGGAAATGAACAACCAGAATTTCCCTGAAAGCAGCTGCTAGTATAGAATTCCTTTTTTATAGTAATACAAGAGGAAAGTTCTTCCAATTATACCTTCATTTTGTGCATGAAAAGGCAGCCTGCAATTTCTTGCATTTTCTTGGTTTTGTGGTCAATCGATCCATTTTAAAAAAGGGGAGGGACTGGGGAAGCAAGGAATCCATCTCCCTTGTAGTTAGAATATCATTGGAGAAGAGGCAGACAAGTTAGGCAGATAGTCTTCAACCTGTCCCAGATGCAGAGTTATGGAGCTCAACAAATGGGTAACCTTTCTGCTGCAGGAAACGGTTTTATGGAAGAGACCTTCTATTATGGATTTAGAATTTAGGGCTGGAAGATAGCAGTTAAGCTTACTTCAGGGTAAAAATGATATTAAAATTGACAGCAATTTGCATCATTTTTATTTTAGATAAATCACTAATTTCAATATAGGTTCAAATTGGGTAATATAAAAAAACTTGACCAAAGAATGAGAAATGACTGGAGAAAACCAAGATTATAAATAATGTTACTTGGAAACTCCATTAAATTCATTTTAATAGTGTTGTTATTGAACATTAGCTCTCATTTGTAAGGATCCTAGTTCTTCAGACTAAAATCTGATAATTTTGAAATAGACATGTAACGCAAACACTATCATTTTCCTTATAAATATTCTTGAATGGTGTTAGTCGCAGCATGTTACTGGGTGATAAGAAATGAATTTTTTAGTACTGACTAAGAGCAAAAGAATCTTGCGGATGAGAAAGGAAGGCAAAAATTAAATGACCTCTTCTCTTACATACATCCCAATGTATTTAATTTCTGCCTCATTTCTTGAGTTTTAATTTGGTCATAAATGTTTTTTAATTTTCTAAAATATGATCCTTGCCATGCAACTATTACAGTTTGTGTGTGTGCGTGTGTGTGTTTTAAATTCAGATAGATATATCTTTCTAAATAGGTTCCTATAAGGTAATTGGTTGTTGTGTTTTTCTTTTTTCAGGTAAAGAAAGCTTTCTTTGCTTTAGTGGCAAATGGTGTTCGAGCAGCTCCACTGTGGGAGAGTAAAAAACAAAGCTTTGTAGGTAGGATGATATTTGTTGGTATGAAATTATAGAAAAATAGCATGAGTGACTTTTTTCCTTCTACTTTTTTTACTTTTTTATACTAAAAATAAGGATATATTTTAGATATATAGTAGAAACTCAATTTAATGAACTTCCATTTAGCAAATTTTGGATGCAACAGACCAAATTTCTGTCTGGGCATGCCTCCAAAATAATGGACGAATCTGATATAACTGAAGTAGTTTAGATGAAGCAGCTACACTTGCATTAATGTTAGGTCATCCATAGTGATTTGCATCATTTTGGCCATGCTGTTATTAAGCAATTGATGTGAATTGTGTAATTTGTGTGATGACACGATTGCTGCAATTCATATAATTGGTGATTAAGTGGATGGTTGAGAGTAATAGACCTGCCTCCTCCCCACCCATGCATTAAATCAATATTACCTTGTATTGGGAAAACATGGTTTTCTGCTAAGTGACAAGCCCATGTGAGAAAAGCATTGGAAACTTCCAGTTTTAAACATACAGACATTTGAAAGTGATATCTGAATTTGTGTATGATTTCTTTATATTCTTGCATCTGTACTATGGTATAATATGTGGTACATAGTCTATTTGGTCATTAACTAGATTTTAAACAAACTACACCTCATTAAGTTCACACTATAAAGGGAATTGTATTTAACTCAGAAGTAAAAACTTCCCAGTCTCCTTGCACTGGCAGAGGAAAGGGCAATGGGGTAAATAAATATTAAGCACAAGGCTCGCTACAGCTCATACAAATAGTGAGAAAATAGGCTGTGCTTAAGAAATGGGCAGTTTTTCTTGCACATAAGTCAAGTTGCATTTCAAATGTTTTAGCTGTGTCCAATTTATATTAATCAGGTATCTGCTTTTATTTATTTTTTCATTCTAATTGAAGACTCCAACTTGCTATTCTAAATACAATTCCGAAATAAGGATATAGTCATAATTTATTTTTAGATGTCTTCCACTAAGCTTCAGTATTGGAGGCTATTTACATGAAGCATTAAATTAAATTCTGGCACTTCAGAAAACAAGTTTAGAACTTGTATGCACTTTATGCCTTTAATAAGATAGAATTCTTAATAAGCACAGAATAGTTGGGAACTCTTATGTATCAGTCAAATTTTACTTTAGCTGAAAAACAATTCTAGCTCTTTGGTGGAAAAGATATTAAAATATTAAATTTTGTGGGGTAATTTTGATATCACAACTCTTAATGTGATTTGTGAAGAATAAACATTACTGTGTTCGTGCATATTTCCAAGAGTTCACTGGGCTTTCTGTCACTTACCAGTAAATCTGTAAAGTTTAACAAAGTTAAAAATAGATTAGAAAACTGGATTAAATGTGCTTTTTCTTTGCCTTGTTACAGGAATGTTAACTATTACAGATTTCATTAATATACTGCATAGATACTACAAGTCTCCAATGGTAGGTTCCACCTCATAATTACAGCTTTTACAGATAAAATAGGATGCCTGAAATAAAAGTATTAATATAAAAATGGTTAAAAGTAATGGTTAAAAGAAAGAATGCCATTCTAGCTTGTATATAAATATGGAGTTTTCCAACTTCTCTGTAATTTGTGTGTAAAACTGAACAGGGACTCGCATGCCTTATTTTTTCATTAATATTATGGCTGATTATTGCCAAATGAAAAGAAAAAAGTATGTTCAGTAATGCTTAACAGTGATTGGCCCAGAAGAATGTAAAAACACATTGATGTGTTTTGGGAAATATACAAACAGTGGAATAGATCTAGTGTGATTGGTTAGTATTTCACTGCAGAAACTTAAATTCGGTGTATTGCTTAAATAGCTATATAGATAATTAGTGGACTTGGAGTAAATCATAATTCTCAGCCTAGTGTACTCATGAGCCAACTTACAAAAATTAACAGTATAGCAACATTGTATCAGAATCTAATATTCTGAAGTTTTCATACAGAGGTTTCTGGAGAGAGGGCATGGCCAGTAAGTAAAGAAGTATCACTATACAAACTCCACCTTTTATATACTTGCATGCCATGCTGCAGTACAAGTACAAAAGGGCAGAGCTAATGTGATGTGATGCACGTTTCAATTTGAAACATCATAGTTGTTAGGAAAATATCTTCTGTTTCAATGTAGGCTTTGTATCCAGCCTGAAATTAGTTATTCCTAATATTTGAATATAACAGCTGTATTTGAACCTGCCAATAACTGAAAAATGAAATATTTCTACCTTACATTGTTCAAATGCACATATTTGATACGTTGATCTGTTTCTCTGTTTAGTCATGTATCTGGCATATTGTTAGAACCACATACATTTACATAAGTTATTTTTTGATATGGCAGATTCTGGAGACAGTAGAAAAGAGAAAGAGCTAGAGTAAATAACAAAATGCAAAGTCCTGTAAGTGGAAATAGAATGACTGTGGCAAAAGAAAGCAAAGATAGTACCAATTATAATAGGCATCTCGGATGCAATCCCAAAACAACTGGAATGCCTCTTGAAGACCATCAGCATTGACAAATTCACCATCAGTCAATTGCAAAAAGAAGCTTTACTCGGAACAGCGTACATCATGCAACGATACTTCTAATACCATCAAATATCAACATCTGTCTATCCCAGGTCCTTGGAAAGGCTTGATAGGTGGATAAAATGCCAAACCTGATCTGAATCTGGCTGACTGCAAGATGAACCATAATAATTTCCTGTATTGACCTTTCAGTAAGTTAGAGGATGTGTTGTGGAAAAACCACTAAATATTTTTTTGCTTCATTAATCTTTCTTCCTGATATATATATATATTTGTTTTACTGAATTTGAGACAATGAAAATAGTCAAGATACTTTTTTTACCTGGAACTTTACACAACAGTTTTAAAAATGGACATAGCTAAAGTGATACACAGAGCCAGCTGAAGCAAATATGATATTTAATCTTTCTAAAAGACGTAATCCTGTTTCTTATATGCAAATTAATTATGCTTGCCAATTTGTAACACAGATACCCCTTGCTATTGGCATTTATGATTTCAAAGATGTAGAGGAACAGAAAACTAACTTAAAAACTTTCTGGTATTTGAAAATCTAAATGTTACAGTCTGGTTAGCTAAGAAACAGATTGTCCTCCCACAGTAATTCTGTTCATCCTGTCTTCAAACCCCAAATGGTCAATTACTGCATTTGCTTATCTTCTTTGCTTCCTAAAGTGGCATCTGCACTTATTTTGTCTTTCGTGCAGTATATACATCAAGTAAAGAAAAGTGAATCAAGCTGTAGATTACTGATCAACCAGGAGTGCCAAACTACTAATGTGTTAAATGGGATGAAGAATTTTCCTTCATGCGTATTCCCCAAAGACTGACTCCAGTGGAGTTTCCTGTTAAACACACAAATCCTGACTAGACAGCTTCTGTTACGTTTGCAGCATTGAATGGTATATTGCAGCACTGCTCATCTCACACTTGAGCCAGGTGGTCTAGTTTTGCGGGCCTTGTCCTACATCCATTGTGTAAATAATAATTAAACTAACTTAACCAGTCAATGCAGTGCACCATCTTATTATGGATTTCATGCACCATTTTTTCATATAGTATTGCTATAATTTGGAATGAGGTGACTTTCTTATGACAGTGACAAGGCAATTTTTAAAAATCAAATGCAGGGACATTCCTTTCACTGCTGAACATATTTGAGTGCATAATACTCATAAATATGAATAGAAAAACCTGGGGGCAGGGGTGTAGTCAACGAAACAGATGTCTTGCTTGTCTGTGGCTGTATGTGCAGATGGCCCAGAGCTGGCTCTGTTGTTCGACATCAAGGTTGCCAACTCTAGCAAAGTTCCTTCCAAGGAGAAGGTGGAATTAGTAGAAATTCAACAGGTATTATTGTCTCAAAAGTTGGAAAAATCTGTGCTTTAGGCTGCCACACAGGTGAGTATTGTTTTGTCAAGCGTCAGGCAGTGGCAGGTGCCAGGCAATCGTTTTCTTTGAAGACTCATGGACAATAAAATAACAATAAGTAAGGAGGTTTAAGCTTTATTTTTAACTTTAGCAGAGAGATAACAGAAGCATAAAAGCAAATATACCAAACAAGATGATAAACAGCAAACCCTTCTTCAACTCTTAGGAGCAGAGAAACCCCAAGATTACTTAAATTGGCACCTGTTTCTCTGTACAATTACCAGACATCCCATGTGCTATAAGTTTGCGTGATGAAAGGACAGGTCATACAATCATGGGATTATGTAGACAAAGTCATGAGAACCTGGTACCAAGTGTAAACAATTAAGGTCTTGGCACATGGTCTGGTTCAAGATAGTGATCAAAGATCCTGGCATTGGCCTTGGAATTGGGAACTTCAACATAGACCTTTGAAGGTGGCTGTTGTGGTATATCTTGAGGTTTCTCAATTATTGTTCCATAGGTCCTAGGTTGGGGTTTGGGGCATCTTAGGGTTTCTACATTGTTATTCCACTGACAGGTGATGGAGGGGTTTGTTATACTTTTATGTTTCTGTTTAATTTTTTTCTTGGGTTAATTAAGAAAACTGATAAAGTTAACTGCAGCAGTACTTTTTTGGGGGGAACAGCTTTCTTCCTGAGATCTGGATGGCTTCAATCCAGTTGGTCTTCTGGAAGGCTGTATATACCCTGCTTGTTGGCCAGGCCATTAGTGGAGCCTAGTATGCCTGTTGCTATATGAATTGCCTTGATTATAGTGTGATCATTGTTTTTAATCATATTGAGTTTTTATTAATATATTGTTTAACAAACTTTATAAGCTTGGTTTTAAAAAGATAAATATAACATTCACTTCATTAGCAAAATCTAGCAGTTTTGTCATTCAATTTTACTACTATTTTAAAAGGAAGAATTCTACTGAGAGCAATTTTTATTTGAATAGTGTTCTTCACTAAGATGTTATTTTGTAAAGTACTGTTAACACTGTTTGATTTTAAATGAATAATACCAGGACAACCATGATTTTTTATTTGCACAAATGCCAAGATTTTAATGCAGTGAGGAAGAACAATTTTGTTTATATGATCTATTCTCCTTGTATACTATTGACTATACATATACTTTCTGTAACATTTCCTGGCTTTCTTCCATTTGGGTTGGGTAAACTGATGAATTAATCAGTGTAAGCTTCTGTTCAGTATAACAATGATGTGATTCACACTGGCTTGCACAATGTGATAAGATATGATATATACCACGCAACATATATATTAAAATGCAAGTTGGTTCTGTAGTCTTCATTTTTGAAAGAAAAATCATAGTTTTCAATGCCTTAGATTTGGCGGTTTTATAATTCTAGCTCCCAGGAGTCATGAACTCTCACTTAGATTCACTTGTTAGAACCAAGAGGGGAAAGGATTAAAAACTGAGGGGGGGGAGGAAAGTAGGAGGAAATATTATTTAGTGATTATCACTGTTCAGACAAGTATTCTATTGGATGCCACTGATCTCAGAAAATAAAATTTATTTTTCAAAGCACTACAGAATAAAATTTTAGAGAAATTTATATTCTAACCAAATTTTTTTTCTCTAATGCAACATACTTGCAATGTTGATAGAAATAATAGTGAACTGAATATAGTTCTTAATTCTAATAATTGGAATCCTGATTTCTACTATATAGATACAAGAACTGTATATAATGCTGAGAATTTGATCTTTTTCCTAATTTTGGCAAGCTCTTTGGTTGAATTTTAAATTTGTTTATTATCTAGCCCTTGCTTATATGGAGACAATTTGGTGTGGTGATTAAAGGCACAAGGTTAGGAACTGAGAGAGGCACTGAGAGACTAGACAGACACTTGTCTGAGATAGTATAAGTTCTCCCGCTTGAGCAGGGGGCTGGACTAGAAGACCTCCAAGGTCCCCTCCAGATTCTATTCTATTCTACTCTACTCTACTCTACTCTACTCTACTCTACTCTACTCTACTCTACTCTACTCTACTCTACTCTACTCTACTCTACTCTACTCTACTCTACTCTACTCTAAGGCATGAAGCCAGCTGGATGACTTTGGGACACTGTTCTAAGAATCAAGTCAAGAAAAACTGCAGGGATTTGTCTAGAGTCTAGACAGTTGCTAGGAGTCAGGAATACTCATATACACACTACCCAAAAGCTCACCACTTAGAAAAGAACTCTCTTAAAATCCCCTTTTCTTCTATTCTCAATATTTTTATTCAAAGGAAGATGCCCTTTATTTTAATGACTTTTTAAAATGTAAGTGTCTAGCCTTTTTTTGTCTTTCCTTTTTACAGGTACAAATCTATGAACTGGAGGAGCACAAAATTGAAACATGGAGAGGTAAGTATATGTTATAAAATGAATGTGATCCTCCAAACTAGCTGTGCAGCTCTCTTGTTTACTAGATCTTTTATCATCCCTAAATCTAAGAATGGTAATATACCCGTAAACGGCTCATATCCTAGAATGCAGAACTAACTTAATGAGTCTCGATGCTTATCCCAGTAAATCAGTGTTACTTTTCCTTGGATGTCTATATTTTTTCATTCACATTATCTTTCTCATATAATTGTTGCAGTGATTTTCCTCTAGTGGAAAAACAGTTCCATTGTAGATAGTGACTGAGTCTTGTCTTAATTTTATTTTATTGAAGATGGGTCCTCTAGACCCGGCTATGTGTCATAGAAAAATACTGATAGCCTATTTGATCTACTGAGTTAAAAAAAATAAACTAGCCTTCTGAAATGTAAACACTTGGGTAATTCCAAACTTTTTCTAAAATACTTTCCACAACTTTATAGTATAGTGACATCTAGTGGTTATTTGGTTCTAGTTTTTCCAGTGTTCTCTGTTTATTATGATTAGTTTTGAATTAAAAAGCCAATAGGTGCTTGTTTCTTTATCACAAATATGTTTATTGTTGTGAAATATTTATTGCATATTATAGGTTTATGAAAATATTCTTTTTTAATTATACAGAGCTTTATTTGCAAGAAACCTTTAAACCCTTAGTGAATATTTCACCAGATGCAAGGTATATTTCTTTACCTTTTTTATTTCTAAATTCTGTTAATGTTTTATTATAAACTCGGTTAATGCATTTTTATCACACTATTTCAAAGAAGTTCTAAAGACTAATTCAATATCTGTCAGAAGTTATGGTTTTGACAGCAGTCATTTATCTGATGCTCACTTTAATGCTCTTTGTATTGATGACTTCTATTGATGAGTTTGGGGACATGATGGCTCAGCAGTTAAAGATGCTGAGCTTGTCAAGCTGAAAAGCTGACAGCCCAGGTTTGAGACCTGAGTGCTACACAACAGAGTAAGCTCCTATTACTCGCCCACCTAGCAGTTTGAAAGCTGCAAACGCGAATAGATAAATAGATATCATTTTAGTGGGAAGGAAATAGTATTCTGTGCACCTTGTATAGTCATGCTGGCTACGGAAAATGTTTTCGGACAATATTGGCTCAGCTAAGCAACAAACATGAAGATGGCTCCTAGAATCGTACGTAACTGGATAGGGGAAATCTTTACCTTTATAAATCAGTTATCAACTTTGAATTATCAGCTTACTTGTCACTATCAATAACTTTGAATCTTGATAACATTTTTCCTTCTCTACTGTATATCTTTCCACAACTCTCATTATAATGATTCTTCTCCTAGAACGTTCTTTTTATGTTTTGATATACTTATTGGTATGTTGATATTAAAATATATGTAACATGTCTAGTTGAGAATTAAAATTGTAAATTTTTCAGTTTTCACAATTTCTTTGAATATTGTTTATTAAGAATCATTTATACTTTGGATTTTGAGTAATTCTTTTGTAGTGGGAAAATGTCTTTTTGAAATAAGTCAATAGAATATACTAATAATTGTAATAACTTTTTCTTTAGTCTTTTTGATGCTGTATATTCACTGATCAAAAACAAAATCCACAGATTACCAGTTATTGATCCTGTGAGTGGAAATGCACTTTATATACTTACCCATAAAAGAATACTCAAGTTCCTCCAGCTTTTTGTAAGTAGAACTATAATTTTATTTAATTTATCTAGTAAATCAATTGTATGAATGTTAAAATTATCCCGGGTCTGTGTCAGTATACTCATTACATGCACCTTCTAGTTGGCACAATGTAAACAGCAGTATATTGACTGGCCAGTTTGTCTCTAAATCACAAATTCTACCTTGTGTAGAAAAGCACAAGCATAATTTAGTAAAGTCTGGTTTGGTTGCATTAGCTGGATAGCTGCATACGGCATGGGTATGTGTAAGGTAGTCAATTTAGCCTGCATCTCTTCTATTAAATTTAAAACGGTATACGAAAGCCTTAAGCATTCCAGTGGATGATGGGTGATGGAGATCAGTATCTATGCCAGTGATGGTGAACCTTTTATAGACTGAGTGCCCAAAACCCGCTCCCACCCCCTCCGCCCCTACCCTGCCCATTCCACCCCTGTTCTGCGCTCCGTCCACCCGCAGGGTCACCCACTGCCTCCACGGCCCGCTGCAACAGATCGCCCAGGCAGCCCAGCAGTGCCATCTGCACGTGACAGAGCGCGAGGGCAGCCGTGGGGGGAGACAGGGCTGGGGCAATGACGCGCGTGCCCACAGAGAGGGCTCTGAGTGCCACCTCTGGCACGTGTGCCATACGTTCGCCACCACTGATCTATGCCATCCTTTGACAACCATGGCATATGGAAGGTTGGAACATGGAATGTAAGAGAAATAAATGGTAAAAACATGATCTGACAGGTGAAATGAAACGAAGAACGATGAAATTCAAATCTGTTGGCACTGCTGAAGTAGACAGCTTCTCAGAGCTGTCAGCTTGTCCACCTGTGTTTTAAATCCCTGCCCCTCCTGATTCATTAATGTTTCCTGGGAGGGGGCAGATGGAATACATATTGGAAAGAGACACACAGTTTCCATGACACATACAGGAACAATTAACATTGAAAGTTTCAAAGCTGTGAAAGTTTTATCTAAGATGATTTCTGACATTC
Source organism: Bothrops alternatus (assembly GCA_034064705.1). NCBI lineage: Eukaryota > Metazoa > Chordata > Lepidosauria > Squamata > Viperidae > Bothrops > Bothrops alternatus. The sequence goes on along the minus strand of JARGCV010000179.1, from coordinate 821,621 downwards.
CAAATAAGACAATGATAAAAGTGCAATATTCCATTGAAAAAAGCATTGTGAGGATGAAACAAAAGAACTGAAAGCTGAATATTCATGTTTAAACAAATGTGACATTTAGATTTAGGTTTGCACACTAATTTCGGGTTTACTAAATTTTAGAATTGGTAAAGATTTATTGAAGTGGAAGAACTGAAGAAATAAATTCCTCGTGCAGTTTTTTTAAAAAAAAAAATACTGGCTTATGTATCTGGAAAACGCTTTTCAAATGATTGTTTTTTAAAATTTGTCTTCTACTTTTTCAAGGTGTCAGAAATGCCAAAGCCTGCCTTCATGAAGAAAAATCTGGATGAACTTGGAATAGGAACTTACCATAATATTGCCTTTATACATCCAGACACTCCTATCATTAAAGCCTTGAATATATTTGTAGATAGAAGAATATCAGCACTACCTGTTGTGGATGAGTCAGGTGAGTAGTAAGGATATCAGGTTTGCTACTGCTTGTTGTGAGTACTAAAGACTGGAAATATTTTTAAGTGTTAAGACAACCACAAAATGCAGATATGCAGGAATGAGATCTGAAGAACTTTTGCCCACATTATATCAAAATATTGTGCATGCCTTATTACAAAAATCTTTGAAGATTTCATTGTTTATTTAGATCAGTGTTTCTTAATGTTGGCAAATTTGGGATGAATGGTTTTCAACTCCCAGAATTCCCCAGCTAACATTCTGGATAACTTTTCCTATAGCTTCATTTGGACGGTTTAAAGAAAAATAAATATTATTCCAAGAAGCCTTAGAGATAATATTTCTGGGATCTAACATACTTCTACCATATCATCTGGGAATTAGTCAGCTGAAAAATGTGGCTAATCATCCTCAATGTGGTGTCATGCTGCCCCAAAGTCTAGCAAAACAAATGAGATTTGTTCCAAGGGTAGGTCATTCACCAAGATTGTTAATGTTCCAAAACAGCATCTAAATTTGTAAACAAGGATATGTGCTTCAGTGTTCAGGAAAACATTCTATTCTCATATTGAATTTGCAGTTCAATTGTTCATGGTTTTTTCTTAATTGTTTTCCTTAGCCCATGAAGCTCTTTCCAAAATGTGGAATCAATATTAACTAATTTGGTTTGTCAGTTATTTGCAATCACATTATAAGACTTATTTATCTTTCCCTTTTAGGAAAAGTTGTAGATATTTATTCCAAATTTGATGTTATAGTAAGTATTATTTTTTATTTTTTATAATATTTTTTGACTTCCACTGTGACCACTCTGTAATATGCCCTGGTTCATAGGGTTAGGGTTATTTTATGAAGTTATTTCATTAATATGTTAAATAATACTTGGAAAGCATCTTTATAACCATTATACTTGTTCTCCCCTCTCCTCCCCCAGACTACTAATGCGGTAGTCATAATGTAGATCATACTCCGAGTTCATGTAGCATATGTTATTTCCAAAGGCAAAGTATGATACAGTCAGAAATTTTCTTTAGCATAGTGAGTTTTGCATAAATATTATAAAGTGACAGCACCAAGACTGTTAAGTAAAAATGAGAAGAAAAAATAAATTTGAAGTTTTATTTTATGAATACTTTTTGCTTTAATCTAAAGCAATCTAAAGTAACTAATCTAAAGTATTCCATGGATACTTTATAAAAATGGGAATAAAATTCTTGGTTGAGGAAAAAACTACTGAGCGATAGTTTACAGTATCCGACGCTTCAGATGAAACAGTGCTATCCTATCTTAAAATCAAAGATGGGAAATGAGAAGGATTCTGTTGCTTTTTCTTGCTTTTTTCTCTTTTCATATTCATTGCCATCTTTGAATTCAAAATTATGGGGAGCTCATATCCATAGTCTGCTAACCATAGTTAGAAAGGGCTTGATAATTGTCATTACTGAGAATGCTGGGACAAAATGAAAAGAAAGGGAAATACTTAGTTGAGAAGAGATGGACAAGCAACCATACTCTTCTTCATATCTCCCACCCCAAGATCTTTAATTTTAGAGAGTTAAAAATTAAGTACCACTAATGTGCAATATGCATTGTTTTAACTAAAACACTCTTTTCTTGCACCCAATTAACCCAAAATATGTATGGTAATATCATTGGGGCACATACAGGCTTGTCTACTTTACTTTTTTCCCATTAGTTAAATCACAACATGTGGATCACATTCTGGAGTAAAATAATGAAATGTATTGGCTGCACATAAAAAGTGGAATTAAATCATCCATAACTGCCTTTTTTTCTAGAATCTTGCTGCTGAAAAAACTTATAATAACTTAGATATCACAGTGACACAAGCTCTCCAACATCGCTCTCAGTATTTTGAAGGTGTTGTGAAATGTAATAAGCTGGAAACGCTGGAAACAATTGTGGATCGGATAGTTAAAGCTGAGGTGAGAATTTGGGAGGAGGGCACAGTAATTTTCTGAATAGCGTTGCTTATGAAATGTACAGATGAGAGTAAATAAATAGCAACAGTATAAGAATATTGTGATATAAAACAAAATGCATTAAAACTTAAACTAGCCACTTTTTTTAAAAAAGTGCAATAAATTTATTATATGATCCTTTTATTTTTTACACTTATTTATAAGGTTTGTTAAATTTCCTAATTAAATATACTGCTTTTATTGAGATTTCAAAGTGGTCTTGCTATGTAAATATAGATAGTTTAGAAAAAGTTTGTTGATGTGAATGGATTAAACCATCAAAACATTTAAGAATTGCTAGGAACAAATGTGTTGAAGATGTGTGAGAACAGCATGATAGAAACATTCTGTTAACACACCTTTATGTGATAATTAAAGTAGCTTAAAAAGTGAATAATAAGAAACTGTTCGACCTCTCACTTTTTTAGCAATCAGCAATCTATTCTAAATAAGGAATAATTGAGATGTACCCTCAAAACACTGCATATCTTCTGCAGGGTAAAGCTGTTTTTTGCTTTGCTTTGATTGCAGGTTTGATTCACTTGCAGACAACAAGCCAGACTAGAAATTTATCCCCGTTCCATTTTCAACAAACTTTTCATGAACTTAATATTTCATGAAATTCTAAAATGTTTCATGTATCCTAAAATCTGCTTTCTCCAAGTAGCATTTGAGTGGATTTTGAGAATGTATGGATAATCTTTCCACATAGCTATTCATCACTTATCTAAGCTCATAGTTTCTTTTTCCAATTCTTTTCTTCCAGCCACCATCTTTTCAAAATATAATTAGAAAAAAATCCCAAAAGGCTCTGAATTATTTTCTATATCACTAAAATCAGCAATGGCTTTGAAATATTTTGCTCTGTGGCTAAATAAAGACAGGAACAAACTACGAAGAAGTCAAGAGGCAAGCATAAAGGAGTAGGGAGCACTAAATATGCTTTTTTGAGCCTCTGCAGCAAAGAAAGATGAATTCAACAAACAAATTAAATATAGTTATGTGTTATTCAGGAGCCCATTTGTGTAAGAAAACTACCAAACTTGAAAAGAAAGATCAATTGATTAAATCTGTGCAGTATTCATAGACACATTGAACCCTTTCATCATAATCCTACGTAAAATATCACCAATATAAGATAAACATCTATAAAAATAGAATTTCCCCCCTTTTCTGTTTCTTTCCTGTGTTCCCCATTTGTATCAGGTGGGTATGACTGTTCAAATACAAGAGAAGAGGAGCTCTAAATTGCCTGGCCGGTAGGTGGTTCACCTCTGTCCTCCATTGTTGAAAAACCTTGACTTGATTTTGTGTGCTTACCATTTGACAGAGTGCCCACCCTTTCTTTCATCAGTTCTTTTCAATTCACAATATTTCCTAAAATGGACACAAAATGAGAAAACAGTAGCAAGAAGAGTAGTTTACAGGGGTTAGGAATCTGGCCCCTCCAGTAGTTGTTGGAACAACATGGCCTAGCTAGCAAGGCAGTGCTGGGAGTTGAAGTTCAGTACATCTAGATTCCTCATTCCTGCTGTAAAATATCAACTCTATTGTAGGAATGAGCCCTTAAGATTCCGCTTAAGGTAGGAATGTTAGGTAAGATCATTTGGCAAATGATCATTTAGCAAAGCCTTTTATTTTTCCAGAGGATAATACTCTTGAAATGCCCTAGGGAAGCGATAATGTGTTTGCCTTTTTAATCAAATGAACATCTTTCCCTTGATCCTCTGACGTATTCCAGTTAATACTGTTGCTATCAAATGTTGAGAGTCAAAAAGTTTGAGACCATTTTTCACTCTCATATATAACTCATTTGTATTAACTTAAACTGCAAGTTACTAGATCAGTAGAAAGGGTATCTTGATCTAGATGAGGTCTATAAGACCCTTGGATTAAATGATAAGTGGAGTGAAAAAGATCAGCTGCCTGTTGGTTTCATATAGATGTTAAATAGAGGAGTCCTAGCTTTAGGAGTTGCAACTTTGCCTTCCTTTGTCTCTCCTGTCCTCCTGTTGGCTATACCTGTATTCAGTTAGCTAAAGGTAAAACATGGGAATGTGCGCGCACACACAACCTCATAATTTGGTAAGGTTGTACATAAACTAGTTTTTGCTGTCATATACAGTAAACGTTCTCATGATCTTCAAAAATAATATATATCTTGAATAGGTTAGCTACTCAAAATGTTTCCTGGGCAAATGCTATCATACTATACTGTTTGGAGCATAAATTAAAAAACATGCAATTAGGATAAAGTTTTTATTAGGTTGTTCTAATTTTAAATATAGTTTATGTTTTTGAAAGTGATAACATTACACTTCACTTTTATCATAAAAATAGACTTGTTGGCTTTTGCCTGTTCCTTGTTAGATTACATTTCATTATTTAGTTATAATCTCTATTTTTATCAAGAATCTTCTATTTAAATATATTTATAACCAGTCAAATTTTTTGCTGAATGTTCTTACCTCCCATTCTATTAGAATAACACAGAAATAGCTATGTACAAGGGGATCATTGCTAATATTTTGTTAGTTTTTCAACAATTACTCTTGATTTACCTGCATGAAATTACCCTGTTCTAGTGTAGAATATGTAAGCTTTTAGTTTTACCTAAGTCCACAGAAAGGACCTATGTTCCAGTGCACAGAACTGATAGTTAAGAACAGGACTTGGAATGTGTTGTCAATAAAGCTAAATGTAACTTGATCCAGACATCAGATAGGAATTTGGGGAAACATGTCATTGCTAATGTTTGCTCTTTGTAGACTACATAATTCACTTCAATAAGACTGGCTCTCTAAAGGAGAACAAATCCACTTTTTAGAAAGTACTTAAAATGTTAATGTTTATTTGATTTGGAAACTAAGCATCCCTCTAAATAAGATAATCCAGTTGTGTCTTAACCTGAATATTCTTATTTTTATTGTGCTTATGAGGACAATTGGACAGCCATTATTGTTATGTGCATTGTGTTTACAGGTTCATCGGTTGGTGGTTGTGAATGAAACTGATACTATTGTTGGTATCATCTCCCTCTCTGACATCCTCCAAGCATTAGTGCTTACGCCAACAGGTATGAGTTCCACGTTTAACTAGTAAGTGTTTTCTCTAGCAACACGACAAATATTTTATATTGATTTTTATCTTTATAACAAGTCATAAAACATAGGCAGACTATGAAAGGACTCTCCATTGAACTTTAAGACAACGAATAAGGATATTTTTATGCATGCACCTCTCAAATGTAGCAATAATTCATTTTAAATCAGCATATTTTTAGATATAATCCTCCAACTTTAAAAAAAAATCATTAAAACTTGGTTGCTCCAAAGGTGCTTTTTTTTTATAAATAAATTTTTATTGGTTTTTTTAATTTTTACAGAAAAAGAAAAATGCTCAAGTCACATCATAGTGTTAATATAAACAATCATCCATAAACAAAACATAAATACATAATTCAATCAATACATCTAGTAATAATAACTCAACTGAAAATAATCAACCACATTTTCCAAGCAAATAACATAGCTGCTCGGTACCCCCACCACCACATCCCCTTAACCCTAACCTTCCCCCCTCACTTACCAACTATCTACCTACTTTCCTCCCTCCTTCTCTATACTTCTCTGTACTCCACCCACCTATCCCTACTCATCCCCCTCCTTACCAACTTTCTTTCTACTTACATATGCCTTCACTCCTCCTTCCTCTTTCCATCAGATGTGGTGCCCAGAGGCCACCCGAGCAAACCCTTAATAACTATAATTATATATTCTTACACCAACCCCAATTACAGTTGAGAAAAACATAATATATAAAATTATAAAAAACCCCTACCCCCCCACCCCCGACTTCCCAGAATGAATACAGGGTAAAACAAAAGAAAACCCAATACATCAGACAAAATTATTATATAATCCTAACAAGAATTTTAAACTATATGCTAAATACAATCTCTACCTTACATTTATTCAACCTTATCAATTCAAATAAATAACTAATCCATCAATCAATCCATCTAGTATCAAACCTTAAATCATTTCAATCCATTAAACATTAAACAAACAAATCATCTTGTTAAGAATAGTAATTTTCATTTACATATCTAATCCATCAATCTAAGTCAAACCTTAAATCACTTCAATTCATTGAGAGGTTATATAAAATCACCCAAACGGCCCAATTTAATATATATCTTCCAGTAATCACCCTCTTTTAACATTCTAAACAATCATCTCAAACCATTAAACATCAAATAAATAAATCATCTTTTTTTAAAAAAAAAATAAACAATATCAATATACCCCTCAATTCAAAAAAATACGTTCTTAATCAATTTAATATATATCTTCCATTAAACATCCTCTCTTATATCTTACTCATAAACTTGGTCCTTAAATCAGCCCATAATCTTAGATTGCCCTTAATTCCTTACATATAATTTTAAATTTCACTTCTTCAATCAACTTCTGGGCTTTCTCATCTATCAAATAAACCTCCATAACAAATACAGTCTATTTAATCCATTTCTAACTTACATTCCTTCAACCTTATCAGATCACATAATGCATATCTACCCCATCTATCAATCAATCTAATGTCAAACCTTAAATCATTTCAGTCCAAGTACATTCTTAGTCAATTTAATTATTTCTTCCGTTACTCATCTTCTCTTACATCTTGCTCATAATCTTGGTCCTTAAATCAGTCCATACTTTTAAATTACCCTTAATATTTTTTTTAAATTTCACTTCTTCAGTCGAATTCTGGGTTTTTTTCTTCTGCCAGGTAAACCTCCATAACAAAGCCTCCCTTCCAAATAATAAGTCTCTCTTTTTTACTTGCAATATCATTTGAATCCATATAAACCATCTTAGCCTTTGCATTAGTCCTCTGCTTCTCTTAGCCATAGAATTTCGTTGCGGTAACCTTTCAAATCTCTGTCTTTGCTTTTCCTGGTCCTCAACACCATAAGTAGATTGCTTCTTAAACTGGGTCAATTTCTCTTTTTTCTCAGTTAAATCCTCTTCTTGCTGCTTATCTGAGAGGAATGGGCATCCCCTCCTATCTTGAAACAAATCCTGTTCCTCCACTCCATAAATAAACTGTTTATCAAGCAAGATCCATTTCTCTTTATCCTCTTTATTCTCAATACTGTTCTCTTCCTGTATGGGTTGTTTTATAAAATACTCAGCAGTCGGTTGCAGATCAATTTTATTTGGAAGAGAGAGTCTGGTTAATATTTCTGTAGTAAACTCTTTCACTATTGCGAGCAATTCTTCTTTAAATTCTTCTTTAAATTCATCAATACGATCAAAAATAGGTTTAACATTTAAATGTAAGTTCCACTCCATTTTAAATTTTAAAACAACCGCTCTGGCTTTATTCAAATTCCTACAGCCGTTTCTCTAGCTTCGCTTACGAGAAAAAGGAAAAAAAATGGAGAATTCACTTTCACTCTCAAGCACTTTCCTTTAGCAGTGAAAGCAGTGAAAGCTATACACCATTTTGAATGCATTATGTTGATTATAAAAGTTAGAAATATATAGCCAGAAATACAATAAAAAATACTTGCAATCCAATAAGAACTCCTGTATTCACTCCGTCTGCAAACAGTCTCTCTTATGTTCTATTTTTAAAAGCAGAAGCGGTCGCGGCGTCTTTCTCTGTCTAATGACAGAAGCGTCTCTGGGCAGGAGCGTCTTCAAGAGCATGGGGAGCTCTCACTCTTGATCCCTGAAAACTTTTTCCAGGGATTTTAGAGGAGCTCAACTCTGCTGTTGATGCTCTTCACCTCTTCTTCGCCCGAAGAGGGGATTTTTCACCGCAAAAAACAGCTGATGTTCGCTATTTTTTGCGGCTTTACAAACCCAGGGAACGGAGCCTCACAGAGGAGACTCTAGCGACGCCGGCGGTGCCACCGGAAGCCTCCCAAAGGTGCTTTTTCAAGAGGCAACAGGACTTAATTGTTTTTCTTTATAGACGTTTCGCTTCTCACCCAAGAAGCTTCTTCAGCTCTGACTGGATGGTGGGGAATGGAAGGATTTATATTCCTTGCAGACAGCTAGTCACTTGTATGGGGCAGAAAGCATCCTGCAGAAAACACAGCTCCAACTTCTCAACATTTTCTGCAAGTGACCAGCTGTCTGCAAGGAATATAAATCCTTCCATTCCCCACCATCCAGTCAGAGCTGAAGAAGCTTCTTGGATGAGAAGCGAAACGTCTTCAGAGAAAGCAAATAAGTCTCTTGAAAAAGCACCTTTGGAACAACCGTGACCTGGATGACTGACAATCTCCATAAATCGTAATACTTGGTCCACATGCAGTTATAAAAATAGGAATCTCATTTCCAATTTCTAATTGGCTAAGCAGATTGTTCTAGGTTTAGAATCCAGTGATCCTCCAGTGGTTAAGACGCCAGGCTAGATACCAGGTGAGTTCTAGTCCCACCTTAGGCATGAAAACCAATTGGATGACTTTGGACCAATCACTCTCTCAGTCCAGCTCACCTTACAGGGCTGCTGTGGGGAAAATAGGAGGAGGAATAAGTATTAGGTAAGTTTATTTTTATTTATTTATTTAGTTTATATGCCACCCACTTCACAGTTGAACGAACTTGATATTTGAGTTATTTATAAAAATAATAAAGTAGGATTAAAAAAATCTTAAAAAATAATATGATTATGTTTTTATATTCAGTATATACACTGAACTTTCTTAAACATCACGAGTGAACAAGCAAATTATTATTGTTCAGTACATTTTACATTTATAGAGTACTGATTCAGTCTCAAGAGAAAAGTTTAAAATAAATGAAAGACATTAATATATTAGCTGCACTAGAAGTTAGTTATACTTGAAGTTTAAAAGTATATTGTAAACTAGAAATATTCCAGTTGAGATCTATGCATAAAAAGATTTTTTTGGGGGGGCAGAATACATAAGGGATTTGAAGTAAATTATGAAGTTGGAAGTGGATGTAATCCATTATGGGCATATACAGAGGCCTGGCATATTCAGTGCATTCAGAAAGTATTCAGACCCCCTTCATTTTTGTCAATTTTGTTATGCTGCAGCCTGATTCTACATGTTGAAATTCATTTATTTTTCTCATTAATCTATACTCAATACCCCATAGTGACAAAGTGAAAACAGAATTTTAGAAATGTCTATCAATTGGGTTTTTGGTCACCTCTCTTACTAAGGCTCTTCTCCTCCGATTGCTCAGTTTGATCAGGCGACCAGCTCTTGGAAGAGTCCTGGTTGTGCCAAACTTCTTCCATTTGAGAATTACGGAAGCCACTGTGCTCGTAGGAACCTTCAATGCAGAAAAAAATTATTGTAATCTTCCCCAGATCTGTGCCTTGAAATAATCCTGTCTCTGAGCTCTGCAGGCAGTTCCTTTGACCTCATGGCTTTTGCTCTGCTACAGCACGGGTGTCAGACTCGCCGCATCACATGACGTGTCGTGACTTTTTTCGCATTGTCAGAGCTGGGGTGGGTGCAGCCTCTGCATGATGCAACTGACCCGTGGGCCTGCAGTTTGACACCGCTGTGCTATCATATGCATTGTCAGCTGTGAGGCCTTCTATGGAGAGGTGTGTGCCTTTCCAAATCATATCCAATCCATTTAATTTACCAGAGATGGATTCCAGTCTACAAACATGTCAAGCGATTCAAGCGAAATGGGAGGCACCTGAGCTAAATTTTAAGTGTTATTGCAATGGGTCTAAATACTTATGCCAATGTGGTATTTTTCTTTTTAATAAATTTGCAGACATTTCTAAAATTCTGTTTTCACTTTGTTCTTATGGGGTACTGAATGTAGATTAATGAATTTCAACAACTGTAGATTCAGGGTACAGCGTAACAAAATTGACAAAAGTGAAGAGGGTTTGAGTATTTTCTGAATGTACTGTATATAAGCCTTTATATAAAAGGAGCAAAGTGTGAGTAGCACTGGGCTGGGCTAGACAGTGCTGGGCCCAATCCGTCTGTGCAGAGATCATTATCCCTGTGATGTAAGCATGGCATTATCTTCAAATGAGCTTCTCAGATTTTGATAGCTCAGTCTGTATTTCTTACATAGACTAGTATGAGTCACTAAGTAATTTCATGAAGTACAATAGGAATAGAAAAAAGAGGAAATAATCCTAACACAGATAATACACTGCAAGAGAAACGTATTTGAAGGGAAACCATGAAAAAGCAAGCTGTAAGGGGGAAAATACACACTTGTTGTACAGAAGAGCCAGAGATGCATCTATTTGCTATTTATTAACAGGCACCCGGCAAAAGGAGAGCGGAACTGAATGACTGCTTTGAACAGAACTACCTTGGAAAGAAGAATTCAGATAAAGTGGCTGGGTCATTTTTGCCTCAAGAACATTGATGGCAGTAGAGAAGAGTCAAGTGATGATGAGAATGTGTGTGTATTAGGCTAAGTGATGGATAGTCTATTATTTCCCAGTGACTGTCGCAAAACAAGCAGCATGACAAAAAGCTTCTGTATTCAATGCAGGCTTGCATTTCAACATGTTTGCCAAAAGATTTCACCTGATCTCCATCTCAAATGCACTGAAAAAGAATAGCATTTAATGTTATGTTTTAATCTGATGCAAGTCACTGGTCAGCAACAGATCTCCGACATAAGGCAAGTGTATGGCATATTCATATCAGAGTGCCTTATGTCAAAAAGCCAACAATATGTCATCACTGTTGCTCATAGTAAAAGAACGTGTGAAACAAGACACTATTTGAACATTCAAGTCGCTAAGCCTAAAACCAAATCAATTTCAGTTATCGTTAGATTTGTTCTAAAAGCTGTAATTTAAATATCAGTAGGTTACTTTAAACTTTAATTACAACTGTGTGTTTCTAAATGTTACATTCTGAACAGAGATCGTAAAACAAAATTGATTAAAAGCAGCTTTATTTATTTTTATTTCTGCAATTTTTACACATCTTTGGTGGATAGTTAAACTTCACCATATTCATTAATAAAGCATTGATTCATACATAAGAAGCAAATTTCTCATTACTGAAACAGGTGATAGAAGCCATCTTTACAGATGCATTACACAAAAGGTTGAGAAATGTATTGCCATGCAACATCTTTGTCCACAAAAGAAATCATGTAGTGGTAACCTAAATGAATGAAGTATGTTGAATTTAAATTGCCAGAAGGTAAGAATATTGTGTTAGAAATCTGTCTACTACTAAAACTCTTTCCTATAAGCTTTAACTGGGTGAAATGGTGCATCATATGACAACAATTTTTGAATCAAGGTACCTCAAATCTAACTTACAGAAAGTGTCAAAAATCTGGGGTCCATGACTCCTGAGGAAGTGAGATTAGAAGTTGTGGCTTTTTCAGCTCTGGTCACATGATGCTCATTTTGAACAGTTCTATCAAATCTATAACAGTTTCTCAGCTACTTTAATATTCCCAATGTTTTTAAAAAATAGAAAATTTGAAGTCCAAAACACATGGAAGCACAATTTACCTGCGGAAATAGTTCATAATTTTTAAAATATTATCAGCACTATTGGCTTTTTCTAAAATATTGAATGAGGGGAATTTGACATTGCCTAACTGCATATTGTTAACAACCTCTTGAAAGGCAGGCAGATTTCAGAAGAGTTGCTCAGCTTTTAGATTAACTTTTAAAATTATACAGACTAAATATGTATACTGATCGAAGAAGACAATCTGGAAAAAGCACCCATCTGCCCTGTTTGACCATGCTTTCTTTAAATAAAAGCAGAATTCAAACTGAGGTGTGCAGATGTACACAATTTGCTGTCGAGAACATTTTATTCCACAATGTAATCTTTTTCATAGGAGAATTCTTCAAACTCATTTGCACTTGCCCAACTCCAACATGCTTTTCTCAGGGCATGATGACCTGAAGCAAGCACAGCATTCAACTTGTCAACTAGTCTGTTTCTGCTCCTTTCCTCATGACACCAATCATTTGCCATTGCTTTTTTCTCCAGCAAGCATCACTTTCTTGGTCATTCAGCATTAACTCTCTTTTTTCTTACTGTTAACTGTTTTTGCCATTTTCATGCCCTTTCTAGGCAGATCCTTCAATGCAGATCTCTTCAATCTCTCCTTTAAAAAAACCAATACCTTGGTTTCAGTACAAACCGAATGCCAAAAAATTTTAGGCTGATGTCTTTCAAATTTATCCTCTATTATATGATTGGGTTCTTTCAAACATTATATAAATGATCTGGCAAGGACTAAAAATCTAACATTCTATACTATGCTGCAGTATTTCTCAACCTTGATAATTTTCATATGTGTGGGTTTCAGTTCACAGAGTTCTTTGGAAGGATGGCTAGGGAATTCTGGTAGTTGAAGTCCACATATCTTAAAAATCGCCAATATTGAGAAATTTGAATTTAAAATTAAGCAGAAACTAATCCCAGCAAGCAATTCAAACATGACTGTATTTTCAGCACATGAATGGTTCATTCATTGAATCAAGACTGAAAATATGTTTTTTATCAACAGAGCCTACATTTGTTCTCCCCCTGGTGTGTACAATCAAGATACAATACACACCCGCATGCAGGAAGGAGAAAGGCTGTAAAACTACCATTATTAAAAGAAACATGAGAAGCAGGGTCGGTTTATGAAGGGGTCGCAGCCGGATTAAAATTCCCGGTTTGCTGAATGTCTGCCTGCCAGCTGCATTCTGCTTACTCTGCATCGCGCCCACTCCGGCTTCAGCTGCTAACTGCGCATGCGCCTGGTTTTTAATTTCTTTATTTAAAATAGTTGGAACTTGCTGAGCAGAGTATGCATCTCGCCGAGCAGAAAAACCCAGTGCGATGGCCGCCGAGGGAAGAAAAGCAGCTGCGTCCTTCTCCCGCATGCAGACCTTTGCAAGCCGGATCAAGGGGAGTCCCCTCGTTCCTCAGCATCTTGAGACCTGGAGGCCAGAAGTCTCGACGCTGGGTGCACGTGGAACCACCGCTAGATGGCAATAAAGCACTTCGGAAACTAACCTCTGGCTGTGGGCGAGAGAAAAGTATGTGCGTACACGTGGAGGAAGAAAATAGAAAAAAGTAGGCTGCTTACAGAGACTGGGTGTAAAGGAAGAGACATACGTGTAGCCACGTTCTCACTTATGTTATTATTATTTTTTTGTCTAATGTTTCTCAGCTTGACGGATTGAAAATACCTGAATAAACTCCCAAAGTTCGCCAGTCGCAGCAGGCTGGTTGGGAGTTTCTGGGAATTGAAGTCCGCATATCTTAACACTGCTACAGTTGGTAAGCTAGTATATTACCCAGCACAGCACATCGCAAATCACATTGCTTCAACTGTTTCTACAGGAAGATCAAAATCTACAAGTTGGTGCTTTGTTGACATCCAGGAACTGGCCCTTTTTACATTGATCTTGCAAATTTTGACCCTGTTTTTCAGAGTTGATTTGACCTGTCCCTGGAGCTTTGATCTAATCAGCTGGAATTTCTACAGCTCTACAGATCTTGTAATTTTCCAGGGTTGTGAACTCCTAATTCCATTCCAGGATCTCTATAGGTATGGTCAAGACGGTGACCACAATGGTGCAATCAAAGCTGCTCCCATTTTTACATGCATTTTTTTAATCCACGTGTGCAGAGCTTTGATTGCACTATTGTGACTGACATCTTGATTTTTTTTTTGACAGTGTCTTGTAAGCACTCCTACTCTTTGCCCACAATTATTCTTTCTCCACTGCCCTCAAAGATGTGCAACAACCTCTTCATGCAGCTTGCGTCTTTCTGTATGCATTGATTGGAATATATTCCCAACCTCTGTAGCCCATGTGTCAGCAGTAGGAACTAGGATCTCTACTGTTGGAGAAAGCCCCTCATTGCTTACAGAAACTTGCAAATGGCCCTTTATTTTTTTTACCAGAAGAAAATACCAACTGCTGTTACATTCACTTGACCCACCAAGACAAGAAGGCAGGGTATGTTCCGGATCCCATTGATTAGGGATGTATGTCTGATGGGACTGCAAAAATGGACCTTCTGGGTGATGGCCCTTTCCCTATGAAAGATCATTCCACCTGAGGAACAGTTGGCTCCCACTGTGTTTGCTTGTTTATTTTACCACAGGGTAACTGGGGAACCTACAATATTGAAAAGATAAAGCTATACAAATAAAAATACTATAAATGTATAATACTAAATGTTGCTTTTCCAAAAGGCCCTAAAATGTACTTTGGTCAGCAGTATGAGAGACCATATTTAGAGATATCTAGTTGATTTAATTATGTGGCTGCAATTTTTAACAGGCTTTTATATTGTGATTTTTAACGTTATTTGGAGTCATTTATGTGTGAGCTATTTGGAGTCATTTATGTGTGAGTTGGATGGCCATATAAATTAGTTTAATTTACTTAATTAGATTAGATATTGCAATACCTTGAAGTAGGAGTAGGAGATGACCAGGCTGAATCCAGGGCAGGGTCAAATTTATCATTCTGGAGCCTCTATGCCCCTGAAAGAGACCTACGTCCAGCCACTCTTGAATTGTTTTGACTCTTATCTGGCGCCAGTTTGCTTTGACTGTTAGTAGATTAGATTCTTGTGTATAGTTGTATGGAATAAACTTGCAGAGCTTTTGAACTCTACCCTGGTTCCTGGTTTCTTGTAACTGACAGTGGATCCATGAATGACATTGGTTGGTCTCTGCACCTCTATACATAGATGACTCATTCTCCATTATTTTGTCCACATTGTTCCAGTCTCTGGACATTTAGCCACTTTCCAGACAAAAGAAACTGAAGCATTTAAAAAGAACTGTTCCTGGGAGGCAGTCTGAGAAGTTATAATCAGTCTAGCCTTTTTCAGATTTTCTTTACATCTGACGTAAAGTCAACACACTAGAGTTACCAGTCTCTGCTTTCCTGACATCGTCACTATAGTACAATCCAAGTGACATTTTGAAGCAGCCTTACTTCACAGGAAACGGAGAACAATTTACAGTGCATTGATTTTGAACAAATGTTTCTTTCTCCACCGCACCCCCCTTCTTCTGACATTTTGCTCAGAATGCTATTTGCTTAAAGGCCGGCCAAGAGAGAACGTGTGTTTTCACTGCAGTGTGCTGTTACAAGGGCACAAAATGCACGTGTGTGTGTGTGTGTGTGTGTGTGTGTGTGTGTGTGTTTTCAGGGAACAGAACCTTAAGAGCACTTGAGGGATGCACCTAACCCTCTTTTCTTTCACCTGGGATTGCAAGCTCAGGAGATGCATTCCAGCTCTCCAAAAATAACATCTCATAATTTAGGCATCTCTGAGCTTACAACTATCATTTAGTGACTGTTCAAAGTTACAGTGGCACTGGAAAAAGTGAGTTATGACTGGCCCTCACATTAACATCCATTGTAGCATCTCCATGTTCACATGATCAAAATTCTGACACTAGGCAACCAGCAGTGCCCCAGAGTCATTTGCATGTTTGTCATCCGCAACCTTCCCAGCCAGCTTCCAACAAATAAAGTCAGTGGGGAAAACCAGATTCTCTTAACAACCATATGATTCAGTTAATGACTACAACAATGATTCATTTTGCCTCCAGAAATCTTGGGCGCTCCATCACTGGAATTTTTTAAGAGGATAGACAGTCACTTGTCTGAGATGGTATAGGTCCTCCTGCTTGATCAGGGGGCTGGACTAGAAGACCTCCAAGATCCCTTCCAGCTCTATTCTATATGTGGCTGAAGAAGTTGTTAAATATGGTGCAAGTCACTTCACAATTCTGGCCCCAATTGTGGTTGTAAATAGTCCTTACCTGTAATGGGCTCCCTGTGTTTCAGTTGCCTTTTCCCCATCCAAATTTGCAAACAGAAAGCAATGTTATTCTGCTTCTTCCCTCAAGGATTTTTTTAGAATCAATTACCTAGTCCTTAACTGCACACAACTACTAGATGTCCTAGATTACAGAATACCCTAAGGTGACACCAACTAGTCAGTCTTAACATCACAGAAGCTTAATGCATAGGAAGCTTTCTTACTACTGTGTAATTGGCTTAATTCTAATAAAATTTCATAAAAAGAACATTTTGGTTTGGTTTTCCAGCACAGCCTTCATACTGAAAAAGGAAGATTTTCAAATGGGAACCTTTCCAAGGTAATTGAAAACTCTGCTATCTTGATCATTTTAAAGTTTTGTGGACTTCAATTCCTAGAATTCCACAGCCAGCTTTTTAAAATGAGCAAACTCTCCAAAAGCTTCAACAAAGCATTTAGCTGGGAAAGTCTGAAAGTTGAAGTTCACACATCTTAAAAGTTGTCAAGGCTGAGAAATACTAGTTTAAACAGAAAATAAGGCGTAACAAAAGCCACCACTATTCATGCCCTTGTTTAGGAAACAGGCTCTTAGGCGGCATCTTCTTTTCCCCGCGAATTCCAGCAGCCCCGCCCAACGCTCGCATTGTGAACATTTTGACAATGAGTCCTGCATGAATGCATGCACGAGCGGCACACACGACCTTCTCTCCTCGCGCAACCCCGCCCTGCCGTCGTTCACCAATCAAAAGGCAGCATCCTTCGCGACCCCGCCCTTCTCGCACCTCTGCAGCCAATAGCTGAAGCATCGGGGAGAAAATCAATAGCGAGAAGGTGGGGAGCGTGCACCCCACGAGCGCGAGGAGGAGGAAGAGTAGGAGGAGGCGGGATCCCAGCCGTTGGGCGGAGCAATCTTCCGAGAGCAATGACGCCGCGAAATTTCCAGGGCCAGCCAGCGCCTCCGCTCGGCCAATAGGCGGAGCCGCCGCGCTCTTCTGCCCGCCCCCTTCCGGGGGCGTCCCCACGCTGGGGGGATCCCGGGCAGGCAAACGGGGCGTGAAAGCGCAAGTGCGCGCGCGCGGGGGCGGGGCCGAGGAGGATGGCGGTTGTCGTCACATGAACTAAAAAGCCGCCGCCGCCGTCGCGTCCCTCAGACAGTCCTCACGGGAGTCCCGCGCTGGTCATCGCCGCCCGTCAGCAGAGCCTCAGCGCCGCCCGCTCTTCTTCCCTGCCCGGCCATCGCCGCCGCCGCCGCCGCTGCCACCACAGCCCTTGATGCAGTTGGGGGATCGGCGGGAAAAAGATGCCACCGTCCAAGTCCCGTAAGATCGCCATCCTGGGATACCGGAGCGTCGGTGAGTCCCGCCCTGCGGTGGCCGGGGTGCTCGGCGGGCTCTGTCCTCGCTTCACCCGGCGGCGGAAGGGCAGGGGGGCGGGCGAGGCCTTCCCGTTCGATCCCGGCGCTGACAGGTGCCGAGGAGCGCGCCGAGGAACCGGCCGGGCCTCTCCCTCGCTATCGGCCGGCGCGCGGGGCGGATGGCAGGGCTGTCCTGGAGGAGCCGGAGACGAGCCACCCTGCCCGATCGGGAAGCGAGGGCTGTGCGCCGCCTCGGCCCGAGCGAGGGTTTGCATTTCCCGCCTGGGCAGAGCCAATTCAAAGGGCCTTCCTGGGCGGGAGGCGAGCCTGGAACGAGCAGAGATGCTCCTTCGCCTCCCCCGGGAAGCGCTGCCCAGGGTCTTCGTCCCCCCACCGGGCTTCGACCCGGCGCCCCGAGATCGCCTTCTGAGCAGCGGAGTTGGGACGGGGGCCGTCAGATCGGCGGAGACGCTTCTTCTCGCCCAGTGGAGGTGGCGAAGGGCTGGTCCGCTCTCCGCGACTTTCGCCCATTCACAAAATCCAGCTGCTTTTTACGGCCGCCATAAAACTTTCGGCTGAGTTGGGTGGGAGTCACCGGCTCTTTCCATGGGGATCGTCCAAACGGCGGGGAAAAGGTTAATGCGGGTTACGCAACCTTTTGTTTTGCTTCCTCAAATTACCACACAGGCTTTTTATTTTGTTTTGTGTGTGTGTGTGTGTGTGTTGGGGTCAAGGTGGTTTGGGCTTTTTGTCCCTTTTTCCTTTCGGTAGTAAAAATGAAAGTGATGCTGTGAACTGGATAAGGATTAAAATACTACCTTGAGTTTTACAGAGAAATAAATGTAAACCAAAGATGATTTTAAGTTGTAATGTTCATTCAGTTCTGTAGGTGTGCTTGGAGTAAAAATCGTCCCCCCCCCCGAAAACCTTCAGGTACTAATTACAAATGCATGATGTGTTAACAGGGTTGGACATGCCACAAAAGTGAAAGTGATGCTTTAGGGAAGCTATTTCTACTTTTCCAGCACCAATCCCACTAGGAAGACAACTTGTGCATTCTGCTTCTTAGATTAAATTTGGACAGCACTAGCTCTCTCTCTTTCTGTCTTTTTCTTTCCCTCTTCTCTCTAATCCTCTTCTCTCCCCCCCTTCTATTTGTCCCCTCTTTTCCCCTCTTTTCTCTCCCCCTCTTTTTCTCTTTTGCTTTCCCTCCTCGCTCTCTTTTCTTTGTCTCCCCCTCTCCCTTTCTTCTCTCTCTCCCCCTTTTCTCTCTTTTCTTTCTCTTTCTCTTTCCCTTCCCCTCTTCTCTTTTTTCTCTCTCCTGTACCTTTTCCAGCTTTATATCTTTGCAAACCATCTGGAATGTTCTCCAAAGGGACAAGGAAGTGAAAAGTCAAGATGAAGAAGATGGCCACATGTTCTAAAACCTACTCTTTGCTGTGCAGGTTGCCTATGTTTTTATGTATATTTGTGACCACCTCTCTTGTTCCACCACACATGCTTCTTAAGTACTCTATTCCCACCACCTTCAACTTCCTTGTATGTTACTCCAGACATTCCCACAACTCTCTTCCTGTGAGTGGCAGAATTATGCTGTTCTAGACAGCCATGTTTTCTTCTTGCCACAGGCCACCTTTTGCCTACTTTTCTTCCTATACCCATTTCTGTGACTTACATTTTCTCCCATTCTGTTGCAAATGTTTTAAGGGTATTTTGTATATTTGCCCATTCTGATATAAGGTCTCCTGCCTTGGGCAGGGGGTAGGACTAAAAGACCTCCAGCTCTATGATTCTCCCCCCCCCCTCCAATTTCATTTCCATTGCCACCTGCTTGCTCAGAGTTCTGAAGTTGAATGAGGCTGTATTGTCCCTTGAATTACACAGATAAATAATGCTGTGTGTAAAGCTGCACAGTTGTATACAGTTGGAGAAATCAAGAGATCCAATTCAGGAAGCCTGGGTATTCCCATATTTACTTTCAGAATGCTAATTTTCAGATCAAGAAGCAATGAGGCACATTTTATATTCCCAATCTTTTGTGGTCTTTGTACTTCTCTAGAGTTGAAAACTGACGGGAATGGCCTCCAGCTTAAAATTAGGTTCCCCCTAATTCTGGCCCCCTTCTGAAAAAAAGTGAAGACTGAGCTCTTTTGGAGGACGTTGGGAGGGGGGAGTATGTGTGTGAGAGAAAGAAATGTCAAATGGATGGGTCATATGTGTTTTATGTTTTCAATTTTGAGTTCTTTCTGTTATCTTGTTATTATGTTTTGTAAATACTTGAGAATCAGATTGCAAAAACTAAACAAAATTTTAACCAATAAACAATAAACTATAATATGCAGAGGTCCTTGAATTTCAGGACTGTTATGGTTTGATGTCTGTGTTTTGACTTTTTTCCAGGAACTTCAAGGCAACATAATTAGTTCTTCACCTCCAACCTCAATGTTATTCCTGCAATAATCTCAAACAGTAGGTTAGGCTGGAAGAAAGTAACTAACACAAATTACCCAATGAATTTCCTTTCTTGCTGAATGGGAATTTGAACTTGACCCATGCCTCTAATCTTCTACCGGGACTAATCTTTAGTTAGTTTTCTTCACCACCTGATGAAGAGACAGACTAGTTCCCTTGTGTGGTGAAGAAAACTATCTGGATATTTTTAGAAAGTCAGCAGAAAGCAAGCTCAACTAGATAGAAAATTTACATTTATTCTGCAGTCCATACAATCCCCTAATTGCTGCTGATAAACTAAGTGCAGAAGCAGAAGAAAAATTAAGAACAGTAAACTAGAACAAAGCCCTCTCAGATTATTTGACAATAAAGTGAGATTTGCTGAACATGGAATGTGAAGTTATTCCTGAGGAAAATTCCCTTTTTCTAACAGCTGAAAGCAGGCTGAAGCTTTCTTAGGGATTATAAAGAATTTGTAGTTTGTATTGTTTCTCATTATTTCCACTAACTGGCATAAGAAGTAAATATAGATTAAAATGTGTTCTATGCATGCACAGTTTCTTCACTGGCTGTTGCATTTAAACATAGTTGACAGAATATACTGAGTATTACTAATGTAGATTTTCTTGCATTGAAGAAATGTGATCACCTAGTTGCTATTGGTGACCACAAAGCTTTTCCTGGTAATTGCATTTGTGAATGATTTTGAAGGAAGAGTTCCTTTTTAGAATCCGGTGAGTGTGTTGATGAGATTCAGGAACAAGCTAATGATCAGCTAGAGTGGATGTTCAGTCTTATTCAGATAAATGTGTGACTTAAAAATATTGGTTAAGGTGTACAGAATGTAAAAGACACTTATTTTAGGACTGAAAAACACTACATAATTGAAGACTTACTATTAGAGATTTGTTGCAGACGTAGACTTATAAAACAAAGTGTGAGTGACAAGTAGTTACCATTTCCCCATGTATTGTAAGCATATTGTTAGGGAATTATATTTGGCTGTAAACTCTTCTGATGCTTATGCCTAGTTCAGTGTTTGGTTTGCCTACAAGTGAAATAACTGGATACTTATTCAAGTTCTCATAACATAAATGATATAGTTTTCCAGTTTTACTAAACACTGTAAACACTATAAAATGCCCCCTTATGCAACCTACCTGCATATTCCTGAGAAACAATCATTGTATTCTATCTCAGATGATTACAAGGTAAACTGAATCTACTTTAAAGATGTATTGTCTGCTTTTTTACCCTTTAAGGCTTTAAAGAACTTTAATCATGGGAGCCATTGACATTCTTTACATATTTGTTCTATTGTAAACAGAGTGATGTTAAGGAACAAGATGAATCAGAGAATAGATTCAAAGTCCAGCCAGGTACATAGGCTTGGACAGCAACATCTGCAATATGTACTATGGGAGGGTTGCATACTAATGTTTGAAATCAAGCCATTTCCCTGCAAACTAAAGGGAAAGTATCAAAGGTAAAGTGATTAGCAGTTTCACAGTAAGCTTTATAGATGCCTTGTATGTGTCTACTATATAATGTGGAAATATAACAGGTAATACAGTCAAAATAATTTGCCTTGTATTCATTCCGATAGCGAATTGAACATTGGATTTAGTGGCCTAAACATTTTCAAAGACATCTTTTTAGCATTTCTCTTCCATTTCTATAAATTTTGTCTTGTAGCATGTATATTTTTCAATAGGAGGTTGACTCCCCAAAACTGAAGGAAATTTATACAAGAATTACTTGTAAAGTCAAGCTGTATTTTTTTTATTATTTGTTAAAAGCAGATAAGTACCTTCAACACATTCCTACCCTGCCAAAAAGTACAGATTTCCTCTTTGAGGTAGATTCAGTTGTTTTATTAATATCTGCAAAATAATTACTAAGTCCTACTGTATACAGTTCTGAAACAGTATATATATTGTTAGAAACAAGGCACTTGAGTTGTTATAAAAGAGTCATTATTCTAGTGTTCCTTTTCTTAGCAAATTCTGATGGGAATGTGTGGAACCAGTGGTTAAGTAGTTTGAGACTCTGTTAAGTGCTCTTTGAATGACCAATCAGCATTTTCCAGCTCACTCTACCTCAAAAGTTTCTCATGGGGATAAAGTGAGGGGAAGATCTCTTTGTGTTCTCTTTCAGTTCTACAGGAATGGTCGATAAAAATGTAATGCAGTACAGTAATAAGAATCAAAAGGATACAGTCTTAGCGAAACAATGGGCAATTCCTGCCATACTGTGACAATAATTACCATGGGGAGGAGGGGCAAACTTTCAATTGAAAATTATATATAATAAAGATATATCAAGACCTTCTGTATGCTTACTTGTTTTCCAGTTCTTTCTCCTCCTTTTCTCTCTTCCCATTTTTGTTCTCCAAGGACACCACGAGATGTAACCTGAAGTGGGGGAAAAAAAGAGAATAAAGCTACCTGTGAAAATTGGAGGAAAAAACATTTATCAACTGGCTTTAAATAAACACCAGAATTTGTGCTATCTATACAGGTAGTCCTCTGCTTATGACCACAACTGAGTCCAACATTTCTGTTGCTAAGCAAGACAATTGTTAAGTGAGTTTTGCAGCATTTTACGACCTTCCTTGCCACCGTCGTTAAGTGAATCACAGCAGTTAAGTTAGTAACATGAATCTGACTTCCCACTTCCCTCTGTTTGCCAGAAGGTCTCAAAAATTGACCACTTGACCCTGGGACACTGTAACCATTATAAATATGAGTCAGTTGCCAAGCATCCAAATTTGATCACATGACGATGGGGATTCCGCAATGGTCATAAATGAAAATCGATCATAAGTCACTTTTTTCAGTGTGGTTTTGAATGATCACTAAATGAATGGTTGTAAGTTGAGGACTACCTGTATTCAGGCATTATTATTATATATAATAATTATATATAATCTGGAGATGCAAAATATGTGGGAAATCAGCAAGAGATTGCCAAGTGAAAAAGCTCTAATAGTGTAGTGAAAAAATAAAATATCTGATGAGCATTGAATAGATCTAAATTTGGAAGGATTTTGATTTTTTATTCATTGAAATGTTGAAGATCCGCAAACTACCAATCCTACATTGGTGTGTAATCAGAAAATGATCCATGCAACACTCTGAATAAAACTTATCCTTAATGATTGAAAAATGTACACACATGCAATTAGGGATCTGGTAGATGAACTGGCTATAAATTTGATTTATACAGGCGAGTTGGGTGGAAACAGATTGGTTCCATAAAGAAAGAATTCATATCAAATCATCTTGGAGTACTGTTCTGACATTAAATGTTTTTCATTTTGCTGCTTACTGTGTTTTAATTATTCTAGTGCTGTGGACAATTCATTAAGCATTAGATGCATTCTTAGGGGAAAAATTATGTTAAATAGCTATACTTTGTGGAGTTGCCAAATCTTTAATAATAAAACTGAAATAGTAGCTCAGCATAACTTAAAACATTATGTTGGGTGTTTGTAAGGAGTTTGCACTCGATTCCCGTAGTACTAAGAGCCCATATCATGCTATAAAGCATGTCGGCTGTTCCTCAATAATAGCCTAAAATACCAACTTTAATTAAAAGCTTCATTTTATGCCTGCCTGCCTGCCTAGTGGCAAACCTTACTGCAGTGAACTTGTAAGTGAGAGCAGTCAGCACTAGAGGCAGTATTCTTAACAGTAATATTGAGCCGCTGAAAGGGTTGTCTAAGGACACTGTGCTAGAATTAACTCTTGAATTACCTGTATGCATTTACTTAGCTTTGATCTGGCTTTCAGAAGTATTTGATAACTTAAACAGCACCTTTATTATGTCCCAACATTTAGATGTTTCTACTCTACTTTCTAGGTGTATTTATTTACAGGTTGGCTTCTTTAAGTGGGCTGCATATCTTATATATCCCATTGTAATTGAACCTTTTATTGTATCACTGTGCTATGGACATTTCTGATATAACAGAATAATAGAGTTGGAAGGGACCTTGGAGGTCTTCTATCTAGTCCAACTCCCTGCTCAGGCAGGAAACCCTATACCATTTCAGACAAATGGTTGTCCATCTCTTCTTAAAAAACCCCAGTGATGGAACACCCACAACCTCTGAAGGCAAGTCCACTGGTGTATTGTTCTCACAGTCAGGAAGTTTCTCCTTTGTTCTAGGTTGCTTCTCTCCTTGATGAGTTTCCACCCGTTGCTTCTTGTCCTGCCTTCAGGCGCTTTGGAGAATAGCTTGACTCCCTCTTCTTTCAGGCAGCCCCTTAGATATTGGAACATTGCTATCATGTCACCCTATAAGTAGCTCCAAAAGGAAGCTATTTGATACAGTCAAATCAGCACAATTCTGATATGCTAGTTTGTTGTATTTGAAAAATGTATATGAGTGCTTTCTTTGAAGATGAATTGCATTCACTTATTTCAAATATTTTTGTAGGGAAAAAAAATAAGAAAACTGGATTGAATTCTCAGGACTGCATGTAATATCTCAAGCCAAAAGTCTTTAGCTGCCTTGCCTATTTTAATTTATATTTTCCATAATACAAATTTGGAAGTCAGTTCTGCATGAGTGATGTTGAATATATTGCACTTTGTTTGAAATTCCTCCTATGTGTGAAATAGAAAGGTCATATTTTTATGAAAATCAAGTCAGACATCCCTTAGACTATAATCAGAATGTACAGCAGAATGTGAAGAAGTTTAATCTTAGTTTGATTTCGGGCTGGCAAGCACATTAAATGGATTATTAAAATATTAAATTTTGGTCCAGCAGTTTAACATTGTGTAGAAAACTATAATATCCAAATAAAATAAATTGGGATCCTCAATGTATCTATTTGCTTACAAAAAGCTAGATTTATAGAGAGAGCATTTTTCTATAAAGAAAAGGGGCATCTTTTATTTATCTGAATGTTGAATTTGCACTTCTCACAGTCCTGACAGGATATGGCAAAATACTTTCAGAAATGCAAGGATTTTCCCCCCAAAAAACAATTTATAATATGCAATGGTAATTTATTAACCATATTAAAATCACTCTAAAAAGTTGCCTACAGACAATGCTCTTTATTCTGGCCTTGGTACATTGAGAGAGAGCTTTCAGTAAAAATAAGATTCAAAAGTTTAAGATGGCCTTTCAGGTGTTCATATTTGACTCAGTATTATCTGCAATTTGGTCCACCAGGTGCCTATAATTCTATTGACAACTTCATTAAAATGATATTGGTATTATTATTTGTTTATCAGATTTTATCCTGCTTTCATTTTTGTTAACTCAAAGCAGCATACATATCTAATACTCCAGCCTTTTATTTTGCCTGCAACAATAACGCTGTGGGGCTGAGAGAGGGTGAGTGTCCCAAAGTCACTTGGCCAGCTTTCATGTCTAAGAGAGGATGATAATTCATAGCATCTCAGTTTCTAGCCAGGACTTTACCTACTCTACCAATTCTCATTCCTTGCTTTCATCAACTTCTAGATTTAAAGCACTCTTATTAGTGTACAGGTAGTCTTGAACTTACAACCACAATTGGGAATGAAATCCTGGTTGTTAAGTGAAGCAGTCTTTAAGCAAGCTGCCCACATGACTGCTTTGCTCAGTAACTGCAATCCCAACACTCCCAATTGCAGTCGTTAAGCAACTACTTGAGTCATTAGGCAGACAAAGCAAAAGAGCTGCCTGCTGAGTTCAGTTCCCTTCTTGGCAGGCAGCAGCAGCTTACAACTTTCCCTGCCTGCTTTTCTATTAATTTTCTGAGGAAACCCGCAGAGAAGATTGCAAATGGCAGTTGCATGACTGTGGGGTGCTTGGCAACTGGTCATAAGTGTGAACAGGTAGCCAAGCACTCATATCACAGTCATGTGACTGCGAGGGGGGGTAATCTTTTATGATGACCAGAAATGCTTTATGGGCCAAAATGCACTCTTTCTGACCATAAGTCGAGGACTACATATAACAAACATTCTGTATATGAACTATTTCATGTACAGAATAGCTAATTTTGGATGAAACCAGAATTTGGGGTTTTCAAAGTTTTGTTCCATGCAGAAAGTCTTCCAAAAAAGAGTGACAGAAATTTTGTGTTGGTACATTGGGGCAAAAATCATGTATTTGGTGATAAATTTGGGTAAGTAGTGAGTTTCCAATAAGATTAAAATATTGTATTAGTGGTGACAAAATTAGAACAAAGTTGTAAATACAGGTAGTCCTCGACTTACAATAGTTCATTTAGTGACCATTCAAAATGACAGCAGCACAGAAAAAAGTGACTTATGACCATTTTCACAGTTTGCAGCATCCCCATGGACACATGACAGAAATTCAGACACTTGGCAACTGACTCATATTTATGATGTTTGCAGAGTCCCATGATCACATGTTCCCCTCTTCCAACCTTCTGACAAACAAAATCAATGGGGAAGCCAGATTCACTTAACAACCGTGTTACTAATTTAACAGCTGCAGTGATTCACTTAACAATTGTGACAAGAAAGATCATAAAATGGGAAAAATTTCATTTAACAACTGTCTCACTTACAAGAGAAATTTTGGACTCAATTATGGCCTAGATTGAGGACTACCTATATTCATGTTTTTAATGTTAATGTAGGAATTGAAGTGGTATATAAATTATATGAATATAACACTATGATGAAAGTACATTTTGTGCTTGTCTTGCTTCTTTCATTGTTGCTATTTGCTTTTTTACTTGCCTATCCTAATCCGTTTAAAAAATAGAAAATAGCAGATGGAATAGGATTCTATTGACTCTGACTATTAAAAAACTTAACCTAAAAAATTATAAGAGGTTAAGGAATGTGACTCTGGTGCCATCTGGATATGGTCTTCAGCTCAAAGAATTCCCAACTAACAATGTGTGTTAAAAGTGACTAGGGATTCTTTGCAGATTTAAAACAGCTATTAGGTTATGAATATTCAAGAATTATATATTCAAGAATTATAGGCTGAGAGATTATGTAAAACAATTTGGATAATTTAGTGTATAATTTAGGCCTATAAAGTTAATAAATAAATAAATTTACATAAATAAATAAATAAATAAATTTTTCCAGCTTGGTACTTTCAACCTTTGTTGGGACTGTAACATTTGACATTGTGGTTGCAAATTCTGGAAGCTTTTGTCCTAACACATGGGGAGGGTATCCAGTTGGGGAATGCTGATATATATATTGTTATATATGTTATTATTTTGAAACAAAACAACCTTTCAACTTTAGAAATTTCCCATATGAAATTTTTGTCAGTGTGGAAAGTGAGCAACATGATACCAGTGCCAAAATTATTTGTCTTCTCTATTCTTTTATTTTGTGTAAAATAGAAAAAAAATGCTTGAGTAATAAGAGAAAGAAAAAACAGCCCTCTATTAATAGCTCAAGCAGAAAAAAATGATTGCTGCAACTTGCTAAAATATGCAAGAATTGCATCATTTTGGATTATTTTAATGCCCTGATAGCATAAGATTTAATTTTAATGCCCTTTATTGAATATTATGCAGACTGTTCTAGATTTATTTAAAATTTCTTACATCCCATCCACAGCTGAATTGACAGACTAAAATAATCACCATCATTGGCATTCATATCACCAATAACCTCAGTCACCACATCCACATACAACTTTATACATTTTGCTCCTGATCCTCTCTTCTGCTTGCCCTTAAGGTATTACTGTCTCCCATTCAGAGTTAAGCATCATATTATATGGTCTCTTGAGTAAGTTTTATGTCCTGAATAATTACAAGTAATCCTGGTTTAACTATGATAATTAGGGGTGGCAACTCAGTTCCTAAGTGACATAGTCATAAAGCATGACATTACATGACCATGCCAACTTATGATGGCAGTTGTGGCAATCCCAGTTACAGTTATTAGGCAAGAAATGGTGATTGATTGATTGATTAATCAAAATTATACTCTGCCCACATCACTGTCTAATGACTCTGTCGGTTAATAAGTAAAAACATGATCACATGACTAGGATGTTGCAATCATTGTAATTGAGAGCAATTTGCCAAGTGTCAGATGGTGGTCCTCTGACTCTGGGGATGTTGCAGTGGCCACAACTACATATATCTATCATAGGTCCCCCTCGTTCAGTACCATTGTAACTGAGAATAGTCACTAGTCATTCAACATGAAATAACAGAATAACAGAATAGGGAGGGATCTTGGAGATCTTCTAGTCCAACTCCCTGCTCAGGCAGGAAACTCTATACCATTTCAGACAAATGGCTCTTCTTAAAAACTTCCAGTGTTGGAGCATTCACAACTTCTGGAGGCAGGTTGTTCTCCCAGTCAGGAAGTTTCTCCTTAGTTCTAGGTTGCTTCTCTCCTGGATTAGTTTCCACCCGTTGCTTCTTGTCCTGCCTTCAGGCGCTTTGGAAAATAGCTTGACTCCCTCTTCTTTGTGGCAGCCCCTGAGATATTGAAACACTGCTATCATGTCCCCTCTCATCTTTCTCTTCATTAAACTAGACATACCCAATTCCAGCAACCGTTCCTTATATGTTTTAACCTCCAGACCCCTAATCATCTTTGTTGCTCTTCTCTGTACTCTTTCTAGTCTCTCAACATTGTTTTTTCATCATGGCGACCAAAACTGGATGCCGTTTTGGTTGTATAGTATACAGCTATATGTGTACTATAAATAATAATTACAGTAAAAGTGTCTTGGGTGAAATGAATAAGTAATGAGGTTGATGAAATGTTGAGAATCACTTCTGATTTAATAGGAAAGGGCATAACTATCTAAGCTGCACAAACTAAGAGTTAAACTATGGCTTCATTAGCTTTCCCCTTTCCCACCATTGTTTTCAAAATAATATATAAATGAATCATCCCAGATATCCCTAAATGAACATATAATAATATCCTTCTCTCCACCTGCTATGATCCAAATGGGTTTACGTTATGAAAAAATTCCCAGCAGCTTTGTGAGCCTTGGATTTGGGCCAAAGCCCAACATGTCTTAAAGGCATCCGGTAGGTAGGAATAGTCTAGAGGGCAAATTATTTACAAGACATTGAATTAAAGTAATTTCTGAGACTATTCCAGTTTTCACTCACAGATGGCAGCCTGATATGAAGACAAATTATGCTAATGGTGTGGTACAGGTGAACATGTCCAACTAAAGATCCAGCGTTCTCTTCTTCCCACTCAAAATAGAAAGTAGGAAGGCAAAATAGTGCCAATCTTACTCGATTATAACTTTATAAAATTATAATCTATTCTAGTGTCTTTTAGTTAGCTCTGAATTATATCTGAGGGTGCAACTTGCATACCTACATTTTGTTGGCAAGGAACTAAAAGCATGAATGTCACATAACCGACATCTTCTGGGATGGCATTCTTTTTACATTTCTATGATTTGTTTGGTTTTGAATAATACAATTTATGTAATGTCAGAGAGTCTAAATTATTGCTTTTTTCA
Organism: Bothrops alternatus; assembly: GCA_034064705.1. Taxonomy (NCBI): domain Eukaryota; kingdom Metazoa; phylum Chordata; class Lepidosauria; order Squamata; family Viperidae; genus Bothrops; species Bothrops alternatus. Next base: position 792,111 of record JARGCV010000179.1, on the reverse strand, counting down.
TCCAATTTTTTCTAACAGCTGCATTCTACAACTGTGATTGCAACATATTTCAGGCCCTACACCCAGTAGAGTTTTAAGCATAAAATGCTGATCCTAACTTTAACATATGCACTGTTTGGAGTCTGTATATTACAACATATAACATATGTATGTTGCTTGAATGTAAGTCCTAATGCTAACAAGAATTTGAGTGAAGAAAAAATTGATCAGTGTGATCAATGATCATGTGAAGGAGACAGAAATAGCATTTGGAAAAAGAGTTTTATATTTCATCAACATAAACATTGGTGTAAACTGGTGTTTTTCAAACATAGCAATATTAAGATTTGTGGACTTGGCATGCTGTCTGGGAAATTCTGGGAGTTGAGGTCTATACATTTTAACTTTGCCAAGTTTGAATAACACTGGTCTAAACAAAGTATTAAACCAGGCATAAATTTATGCCAAACTATTCTTTGAATGAAGGTACAATATATTTTGTGTCTTTATGCATGTTTTAATGAAACTGATAGGTAGTGCCTACTTCTGTTCAGTCTCCCCTTTTCCTCCTTCCATTCTTTCAGATAAAACAGGAACTTCCTTTACTAACAAAACAGCCCTGTGCAAGGTAAGAAAGAAATTAGTCAGTTTTTAAAAAAAATAAAAATAAGTGCAATCTCTTCTTTGGTTTTCGTGAATTCTTTAAACAAGCAGTATTAATACTGAAAATTATATATTGAACATTCATCTGAAATGGTATCTATATATTTTAAAGTAGGCTTTTCAAACAGTGAGTTGCAATCTTCTAGAGATGGCATGTGCAAATTTCAGAGAGTTTGCAGTCACCAGAACTGGAATTTGAATGTTCCCAGGCTTATGGTTGTTTCTTGCTGTTGTAAAGAAGGGATGATGATGATGATGACAGCTAACAAGATAACAAGGTTTTAAGTGCCAGGTTAAAAAGAAACTTAAGGAACATGCTAAAAAGTTCTGCTTGTACCCAGCAAACGTTTAACTCAGCTCTCCCTGTTTGGGATTGAAGAGTTTGTGAAGATTAAGGGCAATATCCTCCTTACCCAAGCATTCATGAGAAACATTTATATATCTTAAAGAGAATGAGTAAATTAATCTATACTTTCTGGTGGGGGTGAGAGGGTTCTCATTTCTATTATACCATAATTACTTATTGTTTCATATATTTCTGGATAGTTACACTACTATTCTAGTTTTTACTATCATAGTGTCCATCATGGCGTGGGTAAAAATATATACCTGTTTATGTCTGTGTAATGACTTTGGCCTGTTCTTGCTGTGGAAGTACTTTCATGTTAGTGTTCATGATAGATGGCTGACTTGATTTTCTTCCAGCTGCCTTTAAATAGCAAAACTTTTAGTGTTTCATTTGTGTTGCTTGAACATCTATGGTCTGAGGATGGAGAATAGGCGTAACCTTGTAAATTTTATAAGTTTGTCCCATGCACAAGGGAAGGAGGGAAATCTGCAGGAGATTTCTTTTAGAATCAAGTATATTGATGAGTTTATTTATGAGGGGGCATATCGCCCAAACCTATTTACTATTTTAAAGAATCACAACATTACAAAGTTTAAAACTTTAGATTTTCCTTTGCATATGATTTCTTCAAAGTGAATTTTAAGTCACCCTTGGTGAACTGTGCCCTAGCATGTTTTAAAGACGAAATGCATATAGTAGATGAACAGACATTGATTAATCTGAAATTGACTATGTCTGGTGCCTCTTGGTTTTAGGTTGTTTTTAAAAGCATTCCGATCATCTGTAGTTTGATGCCAATTATGATTTGACAATTAGCTGCAGATAAGCTTTACTTACTGATTGCAGTTGGTACTGGCAACTGGAATACTAAACAACTGCACTCAGAAGATGAGATATTATGACTAATGATTTTAGTTCCAAATTATGGTGGTTATTAAGTGAATCAGTTGTGGTTGTTAAGTACAATATCATATGACTACAACTTGCAAATTCCTGGTTTGTTGACTTTGCTTGTCGAAAGCCAGCTACAAAGGTTGTAAATGGCAATCACATGACTGCAAGATCCTGCAACAATAGTACATGCACATCAGTTGCCAAGTAACTGAATCACAGTCACATGTCTGTAAGGACACTGAGGCAACTTCAAGGACTAGTCATAAACCTTCTTTTTCATTGCTGTTCTAACTCTGAACAGTCACTGAAGGAGCAGTAGGTAAGCAAGGATTATCTGTATTCCTATCTTGACACTTTCCAGGTGTGATGTTATTGCAGCTGCCCCCAAATTTGTCCATGGTCTCTGAAAATCCTGGAATTCCATCCCATCACATCTGGATGGTACCAGGTTGGATTTTTAGGACATTCAATATCTCTCAGAAAATTGATTATGTCATAACACTTTAAAAATATCTGTATACAGAGGAAATACGAGAGACCAGGTTAATTTGAAAGCTCAGTCTTATTACCCCGTGATTCTTTTTATATGGTGAAATGCTAACATAAATGTGACTTCAGTATTAGAAAAACGTAAACCTCAGCTGAAAATACCCAATACATATCATGGTTTAAAAATTATATTGCCTGTACAAACATCAAGCAGAAATTCAGGTTATTTCATTAAGCTGGGCAGTATAGGCAAAAAGATATAGTTAAATTTTAAAATATGTTTCCATGTGTCTAAATTAATGGTAGCATTCTGTTTCATACTGTATTAATATCACTTCTGAATCTTAAAATCTGTTATTAACTTAAGTGTCGCCCAACAAAATACACTAGTAGAAATATTAATTTTCAGGAATTCAACTTTGAGAATAGGTTTAATATTTGATTATTAAGTCTATGACAGTGGTTCTCAACCTTTCTCAGGTTGAGACCCCACTTGCCCCGCCCATGTGCGCCGCAACCCCGCATGCGCGGATTGGCCCATCGCGCACGCCACGCATGTGCCACGCATGTGGGGATCCGCCCGTCGTGGCCGCCATTTTGTTTTTTTTTATTTTTATTTTTTTTATTTATTTTTTATTTATTTTTTTCGGCGCGACGGGTGGATCTGTGCATGTGCGGCGCGCGCGCGCCAAAAAAAATAAATAAAAAATAAAAAACCCAAAATGGCGGCCCGCGGTGTCCGGCGACCCCCGCGAAATGGTCATGCGACCCCAAATGGGGTCGCGACCCCAAGGTTGAGAACCGCTGGTCTATGAATTAAAAGATGCTCTACTCTAAGAACTATGTTTATTGAACTAATAATCACAGAGACCCAAGTGGAGAGTGAAGTTATTGCTAGTTCTTCATCCAAAAACATTTGATTTCTGGTTGATGATAAAAATAATATTGTTTTAAAATATATGTGATGTCCACAACATAAAATCCCAGTGTAAGCAAGTCAGTTACTATAGAAATAATTGTGGTGAATTGATAGCTGTAGCACCTGTCATGTAAATTGTTGTGATTTCACTTGGAGCAGGGATTAGGATAGCTTTACCTCTGATGTATTTCAGAAATATTTTATTCCTTTAAGCAACTGGGTATGCTTTGTATATTAAGAAGGCTGTTTATATATTCAGAAGCACCTGAGTCCAGTTTATGGCATCTTCAAGTAGGTTGAATAATAGTCTTCTAAGAAAGCTTAAAAAGTTGCTGTCAGTCAAAGTAGGCAATACTTCCTTGTCCTGATGTTCTTCAGATTATTAGGGCCAATACTGGCCATGTTTGCTGGACATAAAGAGGGAACAAGAAGTTGGAGAACTAGATAAATAGTCTATAGGCATGGTGAGATTCAGAATATCTGAAGCAAGGATGATAAAATAACCATTCCTATATATTTCAGCTAAACAAAATAAAGCCCTGGAAAATATTTATGGACTGAAATTCCTATCATTTTTTTTCAGATCTCAGTCCATTTTTTTCAGGTTGCTGAAAAACTAAAATCTGAAAGAATGTTCTTAATGTATAGTATGCAGTACTTGTAAAACTTCCTTTGCTTTCTTCATAGGGAAATCATCTTTGACCATCCAGTTTGTGGAAGGCCAATTTGTTGATTCCTATGATCCTACCATAGAGAACAGTAAGTAATCCTGAACTCTGCACAGGTCAGAAGAATTCTCAACAGTTTCATACAGTTTCTGATTTTTGTTTTTCTTTTTTTAATCTTTTGTCAAAGAGTTAAAATAGTGTGCATTTAACTTTCCTCTAAACGTTTGCCTATCTTAAGGTTAAATGTTCAATAAAGAGAGAAATATATGTATATTGTATACACATACACTAAATTGTAGTAATACTTATATAGCCAACTTTGTAGCACGGAATCATTGTTCTTATTCCTTAAAAACAAAATAAAAAATGCAACTACAAAAAAACCCAAACCCATGGCTGTCATGTGGCTGCAGTAGCTTTTCTAGAACAGTCTTTCTACTTTGCAAGCATGTGCCAATTTAACCCCTCCTCCCCAGGCAGCAGCCTTAACTAGCCTAGTGGCCTTTCCATTGCAGAAGGCCCTTCCGTCAGATACTCTTACAATTCAATCCATAAACCAGTTCAATGCTCAGTTATTTATGAAATTCCTAGTATTGTCATATATTTTATATTGTTTTTGTTTATTTTTCAGAATATGGCTCAAGTTAAGATTCAGCACAGTTCTAAGATTGTTTACGTTAAATTTTAACCTGTCTTTGCCAAAACTGTACATCAATAATATGCTATAATTTTATATTGCCAAATACATCAGAGAAATCTCTGTGCAGTTTCTTTGTGTACATCTAAGATACTTTGTCTACAAATGAAGGCAAATAGAATAATGTTCCAAGATCCAGTCTGGGTCGATTCTAGAGACCGGAGGTTTACTCTTCCGAGCTTTCAGACTCCTGCCTCAGCCCATCCTCAGAGAAGCTGGAGAGAGCCAGTTCCCTGAGGATGAGGGCTCCAGCAGGAATCCAAAAGCTCGGAAGAGTAAACCTCCAGTCCAGTGACTCACCCTGATTGGATCTTGTACTTTGTCTGCCTTTCAAAAAGGGTATCTGAAGATTTTCTTATTAAATGTCAATATATGTCAGTTCTAGCTGTCTATTCCCACACATCCACAAATACATCCACACACATGCCCATAGGCCAATCACAATACAGTTTATTTATTTCTCAGAAAAAATGTTATTGTACTTAGGAATATTCAAAGGTTACATGTCAAATGAGAAAGGAAATGTTTAGAAGCAAATAACAACCAAATAGTTTATAGTTTAATTCATGACTTTTGGTATACCCTGTATAGGCGGGTGCGCACACAAACATACAAAATTATATATTACACTATATGCGTATGTACAGTATACACATAGACAATACTATGCCACATGGTTTTAGTTACCATTTCTGAAGGATATTTAATCTTATTTCAAAAAATATGTGTGAACACTATTTCTCATATTTAACACTCTATTATGGATGAGTTCTACAATATGTTGGCCTGTAATAAATATTAATTTTCTAATTTTAGAGAACCAGGTCAATTTTTGCATTCTTCTGTTTTTTTCCCCGTGTTTGGTTTCGATTTGAAACATTTGCAAATATGATTGTTGTCTGTGAATCACAGATATGTTTACAAGTAAGTAAAGTGAAATCTCAATCCTTAATGAGGATTATAAAACAAGTCTGAGATTTACAAAGTTCTGCCATTGTCTAGTGCAGCAAATCTAGTTTAGCTGTATTCAAAATATATTTGAGATTTCATTCTATATATATTGTGAAATGCACAAAATTCTGTTTGGTAGCTTAAAATTCAGTTTTTTAATCATGGCATCCTTTAAAAGTCGAAAGGTGAACTTGATTTGAAGTCTATTGCAAAGTACAGTATTGATAAACTATCTTATAGTGTGTTGATCTGTCTACTGTATTACTGCCAGGAAGCTTGTGAAATCTTGGTGGAAAAATTTCCCAGTGTTCCTGTTTTGACTCAGATTCCGAGACTTTGATAGAAAAATTCCTCAATGTTCCTGTTTTGACTATAAATGTTTGAGACCTTGATAGAAAAATTTCCCAGTGCTTCTGTTTGGACTCAAGTTAGCCTTGTTGCTGGACCTTCTCTGCATAAAAAAGTCCCCTTGGTATAGTAGCTAATTCTTCAGCAATGAATGTTTAACAAGATATTTACATTTCTCAACTCTGAAATTTTATCCAGCCCACATTGCTGCTCATAGAATATCTAATGTTTATATTTGGAATGATTTGGATGGCATTAGAAAAAAGTAAAACATAGATTACACAGATCATTTCAACATATTTTTTTATAAAACAGAATTTGATTTACAATAACAAAATGCTGGCTTCTTCGAACATTCACTTGTCAGTCTTGTATTGAAATATTTCATTTCTACTTCATCCACTGTAACAATTTCTTTTGCATTCATTCGTGCACTTTTCACTTTCACAAGATGATGTATATGCCAAGCTGCAGGTACTAAATTGGGGCAGGCAGCCTTAATGACTGCAGATACATTTTATGAATGGAATTTCAAGTCTAGAAACCTACTGCTACCAAATTTAATTAACTTTAAAGATTCTGATTGGTTAAGGAAATTAAATTCATGTGTAATCAAATACAATCTTAGATAAGTAAACTTGAAAAGCAAGAGGCATATGAGAAACAAGAATATTAGTCTTAACATGATTTTAATTTTGTAAATGTAAAAAATGCATTTTAATGAGTTAAAATGTAATTATTTGAGACAGGCCTTTGTTAAATATTGTTTATAATTTCCTAGTTGAGAAGGACCATAAAGTCATCAAGTCCAGCATCTTCTTGCAAGTAGAAGCTATAAATTATTCCAGTACAGCCTACAATTTCTAAACATAATGCATGAGCAAATGGACTGCAAAAAGTAACTTTCTGCCTCTATGGAAAAGTGTCTTTCATGGAGTCAAATGCAGCTAAATAACCTTTGCTTCTGTGTTCTTAAATGTACTTCGATGTATTCTTGAATGTACTTTAGTGGAAATATTATGCTTATATTGTGTTTATATCAGTTTTCAAACTTTTTAATATAGTTTATAATTTTGGAGAAATTATACCATTGTTAAAAAAATAATACATATGCTCAACTGGGTTTTTGTTTTGTATTTGCCCTGTGTGCATCTTGGGTAAGTCCCTCTCTCTCTTAGCCCAACCCACAACAACAGGATTTTTGTGTGAGGAAAATAGGAAAAGGAGGTATGTTGGATATGTTTGCTGCTTTATTTATGAAATTAATAAAGACAGGACGTAAATAAATAAAATAGTCTAATGGAAAAATTAAATGTATTAGCAAATCTATTTTTTCATCATTATTATATAAATCTACTCAGAGGCATTATATAAATCTACTCAGCATTTCTCAAGATACCTAAAGTAATTTTACTTCAATACTAATGCTGTATCTTATTAAATGCATGATTTTAATGAATTGTGCATCTGAAACATTAACATGCTCTTATTTTTATTTGTCCAGCATTCACAAAGCTGATTACTGTCAATGGACAAGAATATCATCTTCAAGTGGTTGACACTGCTGGACAGGTATGTGACTATATTAGCCTGGGTTTAATATCTTCAAATTAAACAAATTGTTGATGTCCTTGAAGAACTGGGTTAGGATCAAATGGGTTCAGTCTTCTTCACGCACATTATTGAAATGCAAAGACTCCAGTGGTTATGAGGCTGGAGTTGTACATGCTGCCCCCCCCCCCGCTGTCTCTCTCCATTCTTATCCTCTATCCCAGTGATGGCGAACCTGTTGGACACCGAGTGCCCAAACTGCAACCAAAACCCACCTATGCATTGTCGGGTGCCAGGTGGGTGTGGCCCATTGGGTGGGTGTGGCTGCAGTGGTAATGGCAGACTGGGTGGACTAAAGTTCAATCAATCAACTCCAACTTTGCAAGATCTTTTTTTTTTCCCATGAGAAGTTGAAATTGACTGATTGGTTGAACCTTTTTTTTTTTTTTGTACACGGCAGTGGAGGCCTAAAAGCGAAAAGGTTTTATAAAACCCAGCTGAAAGCCTAGGACTGGGGCGATGGCGCGCGTGCCCACAGAGAGGGCTCTGAGTGCCACCTCTGGCATCCATGCCATAGGTTCGCCACCTCTGGCCTATCCCATTTTTCTCTGGTCTCCCTCTGTTGAGCATGAACATCTGTAGACCTGCAGTCCTGGAGTATGTGGAGGAGCACTGTCCTTTTGTTCAGTCAAGCATATGGACAATGCTTCTTTAGATGTCCCTGCTAAGTATGAGTTTGGGAAGAAGGCAGGTGAGTACATTTGGATTGATCTTCATCTCTGTCCTCCCCATTTTAACTCTTCCAAGTTCACTAAGATCCAGAAGAGCTAGTCTGACCTTGTAATGGATGGAAGGAATAGCTTTGAGGGACAAGAACAAGAGCCACTACCAAGTCAATTCCAACTCAAGTCCAGAGGAGAATCATAATCTGAGAAATTGTCTAACACAAGACCATTCTCAGACGGATTCTCAGACAGGTAAAGGGAGTGGCAAGTTTCCGTTACCACAGCGTTATACCGTAATACAAGTAGAAGATGTTATGGTAAATGGCCATATCTCTGAAAGGTACTTGGACTGGTTACGAAGGCAACCAAAATAGCTTTTGGAACTTTGGAAATGTTTCATAATAAGCAGCAGGATTAAAGTTCAGATCTTTGGAACTTAGATTATTGTTTTGTCTGGTCTTTTGTACAATACTATTTATTCAGTTGTGGCAGTGACTTACTATTTTGCTATAAACTGAAATTTGAATGGTTTTTTTTTAACCTTTGTAATGCAGTTGAGCATATACAAAGTTACTAAAGCAGATGATCTAATTTTGCATTCTTAATAGCAAAAATATAAAATTAATAAAATGCAAGTCTAGTAACATAATAATTTATTTTAATAGTCTTCTTGCAACTCAATTTTAATACAACAACTTAAAAATGGAAAGTTCGGTATTTCCAAATTTTCATTTAGAATTTGTCAAAATCATTGGTTATAAATTTGATTATATGGACATGCCATTTTCAGTAATACTGCTTCTATGCCCAATTGAATTCTTGCTGACCCTTGCACAAGCATTGAAATCTTTCAGCTATGCCTGGAATTTCAAGAGTATAAGACATCAATGAAAAGATATCAGTTTGTATACATTCATGTATGATGATAATGTTTAATCTCAAGCATCAAAGGAAGTATTACCAATAAGTATGTGTTGCTACAGAACTTTAAAATGAAGCTTTATCTTCCAACAGGATGAGTATTCTATATTTCCTCAGACCTATTCCATAGACATCAATGGCTACATTCTTGTTTACTCAGTCACTTCAATAAAAAGGTAAATTATATTCCTATTTTTGTTGTCTAATTTTGAACTGTTGTAATCTGTGTTTCAGTTTTTCCACAAAAATAAAAGTCTGTTTTATAGATTGGTTATCTTTATATGAGTTACAGCACATAAGCTAAAGTACATACTATAATGGAAGGCTTAAAAACAGAAGAGCTGAATTGTATTTTATGCCTTTCCCTCAAGGTGCCAGTTTCACCACTGTTCCTCACCAGTTTGAATCTACAAGGAAAAATATGTGATCAGAGCAGAATCTGTGCTATCTAATGTCAAAGTGACCTTTTAATAAAGTTAGGATATAAGTTGAATAAAGGCTGTTAGTACAATTACAATCAGATTTAGAGTACATGTTTAAAATATGGGCATCTGAGATCTCCATAGTCTAAACACTGGGACTTCTAAACTGCCTATGTGAGAGTTCTGAATTATTTTGAGGTTATCCACTATTTTAGATAATATATTTTAAAATTAAACAATGGAACAAGCAAAAATATCCAATGATTATACAGGAACTTGAAAAAGAACTTTCTGACCTACTTCTCACACTTTGCCCTAGTAAGCAAGGGGTGATAATGTATTCTAGTACAGTACTGAATTCTCCACTAATTCGGCATTTGTTCTTTTTTGCCTCCTGAAGGAAAAACGTTGGTGCTTTCTCAAAACAGTTAAAACTTGAGAAGCTAAATCCCATTACTCTCTATATAAAACTTTTTCAACTTTAGTTCATTCATGTATATAAGGTTATATTGTGACATTTCCAATCTACAACTGCCTGATTGCGTGTATAAAATAAGGCAGGAAGCAGAGTTAAGGCTCATAGACCTCCTTATTGAGGTTTGTGGCCCGGGATGTATTATACAGGGCAACAGAGAACATTTTAATGGACCAAATAACCTCAGCTTCTGAATTGGTACTGAGGCCAGCATTGGAAATTTCCTTTGCTGGAACGCTGCTTCATCTGATGGGACTCAATTATCGCTTTCTCATATGTGTGTGTTCTTAGCTGCAGGGGATAGAAAATCTTTTATCTTCGTTTTTTTAAAAACGTTTAAAATAGGTTTCTGGCATTGCAGCTAGTTGGAGAATTAATAAAAGTTGTGATGTGGTAATCTTTGGTTTCCAAATTAATATGCTGAAAACTTTTGAGAGACTTCTTACATGCAAATGATTGTTTTTTATTAAAGCCTTTTCTTTCTTTAGAATACCTGCAGTGGCTTTCAACAGACCTGTTTATTGATTTCAAAGATTAGTTTCATAAGGAGGTTTTACCCCCACAATAATTTATCTTGTATGGCCAAGTATATATAGGGCTATATCCTCTTTCCCACTGACCTTGATGGGGTTAAGGGGGTTACCACTCTTGCCTTAGCCTGCTTTACGCTTTACACTTGCAAGGCGCTGGCTTCCAAACTCCGTGGGTGCCCAGCCTTTCCAGGGGGCACCCATTGTCATCCTCTCATGGGAACATGGAAAACTGATGACAGAAAAGGACTTAATGTTTCGTCAAGTGTAAGGTTTCCTGCCTGAGCAGTGGATTGGACCCAATGACCTCCAAGGTCCCTTCCAACCTTATTACTATTATTAAGTCTGTGCTTTGGGTTTTTGTTGTTGTTGTTAACATTTTGTGTCCAATTAGAAATTTTAAACCTGTTTTTTTAAGAGAAAATGTTGTGATTTTTTAAAATCTAAGAAATATGTATAGCTTTTTTAACATTTTTGAATTAAAATGAAATCTCATGGGATTATGTGACAGATCCTGGTTCCTGTAATATTTGACTATTTCCTTTTATTTCATAGCATCCATAAGAGTGTCATGTTTCTTAACCCCATTTACACAGTACGACTTATGATCACAGTTGAGACCAGAATTTCCATCTCTAAGCAATAGAGTTGTTAAATGAGCTGCACCAAATTTTATAACTTTTTTGCCACAGTTGTTAAGTGAATCACTATGGTCACTAAGTGAATCATATAGCTGTTATATGAAACTGTCTCCACTGATTTGGCTTGTCAGAAGCCAGCTGGAAAGTCACAAATGGGGATCACATGATCCTAGGACTCTACAACCATCATAAATACATACCAGTTGTCTGAATTTTGATCACATGACAATGAGGATGCTACAACACCTGTTAAGTACAAGAACTGATACTAAGACACTTTTTTAGCACTGTCTAACTTTGAACAGTTGTTAAATGAATGATTATAAGATGAATATACAGGTTTTACTTATCCTGAAATATTTGTCCTGCATTGTGGTATTATTACCCTTTTCTGCCTTTCCTTTGTTCCCATCTGGGTTTCCTTTCTTGGCATTTTATTTCTTTGTTTTTATGTTACTTGTATTGTTTTGGTTTTTAATTTTATTAATGTTTTTAACAATTTGTAAACTCAGACATTCTGGGAGTAGGGAAGTGTATAAATTTTAATATTAATGTAAAATAGCCCCCTTATTTTGAATGTGCAATGATTGTATTTAATTGTTATGAGATTTTACCATTTTTTAAAAACTCAAATTCAAACACAGCCCGATTAACATTTCTTGTCATGGATAAGTCGGGCTAAAGACTAATTAATCATTTCAAAATGTACCTATATGTGAATGTTATCATTCTCAAGTTTTCACTGATTATGTTGGACTAATTTTTTCCAGGTCTGGCTCGACACTGGAGTGCCGGGTCACCAAATCTCTTTCTGCTCCAGAAAACCCACTGCCAGAAATGACCCAATCTCCCTGGAAGGTTTCAGTTGGCTCTCTGGAAAGACAGAATATTCTTTACAGAGATATCATCCTTATATTTCACATTTATTTCTAGGCAAAAAGACACTCTAAGAATTTAATAAAATCATTTGATCTATGTAAAACTATTTGTAGACTGGGTAGAAATGTTACAAGTGCAACTTTGATTGTCAGATATAATGTCATCCTTTTATTTTGCAGTTTTGAAGTGATTAAAGTTATCCATGGCAAATTACTGGACATGGTGGGAAAAGTCCAGTAAGTACCAACACAGTCATTTTCATTCCATGTTTCATTTTTTAAAATTTTGCAATTGTTTTACTCTATGCATTCAATTCAATTCTGAAATGAGTTGTATGTTTTTTTCCCCACAGGATTCCCATTATGCTGGTTGGGAATAAGAAAGACCTGCATATGGAACGGTATTGAATATTTCCTTTTAAAGAAGGAAGGTTCTGCTGCAATCATGTTAAACTTTATTTTAAGTTTAATAGTAGTATTTAGGGGTCTTCATACAGCCAGGGCAATCCCATTCCATGAAATATTTTTCCCCTCCAATGTATTATCTTGGAGACAAAGTTTTCATCTGATTCTTTTTCCTGGCCTTTATTTGTCTATGCTTGTAAAAACCCAACTAAGCTTGGATCATTGGCCAGTCAATGACCTATTTAGCTGAAGGCAAGTATTGCGGGCCGCCAAGGACATGCTATATTTATCCTACATTTATCACTTTTTCCAAGGGTCTTAGGGTTATTCAGGTTCAATCTCACAGGCTCCCTATGTAGCTGGTTAGATTAAGACCACATAAGAGGTTCAGGTTCACCCAGTGATCTTCACAGGACATGTAGGAAATCTAATGTTACCTAAATTCTTGACTTGCTTTCTATTTCTACAATGAATCCATGTGGAACTCAAGTTTGTGCGTGCCCACACACTCACTCTTTGTGGGGCAAGTAGATGAAAATGTGCAATTGTGAAAATGAAGAATATTTTTCATTGCAGTAAGGCTTAATCAGAGGTAGATCTGGGGTAGTAGTTCATTGGCAGCTGTATTTGTCAGACAGATTGCTCTAAGGTTTTGTTTTCTCTATTTTGGCAGTGTTTTATTGCCTTTTGCTTCTCTTTGCTTGTTTTATCAAACTTGAGGTTTTCCATGGCACATCATTTCATGCATTACAGTTATTCTTGAAAATGTTATTTACATCCCTTGCTGCTTATTCAGGTTATTCTTAGATACCAGGGTCATTGTTGCCATCTAGCAGTACTGCTGCTTTTCAAAATGCTTGCAATAACCTGAATAATATGGCTATCACTGACAACATGCAGTGTTTCTTCATTGTGTGTTGCGGCATTTCTCCCTGTCTCAGTTGCTTTCTCTAACCTGACATTCCCCAAATGCATTGGGATACAATCCCCATAATTTCTTGCACTTGACTTGTTGGGTTCCATAACAGTGATTGCCAAGAAAAATTGTGATAGCTGGAAAAGTTGCTTAGGGTCAGAGATATTTATATTTGCTTGTGTGCGGCTTGGGGCTGGGCTAGTTGAAGGACTTTCGCTCCCTTATTACATCCACCTATAGGATGGGGAGGCAAAGTTTGTTATGGATCCGATCAATTAGGGATATATATCTGATGGGATCACAAAAAGGGTCTTCTCAGTGATGGCCCCTTCTCTATGGAACATAATCCCCCGCCCAAGGTATGGTTAGCCCACACCCAATTGCTTTTCCAAAATGCTGTAAAAACCTGGTCTTGTCAGCAGGCTTGGGGACCCCTAATGGAGACAGAAACAATCAAATAGCTGATTTGATTGTGTTGTTGTACCAAAGGAGGCTATACAATTGTAGTTGACTTACAATCACAACTGAGCTAAAAATTGCCATTGCTGAGTGAGAAAATTGTTAAGTGACATTTGCCTCATTTTATGACCTTTCTTGCCATAGTTAAGTGAATCATTGCAATTAAGTTAACAACAGAGTTGTGAAGTGAATTCGGCCTCTCCTATTGATTTTGCTTGTCAGAAGGTCACAAAAGTTGATCACATCATCCTGGGACATTGCAACTGTTGTAAATATGAACCAGTTGCCAAATGTCTGAATTTTGAAACAATTGTAAATGTGAAAATGTCTAAGTCACTTTTTTCAGTGCCATTCTAATTCACTAACTTGAGGATTACTTGTATAAATTTGTTTAATAAATAAAATATATATTTAATGCTTCAGCCAGAACTGCTAATTATGATAACAAATTCTTCTGTTGTTACTTCACATTTTTAATATTCTTTTAGAAGAAAGATTCCCCAAAGAATGATCCTTTCTGAACTGGTCAGTACAGCACTCTGTAAAGTGTATGGCATTTCCCTAATGGGTCCAATTGACTGTTCCAAAAATAACACACAGCAAATTACTTGTGAAGCTGTTGTAATGTGCAGTTGGAGATGGTGCCTAAATTGTTGCTACCAAACAGTTGTGATCATTTATGAACGTATAATGTCACTCTATTATCTGAATATCCCTTTCCTTGTGTGTGTGTGTGTGTGTGTGTGTGTGTGTGTGTGTATGTATATATGTGTGTGTGTATATGTATGTATGTATGTTTTATATATATATAACAGTAAGAATCCCATTCCTTCTCAGCAATATGCGGGTTGGCTTCGGGTTGCATAACCCTGTAATGAAAAGGACTACAGATTTTTTCTCCATGCAGTGTTGACCACAGTCACATGGTCAGAATTCAGACGCTTGGCAACTGGCACATATTTATGACAGTTGCGGTATCCTAGGGTCATGTGATCATCTTTTGCGATCTTCTGACAAGGCTACAAAAATACCATACCAGGACTCCAGGCCCAAACTACCATTGAACTTCAGGATGAGTGGATGGGTCTTCTCCCTATCATGAGTCCCTCACAACAAATTGCTCTTTCCAATCTCTGCTCCAGGGTGATCAGCTATGAAGAAGGGAAAGCTTTAGCAGAATCTTGGAATGCAGCTTTCCTGGAATCTTCTGCTAAAGAAAACCAGGTAACAAAATATATATTCAAATCCCATTTTTGAAATTGAGTAAGAGAGATGGAACAATCTCAAGAGCCTGTAAAAATATTATAATAATTATAATAATTATTATTAAAACTTGTATGTCACGCAATTCTCAACAACTCTGGATAACAGCAATAAAGCAGCTTTCAACCTCATACAATTTTGTGCAGCAATCCAGTCAGTTAGTTTGTGGATGTGCAGAAAGTAAAACAATTTGTGCTTTATTTCATTTTTGTGGGGTCATTTTGCTTCTATTTTCATTTATATTAGAAGTGAATATATCCCACACATTTTAAAAGTACATCCCATGTAGTTAAATGCTGTTTCTATTGTAGCAACATTCTTACTTGGTCATATAGACACATTTGGTTGCATTCATAACTTAATGCTATTCCAATTAGACATTTAACTGAAACAAGACACAGGGAATCATCCATTTTAGAAATTTGATAATATGTGTTTTGTAATTCATTTTAGTCCTTTCTTCTGTATTGTTTTTATTTTTACAGTACCTAAGAAAGGAAACATTTTCTAAACAGGCTTAAACAAAAATTTTGTCCCAGCATTTGGGATTCCTCTCTCCTTCCCTCCGACTTTCTTTTTCTTTTTAAATTCATTTCAGAGCTTGCTCTCTTCTTCCATTATTTCTCTAGTTGGAGCTGCTGGTTAGTAAAAGTAGATATGTTGGAAAATGGGAGATGAATTCTCTAAATCAGTTTCCCTACAACCTACTAATGACCCCTTTTTAAAGAGGGAAAATTCAAGACTGCCATTTACTTGACTTTCTGTCACAAATCACCATATGTTACCCGTTTCAGCCAGTGAGGTTATTGTGAAATTGTTGCAGACATCAGAAACTGAATACAGTCACTTGATTCCAATTGCCTAAATTTTGTAAAATGTAAGAGGAGATAAGGTAAGAATCATTATTTTCCGTGGCACATCAAGGAAGTTTAAGTTAGAGTGTGAAATGAAAAGCTATCATGAAGTGGAAGACTCTAATTCAAGGGTGCTACACCTTGGCAACTTTAAGTCTTCTGGACTTCAATTCCCAGAATTCTCCAACAAGCATAGATCATTCCATTTTGAAGTAAACTGAAAAGGATATTACTAGTTTTTCACTCAATCCTATGCAACCTTATGTCATGGGGTTCAATAATTATATTGAATCCAGCAATAGTAATTTGCAAAGTCTTGTTTATGCCCTGGCCTACTATTTATAACATGCTCAACAAATCACAAACTACTGCTTATCTATTAAGATGCAAATAGATTTTCCTTGTTTCTAAACTCCTGATTAAATAATAATAATAAATTATTTTTGCCGAAACAATATTCCTAGAGGTTTTTTCCCTAAACAGAAACACTTGCAAGTTTGAAATCTATGTAGAAAAAAATGTTGATTAATTGTTAATACAGTTTGGGATTGTGCTAAAGAAATGTTCAGGATAAATAAATTTATTAGCTTCTTATGGACCATTTATATATAGAGAGAATGCACTGATATGGTGAATATGTTCAATTGATTTTAGATTTTAAAATGTTACATGAGACCATATGCCCATATGGCCATAAATGAAACAGTTCAATTATTTGTCATATTACATTTTTAAGATGCCCAAGGGATCATTTGAATCCATGGAACAAATTAGGAAGGAAGCCCTGTTCAAAATTACACCTTGTTGACAAATAATTATTGCAATATCAAGAGGCAGACATTGAATTTGCTATTGGGTTAAGTCAAAAATGTTGAGAGATTGTTTCTCACCAAAATCTTGGGCTACTCTAATTACTGAAACCAATATTGTCCCCTAGTGCATTTTCTGGGTAGTTATTTCTTCTTCAGTCCAACCTTTTAAATACATTTCAATGTGTGTTTTAAAAACAATGGAGGCAAAAATGCTACTGAAAATCAATGGCATGGTAAGAGGCAGTTTATTTTAATCAGGCTATAGAAGGCCAGTATTGGTAGAAAATCTGTAGTTCCTAGGTTGCTCTTCCTGTATATTCCTTAATGTAGCTTCCCTTAACTTGATGATTTCTAGATAGGCTAAGATTAGATTTCTCTAAATTTGCTGCCAGAATCTCCATGGTCTCTGTGGCTTTCAAAGAACAGGTGCAGTACCTAATGCACCCCTTTAACAACTAGACCAAACTGGCATTGGGTATTACTCATACCGTAGTTCTAACATAAAAGGAGGAACTCTGCATAAGGTGCTTTGGATTCTTAGAGGATCTCTTTCTGTGTTCTTCTTTCAGACTGCTGTGGATGTTTTCCGGAGGATAATTTTGGAAGCAGAGAAGATTGATGGTGGATCTTCACAAGGGAAATCGTCCTGCTCAATGATGTGACTGCACACTGGAGGCTGTAAAGTGGGGATATGTCTTCTCTCTAAAGAAGCAAACTGTCTGTTCCCCTCACAGTGAAACTACGCTTTTTATTCTGTTAACTTGAACTATATACACTCAATTTGAGACTTTTCCCTTCTGATTATGTTAAAGTCTGACTCAGAAAGGCTTCATTTTCATTTTCAAATTTTAAGCAATCATATTTTCAATTTATATATTTCTTAATATTATGACCAAGATTTTATTGGCATTAATTTTTAAATGTAATTGGATTAGAATAATCATCCAGATGAAGCATATTGTTACACTACTAACTAGGCTTAAATATCAGTGTTTCTTTGTGTTCAATGTATACTTGTAAATAAAATACTGCAAATTAGGTGTGCTCTTTGTTGAGGCTCTTTCAGGATTCCAATTCTTTGCATATTAACAATGCTTTTTTTCAGTTTCCCTGATAATACAATTCAGTATGGCATTTCTGAACTCTGATGGTATATGTCAAAGAAAATTCTCAGAGATATTATTTTATTTATTTATTTATTACTTGAACTTATATGCCGCCCTTCTCCTAGGACCCAGGGCGGCTCACAAAAAACCAATACAATAAAAATTATACGATAAGATTAATCACATTCATACAGCACACAAGCACAGTCAACTCACAGTCGCTGATGGAGGGACACTCTTAGGGCCGAGGGGCAGAGCACAGCTCATACGCCCCAAGCCTGTCGGCATAAATGCGTCTTTAACAATTTCCGGAAAGCTAGGAGGGAGGGAGCAGTACGAACCTCTGAGGGAAGCTGGTTCCAGAGGGCTGGGGCAGCAACGGAGAAGGCCCTTGCCCTAGGCCCCGCCAGATGACATTGCCTAACAGACGGGACCCATAGGAGGCCAACCCTATGTGCCCTAACCAGTCGCTGGGATTCATGAGGCAGAAGACGGTCCCGCAAGTATCCTGGTCCATTGCCATAAAGGGCTTTATAGGTCATAACCAACACTTCGAATTGTGTTCGGAGACCAATTGGTAGCCAGTGCAGCTCACGGAGAGCTGGAGTGATATGAGCATGTCTTGGGAGACCCAAGACAGCTCGCGCGGTCGCATTCTGGACTACCTGCAGTCTCCGGACATTCTTCAAAGGTTGCCCCATGTAGAGAGCATTTACAGTAGTCGAATCTCGAGGTGACAAGGGCATGGGTGACTGTGAGGAGTGACTCCCGGTCCAAATAGGGCCGCAACTGGCACACCAGGTGAACCTGGGCGAATGCCCCTCTCGCCACAGCCGAAAAATGATATTCTAGACTTAGCTGTGGATTGAGGAGGACACCTAAGTTGCAAACCCTCTCCGAGGGGGACAAAACTTCTCCCCACAGGGTAATGGACGGACGGTTGGAATTGTCCTTGGGAGGCAGAACCCATAGATAACTTAGAATCATAAGTCAGGAAGGGACTTTGGAGATCTTCTAATCCAACTCCCTATTCAAGTAGGAGACCTTATTGCAGCGGTTCTCAACCTGTGGGTTGCGACCCCTTTGGAGGTCGAACGACCCTTTTACAGGGGTCGCCTAAGACCACCGAAAAACACGTATTTCCGATGGTCTTAGGAACCTGTCTTGCTTTCAATTCCCTCTAAAATTCTTTATTCAGGCAGGCTTTCAGAGTTCGGCTGGAGGATGCAGGTAACCCCTCCCCCCTGTCCTGCCACCTCCCACGGCACTACGCTGCTCCGTGTCCCGCACTTCAAGCCTCTGGCACAGAACCGCTGGCGTCCCCAATGGCTGCTGCCGTGCTCCCCGCCGCCGGCAAACATGCAAGCCCTGGCAATTGCTCCAGCCGAAGAAGTGGGAGGCTACAGTGGCGCCAATCTTCTGCACCCGTCAGCTGGTGACCCCCTGAATGTGCGCTTGTCAGCTGGGAGATCTGGTGATGGAGCCGGCCAGCGTGGAGGGCGATGGGGAGGTGGCGGCTCGGCGGGCGGGTTCCCGCCTGCCCACAAATGTCGGGCCCACGGGGCTCGACACAGAGTTGACGGTCCAACATGACTTCCCTCCTTGGATGAGGAAGGAATCTCTCCCACCTGTGTCCCTTCCCACCCCCTCAAGCGACAACAGGAGGTTGCAGACAGTCAGCCAGTTCAGGAAGCCCTGGAATGGCCAGTCCAGGGTGCCTGGTTGCAGTGCTGGATGTCATTTGCTCCTCCTAGAAGCCGGTGGCAAGAGAAAGAAGTCATTCAAACTTCAAGCTAGCTACTGGATGCCTATTTGCACTTTTCCCCCCTTTTTTTTGAATACCTTTCTGTAAAAGAAAATGTCTTCCACTCAAGTTTAACTTTTAAGGATCTTTGAGAGGGAGAGAGAAATAGAGGGAGAGAAAGAGGGAAAGAGAAATAGAGTGAGGGAGAGAGAGAAAGACGGAGAGAGAAAGAAAAGGGAGAGAGGAGAGGGAAGGAGAGAAATGGAGGGAGAGGGAGAGAAAGGGAGAGAAATAGAGGGAGAGAAGGGGAGAGAAAGAGAAATGGACAGAGGGAGAGGGAGACAGAGGAAGAGAAAGAAAGGAGAGATTAAATTAGTAACATGGTTGTTAAGTGAATCTGGTTTCCCCCATTAATGTTGCTTGTCAGAAGGTTGCAAAAGGCGATCACATGACCCTGGAACAATGTGACCATAAATATAAATCAGTTGCCAAGCATCGAAATGTAAATCACATGACCCTGGGGATGCTGCAACGGTCATAAGTGTGAAAAATGGTCATAAGTCACTTTTTTCTGTGCCGTTGTAACTTTGAACAGTCACTAAGCAAACTTGTAAGTCAAGGACTACCTGTATCCTGCATATCAGATATTTATATTACGATTCATAACAGTAGCAAAATTACAGTTACGAAGTAGCAATGAAAATTATTTTATGGTTGGGGGTCACCACAACATGAGGAACTGTATTAAAGGGTCGCGGCATTAGGAAGGTTGAGAACCACTGCCTTATTGCATCCTGGACAAATGACTGTCTAATCTTTTCTTGAAGATATTCTACTGATTAATTGTTCTCATTGTCTGAAATTTTCCCTTCCTTGTATGTATGTCCCATTGACAAGCTTCCACCCATGACTTTTTGTCCTGCTTCCTGGTGCCCTGGAGAATAAATCAATCCCCTATTGTCAGTGACAGCCCCTCAGGTACTAGAAGACAGCTATCATATCACCCTTGGTCCTTCTCTTGTATAGGCTAGACACACTAGCTTTCTCTACAGTTCATTGTACAATTTAGTCTACAGACTCTTTATTATCTTGGTTGCTCTTCTCTGCACACTTTCCAGGTCCTCAATTTCATTTTTGTATTGTGGTGACTTAAAAAATCTGGAGGATTTTGATTGATTGATTTACAGACTTACATGGTTACCTCTCTCATACAGTGACTCTGGGAAGCTCACAACAATCCGTAAAAATTAGCTAAAAACAAAGCTCCCTTCTTCCAGATACAAGATCAAGCAGCCTTCCAGCAAAAGCCTCATCCTAGACCTAGCCCATCTGGGGTGCTTGGGGGAAGAGACAGATCTCACAGTCCTCTGGAAAGTTTAAAAGGTGGGATTCCCTCAGATCTCAGGCGAGAGGTTGTCTCAAAGGGCTGGAGTGACCACCGAGAAGGCATATTTCTGAAATTCCACCAGGTACCCACATTTAAGAGAGAGGTCCTGAAGTGCCACCACCTTATCTAACCTAGTAGGACAGGGAAAGGTAGTCCTGCAAATAACCAGGCCCTGTGCCTTTACAGGCAATAATCAAGCAGCTTGAGGAAAGCAACTGGGAATCAGTGCAGCTGACACAGCAGTGGTATTACTTGGCTCCCAAAAGTGCACATGCTACTACATTCTGCACCAGTTGAAGCTATCAAATCGTCTTCAAGGACACTTCCATGCAGAATGCATTGTAGCAATCCAAATGGAAGGTGATTAAGGCATGGGTGACAATGAGCAAGTGTTTCAGGTGTCAAAAATCATTTCAGCTGGCAAGGAACTTTATAGGCAGGAGTGGGAGATAACACTCCAGAAGATGAGTGCAATCACACAATTGAAGACTCAGCTACGTGCAATCCAAAAAATGGGACAGATCTTCAGTTGCAAAATTGCTACTGCCATCTTGATCCACCCCCACCCTGGAGGTGTCCTTAGTGACTGGCTCTCGCTGTGTGGGCAATTCATTAATTCTTTGGTGATTATATTCTAATTTGGCATTACATGTGTATTTGCTATTTTAACTTCTTGGGAGACACACTGTTTTTTTCCTTTGGGGTTTCATATTTTTGTGAAGATCATTTTCAGTTTGCAGACCCTTTGCTCTCTGAAATAAGGTCTGGTCTGAAAGTGGCATGACAAACTTTCCTGTATAGCTTATCCTGCTACAGCGGACTGTTGTGTGTGTGAGTATGTCAATTGACCACGACCACTGTGGATGCATTTAAGCTAATGCTTTTCATCCTGACAAGAGTTAATGGAAACAGACTGCAGAACAATTGTTTTAAATTGCCAGGTATTTTACTAGAGTAAACAGCATGTTGGCCATTGTGATCTTTGCTCACTTAATAGATCCCGCATGCAGTATTATAATACAATTCAGCCATGTAAAGTTGCAGTTAGGCAGAAAATCCAAATCACTTTCCTTGATGATGCGTCTTGCTTTTGTCTCATGGCTGTAAAATATTTTTGGGGTGAATCTATGCTAATTGGAAAGAGCAGGAATTTATTTCTACGTACTGCCATTTAATTTTGCTCCAAGAAGAAATTAGGACATTACAGATTCTGGACCATAAGGCTTAGAAATGGGCAAATCCGAACCAGTATTTTAGGTTAAGATTATTTTGGAACCATAGCAAAATTTGATAATACAATTTGTTCTTAACAAAGAAGGGAGTAGCATGTGCTTCTCCAAATAGCTTGAGTGCAATACAAGTAATCCACAACAGAGCCACAGTTGGGACTTGAACTTCTATTACTAAGCAAGATGGTTGCTGAGTCATATCTGATTTTACAACCTTTTTGCCAGGGTTAAGCAAATCAGTGATTGTTAAGTGAAGCACATGGTTATTAAAGGATCCAGCTTCTAATGTCAGAAGCTGATTGGAAAGGTTGCAAATAGCAATCACATGACCCCAGGACACTGCAACCATCATAAATCCATTGTTTTATATATATGTTGTGAGCCGCTCCGAGTCTTCGGAGAGGAGCGGCATACAAATCTGAATAAAATAAAATAAATAAATAAATGCTGGTTGCCAAAGGTCTGAATTTTTATCATGTAACCATGGAGATGCTGTGATGGTCTTAGTGTGAGGGTCAGTCATAAGTCTACTTTTTCAGCACCATTGCAGCATCAAATGTTCGCTAAACAAATTGAGGACAATTTGAACGGAATGCTTCCTGCTATTATAGCAAAGGACCTAGGGCTGTTGCTGAAGACTTGATCTTAGAAAATCTCTGCTTCTCTTGATGGCTAAGAGGCTGAATCAAGTTCCTCTCCAAAACAGAGTATGAATTTGATTCCAGGCAACATCTCAATGGCCAATATATTCCACATTGAAGCATACAGGAAATCCTCAAAACCACAACTCAGCCCAACATTTCCACTGCGAACCAAGATGGTTGTTAAATGAGTTTTGCCCCAGTTTATGATCTTTCTTGCCAGAGTTAAGTGAATCACTGCATTTGTTAAGTGAATTATTTGGTCATTAAGTGAATCTGTCTTCCCCATTGACTTTGCTTGTCAGAAAGTTGCAAAAGGTGATCACATGGACACTGCAACTGTCATAAACATGCCAATTGCCAAGTGCCTGAATTTCGATCCCATGACATGGGGAATTCTGAAACAGTCGTAAGTGTGTGAAAAATGGTTATAAGTCACTTTTTTCAGAGCCATGGTAATTTCAAATGGTCACTAAATGAATGGGTATAAGTCAAGGATTACTGGTAGCACTCTAACCCTGGGAATCCATTTAATGGGCCTCATTCTAGCAGGCACTATATTGCAAACTGTCTTCTGCTCCCTAACTCTTAGGGCTCAATTTCCCCATCTCTGGAAAAAAGGACAATTGCCATTAGTTTTATCCCCAGGGGGAATGTGAAGATTTAATTAGCTTATGTCCCTAGAGTGCTTTGAGCAGAGATCTTCCTGCTAATAAATGATGTGTGGGACCAAAATAGCACTTGCTAAGCCAGTTTACTTTCATTCCGAATTTACTGATTATTTGGAATTAACCCTGAGATGCTCAAAACCTTTGCAAGCATTAGAGCATGGAAGGAAAGTCAGCTCCTATTATAGCACTCTTTTGAATCCAAGAAAAGTTGAATAGATGTGCACAATGTAACTGTCAGTGTTTTAGCAGATGTGTAAAAGTAAATCGGATAAAATGCAGAAATCATATATTATTTTTACATTGTTACTAATTTATTAGTGATGGCCATTCATAAAACAATTGGCTATTAACAATCTTGTGTTGGTGAACTAACATGCAATGTGACAAAGGAAGCAAGGCTACTGTGTCTTTCCAATGGCTGCATGCTAATTATTTTTCAGGTAGTCGGTTAACACATATGGATAGCATTTTGTGCTGTCTTACATTAGCATGGTGATCTTGCTTTCTTGGGAAGAAATTAGGCTTGATGGACATGCCAGATCCTCCTCCTAAAGTCACAGATAAACTTGTTTTGGAGGCCTAAATGATAACAGAAAGACCAGATTCCAAAACAAATCATGTATGCTTTTCCTATTGATTGGAATTATTATAAAACATTTAGGGAAGCACTTTAAAATATAATTAGGTCCACAGAAGCAATTCTGCAAGAGTTTGTTTTGTATACTGATTCCTTATCTGCTACAATTCCATAAGAGGAATGGAAATATCCAGGATATCAATTATTTATGTTACAAACTAATAAGGATCAATACCTAAATAATGTTGTTTACTGAAACCAGGATGGGATTAGTTTACTAGTTTGTTTCTGTCAGGCACAAACAACCAGACCTTTATAGAGTTCAAACTTACTATTTTGCCTATTATATAGCAATCTCCAGACTGTCAGCCTTCACCTGGCTCTATGGAGCTTAAAGAGGGGGGGGTCAGTTCTGGACCTCTTGTGGCTGCACAAGGAGCTAATTCTGTTCTTGCCCCCCCTCCCCACCGCCAGGGTGTCTGCTTTATGTCAAAGGTATCCATAGTTGGCCTGCAGAAATGGGAAGGAACACTAGATGGCAGCAGAATGTTTCTATAGATCTGTACTGCTATCTAGTGGATATTTGCATTTCTGCAAGACAGATTTAGTATGCCTATGTTTAGCTGGGGGATTTGGACTGGAAGGCCAACCTGTTAGGTGGCACTATGTTTAATGCTACTCTGGAGTTTCTTCTGAGTATATTTAGATATTCCAGGTTAGGAAGCTTAAATGGAAACAGACTATATATGAAATAAGATATTATCTTTTCAGTATTTCTTTCTAATTTCAATTTAGTATTTGTCAACCTTGGCAGCTTGAAGATGTGTGGACTTCAACTCCCAGAATTCCTCACCAGCATGGCTAGCTGGGGAATTCTGGGAATTGAAGTCCATACATCTTCAAGCTGCCAAGGTTGATAAACACTGTTTTAACTACTAAAGCTATTCTGAAGGAAATACTGTTTCCCCGAAAATACGACCCGGTCTTATTCATTTTTTGCCTCCAAAAGAGGCATTGGGCCTTATTTTCAGGGGATGTCTTATTTTTTTTCCTGGCACCTGCCTCACCTCGCAGCAGCAGCACCAACAGCCCCTTCCAGTAGGAGCCCACGTGGCTGCTGGACCACTTCTGCAGCTGCTCGCAACCACTCGCAGCAGGAGGCCACATGGCTCACAGCACCATGCCGCCGCCATGAAGCGAGGCAGGTGGGGGAGGGGTGGAGCTGCTCCAAGCATCCCATAGGTACCCAAACACTTTTCTCCCAAAAGGAGACTGGAAGCTTCGTCTGCTTGCAAATGGGGCGCTTAGAAACCGAGCGATTTGCTCCATCTCCAAGCGCTCCATTTGCAAGCAGACAAAGCTTCCAGTCTCCTTCTTGGTGAAAAGTGTTTGGGTGTCTATGGGGCATTTGGAAAAGGAGCACTTTGTTTCCAAACGCCCTATAGGTGCCCAAACACTTTTTGCCTGGACGGAGAAATGACAGAGACTGGAAGCTTCGTCTCCCTCTGGATGAAAAGTGCACAGCACATCTGGATCATCTGCCTCCCCCCCCACCTCTGCCTCCGCGCTTGGAGTTACCTGCGCTGCGCCAAGGAGCCAGCAGGCTGCAGTTGCTGCTGGACACCGTCAGCTCCCGCACACTCGTTGCCACTTGTGCTGGCCATGCCCGTCCCCCCCCGGACTTATTTTTGGGGTAGGGCTTATATTAGGCCCACCCCATAAAATCAGGGTAGGGCTTATTTTTGGGGTGGACCTTATTTTTGTGGAAACATGGTAGTAAACACTTAACACTTGTTTTAGAACTTCCTCACAAAGTGATTCTTTTCTTAAATTGTCAGGTTTACATTAAAATTCCTGTATTAACTGAATCTAAGCTTTGGAGTTCTTGCCAGATAAACATGATTTATTTTCAAGGTATATTATTTGATAGACCTCTCCCTCACCTGGCCTCTGCTTTGCTCACTTAAAGAAAAGTTTGCTTTGGTAGTCTTTGTAAATCCAGCTACTGACAGAAAACATCCCTAACTAAACATTTTCCATAATCAGGGGAAATGATTTTTTTAAAAAATACTTTCTCGCTGTTTTTACATTTGATATCAATTTATTATTTAAAAGATGCTGCAAGGCAGAAGTGAAACTTAAACATTGCAGTGGATTGGATGATTTTAAGGGGCAATCTAGGGAAAATCTGGAATTGTATTGTCCTGCCAGGCACAGTCGCACAACTGGGGTGGTCCACAATGTGCAAACATTTCCTTTGTAATGCAAGAAGGAAAAAGGAGATTGAGAAATAAAATGGAGAGCATCCTAATTAATCTAAATATACAACTTAACAATGATGTTTATAAAGCTCCCAAAAGGAAATTTGCATTAAGAGCCACACACAGTGTTACATGCTGGAGCAAAGCTGCATATTTATTTTTTTGTTAAAAATGCTCAGTTTTCAGTGAATTGATTCACTAGCTGCAGAAGTCTATCTGCCTTGCAGGAGATGCCATCAGCATGGATGGCCAATGAATACTGGAATGGGATAACTTACTTATCCAGGTTAAGAGTTGATGAGTAAATGGATCAAGTCTAGTGGAGCAAGCCTCTCCCTTCTAGATAATTTTCCATGTTTCCAAGGCCAGAAACTGGAGATAAGCAGGCTCTGTGATCATTTCCGCAAAGGGACATTCATCAGCTAATTCTCTCTGTAGAGGCTATGAAACTTGGGTCTGATACAATCATGTGGACTTTCAAGGCCCACAGGAGCATTGGAGTGGGAAAGGAAGAAAACTGAAAAAAAATAATTTCTCTTCTTGTCAGACCCACATTCAGTCCGGATGAAACAAGAATGGATTTTCTTTTCTAAGATCATCACTGCATTTCAGGGAGAAAATGTCTGGATTTACCAGAAACATTTTTAGTAAAAGTTCAAATATCTAGATATTCTTTGTTCCAGCTTGAGAACTTTATCTTGTAAATGCATCCATCGCTTTAAGAGGTGATGATTGATTTTTTTTCCCCTTGAAAATTCTGAGAATGGATGAAAACAGACTGTTATACTGCTGAGTGTGTATGTTGCATCACAGATCAGAGGGAAATTTATCAGAAGGGACAGTTCTTTTGGGAGTTAATAGATCAGTAGGAATAAATCTGCAATAATTCAAAAGAATGAGAAAGCACCGAGATAGGAAAAACAAACCTATCTATGTTTATGAAGGCATTTTTGGAGATTAATACATTTCTAGACGGAAGAAAGATAGAAAGAGTATTGATGCCTTTAAACTTGGTGCTTCAGAAAACTCCTGAGAATACCACTGGTAGCCAAGATCATGGATCATTCATTGAAAATACTAAGCTGGAGTCCTCACTTGAGGCGCAAATAACCAGACTCCAACTAGCCTACTTCAAACTCATTATACAAAGCCAGTTCTCTGAAGAAAACTTTAACGCTAGGAAATTTGGGAAGAAAAAGGAGAAGAAGAAGACAACCAGAGGCAAGCAGTTACAGTGATCATGGGGCACCTTTGGCAAACCTGAAAGACCAGGTTTGGCATGGATCAATGGTGGCGAACCAATGGCACGGGTGCCAGAGGCGGCACTAAGAGCCCTCTCAGTGGGTACACGTGCCATTGCCCCAGCCTTGCCTTCCCCTGTGACCCCCTCTTTTCCAGCAGCCCCCCTGAAGGAGAGTCGCCCCTGAGCATGGCCCACGCAGAGCAGTGCAGCCAAGGACATGGCAGCCAGGCAGCGTAGACAAGACTCTGCCCTCACACCCCATCGTGCACAGTTGATGCTGCAGGGCGTGGGCAGAGGGTGTGACCGCCATAGCGCTGCTGGACTGCCTGGGTGATCTGCAGCGGGCCCTGGAGGCGGTGAGTGGCCGTCAGCAGGTGGGGCAGGGATGGTGGTGGAGCGGGGCGGGGCAGGTGGTGGAGCGGGGCGGGGCCAGTTTTTGGGCACTTGGTCTCTAAAAGGTTTACCATCACAGGCATAGATCATTATTGAGGAAACTTAACTCTGTGGTCACCAGAAGTCAAAAATTATTTGATGGTACATAATCAATGAAATAACAGAGTTCAGGAAGAAATTCAGACAAATTTCTGGGGAGTCATAGCAGAAGAATCCTTGGGCTTAATTTGCAACAATGGAGCCTGAAAAATATTTCAAGCTTGAAGTAGGGAAGGGCAATGCTTTGGATAGAAAGCAGAACAGGGTTTTCAGTCCTTTTTTGCCTTGCAGAGTGGCTGCCCAAACTCAAGAAATCGCATCTCCAAGGTCAGAAGCTGCTAACTGAATATAACAAAACCATTTACAGTGGATGTGGGCAAGCAATTGCATCTCTTAATTCAAATATTTTTCCAACTTGGCTATCCCAAGAAAAGAAGCTATTTCTTTTAGAAGGTGCCAATAAGTAGAGGATGTGTGACTTCCCATACAGCTTTCCAACGTTGCATTTTTAGTGCTGCACATCCCTACTTTCAGGGGTGCCAGGCTCAAAATAAAACATATATTTTCAAGCCACAACATTTTGCAACTAGGCTTAACAGCCACATGATTCACTTAATAATTGCAGTGATTCTGCAGAAGGACAAACTGATTTGCAGACATCATTTGACTCTCTGATAGAGGAAAAACTATTGGAAGAAGAGCAAAATTTGATTAAAGAGGACTATACTAAAAAAAATGATTTCAACTAAAGTTTATGCAACCTTAAAAAAGATTGGAAATGATGTTTTGGCACGAGCTTTTCAGAATGACTATAACTCTTATATCATCCCAATAAAATGGATAACCTTCTGTTGCTGTGTACAGTGTGGCAGGAGACAATGGAAGAGCTATTTGCGGAACTAGAGGCTCGACTATGGAAACCTATTTGGAATAGAAAGAAACCCAGAATAAGATATAAATATTAAATTTGAGATGATA
This sequence comes from Bothrops alternatus, assembly GCA_034064705.1. Classification (NCBI taxonomy): domain Eukaryota; kingdom Metazoa; phylum Chordata; class Lepidosauria; order Squamata; family Viperidae; genus Bothrops; species Bothrops alternatus. The sequence goes on along the minus strand of JARGCV010000179.1, from coordinate 763,033 downwards.
ATCATGGATGGTAAAAGTTTTATAATGAATTGGACTGTTTTGGATTTGGTTTTTGCTAAATGGGAGGCTAGTATGTAATGATTTAGAACTTAATATTGAAGTATAGTAAGACTATGTGTTTCTTTTTGTGTATGTATGTTTGTTTCTTCTTTTTTGTTTTCTTTTTGGAACGAGATGGAATTAATAATTGGAGAATTATTGAAAAAGAATAGAAATATAGCTGAGAAATGTAAGAACTTAGTTTTGGAGCTAATGTGTTTAAATAAGAGGAATTTGGGGTCCCTGAACAGTAAAATAAATAGGTTAGTTTAAATTTAAATATTTGAAAAATTAATGAAGTTTAAAACAGGATTTTGGGGATAGGTAAGGAGCTTTTGCAAATGTTTATTAATGAAATTTATATTCAGCGATATATTTAATGAAAGTCTGTTAGAAATGTATTAATGAGATTACAATAATTTAAACAGAGAGTGTTAGTTTTGATTTAAGCATTTAATTTATATATAGCGATATATTAATAAATGAATTGGTTATAGGATTGTACTAATTTGATTATTATATGATTATTGAGCGGTTGAAAGTTTTTATTGATCAAGGAAACTTATATTTAGATATATTAATGAATGAATTTATTTGAATCTATTTGATTATGATATTCTACATAGAGAGGGAAATTTTAAGAAATATTGTGTGAATTGTATAGTTATAATGTTATTGTTTCTTTTGTAACCGACCACCATATCTCCATGCTGACTCTTCAGCTTCTGTTGGTATAAAATGGAAAACTAATAAAAACTGTTTATAAAAAAAATGATTGTAGTGATTCACTTAACAACTATGGCAAAATAGGTAATAAAATTGCATGTGATTCCCTTAACCTTGCTTAGCAACAGAAACTCTGGTCCTAATTGTGGTTGTAAAGGACTACCTTTATGTCATATTAGATCCAAAGTAAAAATGATGCTTCAGATCCAGCATGGGTCACCTCCTTAGAGCTGTTGGAGCCTTCTCAACATTTCCTTAACTGAAACATGTTTTCCTGGTATTGCACAGCAGCTCTATAGTCAGAAGCTTTCTGGAGTTTCAACAGGTTCAACAAGTATACTATGTTGTACTGCAAGCACCTTTCTACTTTCCATCCATACCCTGCACAAATCTAGAGTAAACACAATCCTTTTGTGTATAATGATGATTTGCTGGTATGCTGAGCTTTGATGTGCATATTTACTGTATAGATGCTAGGTCCAATTATTGATCTTTAGGGTGCACATAAACATAGAAAACCTCAAAGCTGGTTGGCTTGATTTGTTGATTTTTTTTTATCTCGAATCTTAAAGTTGTATTTTAAATGCAAATATATGTTCATTTGGGCTTGTTGAACTTTAAAAGGATTTTGTGACCATTATTATGTTTTCCTGATGTTGAATTTCCAAAATACATTATAAATGCCAAGATTCTATGTTTGTTAGTGGGAATGTGGCTGAGCTTTGTGCATGATAGCTATTTTGTCCTGATGAAAGACAAAAGATAGCCAAGCTATCAGAAGCAATAACTGTGGGGGGAGGGGTTCTAATTGAGCTGTAATCTTTTATTTATTGATGCAAGAATTATAAGAGATAATACTTGATTACCAAAAGTATTTAAATACAATAAAAAAGGGTCTCATAGAAGTGGACAATATATATAAAGAGAGCCATGTTTCACTTGAATAAATGTGGACTAAGCACTGAGCCAGTTTGGCAAGCAGACCTTCTCATATAATGAAGAAAAACAACATGGCTCTAAGTCAGCGGTTCTCAACCTTTTCCGGGGCTTGACCCCGGCCTGCGCCGCGCAAGCGCGGCGCAACCCCAGCCCACATCGCGCACGCGCAGCGCAAAGGGGCGCATCGCGCATGCGCGGCGCAAAGGGGCACATCGTGCACGCGCGGCGTGAAGGGGCGCATCGCGCACGCGCGGCGTAAAGGGGTGCAGCGCGAAGGGGCGCATCGCGCACGCGCGGCGCGAAGGGGCGCATCACGCACGCGCGGCGCGAAGGGGCGCATCACGCACGCACGGCGTGATGGCCCGCATCACAATAGAGAAAAAAAATGGCCGACCAAAATAAAAAAAAATGGGCCTGCACCGCGCATGCGTGGCACGACGGGGCGCATTGCGCATGCGATGCGCGAAGGGGTGCATCGCACACGCGCGGCGCGAAGGGGCGCATCACACACGCGCGGCACGAAGGGGCGCATCGCGCACGCGCGGCGCGAAGGGGCGCATCACGCACGGGCGGCGCGAAGGCGCGCATCACGCACGCGCGGCATGATGGCCCGCATCACAATAGAGAAAAAAAATGGCCGACCAAAATAAAAAAAAATGGCGGGCCTGCACCGCGCATGCGTGGCACGACGGGGCGCACCGCGCATGCGTGGCACGACGGGGTGCATCGCGCACGCGTGGTGCGAAGGGGCGCATCGCGCACGCACGGCGCGAAGGGGCACATCGTGCACGCGCGGCGTGAAGGGGCGCATCGCGCACGCGCGGCGTGAAGGGGCGCGGCGCGAAGGGGCGCATCACGCACCCGCGGCGCGAAGGGGCGCATCGCGCACGCATGGCACGAAGGGGCGCATCATGCACGCGCGGCGCGAAGGGGCGCATCATGCACGCGTGGCGCGAAGGGGCGCATATGGCCGCGCGGCGCGAAGGGGCGCATCACGCGCGCGCGGCGTGATGGCCCGCATCACAATAGAGAAAAAAAATGGCCGACCAAAATAAAAAAAATTGCGGGCCTGCACCGCGCATGCGTGGCACGACGGGGCACATTGTGCATGTGCGGCGCGACGGCCCACATCGCAACAGGGAAAAAATGGCCGACCCCCAAAAAAATGGCGGACTGCGGTGCTTGGCGACCCCCGTGAAATGGTCGTTCGACCCCAAATGGGGTCGCGACCCACAGGTTGAGAACCACTGCTCTAAGTTATAGAATCAAATTATCCCAGTTTCTCTCTCTGGTGGAAATGGGAAAAATGTAATTTTAAAAACTAATGCAGAACTCTAGAGAAGCTGAGAGGGAAGAGATTGTATTGATAATTATTTCACTATTTGTACTTTTGATATTTTAATATCCAGAAATTGTGAGAACCTTGTGCCTCAAGCATCAGATTTAGAAAGGTAGGTGGTAGGTGAGGCCATCTCAGAAGATTGGTACGTGGTAGTGGAAACTACCAAGTTGCTCCCTTGGAACAGGAGATAAATCCAGGATGTGAAGACCCAGAAGGCTTCTGGGACAGGAAGTTTAAAATCTGCAGTCTTCCACCAAGAAGCTTAGCTATTCCACCTTTCCCCCTAAATTGGGAAGTGTTTCTAAGTGCTGTCAAAATAAATATTTGTGAAATGAACACTTTGTCGTCTTAACAACTTTTGTTAGTGCTTATTGCAACAGCTAAAAAAAATCTTACGAATGAAGGCAGGATAATGTTGCAGGATCCAATCTGGGTCGGTCACCGGGACGAGAGGTTTAGTCTTCCGAAACATGCGGAAGACAAAATCTCTGGTCCCAATGACCGGATCCTGCTAAAAAAATATCTTATTTTATTAAGCAGCTTCTTTCATGATATTTTAACTACTTTTTGAATTACTGTTTCCCATCCCAATCCTTTTCTATTGCTTTTTAATGTTTGTAGACATGTTTTAAAAATATTTATTTTTTTTCTGCAATGTGAAATAGAAAGTCACAGTAAGAATTAGAAGTAAACCAGTTTTATAAGTATACAATTTGCTGATGATGATGATTTTTTTAAAAAAAAAAGTTTATGGCTTTGATAGTACCATCCAAGATTCAATGTATATTTACTCAGAGAAATCCATATTTTCTAAAGGCCCAGAGGTGATTCTGAAGGAGTGTGCAATCTTCTTCAGGGTAAGCATTATGCTTGTTCTTTAAATGGCCACACACCAGAAGGAAGCCAGAGGCAGATAAAATAAGTATGTTAAGACAAAGCTACATTTGACATGATTTGATCTGATTTTAATTTTAATTTAATTAAAATTGAATATTCTAACATGCTCCTTTGGTCTTGTTCCCCTTTTAAAAATTTTCTGTGAGGTATAACATAATAATAATAATAATAATAATAATAATAATAATAATAATAATAATAATAATAATAATAATAATAATAATAATAATAAAGTTGGAAGGTACCTTAGAGGTCATCTAGTCCAACCCCCTGCTCAGGCAGGAAACCCTATACCATTTCAGACAAAGAGTTTTTAAAGAGTTCTTTTTTAAAATATTGTGTAATATCATAACATTTCTCTAGATTCTTGTTTGCTTAAAGTAACGTGAACATGCTTGGAATAAAACTGGGATTTAGTTATGTTTGTGGCATACTGTGCAAAATGTACCAAAACTGGCTAGTTATAGGAGAAGGAGTGGCAATCTCGGGGTCAAAAGAACGATCAGCATAGAATCTTTATAAGGTCACGAATGGACTAAGTCCAATCCCTCTTAAATTTCATTGGCTATTCTCTAGTGCCAAAATAGTGCTAACCATTAGTTGAAAAGATTCCTGTGCATAGGCCAATTAGCATAAATCAGTTTAATTGAAACTTCATGTGTGATCCTGATCTTTCACATCTGACACTAGTATTGTTTTTACCATAATCAGGATAAGCTGAAGATGGCATGGATACAGCTGAGACTGTTAGCTAATCTAACAGCTTTTCTTTCTATGTGTTACTAAATTTTTAATTCCTATAACTTTTAACTGAGAGAAATGGTGCAACTTAGGGCAAAACATTTTGAATCAAAGTACTCAAAAGGACTAACTTACAGAATGCATATCCAAAATCTAGGAACTCGTCTCCCCTGGAATTCATTTTTATAATTAGAAATTTTATAAAATATGAAATGATCATAAAACAGTTTATGACATAATACAAAATGTCATTAAATATTTCCTGTGCTTGTGTTTATAATGACAAAACCCATTTTGTGGAAAGATTCAAGAAACACCTGAAATAATCAGGGTTGGATACAAGGATGATGATAAGTTTTCAGTGTGAAACATACCTTTTTTTTCAATTATTTAGTGGTTCTTGGGAAATCTAGAAAAAAAGTGAAAGAAACAAGAGTGAATGTCAAACAAGTGCAAGAAATGACAAGACCTGTAGGAAAATGCAGGAAACACACACACAAATATACTGACACTTTAGCTCAAAGTCTGCCAAACTGAAATTTTTCATGGGACAGAAATGTTTTAGCCTTGATCTTTCATTCTTCACTTTGCTTTCCAAAAGCCATCAGGAAAATTACAAATGATGATCATGTAACCTAGGCATGCTGCAAACTTTGTAAATACATGCCCCTTGCCAAGCACACAAATTTTGATCATGTAAACCGTGGGGATGCTATGATAATCATAATTGCAAGGACTGATCATAAGTCATTTTTCCCCCTGCCACAGCAACTTCAAACGGTCATTAAATGAATGGGTGTAAATTGAGAATATATGTACTGTGGGATCAGACCAAGTTAATGAGTGGGAAGAACAAACATGTGCCCTCTTCTACGCCTGGTGTTTTTTCTCAAGGATGGAGAATCACACAGGATTGCCCTTGTAACCAATTTAAGATGTGCAGACTTCAGCTCCCAGAATTCCCCAATCAGGATGGCTGGCTTGGGAATTCTGGGAGTTGAGATCCAAGTATCATAAACTGGCTGAAATTGAGAAACGCTTGCAAGTTAATGAAGATTTTCAGTCACCCAGGTAGAACTATCTGGAAGTTAAGTCATGGCAACTGACTTATTTTCTTGTTAATTTGAGATGTTTTTTCTGCCCATCTCAGCAACTTCTTCAGTCTGAGCAAATTGGTGAGGGGAATCTGAGTAGGCAGAGAGCCGTTGGAATGTACCAACTTCTAATATTCCTAGGTGTATTCCCACACCAACCTCAAGGTTTCTCTCCCAAAGTTTGTGGTAATATGTCAATGATACATCCAGTTGCCTTGATTCAACTTCCAGATCATTCTATCTGGAAGACTGAGAATCTTCATCAATATATTGCCACACACATCTTTATCAACATATTGCTTACACAGGGGAAGAAACCCTGAGTCTTATGTGGGAATACCCATAAGAATTTTGGGAGTTGGTACATTCCAACGGCTCCCTGCCTATTCAGATTCCCCTCATCAACTTGCTCAGATCAAAGAAGCTGCTTGGATGGGCAGCAAAAGGTCTTAAATCAACAAGAAAATAAGTCCAGTTGCCATGACTCAATTTCCAGACACTGCCCTGTAGGCTTCAGCTTTATCTGGCTGGATATTAGTGTTCCCTCAGGGATGAGGCAGAGGGAGGAAGGATTCCACCATTTCTGTCTCATCCACTGACAAGGGAGAGAGTGGTTGAGTGCTGACCTCACTGTCTGATTTTCTCCTTTCCTTGTACCATGCGCTTCCTCTGGATGAGCCAATCCATCTATCAGAAGGCATGTGTGTAAGAAGCATGCCAGAGAGAGCCGAAGGGGGTAAAGCTCTCCGCTGGAGTCAGGGAGTGTTTGGCTTGTACAAGGCACAGCTGGAGTCTTGGTTTATGCTTCCTGGATCTAGCCCAAGAGAGCATCTCAAAGGAGGGCAAAGACAATAATTCTAGGCATGCTGGCCAAAGGGTCTGAATTTCCCTGCCAATGCTGCACTGTGGCTAGGGAGGGTCTCTTTCTTCTGATGAATCAGTTAAAAGCACAGCATTTTCCATAGAGCAGGATTGTTGCTGTGTTGGGATCCCCTCACACATTTCCCTTTCCTCCTCCTTTTTTTTTTTTTTTTTGAAAAGGTCAGGTATAGCAAGGGTCAGAAAAGTTCTGAGCTTGGGACCTCAAGGTAGTCCTTAGAATTCTCCAGATTCTTCTGCCCAAAATTGCAGACAAAACTGTCAGGTTGGCTGGGGGAGGGGAGTATCCATTTCCAATGGATTTGTGTCACCTCCCTTATCAAACAATGGGGACATGCAGTGAAATTTCAGTCCCTTCCAATCAAATGGTATCAAGGTTTCCTTAGCCTTGCTCCCTGTCACCACTGAAGTCCAAATTTCTGTAATGAATCAGCCGAGCTCTAAAGAAAGAGAAGAAATTATCTGGTGAATTCTGTTGCTCTGTTTTCACAAGAAGGGGGAGGAGAGAGAGGAGAGAGAGAGAGAGAGAGAAAGAGAGAAGGATAAAAAGAAAGAGATGTAAGAAAGAGAGAGGATGAAGGAAGGAAGGAAGGAAGGAAGGAAGGAAGGAAGGAAGGAAGGAAGGAAGGAAGGAAGGAAGGAAGGAAGGAAGGAAGGAAGGTTCTTCTGCACTTATAGTCTAGGTCAGATGTGGAGAAAATATAATCTTTCAAATAGTGCAGAAATCCTAACCCGTCTCTCACTGGTTTGATTTAGGCTTCAAGTGCTGTCACTGAAGTGCATAAATTCTTCCATCCATTCAAACATACAACGTGCTAAATCTTCCATCACTGCTACCAAATATGGTGGTGTTTATAGAACCCTATAAAAAAAATCACAGCATGTCAGTCAATATTATTAGATGGTGTATGCTGAACACAAAAGACCCCAGGCAGAGAAACAAATTTGGAAGCAGAAACGTGCATTTCAATCTGTTATATTTAACACGGTTCTCACAGTGTAAAAGGGCATGCATGGGATTCCTGTCACTTTCACTCACTGAGTAAACCAAGATCTGTTTTCCACACTTTGCTGCAATCCATGGCTTGTTGTAGATAAAAAGAAGTGAGACTGATACTGCTTTCCTTGAAAGGGATCCTGGAGAAATGCTCATCTGATCCAAATCCCTTGAGTTAAATCTCACGTATGTAAGATGGGCTTCTTTTCTAATTAGGTGGTAAATCAATCTTCCCCAACAGGTTACTCCAAATACATTAGACTGCAGCTATCACAAATTTCCAGTCAGCCTGGGCAGCATCTGGAGGACACCTGGAAGACAACGGCTGGTTGTAAGGATTGACAACTTTTCCCCACTTGTGGAGAGGACACTTGGGCTTTCAAACTCCAAGAGCTGCTGTGAGCCATCTGGAAACCCATCAGAAGAGAGTAGACATTGCAGAATATCAGCTACATACTATGCAAGAAAGCAGAGAAGCATGAACATCCAAAGATGTACCCAGAGTTAGTGCAATTAAGTCTGCAGCCTGAATTAATTCCTGCTGGCTCCCTCTAAGATGCTAAGGAAAAACAAATCCTTACTAAGTTCCCCTGATGTTATTATCCCAACATATAATGTATGTTGTTGTTGTTGTATGAAACAGAAGCAAGGGAAGCTTTTTTCTTGTTATTTATCCATATCCCACCTTTGTTACATTTACAAATATATCAAGACTGAGAACAAATCCAGCACACCTTCCTCTTCCTATTTTCTTCACAACAACAACACTGTGAGAATTTTTGGGCCAAGAGAGAATGACTGGTCAAAGATCACTCAGCTGGCTTTTATGGCTAAATCAGGATTAGAACTCAAAATTTCCTGATGATTGGCCCAAAGTCTCCCAGCTGGCTTTCATGGCTAAGATGGGACTTGAACTCACAATCTCCAGCTTTCCATCCTGCTGCCTCAACCACCAGACCAAACTGTTTTGAGGTCCTTAATTCGAGCAACATACCTCAAAGTTATCTGGAAGGCTTCCACTGTTCTGCTCCCAAAGCTTCTGGGATTATGTGCCAGACTTTTTACAACTAGACCTTGATTTACAACCATTCACTTAGCAACCATTTAAAGTTATGACTGATATGGAAAAAAGGGATGCCTTAGAGTTGAAATTTTGGTGATTGGGCCTCCTCTGCGGTCACATGACTGAACTTAGGGCACTTCCAATTTTTGGTAAACTCATGTCCATCAGTTTGCTTAATGACTGCAAATTTATTTAATGCTTAAAGACTGCCACAAAAAGATCATAAAATCGAGTTACAATTGTAATGGGCAGGGTGCATTATAATCGTATGTCATGAACCACCAAGTGTTTCTCAACATTGGCAGCTTGAAGATATTTGGATTTCAATTCCTACCATTCCTCAACTAGCATGCTTGATTTCTTTTTTTGTAATTGAGCCATCATTTCATCATTTTTCTTATCCAAAGGGCAGGATCTTTATCTGCATTTCTAGTCATCTGTAAGTTGAAAGCCTTCAAACTTGCTGTAAAAACGTATTTGGACTATAAAGAAACATGATGGAATTATGGAAGTTAATGTTCAGACCTAAGGTGAGGTCAGAATATCTGGCATGAATTCATAAAGGCACTGCAATTCATTTTATTTTGCAAATTATTCCAAGCAAAAACATGCTGGCTGCTATTAGCTACTGAGACAAGGCATTAGACAGATATTCCTGAGTGTCACTGGCACCCCTGGTCTGCTCAGCAACAAAATGATCTGATGGTAAGTTGTTCTCCTAATCTACCAGAAAGTCTGCTGAGTGATCTACCTGAATCTGCTCATTTCCAGCAAGACTGTCTTCTTCTTCTTCTTCTTCTTTTCCTTGGCAGTGTAGTGGGAGGCTGAGCTGCTCACTTTCGATAATGAACATCTGGCGGAATATGTGCGCATGCCGCTGCCCTGGAGTTCACCCTCTCTGTGAGCTGCGGGGAGGAGAAGGGGGGAGGCGGTTGTTTCTCCCCAAGCAATCTGACTTAGATCAAGAAACCTTGCAGCACTCTAGCCACATAGGCTGATAATAATTCAGGCTGGGCTGCTTTTAAATCAAAGTTATCAAAATGCAGACTGTTAGCTTAAGACCCAGAGGCTCTAAGTGAGGATCAGGGAGTTGGTGTGGGCAACAGATGAGAATGAATCTGGCAAGTTCCTGAGAAGCCTGGGTCTGCATGAATATTTACACTCAAATGTTTGATGGATGGAATGGAAGCCACCTCCAATTTTGAAACAACTTTCTGAACCATTAGCTTGCTGAAAAGCATTCACAAGGTTCATAGCCAGCCAGTGCCTTCTGCCCTGGATTAGCTTGGTCACTGACAGAAAGTATGAGACCCAAGGATAGGGTTCAGGCCACAGAACAAAGCTTGATAAAGATCTGTTACTATCTGGAGGTTCTCCACACCACGAGGTCTCCACTGTGAGATGCCATACAAACAAAGAAAGCAGCAGCCAGGGTTGAAGGACCATTGCTTTGAAAGAGATGCTCCATTTTCCAAAGCACCTGAAGGCAGAACAAGAAGCAGTGGGTGGGAAATAATCAAGGAGAGAACCAACCTAGAAATAAAGAGAAATTTCCTGACAGTGAGAAAAATAATCTTTGGAAATTAATCTTCAGAAGCTATGGCTGCTCCATCACTGGAGGTTTTTAAGAAGAGATTGTACAACCACTTGTCTGACATGATATAACGTCTCTGGCTTGACAAGAGAATTGGACTAAAAGGCCGCTTCCAAATCTGTTGTTCTGTTTCTGTTTCTAATAAAGGAGAATATTTGTAATTCAGGGTTGAAATGAGGAGTACTTGATGCTCTCTGAGCTTGGTTGTTTTCCTGAAGATGTTTCATTACCCAAACTAGGTAACCTCATGTGATCATCTTGCACTGATGATGTTATCTAGTTTGGGTAATGAAACCTCTGCAAGAAAACAACCAAACTCAGAGCACCAAAGGCTCTTCGTTTCTGTTTCATTAGGGGTCTGTGTGTGTGTGCAAGTTTATGCTATCAAAATATGAGTGTGGTACAGAAAAGAGAGCAGCTTATTTATATATTTTATATTATTTATTTACTTATTGCAACTTGTGTAATGAAGACCACTCTGGATTGTTTAATGCATCCTATAGCAGATCTGCCCCATTTGCTGTAACTAACCTTGGATTACCTCAGTCCTTCAAATAGATTGACTTCTGTTTAGCTACCTAAGACCTTAGGAAGCAGTGACACCTCAAGATTTGGGATAGAAATTGCCATTTTGTATTTTTATCATGAAGTGAGCCCATGTCTCCTTGACCTCCATCCTCATAAGCCATGGGCACTGAAACATATGACCACCCAAAAGAGAAGACAATATGGGAGAAGAGGGTGAACCATCTCCTTTTTTTTGTCCCTGCTTTTCCCACTCAAGTCCTCTTCCACTCAAGGTACCTCAGCTAGCCTGCTATGTGTGCCATGCAGCTCACTTTCCATGACATTGTCACCCTTGGATCACTATTTCCTTTGGCTTGGCAGTGTTGCTTCTTTAAATTGCAGATCTGAGTTTTGCAAATTTGCAGTGTTGCAGTACCATGTGGTATAGATTACCCATTTGGAAGACCTCTTACCTCACAAAGCCTGAATTTGTAACCCTCTAGACACAAAACAACCTTAGCAGAAAACCAGATGTTAACTCTTCCAGTCAATTTCTCAATGCCATGAAAAAGAAAGAAAGAAAAGAAACATCATCCACTGCCAAGAGTGATTGACCTTACTTAAATAAATCCAATATTTCCCAGGCTCTGCACTGTACTTTCCTCTCTGAACATACACATTGAGGCTCTACACAGCCATGTACAATTGTAATACAACTGTTGGGAAAAGTGTCTGATTGAAAAATGGTCTACTTACATCACAATGGGATTCATAGGTAGTCCTTCACTTATGACTAGAATTAGAACTAGAATTTCTGTTGCTAACAAAGACAGTTGGGGTTTTTTCTTTTTTGCCATGATTAAGTGAATCACTGCAGTTTTTAAGTGAATCCAACTTCCCCCATTGATTTTCCTTGTCAGAACCAGTTGGGAAGATCTTGTCAGTTGGGGTGACTGCAGGGATGTTGTGACAATTGTAAATGCAAGGATTGACTGTAAATCAATTTTTTTTCAGTGCCGTTGTAACTTCAAACGGTTTCTGAACAAATGGTTATAAGTCGAGGACTACCTCAAATCTGCCCATCAGGGTCGTAAATTTCTACCGCTGATATATTTGTGTGCCATGTTGCAACAAAGACAGAAGAGAGTGTACTTATATATATAAATTATAGCTTTATTAATTTATGTATCATCAATACATGCCAGTTGCCAAGCAATCAACTTTTGGTCATGTGACCATGAAGATGCTGTGATGGTCATAAGTATGAAGACCAGTTGTAACTCACTTTTTTCAGTCCATGGTTTCCTGTTTGAGCAGGGGATTGGACTAGAAGTCCTCAAAGGTCCCTTCCAGCTGTGTTATTCTGTTAACAGTTCAGATTTGAGTGTTTTGTAAAACATGAAACATGGAGAATAGTTATCAATCCCCCCACCCAAAAGATACAGGAATTTTTTTGATGATGATGTACTTCTGAAGCTGCTGTAATTCAGGGGTGGGGCATAGATGATTTAAAAATTCTGCTAATTGTCACCTGGAACAAGAACTAAGGCTGAGTTAAAGATTGGCAGGAGTACATGGCTGGCTTCTAAACACCTGAAGGGACTGAAACAATAGAAACAATATGATGTAATTGCTTTCCAAAATATCAAAAATCACAGAGAATGCATCAAAGAGAAAAGGCCAGTGGACTTTTCTTTACAAAGAATGTGGGTCCCAGCAAGCAACCAGCAGTAGTATCCAATGGTTGCCAACACACCTTTCAACTGGTTTAGTTTTGACTGAAATGCTGTGAAGATGCTTTTTTCATCTATCAATCCAAGAATCATAGTGATTGAATGGAACACTGAATTATATACTTATATAATTATATACTCACACATACTCAAAATTCAGTTGGTTCTTCTGAGGTTTCAGCATTCTCCAGCATGATGAGTGTAGAATCCACCAGTGGGTAATCTCAGCCTTCCTGCTCAGTTGAGACTAAGTCAGAAATCTGCCACGCCTCCTTCTGGGCTGGACCATCCCAGTTTTTGACCAAGGCAAAGCAAAACATGATGAAGTCCGATGCGTTGGCTCCTCCTACTCTGACACAGACCCAGACGGCCTTTAAGGATGGGTGTGGATTTTACATCATCATGCTGAGAAAAGGCGTTCAGGTAAGACAATGCCCCTTCTCCAGCATGATGAGTGTAGAATCCACTGGTGGGTAATCTCAGCCTTCCTGCTCAGTTGAGACTAAGTCAGAAATCTACCACGCCTCCTTCTGGGCTCGACATCCCAGTTTTTGATTTAGTCTTAGCTCAGCAGGACGCAATTGTTTTTGGCTCCTCTGAATATAGATTAGGTTAAATTAGTTAGTTTGATTAAATTACAAATTAGAGTAAATTAATTAGTCTGATTAAAATACAAATTTTAAATTTCACTTAAATTGATATTCTGGTTCCAAATTAACAGAGTCAGCTTGCAGCTGACTGCAGCCTTGGCTCTAGCGAGCCGTGCAGGCTCCATTCAAGCTGTTTTCGCCGCCTTCGGACTCACTGGAGCTCTGCTGCCCTCATTCCAGCTGATTTTACTGATACAGGGGTTAGCCTTGCCTGGCAATCCCCTGCGGATCCCTGAGAGGCCGAACAGCCTCAGCGGAGTGTGCCAGTCGCAGTGAGGCTTCTAACGACCCAGCCGGCATTCCGAATCGCAGCGGAGGCTGCACAACAATCAAACAGCAAGTGCTGTCTTTTTTTCACCTCAAAGTGAAGGGAAAAGCCTCCAAACAGCAGGCAGAGCTCCCTCAGGGCCCCCCCAGGACTGGGAAGGCCCAGCCGAGTCACAAACGGCCGTTATTTTTGGCATGGACGCCATTTTGGGAGCCTCGCAAGGCGCAGCCGCCATTTTGGAGGCCCTATTCTCACCGTTTGAACTTCTGTATTCAATCCAGGTCTCCACCTTTATCCTGCCGTAACAGGGACGGATCGGGGGGGCACAATCCAAGGGTTCTATCCACCCAGGGGTTACCCCCCGTCCAGACTGATTGCTCGGACACAGGATCAGTGGGGTGACTGCCATTTTGAATTCCTCAGACAGACTTGGCCACTTCAGATTAACTGACAGGCCTTTGGATTACTTTTGTAACAGGGCAGCAGGTCCTTTCAGAGCACATATTCAGAGACATTCAAGGCCCCCAACCTTAATATTACTAATATTATGGTATTATTATTATAATTATTATTGATAGTAATTTTATTATTATTATCATTATATTATTAATATTATTGTTAATATTATTGATCCTTAATATCCACTTACAAGAGGGGGAATTTTTGGTCAGACCCCACCTGTCCCATTTAGCTGTGTAATAATTTTAGATAATTATCTGGCTGTCAGCCATTGCTGTTGCTCAGAGCACAGGAATTCCCTCTCTGACAACCAGATCTGCGTGCTTAACCCCCACCCCACCCCTGGACATCTCCTAGCCGGAATATCCAGTTGACAATGGCAGACAGTGCAACTCCTCCACCATTGCAGGGCTCTTCTGTCCCCCGGCCACAGAAAAAAAGCACAGATCATCTGAATTGGAAACGGGGGGAGACAGAAAAAATCTAAGGCAAAGGCCTCGTCCACTAAGAAGCCCTCCAAAGCAGCTCAGCGAGAGGCCTCGAGGAGACATCAGGCGCTGGAGAGGGAGTTCTCCAGAGCTCAAAGGCTCACCTCCAGTGGAGCAGACATGGCTTCCCCCCTTCCACTGGACCGCTCACCATTTGAGCCTCAATTCGTGCCTCCCCAGGATGCCCCTAGGGCATGGTCTCCTCAGGGGGAAACTGGACAGGTTGGTCTCCCTCTCCCCTCTCTCGCAAGCACTCGGGGAAATTTCCCCTCCCCCACAATACAACAAAGCCCAGAAGCCACATATACCCCTACGGCAGCTGGCATATGCCCCACAGACCAACAGGCATGTGGCCGGAACAATTTCAGGCCTTTATGCACCAGGTCTTTGCACAATACATGGCCTTCTCCATGGGCCAATGATTTTACAGATGCCCCCTCCCCCCCCAGACATCCCTGCCTCAAACGGGCCCTATCCTGTTACCCAGCTCGGGCAACTCAGATGCATCCTTCCAGATAGGAGAGGAGAGATCCGTGGACTTTGAAACTTCGAACATACCCATATCAGAGGATGAGGAGACAGTTCCAGATCTGTCCCCGACAGCTGGTCTTTTTGACCCTTCCCTATTTAGATCACTGCTCCTGAAGGCCTGTACCACGGCCAACCTCACTCCTGAACAGGAGCCTAAGCCATGACCACCACCACCCAGGACTCGAACCCTTTGTTCTCAGAGCCGGTGGTTGAGGACAAACAGATTCCGTGCCCGACTTTCTTCCGCAGTACGGTGGAGAAGCAGTGGTCTTCGCTGGGCACCCTTCCGTCTCCCAGAGGGACCGAGAAAAAACTTTTCAATGTCTCCTCCTCCTTGTCTTCCCTCCTGGAGGTGCACGTGTGGACACTCCCCTAACTTCCTTGTTTTCTTCCTCCACCATTCCAAGAGACATGGCAGAGGCCTTGAAAGCGGAGGAAAGGAGATTTGAGTTTTCCCTCCGTAGAACTCACCAAGCCTCGGCGTGGGCAATCAAGGCGGCTACATCGTCATCTTTTTTTGCCAGGTTGTCCATCATGTGGCTCTGTGAGCTCCAGGCACTCACTCCCCCTGACCAGGTGTGAGCACACCAGACATTGGGCAAATTGGTCGCAGTGTCTGAATACATGGCGGACATGTCGCTCCACTCTGCCAGGTACTCCACCAGATCAATTGCAGCCATTGTCTTGGCCCGCAGACTGCTTTGGTTAAAATAATGGCGGCCGACCTAAAGTCCAAGTGGCGCCTATCGACTGTCTCTTATAGCAGCACGCACCTCTTTGGCCCAGTCCTCGAGCCATATCTCATAGAAGGAAAGGACAAGCGCAAGGTGCTTGCACACCCCTCTAAGAGGGCAGACAGAAAGCTTCAACATGACTTCCATAGGCAACCCTTTCGTTCCGGTGCCACCTGGGATTGGAGGCAGCCCTTTCGGGCTGGGCAGTCCTGGGATTGGCCCCGGAGCTCTCGATCCTTCGCCCCTAGACAGGATTGCCAGCAGGACCACCAGAACCCTAGAGCCCGGGGCCCAATACCAAACCAAACACCCCTTTTGGGGCTCGGGGGGCCGTCTGTAGAGATGGAACAAGTAACGCCATGGAATCCTCTCCCATAGGGGGCCATCTGTCCCTGTTCAGCGACACTTGGGAGGCCACCACCACAGACGCATGGGTGATAGACACCATATGTCACGGCCTCGCCCTGGAGTTCTTATCCATACCTCCAGGGCGCTTCCTACCATGCCCCAACACAAGAAACACCAGCAAGGCAGGACTCATGTCCATCTCCCACCTACTGGAGGTAGAGGCCATAGAGCCAGTGCCCATGGAACAGAAGTTACAGGGGTTTTACTCCATTCTGTTTGTGGTACCGAAGGCCTCGGGGGGCTGGAGGGCAATATTGGATCTGAAAGGACTAAACTACTTCTTGGCCTACAAGCGGTTCAAGATGCAGACCCTCAAGTCCATCCTAGCCAGCATCAGGAGGGGTGATTTCCTGTCCTCCATAGACCTGACAGAAGCTTACCTTCACGTCCCGATCCTCCCCGAACACCAAAAATTCCTCCGTTTTTGTTACGCGCACCAGCATTTTCAGTACAAAGTGCTCCCGTTTGGCCTTTCTTCGGCCCCATGGATGTTTACAAAGATCTTAGCGGTCTTAGCCACCCATCTGAGAATGATCCCGGTGTGCATACAATGTTATCTGGACGATATTCTTATCCAGTCCAGTTCCTTCCGTTTGGCCCAGTCAGACCTGGAAATCACCATCAGGACTCTTCAAACTCACAGATTCTCCGTGAACTTCCAGAAGAGTCACACGGTCCCTTCAACTCGATTACTCCACCTGCGGGTGATCATAGACTCAAATCTGTGCGAGGTTTTCCTTTCCCAGGAACGTCGGAACAGCATCCAGACTTTTGTCCACTGTGTTCGGAGAGAGAAGGTAGTCCCTCTGGTCCAACTGTCACAGCTACTGGGGATGATGGTCTCCTGTATGGGGATTGTCCCATGGGCCAGACTACATTCCAGAGACCTCCAGTGGTTCCTTCTCCCTTTCCAGAAGCGAAACTTGAGTTCTTCCACCAGGAGGGTGAGGGTCCCATGCTAGACACTGTCTTCCCTTTTGTGGCGGACCTTATCGGCAATGGCCAAGGGATCCCTCTTCAAGGAACCTGCCAGGCTCACCTTGACCATAGATGCCAGCCTGTTCAGCTGGGGCGCTCACCTCCAGACACATCTAGCTCAGGGTCAATGGTCCCATTCGGACTTTAGCCACAACATAAACTGGCTAGAACTAAGGGCCATTCACCTGGCACTCCGACACTTCTCCACCATAGTGGCAGGGAATCACGTACTGATATTGACAGACAATGTGGCAGCAAAAGCACACGTCAACAGGCAGGGAGGGACCCATCCAAGTCCCTTATGTTCGAAGCCCACAGCCTGGGATCTTGGGCAGAGACCATTATAAGATCCATCAAAGCAGAGCATATATCGGGGGAGGTGAACCATCAGGGAGACTCCCTGAGCAGGTCCACAGTGGACCACTCAGAGTGGCAACTGGACCCACTTCCGCTCAGGGAGATCTCGAACAGATTCGGCCAACCCCAGTTAGACCTCTTTGCCTCTCCAAACAACTCCCAACTGCCCAGGTACTTCACCAGGTTCCCATCCCCAGGGGCAGAGGGAACAGATGCTCTTCGCAGCGAGTGGCCCAGGGGGTTGCTATACGCATTCCTTTCCCTCCCACTGATTCCGGCAACCATCCGAAAACTGCTTGAGGAGCAGGCAGAGGTCATATTGGTTGTTCCACACTGACCGAGACGACCGTGGTTTGCCGACCTCATGAAACTCTCAATCTCACCGCCGTGGAGGATCCCTCCAGACTGTATATCCCTCACCGGGGGCCCTTCAACACCCGAATCCCCAGTGGCTCCAGTTGGCCGCCTGGCACTTGAGCGGAGAAATTTAGCTAGACAATCCTATTCGTCCAGGGTGATCTCGATGATCCAAACTTCCAGGCGCCCCTCGACCAATAGGATATAGGATGCCACCTGAAGGAACTTTTCTCTGTGGTGCATTAAGCACCAGCTCCAGCCTCTTTCTGTCACCATTCCCAATATTTTGGACTATCTATTGGAAAGTATGGATAAAGGGTTGACACCTAGCACTCTCCGCAGACAGGTAGCAGCCTTGTCCACGGTGCTTACCTGTGACAATCTGGTTCCATTAGCACAACACCCAGCAGTAAGCACCTTTCTCAAGGGGGCGACTAATGCCAGGCCACCGGCGCTTCACTGCTACCCCTCTTGGGATCTATCACAGGTATTGCAAGCGCTGATTTCGCCACCGTTTGAGCCTATCAGGTCTTGTTCACTACGACTCCTTTCTCTGAAGGTAGCCTTTCTGATTGCAATCACATCAGCCAGATGTATTTCGGAGCTGGCTGCCCTTTCAGTCAGGAGTGGCCTGTGTACATTTTATGAGGATAGAGTGGTCCTTCGATTGGATCTATCCTTCATCCCGAAGGTCAATACCTGGTTCCATAGGACCCAAGAGCTAGTTCTCCTGGACTTTTGTCCCAATCCATTGCATAGGCTGGAGAGACAGTGGCATAAGCTGGATGTACGCAGGGCTCTGTGTTATTATGTGAAACGATCCTCTGCCTTTTGCAAATCAGAGGCCTTATTTGTGTCATTCCAACCCTCTTCCATCGGTCAGAAGGTTTCCTCTTCAACCATTGGGAGGTGGATTAAGACATGCATTGCCCGTGCCTATCTCTCTCAATCCCTACCGGTCCCTAGACGCATAACTGCCAACTCCACTCACAGTGCGGCTACGTCAGAGGCCTGGTCTACCCAGGCGTCCACTGAAGAAATCTGCAGGGCTGCAACTTGGTCCTCTCCTTCTTCATTCATCAGACATTACAAGCTAGTCAAGTTTGCCTCTGCGGATGCTTCGTTTGGCCGGAGAGTGTTACAGCAAGTAGTTCCTTCTGGTGGGACACAAGCCCAGACTATTTTCCCCCCATAGGGACATGAGCGGCTTTGGTATGTCCCACCGGTGGATTCTACACTCATCATGCTGGAGAAGGGGCGTTGTCTTACCTGAACGCCTTTTCTCAGCATGATGATGTAAAATCCACACCCACCCTTAAAGGCCGTCTGGGCCTGTGTCAGGTAGGAGGAGCCAACGCGTCGGACTTTGTCATGTTTTGCTTCACCTTGGTCAAAACTGGGATGGTCCAGCCCAGAAGGAGGCGTGGCAGATTTCTGACTTAGTCTCAACTGAGCAGGAAGGCTGAGATTACCCACCGGTGGATTCTACACTCATCATGCTGAGAAAAGGCATTCAGGTAAGACAACGCCCCTTTTCCTCCATCTGATAAACATACTGTAGGCTAGATTATGAAATGGTAGATTTTTGTGCCAAAATGCATGAGAACAGTGTCCCAAATTTAGTTGCTTCTCTCCAGAAATTCATCTCAGGAATCAATTAGAAGAAAGTGCATTGCAGAGAAAACAACATGGATTCATTTGTACTCCACATCTGTCAATCAAAGGTTTCAGATGTTCTTTAAATCAGAGGTCCCCAACCTTTTGGGTACCAGGGACCGGTTCCGTGGAGAAAAGTTTTTCCATGAACCAGTGTGTGTGTGCTTTTGTCTCCTACCTGCATCCCACGGATGGGGCTTTGCTTGTTTGTGCAGACCGGTTGCTGGCATGCCGCGGCCCGGTACCAGTCCACGGACCAGGGGTTAGGGACCTCTGCTTTAGATATTGTCCATGGGAAGGCATTACTATGGTTGAAATCTAACCCATTTTGAAGGACCAAGGTTGTGTGAAATTGTTATATAATATCTACATTATATAACGGCTCCTTCCCTCCTAGCTTTCCGAAAACTTTTAAAAATACAGACAGGCTTGGGGCTTGTGAGCTGTGCTCTGCCCCTGGGCCTTTGATTGGGACTGTATGTTGTATGAGTGGGTATAGTTTTATTGTTTTTTATATTGTATATTATTATTTTAACTAATTTATATTTTGTACTTGTATTATTTGCTGTGAGCCGCCCTGAGTCTGAGGAGAAGGGCGGCATATAAGTCAAAATAAAGTAAAGTAAAGTAAAGAAACCAACAAAGAATCCCACCTAATATGGACTAATTTTTATCTTAAAGGATATCTGTCAGGTGTATTCCAGGTAGAATTCAGAAAAATATTTTATATTAAAACAGGGATACAATGCTAGAATGAACAAGAGCCAGTAAGCGCAAATTTGTCTTTTCATAAATATGTTACTTTTATTTGAATTATGCTGTCCTTATCCTCAGAGAACTGATGCTTCCTAAACAGTCATTCCCATGTGCAGTTTCAAACATTCGAAATGCAATCCAAAAAAGATTCTTAGGTTGCATTGAAATGTTGCCTTCCAAGGCCAGAGACAGGGCTCTGATGAGAAAACCAAAACTTTCCTTTTTTCCTCTGCCCTTCCAAATTGTGGTATTGAAAAGGTTGAAAAAATAATAATGGCTGGGCAGGAAGTGGCAAAGGAGGGATCTGAAGATTTGAAGGGTTTTTGATTCACTCCAAAGCAAAAAAATGACCAAAACCAGTTGTTCGGCTGATCTAAATTGAGTTCTTCTTATAGAAAAGAGAGTGGGAAAAACATCCCCTAGGCTGGAAATACTTCCAAAGACTTCCATATTACTAGCTGGTTATCAGCAGGATCTCTTGAGGAAATTTGTCTGAAAAATTGGATTGCTCAATTTACTTGTAACCCAACTTTATTGTTTACATAGATCTTGAGGAGGCAAACATATTTAATTTATTTATATCCTGCCTTTATTATCTTTACAAATAACTCAAGGCGGCAAACATATACATCTACTTTCCTCACAACAAAAACCCTGTGAGGTGCGTTGGACTGAGACAAAGGGACTAGTACAGGGGTAGTCAACCTTGGCTCTTTTATGACTCGTGGACTTCAACTCCCAGAATTCCTGAGCCAGCATGGCTCAGCTTGGAAACCTTTCCCTTTTCCCTCAGCATGGCTGGCTCAAGAATTCTGGGAGTTGAAGTCCACAAGTCATAAAAGAGCCAAGGTTGCCTGCCCCTGGGCTAGTCCAAAGTCATTAGCTGGCTTTCATGACTAAGGTGGGACTAGATCAGTGGTGGCGAACCTATGGCACGGGTGGCAGAGGCGGCACTCAGAGCCCTCTCTGTGGGCACGTGTGCCATCGCCCCAGTCCTAGGCCTTCAGCTGGGTTTTATAAAACCTTTTCACTTTAGGCCTCTGCCACCATGTGCAAAAAAAAAAAAAAGGTTCAGTCAATTTCAATTTCTTGCGGGGGAAAAAAGACTTTGCAAAGTTGGAACTGATTGATTTAACTTTTTAGTCCCACCCAGTCTGCCCAGCCAATGGGCCACACCCACCCAACACTTGACGATGCATAAGTGGGTTTTGGGTTGCAGTTTGGGCACTCAGTCTCTAAAAAGTTTGCCATCACTGGACTAGATCCTGGTGATTTGCCCAAAGTCACCCAACTAGTTTTCATGCCTAAGGCAAGACTAGAACTCTCGATCTCTTGGTTACTAGCCTGATGGCTTAGCCACTAGACCAAACTAGTTCAAGCATATTAATAACAAAAAAGAAATGATTTTTTTTAAATTGAAAATTAATGAAGGCTGATTAAGGCAGGGGTTTTCCTCCCTTGATTTGGTCATTGATTGAACTCAAAATAAGAATGAAGATTCCGCTTCTTTTCTGTGATTGAATTTGCAGCAATTTTACAGCTGCATATAGTGCTTTTTAGTGATGCCAAGCCAAGCGTTGCCTTTAGAGAATTCTTCTAGATCTCATCTGCCCTGTGAAAATAGCAAATTAATCCCTTCTGGAAATAATGAGGTGACAAGCAGTAATTTTGTTTGCCACTATAGTACCCTTTACAAAAAGGCATGTTCCAAGGCCATGCATGTATTCATAGATTCTCCCCCAGAAAGTTGGAGGCAAAAAAAAGAAGAAGACATTTTTGGAGCCTAACGCAATCTTGCCTTATCCTGCTTATGCTGTTGCACTGAACTGCTTGTTCAGTGCATGTGATCAGAATTTCCAGAAAGACAATTTCTCTGAAATATAAGCATGCAGAGAGCAAAAAGTGCTGATGCTTGCACAGTGGGACGTGATTATCTTGGCTTCTCACAAGAAATAATAACAGTGGGGTCATCTGAACCTGTAATAATATTCATCAAAAATAGGACTCATGTTTTATAAGTCCTGCTTTTATCAGTTTGAAATCTCAAACATAAAGGGCCTCTTTGTCATTGGAAGAAGAGTTGCTAGTGCGTACACTTTCACACACATACAAACACATGGTTGCCTGTTTCCCATTCTGAGCGAGGCCACTAAAGATGGCCACTGTAAACAGGGCCTCTGTGCTTTCATTAGCTCTTTTTCTTGTAACATTTGAAAAAAACCTTTCATGATTTGAAATGATGGTTAGATTGTTCACTGCATCTTGATTAGGATACCAAATCTGGGTTGGGTTATTTTCTGTCCTTCAGGTTTTATGGCGCAAGTCTATTAAATACTTATCTGTTGTGAAAACACAGCAAAGCCACCCTTTTGCTCTAACAGGTACATGCCATGCCATAATAAATACAAATGAATTGAGAATTGGGTGTCCCAGCATCCTTGGTAGAGCTTTGGTAGGTACCCTCGTGATATCTTGGCTTCCTGAAGTATGGATGATGATGTTACCTAATGGGGTAGTGAAATGTCTGCAAGAAAACAACCAAGCTCAGAGAATACCAAGGACTCCACAATTCAATCTTGAGCTACAAAGCTTCTATTCCTTACACATTACACAAGTAGATAACCATCATTACTAGAAAGGAGTGGGGTTTACTGTTTGATCATTTGTCTGAATTGGTAGTTCTTTGATTGGTACTGTGTACTGCTTGAAGCAGTAAATAAAAGCTTAATTAAGGAACAACCAAGAGCACTGCTACCAACACTGACAGGACAAATCACTAGTATATATAGAGAAAGCAAAGCCAATTCCCTTCTAGAACTGATGATTTTACCTAATTGGGTAATGAAATGTCTACAAGAAAATCACCAAGCTCAGAGAGCACCAAGGACCCCATAGTTCAGAGGTAGGCCACCTTGGCTCTTTTATGACTCGTGGACTTCAACTCCCAGAATTCCTGAGCCAGCCATGCTGAGGGAAAAGGGAGAGGTTTCCAAGCTGAGCCATGCTGGCTCAGGAATTCTGGGAGTTGAAGTCCATGAGTCATAAAAGAGCCAAGGTTGCCTACCCCTGCCATAGTTCAACCCTGAGCTTCAAATATTCTCTTTTATCAGTACTGAAACAAACACAATAGTTCTCCCCAAGGGCTGGATTATCAATTGGCACATTCCAATTTCCAGAACTATTAGATCTGAGTCTCTGCAAGGAATTCTACACACCTGTTGTGAGTTCCTTCTTGTGCCTTCTCCACTCAATCAAGGAGGGGCACCTTACACATCTCCATGTATCCCCCAAAATTAACTTCAGGGGGTACTTTAGCTTAGCATTGTAAGATTCCCCTGTGCAGATACACACTAGCCTTTAGTATTCTCCTTTTATCAGTTTAAGAACCGAGGTCTTCCCAAGTAATTTTGGGGTAACAATAGAACGCCTACACAAAGAGTTTACCTAATCGGGTTTCTGTCTTCATTGTCCCAAATTATGATGATTTATGAAAATATATTATACGACCATACCTGAGCCCAAAATTTCTGCAGCTAAGTGAGTCATTTGTTAAATGAGTTTTGCTGCATTTTATGACCTTTCTTGGCACAGTTGTTAAATGAATCACTGCAGTTGTTGAGTTAGTAACACGGTTAAGTGAATATGGCTTTGCTTGTCAGAACATCACAAAAGGTGATCACATGACCCCTCCCCCTCCCGAGGACACTGCAACCGTCATAAATATGAGTCAGTTGCCAAGCCTCTGAATTTTGATCACATGACCATGGGGATGCTGCAAGAGTCATAAGTGTGAAAAACAGTCATAAGTCATTTATTCCCCAGAATTTTTGTAATGTGAAACAGTCACTAAATGAACCAATGTAAGTCAAGAACTACCTGTAACCATTGCCTGGATATTATGCACTATGGCAAAACTACAAAGTTGAGGGCCACGTAACATGGACATTTGCCAAGCAGACGTATCCTCCAGATTACCCTGAATTTCAAATCTAAAATAGTCCATGTCCACTTGAAATTCAAGAAGCTTAACACAATAGAGAATTATTAATTTAGGGCAGGGGTGGGGATCCATGGTGCTTTTATGACTTGTGGACTTCAACTCCCAGAATTCCTGAGCCAGCATGGGAGTTGAAGTCCACAAGTCATAAAAGCACCATGGATCCCCACCCCTGATTTAGGGGATAAATGGATTAGGGGCCTAATGATTTGCACAAGAGGAAGGGAGAACTGCTGTCATGGTTAGCACATGCCTTTGCTTGCTTGACAAAATCCAACTACATAACCATGGCTCTCCTGTTTTCCCTTGAAATCAGAGAGCTGAGAGTTGCACTTCCTGTTTGCCAGAATAAAACCCACAGGATTATCCTGTGTAAATTAAGAACTGCCTGCTCCAAACCAGATGGTTAAAGAAAATACATGAAATATTTCTGTTTTCATCTATCTGTAGTTAGATATCATAATATCATTATGGAGTCCCTCTTTGTCTCTCTCACTCTCTTTCTTATACATATACATCTTTATTTAAGGGCAAAATGGATCGTCAGCTTCCCACAGCTGAATTGAAAATGCACCCAGCAGACTAAGGGCCTTGGGTCTGCAACTAATGAAAACAGGATGCTTATGAATCAGCCATTTTTCAGTGTAGAAAGAAACGATGATTTATCGCATCTAGAAAATGTTTTAACTAACCTTTCTCATGTTCGCAAATAAATCTTCCATGGAAGATGGCTTGTTATGGATATTTTTGTTCGAAATGAGTTGTGGCATCTGAATACTTCGTGCAGAGGCCTCGAACTCTCATGCTATGGACTGGTTGATCTCTTACAAAGAAGAGTTGGTTTTCAGAGTTGTCCTTGTTTATCCTCTTTTTCCAACTGCAATAAAAACTCCAGT
Source organism: Bothrops alternatus (assembly GCA_034064705.1). Lineage (NCBI taxonomy): Eukaryota > Metazoa > Chordata > Lepidosauria > Squamata > Viperidae > Bothrops > Bothrops alternatus. The sequence goes on along the minus strand of JARGCV010000179.1, from coordinate 737,947 downwards.
AGATTAAAAAGACAGAAAGCCACATTCTTCATCATCATTCACCTTGCCTCCCCTTGACACTCTCCAGAATTGTTAGACTGTAAGCATCCTGGGAACAGAGATTTGCCTGCTTCTGATGGTCAGCGAGGGTTTAAGGACCTGGACATTTTTCAGAGTTCTTCTAGATCAGTGGTGGCGAACCTATGGCATGGATGCCAGAGGTGGCACTCAGAGCCCTCTCTGTGGGCACACATGCCATTGCTCCAGCCTTGCCTCCCCCCACGACCCCCTCCTCACCAGCAGCCCCCCTGGAGGAGAGTCGCCCCTGAGCATGGCCCACGCGGAACAGCGCAGCCAAGGACATGCAGCCAGGCAGTGTATACAAGGCTCTGCCCTCATGCCCCATTGCACACAGTTGATGCTGCGGGGCATGGGCAGAGGGCGTGGCTGCCATGGCGCTGCTGGGTGATCTGCGGCGGGCCCTGGAAGTAGTAGGTGGCCCTGCAGGCAGGCAGGGTGGGGGCGGGGCAGGGGTGGGGGCGGGGCCAGGGCCAGTCTCTAAAAGGTTCGCCATCACTGTTCTAGATCTTAGCAACTTTGAGAGGTATGTATGTCACTTCCCAGCATTCCCCACCCAGCTTAGAAACTTGAAGAGGTGTGAATATTAACTCCCAGAGTTGCCCAGCCATCTTAAACATAATCCTCAAGAGCCGTAGTGGTGCAATATTTAGAATGCAGCATTGCAGGCAAACTCACTGCTCACTGCCAGCAGTTCGATCCTGACCGGCTTCCATCCTCCCAAAATCAGTAAACTGCTCAGAGAGGGCTGTAAAGCACTGTGAGGCGGTATATAAGTCTAAGTGCTCTATTTACCAACTGTTCATTCAGCAATTGTTCAAAGTTATGACAGTTCTGTATAAAGAGACTTACAACAAGACTTAGAAGCGAGTTGTTGCAGTGTCTCTGCACTTATGTGATTGCAATTTAGGCATTGGGGAAACAGTGCACGTTTATGACAGTTGCAGCATCCATGGTCATATGATCACTATTTATTGACCTTCACTTCTGACTTCCGACAAGCAAAGTCAATGGAAAAGCTGACAGGAATTTGCAAGTTGAAGCCACACGATGTTGTGCTTAACAAATCATGCAGATTTGCTTAACAACTGCAGCCAGAATTGATGAACTGCTACCATAAGTCATGTGATTGTTTACTTAGTTGCCAGTTCCAATTGCAGTCAGTAAGTGAGGACTACCTGTAAACCTTTTATGAATTATCTTCTCAAGCATTTATTTCAAACCTTAAACAGCTTGGTTTATAGGAAGGTTATTAGTTTGAATCAAAAATTATCTCTCCTGAATGTTAAAACATGAGCTCAGTATAAAAACATATTGCCATAGGTTTCAGATGGCATGGCCAAGCTGCAAAAGAGCACAATCCTTTTATTATGCTAAAAGGAATTGCTTTCCTGTTCCATGTTAGCTATTAATATTTAAGACATCTTAAAATAAGAGCATCAACACTATCTTTATTAATGAAACAGAAATGTACTTAGTCCAGAATTTATTAACAGCAGAGAAAAACTGAGTATCTATGAAAGAAAGCACTTGCTTTAATTGAGTTGATAATGCAAAGGTAAAGCCATTAATTGGAATAGTGATATTAAATTATTTCCTTCCTGTATTCACTGTGATTGGGAGTAACATAAATAGCCCAGGAAGAATTAAGCTGTGACTTTGTGGATAAAAATGTTTTTTAATTTACAGTTGGCTTCTCTCTGTTTGGGATCTCAACCTGGAAATGCATTTGGATGACTTTCAATAGGAAAACATCTGTCTAAGGTAACTTTTATTTCTTGGTGCAACGAGTAAGAGTGATTTAAAATCAAAAGATGGATTTATTCTTTGTGAACCTTTTAAGAAAGCCAGCTGAATATATTCAAAATGGAGATTTATTTCCCTCCCCTACTTAGGAACAAGGAAATGTGGCAAAGAAAATACTATGCCCACAAGAAAAGGTGGCCTGCAAATATTTGTAAAAAATATTTTGTGCTCCACTATGAACTTATTCTCAAAATCCAGAAAAAATGGAAGGTTGCTTAAGTCAAGAACAGTGGAAGAGCTTGCCTTCAGAAATTGTGGGTGCTCCATCACTGGAGATTTTTAAGAAGAGACTGGACAGTCACTTGTCTCATAAGTTCTCCTGCTAGAGCAGGGGGATGGACTAGAAGACCTCCAAGGTCCCTTCCAGTTCTATTCTATTCTATATTCTAAGAGAGTGTCCCATATTCTTTCTGGTATTAGTGATCGTAACTGATGCCCAATGGAACTCCTCTTTTTCCTTTAACTGCTGCTTAATGTATTGTAAGCCAGGGTTAAAAAAAAAAAAAGACAAAATGGTGGCAGAACTAGGCAATTAAAGCTCTGCGTTTTTAGAATTCAGCTAAATTCAGTTCAGAGACTTCAGGTAATGCAGAATGCAGCCGCGCGAGCTGTATTGGGCTTACCCAGAAATGCCCATATTTCAACATCACTCCACGAGCTGCATTGGCTGCCAATTGGTCTCCGAACGCAATTCAAAGTGTTGGTTATGACCTATAAAGCCCTACATGGCATCGGACCAGGTTACTTGCGGGACCGTCTGCTGCCGCATGAAACCCAGTGACCGGTTAGGGCCCACAGGGTCGGCCTTCTCCAGGTCCCGTCAGCCAGACAGTGTCGCCTGGCGGGGCCTAGGGGAAGAGCCTTCTCTGTTGCGGCCCTGGCCCTCTGGAATCAACTCCCCCCAGAGATCCGTATGCCCCCACCCTCTCCGCCTTTCGCAAACTGTTAAAGACACATCTTTGCCGGCAGGCCCCAGGCAGTGTATGTTTGTTGTAAGTTTGTTTCGGATGATTGGTTTTAATTTAGGGGTTTTATAATGTATTTGATTTCTATATGCTACTGATTATGTTGTAAGCCGTCCTGAGTTTTCGGAATAGGGCGGCATAGAAATCGAAACAAACAAACAAATAAATATTCTACTCTGGGTCCCACAAAATCCATATTCCAAAAGAGATTTATTTTTTGCAGCAACTACATGAAAATATACACGGCTGCATTATGATTTGATGTGTTGTACGAACGCCGCATGGCGGGATTTCGGCAAATCCTCCCCTGACTCTTTCTAGCTAAGCCAGCCTTCTCCACAGAGTTTGATTCCCAGAATCCTCAGCTGTGACTGTCCTGACTATGGAATTCTGGGGGTTGAAGTCCACGCTTCTGAAGAGGAGGGCCAATCTAATAAATAATAGCCTAGTTGAAAATGAACCGAGTTGTTGACCTCAAATTACAGTAAAATCTGTCCTACCAGTATTGAAACTTCTTTTTAACATTATTGTAAATAGGAATATTTTCTGAAGCTCATTGGAGTTTCCTACTAAGGCTTACTCTGTGTTGAAAACATAGGCAATTCTCTGTTTATTGCATGATCCCCAGGTCTACGGCTTTGTCTAGACAACAAGGACACAAAAGCTGCAATCTTTTCTTTCATTCACCCTCAGTGTCATGAAAAGGCATACAATTCCTGTTTATGGTGCCTCCAACAGCTGATATGTCTACAGTCAGTCAATTCTTATGTCTCTGAAAGGTCCTTGGTGCTCTCTGAGCTGCTTGGTTTCTTACAGACATTTCATTACCCAAACTAGGTAACATCATCAGTGCTAGTCCTGATGATGTTACCTGGTTTGCGTAATGAAATGTTTGCAAGACAATGAGTAAGCTCAGAGAACACCAAGGGCTCCTTATTTCAACCAAGCTACAAATGTTCTCCTTTATTGGTAACTTATATATCTTTCTAAAAGCCATCTGCCAAGAAGTGAGAATTATGGGAAGATCTGCCCTAACAGGTTGACTTCCAGATGTGTGGCTTTAAAATACCTGTTTTCCTAGGCATTGGATGACCTGATAGGCATTAATCTCCTAAAAAAATTGCATGCTTTGATCCTGTTTTGGTTTGATCTGCTTAAGAATTTTAAAGCCTTGATTTCATACAAGAAAATGAAAATGTATCTATATCTATATCCTAGAAGTACAAAGCCTAAAGCACCAGCCTGAAGATGACGAATGGGACTTCGTCGAAACGTCGCCAAGACACTTCCAATTTTACGCGGGGGAAAACCCGAATAACCAAAGACCTACATCTATATCTATCTATCTATTTATCTATCTATCCACACACACACATATTGTATGTACTTTATGTATATGTGTGTTTGTGTGTTTGCAATATGTGTATTCCAACAGAATCAGCATTAGCTTTTCTCTTCTCTTTATAAAAAATAATACAGATGTTTACTTATAAAATATAAATCATTTTTTTTAGCCAAAGCTATTTGCATTTTGAAAAGAAAATAGTACAAGATCAAATGGCATTTCTAATTTTTCTTTGATTTTATTCCAAGTACAACTGAAACTTGTTTTAGGAGTTTGAATACAAACAAGTAGAAAGGAGCCAAATCTGACAGGGGTGCACTCGGTTCATTCTGAAATTCAAATATAAAGTCACTGTTAATACTGTTGACTGTCCAGAGAGTGGGATGATGTTATCATCAATAATATTGGTATCTCAATAACTAAAGAAATATTGGAGCACTTTGGTTGATTGAATGAGTATCAATACCTTTTGATATGTGGTGATTGCAGGCTATGAACCCAGTATTCGACATGAAAAAAACTATGTAGCTACTGGTGAAAAATAAATTGCTTGCATGAGATCTAACTCCCATATCATACTAAACAGTAGAGCAGTTTATTCCAATTTGACTTGGTGCTTTGTATGAACCAGTTGATGAATAACAAATGGGTTACAGCAATACTTTTAGAGCTTTCCCCTTCACGGCTCAAAACCATTTATCAGAAAGTCTCATTGGATCAGTTCTAACTCCCTTCTTTCAACACCGCCATACAGTGATCTTCAAGTTACAACCGTTCATTTAGTGACATTTGAAGTTACAACAGCACTGAAAAGAGAGACTTATGGCCATTTTTCACACTTACGACCATGGTAACATCCCCATGGTCACATGATCAAACTTTGGGGGCTTGGCAGCCGACTCATATTTATGATGGTTGCAGAGTCCCGGGGTCATGTGATCCCCTGTTGTGACCTTCAATGGGGAAGCCAGGTTCAATTAACTTAACAGCTACAGTGATTCAGTTAACAACTGTGGCAAGAAAAGTCGTAAAATGGGGCAAAATTCACTTAACAAATGTCTCTCTTAGCAACAGAAATTTGGGCGCCAATTGAGGCCTAAATTAAAACTCAATGAAAAAACAATACAGTGGCAGTCAAGAACATTAACAAGCACTAATATATCACTTATGTCACAGGGGCCATTAACTTCCCAACTACCCAGGAAAGCAGTCCTGTTTTTAAAGCTTTCCCAAATGCTAGTCAAGTCAGGGCTGGCTTGATTTGGAGGGGTGTGATGTTCCATAGGGTAGGGAATGCCACAGAAAAGGCCTTAATTTGGTATATTTAAACTTTAGCTCTGTCAGTTATGGGTTATTCAATACAGCAACCTTTGGCTCTGTAAATGAACCAGCTTATGTGACTATGTTTGCCCAGATGTGCTTGGCTTTTGAACTTCTATCTGCTGTACTTATGCTATTGATCTCCCTTCTGCATCCCAGTGCCTTCCAGATGTTATTCAGGGATAATAGTTCTCAGATATTTATTTGTTTATTTATTTATTACATTTTTATCCTATCTTCGTTAATGTATAAGTAACTCAAAATGGCAATCATACATAGTACTTCTTTCTCCTCCTCTTTCCCCCATAACAACAACCCTGTGAGTTGGGTTATGTTGGGGAAGAGTGATTGGCCCAAAGTCACCCAGTCTCTTTCATGTCTAAGATGGAACTCTAACTCAGGGCTTTTCAACCTTTTCACCCATTGTACCACTTTTAGGATATGGCAATATCCGAGTACCACCAGTCGCCTAGCAAGGTGTCAAAAACTTGATGATAAAAAAAAATGGCACTGAAAAAAGTGCCCCTCAAGCCACAGCCGAGCAAGACACCTGCCTGCCCGCCCGGCCGCACTCTTCCTCCTGTCCGAGGTTTTCATTGTTGTGAGCATTTCTGTTGAGGATTGGCAGTGGGGGTGGGGTGGGAGGGTGTTTGGTTTTTATTCCCCCCCTGTCTGCTGGGTGGTTGCAGCAGGTTTTGGTCACTTCACATGACCCTGGGACACTGTGACCGTCATAAATATGAATCGGTTGCCAAGCATCTGAATGTAAATCACAAGACCCTGGGGATGCTGCAACATTCCAGCTGAGTGGTGCTTCTTCAGGGCTCAGCAGAAGCGCCAGGATCAATGCCGAGCTGCAGCTGGAACCTGGCGCTGATCCTGGCGCTTCCATTGAGCCCTGACAGCCCCGAAGAAGTGCCGATCAGCTGGAAAGTGGCACTGATCCTGGCGCTTCTGCTGAGCCCTGATAGCCCTGCAGCTCCAGCCATCTCTCGCTCAGGCTTGTGCGGTGCTGCCACTGGTTCAGCTCATTCCCCTCCCCCGCTACCACTTTTCTAGGATGGTTGCGTACCACCTGCCAGGTGCCAATGTACCACAGATGGTACCCTTACCACTGGTTGAAAAGCCCTGCTCTAACTCACAGACCCCTGGTGATTGGCCCAAAGTTACCCAGCCAACTTTCATACCTAAGGTGGAACTAGAACTCCCCGTCTCCTGGTGACTGGCTCAAAGTCACCCACCCTGTCTTTGATGTCTAAGATGGAATTAGAATTCGTTATCTTTGGGTGATTGGCCCAAAGTCAACAGCTGGCTTTCACGCCTAAAGCTGGATTAGAACTCACGGTCTCCTAGTTTCTAGGCCAATACATTAACCACTATCCCAAACTAGCTGTCCTGGGAGTTGTAGTCTCCAGACATTTGGAGGACATCCTGCTGAAAAACCTGAAGGGACATTGCCATAAGGAGCTATCAGTGATAAGAAACCACCAGATTTCAGGAAGGCTGAAAAAGATGGCCTGCCCCCAAAGTTTCTGCCTCTTGTGAAACATATTATAACACATAACTGGCAGGATGCATGAATCTATGACACACTTTTCCTGACTCACTGACTGGATGCATTCCTGATCTGCCATAAGAGAGATAGATCTAACTTCACTGCCATATTCTCCTGGCCCTGTATTTTTTTTGCAGAGAGAAAATGGGGCAGGGGTTGCCAAGATAGTGCAGTTGAAGCTTTGCCTGGTTTATGGCCAGGATGCAAATAAAAATTAGGGAAAGGTTTGATTCTACCATCCAGGCTGTTGTCTTTACTTCTTGACCTTCTCTAAGGACATCATTGAAACAGGACTAAGGTCCTGGTAGCTTGTTCAGTGGATTTTGTTAGAACTACAGCAGGGTCTCCGGGGAAGGCTAACCAAGGACATGTGCCTTTAACTAGTCTTGCACCCTAACTTAGCTTGACATCTTTCAGCTGATTCCTGCAGCCATGTCCATGTATATGTGCTTATAGCACCAAGCAAAGCTTTAAACTCAGACCGCTACAGATATAAGAGTAAGGCAGTTTGATTGAAAAAAAACCCCCTCACAATAAAGTAAATAATGCCTTAATGTAGGGTTTCCACAGGTATGTCTTGACTTACAACCATTTGAAGTTACAACGGTGCTGAAAAAAGTGACTTATGACCAATCCTCACATTTATGGCCCTTGCAGCATCCTTACAGCAGCAACTGGCATTTCCAATGGTTGCCGCATCTTGGGGTCATGTGATCATCATTTGTGACTTTCCTTCCTGGCTCTGACAAGCAAAATCAATAGAGAAAACCAGATACACTTAACATGATTCACTTAAAAAATGCAGTCATTTGCTGAACAACCATGGCAAAAAAAAAAGTTGTAAAATCGAGTATGACTTATTGCCTTCCTTCCTTAAGATTGCAAATTCTGATCTGGATTGTGATCATAAGCAAAGTCTATTACAGCGGTTCTCAACCTGTGGGTCGTGACCCCATTTGGGGTCGAACGACCATTTCACGGGGGTCATCAAACAATACAGTCCGCCATTTTCCCCCCTTTTCCTTAGCTGTGCTACTCCCTCTTTTTCTATTGGCTTTTGAAAGCCAATAGAATAGACTCTCTTGAATAGAGTCTAATTCTATTGGCTTTCAAAAGCCAATAGGAATTATCCAGGTTGTCTCTGTCCTGTTGAGCCCGCCAAAAGTCCCAGTCTGCAAACGGTGCTGCAAGTTGTCTGCAGTGAAGGTGAGCTGTCTGGAAGTTTCCACCCCTCCCTGCTGAGCAACTACTAAAAATGTAAGTAAAAGAGAGCCAGGGGTGGGAGGTGGGAGGCCGGCGGGTGCAGGGAGGGTTGCTGGCGCGTGTGGGGCCCGGTGGGTGCCTTACCTCCCTTGGGCTGGGCCAGCTGGTGGCCCACCCGATGGTCACCCTGAGCCGTCGCTGCCCCTTGCCAGCTACGCCTCAGCCGGCGCAGGGGGCGGCACCACGCATGCGCGGTACTCCCAGGCAGGGAAATAGTCCTCGACTTACGACCGGTTGGGGGTCCTCGACTTACGACCGGTTGGATAGTCCTCGACTTACAACCAGTTGGGGGTCGCGGCATTAAAAAGGTTGAGAACCACTGGTCTATTATATATATGGGCCATCAAAATCCAGATCACTAGGTGGCAGCAAAGACATAATGAAATGATCTTTGCTGCCCCCTGGAGATTCTTCAAATAGTTTCAGCCCAGATTTGGCCATCTTAGGTTTAGTGCAGGGGTAGGCAACCTTGGCTCTTTTATGACTCGTGGACTTCAACTCCCAGAATTCCATGCTGGCTCAGGAATTCTGGGAGTTGAAGTCCACGAGTCATAAAAGAGCCAAGATTGCCTACCCCTGGTTTAATGCAATATATGTTCCAGATTCCTGGGTTCAACATCACTACTAAATCAGTTGGAGAAATAATCTGGCATGGATTTAACCCCCTCTGGTTTTAAGCATCCCATAATTCGTTTTTTTTTTTTTAAGTTTCCCTGATGTAGACTGGACCATCGTAAGCCAAGGTATGTTTCCTGATCTTCACCAGCATCATTTGCAAACCACAGTTCATGCCTGAGCATATTGTGGTGTGTGAACCAAGATTCAAATCCACTCTTACCCATAGAAACTCATTAGGTGAATCTGGGTTCAATCTGTGATGGGTTGCTGTGGTGGGAATGATTTTAAAGCAGATTTTTTTTTCCAAGGGCGTTGGCAAGAGGTCAAAGAACAAAACGATGGCCACAACTTTGCAACCAAAGTCCCACTCCCTTCCTACATGCATCACAATCTTTGCAGAAAAGGAAGTTTGATTATGGAAGTCACCTTGATTTTTTTGCCCCTTTCTGTGGGGATCTCTGCACAGGTAGTCCTTGACATACAGCCATTCATTTAGTGACAATTCCAAGTTGCATCAGCCCTGAAGAAAGTGACTTATGACCGGTTTTCACACTTATGACTGTTGTAGCATCCCATGGTCATGTGATCAAAATTCAGGCAATTGGCAACCAGCACATATTCACAACTATTGCAGTGTCTCGTGGGATCAATATTTGCATCATTCCCAGCACTTCCGATAAACAACGACAATGGGGGTTTGCTTAACCACGATTCATTTAACAGCTGCAGTGATTTGCTTAACAACAGTGGCAAAAAGAGTTGTAAAGGGCCTTAACAAGGGCCTTCCTTAACAATAGAAATTTTGGCCTCCAATGTGTTTGTAGTAATTTACCTTGAGTGTTGGAGTTCATGTAAATCTTATTCATAAATGCAGAAGTGTTGCATCATTTATTACGCCACACATCACGATTTCTGCCAGCCCCTCACTCTCCCAGTTTTGCTGTCCCATCTCGTCCTTCAGTGGTTCTGGGGCAGGCTGCAGGTCTATTATTTTGGCCCTTCCCGAAAGCCACATTGTTTGGGGCCTTCTCCCTTTCTGGAGTTCCTCCACTGTAATTCTGCTTTCTTTAGGACCATGTAGAAAATCGGAGGGGTGGTATTTGATCCCCTGCAGAGCGTGAATAAACGGAGAAGTTATGCTTTGCACAACTAATGGTATGAATGTGAGAAACAGCGGAAAAAGGTTTGGGGGGGGGGAGAGGAAGAGCTGGATCAGGAGAGCGAAGGAGATGGGGGTGGGTGGGGAATTCAGATGGAGCTCTTTCAAACACAACCAGAGTGTGTAAGAGCTGGAGACAAAGGCAGGAAGACTTTTTAAACAAGAAAGCGTAAAAATCCAGGATTTTCCCCATTTGGGATGCAGTAGCAGCCAGCTGAACAAAATAAACTATATTCCGGTTTAAGACCATTCTCAGCATCTTCTTTTGGAGAATGCAAACAAAACTTCTAGAGAGTTAGGATTGGAGAAGTTCAGAAGCTGGGGACAAAAACCATCCTAACAAGGTACCCCCCTTTTTTCCTTCCCTCGTTCCATGCTGTTTTTTTTCTTGCTCCTTATCATCATCAGCCAGGAAGTGAGTTTCATCACTATTAGACTGGCTTCTTTTGTGGAATTTGGGTTTTCCAAGAGTTTCTCTCCTCCCTCCTCCCTCCTCTAAATATTAATAATTTTGCAACATAAATTGCTATACCTTCTAATATTTTATGTTTTGGAATGTGCCTGGTCAAAGTTTGTGTTTAAAAGGATAAATCTTGTAGATTTGAAGGCTGAAGGAGAGGGGCTCATTTGTATAGTGGCTCCTGCCCCCCCCCCCAGGAAATTACAGCTCTGGAGCAGTTGGGAGCAAAACAGGAACATCTTTGGGGAGGTGGGGTTGATCTGAAGCCCGCAACCAATGGTGGGTATCCTTACAAACTACATAAACATTGGAAAATCAAAAGGGTTCAAAAGTAGAGAGATACGGGGGGTGGGGGTGGAGGGAGATGGAGAATGCTGGCACTTTATTTAACGCTGAAACAGAGAAAATGTGGACGTGCATTCAAGATATAGACGAAGCTTCCTCCTGCAGTGTACTCTGACCAACGGTGGTAAGTTAAGAAGAAAAATTGCGGGTGTATGGCTGCGGGTTCCTTACTCGAGCACTCACGTGCAGTTCCAAAACGGCGTGGGAATGTTATACGCGCGTGGAGATACGGCGGCTGGGGAAACGGGGGGGGGAATGTACGCGCGTGTGGAAGCGGTTGCGTGCCAGGGGAGCGCCAGGCGGCGGCGGCGCGTCTCGCTTAGCGAAAGTGAGGAGGGAAGGTGGCGGAAGAAAGAGCGGGGAGGGGGAGTCTGAGAAGTGGAGGGAGTCAGTCCTAAGGGGGTGGCGAGCCTGGAAGATAGAAACCGAGCGGTGGATGGACGTCCGGGTCTCCTCCCGGCGGGGGAGGAAAGAGAAACAAAGCGAGGGGGGGGGGTCTGGCGAGGAAGCGGGCGAGGTCGCCGGGGGTTGGGTTGGGGGCGTTGCTCCGCCGCGGGGAGGCGAGGGGAGGGGGCGGAAGGCGCCTCCAGGATTGGGGAAGCAGCGAGCCGAGGCTGCCCGGGGATGGGGTGGGGGGTCGAGAGAAAACGAGGTAAGCTACAGCCCAGCCAGTCGGGGGTGGAAGTTGGGGAAGCCGGGGCGCAGAGCCGGAGAGGACAGCCAGCAGCTGCCTGCTCCGGCCTCGGCATGCGCTCGGCTGCCTTGTCCAGATGTGGGCAGGGGGCGAGGACTGTTCCCTACTCTCTATGCCTCTCCCCCTTCCTTTTACCCCAACGCGACGACCTTCCCTGCCCCAAGCTGAGGTTGGATTTCGCTTTCCCAGATCTGGTGCCGTGCAGATGTGAGGATCTTGAAGCCCCCTCATATCTATTTGGCTAGGTTCATGGAATGAAGGCTCCATGCACCAGAACCGGGTGGGCCGGTTGATTTAACCCGATGCCCAATTTGTAACTGGAAGCCACACGGGGCTTGGGAGAGATTGGCTCGCGTGTTAACGCGGGTTGCTAGGATCTCTTCCCTCCAACCCCATTAAAAGCCTCATCCTGAGAAAGGTGTTTTCCTTTTAAAATAAAACTGTTGGGGAAACTGTACACTAGGAGTGGCCAGTCCTTGCAACTTTTTGTGAATTTCAACTCCCCAAATTCCCCACAAGTTTTAAAGTTGCTTGGACATTCTGGGAATTGAAGTTCACCAGTCTTAAAGTTGCTAAGGTTAGAAAATCCCTGCTGAACAATACGGGACTTTTTATTCTCAGGTAACATCTGCTTTGAATTCACTTCCACTCATGGCGATTTTATAAAGTGAAATTTTCTTATGAACAATCCCCAAAAGTGTCACTATTCTTTTACTGTATTTTAGGATATTTTAAACTTCCAAGCCCAGAGTTGGATATAAGATGGGTGGCTATATAAATGTTTTAAATAAATGAGATGAAATAAAAAAATAGCCTGCAACTTTGAGATCTCCTCATGGTCTCCCATCCAATTAATAACCTAGTCTGATCCTATAGAGTGGATAGTCTTCGACTTAACAACCAGTCGTTTAGTGATTGTTCAAAGTCACAATGGCAATTAAAAAATGCTTTACAATTGTCTTTCAACTTGCGACCTTTAAAGCAACCCATAGGATCGTGTGATCAAAATTTGGGCACTTGGTATGTATTTACAGGATATTTACAGTATCCCCAGTCACATGATCGTCATTTATGACCTTCCCAGCTGGCTTCTGGTAAGCAAAATCAGTGGAAGAAAGAAAATTAACATTAGTTGCAGTGATTTGTTTAACAACTGTTGCAAAAAAAGGTAGAATTGAGCGTGGCTGACTAAACAATTGCAGTGTATAGCAAGGAAATTCTAGCCCCAGTTGTGATAAGCTGATGATTACCTGCACTGAGCTTTTTGAGGTCAGCCAAGATCAGTCTAATGCAATAAACAAATTAAGAAGAGCAGAATAATCTGTCTGATTCCATTTGCATTCCTATAATCAATTCTTTTCCTTCCAAGAATTGTTGTATTGTTTGCAGCAGAATTGCGTTTCAGCAGAATTAGATCAGGTCATGCTGACCTTCTGAGATTTCTTAACAGATCTCTTGAGAATTCTTAATGGCTGTCTTGGCTTAATATGTTAAATCATAAACCATGATTTGCAAGTGCTATGGCTAAACCAAAAGTAAGCAAATCACATGTCAGGGTGGTTATGAATTCAGCCATAAAGGAGTTTGCGTGGAATAATCTGCTGTAGGGATACAATCACTGTAGCTCATGCAAACATAACTATTGTTTCTAATGGATATCCTTGCTTATCTTATCATTTCAATGTAACCATGAATGACAAGGGTCTATTTCTTTTTTTCCATACTGACCTACATTGTATTAACACCCATTTCAAGCAAGTACAGGCAGTGCTCAGCTTTCTATCACAATGGAGCCCAAAATTTTTGTTGGTAAGTGAGACATTTGTTAAGTGAGTTTTGCCCCATTTTACAACATGTCTTGCCACTGTTGCTAAGTAAATCACTGCAGTTGTTCAGTTAGTAACACGGTCGTTAAGTGAATCTGGCTTCCCCCATTGCTTGTCAGAAGGTCCCAAAAGGGGATCGCGTGGCCCCGAGACACTGCAACCATCATAAATACGAGTCAGCTGCTCAAGCATCCAAATTTTTGATTACATGACCCTGAGGATGCTGCAATGGTCACAAGTGTGAAAAATGGGCATGCCACTTTTTTCCCATTGCTGTTGTAACTTCGAATGGCCACTAAGCAAACTGTTGTAAGCGGAGGACTACCTGCAGTTATGGACTAACAAGCTACAAGTAGTCCTCAACTTACAAGCAGAATTGGGACAAGAATTCCATCACTAAGTAATGCAGTTATTACTGTGAGTCATCATATCACCTTGCCCAATTTTACAACCTTTTCTGCCGTAATCATTAAGCAAATCCAGTTTCCGCTATGGATTCGGTTGCCAGGAGAGATGGATCATATGGACTCTGGGATCATGCAGTTGTCATAAATACATACAGGTGACCAAGCACTAGAATCACAATCACAAGATCATGCTGTGGTGGTAATAAGTATGAGGAGCATCACTTTTCAGTGCTGTCATTAATTCAAACAGTTGAGACTCAAAGAGTACAGAGAAAAGCAACAAAGATGATTAGGGGACTGGAGGCTAAAACATGAGGAACGGTTACTGGAATTGAGTATGTCTAGTTTAATGAAGAGAAGGACGAGGGGGGACATGATAGCAGTGTTCCAATATCTCAGGGGCTGCCCCAAAGAAGAGGGAGTCAAGCTATTCTCCAAATTACCTGAAGGCAGGACAAGAAGCAACAGATGGAAACTAATCAAGGAGAGAAGCAACCTAGAACTAAGGAGAAATTTGCTGACCGTTAGAACAATTAACCAATAACCCTGGGACAGTGCTCCTGTCATATAAACACATGCCAGGTGACAAGTATCCTAATTTGATGACATGACCTTGGGGATGCTGTAATGGAGATAAGTGTGAAAAACAGCCATAAGTCTTTTTTTTTTTTGGTGCCTTTGTAATTTCAAATGATCATGAACGATTGTAAATCAAGGACTACCTGCATAAGCCATACGAGACTACTTAGAAGTCACCCATGAAGGAGAATATTTGTAGCTCAGGGTTGATATGAGGGGTCCTTGGTGCTCTCTGAGCTTGCTTGTTTTCTTGCAGACGTTTCATGACCCAACTAGGTAACATCATCAGTGTTGGTAAGGAGTGGAGTGCTGTTTGCAGTCAGTTTATATTCTGGTGTCTTGCCTGTCTGTGGGTGGGGAGTGGCCTTAAGAGACTCTTTGATTGAAATGTCTGCAAGAAAACAAGCAAGCTCAGAGAGCATCAAGGACACCCTAATTTAGAAGTTGCCAGAGCTGTACAGAATGCAAGTGCCGACTTGTGGGTTCTTAGCTCCGGCTGTTGAAAAACCCATCTATTTTCGATTGCCAACAGCCCCCCCAATTCAGAATGCTGATTACCATCTGTAAAAAGCCTGTATGGATAGGATCCGGTTAGAAATCCCTCCCTCTTGATTTAGATCCTGACCTGAGAAGAGGTGAGAGCAATGTGGACTGCAACAGGAGTTTCCAAACTTTTTCAGGCCATGGAAACTGTTAGTTAAAATTAAATAAATAAATCCCAGAATCTCTGAACAGGAAGCAGAGCTCAAGAGATAGAAAATTGGTTGTGTGCATCTCTTTGTTTCTTGGAACCCCATCCTGTTCTTGAGGAACCCATATTCTGTGGGACCCAGGCTGAAAATCCTGTAGTATAAGAAAGCCCTTCTTGATGATAGTAACAGTAATAAAGTTGGAAGGGACCTTGGAGGTCATCGAGGCCAACCCCCTGCTCAGGCAGGAAATCCTACACCATTTCGGACAAATGGCTGTCCAGTCTCTTCTTAAAAACTTCCAATGTTGGAGCATTCACCGCTTCTAGAGGCAGGTTGTTCCACTGGTTAATTGCTCTAACTATCAGGAAGTTTCTCCTTAGTTCTAGGTTGCTTCTTTCCTTGGTTAGTTTCCACCCGTTGCTTCTTATCCTGCCTTCAGGCGCTTTGGAGAAGAGCTTGACTCCTTCTTTTTTGGGGCAGCCCTGAGATATTGGAATACTGCTACCGGTATCATGTCCCCCCTTATCCTTCTCTTCATTAAACTAGACATACCCAATTCCAGCAACCTTTCCTTATATGCTTTAGCCTCCAGTCCCCTAATCATCTTTGTTGCTCTTCTCTGTACTCTTTCTAGAATCTCAACATCTTTTTTACATCGTGGTGACCAAAACTGGATGCAGTATTCCAAGTGTGGCCTTACCAAGGCCTTGCAAAGTGGTATTAACACTTCACGTGATCATTATGAAAATGCTTCGCCTGGATGTAGAGAGTGGGTTTTATAGGTAACCCATGACTTATAACCATTCTTTTAGTGACACTGAAAAAAGTGACTTACAATTGGTCCTTGCATTTATGATGGACGCAGCATCTCCATGGTCAGGTGACCAAAATTTGAGCACTTGGCAACCAGCATGTATTCACAAGGGTTGCAGTGTTCCAGGGTCACATGACCCCTACTTGCAGCCTTCCCAGCTGGCTTCCAACAAACTGGGAAATCAGATTTACTTAATTGCATGATTCACTTAGCAACTGCAGTGATTTGCTTAACGACCATGGCAGAAAAGGTCATAAAATCAGTGATGATTGACTTAACAAGTGCCTTGCTTAGCAGTGGGGATTCTGCTCTCTATTGTGGCCTAAGTTGTGCACTACCTGTATTCAGCAGATTGTATAGCTATTTTTGATGATTCTTTTATAGGAGGTTTTGCTTTGGAGATTTTTTTCTGTTTCAATGGAGCAGTATAAAACTGCTCAATGCAAGTTCTCCGTACGTTTTTATGATTCAAAAAGCTGATGTGTCCAGGTCCTGCAATGGGTTGTCTCATTCATAAGTGAAAGTCTCTAAAAACCCAGATTGAGCACCTTCTGACTTCGTGGGAATGGTAGGTGCTACATAAATCCCCAATGTCATGTTATTTTATTTGACTATTTTTTTGCTGTCTCAGGAAGACATGTTTACGCAACTGATGAGTTGATCCAGAGGTGAATTGGTGTATCTCCTTTCACTTACAATAGTGGTATTGGAATTTCCCCAGATGTTTTGCAATTCTGGAGTTTTAGTTTACTTATTTTGTTTATTTATTTATTTGCCAAATTCCTTTAGCTGCCTAACAGATAAATCAAGGAAGGCACTCTGGACGATCCACAACAAAGCTAGAACAAATTAATAAATATCTGAAAAATTATATTAAAAACATTTTAAAACCTTATAAAAACAAAATAACTGTATTAATGCTTCAAGTAGCTTAATGCAGGGAACAAGTCTAGCACATCTGAACAGTTTTCTCCATTAGCAGCACAAATACCTACTATCACTGCTGTTGAGATTTATTGCAAATGTGGTTGTGTGATTTGTACAGTATGGTGGTTAGAATGCAACATTGCAGACTTATTCTGCCTACAGCTATCAGTTCAATCCTGACCGGCTAAAAGTTGACTCAGCCTTACATCCTTCCAAGGTGGGTAAAATGAGGACCAGGTTGTTGGGGGGGGTCAATATGCTGACTCTGTATGCTTAGAGAGCGCTGTAAAGCGGTATCTATATCTAAGGGCTATTGCTATTGCATTTCTAATATGGAATAGCTTTATTTCCACCTATCCTGCATTCACTTGGTAGCATTACAGATAGTCCTCGGCTTAACAACCATTCAATTTAGTGATCACTTGAAGTTACAACTGCACTGAAAGGAGATATTTACAACTAGTTCTTGCACTTCCTTGTAGGGCAGAGAGGCAGCTGCTTTTGCTTGGGCAGAGCTTTTTCAAATAAGGACTTAAAACAGGAAATAAAAAGGGAGAAGGGAACTTGGCAGGAACCTTGGGAAGAATTACCTGCTGAGCCCTGGTAAGTTTGTGGGGTTTCTTGTTTAATTACAATTTCACCTTTTTTTTTAGCAGCCATCGCGCCCCTGACGGCGCGCGATAAAATCCTAAAACAAGTAAGAAAAAATCCAAAAAGTAAACTGAGACCAAAACAAAAATTTGAACAACCCAAAACTGTTTTTTTAAATAATAATTAGTATAATAATAACAGCAAACATATAATAACAAGAAATGGAGATAGATAGCCAGCAGACGGAGGGGAGCTTCCCAGTGTTTTGTATTGAGTGTCACATGTATGACTATCTGTCTGCTGGACAGAAGTCTTGGGTGTGTGATCGGTGCAATGAGCTCCTGGCTCTCAGGGAACAGGTTCTTCTCCAGCATGGGTGGATTTCAGAATCCACTGCTGGGTTATCACTGTCTACTGCCCAATAGAAGACTAGGTCCGAAATTGCCTCTGTTCGAGGCAATCTCGGACAGGTTCGGCCGGCCCTGCCTGGACCTCTTCGCGTCTCCAGCAAACACTCAGACCCATCGCTTCTTCTCCAGGTTCCAGACCCGAGAAGCGGAGGGGACGGACGCGCTCAGGTGCAGATGGCCCCAGGGACTTCTGTACGCCTTCCCTCCTCCGCCACTAATTCAGGCGACTATACGCAAACTGATTCTAGAACAGGCGGAGGTGATCCTAATCGCCCCATACTGGCCGAGACGCCCTTGGTTCGCAGACCTGGTAGACCTATCATCCTCGCCAGTGTGGAGACTCCCGCCGAGCCAGGTAGCCCTGAGCCAGGGGAAGCTCCAGCACCCGGACCCACAATGGCTACAACTAGCCGCCTGGAGATTGAGCGGGAAGGCCTGAGTAGACAGGCCTTCTCGGAGGAGGTCATCTCGGTCATCCAGGATGCACGGCGACCCTCCACTAATAGGATATATGATGCCACCTGGAGGAACTTCTCCTCCTGGTGCAACAGACGGGGACTAAACCCTCTGTCAGTCACCATTCCTGACATCCTTCAGTACCTGTGGGACGGCATGAGCAGGGGTCTAGCGACCAACACCATCCGCAGACAGGTAGCAGCTCTACAAATGGTCCTGGTATGCGAGGACCGGGGAGCCCTCTCACAGAACCCAGCGGTGAGTGCATTTTTAAAAGGAGCCGCCTCAAGACGGCCCCCTGCAGTTCACCATTTTCCTTCCTGGGATCTGCATAGGGTACTCCAGGCACTAACCGAAGCCCCCTTCGAACCACTGGGGACCAGTTCCCTCCGTTTCCTAACAATGAAGGTGGCCTTTCTAGTAGCGATCACCTTGGCAAGACGGATATCGGAGTTGGGGGCCCTTTCAGTCCGCCCAGACTTACTCACCTTCGTGGAAGGCAGGGTGATTCTGCGGCTGGATCCGACCTTTATACCTAAGGTCAACACGTGGTTCCACAGGGCACAGGAACTGGTTCTTCCAGACTTTTGCCCAAATCCCACAAACCGTAGGGAGAGACAGTGGCACACACTGGACGTGCGCAGGGCTCTGCGACACTACGTTGACAGAACAGCAGCATTTAGGAGATCTGAGGCTTTATTTGTGTCCTATCAGCCTTCATCCATGGGTCTAAAGATATCTTCATCAACCATTGGGAGGTGGATCAGGGCATGCATAGCCAAGGCCTATGAGTCATTGGACATGCAGGTTCCAACCAGCATCACGGCGCACTCCACACGGAGCGCGGCCACATCAGCAGCCTGGCGTACTCAGGCGCCACTGGAGGAAATTTGTAGAGCGGCCGCGTGGGCCTCTCCGTCCTCCTTTGTAAAAAATTACAAGATCAATTTGCAGCAGCTGAGGGTTCATTCGGTAGGAGGGCCCTGCAGCAAATAGTTGAGTCCTAGTAAGAGATAGCCTAGACTCCCACCCAAAAGGGACTGAGAGGGCTTGGGTATGTCCCAGCAGTGGATTCTGAAATCCACCCATGCTGGAGAAGAAGCGTTGGCTTACCTGAACGTCTTTTCTCAGCATGGGGGGATGAAGAATCCACACCCTCCTCTAAACAGTCTAGGCAGGGTCTCTCTTACAGGACACTGGAGAGGAGCTACACGGTCCGACCTGATAAGGAGCTTCGCCTGTCAAAAACTGGGGAAGGAAGCCAGGAGGCGGAGCTAAATTTCGGACCTAGTCTTCTATTGGGCAGTAGACAGTGATAACCCAGCAGTGGATTCTTCATCCCCCCATGCTGAGAAAAGACGTTCAGGTAAGCCAACGCTTCTTTCCCTTGAAGCCAAGGTAGCAGACCTGGAGAAGCAGAGAGAGATAGCGAGGCAGGAGAAGATCTTCAGGGATGCAGCAGGAGCGTCCCACTCCATGCTGAGCAGCTCTCCAGCTGCTTTGGAGAATGGAGATCTTGGGCAGGGAGGACATCAATCTGTGGAAGAGGGACAGACTCCCTTAGTTGAGACCCCTTCCCTGGAGGATGTGCCCATATCCTCTTGCACCGAGGATACTTCTCCGCGGGTGGTGGGAGGAGGGCTTCTTGTAGTGGGTGATTCAATTGTTAGAAATATAGAGAGACAGGTTTGTGATGGAAGCGTTGACCGCATGGTAAACTGCCTGCCGGGTGCAAAGGTTGCGGACATCACGAGGCATCTAGACAGGCTGATAGACAGTGCTGGGGTGGAGCCAACTGTTGTGGTACATGTCGGTACCAATGACATTGGGAAAGCTAAGCGGAAGGTCCTGGAAGCCAAATTTAGGTTGCTAGGTAGAAGATTAAAGTCCAGGACCCCCAATGTTGCATTCTCAGAAATGCTACCTGTTCCACGCACAGGGCCAGCTAGACAGGCAGAGCTCAGGAGCTTCAATGCGTGGATGAGGCAGTGGTGCCGGGAGGAAGGGTTTAGATTCATTAGGAACTGGGAAACATTTTGGGACAAGCCACACCTGTACAGAAGGGACGGGTTACATTTGAACCATAATGGAACCAGACTGTTGGCGATTAATATTAAAAAGGTTTCAGAGCAGCTTTTAAACTGATTCATAGGGGCAAGTCGACAGGAGCTGGGCAGCTTCCGGTTCGAGAAGGCGCACTGCCTAATATGGAGGGTGGAAGTTATGCACACATTGGTGAGTCAACAGGAAAACTAAATTGTAATAGTCAAGCAGAAGGACATGGTAGACCATCTACAAATTCTACAACCAAATTCTACAGTCAAAATCCACAGTCAAAGTTGAAAGTGCACCAGAAAATTACATATAAATGTCTGTACACGAATGCTAGAAGCATTCGAGCAAAAATAGGGGAATTGGAATGCTTGGTGAAGGAAAATAATATTGATATTATCGGCATAGCAGAAACCTGGTGGACAGATGAAAACCAATGGGACACAAGGATTCCAGGTTACAAATTGTATAGGATGGACAGGAGAGGGAGAAATGGTGGTGGCGTGGCCTTGTACATAAATGAGGAGTTAGAATCTCATGAACTCGAAATTCAAGAAAATTCAAACTCACCCACAGAAACATTGTGGATAAAAATCCCAGGACAGGAAACTAATCTGACGTTAGGGATCTGCTATCACCCTCCCAACCAAACTCCAGAGGCAGATTGCTATTTGGAAAATGAATTCAAGGAGGCCTCAAAAAGAAATAGGGTAGTCATAATGGGGGACTTCAACTATCCCCAAATAGATTGGGTAAATTCTTGTTCTACACATGAAAGAGAGACAAGGTTCCTCGACATGTTAGCCGATTATTCCCTTGAGCAGATGGTCATGGAACCTACCAGGGGAAAGGGGATCCTGGACTTGGTTCTAACTAACGCACAGGATTTGGTTCATGATGTCCTTGTAACTGAGCCCATAGGAACCAGCGATCACAACACAATAACCTTCAACTTAACCATGGATAGCAAATTGTCAGTGAAAACTAACACAGAGACCTTAAACTTTCACGGAGGGAATTTTGACAAAATGAGGAAAATAGTAAAGAAGAAACTAAAAGGAACAGTAAAAAAAGTCAAATCCCTCCAAAATGCTTGGAAACTGTTTAAAAATACGTTACAGCAGGCTCAAATAAAATGCATTCCTAAAAGAAGAAAGAGGATGGGAAAGTCCAAGAGGATACCAGTATGGCTTACGAATGAGGTAAAGGAGGTTATTGGAAAGAAGAAAAACTCATTTAAGAAATGGAAGGCTCTTCCTACTGAGGAGAACAGGAGGGATCACAAACTCTGGCAGACCAAATGCAAGGCGATAGTCATGAAAGCCAAGAGAGACTTTGAGGAGCATATAGCCAAGAATATTAAAAATAATAACAAAACCTTTTTTAAGTACATCAGAAGCAGGAACCCAACCAGAAAATCAGTTGGGCCACTTGATGACAATGGTCAGAAGGGGATAATCAGAGAAGACAAGGAGATTGCTGAGAGGCTAAATGACTTCTTTGCCTCCGTTTTCACCGAGGAGGATAGAGAACATTTGCCTGCCACTGAATTAGTTTTCCCAGGGAGGGAAATAGAAGAATTAAACCTGATAGAGATAAACAAGGAAGATGTTCTTGCATGCCTTTCTAAACTAAATGTCAACAAATCGCTGGGTCCAGATGGCATCCACCCTAGAATTCTCAAGGAACTCAAGTGTGAAATTGCTGAACTTCTAGCTAAAATATATAATCTTTCTCTAAGATCAGGCACTGTACCGGAGGATTGGAGGGAAGCAAATATAACCCCGATCTTCAAAAAAGGATCCAGAGGTGATCCAGGAAACTATAGACCAGTCAGTCTAACCTCAGTTCCAGGCAAACTGATGGAAACCATTATTAAAGATAAAATTACAGGGCACGTAGAAAAACAGGCATTGCTGAAAGAAAATCAACATGGTTTCTGCAAAGGCAAATCATGTCTTACTAACTTGTTAGAATTCTTTGAGGGTGTAAATAAATACATAGATAAAGGGGCCCCAGTTGATATTGTATATCTTGACTTTCAAAAGGCTTTTGACAAAGTTCCTCACCAAAGGCTCCTAAAAAAGCTCTCCAGCCACGGAATTAGAGGACAGGTCTTGTCCTGGATTGGTAACTGGCTAAATTGTAGGAAGCAAAGGGTGGCAATAAAAGGACAATTCTCCAGATGGAAAGAAGTGAGAAGTGATGAATCCCAAGGTTCAGTTTTGGGACCTTTACTTTTTAATTTATTCATCAATGATCTGGATGTAGAAGTTAATAGTGAGGTAGCCAAGTTTGCTGATGACACTAAATTGTTCCGGGTTGTGAAAAGTGAAACTGATTGTCGGGAGCTCCAGAAGGATCTCTCGAAATTGTGTGAGTGGGCAACAAAGTGGCAAATGCATTTTAACCTAAACAAGTGCAAAGTTATGCACATCGGGGCAAAGAACCCCAATTATACTTACCAACTAATGGGGACCAAACTTTCTGAGACAACCCAAGAAAGGGATCTTGGGGTTTTGGTGGACAACTCGATGAAGATGTCAACCCAATGTGCAGCAGCAGTTAAAAAAAAGCAAATTCCATGCTTGGCATGATTAGGAAGGGAATCGAAAATAAGTCAGCAAGTGTTGTATTGCCTCTGTACAAATCGATGGTGTACTGTGTACAGTTCTGGTCACCGCACCTCAACAAGGATATAATGGAACTGGAAAAGGTGCAAAAAAGGGCAACAAGAATGATCAAGGAAATGGAGCGCCTCCCTTATGAAACCAGATTGCAACGCCTTGGTCTCTTCAGCCTTGAAAGATGGCGTTTAAGGGGTGACTTGATCGAAGTGTATAAAATCATGCATGGGATAGAAAAGGTGGATAGAGAAAAATTATTTTCTCTATCACACAATACCAGGACAAGGGGGCACTCCCTAAAGCTTATAGCTAAGAAAGTGAGGACAAATAAAGGGAAATATTTCTTCACCCAGAGGGTCGTTGATTTATGGAATTCACTTCCAGAAGAGGTCGTGACAGCTGTCAGCCTTGACAGCTTCAAGGCAGGGCTAGATAGATTCATGGATGCCAAGTGTATCGGTGGTTATTAAAATGGATGTCCATGTGTCGCCTCTATGTTGATTGAGGCAGGCAGGATTCCCTTGAGTACCATTGGTTGGGGGGTCAAGGGAAGGGGAGAGTTTTGCCTTCTCTTTCTGCTCAAGATCCCCATGTACAATTGGTGGGCCACTGTGTGACACAGAATGCTGGATTCGATGGGCTTTGGCCTGATTCAGCATGGCTCTTCTTATGTTCTTATGTTCTTATGTTCACTTATGACCGTCATAGGATATCCATGGTCACATATGACAATTTTGGTAGTTTGGCAACTGGTGTGTATTTATGACTCTTGCAGTGACTTGGGGTCACATGATCGCCGCTTTTCCAGCCACTTTCTGACAAGGAAAGTCAGCGGGGGAAGCTGAATTTGCTTAACAACCATGTGATTCATTTAATGACCATAGTGACCCCAACAAAAAAAGATAACAAAACTGAGCACAGCTCAACAACTGCCTCGCTTGGTTACAGGAGTTCCAGTCCCAACTCTGGTCATAAATTGAGGACTATCTCCATTGTTTGCTTCTCTCTTTTTTAAAAAAGAATTCCAAATGTTTTGAAAGATTGGAGGTTTGTACCAGAATGAATACATGGAGATTAATGATATATTTAACATTGGCAATTTTTCTTCTGCTTTCGGAATTTGCCCTTCTTGGGTACTTCTTTTCACTAGAATAATGCTGTCTAGAGTCAAAGCCATTGACTGATTATGTTTCATCAAGTCATTGTTGACCTTTCAGCCTTTAGTAGCAAGGTGCTTTTAGACATTTATTAATAATAACAGCCTCGTATGTTTATGAGTGTTTATGAAAAAATAGCAAAGAAGCGGTAGATAAAACTAAAGATATTCCTCAGCTTATGACCAATTGCTTAATGAACATTTGAAGCTACAGTGGACCCCACCCAAAAGCTACATACATTCCAGTTTCAAAGTTCCAACATTGCCCCCCCCCACAATCAAATGATCACATTCCGGTTGCTTGGCAACTGACCCACATTTAGGGCCTTTTGCAGCACCCCACAACACGTGAACAGGATTTATGATGATTTTGTTGGAAACTAGCATTTACTTCTGGTTTCCAGCATAAAACTCCCAATGGGGAACAGTGGGTTTGCCTAATGACTGCAGTGAATAAGGTGGTAAAATTGTGTCCAGTCAAGTGGTGACTCATTTTACGACTGTCACAATTTATGACTTTAATTGCCAGGTTCAATTACTGTCATAACTACCTATATAAACTTTTAATCAAAATCCTACCATTCTTCTCCCTACTTCAGATGTTAGGATGCATCACACAATATTGGATTGCTTAAATTTAGCAGGGCGATATTTTATAGATCTCCAAAGCCACAGTTGTTTTTTCCTTTTGATTGCCAGAATTAATCTGCAAACTGAAATAAAATATTCTTGCCCTGATGTATGCTTGTGGATGATGGAAGAACATGCAAGGAATGAAATTCCTAAATAAGGAAAACATTTTCCTCGGTAAACAAACATTTATTTTTTAAAAGGTATACCGGTAATCTTTGAGTTACAACTGTATTTAAGTTCTGCAGTCATAGTTGTAAATCATTGCTGTCATAAAGCAATTCATCACATGACCAGATCTGCTTTTACAATCTTTTTGTGATGGTCATTAAAGGTTAACATAATAATAGTAAAATGAAGGCTGTGATTGTTAAGTGAATGGGGCAATTAGTAAGTGAATCCATTTGTTTGCTGTGGGGAATGTTTCGCCAGAAACCGAAAGTAAACACTGGTTTTTGGCAAAAATGTTGTAAATCACAGACATGTGACTGCAAGACACTGCAAATGCAGGCCATTACTAAGCACCAAAAATCTAATCACGTGACCGTGGGGGGATTGGACATCAAAACTTTGGAAATCTGTCCTAAGTAGCTTTTGGGGGGTTCCGTCATAACTTGGAACAGTCATCAAGCAAACAATCATAAGTCAAGGACTACTTGTATGAACCCAGAGAATGTCCTTATTTGTAGATTTTAAATCATGGGCAGATTCATTTAGGAGAAACAGTGTCCTGGTCCAGTGTTATTTTGAATTGTAAAGGTAACCAACAACTAGAACTATATGAAAAACAAAACACAAAACGAATGAACAAAACCTTCACTTTCTGTTAAAAAATTGAGAATGATGTCAGCATTTCAGTAGGTTTTGGTCAATATTCTTCCCTGCCACGTTCTGAATCAGCGGAAGTCTCCTGACATTTTCAAGGTCAGCTCCATGGTGAACGATGGAGTAATATGTGCTTTGTTTGATGAATGTGCACTTCTGGCTAAGGAAATGCAGTTGTGCGCCTGAATAGTTTAGGAAAATTGTATCATTTGAATGTTATGTGTTCGTAACAGAAATCAACGGCTCTTGGCTAATTCTTTACACCAAAGGATGGCTCAATCGGATTTGATGTTGTTTGTTTTTGCAAGGCCTTTTTCCTGATCTTAAGATGATCTGGACTTGATGGGTGTCCCCATTCCAGCCTCTGCCTTGTGGCAGAATGGGGAGCAGTTCTTCAGCCCTCAGAATTTGCACTGATCACCAAGGGGGCATCAACTGGATCAGCCTGAGTCCCGATGGGCAGTGGCTGTTAACAGGCAGTGAAGATGGGACAGCACGGCTTTGGAGCACTGCCAGCAACGAATGTCAAGCCCACTTTCAAGGTAGGCAAATTGCAGAATTGCAGAATAACAGAGTTGGAAGGGAACATAGAGGTCTTCTGATCAAAAATTTGTCTTTTGGTTCCGGGATATAAATTGAATATGGACCATCTAGTCAATATTGACCCTCAGCAACCACATTCTCCAGGATGAGCTTTCTCCGGTCTGGTCCTTCAGAACTTCCTATGGAATTTAGTCCATCCCTGTTGCTGCTGGCCATCCTCTTCTCTTTCTTTCCACCTTGCCCAATATTATAGATTTCGCTATATAAATCTATATAAGGAAGCGTTGCCTTTGCAGTTGGTTGATTGACTGATGAACCATGAAGTTGATGTTGACTCTTGATGATCTTCTCCAGAATCATGTGTCCCCAGCCTGTCTGTTCAGGTCTTCCAACAGTGCACTCATTGCTGTATATAAGTAGTCCTCAACTTACAACCATACATTTAGTGACTGTTCGAAGTTACAATGGAACTGAAAATAGTGGCTTGACTATTTTTCACACTTAAGACCATTGTAACATCCCCATGGTCACATGATTAAAATTCAGGTACTTGGTAACTGGCAGGTATTTATGACCGTTGCAGTGTCCCAGGGTCATGTGACCACCTTCTACGATCTTCTGACAAGCAAAGTCAATTGGGGAAGCCAGTTTCACTTAACAATTGTGTTACTAACTTAACAACTGCAGTGATTCACTTAACAACTGTGGCAAGAAAGGTCGCAAAATGGGTCAAAACCCATTTAAGAACTGTCCTGCTTAGCAAAAGAAATTTTGGGATCAATTGTGGTTGTAAATTGAGGACTATTTGTAATCAAGTCTATCTAACTCTGGGACATAAACTCTTCCAAATTGTCCAGATGTATGGAAAAAGATAGACATGGATATGGATAAGGAGAGTCTGTTTGGTGTGGGGATTAAGATTCTGGCCTAGAAACCAGAAAATTGTGAGTTCTAGTCTCACCTTAGGCATGAAAGCCAACTAATGATTTTGGGCCAATCACCAGGAGACTGTGAGTTCTAGTCCTGCCTTAGTTTAGTCATGAAAGCCAGCTAGATGACTTTGGACCAATCACCAGGAGACTGTGAGTTCTAGTCCTGCCTTAGTTTAGTCATGAAAGCCAGCTAGGTGACTTTGGACCAATCACCAGGAGACTGTGAGTTCTAGTCCTGCCTTAGTTTAGTCATGAAAGCCAGCTAGATGACTTTGGACCAATCACCAGGAGACTGTGAGTTCTAGTCCTGCCTTAGTTTAGTCATGAAAGCCAGCTAGATGACTTTGGGCCAGTCAGCAGGAGACTGTGAGTTCTAGTCCTGCCTTAGTCATGAAAGGCTGCTTGGTGACTTTAGGCCAGTCCCTTTTTCTCAGCCCAACTACCTCACAGGGTTGTTATTGTGGGAAAAAGAGGAAGATGATAGAATATTATGAATGTTTGCTGCTTTTTAGTTATTTATAAAGTAATAAAGATGGGATAAAAGTCCCAACAAATAAATATGGATGCCATATATCTGGGTCAGTGGCCTCACAGAAGCATTGGACAGTGCAGTGTGGCTGCTTCAGGTTTTTCTTCATGTGTCCTTGCACTTAATCACATGCACAAGCATGCTCGTTTTTCCTGTTATATCTCATGACTCTGCCGTATGGTGATGATCTTTAGCCCAGAAGTGAGATAGCTACCCTGCTTTTAAAATAGACATTGTAGGCAGAGAGCCACGTTAGGCTATGATGGCAAATAATCTGAAGCTTTTTCTGACTAAATTCCTGATGTAGAATTTAAATTGGGGTAAAGTTGCAGGGGAGGAATCTATTTTCCAAAGCGCCTGAGAGCAGGACAAGATGCAACGGATGGAAACTAATCAAGGAGAGAAGCAACCTGGAACTAAAGAGAAACTTCCTGGCAGTTAGAACAATGAACCAGTGGAACAACCTGCCTCCAGAAGCAGTGAATGCTCCAACACTGGAAGTCTTTAAGAAGAGACTGGACAGCCATTTGTCCGAAATGGTATAGGGTTTCCTGCCTGAGCAGGGGGTTGGACTACATGACCTCCAAGGTCCCTTCCAACTTTATTGTTGTTGTTGTTTTTATTATTATTATTATCCCAACCTAATTTTCCCCTTTATAATTAGTGGGCACTTTAGGATAGGACAGGGGTAGGCAACCTTGGCTCTTTTATAACTCATGGACTTCAACTCCCAGAATTCCTGAGCCAGCCATGCTGAGGGGAAAGGGAGAGTTTCCAAGCTGAGCCATGCTGGCTCAGGAATTCTGGGAGTTGAAGTCCATGAGTCATAAAAGAGCCGAGGTTGCCTATCCCTGGGATAGGAGGACCAACTCCCAGAATTCCATAGCTGGGATGGCTGACCGGGTAATTCTGGGAGTTGAAGTTCACACCTCTTAAAATGGCCACGGTTAAGAAACATTGCATTCACTGGAAATCCTCTATAATTTTTAAAAATGTGTTTATAAACGTATTGCAAAACCCAACTGTTCAGCCCTAAATGCATTACCCACCATTGAAACGATAGCCATAGGATTGATCTGTCTGTATGTTTATTCATTCGCTCCAGGTCATGAAAGCTACATCACATTTTGTCACTTAGAAAATGAAGTTGCTTTCACCTGCAGTGCAGATCACACTATCAGAAAATGGGATGTGATGACTGGAAGATGCCTTGCTATTTATCGCGGACACACATCCATCGTGAATAGGTACGTATTAGGGTGATTATTTTATGTTTCCTAGACTTGCTCTCTCTCTCTCTCTCTCCTCCAGTCTCTACATCATAAGAGCTGAAGGAGTAACGGCTGCATCAGGGCCAGCACCTGCCTAATTTCTACCCCTCATCAGTGGTTTTTCTGGATGTTCACCCAAAGAGGTGTATAAAACATTTTGAATTCAGTGCATATTAGATTTGAAACATTCCCGTTTGGTGGTTCATTTCTGAAAATGAAAGAAACAGTTTCAAACCTCCTTGCTGGGCTCAGAATACTCCTAAAACGATTGAAGCACCCCATTTGTACCCCAGAAAGTTACAAGTAGTCCTCAACTTATGACTATTTGTTCAGTGGACATTTGAAATCATGACCATGCTGAACAAAGGATCTTATGACCTATAACCAAAGTTACAGCTGCTGCAGCACCACTATGGTGACGTGAACGAAATTCAGGCACTTGGCAACCCCCCAACCCTTACAATCAACCAAGGGGGAGCTCCAGCAACCCCCTGCCTGCCTTCCCCCTATCCCACCCTGCTGTGTCCTGCAGACCTTGGACCTCCTTCCTGTCCCACTGGGTATCATTCCCTCCTCTGACTTCACTTTTCCATAGATCTCCTTCTGGCAGCACCAATTCAATTCACCACACGGCCTTTCTTTGTGGAGGCCACGTAGTGCTGTCCCGGAAGCGGGCGCCATTTTGGGAGAGGCTGCAATTCTCATCATCTGAAAATTATGCTTGTTCCCCAAATCCTTGCAACTTCCAGGGTGACTGTGTGACCTCTGTATTATAGGTAATCCTCAATTTACAACCATTCATTTAGTGACCGTTTGAAATTGCAATGGCACTGAAAAAGGTGACTTATGACTGTTTCTCACACTTACAACTGTTGCAGTATTGCCATGGTCATGGGATCAAAATTCAGGCATGTGGCAACTGGCGTGTATTTATGACCGTTGCATTGTCCTGGGGATCATGTGATCTCCATTTGCAACCATCTGATGAGGTCAGTGGGGAAAACCATATTTGCTTAATGATCTCATGATTCATTTAACAGCTGCAGAAATTCACTTAATAATCATGGCAAAAAAGTTCTAAAATGGGGCATGACTCACTTAACAACTGCCCTGCTTAGCAATGGAAACGTTGGGCTCAATTGTGGCCATAATTTGAGGAGCACCTGTATATAGGAAAGCCCCAGGGTGGATTATCTGTTTCGCCTTCCTTTGCTTCCGTGTTTTGGAAAGGCATTGGGGCACAAGCAGATGGCGCAGATAATAATCAACACATTTAACCTTAATGAATTTGCTTTGAAATATCAAATGATCTAATAGATTCCCAAAGGATGGTACAGACATCAGTTTACAATAGGCCTCATTTTTGAGAATTTGAGATAGGCATATTTTGTTCAATTAGAATAACAGAATAACAGCATTGGAAGGGAACTTGGAGGTCTTCTAGTCCAACCCCCTGCTCAGGCAGGAAAGCCTATACTATTCCAGACAAATGGTTGTCCAATCTCTTCTTAAAAACTTCCAATGATGGAGCACCCACAAATTCTTGAGGCAGGTTGTTCTGCTGCTTAATTGTTCTCACTGTCAGGAAATTCCTCCTTAGTTCTAGGTTGCTGCTCTCCTTGATTAGTTTCCATCCGTTGCTTCTTGTCCTGCCTTCAGGTCCTTTGGAGAATAAGTCAATCAATCCCCTCTTCTTCGTGGCAACCCCTGAGATATTGGAAGACTGCTATCATGTCACCCCCTAGTCCTTCTTTTAATTAAACTAGGCATACCCAATTCCAGCAACCCAATTTCGAAAATTAATTTTGGAAATACAAAAGAGCTATATTTCTGTGGAGGAATTATTAATTCTGCACCCCACAGTTCATCCCAAAGCCAGAGAGGAAAAACATACATGCCTAAAGCTGCTTAGCCTATACATGCTTCCTTGAATAGTCATCCATAGGAATACACTGTGAACAGATTCTACAGAAGGTTGAACAAAAAGCCTGCAGTCACTGCTGTGGGAGTCTTGGTAATGGCAAGGCAGTAATTTATAGTACAGGGCTGGGGTAGGCAACTTTTGGCTCTTTTGTGACTCGTGGACTTCAACTCCCAGAATTCCTGAGCCAGCATGGCTCAGCTTGGAAACTCTCCCTTTCCCCTCAGCATGGCTGGCTCAGGAATTCTGGGAGTTGAAGTCCACCAGTCATAAAAGAGCCAAGGTGGCCTACCTCTGGTATAGGGAGTCCTCGATTTGCAGCCATTTGTTTAGCAACCATTCAGAGTTACAACAACACTGAAAAAGCGACTCATCCCCAGTACTCGCACTGACAACCATCACAGCATCCCCAGAATCACATGATCAAAATTTGGGTGCTTGGCATTTATTTATGATGGTTAAAGCACCCCGGGATCATGTGATCATCATTTACAAACTCTTCAGGCAGCTTCCAACAAACAAACATAATAGTGGAAGCTGGGCTGGTTTAACAACCATGTGATTAACTTAACCACTGTGACAAAAATGGTCATAGAATTAGATGCAATACGTTTAACAATTGACTTGCTTAGCCATGGAAATTCTGGTCCCAGCTGTGATCGTAAGTCGAGGGGCGACTAAAGTGGAAAAGCTTAATCTTCAAAATGAGCTTTCTGCACAAATGGAACATATGGCTTCTATGTTATTTTGTTAAGCCAAGATGAGAAGGCTAGTCAGTGACCACTTTCTCCCAACAGGATCCTGGTTTTCAAGGATTACCTCTTCAGTGGATCCTATGACAGGACTGCACGCTGCTGGAGTGTGGATAAGGAAAAACCAATCCAGGAGTTTAGGGGCCATCGCAACTGCATTCTGGCCCTGGCGCTCTACTCTTCAAAGGATGTCCTTGAAGAGGAAGAGATGGAGGAGAAGATAGAAGAGGTGGAAGAGCTAAGCCAAGACTTCCTGGTGACAGGGAGCACGGACTGCACTGTCAAGGTCTGGTGGGTGTCCACTGGGCGTTGCCACCAGACCCTGCTGGGACACACTGGGGCGGTCCTATGCCTTATACTTGACGCTCCAAACAGGGAGCTCTTTTCGGGAAGCACTGATTATACCATTCGGACTTGGAACATTGTGACAGGGGAACAGCTGAGGGTCTTCAAAGAGCATCAAGGATCCATCATTTGCCTAGAGGTAAGAGAGGTTGCATTTCTTCCAAAGGTGGTATTGAGGTCTGCAGCATTTGCGCAACTGGTATTTTGGGGGAGGAAAAAATACAGGTGAGGAGAGGAAGCGGCTTTGAAGAAGGACCAATAGAAGAGTTGGGCGTACAGAGTTGGAAAAAGATCCTCAACAAAACAGCATCACCCTAACATATCTATTTATCTCTGTCTGTCTATCTGTTTCTATCTCTATTATCTGTCTGTCATCTATCTATTATCTATCCTATCATTTTTTTTCTCTCTCTCCATCCGTCCGTCCATCCATCCATCCATCCATCCATCCATCCATCCATCCATCCATCCATCTATCTATCTATCTATCTATCTATCTATCTATCTATCTATCTATCTATCTATCTATCTATCTATCTATCTATCTATCTCCCCCCTCTCTCTCTCGCTGACTCTCATCTATCTATCTGATTTATTAGATTCATTTCTCTTTTCAAAGCAATTCTGGGTGACTTACAGTATCAAAAGCATTGAAATCATGAAAGATAAACACTTCTAAAACAATAAAAATAGAAAATATTCTTGATATAAGAAAATAGTTGTAAGCCATACGATCTCTGGGCTGAGTGGATTCACAATCCAGCATATCCGTTGGTGGGTAGGAGAAAATTAATTGGCTGCCGTAATCCATAAGGTGAATTTTGGATGACCACATTGGAAAACCTCAGCTATTGTGGTTTCTGAACCCCATGGTTTATGATTGTAATCTATGGACCCAAATACTCTGGTATATTCAAGAAACCATGGTTTAAGAAAACCATGCTATAGAAAGATGTTTGAAACTATCCTGTATGAGGAAGAAGTGAAGGAGATGGATATTCATGAGTAGTAAAACTTTTATTTCCTGGTTGAACAATAATATCTGCACTGAAGCCAAATCATAGATTCCATGGAAAATGTTTAATATCTGTCTAGGGTAATTAAGGAATAATAATGCTTTGGTACAAGTGGTTTTCAACTTACAATCCCAACTGGGGTCACAATTTCCATTGCTAAGCAAGGTAATCATTAAGTGATTAATGGTCATAAAAAAATTCAGGTTCCCCCATTGGTTTTGCTTATCGGAAGCCAGCTAGGAAGTCGCAAATGGAAATCAAATAAGGACTCTGCAACCATCATAAATCCGTGCCAATTATCAAGAGCCCAGATTTTGATCATGTGACCAGAGGGGTGAAGTAACTGTCACAAGTGTGAGAACCAGTCTTTAGTTACTGTTTTTTTTCATTTAAATTTTGAATGATCACTAAACAAATGGTTGTAAGTTCAGGAGAGAGAAGTAGCTGGCTGGATCACTGTCCATAGAACTATGGATAGATTTTGGGAGAAAAATCCGTGAATTTGATAAGAGTGATCATTTACCGCAATTGACTACTCCAAAATACAGATAATTGTTTTCTGCTGGTGGGTGTGAAGGAAGCATGTGGTTAGAAGATAGACTGCTATATAAATATTTTGAATAAATAAAAGTTTAAATAAAAATGAATTATCCTGAGAATCTGCAGAGTTCCATGTTTTTTTGATGTACCTGCAAAATATTAGTGTCTTTTTCCTGGAATATTTTGATCTTTTATCAAGACTTGGAACAGGCTCTCAGTCCAATTGTTCTTACTTTCTATCTGTGTTGTGCTCCAACAGAGCAAATAAAATCTTTTTTAAACCCAATTGAGAAAGCCAACTAAATCATCTTCAGATTATTAGTTGGAATTGTGTCTCCCTGGCTGTGCTTTAGAATAGCCATTGTTAAAACTGAATATATACGGTAGGTACTCCTTGATTTATGACCACAATTGAACCCAAAATTTATATTGCTAAGTGAGACACTTGTTAACTGAGTTTTGCCCCACTTTATGCCCCATCTTCTTGCAACAGTTGTTAAGTGAATCACTGCAGTTGTTAGTAACCTGATTGTTAAGTGAATCTGGCTTCCCCATTGACTTTGCTTGTCAGAAGGTCACAAAAGGTGATTATATGTCCCCAAGACACTGCGACGGTCATAAATATGAGTCAGTTGATTTTGATCATGGGGATGATCAAAATTGATTTTGATCATCCACGGGGATGCTGCAACGGTCATGTGAAAAATTATCATAAGTCACATTTCTCAGTGCTGTTGTAACTTCGAATTGTCATTAAAACAACTGTTGTAAGTTGAGGACTGTTTATTGTTAAAAAGGTCCTTTTTCTGATGACCACTTTTCCTGACCCTTCCAAATCTTAGAAAATTAATCCTTGCTTTTATTGACGAAAAGCACATCTGTCTTTTTAATGAAAAAGAAAAAAAAATAGTGTGTGTTTTTTCTTGATTGACCACTTTATTTTATTTTGACATAAACCCAGCAAAGAACTTGCATAGGTTTTCTTATAATATACTTGGTATGTGTCTGGTGATATAGGATACTTTGAGCCTGAGGCTCTATTGTTTTTCCATTCCATTAGCCAAATGAATGTTATGGGAGATTACATGGACATTTTTTTTTAATTTAAAATAATGGATCACTTTTAGAAGCATTCATTCCTTCAAGAGATTTTTGAGAATGGAGTGATGGATTTGCAACACACGGAAGCTTTGTGAACGAGAATATTAATCAAGTATTTATCCAGGCAAGCTTTCTGTAGAGCAGTGCTTTTCAATCTTGGCAGCTTTAAGAAGTATGAATTGCAACTCTCAACCAGCATTTTGATTGGGGAATTCTGAGAGTTGAAGTCCACATGTTTTAAAGCTACCAAAATTGAGAAACATTGCCTAAGAGGAAAGATTTTCAGTATACCAATATTTGTAGAGTAAATTGAAACTGTAGATCTTGAAGGTGTCCTCAGCTTTTGTAACCGAATCTATGTTTTTACCTTTGAATGTTATTAAGTAAATACCTGTAGATGAGCTTGCTTCAAACTTTTTAGTCTGAACTGAATTGCTTTTCCCAGTCCATCCAGAAATATCTGCCCTTAATTCAGAACATTTTATATTAGAAATGCAACAAGTGAAAATTGTTTTAGCACTAGCAACAGCACTTAGACTTATATACCGCTTCATAGTGCTTTACAGCCTCTTATGCAGTTTACAAAGCCAGCCCCCAACAATCTGGGTCCCCATTTTACTGACCTCGGAAAGATGGAAGGCTGAGTCAACTGTGAGCCGGTCAGGATCGAACTCCTGGCAGTTGACAGAATTAGCCTGCAATACTGCATTCTAACCACTGCACCACCATGGCTCTTATTTCATATGTATCAGTATCAGCTTTGGTGTCTTATTGAATATCATATAGCATATCTTTGTAGCAATAGCAATAGCAGTTAGACTTATATACCGCTTCACAGTGCTTTACAGCCCTCTCTAAGTGGTTTACATAGTTAGCATATTGCCCCCAACAATCTGGGTCCTCATTTTCTGACCTCAGAAGAATGGAAGGCTGAATCAACCTTGAGCCAATGAGAATCGAACTGCCGAACTGTTGGCAGCCACAAGTCAGTAGAAGTAGCCTGCAATACTACATTCTAACCACTGCGCCACCAGAGGTCTTGTATCTTCACATTTGCACCTTTCAGTAATGGCAGGCAATCGTAATGATGACAATAGTAGTAATAATAATAATAATAATATAATAATAGGCATTCAGTGAGGCACAGGTACAGTATAGGTGGTACCTTGCTCAATAGCAGTAACTGTGAGAGGGATCTCAGAGTCCTAGCGGACCATCACTTAAGTATGAGTCAGCAATGTACTGCCGCTGCCAAAAAAGATAATACAGGTCTTGACTGCATTAACAGAGGGATAGAATCAAATAGTAATAGTAATACCACTTTATAATGGCTTGGTAAGGCCACACCTGGTAAGACTACACTTGGAATAGTATATCCAGTTTCGTTGCCACAATATAGAAAAGATGTTGAGACTCCAGAAAGAGTGCAGAGAAGAGCAACAAAGATGATCAGGGGATTGGAGGCTAAAACATATAAGGAAGGGTTGCTAGAATTGGTATGTCTAGTTTAATGAAGAGAAGGACGAGGGGGGACATGATAGCAGTCTTCCAATATCTCAGGGGTTGTCACAAAGAAGAGGGAGTCAAGCTATTCTCCAAAGCATCTGAAGGTAGGACAAGCAGCAACGGATGGAAACTAATCAAAGAGAGAAGCAACCTAGAACTAAGGAGAAATTTTCTGACAGTTAGAACAATTAACCAGTGGAACACCCTGCCTCCAGAAGCTGTGAATGCTTCATCACTTTTAAGAAGAGATTGAATAACCATTTGTCTGAAATGGTATAGGGCAGTGGTGGCGAACCTATGGCACGCGTGCCAGAGGCGGCACTCAGAGCCTTCTCTATGGGCATGCGTGCCATAGCCCCAGCCCCGCCTCCCCCCGCGGCCCCCTTCTCACCAGCAGCCCCCCTGGAGGAGAGTCACCCCCAAGCGTGGCCTGCACAGAGCAGCATAGCCAATGATATGGCAGCCGGGCAGCGGGAACCAGAATCTGCCCTCACGCCCCGTCATGCGCAGTTGATGCTGTGGGGCGCAGGCGGAGGGTGTGGCCACTATGGCGCTGCTGGGTCACCTGGGCAATCTATGGCAGGCCATAGAGGCAGTGAGTGACCCTGCAGGTGGGCGGGGTGGGGACAGAGCAGGGGTGGGCTGGGGGGATGGGGGTAGTTTTTGGCACTCGGTCTCTAAAAGGTTCGCCATCACTGGTATAGGGTTTCCTGCCTGAGTAGGGGGTTGAACTAGAAGACCTTTAAGGTCCCTTCCAACTCTTTTATTCTATTCCATTTGAAAATGTTCCAAGCAATGTACATGAATTACTATAGATAACTGACTGGGAGAATCTAAAAAAAATAATTGAATTTGCTCTATCCCAGTTTTTCTTAACATCTGAATAAAGTTTCCTCTTGTTGATGGCACATAATGCAGAGCGCCTGCTGAAGTTAAGCAGTGTGATTTGAATTTAATGATGGAAAGAAGGACTGTGCCCATATTACTGAATTCATAGCTCACATGGATTGTGGACTGAAGAACTTTTCAGATGATGTTTATTGTCTCCACATAAATGTACACTGTAAATTTAATCAAATGCAATTAATACAAATATTATTTGCATTGGTCCTACGAAGAACTGCTTCACTAGCTTTTAAGACTAGCTTCGTCTACCACAAGTAGTGAGTAAACATCTCTCTTACCTAATTTTGGACCTCTTTTGAAGGCCACTTAGGACCTGGTTCCACACAGAATGTTATTTCAAAAAGTCTACATTACACTTTCAACATTGATGTTACTGTTTGTACCTCTTTCAGTTATGAAGAGAAAAGCCAGATTGAAGGGGAACTGTGACTTCCAGTGATCTCTCTCCATTAACTTTCTGTTCTTTCTTTCTCTATCTCTCAGCTTGTGAATCGATGCTTGTATTCAGGCAGTACGGACAAAACAGTGAAGTGCTGGCTGGCTGACACTGGAGAGAGGATACGCACCTATAAGGCTCATAAACACAGTGTCAGTGCTTTGAAATATCACGCTGGAATATGTAAGTTCCAACCAACTCCATCATAAGTTTGTTTGGTTCAGTGTTGGATTTGTATTTTGACGGGCACATCCTCATCTTATTCTCACCATAACAACCTTCTGAAATAGATTATGCTGAGAGAAAAAGGCCACACTTTAGCCTCCCTCAGGCTGAAAAGCCAGAATGGTGTAGCAGTTAAGGTGCTGGCCTCACAGGGGACTGTGAGT
The DNA here is from genome assembly GCA_034064705.1 of Bothrops alternatus. Lineage (NCBI taxonomy): Eukaryota > Metazoa > Chordata > Lepidosauria > Squamata > Viperidae > Bothrops > Bothrops alternatus. The sequence continues at coordinate 700,181 of JARGCV010000179.1, read as the reverse complement.
TGTAGTCCTGGCCCAGTCATGAAAGCTGGCTGAGTGCCTGTGGGCCAATGACCAGGAGATGGTAAATTCTAGTCCCGCCTTAGACATGAAAGCTGACTGTGTGACTTTGGCCAATCAGCACGAGAGTGTGGATTCTAGTCCTGCCTTAGGCATGTAAGCCAGACAAGTGACTTTGGGCCAATCCATCCCTCTCTCTCATCTCAACCTACCTCACAGGATTGTTGTTGTACAGAAAAAGAGGAGGAGGAGGATGGAATATTATGAATGTTCATTGTCTTGAGTCACTTATAAGGTAATAAGTGCTGGATAAAAACAATCTAATTATGATCTAGTTCAGTATCTTCATATCTTCACCATCACACCACACTGTTTCTGTAGGAAATGGCAGCAGCAGGAGCTTAAAAAAATGCCTTTTATTGTTAAGAGCTGTGGTGGTTAGAATGCAGTATTGTGGGCAAACTCTGCCCACAGCCAGAAGTTTGATTCTGATTTGCTTAAGATTGACCCAGCCTTCTGTCCTTCAGAGGTAAGTAAAATGAGGACCTAGATTACTGGGGGCAATATGCTAATAAGTGGCATATAAGTCTAAGTGCTATTGCTGTCATTACTGTTATAGACATCATAACAGAATGTTGAAAACCTGTCAAAGTTTCTCTTTACTACATCTTATGCCAAGCAAACTCAAGGCAGGATTATTTTGAGTTTCTTTCTGGTACCTTGAGATTCTAAGCCAGCGGTTCTCAACCTGTGGGTCGTGACCCCATTTGGGGTCGAACGACCGTTTCACGGGGGTCGCCAAACACAGCAGTCCGCCATTTTTCCCCCCATTTTTTTCCCCCATTTTTTTCTCCATTTCCCCTCGACCGTCGCGCACGCGCCACGCATGCGCAGTTTGGCCTGTCGCGCATGTGCCGCGCATGCGCTGTTCAGCCCGTCGCGCCGCGCATGTGCGGTTTGGGCCGTCATGCGGGTGCCACGCATGCGTGATTCGGTCCGTTGCGCCGCGTATGCGCGGTTTGGGCCATCGCGTGCGTTGCGCATGCACGGTTAGGCCCATTGCACCGCACATGCGCAGTTTGGCCCGTTGCGCCGCACATGCATGGCGCAGGTGGGGTCTCGACCTGAAAAAGGTTGAGAACCGCTGTTCTAAGCAGTCTTTTCCGAATCTTCTCCTATCCTAATGGTTTGTATTCCAGGGCCAGGATTATCTTTCATCACACCTAGCGAGCTTCCATTGCTGAACAGGTTGCCAGCTTTTTCAGGTATATGAGAACAGGAAAGAGACTTCACAAGTCTAGCTAAAACTACACTGTATGGATGTAGGTGATAGTAGGCGAATCTTGAAAACCTGCCTGAGTTTTCCTTGCCTTCCTTCTAATACTCTATTGCAGGGTTTCTCAACCTTGGCAATTTGAAGATGTATGGACTTCAGCTCCCAGAATTCCCCAGCCAGTTGAAGTCTACATATCTTGAAGCTGCCATGTTGAGAGACACTGCTCTAGTGAAATAGGGACTAGGAAGTCATCATCATCATCATCATCATCATCATCTTCTTCTTCCTCCTCCTCTTCTTCTTCTTCTTCTTCCTTCTCCTCTTCTTCTTCTTCTTCCTCCTCCTCCTCCTCCTCTTCTTCTTCTTCTTCTTCTTCTTCTTCCTTCTCCTCCTCCTCCTCTTCCTCTTCTTCTTCTTCTTCCTTCTCCTCCTCCTCCTCCTCCTCCTCCTCCTCTTCTTCTTCTTCTTCTTCTTCTTCTTCTTCTTCTTCTTCTTCTTCTTCTTCTTCTTTTTCTTCTTCTTCTTCTTCTTCTTCCTCCTCCTCCTCTTCTTCTTCTTCTTCTTCTTCTTCCTCCTCCTCCTCCTCCTCCTCCTCCTCTTTTCTGTCCTGGCCTTAAAGCATGCTTCTGTTGTTATCTCCTTGGCTTTCTACAGGAGGAAACATAATCCAGATCTCCCATTCTTTGTCCAGGATCTTCTCCACTACATCACACTGGCTCATGGGTTTGAGAGAAGGACTAGTCCATAATCACAGAACTTCTATAATAGTTTGTGGGGATTAAACTTGGATTTCTCCACCCAGATCCCATATCTTCACCATCACACCATATTGAAAGTTCATCCTCAGTTCTGATTTTTTTTAAAGACCTACCACTATCTCAAAGCTTGATTAGCTACATCCCATCCTTCCTTGTGGAAAATGAAAGCAGTCCATGGATAAAATATTCAGAAGAAAGCAGGATGCAGTCACTCTCTCCCTTTCTTGAACAGCAGATCAAGTCTTGTTCATTTAAAAAATAAATGGTTCCAGATGGCAAAGCTGGTCTGGTTTCTTGCTTTCTCGGTGAAAAGAGGAAAAGGACTTTGTGTGTCTTTTTTTGTAACCAATTTCATATCCTTTCAGGCTGTGTTGACACTAGCAACCCATTTGTATTGTGGATTTGAAGCCTTACTACAGTCCATCTAACCCGGTTGATATTTGGCCTGTTCTGCATTCTTCCTGTGGTCAGCAGATGTATTTGAAAGTGTTGAGATGATGTTTGATGAGGGTCTAGGAAACTCCATTGCAGGGGTGTTCAATCTTGGCAACTTTAAGATTTGTGGACTTCACTTCCAGAATTCAGCTATGCTGGCTGGGGAATTCTGAAAGTTAAAATCCAGAAGTCATAAAGTTGCCAAGGTTGGACACCACTGCTCCACTAGATTCTCAAATATACAGTATGGCTTGCTTTAATAATTGTTCTTTTTAACTACATGTATAGGGGCATAAGGCAGAGTTAGATGTCATCTGCAAATATTTGTAAATAGAGTTTTTAAGTGGGAAAATAGAGATCTTCCTCATGAGTAAGTTACATGTAGCTTACTTTTGATGATGGCTTTCAGGTTACTTCTCACCCCTGTCCTCTTATTTTTTTTTATACAGAATAGAATACAGAATGCAAAATAGCAGTTTTGGAAGGGAACTTTAAGGTCTTCTAATCCAACCCCCTGCTCGAGTAGGACATTTCAGACAAATAACTATCCAATCTTTTCTTTAAAACCTCCTGCTATGGAACACTCAAAACCTCTGCAGGCAAGCCATTCCACTGATCAATTGTTCTCACTGTCAAGAAATTTCTCCTTAATTCCAGGTTGCATCTCTGTTTGACCAGTTTCCATCTGTACTGCTCTTCTTAATTGGTTTCCACCCATTGCTTCTTTCCCTATCTTCAAGTGCATTGGAGAATAATAGCTCAACCCCCCCTTTTCTTTGGGGTAGCCCCTCAAATATTGGAAGACTGCTATCATGACACCCCAATCCTTCTTTTCGTTATAGACTACATATACCCAGTTCCTGCCTCTAAATAATTTGCAGAATGTATTTCAACCATTATGCATTTCAACCATTAAGAAGCGATTGGACAACCATTTGTCTAAAATGCTGTAGGGCAGTGGTGGCGAACCTATGTCACTGGTGCCAGAGGCGGTACTCAGAGCCCTCTCCGTGGGCACGCGTGCCGTCACCCCAGTCCTAGGCCTTCAGCTGGGTTTTATACAACCTTTTCGCTTTAGGCCGCTGCCGCTGTGTACAAAAAAAAAAAAAGGTTCAATCAATTTCAACTTCTCGCAGGGAAAAAAAAAAGATCTTGCAAAGTTGGAATTGATTGATTGAACTTTTTAGTCCCACCCAGTCTGCTGTTACCACTGCAGCCACACCCACCCAATGGGCCAAACCCACTCGGCACCCGACGATGCAAAAGTGGGTTTGGGGTTGCAGTTTGGGCACTCGGTCTCTAAAAGGTTCGCCATCACTGGTGTAGGGCAAGGATCCCCAACCCCTGGGCTGTGGCCCGGCATCAGGCTATGGCCTATCGGGAAATGGACCATGCAAGTGCAGGCGAGTGGGTGAAACTCCATTTGCACAAGCAGAAGGCATGCACACTCATGCACATGCTTGCTGCTTGCGTGGAACCATCCTCTCTGCTGCTGCTGGCTTTGCCACTGGTCCACAAAGCCAGAAGGGTTGGGGACCGCTGGCATAGGGTCTCCTGCCTGAGGAGGCAGTTTGACCAGAAGACTTCCATGGCCCCTTCCAACTCTGTTATTCTGTTAATTAGCCCTATCAGATCTTTCTGGTGGTAAATATCATCGCACTAACAAGATCAAAATTTGCCATTTGGGGAATATCGAGTCCCTACTACACCTTCTCCAGGAAGTGCCTGTCAAAATATTGCTACCCATCTCCCTCTTTCTCATTGGCCAGTTTTTTCAACTGCAATTTCTGTGCGGCTATTTTGACGGTCCTGGGAGAAACAGTTGGACAGATTTGCTGTTTTCATAACGTGCCTCAGTGAAATCAGTCAAACCCAGCATTTTTCACCCTTAGCAAATTTTAAGACGTATGGACTTCAGCTGGCTGAGGAATTCTGAGAGTTGAAGTCCACATATCTTGAAATCACCCTTTTCAGAAAACACTGGTTTAACCCTTTAGAACAGGGGTCCTCAACCCCAGTCCATGGACCAGCATCAGTCCACAGCATGTCAGCAACTGGTCCGCACAAACAAGTGAAGCTCCCATTCGCAGGGTGCAGGGAGCACATGAAACCACGCCCCCTCCGATCCGCGGAAAAACCTCTCTCCATGGAACTGGTCCCTGGTGCCCAAAAGGTTGGGGGGCCACTGCTATCGAATACTGGATCATTTGGGGGATAAAGTTAGCCTGATGGACAATTACCTCCTTAAGGATTCTTACAACACACCAATTTCTCATTAACCAGGTTCAATATGATGTGGAACTAAGGCCAAAGAAATGACAAGGATTCAGTTCCTGTCAAATTGCAAGAATTCAAAAACTTGCAATTTGGAGCTTCTTAGATCTACTTCAAAGGATTCAAAAATCATGCTTGGAGAGCCATGTTTATGAGAATGCATAGTCTGTGCCTTTATTTCATTGATTTAAAACATTTACTGTATATAACTACCCATTTTATATAATTAACTCTAGGGTTCCCAACAAAGTCAAAGATTTACCTACCTATATGCATACATGCAGTTACAGATAGTCCTCAACTTACAGCCACAATTGGAACCAGAATGTCTGTTGCTAAGCAAGTAGTTGTTATGAATCATGCAGTCATTAAGTGAAGCTGGCTTCCCATATTGACTTTATCTGTCGGAAGCCAGCTGGGAAGGTCACATGACCCCTGGATGCTGCAGCCATCAAAGATACATACTGATTGCCATCATGGGGATGGTGTGATCGTCTTAAGTATGAGGACCAGTTGTAAGTCACTTTTTGCAGTGCCCCTGTGACTTCAGATAATCATTAAATGAATGATTGTAATTCCAGAACTACATGCATAATGATGATGAAGTACATCTTAAAAAAGAAATCTTTAGCCATCTCCGTGGTGAAAGAAATAAAACATGCGCCAAACTTGGAGTGGCTTTGTTACAGCAATGTATAAATGGCCTTGCAGGCATTCAGAAAGGATGACTCAGTTACCCCACCCAGATTAGAAGATGGAAATAAATTCAAGGTTTATTGATATCAGTGTTGGAACAGTGTGGTAGCAGTAAAATTTCGTTTCCAAACTTGTAAGTTTTAAAGTTGTTTTTTGGCTTTAGGGGTGCCTGGCCTGTAATTATAACAGCTGGTCTGTTGGAATTGACAAACAAACCTGGACTAATTTTCAATAGTAGGATAACTTTCAGATGGAATTGGGGGAGGGAGAGAAGCTATCACATTCCATGCAAAAATGCCTTCTTTTGAAAGACATAATGCTGGAAAATGAGTTGTTCTATTGTTTAAAACAATTAACTTTGTAATCAGGAAATACCAGACTTAATTGGCGAATATGATTCATTACGATACATGGGATTGCTCTAAGGATCCATAAATGATCTCTAAGTGGTAGAAAAGGGAATTAACCAAATAGATGCAATCTTTATTTTTGGATCTATTTTACAGCTTGTTTCCTAAATTATAACTCTCATGGTAGAAAGACATTGAGAGAAGGGATAGGGAAATAAATGCTGCCTAGAGAATGATCAGAAGGCATAGCCCACAGCTCCATAATGGCAGAGAAAGAGACTCAGAAAGAACTATTCTTGCAGGCTGTAAAAGAGAGAGCACAAGATTTGTACTTTCAGACTTGCAAGATTCTGCCCTTGTAACCTTACATTAGGATTAATTCAGCTGGTTGTTTTTCGTGTCAGGCCTACCTGGTAAGGCTGACAATTTTCCTGCCCATATTATTTTGGAATGGGGAGGAGTTATTTGGACACTTTAATGTTAAGAAATAAAATTTTGATTAGTGCAGGGCATAAATATTTGACAGAGATATGTTCATTATTAAAAAGTCCTTTAACCATTAATTCCTCATCAATAAACAGCAAAAATTAAACTGCACAATTCACCTGGTAAAATAGCCCACCTGATATTGCTTATGAGGTTCTATTACTGTAATAAAACATTTCAAGGATAACTTGATTTGTGTGTGGTTTGCTTGCTCCACAGTAGCAGATAGAAAAGTGCTCCAGAGGGTCATTACCATTGCCCAGAGGATTATTGGCTGCCCTCTCTCCCCCCCCCGGACGAACTGTACAGTTCCCTTTGTCTTAGGAAAGCTCAAAATATTCTTAAAAGACTCGTCTCATCCTGGACGTTCTTTTTTTCAACTATTACCATCTGGCAGCCGGTACAGGATAATAAAAACAAAGACAAATAGGCTAAAAAAATTTTAGAGCATGCGCAAGATGGAGGACGCTTTCCTGTAGGAGCAGCCGGGCTTCTGATGGGAAATGGCTAGAGACCCCCCCCAGGGGTTGAGAAACATCTGGGACCCCGGGGATTTTGTCAGCGGAATATCTTAGCCTTTCAGAGACATGTCTGCTGACTCCCTCCCTGCCGAGAATGGACGAATCTGGATGATAAAAGCATATGTTGGGTGATGTTAACAGCGTACCCCCCCCTTCGGCCCGCGGCCTGCGATGAGGTGAGGAGCCTGCAGGGAGTCTGGATGGGAGGCCGCCGCGGAAGAGAGGAGTTTAGCGGCGGCTCCCTCCCCTCCCCCTCCCTCCCATTATGCGAGCAGACGAAGGGACTGCTGAGAGGCTTTTGGCCACCGTGAAAGGGAACAGCTTGGCCCCTTCCTCCCTCCCTACTACCACATGAGTGAATGGCTGGGAAGGTAGCTGAGAGGTGTCGGCGCTGGAAGAGTTTGGCCCCCCCCCACCATCATGCGAGGAGCCTGAAAAGAGAGGAGTTTAGCTACGGCCCCCTCCCCTCCCCCTCCCTCCCATTATGCGACTGGACGATCTGCGAAGGGATTGCTGAGAGGCTTCTGGCTTTGGGAGGCCACTGTGAAAGGGAACAGCTTGGCCCCTTCCTCCCTCTTTACTACCACATGAGTGAATGGCTGGGAAGGTAGCTGAGAGGCGTTGGCGTTGGTGTTGGGAGATCACTGCAAAAGGAAGAGTTTGGCGCTCCCCCCCCACCATCATGCAAGTTGGTAGTTTGGGAGGACTGCAGAGAACCACAGGTGTTGAGGGAGCAGCATGGACCTGGAGGTGAGGGAAGCAACGTCGTTGAGATTGGACTGCCTGGCTCTCTAGCCAGACCCCATCGATGCACTTTATCTGACTGGCTGCGTACTCAAGAAGGACTCTTCTTGCATTGCGAGATTCCCCTCTCTCGCAATCATGGCCCTCTGTTTTACCAAGGGCCTATCTCGAGGACGGACTTTGGAGTCCTGAGAGATGGCATGTATTAAATAAGGGGCTTTGGGGTTTTTTAAACAAGTTTTTAATGAAAGTTTTAAGGGAGGGAAGGGGTGGGGAAGGGGTGTCTAGGGTGGGAGAAGGAATTGTTGGTGGTGAGGAAGAAGACAGGCCAGGCAACGGAAGGGGACGGAGTCCTGAGGGTGCGGATGGGGGGTTGATTAAGGCTAATGTAGTTCCTATTAGTACCGTAAGCGGGAGGGGCAGGTATAGCGGGAGCAGGGGGCCGTATCATAATAAGGGAGTGCGCACCCACTGTTTACAAGTGGTTGTGTGCTCCGACCCCCAAGGCTCAACCGGTTCTCGGGGTTATCCAGAACCACAGGGCCCTGGCTGTAGGCTGGTGCTGTGCAATGCCAGGTCTGTGGTAAATAAGGCCCCCCTCATTCAAGATTTAATTTTAGAGGGGGGAGCAGATCTGGCGGGTATAACAGAGACCTGGTTGGGACCAGAGGGCGGTGTCCCTCTGGTGGAAATGTGCCCACCGGGTTTCCTTGCATTCCACCAGCCGAGAGCCCAGGGCAGGGGTGGAGGAGTGGCGGTCGTGATTAGGGAAGATTTTAGGCCAAGGGAGGTCACTGTTCCTCAGACGGCGGGCTGTGAATCCCTCCTGGTGAAGTGGGACCTTGGGGGTCCGAGGGCGGTGTTGATTACGTACCTGGCTCCCTGCCACGTGTCAACCGCCCTGCCCAAGCTCCTGGACGTTATCGCCGCGGTGGTGGTTGAGGTCCCTAGGCTGATAGTTATGGGTGACTTCAACCTGCCGTCCGTGGGCGGGGTGTCCGGTGAGGCTCGGGAGTTCATGGCTTCCATGACAGCCATGGACCTGGCCCAGGTAATTCAAGGCCCCCCACACACAGGGGGGAACACGCTTGACCTGGTTTTTGTCTCTGGACAGTGGCTGAGTGGTCAGAATATAGGGGATATAGTCATTGAACCCCTGTCATGGTCTGATCACTCTCTCCTACGCCTGGACTTTCTGACCGTTGCACCCCACCGCAGGGAGGCGGAACCGGTGAGATGGTACCGCCCCAGGCGGCTGATGGAGCCCGAGCGATTCCAGGCAGAGCTTGGGCCAATTCCTGAGGTTCGGATACACGACTCGGTCGAGGAGCTGACGGCAGCCTGGGATAGGGCTGCGGCCGGCGCTCTAGACCGGGTCGTGCCTTTGCGGCCTCTGATTCGGCGTGCGTCTCGATCGGCCCCTTGGTATAATGAGGGGCTGAGAGAGATGAAACGCCGGAAAAGACGCCTAGAGAGCAGTTGGAGATCGAGCCTTGCTGAATCTGACCGAACACTGGTAAGAGACCATATTAGGTCCTACCTAGCGGCGATAAAAGCAGAGAAGTGTTCTTACTTCACTGCTCTTATCGCGTCATCAGATAACCGCCCAGCCTCCTTGTTTAGGGTGACCCGCTCCCTCCTTCATCAGGAGGTGAGAGGAGACCCCTTAGAGGGTAGAGCTGAGGATTTCGGAAAATATCTGCATGATAAAATCGCTCAGATACGGGAAGGCTTTGATTTCAACTGGGTGTGTCCGGTGGGAGAGACGGAGTCCGGTCTTGAGACTGTTATCTGGGCTGAGTTTGACCCCGTGACTTCCGAGGACGTGGACAGGTTGTTTGGGGGACTTAGGGCGACCACTTGTTCATTGGACCCGTGCCCCTCCTGGCTGGTGCTGGCATCCCGGGAGGTGGTACGAGGCTGGTTCCAGGTAATTATTAATGCTTCTTTAAGTGAGGGTGTCTTCCCTGCCGCCTTGAAAGAGGCGGTAGTGAGGCCCCTCCTTAAGAAGCCTACCCTGGATCCAGCTGTTTTATCAAATTATCGTCCTGTCTCCAACCTTCGCTTTCTTGCGAAGGTTGTCGAGAGCGTGGTTGCCAGACAGTTCCCACGACACCTGGAGGAATCGTTATACTTGGATCCACACCAGTCGGGCTTCAGGCCTGGCTACAGCACGGAAACAGCATTGGTCGCGTTGGTGGATGACCTCTGGCGGGCCCGGGACAGAGGTTGTTCCTCTGCTCTGGTGCTATTGGACCTCTCGGCGGCTTTTGATACCATCGATCATGGTATCATGCTGCAACGGTTGGAGGGGTTAGGTATAGGGGGCACTGTTTTGCGGTGGTTCGCCTCCTTCCTCTCCGGCCGGATGCAGTCTGTGTTGACAGGGGGTCAGAGGTCGACCCCGAGACCCCTTGTATGTGGGGTACCTCAGGGGTCGGTCCTCTCGCCCCTACTGTTCAACATTTATGTAAAACCGCTGGGTGAGATCATCCGTGGTTTTGGTGTGGAGTACCATCTGTACGCTGATGATACTCAGCTGTACATTTCCACGCCGAACCACCCCAACGATGCTCTTGCCGTGCTGACCCAATGCCTGGAGGCCGTGCGGGTCTGGATGGGGAAGAACGGGCTCAAGCTCAACCCTTCCAAGACCGACTGGCTGTGGCTACCGTCGTCCCGGTTTAGTCAATTGACTCCTTTGTTGTCTGTTGGGGGCGAAACAGTGGCCCCCGCGGAAAGGGTTCGCAATTTGGGAGTCCTCCTGGATTCACGGCTATCTTTAGAGGACCATCTGGCGGCCGTGGCCGGGAGGATGTTCTATCAGGTTCGCCTGGTACGCCAGTTGCGTCCCTTCCTAGACCGGGACTCGCTATGCACAGTTACTCATGCCTTCGTCACTTCCAGGCTGGACTATTGTAATGCTCTCTACATGGGGCTCCCCTTGAGGTGCACCCGGAGGCTTCAGCTGGCCCAGAATGCGGCCGCGCGGGTAGTGACAGGAGCGTCGTGGCGCTCCCATGTAACACTGCTCCTGCGCGAGCTGCACTGGTTGCCGGTGGTCTTCCGGGTGCGGTTCAAGGTGTTAGTGACCACCTTTAAAGCGCTCCATGGCATCGGACCCGGATACTTACAGGACCGCTTACTGCTAGCAAATACCTCCCGCCGTCCGGTACGCTCCCACAGAGAGGGCCTCCTCAGGGTGCCGTCGGCCAGACAATGTCGACTGGCGACCCCCAGGGGGAGAGCCTTCTCTGTGGGAGCTCCAACGTTTTGGAACGAGCTCCCCCCCGAACTCCGTACGATGACGGACTTACGCACCTTCCGTCGGGAACTGAAAACTTTCCTTTTTCAACAGGCCGGCCTGGCATAGAAGCTCCGGCTCCAACTGGGTGAAAATGTTTTAGGGGGATTGTGCAATTTTTAGGATTTTTGTAATTTTTATGATTTTAGGATTTGTATATATTGGGTTTTATAGATTTTATGGCCTAATTTGTTTAATTTATTTTTAAATATTTTAATTTTGTACATTTATATGTTTTTTAAATTTTAAGGCTGTAAACCGCCCCGAGTCCTTCGGGAGAGGGGCGGTATAGAAATTTAATAAATAATAAATAATAATAATAATAAAAAAAAATAGTTTTTTTCCCAGAGCTGTAACCATATTAAATACCACAATATAGTGCAACATTGAAGTGCAATATTAGGGGCAATGATGAATAGAATGTGAAGGATGTGTATATATTAATGTATGTTCTTATTTGTGGTTTTTACTTGTATGTAGTGTGCACTGTGGACAGCACTTAATTTCGTTGTGAGTTCCACGATGACAATAATACTCTATTCTACTAATGTTCCTAATAGATTGCGATTGATTGCAATAGCTTGATATTCCAAATGGATATTCAGTTAAATTAGCTTCACTGAATGAATGCTTTGGTTTGTTATTAATGTTAAGTGCAACAGAACATTTTCCTTGAAGTCAAAATACAGATTTGCTCTGCCCCCACCCATCAATGTATTTATATTCTATTGTTGCCTGTGGCAAAAAGTACTAATTCCTGTTTTCTTCTTATTAAATTGTTTCTATATAATGGATTTATTAGACATTTAACACCATCATTATTGGACTTTTCATGTTAGCAATAAAAAAACACTTTAAATACTAATTCCAGCATAATCTGATATGGTTAATTAGTTTTGCATATCACATTGAACTTACTGTAATTACAATTAATAACAACCTCCTTGATTATAGTTTAAGTTCATAGTACAGTATGATAAATCAGTATAAGTAAGCATGGTTATCTGAAAAAACAAGGACATTTCAAATACAGGTAGTCCTCGATCTACAAGCAGTTGCTTAGCAACCATTCAAATTACAACGGACCCTGAAAAAGCTACTTTTGACCCACATTCGACATTGGCCCCTCCTCATTTGCTTTTTTTTTTTGCAGTGTCGCAATTTTAATTTTAATTTTTTTTCTAAATGAAACCATTGTACATTGTACAAACCATAGCTACTGATGGAATAAATAAGTGGAAAAATTATACTGCTGTACAACACCCACAAAATCATTAATGACTACTACAAAAAGGTGGTAAAATCAGGCACTGTCCCATGGTTACCTGCTTTACAATGTCACATCGTATGAGTAAAATTACAGGTTGAGGACAACTTGTAGGTACTACAACTTCCAGGAGTAAAAATATAGTCAGCCAAGTATAAGCTTTCTAAAGGATGAAAATCAACTAAAATGAACACAGAACTCATTCCTAAAAAAAATGGATTATATATATTGTTTATAGGGAGTTATATTTTGCCCTATTCACCATATAGATTTGAGTTTAGACAATGCAAAAGACTTAATATTTCATCCATTTTGTTCTCTACTTTTTATTTGACCAGCTCATTTACTTCTTATTTTGATTTGCCCCTAATCTTAATCTTTGGTAGAATTATGCATTATATTTACAACATTATTACCCTTATTTATTTTCCATTTTATTTTAGTAGGCTGACAGCGATGACAATAGCAATAGCACTTAGACTTATATACTGCTTCATAATCCTTTACAGCCCCCTCTAAGCGATTTACAGAGTCAGCATATGGCCCCCAACAATCTGGGTTTTCATTTTACCCACCTTGGAAGGATGGAACCTTCAGTCGGTCAGGGTCGAACTGCTGGCAGTCGGCAGAGTTAGCCTGCAAGACTGCATTCTAACCGTTGCATCACCACAGCTATTCTTTGATCCTTTGGGACTGTAATGTAATGGGATGAAAATATTCTATCTAAGAAATGCATAATGTAAAATAATCTGAATAAGCCTCCCATCCTTATTTTTTTTCTCATCAGTGTTTACTGGAAGTGGTGATGCTTGTGCTCGAGCGTTTAACACAAAGACCGGCATTCTGCAAAGAGTGTTTCGTGGTCATAAGTTGGTTATTAACTGCATCCAGGTAAGCTGTCAACATTACAGATTCTCTGATTTTACTACAGGGGAATGAGATGATGCAACTTCTGTCCAAAGTATTCATAAGGCCATTTCATTTTAGATACTCATAGAAGACTGCCCTTTCATCAATAATGCTTATTACAAAAAATGTGCCAATAGAAGGGAATATTTATAGCTCAGGGTTGAACTCTGGAGCCCTTGAGGTTCTCTGAGCTTGGTTGTTTCCTTGCAGATCTTTCATTATCTGATTAATATCATCATTAGTGCTAGAAGGAAGAAGGATTTGCTCACTGGTGGGGTAAGCTACCTGTATATAAACAGAGAGCAGACCCGTCTCTCTTCTAGCCCAGATGATGTTATCTAGTTGGGTTATGAAACTTCTGCAATAAAACAGTTAAGCTCAGAGAGCACCAAGGATCCCACAGTACTATTCTTAAGTTCTTCCTCTGCTTTTTTTTTTTATTTTGTTAAACAACTTCTACACTCATAAACAAAAAATGCTAAGGAAATTCGACTGCCCATGCTTTCCTAGCCCCTTTTAGCTCCTTTTGTGTGAGTTGTTGCATGACTTTAAATTTCTCTCGAGTTATACGTATAGATTGAAACTGCATCAGCCCACATTTCCACATAATCCCTCTGCTTTGTAAATATGCCAGAGCAAGAAAGCTCTCTCTTTGCTGCTGTCTTGTGTTGTGTTGTGACTGTCAATGCTAAGCAGTCTAAGTATGGCCCTGTTGTTCCAGATTCACAATGAATTATTGTACACAGCTTCCCACGATGGCACACTAAGGATCTGGGACATCCGGCAGATTTGTAAACGGAACAAGCGTCGCTTGAAGGAACGTTCTACCCAGGGTAGACATTTCCACAAGGGAAGCCTACCTCGCCTTTTCAACAACAAAGTGGGCTGTGTGCTTCATCAGGAAAATGGAGGACCACGGGAAACTATGGAACTTGAGTGAAAACTGGAAGAGATGAGTAACATGAGTAGCAAACCAGGAGAACTTATGATCTTCTTCCCAGCTACTGGCTAGAGTCTAGACCCATCTGGAGCTCAACCTTACCAAACCTCATTTTGCTTTGTGCCTGGCTGGCACTGGCCAGCACCTACCTGGGGATTGTGTTTCACATGAAGAAACAGACTGGAGTATGACAGACTAAAATATGGCAGACTAGAGTATGACACCCCCCTTCAGATATGGGACAAATTTCTATCTTAATGCCAATGGAAAACAATGCTTGCTGACATTCTTGAATCCAATACATCCCCAATGTTATGAAGGAGGCCTACATTGCTAGTTTGTTGAGCTGTGGTGCCGCTTCTTGATTGGTGGATTATAGGATGATGCCCAGACATTGTTCACATTGAATGGTCCAGGGCTTGGGAACTGAAATCCAAACAACGATTGCTATTGGAAGAGGCAGAGAAGGAGATTTTTAAGGAACAGGTATATAAAATTTATCAAATTGGATGGGGGAAACATTTAAAGATACATCCAGAAACACATAAGAAAAGAATAGATACTTTACATGGGAGTTGATATCTCTGCTGTTTTTACAGATAGTTGAGGCCAAGTTTGAATCCAGTTGAACATGTTTTATAGTTGAAAAAATTATCTTCCTCTCTCTCTTCAAAGCAGCTCTGGTGCATCTCAAACTTGACTGATCAGTAATCAGTATAAATCTATTTTGGATTGACAGGGCCTTCTGTCATTGCTCTACACCAGTGTTTCTCAACCTTGGCAATGTTAAGATGTCTGGACTTCAACTCCCAGAATTCTCCAGCCAGCTGGAGTTGGCTGGGGAATTCTGGGAGTTGAAGTACATATATCTTAACATTGCCAAGGGTTGAGAAACAGTGCTCTCTGTCCAGTTTTCACCAATAATTTAAAAACATCATAACCATGTACCATACTTTCCCCAACATACTTTTTTCTACATTGCTTCCCTAAGTATGTATATTATTATTGCATATTTTTAAAGATATAATTCTCTGCTGGGAATTCCACAGAAGGCTGGAGGAAGCTTTAAACAATTGTGCAGGACAACACTAATGTGATTGCTGCTTAAATTTATGTTTTTGTTGCCCTGGAATTGCTTGGTACCACTTTCAAATGCTAGTCATGAAAGTGCACAAATGTGTTTCTGAACATTGTTGGCCAGGCAAAACTACATTTGATAAAGAAATAAACTGGCTCTTATTGTAAATAATAATCTTTCTCAGGAGAAACTGCTCAACAAAAGCAGCTTTCAAGCTGGCAACTTGCAGGCTAGACTTAAATGTTCAACCTATGACCACAAATGAGATCAGAATTTCCATTGCTAAGCAAGAGAATTGTTGCAACCAATTTCACAACCTTTTTGGCCATGGTTGTTAAGCAAATCACTGCAGTTCTTAAATGAGTGGTGTAAGTTATTAAGTGAATCTGGCTTTCTGCTCCCCGATTTTGCTTGTCAGAAGCTGGCTGAGAAGATAAAAAATGGATAGCACATGACCCAGGACACTGCAACTGTCATAAATACATACATACATAAATACATGAGTTCTTGAAATAGGGTGGCATAGAAATCTAAGTAATAAATAAATAAAATAAATAAAATACCAATTGCCAAGCACCCAAATTCTGATCATACTGTAAACTTTGGGGATGCGGCGACAGTGCTGAGGACTGAATCTTAAGTTCCTTTTTTCAGTGCTATTGTAAGTCACTGAATGGTTGTAAGTTGAGAATTTCCTGTAATCTTCTCTCCCTTTGAATTGGCTTGAATACCCAAGATGACTTTAAAGCATTCTGTGAGGTTATATAAACAAAAAAAAAATACTGTTTTGATACTTAAAGCACCAAGAAAGAATCAGTTTCCACTGTGAAAAACCCTACAAACCATTCTTTTTAAAAAAAAACAAGATTGAATTTACAGTTCAATTTGGGAACGTATTTCAGTATTGTTCCAAATGTGAAATAAGATCTTGAGATGTTTTTAAAAAGCAAATCCACTCATTTCCTCTGTCAACTGCTTAGCTCAGGTGCACCTATCCAGTAGCAAAGCAGAATAGTTTGAAAGCATCAAGGGGCATCAAAGCAACAGCCCGCTATGTCATATAGATTCAGGACTTTCTGTAGATGATATTCACTGACCCTTTCTTGTAGTTTTCAACTTTCAACTTTCTGGATGCAGAGGAACTTTCAGTTCTGATGCAAGCTCTTCTTCTGAGGGAGAAGAGTTACAGAAGAATACCTGGTTGGGGAATTCTGGGAATTGAGATTCACCCCTCTTAAAATTGACAAGGCTGAGAAACATTGATCTAGATTCCATTGGTTAGATTAGAAGATGTAAAGGTTGGGTGCAGTTTTTGGGAGAAGGAACATTTTAACTAATTGCCGCAGGACTGAAAGCAGAAATGAGATGAATTCTTTCAGTAGTGAAGGTGTCATAGGTTGGATCACCCAAGGAGACCGTTCCTTGAGATATAAATCCTTGCAGGAATGTGTTCCAGAATTCAAAATGAATGAATATGACTCTTGTTGTGTCCTGAGTCTGCAAAAGCAGGCTCGGGACGTTGCATTGGGCCCGGGCATCCTAAAAGCTGCCTGGGACCAGACAGAGCAGCCCCAGCCTTGTGCGCACGCACAAGGCGCGAAAACGCTTTATTCTATTGGTGGACGTTGTGCGGGGTTCTGGCCATATAAAAAGGCCTGCGTGCCTTTTGTTGTTGTTCGGGTATTGCTAGAAGAAGAATAAAGAGCTGTTTAACATCGCCATGTGTCTTCATCATTCGCACGGAACGAAGTACTTAACAACACTTTCTTGGTTTTGAGGTAAAGAATGGAAGTTGAGCAACATCTCTGAAGAACACAGTTCATTCCTCAAAAGAGAGAGAAGAATTTTGGAAGACTTCAAATGTCCTGGTTGATTGAGTTTTTCTTTGTGGGAATGAAACTCATCCTAGTTTTTCTCTCTTCCTAGTATTTGTTTAGATAACCACTGAGCCATAAACATATAATAGTCATTGTGGATTTTCTTTTAGCTGAAACAAATACTTTTAATCATTTGTGTACTTTGGGGGTGGGGTCCTTGTTACATACTGTAATCCTATCACTGTCCATGGTGGGGGGAAGGAGTAAAAGAAATTGGGAAATAAATATTCTTCTAAAGAGAACATGGTATTGTTTGGTTTGGACTGATTTTAGTCACAGTGAATGCGGATGAAGAAGCATCTTTGGTGTCCCACTTACTTTATTGAAACTGGAAAAAGTATAATTGTTGCTAATTGATAAACTTGTATCTCCAGGCAGGAAAGTATTTTCTTGGAAGGACAGTTCAACTAGATGGTGTTGGTAGGCCAAGGTTGTGAGAAGACAAATGATTTTTTCCCCCAATATCTCATAAGAGGGAGGAGGAGGAGGAGGAGGAGGAGGAGGAGGAGGAGGAGAATCTCAATGACCATCAATGAATAGTTAGCCAACTTGTCTTCCAATTGGTATAATAAGATTAGCATTCCATATAGTTGTGTCTATGACAATGGTGGAGAACTTGATATGGAATACTAGGAAGTTCAGCAATTTTTAGGAGGTTCATCTATTTCCCTCTTCTAGTATGAACTACAAATCTTTGATAGGAACCAAACTACAGTATTACATGCTTGGCCACTTCAAAACTTGGAAACTAATGAAACTTGCTTGCTAGCTGATGAAAGGAAACTGAGAAAGAATATTTTTTCAATAGCTTTGTCATAATAACTAGCATATCTGCACTATTCTATTATTCTTCGTTTCTAAGGTTGCTTAGACAGTAAGGGGGAAAGTTTTTGGGGTCTCCAGTTCTTGCTAAACCACAAATGATCTTAATATCTGCAGGTGTCAAAGCATTCTTGATTTGTCAAGATGACATCCAAATGTAAATAATTGCCAAATTCTTGTGAGATTTCAGCAATCTTCTTGAAGATCACATGAGAGCTAAAGGGTGAGATGGCTTTGAACAGAAGATTTGAAAGATCTCTCAAGAATTGGAATAATTTTAAATGAATATTAACTGGGAAGGTGAAGTGCCCAGTCCATTGTGCATAATTACCTTGTGACACCTGTTAAAGTATCAGCCCACCTTGACTGAAAAGTGTGCCTGCTTGAATAGATCACAGTTACTATCTTCTGCTTATAATACAGAGAGTCCTTGAGTTAAAACCTTTTGTTTAGCAATCATTTGAAATCATGACATTGGAAAAAAAAAGTCCACTCCTCAACTGTCATAGCAACCCCGGTTATATGTTCAGAATTTGGGCACTTGGTAACTGCCATATATTTATAAGGGCTGCAGCATTTTGGGATCAAATGATCACCATTTGTGACCTTCCCAGTTCAGAATGGGACAACCCACCATAGCCAATTCTTTGCCAACTGGCCTTAGCCAACTCACCATGGCCAACTTGCCACAGGACAATTTAACAATTAAATTATTTAAAATAAATAATACATATTTAAATTTTTGTCATTCCCATTTCATTTTGTTCTTCCTTTTGCATCCTTTCTTTACTGATTCTATTCCACTGTTTCTTTGATATTAGTGTAACTCTTGTCCTGCTGCGAGTTGGCTGTGGCAAGTTGAATAGAATAGAATAGAGCCAGAAGGGACCTTGGAGGTCTTCTAGTCCAGCCCCCTGCTCAAGCAGGAGAACCTGTACCATCTCAGACAGGTGACTGTCCAGTCTCTTCTTAAAAACCTCTAGCAATGGAGCGCCCACGATTTCTGGAAGCAAGCTCTTTCACTAGTTAATTGTCTTCACTGACAGGAAGTTCCTTCCTCCTTAATTCCAGGTTGCTTCTCTCTTTGGTCAGTTTTCAACCATTGTTTCTCATTCTTCCCTCTGGTGCTCTGGTGAACAACCTGACCCCCTGTGTCTTGTGGCAGCCCCTCAAATACTGGAGCATTGCTATCTTGTCTCCCCTATTTTTTCTTTTCTTTAGACTATACAAACCCAAGTCCTGCAGCCGTTCTTTGTCTGTTTTAGCCTCCAGGCCTTGGATCATCTTAGTTGCTCTTCTCTTAATTGCCATAGACCTTCCCAATTGGTGTCTGACCAGCAAAGTCAATGGAATAAGCCAGATTGGCTTAATGAAAATGTGACTCACTTAACAGCTGCAGTGATTCACTTAATAATCATGGCAAAAAAAGTTGTAAAATTGGGCACTTAATAAGTACTTTGCTTAACAATGGAAGTTCTGGTCCCAGTTGTGGATGTAACTATATTCTACCCCTGTTCTCAAAGGCATGTAATCCTGAAGATAGGCACAATTGTTAAAATGGTGAATTTCCATCACAGTAGATCTCATCTTCTGAGCCTAGTTCTGACTTAAAGAATTTCAGTTCAGCCTGAAGCTCTCAGTTTGCGTTGACAAATTACAGTTAAGATGAAGATTGGCAAAACGAAAGTGACAATGACATTGTTTGGTTCATTTCCCTTGCCCCAATGAAAAGCAGATAGCTGAGCTGACTTCCATGCCATTCTCCTGCCGCTTGAGTGAGGTGGATGGATGCATTTTTAATGTGTTTTTCTATTTCTGAGCCGAGTGCATGATTAATGTTTCTGTCAATTCTTTTTTCTTTGCTAATTCCAAACACTTGAGCAAAATTTTCCTTGGTTTTCATGGCGTCAACTTTCAAGGAGGAAATGCATGGCTTCTGTAGAAATTAGCAGTCATCAAACTCAAACTCACCATAATGATAGTACAAAAAAAAAAATACAGGACATTGTAGCACCATCCTGAACTGGGAGCAAGGAAATTAAATGTCCAATTTATATAAAATTACTATAAAAAGGTGAAGGTGGCAGCAGAGGAATTCCAACCAAACCTTTGCATTCAAATGTGAATCTGTGCAGACACAAATACATCACTCTGGATTATTATTATTTATTATTATTATTATTATTTATTAAATTTCTATGCCGCCCTATTCCGGGAACTCAGGGCGGCTTACAGCATAAATAGAAATCCAATACAAACTAAATAGTACATTTATAAAAATAAATATATAAAAAGAAGAACCCCTAAATTAAGAACCATTCATTCAGCAAACATACACACAGACATACACTGGCTAGGGGCAAGATTTCAACCGCCCCAGGCCTGCCGGCAGAGATGGGTCTTTAGTAGTTTACGAAAGGCGGAGAGGGTGGGGGCGATACGGATCTCCGGGGGGAGTTGATTCCAGAGGGCCGGGGCCGCAACAGAAAAGGCCCTTCCCCTAGGCCCCGCCAGGCGACACTGTCTAGCCGACGGGACCTGGAGAAGGCCGACTCTGTGGGCCCTAACCGGTCGCTGGGTTTCGTGAGGCAGCAGGTGGTCTCGTAAGTAACCTGGTCCGATGCCATGTAGGGCTTTATAGGTCATAACCAACACTTTGAATTGCGTTCGGAGACCAATAGGCAGCCAATGCAGCTCACGGAGTGATGCTGAGATGTGGGCATTTCTGGGCAGGCCCAACACTGCTCGCGCGGCTGCATTCTGCATTACCTGAAGTCTCCGAACGTTTTTCAAAGGTAGCCCCATGTAGAGAGCATTGCAGTAGTCGAGCCTCGAGGTGATAAGGGCATGAGTGACTGTGAGCAGAGACTCCCGGTCCAAATAGGGCCGCAACTGGTGCACCAGGCGAACCTGGGCAAATGTCCTCCTCGCCACAGCCGAAAAATGATGTTCCAAGTTTAGCTGTGGATCGAGGAGGACGCCCAAGTTGCGGACCTTCTCCGAGGGGGTCAAAAGCTCCCCCCCCAGGCTGATGGACGGATAGATTGAATTATCTTTGGGAGGCAGAACCCATAGCCACTCCGTCTTGTCGGGGTTGAGTTTGAGCCTGTTGGCACCCATCCAAACCCTAACAGCCTCCAGACATCGGCACATCACTTCCGCTGCTTCACTGAAATGACACGGGGTGGAGATGTAAAGCTGGGTATCATCAGCATACTGATGATATCTCACCCCGTGTTGTCGGATGATCTCACCCAGTGGTTTCATGTAGATATTAAACAGCAGAGGGGAGAGGACCGATGGTGGGGATGCGGCCTGTCTTGTGCAAATGTGTGATGTCTTGTGCATTGAGCCTTGCTTATATAATGGTTATCACCTCATCAGTATAATTCCTCCTCATTGAAAAGGAAGCATTAAATCTGATGTTTATTTTTATTACACTATTATTATAAATAAATGTACATGATGAACAGTCCTAATATTCCTTCCTCCTTCTATTTTCCTCATAAGAACCCTGTGAGGTGGGTTAGGCTGAGAGAGAGGGACTGGCTCAGTCACCAAAGTCAGGCCTAAGGTGGCACTAGAACTCATAGTCTCCTGGTGATTGGCCCAAAGTCACCCAGCCAGCTTTCATGCCTAAGGCAGGACTATAACTCAAGAGCCTTTTTTAAAAATTATTTGATGCCTCAACTATTAGACAAAACTGGCTCTATGGAGCTGACTGGGAAAATCCGAAAACGGAAGTCCATACTTCTGAAAATTGCTGAAATGGAGAAACATGGGAGAGACTGAAGTTGAAAAATGAAGAATTTGCCAGATTGTCAAAGTTGACCCAGAAACACTTAAACTTTATTAGATTTCTATGCCGCCCTTCTCCTGGGACCCAGGGCGGCTCACAACAACAAAGCAAAACAAAACAAAACTCTCCTGGATCACCACCAAATAAATATGTGAATAATTTTGATATGAATACTAGGGATGCACACCTGAGCCCAAACACTTCCCATCCCCTAAGATTTATCATCAATTGCGTGCACATTGGGAAGCCAGGGGCTTCTGGTTGCATTGTGCAAGTTTTCTCTTTCTGTCCTAAGGCCAAAAAAAATGAGAAATACTAAGTTTACAAATGCAAATGTCTTGGACCGTCAGTAAAATCCCCCCCAAATTAGGTGGGTACACAATAAGGGTTTGTCCTACATCTACCCTTATTCAGTCACACATTTTAGAAGTTCATTGCAGCATCCATCCATTATTGCTGACTCTTCTGTCTTTTTGGCAGTATAGCAGTTCTCAATTCCACGTAAGGCTGAACTCATTTCCACCTCTTCTAGACCTTGCAATCCAAGAATGACCTACCGCAGGGGTCTTCAAACTTGGCCCTTTAATGACTTGTGGACTTCAACTCCCAGAATTCCTCAGCCAGTGTGCTGAGACTCCTGACTTACCAGTTTATTCTCACAAGACTAGTAAGTTGTTCCCTATTTCCCACCATATCTCCATGTTTGTTTCTCCCTGGCATGAATTCCTACAGGACTGCTGGCCCCAGGCCGTTAAAATAAAAAGCCACTGTAAGCTGCCAGCTGCAAGGAAGAACAATGACATTAACAGGGAGCAACTCTAGCCCTCCATTGTAGTGGCATTTGGTGTTCCTCATCATCCAGATGTTGGTTTGTACTTGTAAACAGGAAGCACAGAACCAAACTGGGACTGGCTTTGCTAATGCTCTCTCTTGAAAAAACAAAACCAAGTTGCCACATGGATGTCTTATGTGTGCAGTCAGTCAGCTTCAAAAATCTTTTGAGTGGAAATCAGGGAGCAAATTTGACTGCTGCTTGGATGCTTATGGACGACGGATGCTCCAGTCATTTCCTCTCCAGAAACTAGCGTGCATTCGATAAAGCAAGAAAGAAACCTCAATTAGGAAAAATGATGCTTTGGAAGATCTGAAAATGTAGAAGAGCCACGCCTGCCCTCTAGTGGTTACATTGCTTTATTGGATTTAACTTGGGCAAGGTTGAAAGAATCCTTTTCCCATAGAAATGGCTCTTCAGAGTGAGAGAGAAATAAATAAGCTGCCGTATTAGAGCCACTGCTTGTAAATCTTCATTTTTAAAAAAAACAAACCCTGCAAAAGACTATATCCACTGAACACTAAAATAAAATGGAAGTGGGATAATCTAAATTAATTCACTGCATTTCACCGTTTTCCTGCAACAAAGTGGTTTATTAAAGGTAAAGAGATAGGCTGGAACAACGAGATGAAATTCTTATTGACCCT
Source organism: Bothrops alternatus (assembly GCA_034064705.1). Classification (NCBI taxonomy): domain Eukaryota; kingdom Metazoa; phylum Chordata; class Lepidosauria; order Squamata; family Viperidae; genus Bothrops; species Bothrops alternatus. The sequence continues at coordinate 677,169 of JARGCV010000179.1, read as the reverse complement.
AGTGTTATTTTTTTTCAGGCAATGGGGTGCCTTGCGTTGTTATAGCTGCAATCACAAAGTAGATCTTCCAAAGTGGCCCCATAACTAGGATGTGCGCACATCAATACAGGATAAACAAACAGCTGTTCAAAATAAAGTGTGCTTTCATCTTCTCCCAAGTTGATCAAGTGAATCACATCCCCACTTAAAACCATTTTAAGATGGGTAAATCTCATCCAAGGTTTTATCTCCCTTAAAAGGTGCCACCTCGATTCTGAAAATTGGCTGTTTGCGGTTTAGTCACAAAAATGTCTGAAATCCTTAGCAAATTAAGTAAATCTACTCCCCATTTTTTCCACATCTTTTGCACACCCGATCAACATATATGAAAAATGGTATCCAAATGGCGGCATCTGGGGCATTCTTATCAAAAAGGGAGACTATCTTGTCCAAAATCCTTTTTCTGGCACATGCAGAAATCTCGTATTTTTATTTAGCATCTTGTAGACGACAAAGAATGTACATCATGTTCTATTTCCTAACTTACAAATAATCCTCAACTTACAAATATTTCTTTAGCAACCATTTGAAGTTACAGCACTGGAAAAGGTGACTTATGACCAGGCCTTACACTTATGACCCCTGCTAAGTAAATTCAGTGAGGGGAGCTGGATTTACTTAATTCATTTAACAAACCAATCTGTTTAACAACCATGGTATAATGTTCATAAAATTGGGTGTGATTCATTTAACAACTGCCTTACTTACAATGGAAATTCTAGTCCAATTCTGATGTTACACACATGCAAGCAACAGTACAAAGAAGAGCAACAAAGATGATCAGGCGACTGAAGGTTAAAACATACAAGGAACTGTTACTGGAATTGGATATGTCTAGTTTAATGAAAAAAAAAAACCCTAGGGGTGATATAATAGGAGTATTTCAATATCTCAGGGGCTGCCCCAAAGAAGAGGGAGTCAAGCTATTCTCCAAGGCACCTGGAAGGCAGGACAAGAAGCAACGGATGGAAACTAATCAAGGAGAGAAGCAACCTGGAACTAAGGAGAAACTTCCTGACAGTTAGAACAATTAACCAGTGGAACAACCTGCCTCCAGAAGCGGTGAATGCTCCAACACTGGGGGTTTTTAAGAAGAGACTGGACAGCCATTTGTCTGAAATGGTATAGGGTTTCCTGCCTGAGCAGGGGGTTGGACTAGATGACCTCCAAGGTCCCTTCCATCTCTGTTATTCTATTCTGTTCTGTTCTATGTAATTGGCAAAATTTGCATTAGTAATAGTATTTTGTCCTTTGCCCTCCTGCGGATGCTTAGGATAATAAAGGATGCTGGCACAGAGGACCAGTTTTGTCTAATGATTAAAGCATTGGGCTAGAAACTGAAAAACCACCAGTTTTAGTTCTGCCTTAGGCATGAAAGCCAGCTGGGTAATTTTTGGCCAGTCCTTCTCTCTCAGGCCTCATAGGGTTGTTATTGTGGGGAAAATAAGAGTAGGAAACATGCTTGCTGCCTTATTTATGAAAACAAAGGTGGGATAAAAGTAAATAAATAAATGTCACTTTCCGTAAAGATCACAGGCACCAGTAAACCCAGGGTTTCAAAGTTGAGACAAATCACCACCCAGTCATGCTCTTGTGAAGTGGGTGGCCATATAAATATGATTCAGAGGAGAAATTTCAGAGACATTCTCTCTCTCTCTCTCTCTCTCTCTCTCTCTCTCTCTCTCTCTCTCTCTGAGACACATAAATATACACAGACTCTCTCACACAAACATGTACACACACTCATTCTTTTCTGCGTTTTTCAAAACAGTCTTTGTTCCTGCTAGTATTTTCAGCTTTTCAAAACACTGCAACTGTGATGAATGTGTTTTTTATTGGTTAGTAGTGCATTAGCAAGACTGCTTAGAAAAGGGAGTTATTCCAATTCCACATACAATAGATTTACAACAGTATTAAAAAGGAAAGATAATCTTCATAAAAACTGCTCTAGGCAGGAATCCTTACTTCTAATGAGAAAATATCAAGGCTAAAATTCGTGGGAAGGGCTGTCCTACTCAGATCATTTGCTGTTTTAAAAAAATTCTACTGCTGTGAAGGGACGCAAAATGGATTTTATTCAAGCTATGATTTAAATAAATCAATTTTACATCAACATATATAAGCTGGTGTTCTACAAAAATATTTCTGTAAATATTTCTGTTCTATAACTGATAATACTGTCCAGTAGTGGCTTTAGATCGCAGTTAAATAGATTTATTTTGCATGCCAACATTCCAAAACTATGCAGCTAATTAAGGCATCGGGCAAAATATAAGAAAGCGACCTAGTCTTAAAACTCTGGATCGGGACTAAATTAGTTCCAGTTAAGTTAGCCGAGTCCTTGAGTTCCATGAGACTTAAAAGCAACTAACTCTGTCTGATCTAGCCCCAAAGACCCTGAAATACGTAATTGAGATGCAGCCTCCCAAAGTCTGTCTACTTGGAAGGTACTTGCAGGTGTCTTATATAGGACAGGTACTCCTTAATGATAACTTCCTCTTCTTCCAAAGTTAAGTCCAAGTAATCTTCTTCATGTTCTGGAATATCTTCTAAGATTTCACTGACAGCATCAACTTCCATGTCTTCATCAGTGGAAGCCCCAGATGTGCCTTCAAACAAATGAGAAATGAAACATTCATGGAAAGCAAAATTTCCATTCCTGGGCCCTTTAATCCAGCCTCTCCCCAGATGGCGTCTTCCAGAATAGCTGCTACCACTAGATGGAATTGGTTGGTGAGAGATTCTGGCACAATTTATTTCCTCATCTGTGAAATAGTGTGCTTAATTAAACTAAAAAACATTTGCTCATGATTTAAGACTGTTCCTGGTTTTGATGAAGATCAGTGGGAAATGAAAATGCTGGTAGTCCTCAACTTACAACAGTTTGTGTTTAGTGACTGTTCAAAGTTACAACGGCATTGAAAAAAGTGTTCTTATGCCTCTTTTTCACACTTATGACCACTGCAGCACCCGAGTCATGTGATCAAAATTCAGACACTTGGCAACTGACATGTATTTATGATAGTTGCAGTGTCCTGGGGTCACGTGATCCCCTTTTGTGACGGTCTGACCAGCAAAGTCAATGGGGAAGCCAGATTCACTTAAAAGCCGTGTTACTAACTCAACAACTGCAGCAATTCACTTAACAAAAGTGGCAAGAAAGTTCGTAAAACGAGGTAAAACTCACTTAACTGTCTCACTTAGCAAGAGAAAGTTCGAGCTCAATTGTGATCGTAAGTTGAGAACTGCCTGCACAGCTATACAGCTAATCCTCAACTTACAATTCTAACAGAGCCCTGCAATGATGGTTGTAGTTGTGATGGTTGTAAAAAGGATCACCAGGTGACTGGACCCAATTTTGCAACATTTTATGCAGCAGTCGTTAACTGAACGTGGGAGTTAAAGTTAACCCATTGCTGGACTGGGCTGAGAGTTGCTCGCCCAAAGTCACCTAGCGGACTTTCCTGTCTAAGGTGATAATACAGTCCAGTTTCTAGTATAGTGCCTTAACCACTAGGTCAGGGGTAGACAACCCTCGGCTCTTTTATGACTCGTGGACCTCAACTCCCAGAATTCCTGAGCCAGCATGGCTCAGCATGGAAACCTCTCCACATTTCTCCTCAGCATGGCTGGCTCAGGAATTGTGGGAGTTGAAGTCCACGAGTCATAAAAGAGCCAAGGTGGCCTACCCCTGATTTAGACCATACTCCCTTCATGTTAAAGTCCAAGTCATCAACAACACGTGACCATAGAAACTCCATGGTTCTTCCATCAACCCCATCTCCATCTGTTACACAACATGAAGATCCTTGTCATCCCTCCAAATTCCCTGCCTCAAGGTGTCCCGTGAGCGGCTGTCACCCCTGAACAGGGAGGGGCCTTTTACCTGCAGAATCGGTAGGGGAATCTTTGGATGAGCTGGATTCGTTGGAAGTGGTGGTGCTGTCTGAAGGGGTCTGTAAGTCAGCAGGGAGGGACCCCCCATAATGAAGAAGTGTCTGTATAGCCAGCTGAATGTTGCCTCGGAATATTTTCAGTGCTTGCTCCGCAATGCCAGGGTTAAAGCCCATATAGACCAGCTAGGTGAGAACATTAAATCACATTTTAATCTCCTTCTAAGAAATTTAGAGTTAGTATCCTTATCTCAGAAGAGGCCTACTTCCTGATATGAGATGAAAGATAAAGAAAGCCGCTTGAGGGGTCCTTGGTGCTCTTTGGGCTTGCTTGTTTCCTTGCAGACATTTTATTATCTTAACTAGGTAACATCATCAGTGCTGATGTTTGACTAGCACTGATGATGTTACCTAATTAGGGCAGGGCTAGGCAACCTTGGCTCTTTTATGACTCGTGGACTTCAACTCCCAGAATTCCTGAGCCAGCATGACTCAGCATGGAAACCTCTCCCTTTCCCCTCAGCATGGCTGGCTCAGGAATTCTGGGAGTTGAAGTCCACCAGTCATTAAAGAGCCAAGGTGGCCTACCCCTGGGCTAGGGTAATGAAATGTCTGCCACAAAACAAGCAAGCTCAGAGAGCATCAAGGACCCTTCATTTCAACCCTGAGTTACAAATATTCTCCTTCAATAGAAAGCAGTTTAGAACTTCAGACCGTGATGGAAATTTTAAAGCTGAACATCAATGCAACAGATTCTAACACCTTCCTCAAGCACTTCCCAATAGGCAGAGCGCCAGATTCTCAGCAATGCTCATCCTGACTGGGAAATTGACGTACACACAGTGCAAGGATGCCTGTGCTAGGGAACCCAGCTCCAAGACCAATAGCACTTACACTTATATCCACTTCACAGTGCTCTGCAGCTCTAAGTGGTTTATAGAATCAGTACATTACCCCCCAAAATCTGGGTCCTCATTTTACCAACCTCGGAAGGATGGAAGGCTGTCTCAACATTGCATTGCTTAGGATCAAACTCCTAGCTATGGGCAGAGTCAGCCTGCAGGACTATATTCTAACCACTGCGCAATCTGATTCTTGCACTATGCTAGAGACAATATGAGGAATCCATAGGTCAGTGGTGGCGAACCTATGGCACGGGTGCCCGAGGCGGCACTCGGAGCCCTCTCTGTGGGCACACATCCCATTGCCCCAGCCTCGCCTCCCCCAAGTCCCCCTCACCAGCAAACCCCCTGGAGGAGTCGCCCCCGAGCATGGCCCACGCAAAGCAGCGCAGCCAAGGACATGGCAGTCAGGGAGTGTAGACAAGACTCTGCTCTCATGCCCCATCGTGCACAGTTGATGCTGCGGGGGGCGGGCAGAGGGTGTGGCCACAATGGCACTGCTGGGGTACCTGGGCCATCTGCAGCGGGCCCTGGAGGTGGTGAATGGCCCTGCGGATAGGGGGTGGGGGATGGGGTGGGGGTGGGGCATGGGGTTGAATGGGGTGGGGCCAGTTTTTTGGCACTCAGTCTCTAAAAGGTTCGCCATCACTGCCATAAGTAGTCCTTGCTTATGGATTGCCTTGTTTAATGACTGCTTGAAGTTACAATGGTGTAAAAAACCCCTCAGCTTTGCGACCAATTCTTGTTTTTATGTCCATCACAGTGTCCCATATTCATGGGATGACTGTTTGCCAATTTCTTAACCGTTTCCTCCTTCCCTTCATCGTGCATCCATCCAGGTTAAGATTTGAACTTACACTCCATTCTGTAAGTATAAAGCAATGGGTGAAAGATTTTATCTGACCTTATCTGCTACTTAAAACAGGAGAGCTGTGTTTATATTTGAGCCATGCTCTGCAAATGGTCTGCTTTAGATAGAATTTTCCAATGCTGACATTCTAAATCCAAATTAGATGCAAGGTCCTGGTTAGTTTTGTGTGCCCCAAATGGAAGAGGGAATAGTTTCAGAGGGTGCCTGGGTACAACAACAGCTGGTCAATGTGAACCTGGGAGCTGAAAAGAGGAGCCAGCAGAGCAAAATCCAAGAATGTTCAGCTATTAAAGGATGTTTTAAAGCACATGAGCAACTGCAATAACTGCAAACAAACAAACAAAAAACAACAACAGAAGATTGAACAACAACAATAACAAAAAATCACTGGCATCTAAGTTGCAGAGAAGATTGAAATAGCCAAAGTAGGTAAAGCAAAACTGGGTTTCTCCAAACAAGAAACCCTTGACTAAAACTAGGACTCTTTAAAGCATTTCTTACAATAGGAAGCTCTTCCTGGATTACATTGGGATTTTTTTGAATTGCCAGTTGTTCCCATGAACCCTTACCAAGATGCTCTGAAGATGGGATGAGTAGCTTGCAGCAAGCTGGAAACTGCGAATGGACAAGACCTCAAGAGACAAACAGAACAGGAAACAGGAAATGCGCAAAAGACACAGACTACATTCCCGACTTACCTGTTCGATACTTTGCTGGGGAACCTGAAACTCGTCCCCTGGAGTAACAGCGTCATCATTTGGTAACAGCAACTGGGGATTATCAAGTATAATCTAGAGCAGAAAATGAATCATGTGAGAAATTAAAACCGAGGAGGGCTATCCCAAGATAGTAGACATCATTTCCAGTTTATAGGTAGTCCTCAGCTTATGACAATTGAGCCAGAGTATCTGTCGATAAGCGTTGCAGTCATTAGTGCCCAGTCTTTATAACTTTTTTTTTTTTTTTTGCCACGGCTGTTAAATGAATCCTGTTTCCCCCATTGACTTTGCTTATTGGAAACCCCCTGGGAAAAAAGTCACAAATGGCATCATGTGATTTGGGACACTGTAAAAATTTGTCAGCAATTGAATTTTTATCATGTGATGGTGGGGCTGCTGCAACAATAGTAAGTGCAAGGGCTGGTTTTAAGTCACCTTTTTTGAGTGCTGTCGTAACTTTAAATGGTCACGAAGCCAATGGTTGTAAGTTGAGGAGGACCTGCCTAAAGCAAGCAATGTTTTGACCTAATGGGAACAGAGGTAAGCATTAGCAATAACAATTACCTTCACTGCTTCTTCAATGTTGCCTTTTGACTTGTGAAGTGCTTCTCTGGCTGCTCGCTCCGAATAGCCCATACTTTTCAAGGACTTTATGCCTTCCAATTGCTTCCTTCTTTTTGCCCTCTCCTCCCTCCGTATTAGAGCTTTCTCCTGCACGAGAACAACAGTGAAATATCTTTTCACTATTCAGCAAAACTGCATATCCATACATCTTCTGATCTATAGATCAGTTCTTAACTTTGAATGCATTCCTTCCCTCTTTTTGCTTATGTCCTAATCTTAGTGTCACTGTCATCTTCAAGTGACCACATAGATAAGATTTCTTTTTTTCTCCCTTTATCCCTAGCCAGGTCTTTCAACAGCGTGCTCACAGCATTACTTTAACTAAACACTGATATTCATGCCATTCTGGGCAACTGTTACATCATCTAAGAGCTGGACCCCCCCCCAACTATCTCATTTCAGAAGATACGTTGAAATATTTTATAGAATATAATATTATAAAGTTTTGTTTGAGCATTTAAACTTTTATTAAAACTCAGAAACCATTATCTCATTTTGTTTTACTTTTAAGATTGGCTGGTTTTCTTACTTTTCCCTATTCACAAGCCTTGAAAGAAGCTTATCCAGGGAAGTGAGATAACCAACAGAATAAAACATCTGCAGCTCAGGGTTGAATTGTGGGCGTCCTTCGTGTTTGGTTGTTTTCTTGCGGATGTCTGCAACAAAACAACCAAGATCAGACAGCGCCAGATGTCTGCAACAAAACAACCAAGATCAGACAGCGCCAGATGTCTGCAACAAAACAACCAAGATCAGAGAGCACCAAGGACCCTGAAGGGAGATAAGGTGTACTTTCCAAAGATAGTTTATACTTAGATAAATGTATTCTCGGAAAAGTTAAGATGCCTTGGTTAAGGGAGGAAAGAGGAAGTTCCTTATATGGAATGATGCTGGATAGATAAGTGGGAGACTGAATAAGGGAGTGTATCTGATTTTAATGTATACTATCTGTGCTGGATGGAGGGGGCATGCTGGCCAGCCACTCACCTAACAGCTTTCTGTCATTGCTCTTAGGTGAAGAATAAAGAACTTAATTTCATGCAATTGTTATTGTTTTTTTATCCCAACTCAGAACCGAACTTGGTAAGGAATAAATATTGCAACAGTTAGAAACCATTTATTTGCTGAGAGAAAATACTGGGATTCATTGGTATTTCAGTGCAAACAGAAGAGAAATTGGCTATTTCAAATTTTAAGGAAGCAGAATTCTGATGTAAGACAATATACTTGCATGAAATAGAAGTACAAGATCAGTATTTCTCAGCCTCAGCGGCTTTAAGGACTTCAACTCCCAGACTCCCCCCAGCCAGCTTGCTATTTGCATTGAAGTCCACATATCTTAAAGCTGCTGAGGTAGAGAAACACTTACACTAGATGCTTTAATGTGAAATTTTACTAGCATTGCAGCACTTCCTGTAGAATGCAAAACATTCCCCCACTCCATCCTACTCTACTACAAAATTGCTGTTCCTGCCCCTAAATACCCCTTTGGCAGGCTACCTCTCTCCTGCTGGAAATGTGATTGGCAGCATGCTCCAAGTTGCCCTCACAAGCTCGGAGACCCAGGCGAGCCTCTTGAGCAGAGAAACCCAGAAGTAACAAGCTATTGATTTTTTCTGGGTCTATGACCAGCTCTTGAAATAAGCTATGTGCCTGCGAAGAAAAAAAAGAGAGAGAGAGAAATCAACAAGAAGAGTGAAACTGGTTGCTGTTTAGAGGCTCAGTGGGGAAAACATCACACACTGTAGTATTAAATCTGCTATAAACGCCACTGTATTCAAGGAGGCTTAATCCATTAATTACATTTGTAGATTTACAATTTTAGGAAAGGATTCTAAAACCTTGACAGGAACACAAGAACTCACTCTTTGAAGACATTCAGCGGCTTCTTTTTCTCTGCCATTGTGATAATGGCTTATGCCTTCAAGCAGGTACAGCCTCAGAAATAAAGCTTTCTCTCTTCCAGAGCTCCCCTGAAGAAAAGAAAATACTTACAAATGGGTCAACATGCAAGGGAGGTTTCACAACTCACAGCATAACAGACCAAGCTTACATATTAAAAATCACTGCTATCTGAGTTAGATTAAGAAAAAAGAAATAGAAGCCGAGTCCTAAGTAGCAAGATCTAGACAAGGATCATCTGCCAACCAATTTGGTTCTGATCTTGGGGAACTTTGCAGAATTTAATTAAAAGATTTTAACAGGCACGCCATCAAATGCTTCTGATATTTTGGATTTGAACAGTCAGACTTTTAAACATTTAAATCCTTGAAGCTTTAGGAGTCAATACTCTTTCCAGCATAAAGAGTCAATACTCTTTCCAGCATAAAAATGGATGTCCATGTGCCGCCTCTATGTTGGTTGAGGCAGGCAGGATCCCCTTGAGTACCATTATTGGGGGTCAAGGGAAAGGGAGGGTTTTGCCTTCTCTTTCTGCTCAAGATCCCCATGTACAATTGGTGGGTCACTGTGTGACACAGAATGCTGGACTCGATGGGCTTTGGCCTGATTCAGCATGGCTCTTCTTATGTTCTTATGTTCTTCCTAACGTTCATTCAATGTAAATGGGGATTATTTGTTTTTATTTACTAGTAAATGTACGTATGCTGCCCATCTCACTAACCAAAGCAACTCTGGGCCAGCTTAACAATGTGATAAAAACAGAAGTATAAATTCTTTTTCACATATTTAACATTCATTCAATGGAACTGAGGGTGGGGTGGGGGCTCATGAATCACACATGACCAGCCTACTTTTATGGTGACCAGCCTTTCATGGTGCTCTCCGTAACACTTTCTGAAACAATCGTGGGCTGCCACGAGCTTTTTCTCAGCATCATCCAGGCACTCCAGTTGACCCAGGTGGTAATAGCACCAGACAATGTCCAGTTGCAGCACGGCATAATTGTCCACAGTGGTGAGGAGGACTGAACCACATTCACTGAAAAGTAGAATATATTTGGCACAGGGGTTGCAGAGCTGTTGAAATGCAGGTAGAAGTTTGAGGCCCTAGGGGTGTGCAATACCAGTGGTCCTGTGACTTACAGCCTCCGCTTTAGCATCCATTTAGTGGCTGTCCAAATTTACAGCAGCCCAGAAAAATTCAATTTACAACCAGTGATCCCACTTACAACTATCATAGCATCCCCATGGTCACGTGATCAAAATGCAGCTGCTTGGCTACTGGCACGTTCATGACGACTTGCGGCGCCACAGGGTCACACGATCACCATTTGTGACCTTCCAAGCCAGCTTCTGACAAGCGAAGTCAATAGGGAAGCTGGATTTGCTTAATGACCCATGCGATTCACTTAACGACTGCCATGATTTGCTTTACAACCGTGACAGAGAACGTAAGAATGGGTGTGACTTGATTTTAACCGCCTTGCATAGCAACAGAAATTTGGGCCCCAACTGTGATTATAAGCCAAGGACTATCGGGATAGCAGGGCATCATGTCAGAAATCTGTTAAGCCAGTGGACTGAACATCAGCGGGCAGGATGAGTGACACAGTATGACAGCAATGTAATCCCCAAAGAAGGGTATGGAGCAGCAGTGCCACCAAAGGCACAGTGAAAAGCCAAAATGTAAACAACATATGTGCAGGCTATGCCCAACTCCAAAAGAAACACCCATGTGTCAGCTCCTGTCTGTCTGAGCCACGGCTCTGCCGAAACCTTAGGTCCCTCCATGGCAAACTGGCTAGAATGGGCTGAATGGAAACTGGTCCAAAGGCTGTTAGGAGAAGCTGAACTGGTTTCAGACAGGGATGCTTAGAGGATGGATCACTTGGTCTTTCCCGTTGCTTCTCTGGAACTTAACGCTTACAACTTGAGTTTGTGGGGTTCACCTTTGGGCTGGGAAAGAGATCAATAGGCAACCTGGTTATGCCCATCTCATCAGACTTGCTATCATAGGATGTCTCTTTCCCTTTCTGAGTACAGACAGTCCTTGAGTTACAATTGATCTTGGTAATTATGGTTGCCAGTTGTGACAATTGTAAAGTGGGTCATCGTGTGACTGGACCACTTCAGCTTTTTGTAGTGGTCAGTCAAGCAAACCCTTTGTTCCCTAAAAGTCAGTTTTTGCCAGAGGCCAGGTCCACATGACTGTGGGGCACTGCAAACAGCCATAAATGAGGGCTGGATTGCCAAGGGATCAAAATGCTGTCCTGTCACTGTGGAGGAGAGGGACAAGGGAAGCTTGAAACTTGTAGCTTTTGTAACTTGGAATGATTGTTTAAGTAACTGGTTGTAAATTGAGGACTACTTGTGTTGCCACATTCTGGGATTGTTGATCAGTGACAATGTTGCCCATAAACCTGACGTCAAGGCTAGCTTTTAAAGCTGCCGCGCTTCTTTCTACTGTTGTGGAAAAAACACATTTGGAAATGACAGGAACAGAAACGAAATGTTTTGGGCCCATTTTAACAAGAACATAAAATTGCTAGGTGAAGCCCTATAATTAGTGCTGAAAGAAGCTATGCAAAAGGAAAGTGAGATATTTTTTTTACCAAAAGTGTTTATCTGCATCCAACAGGTATGGCAATGCCACAGCATATTCTTTTTTCTTCAGCAAAGCTCGGCCCTTTTCATGGTACCCCATAGCTATTAAAAGAGCCTGCAAACACAAGGAGGAGGTGAAGAAAACTTTTACTCACAATAAAGCTTACCAATGAAATTGCTTTTCAAATAAAACACCCTTGGTTGTCAAGCAGGGTGGGGGAGAGGCACAGGCAGAAGAGAACACAACTTTTGTAGAGTTCATGCTTACTTTTTTGGCTTGTGGAGGGATCTGGATAGTTCTTCCAGTCTGGTTTGCTATGTCTAGGTAAGGGGTGGTGTCTGGGTCTAAAGAATCTTCTGTAACAGAGCACGCACATAAAAAAATCCAACACATTTCAATAAACTTGACATATTCAAATAAATAAAAGGTGAACGACCTAAATTTTGAGGGCCACACACCCCTCCCCCCAAGGTTTGAATGCAGGTGTTGGAGATCCCCCAACATTGTCATCAATGTTTAATGTGACAGGAAAGATATGATTGTACAAACACCACATTTTTACTGAAAATGGTATGGAAATCTTATTTAGCTTCTTTCTGTCTTGGAGGATTGTGCCATGGTTCCGAAAGAAGAAGCTATTCAAAGAACTTTGAGGCATTGTTTACCTTAAGTAATCTTAATAGCAATATAGCTTCGGCACATAGAAGAAGCCAAAATCTGGAGTTCTCCTCCCCCAAACACACAGTATCTAAGCATAACTCACTCCTTCATTTAACAGTCATTAATCACATTCTCCAATTAGTTTGAATCCCTTCCACAACCTGCCATTACTTATCTCCTCTTATTACAACCAACTCTGAAGAATACTGAGATATTGTTATGGCTAACTAGTCCCCAAGCACATTCTTCCCCCTCCCCTCCAGCACCATCTAATTCTAACTCTAAAAATAATACACAGGTTAAATAGGAAATGTCTGCATCTTCATATATAGTCAAGCAAGAACATCCGATGTTAGCAGCATTGACAGATAGGGTGGCCATCAGCCTGATAACAGATGGGCAGTCATTAAGTAAATGGGGACCAACAGTTCCTTGGTATGCCCATAAAACTAGGACCACGATGACCGATCGAATCCCCTCATTCTCTATTCACAGGCAAGAATTTTCATAGGAGTTTTCTAATCAGGAACCATGTTGCATCCCAAAAGGCTTAATTTTTCAATTTCTCAATTAAAGCTTTATAACAATGAGTTCTATCTTCCTCATTCAAGCCCCCATGATCAATCTTTCTAAATAACCAATGATTAGCAAATCTTTTTAGGAGAAGGAGGGGAAGAGAGCATTTTATTTGAGCTGAACTTTCCACTCTCAGCCACACAGATTTACATGTTGACTCTGGATCAGCCACTTTCTCTCAGTCCAAACGGCCTGACTGTCTTGCTCCTTGTAGGAAAAAAAAATAGGTCTGGCCCTGAGCTTAAAGTGAAGGGCCTGTCAAATGTCTACCACTGCTAACTACTGCTAAATTGCAAAACAAATATAAGATCAGGTCAAGGGGAAGACCAACAAAATCATGGCTGGGTGGAGTTGACAAGATCCGTAAGAGAGAATGGTGAGAAACTTAAAGGAAAAAAGGGGGCATGGAAGATCTGAAGGAAAGAATGGCTCATCATGACTGCAATGTGTGACCATCATTAAGTGACCTTTCTTTTTGTAGCAGTCATTAAGCGAACACCGAGCCGTGGGCCAGTTCTGCTGAAAAGCGACAGCAAAACTGTCACAAACGGCACGGGATGCTGCAAATGACTAAAGGCAGCCCAGTGGCCATGCACCCAAAATGCAATCACTGACTCTGTGTGTGGGGAGGGAATGCAACCATTAGGGCTTTGAATCTCGTCATAAGTACTCCCCACGTTGGTATGTTGGAACTTTGAATGGTTACTAAGAGACCGGTCATAAGTCAAGGACTATTTGCAATTCCCTTTCTGATCTCGTGTTTTTAATTTCCTGAGCTTATTATTTTGTACTCTTTTTCCACTTTGTATAATGTTGCTTACCATGACCTGTAATAGGTGCTGTTGTTGATATCTCTCTCTTTCTTTCTTTCTCTCTCTCTCTCCCTCTCCCTCCCTCCCCCTCTCTCTCCCCCTCTCCCTCCCTCCCTCCCTCTCTCTTTCCCCACGCACAAGTGTGTATTCTACTCTTGGTAGTGTGGGATTTAAGCAAAAAGTTCCTTTACCTCTTTCAGCAAGTATTTCTAATCCCCTTTTCGTCCTCTGCATCCTTTCACTGATCTCTTTCTTCTTCAAGGCCTCTTCTTCATACTGTATCTCTTCTTCCCGGATTTTTCTTCTGGTTTCTTCTTCACTCAGCTTCAGCTCAAGCACCATCACTTTGACATTGTGGGCGATTCCCTGCTCTTCTAATGTCTTTCCTGAAAAACAAAAGCTGATTGACGTGCCACCCAAAATCAGCAGGACGACTTCTGAAGTAGAAGCTTCAGTATATAGCCGAATAAACTATTATTCTGCAAATGCGTTTAAACACAAGATACGTACCTAATTCCAGCTGCTTCTTGTTTATAATTACTTTAATGCAGTTTTCTTCAAATCCGTATGCCTGTGCTATTCTGGGAAGAAGAACAATAGCCAGTGAAAGCAATTCAGCTTCAAGATTATACAACTATGTACCTTTTGGAAAAAAAATTAACTTTGCGAAATTATCTTACATCAATTGCTTCTTATTTATAATTACTTTAATGCAATCTTCTTCAAATTGCTTCTTCTGGGAAGAAGTACTGTAGTTAGGCAAAGCAATTCAGCTTCATGATTATACTGGTATGTACGTTTTTGGGGGGGGAACCAATTTTTTTTTCAAAATTATATCATTTGTTTATTTATAATTACTTTAATGCAGGTAGTAAAAGCAATTCAGCTTCATAATTATACAGCTATGGACTTTTTGAAAAAGCTAATTTTTCAAAATTATTTTAATACATCATGATAGCAACCAAAGAGCACCATTTTACAATCTTAATAAGATTGTCAAGTAGAAAGCCTTTCTGTTTCTAAAAGGATAAAATAACAAGATGAAGGATGAGGCAGAGCAACAGATTAGCCAGACTGTTCCTCTTTAATGTTAGACACCAGGGCACAATCCCACACACCAAGGAATTCACTGCTTTGAGATAAACACTTTTTTAAAAATAAACAGTACATTTTAGCGGTATATCTTTTCATAATACTGTATCAACAGATAGTCCTTGACCACTAAGGCCATTTGTTTAACAACAATTCAAAGTTACCGCAGTTTCAGAAAAAGAGATTTCTGACCTCTCTTCTTACTTATGGCCATCACACTAACCCCCTCCCCAAGAATGCAATTTGGGCACTTAACAATTGCATCACATTTATAACCAGTTGCAGCATCCTGTGGTCACATGACTGCAGTTTGAGACCTTCTCGCCATGGGATGCTGTAGAACTCAGTGACCTACAGTGGAAATTCCAGTCGCAGTGGTGTTCGTTAAATTGAAGACTCTATACTCCAAAAATCTACTTCTATGTTCAAACTGAGGAACTGGTAAAATAGATAACCTTTATTGTCATTTTTTTCCTGTGGGCACAATGGCACACATTAAAAATGAAATTTAGTTGCTTCCTCTAAAGCAGACATGTCAAACACAAGGCCTGGGGGCCGATGCGGCCCGCGAAGTGGTTTCATGTGGCACGCGAAGTCATCCTGGAAACAGTGAGGGAACAGCCCCTGCTGGTGGCCATCTTGGCACTTGCTCCAGTGCACCATGCCTTGGCACTTGCCCCGGTCCCACTGCCTTCTGCCAGAGACCCTCAGATCTGTCCCATTCTTGCCCAGGCTGCCCATAGGCATCCTTGACGCGAATGATGTAGAACTGGCCACACCCACCCAGTAGGCCACACCCACTCCATCCATGTCCCCCCTGTACGCCCCCCCACCCGCCTCCCCCAGGCAACCGCAATGCTGGTGCAGCCCTCAGTGAAATTGAGTTTGACACCCCTGCTCTAAAGTGTACACATATATAACACATCTAAAACATACTTTATACAACACATGTATAGACCTATACCCTTACATATAAGTAACTTATCAATATTAAACACTGTCCCTCTTGAATACGTAACGGAAGGAGGAAGCTTTAGAGTTCACAAGGTTAATACTGTATGGAACAAAACTGTGACTGAATCTGGATGTTCTGCTTCAGATACCACGAAGCCCCCTCCTCCCAGAAGGTAACAAGGAAAACAGGTTGTGAAGAGGATGGGTAGTGTAACATACAATCTTGTGGACCCTGCTCAAGCAACACTTCTATGCTATGTCCTGGATGGAAGGGAGGGAACTGCCAATGATCTTTTCACCCATCCTCACCCCTCTCTGCACCCCCTCCGTCTGAAGCAGTGAATTTCTTCTATGTTTATACCTTTCTGAGAATGAATATATGCAAATGATCTGTGGCATGCATGCTATGATATAATTATAGCATGCAGTTACATAAAATAAACTAAAGAGCCTTTTAGCAAAGCACTTAAGCGAATGGTAGATACTTACTGGGATCGCAGCTCTTTGCCTGTGATTACCAATTTGGTTTCCAGTATATTCTTTTGCATCTACGAAAAACAGAAAATATTGATTCATTTAAAAGTGATATAAAAGATTTGCGATGTTCAAGCATGCTGGCCTTATTTACAGAGCAGCACTGACAGCAATTATGTTTATGGAGCCTTTATGAAGAAAATGAGGAGAAAAAGATTTTGGCAAAACAAATCTATAAGAGATGTTCTGGAAAATCTCTTCACTTGCAGTTTGTTCCCAATATTGGTTCCACTAAAGTACAAGAAGTAAATATAGGTCCTTTGTCTTTACGATTTCAATGTTGATAATCCTTGACTTATGACCACGAGTGTGACCAAAATTTCTGTTGCTAAGCAAGGAAGGTGTTAAGTGAGTCACACCCATTTTTATAATCTTATTTGCCAGGATTGTTAAATGAATCACTGCAGGTGTTAAGCTAATTCACCCCCCCCAATGACTTTGCTTGTTGGAATCCACCTGGGAAGGTCACCAATGGCGATCAGGTGACTCTGGGATGCCACAACTGTTGTAAATATATGCCAGTTGTGCCCGAGTTTCCATCATCTGATTGTAAGGATGCTATGACTCATTTAGTGCAAGGAACGGTTGGGTCACTAATTCCAGTGCTACTGTAACTTCAAATGGTCACTAAACTAGTGGTTGTAAGTCGACATTAACTATAGTCCAGCTGGACACAGGAATCAGATTGTTTATTTATTTAGCGTAGGGCATGCCATACAGGGACTTACAATGTACATATTAACATTTCACCTAGATTAGAAAACACAATAAATATTTATAATGTAAAAGGATCTACATTCAGATACCAATGTCTAGGCCAGCGCAGCATTGTTTATATGAAAAAAAAAATCAGATACAGGATTGGTATATGCCACGGGTAGGCCACCTTAGCTCTTTTGTGACTCGTGGACTTCAACTCCCAGAATTCCTGAGCCAGCCATGCTGAGGGGAGAGGGAGAGGTTTCCAAGCTGAGCCATGCTGGCTCAGAATTCTGGGAGTCGAAGTCCATGAGTCATAAAGCAGCCTAGGCCTAGACCAGCTGTAGGCCACCTTGGCTCTTTTATGACTGGTGGACTTCAACTCCCAGAATTCCTGAGCCAGCCATGCTGAGGGGAGAGGGAGAGGTTTCCAAGCTGAGCCAGGCTGGCTCAGGAATTCTGGGAGTCGAAGTCCATGAGTCATAAAGCAGCCTAGGCCTAGACCAGCTGTAGGCCACCTTGGCTCTTTTATGACTGGTGGACTTCAACTCCCAGAATTCCTGAGCCAGCCATGCTGAGGGGAGAGGGAGAGGTTTCCAAGCTGAGCCAGGCTGGCTCAGGAATTCTGGGAGTTGAAGTCCACGAGTCATAAAAGAGCCAAGGTGGCCTACTCCTGGTATATGCCCTCAGCTTATAGCCAATCGTGATGTGATCTACAGTTTGATGTGGGATCCCATAGTCCCACTGCCCCATTTATAGAGAGAGCCCTGGCAGACACTGTATCAGGTGCGAATCCTATTCAGGATTGTCCATTGCTGGTGTGGTAGTTCAAAGCCTGGCCCCTTTCACGTGGTGTCATTCACATATCTTTCTATATGCAACAGTTATTAGGATCAAATGGAAGAGGTGAAGAATCTATTGATCAAGAGATGCAGTAGAAAAAAGGGATCTAAGGACAGTATTTCCCTTTCAGGAGGTACTGAAACAGTTCTAGTTTTCCAGCAGTAATAGCAGTGGCAACAGAGAACAGTATTTGAATTATTGCTACACACACCATCATGTTGCCCTAACGAAAAAAGCACTTGGATTGTTTTCCTGCCCTTGTAAGCACAGGAACCTTTTTATGGATTTCAGTGTTTAATGAAACACTGAAATAAATGTAGGCCACAAGAGAACAGTGAATATAGCAGCATGCTTTATTCCCACTAAATGAGCATTCTTTTTAATGGGAGGGCTGGTGAAGGTTTCAGTCCTAGCCAGAGATCATTGCCAAATACATTTCATTGCTTTTATTCAATAATTTCATCTGGAGCTATTTTGCCCTAATCAGTTGCCTTTTACAACCCTAGGAGGATTAGCTAGGTTTTATTAGTGTTTCCACAACATGTTTATCTATTATTACCTTAATCACCATTGAGACAGTTGACTAAGTTTTACAGTAAACATAACATCAGCTGGGTTTGCATAACACACATTAGGCTAAAATGTAGACAGGCGTTTTCTGGCTCAACGTGTAGTTAGAACAGCACTAATGTTTTGTCTTGGGAATTTGCCTCTTCTGGGGTTATGAAAGAAAGTCAGTTCCTACCCTATTACATTAAAAAAAAAACCTAAATAGTCTCATTTTTCTGGAGAAGGCTCTGGTGGTGGAAGGAAAGAGATGGCCAGTAGCAAGATGACTGGAGTCAAGTTACTGTAGCAAAGTGAGTAATGTTGGAAGAGCTGAAGAACCAGGTTGAGAACAGGTCTTCTTGGGAAGTGTTATATTGCTGCTAGGCAACACCAAGTTGATAGCATATCAATCAATCAATGCAAAGTTCCCTCTCTCTTGCAAAGTCTATAATGCTGGGATAGAAGGAAGGAAAGAGAAGATAAAGATGACCAGCAGCCAGGTGGATGCACTCAGTTAGAGTGGCGATGGGGATACTGTTGGAAGAGCTGAAGGACCAGGAAGGATCCATTGGAAGAGCTGAAGGACTGATCGTCAAAGAGAAGAATAAGAATAGAATAGAGCTGTAAGGGACCTTGGAGGTCTTCTAGTCCAGACCCTGCTCAAGCAGGAGGACCTATACCATCTCAGACAGGTGATTGTCTAGTCTTCTCTTAAATCTCCAGTGATGGAACACCCACGATTTTTGGAGGCAAGCTGTTCCACTGGTTGATTGTCCTCACTGTCAAGAACTTTCTCCTTAATTCCAGGTTGCTTCTCTCTTTGCTCAGCTTCCAACCATTGTTTCTCATCCTTCCCTCTGGTGCTCTGGTGAACAACCTGACCCCCTCTTTGTGGCAGCCCCTCAGATACTACTAAGAATCAACAGTGGCCTAATGACACGTAACCAGTCAACTCTCTCATTTGTCTGTATACCAATGAAATTATAGGTAGTTAAGTTATGACGATAATGCAGCCTACCCCATTACACTTTTTCTGTGAACATTACGTGAACATAGTAATTGTGAGTGAATCTATTGCTTGTTATGGGTGTGGTTTTGCCAAAAACTGCAAGTACTGATTTTGAGCAAAACTGTCGTAAAACATGGGCGTATACCCAAGGGTGAGGATGAGACCATCAGAATTGTGGATCCAGCTCATACATTTGCAGGTCATAACTTTGAATGGTAGCTAAGAAACCAGCCTTAAGTTGAAGACTACCTGTATTATCGTTCAATATCTGACGAAAATGCACATTTGACAGATGTTTCTTCAGATAACATAAAGCAGCTGCTTACTTTACCCATCCTTAAAGGTAAGGCTACTTCAAGTGTTGCCACGCCTGTCGCCTTATACGCTTCGTTTCCCATTCCTCGCTCGACAGCTTTGCAACGTATTTCTTCCAGAATAGCTTCTATTTCATTGTCACTGTAATTTAGCCTGGCTGAATATTGCCGGGTAAGATTCTAGGACAATAAAAATGAATCTGTTAAGCATACAAAAAGTCATTAAAACACATGACGTAACAGGAGCAACAATACCTTACCTTCAGCTCTTCTCCAGCTTCCTTGTTGCTATTGGTATATGGAGGCTTCCATAGCTGAATTTTGTCTTCACGCAAATAGTTTTTCAGCTTCGCTGCAAGGTATTTGTTCTGTGCCATCCTGGCGTTAAAAATAAAAATAAAAAAAGCAAAAGGAAAACATTAATCTTGGTGTGAACCTAGTACAACTTACAACCACTCTAGCAATTTTTTGAAGATTGTGACCCACAACTGATCCTTCCACAAAGACTGTTGTAGCAGCCTGCTGGTTATGTGATTAAAATTCTGGTGCATGGCAATTTCTAATAGCTATAAGCATCCATTTGCATAATTTACAACCTTCCCCAAAAGCTTTCGACAAGCAAAATCAATGAGGGAAAACAGATTTGCTTAACAACCATGTGATTCAGTTAACAATTGTGGCAAAAGGCCCACAAAATCAGGTGCGGTTCTGTTGATTCGCTTAGCAACAGAAATTCTGGTCCCAACTGTAGTTGTAAGACGTGGACTATTTTATAACATTTCTATCAAAGGAACATTTATCCTATTATACTTATTTTTACAGAGATGCATAAAGTTTCCCAAAACCTCTTGGGGGAATCTGAATAATTCAGAACCACTATCTTGTGTCTTCTGCTTCAAGCTGAGGGAAAAAGTTTACTTTTATGTGGAAGTTCGTACGCGGCAGAGAATTGTAAAAATTCTCCTGGCATCTCACCATCCTGACCCACAGACTTTCCTCTCAGAAGATAAAATAGAGGAAGTTGAGTAACAAGCAGCCTGTCAATTTGAAACAGGTTGGTGAATAATGTATTATGGTTTTTATTATTATTATTATATTATTATTATTATTATTATTATTATTATTATTATTATTATTATTATTTGCTCAAGGAGTTGTCTTCATTTTGCAAGGCAGTTCTTCCAAGCAGCAACTGGCAGGCTACAATCATAAAACCTCACCCACTGAAAGAAGCTAATGTACGTGCTTTTAACCTGTGTCCACTGGAGATGGGTGTTCCATCCAAGTGTAAAGAATTCAGGCTTTCTTTATGGTGACACATTTTTATTGTAACTTAATCAAACAAAAATCTTAGTAAAATTTTACAAAGCTAGCTCAGATATTTAAAGCTTGTAACTCAACTGGAATTTCACTTAGTTTTAGTGCCTTGGAGTCCATTTTTGACTCCTGGTGACTGCCCGGATGTGTCCCTGCAGTTTTTTTCTTGGAAATGTTTTTGGAAATTGTTTGCCTTACTCTTTTTCTGGTGCTGAGAGAGGAACTGGCCCAAGGTCATCCAACTGGCTTTGTGTCTAAGGTGGGACTAAAACTCACACTTCCTGGCTTCAAGCACTGATGCCTAAGGAATTCTGGGAGTTGAAGTTCACGCATCTTAAAGCTGCCAAGGCTGTGAAATCATACATTACCCCAAATTGGGTCTCTAGAATGAAATACTGGAATAATGCTAAATTTATCAAATATACTTTTGTACGTTTGATTGTATTCTGATTTGCAGAATCAACAGGTGACACTTTGCAATGCCAAAGTCCAGGAAGGCACCCTAGAAATGCTTGGAGATTAAAAAACAGTTAAAAGCAAGCTGAAAAGTTCACATAAACAACAACAACAACAAAAACCAACAGAAGTTTTATGAGCAAGCTCTTCAAGCCATTTTTTTCCAGAAAAATCCAGTCCTCGTGAAAAGAATCTGTTTGACGACTGCAGCTGTCACTACGACTCTGCCATTTCTATATTTTATTCTCTGCCAATGATCCCAGTGTGATCCAAGCGGATGCCGCATTTTACAGATGTAGCCAATAAAGCCAGCCAACATTTCTGTTGCTTTGGAGTTGGAACACGAGAAGGAAGCCAGAGAAAAGCACTGACTAGTCCTTTGAAGAGACTCTCCCAATCACCATATGGAAAAGCAGAAGGTCAGCAGCTTAGCTTCCCTTCATGTTACCCATTCCGCCAGCTCTAGGATCCTTGTGCCCAGCTTTGCAATTATTCTTTCAGCCAGATCAGGAAATGGGAAAGCATCCCTCGAACCAGGAAGATCTCCCAAGCAAGCAGCTGGTTGAGGAAAGGAAGAAATCTTAAAGGGCAAACTAAATGGAAGGAGAACAAGAAAAGGATACAGAGACTGGTTTTTTGAATTCTTTCCAGTTCTTAATAGCAGCTCTATTCTGGACCATGTGACTGGAAGGGAGAAGGAGAAGCAGGAGGCTTGGAAGAGATCATAATTATCATTATCACCACCATCATCAATAATTCTAATGATTGGAGACTATTATTTGTTCCAGTGATTTTTCAAGTATTTAAGACTGGTAGAATATTGGAGCTTAGAGAATAATAGTTTTTCTTTTCTTTTCCACACTTATGCCCTCTCTGGCCTATTTTCCCCTTACATAAGGAAACTTATGTTATTTTACTATTGTTTTGGCATCTTCTTAATCATTTCCAGACAACAAGTGAATACTTACGATCACAATTGAGCCCAAAGTTTCTGTTAAGTGAAACATTTGTTAAGTGAGTTTTCCCCCTTTTTACAACATTTCTTGCCACAGTTTTAAGTGAATTACTGTAGTTGCTAAATTAGTAACACAGTAGTTAAGTGAATCTGGCTTCCCCATTGACTTTACTTGTCAGAAAGTTGCAAAAGGGGATCACATGACTCTGGGACAATGCAACTGTCATAAATATGAGTCAATTGACAAGAATCTGAATTTTGATCATGTGACCAGGAGGAAGCTGCAACAATTGTAACTGTGAAAAGTGGTCATAAGTCACTTTTTTCAGTGCCTCTGTAACTTCCAATGATTACTAAATGAACTATTGTAAGCTGAAGACTACCTGTAGAGTGTTTAACCCTTTGGATTGCAACACAACACAACATAACAAAAACTATTTCCTAGTTTGTTTCTCCAACATAACAAGTGTTATGCTGTGGATTCTAGTTTTCATTGTTTTACAATATCCTCAGTGCTCTTATAAATGGTAATGCCAGGAAAAAAAAACAAGCAAAAAAGAGTTTGTTGTATGATGGGCCGCTATATAAATATTTAAAATATATTTAATACATAAATATTATTTGGTTTGATTCGCTTATGATGTTTTGGAAGGTTTTAGTTTGTTTGCTACAGCTATGCCATGATCTTGTAGCAGAACAAATGGCTGAAAATTATATTGTATGGTTTATTTATGTAAGTTGGGGATATATGGTGGTGGGGGGGACAAGTGACAAAAAAAACGTGTTAACGCAGTGCTTCTCAACCTCAGCAATTCTAAGATGTGTGGATTTGAACTCCCAGCATCCCCCAGCCAGGATGTACTGGCTGGGGTCCACGCATCTCAGAGTTGCTGAGGTTGAGAAGCACTGTAATTAAGGCAGGGGAATTCTGGGAGTTGTAGTCTACAAGTCATGAAAGGGGCAAGTTTGAAGACCCCCGTATTAAGGCATCACAACGCAGCCACCTCTCCCACACCTACGCAGGGAGGCTGACCTTAAATTCCTGGAAGGGCGGGATTTGTTCTGAGGGCAATGCAAGTTCCAAGGGGGCGGAGCTTGCCTCATGTCATGACAGCGCAAGGGCGGAGCTCGCATTGTGACGTCACAGCACACAGGCACGACGCTCGCGTCGTGACGTCACAGCGCAGAGGAAGGAAGCTCGCGCCGTGACGTCACAACACTTATTTCCTTATTTTGGTGCGGTATCTTGGGGGAGGGGATGCAGAGATGCCTACCTCTAACTCCCAACACCTAGCCAAGATGACAGGTCTCGAAGCGCAGCTTACCTGGAGGCTCAGGTGAGGCAAAGAGGGACCCGTCTGAGGTAAGACCAGGAAGATGAGCGAGGACTACACTCCCCCAGGGGACTACACTACCCCCAGGATCTCCAGCCTGCTCTCCCTCTCTCCCGTCGCCAAGGGACAGACGCCGGCCGGCCCTGGGCGATCCCCATCAGCGGCTGCTCCACTGTTCCTGAGCGAGGAGGAAGACGGAGCCCCAACCGCCCCAGCCTGTCGCCCGCGGGCGCCACACACACACACACACCTCTCTCACCTTCGCGAGCTCCTCTTCGTCGCTAGCGCGCGCGGCCCTGGACTGGCGAGGGGAGAACTTCGAACGGATCCCGCAAGGCGTCAGAAACGAAAGCGAGAGAACGCTCCTGCGCTGACGGGGGAACTCCTCCCGGCTGAGGAGGGCGGGGCAAGGAGCGAGCCCACGTGACCGGCGGCCTGGCGACCTCCCGCCGCCATTTTGGCGCCCGTCGTCCAAAAGTCGGAGTGGGCATGCGCACGCACGCACCACAGAGAGAGAGAGAGAGAGAGAGAGAGAGAGAGAGAGAGAGAGAGAGAGAGAGAGAGAGAGAGAAGGGCGGGCCTGGCTTTCTGACTCCTCCTTCCTTCATCCTCCTTCCCCCCGCCCCCTCCTCCTCCCTTCATCCTCCCGCCCCCCCCGCTGACGATGCCGAAGGCTGCCTTTCTCCAGTAGAGAAGCCAGACGATTTGCAGACGGCTGTCGCCCTCTCGTGGCTCTCGTCGGCAGTGCAGCCCTTGAATTTGGGATATGACTCCTTTGGCGGCTCCTTTTAATTTAAAGCAATCCGTGGCTTCCTCGAAAGCCAGTCTGGGCTGCAGGAACCGCCCTATCCAGTACAGTGGAAGAAGGGAGAAAACGAAGACCCCCCCAAATAAAAATACCCCAAAACAAACTTTCGGTTTGTTTGTTTGGAGTCTGGCTTGTTCCTGGGGATATGGGGGTTCTCCTTCTTGCGATTTGATCCTGGCAAGAATTTGCAGCCCTTCCAGATTTCCCTTTGAAGTCTCTTGGGTCCTCTTCCTTCTCCATCCTCTTTGTGTTCCCTTAAAGCAGGGGGTCTTCAAACTTGGCCCTTTTATGACTTTGTGGACTTCAACTCCCAGAA
Source organism: Bothrops alternatus (assembly GCA_034064705.1). Classification (NCBI taxonomy): domain Eukaryota; kingdom Metazoa; phylum Chordata; class Lepidosauria; order Squamata; family Viperidae; genus Bothrops; species Bothrops alternatus. Next base: position 652,387 of record JARGCV010000179.1, on the reverse strand, counting down.
TTCCTCAGCCAGGGAGTTGAAGTCCACAAGTCATAAAAGGGCCAAGTTTGAAGACCCCTGCCTTCATGCTTCCCCCAGGCTTCCCAACCTAGCCAGTTTTTGATTAGGTCCATCCTCCTCTTTCATTGCCTGCCTAAAATCAGTCTCTGCTCACTAATCGTCATCTCAAGGGAGTCATCACTGCGGTTGGTCCAGAAGGGACTGGGTCTTGCGGTAACCAACAATGTGTATCTTAGTAGATATAATAACTTAGCAGGAACAGAGAAATGCTCTATCACTGACTTTTTTTTTCCAGCTTCCACTGCTGTCTGCAATCTGAAGATGTCCTGGTGGTCTCCCATTCAAATTCTAAACAGATATTACCTGCTGCTTTTTCTTTTTTTTTAGATCAGCTGGATGCTGGTATTCCCTGCAATACAGACAGTTCTTGACTTATGACTGTAATGGAGTCTGGAATTTCTGTTGTAACTCAAGATGGTCATAAATCAAGTCACGCACGTGATCAACCTATCTTACAACCTTTTTTTGCAAGGTTGATAAGTGAGTGCCACATCATAAAACGAACACTGTGATTAACTAAGTCAATGCATTCGGAAGGCTGCAACTCACTATACAGATAATCTTCAACACACTGAATCCAAAATTTCAATTGCTAAGTGACATAGTTGTTAACCGAGTTTTGCCCCATTTTATGACCTTTCTTGATACAGTTGTTAAGTGAATGACTACGGTTAAATTAGTAACATGATTGTTAAGTGAAACTGATTTCCCCACATCTCAAAAAGTGAGCGCGCTGCAACTGTTATAAATACAAGCCTGTTGCCACGCATCCCGAATTTTGATCACATGACCATGGGGATGCTGCAATGGTCATAAGCGTGAAAACAGTCGTAAGTTAGTTTTTCAATGCCACTGTAACTTGGAATGGCCATTAAATGATTGGTTATAAGTCAACTACCAGTAATGATGTTGGTTGCAGATGCAGTCATGTGACTGTGAGGGAAGGATGTGCAATCATTGGAATTCTGGAATTGGATCGTAAGTTTCTTTTGTGTGGCTGTTTGCTAAGCAACCAATCATTAAGTAAGGACTACCTATCTTTCCCCTATCATGATAAACTGGGATTTCTGTAGATCATGCATGCAAACAAACCCAACAAAGGATCTGGATATAACATAAACTTTTATTCCTAATTTATCTTATTTGCAAAATAATATGTGTATGAATGAAAGAAATCATACCATGATACACAGATAAAAAGCTATATATTATAGTTGTTAGTCTTATTCAGGAGTTCAAAAAGGTACTCTTTTCCGACTTGCAGATGAGAATGTAATGTGGAAAAAGTAAATCTGGAATATAAAATATTTGTTGTGTTTAATGACAGCAGAAAGATCATTTCAAGGTTTAATCAGTTGATTTTGGAGTATGTATCCTGAAAAAAAGATACATTGAATTCAACAAAAGTATTCTTTTTGTTAATTTCTGGAGGTGATATCACAAATTGACATTTCAGACAGATATTTAAAATTCCTCTTGCTTTGCCTCTGTTGAGAAATAAGATCTACTAAAGTTAATTAGACTCATTTTCAGCTAAGAATATATGTGATTGCCTTTCCCGCACGCAGGGCTATATTTAGCTCAGTTGAGCTACAATTAATTTTGGAAAGGCTGATATTTGTGATAGATGTTTTTGTGGCTATACAGCCCAGTGGGAAGAGTATTCTTCCTAAAGATAATTATTTGAAAGGAAAGACTAACTGTCATGTCACTTAATGTTTTTTAAAAATGCATTTCATCTATTCTTGAAAGGAATGAAGGGGTGTTTAGGGAATATTTGGAATAAACCTCCAAACCCTCTTCTTTTTAAATGAAGAAATAAACTACCGAACTGGATCAAATACAGGTAGTTCTTGACTTACAATCACAATGGAACACAATTTCCCTTGCTAAGCAAGGCAGTTGTTCAATGACTTGCATCCAATTTTATGACCTTTTTGCCACAGTCATTAAGTGAATCACTGCAGTTGTTAAGCGATTCATATGGCTATTAAGTGAATCTGGCTTCCCAGTGGATTTTGCTTGTCTGAAGCTCGCTGGGAAGGTCACAGATGACATTCACACAAGCCTGGGACACCGCAAACATCCTAAATGCAGACAAGTTGCAAAGCACCCAAATTTTGATCACATAACTGGGAGGGGATGCTGTGACAGCTATAAGTGCAAGGACTGGTTGTGAGTCACTCTTTTTTCCGTGCTATTGTAACTTTGAACCGTTGCTAAATGAGTGGCTGTAAGTCAAGGACTATCTGCTTACGTACAGTTAATAACCTTTGATAGGACAAAGTGAAAATAAAATAAATGTCCATGGGGCGATTTTTTTTCTTCACAGTGAGTCTTCAAAACACATGTTTATGTTGGTCTAGAGCAGCGGTTCTCAACCTTTTTTAGGTTGTGACCCCGACCTACGCCGCGCATGCGTGGCGCAACCCCGACCTGCATCGTGCATGCATGGCATGACGGCCCGCATCGCGCATGCGCGGCGCGATGGCCCGCATTGCGCATGCGCGCCGCGACGGCCCGCATTGCGCATGCGCTGCACGACGGCCCGCATCACGCATGCACGGCACAACAGCCCGCATCGCGCATGCGCGGTGCTACCCCGCGCCGGCCGAGGGGAAAAGGGGAAAAAAATGGTGGACTGTGTTGTTTGGCGACCCCCGTGAAATGGTCGTTCAACCCCAAATGGGGTCGCGACCTACAAGTTGAGAACCGCTGGTCTAGAGTGTTATTCACTTAAAATACATTTTAAAGAAAATATAGCTAGTAGATTGACATTAGAATACACAGAGAAAATTCAAGCTTTGGGTTTCAGGCTGGAGCAATGGAATTCACTCATTTTCAATCTGGGAGGGAAATTCTAATGGTAGATATCTCCACACATCTGCCACAAGGTGACCAGTCATTTCCTTATTGCATTTCCCTCCCATTTTCACTCCATAGAATCGGGAGGAGAAAATTCCCTTTTCTTCTAATGAAGAATATTGGGCAGGCTTACTTTAAAAGGAAAATTGCTTGAGAAGCAAATATAATTTCAGCATTCTCTAACCGTGTGTGAGATGCAGAAGTGTGGAAGAAGCTGCAGTTGTACACCAGGCAACTTTAAGACTTGTGGACTTCAATTCCCAAAATTCCCCAAGCAGCCATGCTGCCTGGGGAATTCTGGGAGTTGAAGTCCACAAGTTTTAAAGTTACCAAGGTCGGTCACCCTTGTTCTATATCGGAGGTGTCAATCTGCCGGCCCATGGGCCAGATGCGTCACGTGGAAGCCGCGCCCACCCCATTGCCAGCAATGGCAAAACTGTTCCAATATGTTGCGCGATGTCACGTGACATCATGTGTTTGACATGTCTGTCCTAGAGCAGTGATGGCAGACCTTTTAGAGACTGAGTGCCCAAACTGCAACCCAAAACCCATTTATTTATCGCAAAGTGCCAGGGCTGCATCAGCATTGTGGTGCCCTCAGGCAGGATGGGGGGCATGGCTTACTGGGTGGGTGTGGCTGCAGCGGTCAGATTGGGTGAGCGTGGCTGGGGCTAGTCCCTCGCCATCTCCAGGGTATCCCGGGGGGGGCAATGCTGCTTGCTCGCTCACTTTCTGCCCTGTCACTTCTAAACGCCATGTGATCGCTACTCTGGCGAACTCTGCTGGGGCAGCAGTGTGCGTGGCTCTGAGTGCCACCTCTGGCACGTGTGCCATAGGTTCGCCACCACTGTCCTAGAGCAATGATTTCCAATGTTTGCCACTTTAAGAGAGATGGACTTCAGTTCCCAGAATTCCTCAGCCAGTTTGGGTAGGGAGGAATTTTGGGAGTTGAAGTCCACCCCTCTTAAAGTGGCCAAGGTTGGAGAACAATGTCTTACAGAAACATTAATTCAAAACAGTATACGTGGGTCCCTTCAGTTCTCATGTTCACAAGAACAGAAATGCTACCTGTATATTTCAGGCAAATTATACCAGTGCATGAGGCAAAAAGAAGCTTGCTGTATCTACCGAAAAACTAACTGTAGTGATAGGCCTACCACTGTCTTCTGTGGTAGACTTCTCACTGGGAGACATATAACCCAAGTTTCTTTGCAGCTTCAGAAACCTTGGGATTTTTCTTCTGAGGGAAAGGGTAATAAGATAGCTTACTAGATACTGGTTTTGAAGCTGAGATGTTGAGACTGGAGTAAGTCCAAATGGAAGTTACCGATGTCCGAGTCGAGTTGGAACTGACCATCTCTTCAGGAGGGTGTGAATTTTCCTCTTTGATGGAGAATGCAATGGCCGGTTCAATACCCTCTTCTTCGCAAGACCACATGCTGCATCCAGTCCGATTTTGGAGGCTATCGTAAGGCTGTTCCTGGTGATGTGCCAGATGGTGGATATGTATCTGCCATGGTGAACTGTCTTGTCCATTTCCGTGGCAGGGCAAACCCACTTTGAAATCTCTTCCTTTCAATGCTTTCCTCATGCTCTTATTAATTAAAACAGCACTGATCATGGACTTCCTGGGAATGGCCCCTTTCCCACCTGTGAAGATAATTCAATTTTAAAAGGATGGAAAGAAATGAAAATCTTACTTTCTGGTAATGCGTTATACAAAAGTATTTCTCAACCTCAGTGAGTTTATGATGTGTGGACATTAACTCCCAGAATTCTCCAGCCAGCATAGCTGGTTGGGGAATTCTGGGAGTTGAAGAACATACATCTTAAAGTCACTGAGGTTGAGAAACACTGCTTTATAGCCCTAAATCTGATATGATCAATTTGTGAATGTAGGAAAACACACTACACATTCCAGAATTAAGCGTCTCAGCGTCTATGTGCCACAATTGATGGCATATTTTGAAAAGAATCTTAGAATAAAGTACAGGTAATTCTTGACTTATGACCATTCCTTTAGTGGACATTTAAAATGATGACAGTGCTGAAAAAATGACTTGCAATCGGTTCTCACAGTTAAGACCATTTCAATGTTCCCAGGACCATGAGATCAAGATTCATGTGCTTGACAACTAGCATGGATTATAGGGGTTGCAGCATTCTGGGGTAAATGTGATCACCATTTGAACCTCCATAGCTGGCTTAAATTTTAGATGACTGTTAGAAACAGACATACATCTTTCTTAGAGACTTAACAGTACAGTACAATCCTTTATTCTTTGAGCACTTCCTCAGGAGAACAAATACAGTCTTTTGTACTCAAATACAGAGAGTCCTCATTAAGTGACCCTACCTGGGATTGGCAATTTTGTTGTTAAGCAAAGTGGTCACTAAGTGAAGCCATAACTGGGCTTATTGTTGTGTCCTGGGCCTGATGAGGAAACTCAGCAGGCCCAGAATTGTTGCAAATGGTCCCGGGCATTCTAAAAGCTGCCTGGGACCAGACAGAGCGGCGCCAGCCTTGTGCGCATGCACAAGGCACGAAGAAAGAAGAACTCTTATTGGTTCACTCTGTCCGGGTTTCAAGCCCTATAAAAAGGCCTGCGTGCCTTTTCCTTTTTGCTTGGAGTTGGAGTAGGAGAATAAAGCATTGTTAGTTGTCACCATGTGTCTTCATCATTCGCACGCGAATGAAGGATTTAACATTGGCGACGAAGGTGGGATCCTTTGCAAGCTGAAATAAAAGATTTAAGGACTTACCCTGGAAGTCCTGAAGAGGGGAAGATGGCGTCTGAATCAGCATCCCAGCCTGCCAGTACAGTGTCGCTGGAGGATGAACTCGGCTAAAGGACCCTTTCCCCAAACAGCAGCTTGCAGAGGAAGCGAGTGGTGAAGATTGTAAACTTTACGATGTCGAAGATTGGCTACTTGACTGATTTTGATGTCTCCCACCCAGAGAGATGGAATTCCTACATAGCACAGGTGGAGAACTACTTCAGAGTAAATCAGATTAGAGAAGATGGCCTGAAGGCAGCAACTCTTTTGTGTGCCTGTGGACAAAAAGCTTTTGACATCGCAGAAAATCTGGTGGCCCCTGCACCTCTGGAGTCAGTAACATATGCTGACTTGAAGAAAATGTTGAAGGAACACTTCCAGCCGAAGTTATCCGTCATTACTTGGAGGCACACATTCAAGCAGAGAGACCAGAGGCTGGGTGAATCTGCTGTGGACTTTATTGCGGCCTTAAGGCAAGCAGCCAGACCTTGTGAGTTCAAGGATCTGGAAGAGAGGCTGCAAGATCGCTTTGTCTATGGCTTAAGGAGCAGAGACTTACAACAAAAGATTTTTGCAAAAGAAGATGTTTCCTTCCAAGATGCGTTGCGAGAGGTGACAGCTGAGGAAGCAGCAGGTAGGGCTGTGAAGGCCTTGCGTCTCACCAGGAATCCTCTAGACACAGCTACCGTCCATCAAGAGGACGCTCGAGAAGGATCAGAAGTGGATCCTGAAGAGGAGGTCGACAGACTTCACCAGCCAGCTGAGAGGAGGCAGAAGGGATGTCCAGTCAAGGCCCCAGCATCTCTTCAATGCTTCAGTTGTGGAGGATGCCACAAGCGAGCTGATTGCCGGTTCTGCTCCGCCATTTGCCAGGCGTGTGGCAGGCAAGGCCACATTGCATCCGTCTGTTTGGGTTGCCAGAAGGTTCAACCTCGGGAAGAATTGCTTCAGAAAAGTACCAGGGTCCCCAGCCAACACAGGGTAGGTTTCTGCACATTGCGCAGGAGCATTCTGAGAACAAACCCCTTAAGAAGAAACTTTCCATTAACGTAAGGTTGCAAGGGGTTCCCATACTGATGGAGTTGGACACTGGGTCCGCTCTTTCCATTATTTCAATTAATACCTTCAAAAGGATTTGCAGCAGTAGTGGCCTTCGAGTTAAACTCAGGCCATCGAATCTAATACTCACTGATTTTCAAAATTCTATGGTGTGTGTTAAGGGGGAGGCCACCCTTAGGGTACAGTATAAGGATTTTGAAGGTTCCCTAGATGTGGTGGTTGTTGGGGGTAAACGTACAAGTCTTATTGGACTCGATTGGTTCAAGGCTGTGGGAATGCAAGTAACTGGGCTGCAAAGCTTGCAAATGCTGGGCCTTGCAGAGGTTTGCAAGGAGTTTGCAGATGTGTTTAGTTCAGAACTAGGATCCTACAAGGGGCCTCCCATTTCGCTACGGATGGATCCAACCATCACACCCATTAGGGTTAAGCCTAGGAGGGTACCTTTTGCCCTCAAGGGTAAGATAGATGCTGAGCTGGATAAATTGCCCCAGCAGGGCATTTTAGAACCTGTGGATTCTAGTCCATGGGAAACCCCTATAGTAACGCTTCTAAAGGCTAATGGGAAAATACGTATATGTGCAGACTACAAGTGTACACTGAATAAGGCATTGCAACAGCACGCTTTTCCAGTCCCTGTTGTAAGCCACATCCTGGCCTCCCTCAAGGGGGGGGCGCATTTTTGCAAAACTTGACCTGGCACAGGCCTATCAACAGCTACCTGTTGATGAGGCAGCTGCAGAGGCCCCGACTATTGTAACCCAAAGGGGGGCCTTCAAGGTCAAGAGACTACAATTTGGGGTCAATGTAGCCCCTGGCATATTCCAAAGTGTCATGGAGAGCACACTTCGAGGTATTCCTGGGGTCTGTCCCTACTTCAATGATGTCCTCATTGCTGGGGAGTCATCTCAAAATTTAGCAGAAAGATTAAGGGCTATCTTGCTTCGTTTTTGAAAAGCAGGCTTTAAGCTAAAGCAGGATAAATGCAAGATAAGAGTCACTTCCACTGACTTCTTAGGTTTCAGGATTGATGCCCAAGGCATTCACCCTGCTGAAACTAAATTGTAAGCTATTCAACAGGCCCCAAGTCCCAAGTCCAAGAGTGAGCTGCAAGCCTTCTTGGGCCTATTAAATTTTTACCATGCATTTCTCCCACATAAAGCTGTAGTGGCAGAGCCATTACACAGGCTCTTAGACAAGCAGGCTCCTTGGCAGTGGACTAAAGTCCATGACAAGAGTTTCAATGAGGTTAAGGCCTTGCTCACGTCTAATGCTGTTTTAGCGCATTTCAATGAGCAACTGCCTGTTTGCATTGCATGCGATGCATCTCCTTATGGGAGCAGTACTTAGCCATCGGAAGGCTGATGGGACACAAGTCCCTGTGGCCTATTATTCAAGGACTCTGTCATCTGCAGAGCAGAATTACATTCAGATTGACAGAGAAGCCTTGGCCATAGTGGCTGGCATAAAGAAATTCCATGATTTCTTATATGGCTGCCACTTCATGGTCTATACAGACCAAAAGCCTCTGTTGGGGTTTGTTTACTACTAACAAACAGACCCCACATATCATTTCTCCTCGTATGCTGAGATGGTCCATTTTCCTGTCAGGATATGACTACACTCTAATTCACAAACCTGGAAAAGAAATGGGCCATGCAGATGGCCTAAGCAGATTGCCTTTAACTCAGGTAGAAGCAGACCCTGCTCCTGCCATAAATATTCTTTCCATTCAGGAGTTGCCTGAATCTCCCCTCAATATTAGGGACGTGGCTGCTGAAACTGACACTGATCACACGCTTACATGCATGCTGACATGGGTGTTGTCAGGATGGCCTGACACGTGTCCAGATGCGACATTTCAAAGTGTTTGGCAAAGGAGACACACACTGTCTACCTTTGATGGGTGCCTTTTATGGGGTAGCAGGGTAGTCATCCCAGCCTCATTGAGGTCTAGAGTCTTGATCTCTCTGCATGAGGGACATCCTGGGATAGTCAGGATGAAAGCACTTGTGCGCAGCCATCTTTGGTGGCCTGGGCTTGATAAAGCTATCGAGGCTCAGGTGCATGGGTGCCAAGTGTGCCAACAATCATGGCCTGAAATGCCTCAGGCCCCTGTACACAGGTGGGAGGAGACACAAACCCCTTGGTCAAGGGTACATTTAGATTATGCTGGGCCCTTCCAGGGGCAATTCTTCCTTATCCTTGTTGATAGCCATTCCAAGTGGCTAGAGGTTGTTCCTGTTTCCTCCACTACTACTGCCAGGACTATCCAGGTGTTGAGAGGAATTTTTGCATCACATGGACTTCCAGATGTCCTGGTTTCAGATAATGGCCCTCAAGTTACCTCTTCTGAGTTCCAGGCTTTTCTTCAGTCCAACCTGATCTGGCATGCAACATCAGCTCCCTTCCACCCTTCCACCAATGGGCAAGCTGAAAGGATGGTGCATACCACCAAGGACGCACTCAAAAGACTCACGTTTGGTAGCTGGCATCACAGGTTAGCTGACTTTCTTCTTGCACACCACACCACTCCTTGCATGACCACTGGGAAGAGCCCACCTGAACTCCGCTGGGGTCGCAGACTCATTACTAAATTGGACAGGTTGCACCCAGATTGGGTGGTTTCACAGATGTTGCAACCGCAGGCACCAAGGAGACTACAGTTGGGTGATCCGGTCTGGGCTCGGAACTATGCTCCTGGTGATCTGTGGGTTCCTGCTGTTATCTGTAAGATCTCTGGACCTCTATCATACGGAGTGACCTTGGGAGATGGCCGTATCCTGTCATATCGATCAACTGCACTGGCGGTTGTCTCCTGTGGATTCTGCCCTTGCCTCCACTCTCGGGAGGGAGGGGGCCCAGTAACCACGTCACAATTCAGGTCAACCTTCTGAGACACAATCTCACTGTTCCTGGGAAGTACCACAGGTCGCTAGGGATTTCCCAGGGGAGGTGCAAGGGCATTCTCAGAGTTCAGCTATTGCTCCGAACAGGGAGTCATGCATATCCCCAAGAGCTCCAAACAGGAATTCACCTGAGGCAGGGTTTGCCATAGAGGCGGCTCCTGACTCTGGCACCTCGGCCACAGGGGACTGGGAGTATTGGGGCATACCTGCAACGCAGGTCAGGTTGGAGACTGGTTGCGGGCTTGAGTGGCTAAGTTCCCTGGAGCCATCCAGGGTAGTTGGGGAATCCTCAGTCAATTCAGGGTAGGGGAATTTCAGCTGCTCTCACGGAGCCTGGGGAGAGCTCTGGCAATTCTGCCAGCACGCCTCACCAGGGGTCACCTGCAAAATTTGTGCATAAAAGTCCTGGTCTAGTGAGCCCAACAGAGGGGCTGGTAGGCCAGGTGCCCTTAAGAATAAGTCCTGGTCTGCCTAGCACCCTTCCTAACCTTGTGTAGGTCACAACGGGCTAAGGCCCCTCCTAAGCATCTAGGCAAATATGTGAGGTTCTTGTCAGTACAAGGGACCTTACAGGTCTAGGTTGAGGAGATGGGACCTATGTGGGGTAGAAGATAGACACACAAAGTCCACATTAGAGAGTGGGTTGGTTAGCTAACTCTATTAGTTATAAGAAGGGTGTCTGCATGTGAGCAGACTATTATTTTCTTTTAATTTATTTTATTATTATTGTAAAGAAATTTGGAATTGTGTGTGTTCTATCCAGGGGGCAGGGGTGTTGTGTCCTGGGCCTGATGAGGAAACTCAGCAGGCCCAGAATTGTTGCAAATGGTCCCGGGCATTCTAAAAGCTGTCCGGGACCAGACAGAGTGGCGCCAGAAGAAAGAAGAACTCTTATTGGTTCACTCTGTCCGGGTTTCAAGCCCTATAAAAAGGCCTGCGTGCCTTTTGCTTTTTGCTTGGAGTTGGAGTAGGAGAATAAAGCATTGTTAGTTGTCACCATGTGTCTTCATCATTCGCACGCGAACGAAGGATTTAACACTCATGATCTTATTTCAGTTTCTCTTTGCTTCACATACCTGTGAAGTTTGTAAATGCAAGGATTGGTTGAAAAGTTACTCTTTCATCACCATCATAATTAGGAACAGTCACTAAATGAGGCAATCACTAAATGAGGGCTGGCTGTAGCTATTATTATAATTCTGAATGAAAAAAAACCCACAATTTTTTATTTAGAAATAATGAAAGGAGGCCCAGAAATAGTTTATTGACTCAAACCAATCAACCAGTTTTAGTTCATACATCTTTTTTATAATCCTGTTTACTTTGAAGTCATATTTGTTAAACACCTGGTAAAAGATGTTGAACTTTTTTATGGGAAACGTATTTCCTAGATGTCTCTTCATTGTCCCTGTTTCATCCGCTAAGATGGACAGTCCAACAATTAATCCTTTAATTGTTAAAACAGGAATGCCTTTAGCTTTTCTACTTTAAGTAGCTTTAAGCAACTGCCAAAAAGGCCAACACAGTGCTAGGCTGCATTAACAGAGGGATAAAATCAAGATTACGTGAAGTGTTAATATCACTTTACAATGCCTTGGTAAGGCCACACTTGGAATACTGCATCCAGTTTTGGTCACCACAATGTAAAAAAGATGTTGAGACTCTAGAAAGAGTACAGAGAAGAGCAACAAAGATGATCAGGGGACTAGAGTCTAAAACATATAAGGAAAGGCTGCTGGAAGTGGGTGTGTCTAGTTTAACGAACAGAAGGACGAGGGGGGACATGATAGCAAATGTTCCAATATCTCAGGGGCTGCCCAAAAAAAAAAGAGGGAGTCAAGCTATTTTCCAAAGCGCCTAAAGGCAGGACAAAAAGCAACAGATGGAAACTAATCAAGGAGAGAAGCAACCTAGAACTAAGGAGAAACTTCCTGACAGTGAGAACAATTAACCAGTGGAACAACCTGCCTCCAGAAGCCGTAAATGCTCCAACACTGGAAGTTTTCAAGAACAGACTGGACAGCCATTTGTCTGAAATGGTATAGGGTTTCCTGCCTGAGCAGGGGGTTGGACTAGATGACCTCCAAGGTCCCTTCCAACTTTATTATTATTATTATTATTATTATTATTATTATTATTATTATTATTATTATTATTATTACGTACTCTTGAAGTGGCCCTATTGTTCATCTGCACACATTTTCTCATTTACTTCTATTTTTTTCAAGATGACAACATTCCATAATTTATTTCTTTTCAATCACTTTGTATGTCTGTAAAAGATGTGCAGAGAAAAGGCATTAGGAACGATGTCCCTCCAAATCAGTTGGTTCCTGTTGTATCTTGGGATGCAAACATTTAAGTTTTCTACTAAGCCTTTTGGGTTTATCATGCTTCTACCAGACTAGGCCAAAATACTCAGCTGATGCAGAAATAAGAAGAGGGGTCAGACAGGGATGTATTCTGTCTCCACTGTTCAATATCTACTCTGAGTCCATCTTCAACGAGGCACTGGAGAACATCGATGCTGGCATCAAAATAAACAGTGTTTGGATCAACAACTTAAGACCGTGGTGGCAAACCTATGGCATGCATGCCACAGGTGGCACACAGAGCCCTCTCTGTGGGCACGCATGCTGTCGCCCCCCAAAAGGTTCAATCAATCAATCAATTTCAACTTCTCGTGGGAAAAAAAAGATCTCGCAAAGTTGGAATTGATTGATTGAACTTTTTAGTCCCACCCAATCTGCCGTTATCACCGCAGCCACGCCCACCCAATGGGCCGTGCCCACCCGGCACCCGACAATACATAAGTGGGTTTTGGGTTGCAGTTTGGGCACTCGGTCTCTAAAAGGTTCACCATCATTGACTTAAGATATGCTGATGATACAGTTCTGCTTGCCAGTAAGCGTGAAGACCTTCAGCTCCTCATCAACAGAGTCACAAAAATATCTGAAAAATACGGCTTGAAGCTTAACACCTCAAAAACCAAGATCATGGTTGTCAGCAAACAACCTGTTAATTTACCACCAATAAATTCAGAAGGAATACCACTAGAAAAAGTTGAAAAGATCATGCACCTCAGTTCTAATTTACACGAAAGCTGGGACATGACCGTTGAAGTGAAGACAAGGATAGAGAAAGCCCGAACAGCATTCTTCAAAATGAAAAAGGTCTTCTGTAGTCACAACATAAGCCTAAGACTGAAAATCAGGCTTGTCAGATGCTATATTTTTTCTATCTTGCTCTATGGAGTAGAGAGCTGGTCTCTGACAGAAGGCCACCTGAAGAGACTAGAAGTATTTGAAATGTGGATTTACAGGCTGCTGTTATGTATAAGCTGGGTTGACAAGATCAGAAATAAGGAGGTGATAAACTGCCTGGGAAAGCCAAGGGAAATCATCAAAACAATTAAAAAACGAAAATTAGAATATTTCAGACATGTGATGCGACACCCAGAAAAATACGGCATACTCCATTTAATCCTCCGGGGAAAGATGGAAGGCAAACGAGGTCCAGGCAGAAGAAGAACATCGTGGCTTCAAAATCTAAGGGACTGGTTTGGACAAAACTCAGCAGCACTTTTTCGTGCGGCTGCTAATAAAAACAGGATCGCCAACATGATCGCCAACGTCCGATAACGGATATGGCACAAGAAGAAGAACTAAGCCTTTGGGTGAGAAAGGCTTGCCAAGAATCTTTTAGACCTTTCCTATATTGTATCTGGAATGCAGCATGTTTTAGTTCAATAAAGCAACACTCACAGTCAGTGTGATAATAGGCAGTTCTCAACTTATGACAGAACTGATCCTGGAATTATAGTCATAATTCATGATGGTTGTTAAGTAGGTCAAGGACTTTTTGCTGGAAGTTGAAAGTAAATGCCAGTTTCCCCCCCAAAACCTGTGTTCATTTGACCATGGGACACTGCAGATAGATGTAAAATACAGGCTGGTTGCCAAGTACTCAAAATGCAGCCACACGACCGTCTGTGGTGGTGATGGCCGTCAGAACTTTGAAACTACTTTATGGGGAAGCAATTGTAATTTTTAATGATCTCTAAGTGACTGATAGATCGAGAACTACCTGTAGTTTCCTAGTATCCTCCATGCCTTGCTAGTTCTGGATGTTTTCTTCCCTTGATGGCTCTTTTGGAACAAAACTCTTTAGCTCCAGTTCAACACAAGCCAATAAAACAAAGCTACTAAAATATGTTGAGTATTTTCAGCTTCATTCGTATGACCACTTGCTCTCCCCCTTGCCCCCACCTCCCACAAAATTTAGAAGAACTACAGGTAGTCCTTGACTTGCAACAGTTCATTTAGTGACGGTTCAAAGTTACACTGGCACTGAAAAATGTGACTTATGGATGTTTTTTCACAGTTACGACCTTTGCAGCATCCCCATGATCATGTGATCAAAATTCAGATGCTTGGCCACTGGCTCATACTTATGACTATTGCTGTTCCCTGAGGTCATGTGATCACCTTTTGTTACTTTCTCGCAAGCAAAAGTCAAGGGGGAAGCCAGGTTCACTTAATGACAATGTTACTAACTTACCAACTGCAGTGATTCATTTAACAAATCTGGCAAGAAATGTGTCATAAAATGGGGCAAAGCTCACTTAATGTCTCACAGTCTCATAAATTTTGGGCTGAATTGTGGTTGTAAGTTGAGGACTCCCTGCACTAATTTATTTTCCTCTGGTCTTGTGGTTATTATTTTTTTTGTCATGAACGAAAATTATCCTTACTTTTGCCAGACCAAGACAGCAGCAGTGGTGAACGTCTCCGGAACGGATTCACGCAGATTTTCTAGAATATCCTTCCAGTGTTAGTTAAAACCCATACTATCCGTCAACCACTTGGTGTCATACTTGGTAAAGCATACTGCCTTCACTCTTGACCTGCCATGGTTAGATTTTTGCTTTCCCAAAAAGTTGTGATTCCCCTTTGGTCTCCTTTAAAATGGTGATTTCAATATTCTATTACAAATTTGGCAAACTAGTCCTTTCCTGGGTTGATTTGAAACAACTGGCCTTTGCCAGGAAAAGGAACGACAAAATACTTGTTTAAAATGTCTGTTGCTGCTGTTGCTGCTACTGTTAAAAACTGTTTGTTCTCTTTGTTTGATCTGCAAGATCTGTTCTTAACAGGACAATTAACAATATTACTTTTGACATTAAAGGCCAAGAGAGTTTGGCTACAGAGTTTTTGAAGGACTTTCTTGCATCAAGCTTGCACAACAGGCTTACTAAATAGAACAGAAGGGAAAGAATCAAGATCATTTGGAGAGTTAGTACTACTTTATAATGCCTTGGTAAGGCCACACCTGGAATACTGCATTCAGTTGGGTTGCCACCATGTAAAAAAGATGCTGAGACTCTAGAAAGAGTACAGAGAAGAGCAGCAAAGAGGATTAGGGGACTGGAGGCTAAAACATAAAAGGAACGGTTGCTGGAATTGGGTATATCTAGTTTAATGAAGAGAAGGACAAGGGGGGACATGATAGCAGCGTTCCAGTATCTCAGGGGCTGCCATAAAGAAGAGGGAGTCAAGCTATTCTCCAAAGCACCGGAAGGCAGGACAGGAAGCAATGGATGGAAATTAATCAAGGAGAGAAGCAAGCTAGAACTAAGGAGAAACTTCCTGATAGTGAGAACAATTAACCAGTGGAACAGGTTGCCTCAAGACGTTGTGGGTGCTCCAACAACCGGAAATTTTTAAGAAGAGATTGGACAACCATTTGTCTGAAATGGTGTAGGGATTCTTGCCTGAGCAGGAGGTTGGACTAGAAGACATCCAAGGTCACTTCCAACTCTGTTATTCTGTCTCCTGTATTCTGTAAATGTGCAGATTGTGTACAGGGGTTCAAATCTAAACTCAGCCCCCTTCTACATAGCTGCTGGCCTCATTCCCCAAATATAAGGAGCATTTTATGTCACTGAGTAGGATTAGAACTGCCCAGATATATCCTGTGATAAGAGGGGCATTGAATAAATTTTACAAATAAATAAATAGCCATTCCTTCTCCTTCCTTGACTTGGCTAGTTCTCCATATAGAAAATCCATCTTTCAAAAAGCAACTTAGTCAGCGTTCTGCCTTCTTCTTTCATTCTTTTTTTTGAAGCAAAGGAAGTATCAATCAGGGTTCCCCAAACTTTGAAGCTCATTGACACTTCATGAAGTTCCAGATTGTTCATCAACCTCCACCAAACATATATTATAAAAAATAGTTTAATAATTATTATTTTAACTAATTGTGGAAGCTGACCCTCCAACTTTGGATTGTCTTGCCATTGACCACCTCAACTCCAGGACTAGAGAGCTCCATAGAGATCTGAAAAGATTAATTCACCCCAATAGATCTATCATTTATTGACTATTTGTTGACTCCTAGATATCTACTGGCCCCCTTTTGATGACCCAGTGCCATTTATTGACCCCCCAAAAGCAATATAGCAGTGATGGCGGACCTTTTAGAGACCGGGTGCCCAAACTGCAACCCAAAACCCACTTATGCATCGTCGGGTGCCGGGTGGGTTTGGCCCATTGGGTGGGCGTGGCTGTGGTGGTAACAGCAGACTGGGTGGGACTAAAAAGTTCAATCAATCAATTCCAATTTTGCGAGATCTTTTTTTTTCTCCGCAAGAAGTTGAAATTGATTGATTGATTGATTGAACCCTTTTGTTTTTGCACACGGCAGCGGAGGCCTAAAGCGAAAAGTTTTTATAAAACCCAGCTGAAGGCCTAGGACTGGGGCGATGGCACGTGTGTCCACAGAAAGGGGTCTGCGTGCTGCCTCTGGCACACGTGCCATAGGTTTGCCACCATGGCAATATGGGAAAGCAGACAAGTATCCTGCATCCTTAAGAAGACTGAAGTTAGATTTTGCGCTGCAATATTTCCCCTGGAGTGGTTGGAATACTATATAAAATGAATTAAAGAGAATATTTGTAGCTCAGGGTTAAGGAGCTATAGAATCCTTAGTGCTTTCTGAAGTTGACTATTTTTTTTTGCAGATGTTTCATTAACCAACTAGATAACATCTTCAGTACTAGAAGAGAATAAGGTTTTCTCTCTGTTTATATCAGATATGTCAAACACAAGGCCCGGGGGCCAGATGCAGCCCGCAAAGTGGTTTCATGTGGCCCGCAAAGTCATCCTGGAAACAGTGAGGGAACGGCCCCCACTGCCTTGGTCCTGGCCCAGGCCGGCTGGCCGTGAACCAATGTACAATTTTGTGGTGGCCATCTATGCTGAAACACATTCAGTCTCCCTCTGACTTTGCCCTGGTACCCATCATGAACAACCTGGCTAAGGAGAGCAAGCACAGCAGCAGCAGCCTTGAGGAGGAAGTAAGTGCAGCTGGGCGCCCCGTGGGGAAGTGGGGCTGGCCTTGGTGCCACGGGTGCTTGAGGGCCAGGCTGGGCATTTGATCTCTGCTGCCCAGAGCCCCGGGCAGTCCGCAAAACCATCCAGCCCCCCCCCGCACTGGCCTGAGAGGAACAGTGAGACTCCTCCAGTGGTCCATGCCTTGGCACTTGACCTGGTCCCCCCCTTCTGCCAGAGACCCTTAGATCTGTCCCACTCCTGCCCAGGCCCCCACAGGCACCCTTCACGTGAACTATGTAGAGCTGGCCACGCCCACCCAGTAGGCCACACCCACTCCATCCATGCCTACCCAGTAGGCTGCACCCACCTTGGCCACACCCACCTGGCCCCTGAGGGCAACCACAGTGCTGATGCGGCCTTCAGTGAAATTGAGTTTGACACCCCTGGTTTATATACAGTAGTAGTTTGCCACATCAGTATTGGTGGGAGTGTTCTTGGTGATTGCTTGATTAGGTTGTTGTTTATTGTTAGCCTATTTGTCTGAGTTGGTAGTTCCTGCTTGGAGTATCCCTTAATTGGGGTACAGAAAGCAAACCCCACTTCCTTTTAACACTGATGATGTTGCTTTGCTGGGTAATAAAATGTTTGCAAGAAAACTACAAAGCTCAGAGAGCACCAAGGTCCCTACAAAATGACTTAAATTAAACTTTCAAGCTTTCTGGAAGCTCCCCTCCATTTTGAAGGAACCCAAAGGCAGTTAAGCATGTGGAAGGGCCCTTATCCTCACTCTCTTCATTGGATCTCACCCATCTAAACTGGGCCAAAGAAACAGGAGGACAAGTAGCGCTCCCCACTTGGCATTCTCCAGATGTGCTATAAGTCCAAAAGTTGCAATCTCAACATTTCAGAAGAGTGTGCCAAATTGGAACAAGCCTGCTTTGGAATCAATGTACCCATTAACACTAGGACAGAAAGGAGACACTGTTTCCATTATCAGATAGACAGAGAAGCACAAAAGGCTATTAATGGGGAAGACAGTGGAAGATGCATGGATGCTGAGCCAGGCTGAAAGGGAGGAATCAAAGTTAAGACAGGTTTTTTTTGAAGGTGTCTATTGGCAGGGATAATTCTCTCTTTCTCAGTTTTTTCTTTAGCACAGGAGTTGGCCATTAGTACAACAGATCCCTAACTAGAAAGTTAGGAAAGTGCATGATGACATAACCTGATAAGCAGTAATCCAAATGCAACACAATTCTTTCCTAGTTATATACCGTATTAAAATCCAGGATCCGCATTATTTGTTCAGTTTCCACCTGGCTGCTTTTCACTGCAATGTTTAGGAACTTTTCAAGGGGAAATTCAGCCTGGAAGAGAGTCATTATAACAACTTCTCCTAACCTGTTGTGCTCCAGATGTCTTGGGAGTCCATCTCCCATAATGCTGGCAAGGAGTTGTAGGAATTAGAGTCCTGGCACATCTGGAGAGTGTTAGGAATCTACATTGAAGCATTTCCCTTTTTCTTCAGTACCCTTTGAAAACATTTATAGGTGAGTTTCAACTTACGATCACAGCTAGGACCAGAATTTCTGTTGCTAAATAAGCTGGTTATTAAGGGAATTGCACCTGATTTTTTTGCCACAGCTGTTAAGTGAATCATACAGCTGTTAAGTTAATCCACCTTCTCCCATTGATTTTGTCAGAAAGTGGCTGGAAAACTTGGGAATGGCCTGGGGTTTTGTAATCACGGTAAATACGTGCTAGTTTGCCAGAGCCCAGTTTGGGATCACATGACCTGCAGGGACGCTGCAATGATCTTCAGTGTGAGGATGGGTGATAATTCATTCAGCAGGCCCAGGACATAACAGTACCCATCCATTATCCATTTATTTTTGTGATGCTAACCCCTAAAGTAGAACTTTTAAAAAGGCCATTTTAACAATATATAAAACATCTCATAACTTCTTAAGGAGTTTAGGACACAGATTGATGTCTTTTATAAATGCCTCTTGAATCCTGTAAAGCTGTGAGCCGCCCTGAGTCTGGGGAGAAGTACGGCATATAAGTAAAAATAATAAATAAATAAATAAATTCACTTTCAGTGCCACTGTAATTTCAAATGGTGCCTAAATGAATGGCTGTAAGTTGAGAACTACCTATATACGTAACCCGTAGTGTAGATTGAAGAACGACAAACTAAGAACTGTGGAATCTTAAAATTTAGAATGTGAATCTAACAAGTGACCCATATAAATACATCAATAAATTAATACGTTTGGTCTTCCTCTTTTTTATTCATTTTTTCAGAGCAGGGTTGAGTCTCCTAACAATGTCTCCAGGACTGCAGGCTAAAGACCATGAGTTCACTTTTCCTGGGAAGAAGCTGGATAGATGCAAGACATCCAAAGGTGATTGAAAGATGGACTTAATTCTGTACTGTAATAACCCACATCCCCAATACTGGACAGCTATCTTCATAGATTCTCATTTTAGAATCTGGCCAGTTTCATTAATATTGCCATTAATAAAAAAATAAGGAATCTACACTGATTTCTCTGGATTGTCCTAGTTTAGTCTACCTTGCTGTCCTCTACAAAGGTTCACTTCAATTGGCAAAGATGTCTCAAGCACTACAGGGAGTCCTTGACTTACAGCCATTTGTTTAGTGACCGTTCAGAGTTACAACAGCACTGAAAAAAGTGACTTATGACCATTTTCAAACTTTCGACCGTTGCATCATCCCCAGGGTCACGTCATCAAAATTTGCATGCTTGGTAACCGGCATGCATTTATGAAAGTTCCACTGTCCCAGTGTCATGTGATCACCTATTGCAATCTTCCCAGATGGGAAGCAAAGTCAGTGGGGGAAGCAAGCTTTGCTTAACCACTGCATGATTCACAACTGCAGTGATTCACTGTACAGCTGTGGCAAAAAAGGTCATAAAATAAGGAACAACTCACTTAAAAAAACTGCCTTGCTTAGCCACAAAAACGTGGGCTCAATTGCAGTTGTAAATTGAGGATTACCTCTAGCAAGCTCTGCTAAAAAGAAAAAAAACCCTCCAGTTCTGCTGTAAGAAACATGAGCAAACAAGTTAATCTGCAATAATCCAGTATCTTTATTTATTAAAATAGGTGTTCCTGGTCCTGCAAGAGCGAAACTGTTGGCAGGATTTAAAAAAGAACATTAAGCAACTGTGGGATAACTGAGAAAATATCCATGGAACAAACAATTCAGAACTGAAGCAAACAAAGATTTACATACAATGGCATTATTTAGAAATTATGAAAACCAGTTTGGCATAGAGGTGAAAGAGTTGGACCACAGTCCAGGAGGCAGTGAGTTCTAGTGATCCTTTAGGCCAGTGGTTCTCAACCTTTTTTAGGTTGAGACCCCACTTGCCCCGCCCATGCGCGCCGTGACCCCGACCCGGACGTGTGCGCGCTTGCGCGCGCGCGATGGGCCAGTCCGCACATGCGCAGGGCGCACGGGCCGAAAAATATATATAAAAAAAAATAAAAAATTGTTTTAAAAAACCCCCACAAAATGGCGGACCACGACGGGCGAATCCGCGCATGCACGGCGCGTGCACGCAACGGGCCAATCCACGCATGCGCGGCGCGCGCACGCCGAAAAAAATAAAAAAAATAAAATAAAAATAATAATAATAATAATTAAAAAAACAAAATGGCGGACCGCGATGGGCGGATCCGTGCATGCGCAGCACGTGCATGTGATGGGCCGATCCGCGCATGTGCAGCGCGCGCACGCCGAAAAACAAACAAACAAAAATTTCAAAAAACAAAAAAACAAAATGGCGGACCGCGGTGTCCAGCGACCCCCGTGAAACGGTCGTTTGACCCCAAATGGGGTCGCGACCCATAGGTTGAGAACCACTGCTTTAGGCAATGGAAGCAGACTGGGTGACGGCCTGCCACTCTCTATCTCAGCCCAGCCCACTTCATAATCAGTTGCATAAAATAGACAGGATACGATTTCTGAACAGAAATCTAAGAGAAAGAAATTGAAAACCACCTCAGAAGAAAGCAGTATCAAGCCATTCTGTATAGATAGTTCTTGACTTAGAACCATTCATTTAGCAACCATGTGAAGTTACAACAGCACTGAAAAAATTATGACCTGTCCTTGCATTTATAACCTTCCCAGCATCCATGATCAAAGTTTGGATGCTTGGCAATTGGCAATTTATGATGGTAACAGGATCATGGGTAATGTGATCGCCATTTGCGACCTTCCCAGTCAGCTTTTGAGAAGCAAACTCAATAAGGGAAGCCGGATCTGCTTAATGACTGCGTGATCAACATAACAACTATAGTTGTTCTGGATCATGTAGCTCTATGTAACCTCATATAGCTCTATGTAACCCTAACTAGAGAGCATGTATCAATATGTTAGAATATCTGGTAGTTATTGGATTAAATGCTGATTTGTTAATGGGTCAGTGGGAGGAGTCTCTAAAGGGCATTGGGAGACTTCCTGGACAGAAGCCAGATTGGAATGTCTTTGTCTGAAAGAAGCATGGGCCATCAGATGTCACCCAATGAGCCTGCACCATTATAAAGATGGTATGGAAGAAAGCATCATTCTTTTACCTATAGGAATGGACAAAAGATGTATTTTCCAGAAGTAACAACCACAGCATGAATGCAAGTAATCTTTCTGATTGAAATATATTTTTTGTTATGAAATCATTTCTATTGAGTTGTCTATCTGACTTGATTTAAAAGAAGGCGTTTTTAACTCAGAGTCAGAATAATAGTGATTCACTTAACAATCATGCCAAAAAGGTTGTAAGACTGGGTGCAACTCACTTAACAACTATCTTGTTTATCAGCAGAAATTCTGTTCCATGTTATGGTTGTATCAAGGACTAGCTGTACTGTTATTTAGAAAACCCCATGATTGCATTCCTCAAGTCATCAAAAATTTGAATTTACCTCAAAGGAAACTTTTAATGTCCTAAGTATACGGAGGTGTCTACTTTTCAGGTTTTCTAGGACTGTTCTTCAAAGTTTTTAGTTGCCATAAATTTGAATTTTTTTTTTAAATTTGAATTTTTTTTAATCCAGGTTCAAAAGTCAATGAACATAAGATCTTAATTTTTTTTTAAGCATCTCAACTTCTAAAAAAAAAAAAATCACCTTGAATGTCTACTCCAAAGAACGTTACTGTAATTCAATCAGACAATTGAATCAGCCTGTATATTCTGATTACTTCTATCGGCTTAGTATTTTAAAAACATAGAGGAACAGTTCTAGCTATTTGCCCTTCACCTTTTCTCCTATGCAAAATGAGTTGGGTTCCTACCGGTAGGAATAATTTAACTTGAACACTTTTGGAGTTGCAAATCCTGGTATTTTTCCCGTCATGCCAGATTTTTCCCCCTTTTGCTGAATTCTTTAGTATCCTGCTTGGATTTGGGACAGTTTAAAACCTCTCTTCCCCCCCCCCACCTTCAAATCGGTAAAATAAAGGATGATTAAGCAAGGACTCACTGGGAAGAAACATTTGTTAACTGTTGCTGACAGCAGTATAGAGGGATGTGTATATTAAACTTCTTCCTGCAGCAGGAAGTAAGTCCTAAGTAACATTGAAAGACATGCTTCTGAATAAACATACATAATAAGGGATTCCTTGTCTGTTCTCAAAGGCACCATTGTGAATCTTGTGGCACCTTAAAGACTAACAGATGCGTAACATATGGCCCACTGCACCTGCTAATTTTTAAGGTGGCATAAGAAATTTCGCCACAAAATCTAATGAAAAGTTGCCTTTTTGCAGTGCAGACGCTTTCCTCTTGAAGAACAACATGGAATTTAGGAATGCCTGGTTGTCAAACTCTCTGTTGCTCCAAAACATACCTGTTTTAAACACAATGACATGGGTGTGCAGCTTTTGTTTCTCTTTTAAGTAGTGATATTGCTCCTGGAGCCGGTTTACATCCATCTGGCTGGGCGGCCTGGAACCGTCTGTGGCTTGCTGGTTCGATGAATGGCTCACTAGAAATATACCACTCATATATTTATAAGCCTTCACCATCTGTCCCCATAAGAAAGACAAAATCAGACACAAGCAATGTAGGTCCCTCATCCTGGCACCATTGGAAAGATGTTGTGCCTGGAGATCTGGCTGAAGGACCACTGATTTCATTCAGCAGCGATATGTCCTTTGCTCCAGGTAAAGCAACTTGCTGAGTACCTGAATGCAGCTTTAAAGACAAAATGATCTGGGTTGAACTGTTGTTGATTTAAGACTAAATCTAGGACACGGTGCCAAAAGCTCATCTAACGTAGCCAGGTGAACAAAAAGCTGGGATGCTGGTTGACATTAAAACGGCAGTTTATACAGAGGCGGTATCCATTCTTGCCAGGGATTCTTTCTGTCTTCCTTCTTCTTCCATTTTCATCTCTTTAAGTGATTGATTATATGCCCTCAATTTGATTTCAGTTCCCAGTGACTGCATAGATGGGTTTTTAAAATTATTTATTTCTATTTTGTATTAGTATGGTTGGTTGCACAGACACCCAAGTGTTTAGATTGGATCTGGCGTTTTTGTCACCTTATCGAGTCCTTCCCAGATATTAATAATATTAAAAGTATTGTCACAGGATGTGAGCTGTTCCAAGCAAAACTGCCTTTTGCAATTAGCTGATGATAATTTTGTCAATGCCAATGGTGTTCATATAGTGCTTCAGATGTTTTGGGATGGCACTTAAAGTGCCTATTACTATTGGTACTATTTTTGCTTTCTTTGGAAATACCTTCTACTCTATTTGCAGATCTTTATATTTTGAGACCTGCTGTCTCCAGGTATTGTCATATCTACTATCCAGACTTTTTTGTCTTATCAACAATTGTTAAATCTGGGGTATTATGTTGGTCCATCTGTTTTAAATCTAAAGTCCCAGAGAACTTTAGCTTCTTCATTTTCAATGACTTTTTGCAGTCCCATTAATTCTTGCTTGCAGGCAAATGATATTATTATTATTATTATTATTATTATTATTATTATTATTCATTAGATGTGAGCCTCAGTCAACTGAACATTCAAATTATTATTATTATTATATTTGTTCAATTTATGTGGCATCAATTTATATTTCAAACAAGTGAAACTCTGAGCAATGAACAATCACAAAGTAAATTAAAACCAAATTACAATCACAATAAGAAAGAAAATGAAATATGTACAGCAGCCGAGAAGAATGACAATCCATAGATGTTAATATAACCAGGAAATAGGACCCTTCACACAGGACTCCAGACCTAGGCAATTTTATTGTTTATTTTACAATATCCTAATATTTCAGGTAGATGTTATGATAACAATGTCGGGTTGGAGATGGTGTTTTTAATTCATCCCAACGCTAGAACAGTGCAAGTTCAGCAAGGCACAATTAGAGCTTGGAATATTTTGCACACTATCTGTGTGAAATGGGTGATGCACTTCTCCAGCAGTAATTTCTGGTCTTTCCAAGGAAACAAAAGGAATTTGTATAATGTGCTGCTAGGAAGCCCAAAAATGATCATTTCTATAAGGTTTCTTGAAATGTTTGAGTCAAAGATACACAAAACAGCTGGTTTAGCAGCTTAATTAAAAAACAAAGCAAAAAAAATGCTTAAATTGGATGGTTTCTAATCAGTGTCACTGCTGATGTTCCAGAGGACTTTGATAAGGCTCATTTGCATAATAGAAGATCCCTTTGGTCTGCTGTCATTTTATTGCCAGCAATAGCTATATTGTTATCTAAATTACATAAAAGATGTTGCCAAGCTATTTTCTTCCCATCTGAAAATAACCAAGTTAATTGTTCAGGGCCTAAAGCAGAGGTAGGCAATCTTGGCTCTTTTATGACTCATGGACTTCAACTCCCAGAATTCTTGAGCCAGCCACGCTGAGGAGAAAGGGAGAGGTTTCCATGCTGAGTCATGCTGGCTCAGGAATTCTGGGAGTTGAAGTCCATGAGTCATAAAAGAGCCAAGGTGGCCTACCCCTGGCCTAAAGAGTGGAGATTTTGCAGTGAAAGAACATGACCCGTTGAATTTCTACCTTCCTTATAGTTCATCCCAAAGCTGCTTTTTCAAGAGGCAACTGGACTTTCTTGTTTTGCAGTAACACCAGAATTACAAATTGTAGACCTTTTCCCAGCCACAGAGTCAGCCACCAGGAACAATAAACTGGCAGAACCAGAGGTAGAACAATTAAGGATAAAGGTATCTGCAGCCCTCGCCAGTGCCATAACACCCCCCTCCAACCTCACAGTTCAAGAAAAGACAGCAGTGACATCCCTAGGAGACCCCAAACAAGAAAGTCCAGATGCCTCTTCAAAAAGCACCTTGGGGACAACCATGACCTGGATGATGGAGAATCTCCATAGACCTCTTTATAGCTCTTAAAGTGTAAGAGCTCTCCTGCAAAGGGTTGTTGCGATAGCCTCATACAAAAACTGTTGGGCTTTTGTTACCCTTGTTACTTTCTGGGAGGAGGGGGCTTCGTGGTATCCGAAGCAGAACATTCAGATTCAGCCATAGTTTCATTCCACACAGCATTAACCTTGTGAACTCTCAAGCTTCCTCCTTCCATTATATATTCAAGATGGGCAGGGTTTAATATTTATTTGTTATGTACATGTAGGGGTGTGGGTCTGTACATATGTTGTACATAGTATGTTTAGGTGTGTATCATGTATGTGTTTCACTTTGAGAGCGGGCAACTAAATTTCATTTTTGATGTGTGCTGTTGTGCCCACAGTAAAAAAAAATGACAAAGATTATCTTATCTTATCTTATCTTATCTTATCTTATCTTATCTTATCTTATCTTATCTTACCTTACCTTACCTTACCTTACCTTACCTTACCTTATATTTTCCATGACAGAATTTTCATCCAGACTGCAAACCAGCAAGCTTTTCTCATCATAAAATCTTGGTGGCTGAAACACCAGTTTGTTGAAGGCTTACATCAGAGGTGGGTTCTGCACCACTTCGGCGGAACCAGTAGCTAATTTTTTGTTGCCCAAGCCCAGAATGGGCTTCTGGTAGTGGCAGTCCACATAGAAACCGGTTGTTCACATATTTGAATCCCACCACTGGCCTACATGGTAAAATACATGCAAACATAAAAGCTCAGCAACTTTGCTGAATGAAAAAAAAAGTAGGTGTAGAATAATTATTCCCAACTGTTTTAATTGAAGCAAAAGCAAAATTGACTTCCCAAACTAAATTAAACTGTGAAATGAAGCCAAATTAGATGTTTGGTATGGAACACCATAAAGGACCTGAAACAAAACCATCATTTTGATTCAGCCCAAGCCTTTTCATGAGTTTCAACTGGGGGAAAATTCAGAAAAGTGCTACAGATACACACTTGACCTCTTGGAAGAAAGATGGGATATAGCACAATCAATTAATTAAATTAATAATAATAATCCCATTTCAAGGTTATGTGTGTGTCTCTCTGTGTGTGCACACAAGTGCAGAAGCTGGTGTATGTAGGCTTATAAGATATATGGCCAAAGGACATGATCTCCTTTTAATCCACATGCCTTCTAGCCAGCAGGCATAATCTTAAAATCAAGTGACTATGGAGATTCTCAATCATCCAGCTTGTGGTTATCCCAAAGGTGTTGTTGAAAGAAAAATCTTCATTAGGGTCCAGTCCAAGCTGGGAATAAACAAAATGGAGACTGCTTTAGAAAGGTTGTAGTTTATTGA
This sequence comes from Bothrops alternatus, assembly GCA_034064705.1. Classification (NCBI taxonomy): domain Eukaryota; kingdom Metazoa; phylum Chordata; class Lepidosauria; order Squamata; family Viperidae; genus Bothrops; species Bothrops alternatus. The sequence goes on along the minus strand of JARGCV010000179.1, from coordinate 625,651 downwards.
AAAGCAGAACCACAAGACATGATGCTCTGAAACAGCTGACCACATATTGCTGAGTGGTGGGTTTTTATATCTTCTTGGGCTTTTGTTTTTGGAGTTCCTGTGACATGAACTTTGACCTGAGGTTCAGTGTGTCCTTCTTTTGTCTTTCTAATCTCATCAGCTTCTAGCTTCCTAGCTCCAACCTTTCTGAAAGGATTATTGAATTTGCATTTCTACAAAGTTGACCTCTGCCAGGGTTTCTGGCTGAAGGGGGAGAAGTTTCTGCCTTTTTAAAACCTTCTCCACTATTCCTTTGGGGAAATATAATATTCTTTTTAATATCCCCCAAAATATTTCTTTCTCAGGACATGTGTATGCTGTCCCCCCACAGTGTTTTTCCAAAAGGCAACTGGACTTTCTTGGTTTTTTTCCTTAAAAATGTTTTGCTTCTAATCCAAGTTTCTTCAGTTCAGTTAGAACTGAAGCAGCTTCTTAGATGAGAAGCAAAACATTTTCAAAGGAAAAAAAAATCCAAGAAAGTCCAGTTCCTTTTTGGAAAAAATACCTTTGGGATTTAAAGGCAAGTATTGTCCACCTTCTTGACTGCTTTGTGCCACGACACATCATGCATTTCTTTGGTGAAATTTGAAATAATTTTTCTTAATGTTTTTTAAATCTTTTAAATTGTTTTAATTTTTTGAGAAATGGAAAGAAACACAGATAAAAATACATGCATTGCCAAAGAAAAGAAAAGCACACATATAAAATTTAAAAAGTGGAAAAAAATACAACAAAAGGAAAACAAAGGTATATTATTTCGGCTGTAAATAATTACAAAATGTGTTTCAAAGTTACTGTATGTTGGAATTATTTTTTATTGCCAGCAGTACTGTAGCTGCTCTCTAAAAAAAACATTGATCAGGAGAAAGTGTGACAGGAGGAAGAGGAGAAAAAAGAGGAAGAATAATAATTTTTCAATCCCAAATGTCTGCCTAATGTTTTTAAAGTCAGGACATTGGTAAATAATACTGAATAACATTCTGATCCATTTCCTCTTGCAATCTTGTTTTTTATTTGGTCTCTAGAAATAACGTTTTAATTGTTGGTTCTACTGTATGCCCCTGAAAGCTACTGAAAGTGAGATGGGCGGCCATGATAGACAGACAGACAGATTTAATTTTCATTTTTTTTAAACTTCTGCTTCTAGCATCGCTCCAAATAGATCCTCCACAGACAGGCTGTGCGCGCCAGTTCCCTTTTACGCTCGGGTATCGGTCCAGTCTCATAGAGTCCGGGGAATGAACGTGGAAAGCCCTGCATACTCCGGACGGATATGTGGGCGGGCCGGCCGAGGGTTGGGCAATCCGGATCCTGCTCCAGAGAAGGCAGCCAGCAGGGAGCGCGACGCTTGGGCATTGCAAAGGAGGCGTCGTCGCCCGGAGCTCCTTCCACGTCGCCCACGGCGCCTCCCACCGCGCTCGCCGAGAGGAGGAAGCGGGATCGTCATGGCCTCGTCTCCCGGCCTCTGCTCCTTGGGGTGGGACTTCAGCACCCAGCAGGTACCGAGCAGGAGGCGGAGGCGTCGGTGGCGGCGGCAGCTGGCCAGGCTGCAAAGAGCCGTTGCTCCGGTAGCAGCTATAGGGCGCAGCCGCCTTCTCTCCAGCAGCGCCAAGCGCGCGCGGAGCAAGGAGACTGCGCCTCGCAGTGCACATCCCATCATCTCCGGCACACGGGATGGGAGTTACAGCCTGACGTCCCAGACGGTGTTTACTTGGGAAGGCTGGTTTAAAAAAAGAAGCCTGAATAAAACTGGAACTCATTTTAGTTTTTGGTAGATTTTTACAGGGGTTCTCAACCTTGGCAACTTTAAGACTTGTGGACTTCAACTCCCAGAATTCCTCAGCCACAAGTCTTAAAGTTGCCAAGGTTGAGAACCCCTGTAAGAAAATGTACTTTTAGCCAAGCTCCCCAGATGAGACGCAAGATCTCTCATTCTGCCTCTCTCTGATATTAAAGCGTAAAAATAGTACTGCACATAAAATTTAAAAGGCAAAGGTAACATTTTAAAAATGTTTAAATAAATAATCTTTATCGTTATTTATTAATTGAATAATAAATATTAAATAATCTTTCCCGCTCGTTCTTCCACAATGGGGTGGGGGTGGGTCCCTGGGTAGCTTGGACTAGAGCAGGGGTGTCAAACTCAATTTCATTGAGGGCCGCATCAGCATTATAGTTGCTCTGGGGGGGCGGTGGGTGTGGCCTACTGGGTGGGCGTGGCCTACTGGGTGGGCATGGCCTACTGGGTGGGCGTGGCCAACTCTACATCATTCGCGTCAAGGGTGCCTGTGGGGGCCTGGGCAGGAGTGGGACAGATCTGGGGGTCTCTGGCAGAAGGGGCAGATTGGTGGTTATTAAAACGGATGTCCATGTGCCACCTCTATGTTGGTTGAGGCAGGCAGGATTCCCTTGATTACCATTTGTTGGGGGTCAAGGGAAAGGGAGGGTTTTGCCTTCTCTTTCTGCTCAAGATCCCCATGTACAATTGGTGGGCCACTGTGTGACACAGAATGCTGGACTCGATGGGCTTTGGCCTGATTCAGCATGGCTCTTCTTATGTTCTTATGTTCTTAAGGGGGGGGACCAGGGCAGAGCCCATCAAGCCGGATATGTGAAGTAGGCGAGGGCCATTTGCTGGCCACTTCCAGTCAATGGTGCATTTCTTTATTCCTCATAAAGGATGACACCTCCCCAGCATGCACCCAGGGGCTGGTTCCTCGCTGTTTCCAGACGGCCTTGTGGAGCTAAGACTGAATGCATTTCAGCATAGATGGCCACCACAAAATTGTACATTGGCTCCCGGCTGGCCTAGGCCAGGGCCAAGGCAGTGGGGGCTGTTCCCTCACTTGTTTCCAGGATGGCTTCGCGGGCTGCATCCGGCCCCCGGGCCTTGTGTTTGACATGTTTGGACTAGTCTAGACCAGGGGTAGGCAACCTTGGCTCTTTTATGACTCGTGGACTTCAATTCCCAGAATTCCTGAACCGGCATAGTCATAAAAGAGCCAAGGTTGCCTACCCCTGGTGTAGACCTTCTTTTCCCCCAAGCACTCTTTGCACATGTTCAGTGCACTGAGATCCTGATTCCAGGTTCCTGCTCTGTCAGACAAATAGACTTAGCTGAGAATCTTAAGATTTTCTCCATGTCCTTCAGTTAAAAACCTAAATAGTTAGTCATTTACATATATGATTAAGTTGGTTTAGAATCAAAGTATAATGGAGGAAAATTTGTAGGTGTTTTTGCTGGGGTTTTTGCTCCAGTTTCACCCCAGCAGTATATAGGATTGCAACTTTATTGCGAGGTGAGTAAGAATCTGTTTATGATCAAATCCTTTGCTTCAGTTTCCATGTATACAGCAATATTATTTAAACTTGGCAACTTTAAGATGTGAGGACTTTCAACTCCCAGAATTCCCCAACAAGCATGCTGGCTAGAGAATTCTGGGAGTTGAAGTTCTTACATCTTAAAGTTGCCAAGTTTGAAAAGCACCAATCTAAGATTCCATAGTTATTTTTTGATAGGTTACAAAATTCCAAAAGATGTTGCTGCCCATTCTGCTACTATCTATATCTGCAAATGTGTATTTCTTGTATTGTTTGGAGATTTTTTTCCTCAAAAAGAAAAAGAATTCCAAAGGAGCATCATAGCACTGCTTGGAAAATTTCTTAAGACATGGAGCTGTTTGCCTTTTAAAGTACTGCATTTTAAAGTACTCTCTGTTTGTTCAAAAAGGATGAACTTCATACTTTTAAAATAATTTTCATCCTCTAGTAAGGCAAACTCTGAAAAGTGAACCATTTTAAGACTTCTTAAAATTTACAAGCAAACCCAAGTTCAACTCGCTTGAGCTGTGACATACTCAGATGAGGAACCAAAGGTTAACTATGCAGTTAACTGCTGTAGATTTCTTAATAGTTTAATATCTGTTAGACCAAAACAAACTAAAATTAGACAGAAAGTGCATGTCACTTTATAAATTCTTCTTGCACATAACATTCTGGATCTTCTTTGAAGGGCAGATTATGTAAACCTTCTCTCTGTGTAACCTATGCTTTAAAGACTGTGTATCTTGTGAAAAGAATCTACAATTATTTTATTCAAAGAGAATATCCAGATGGCAAAGGCCACAAAAAATTAAAAATACTTCTGCAAAGCAGCTAACTCAGTTTCACATCATGAATGCTCAGCCATATGTAGCCTCAGGAGCCAACCAGAATTGTAATTTAGAGTAAGGGAAAATATTAAATTCATGGCTAGGAACTGACCATATTTACTGCATGCAGCTAGTTTAATTTTAATAGAAAGTAGAATGAGTTCTTGGACTAATCTTGAAAAAAGCTAAGCAGATTTAGATCTGATTAAAATGTGGATAGGTGACACCTGGAGACCTTAGGAGTAATAGGTTAGATCTAAAACAGGGGTCTTCAAACTTGGCTCTTTTATGACTTGTGGACTTAAACTCCCAGAATTCCTCAGCCAGCGTGCCTGGCTGAAGAATTCTGGGAGTTGAAGTCCACAAGTCATAAAAGGGCCAAGTTTGAAGACCCCTGATTGAAAAGATTGGGGCTCCAGTTGCTTCATTGTAGGATTGCTTTTTCTTATCAGTCTTGTGGCTTCTGGGCCTCGTGGATTTTATTTTTTTATGTGTGGGTAGGTGAATATCACTGTGTGGAAGACTTTCCATGAAGACAATACAGTATTTTCTTCTGTGTAGCCTCAATTTCACTAAGGCAGTCCTTGACTTATTTGACAATGAGGAATTCTGGGAGTTGAAGTCCACAAGTCATAAAAGGGCCAAGTTTGAAGACCCTGGCTTAAAGAACATGTGATATGCTTTATGACCTTAATGACTCACTTTACAACTGTTATAAAAACAGCCATAAAATTGAGTCCGGTCATGTGCTTCAACTTATGATCGCAAAAATTGAAATTCCAGAGTCCATTGTGGTTGTAAATTGAGGACAATCAAGGACCACCTGTATGCAACAATAGGGAGAGGTAAAATAAAGTGTTGAATTATTTTCACATTACTTTGTTAAACAAAAAACAAAAAACTCCATCACAGCAGTATCCAAGGTTGTCATCTTCTATTCCTCTCTTGACATGAGCAGAAGAAAAAATAGGTAGCCCTCTACTACAAGTTAATGTTTTACAATTTGGGTTTTGTGAAAAGCAATAGTAAAAGAAGAGCTTGATCATGCAGAAATAAAGGGACACTGACAGGAAATGGTGAAATATTTTTCCAACCTAATCATGAGGATTTCAATCTCTTTTTGATGAGGCTCTAATTTGCACCCGAGAAATAGGACATTAATCAACAATCCATGCTTTATGATTGTGGGAGGAAGCCAGCATGAAGTATCACTTTCTAGTGACTGATCATATAGAAATCATGGCTTCTTCTGAATTCAGAATTAATAACTTGTTCTTTCTCCAGCTGAAAGTAATTGCGGTTGATGAACAGTTGAGAGTCATCTACGAGGACAGTATTAATTTCGACAAAGATCTGCCAGAATTTGGGTACGTTTTTCTTCCTTTTTGCATTTGATCCAACATAACTGATACAAACTAGGTTGGTTTTCTTTGGATAAAGAAAACCCTGGGACTTGCAATCCCAACACATCTGGAAAATGCCTGTAAAAGCATTTTCCAGATGTGTCAGGATCGCAACTCCCAGAATTCCCAGTTGGAAGATTGAGCTCAAAAATTTCTCAATCTTGGCAACTCATATTCAGTTTGAGAAGGAACACAATGTTTTCCTAGGCACACATCCTTGTTTATGGATTTAGATGCTATTTTGAAACATAAACAGTTTTGATGAATGACTTATCCCTGGAACAAATCTCTGTTGTTTTCCTTAACTTGGGGTCAGCATGACATTGCACTTAAGATGACATCTGTCTGGGGTAATTAGCCAGATTTTCTGCTGACTGACTCCCAGGTGATGCTAGGGAATTATGCTAGTTCCCAGAACTATTATTTTTACAGCTTCTTGGAATAATATTTCTTCCCTTTTTTAAAAATCAACCATCTGAAACTGTAAGAAAAATTATCCAGAAAGCTGGCTGGGGAATTTTGAGAGTTGAAATCCACATTACTTAAAGATGCCAAAGTTGAAAAACATTGGACTAAGCTGGCTGGAATTCTGGGATTGTATCTACATTTGTATGTTGCCTTTTCCTAAATATGCACTTCATATTTAGAGCAGTGTTCCAGTATATCTAAGGGGGCTGCCCCAAAGAAGAGGGAGTCAAGCTATTCTCCAAAGCACCTGAAGGCAGGACAAGAAGTAATAGATGGAAACTAACCAAGGAGAGAAGCAACCTGGAACTAAGGAGAACTTTCTTGACAGTTAGAACAATTAATCAGGGGAACAACCTGCCTCCAGAAGCAGTGAATGCTCCAACACTGGAGGTTTTTAAGAAAAGACTGGACAGCCATTTGTCCGAAATAGTATAGGGTTTCCTGCCTGAGCAGGGGGTTGGACTAGATGACCCCCAAGGTACCTTCTGTTATTCTGTTATTTGAATGTTGTATTCTTACTTCTTAATGAGAGAAACTATTTACGGGATAGACTTCCAGATTAGATATATCTTTCTCATAATTCTCTCTCCTTTTCCATAATTATGGTTTTCTATTGCTCAAGACCCAGCATTACATTTTTTTTATCTGCCCATCTACACAACATTGTGTCATTGTGAATGTGCTGGAACAAAAACAGGAGACCCAGTGTCTAGTTTTTCCTTAGGTGTGGAAGCCCTCTAGGTGACTTCGATCCAGTTACTTTGTTTTTTATATATAAAGATTTTATTGGTTTTTTTTTCATCAACATAAGTTAATTTTTCCAATCAACAAGTTGTCTGGAGTTTGCTATACTAATACATGTTCAATTCCTAATCCTTCATTCTTTCCTCTAGCCAAGAATAAAATAGGTCCCAAATTTGATAGTAGTCTGTATCTTCTTTGTCTTTCAGCCTCATAGTTAATCTGTCCATCTCTGCACATTCCAATATTTTCCTGATTATTTCTTCCTCTGATGGCAGTCCTTCATTCTTCTAGTATTGTGCAAAAATTATTCTTGCTGCTGTGGTAATATGTAGGGTTAAATGTAATTTCTGCTTATTAGTCTTTTCAAGCATAATACCTAGTAAAAAAAGTTCAGGTTTAAAATCCACTTGTTCACCCAATATTTTTCTAACCACATATACTTACCTGGCAGGGGAGATATCTTGATCACGATCCAGTTACTTCTTCTCAGTAAGAATGATTAGAGCTGAAAGGGACCTTGGAGGTCTTCTAGTCCAATCCTGTACGATTCCCGACAAATGACTGTCCAGTCTCTTGTTAAAAATCTCCCATGAGGCAGTCAGCGTGGCATAATGGGGAAGCTGCTGGATTTATTTATTTGTTTATTAAATTTATATGCCACCCTTCTCACCAAGAGGTGACTCTGCAAGGCTTGCCACCAAAAAAAAAGCCACAAGATAATTATTTTATTTTATTAAAATAATAAAATGTTAAAACTGACTTAAAATTAACAAAGATGACAAGGAAGGGAGCAAGAGGCATTTGGGCAGGGAAGTGAGGCCTTATTTCATTCCGTTCACTACGTCCAGAATGTCAACCCTCCTATCTAGACTGCAGGCCAGTTGGCAGAGCCTGGACAGAATCGGGCCCTTTCAGAAGAGGAATATCTCACCTGGGTGGAGGTGGAGGGCTATGTTCCAGAGACCAGGAACCATGGCAGAAAAGTCTCTTTTTCTGAACCCCGCCAGCTGGAATTCCTTGACCGATGGTGCAGGCGGCATGGGCAACACAGTTTCCCATATAACCTGAATCCATACCTTAAAGCAGTGATGGCAAACCTTTTAGAGACCGAGTGCCCAAACTGCAACCCAAAACCCACTTGCCAGGTGCCAGGTGGGCGTGGCCCACTGGGTGGGCGTGGCTGTGGTGGTCATGGCAGACTGGGTGGGTGTGGCCAAGATGGGCGTGGTCACCTCGATGTTGCTCGTGGGGAGGGACGCCTGTGGGGGCCAAACAGGGTTGGGGGAGATCCAGGGGGTCTCTGCCAGGTGGGGCAGTAGGCAGGAGGCTCGTCCTGTGGGGTGAGGTGAGGCGAGGCAGGGTGGGGGTGCCATTGTCACAGGGCAAGGTGAGGCAGGGGCCGGGGCCGGGGCGGTTGCTGCCTGACCCCATCGGCCCCTGCACACAGAGGCCAGCGAGCGCATGGGTGCTGGAATGCATCCGGCCATGTGGGACCTTGGCGAGTTAGTGGGCGGCTGGTTGAAGAGGGATGGTTGCCATCTCCAGGGCATGGCCTATGTGCCCAGAGAGAGGGCTCTGAGTGCCGCCTGTGGCACACGTGCCATAGGTTCGCCTTAAAGGTTTTAGTCCTGTCTAATTCATGAAAGCTAGCTGAGTAACTTTGAGCTAGTAACTTTCTCTTGGTCAATGGCCAGAAAGAACTAAGTTCTAGTCCTCCCTTAAGCCTAGAAGCCAGCTGGGCGATTTTAGGCCAGCCAAGTTCTATTGACACTTTTGCCAGACTCTCTGATAAAGCCAGACAAAACCATCATCACATTATTGATCGATAGCTACACTGTAAAAACTAAGCGAGCACAGAATAAGTGGTCCTTACATCCAAGAAGTACAGCGCTAAGAAAAACATCAGCAACTCCTTTCCGTTGTCCATTGGAAATAATACACAGTACTTGGAAACAACCCTTCTCTGTGCTAGGAGCAAGTGAAAAAACCCTAAGTTTTTCATCCCTCTTTTGTTGTTGTTTTAATCGTTCAGTTGTATCTGACTCTTAATAACTTTATAGGCAAATACTGCATATGTCAAGCACAGTTTCTGCCAGTTGCTGGATATTCGTCTTTATATCAGCTTTCAGGTATCAAACCAGCAAGTTCTTTGCCTGCCTTTTCTTCTTGTTCCACTAACCATTCCTAGCATCATTGACTTCTCCAATGAATTAGCATCATGACATGGCCAAAGTAAATCAGGTGTAGTTTTGTGATTTTGGCTTCTACTGAGGGACTGGTTTTATACAATCTAGCATTTCTCTGTTCCTTGCTCTGGCTGACCATGGTATACTCAATTATTTACTACTAGCACCCTAATTCAAAAGGATCATTTTTTCTTCAATCAGCCATTCTTAGTGTCCATCTCTTATATCCATACATCTTTATATGGAAGACTGTTGCTTTAATTAGCCTCTTTTAGAGGGTTTAAAATAATGGCATACTTGAGAGTTCTGGAGACTGGAAGATGTATTAGTAAAAAAAAAAATATAGCTCTTTGGTTTTATTTACTGGCTCAAAACTGCATTTTAATACAAGAAGGGAAAGTACACATTTTTTCCAATACTGTAATTGGAAGTTATGAGTTTAGCTGTTCCTCCTATGCACACGTCTTATCACTAGACAGTTGTGTTTGGGGGGACCCAGAGCAGAAAAACAGGTTACTGTAATGCTACTTGTTTTTAATATTTTTATTTCCTACAGCACTCAAGGTGGTGTTTACATACATGATGACAGATTATCAGTCTCTTCTCCTGTGTTAATGTGGATCAAGGTAAGAATTAATCTTTTGTTCATATTGCCAGTGCTTTTTGTATATGTCATTTTGTGGATTTGGTTTAGATTTGTGCAATAAAAATCTATCAGACTCTTATTTTGCTGGCAAGGAAGAGAAAACCACTGTGGTATGTAGCTATTTCTTTTTATTTGGGAAACCCATGAAACTTTGGATTTTCAACCTGGATTTTTTTTTCTCTTTTCTCTAAAGGAGCCAAATATGTTTCTGCTCCTTTGAAGCCAAGAGGCTGGCATTGTTCCTATGGAATACAGTTTAACCCAGGTGTCAACCATGAGAAATTAGAAAGATTAGAAAGAAATTAGAAAGACTGTATGCCTAGCCCCGTTTTTATGTTTGGAGACAGGATTTGTAAAAGTAGAAATGAAGGCATGGCGATTATATTCAGATATTGGCTAAAAGCCCACTTTTAGTCTGAATTATTCTGATACATCTTATAGATCAGCGATGGCGAACCTATGGCATGCATTCCAGAGGCGGCATTCAGAGCCCTCTCTGGGGGCACACCTGCTGTCGCCGACAGCTCGCGCAGGTCCATTAGGCCAACACTGGTGCCTGGAGCGGCAGCCCCACCAAGCACAAAGGAGGTGAAGCAGCTGGCTAGCAAGCTTGAGTAAAGGTGGTAGACCATGCGCTCGCTGGCCTCTGTGTGTGGGGGCTGATGGTGTCGGGCTGATGGTGTCAGGCAGGAGCTGCCCCGCAGCAATGGCACCCCCGCCCTATCTCCTGCCTCACCCCGCAGGATGAGCCTCCTGCCCATTGCCCCACCCTCAGAGACCCCCTGGATCTCCCCCAATTCTGCCCAGCCCCCATAGGCGTCCCCCCACGAGCAACATCAAGCTGGCTATGCCCACCCTGGCCACGCCCACTCAGTCTGCTGTGACCACCGCAGCCACGCCTACCCAGTGGGCCATTCCCACGCCCACCCCCTGAGGGCACAACAATGCTGATGCGGCCCTGGCACTTTGCAATAAATAAGTGGGTTTTGGGTTGTGGTTTGGGCACTTAGTCTCTAAAAGGTTCGCCATCACTGTTATAGATAGTCCTGAACCACAGTAGGAACCAGGCAAATTTATTATTAAATTGTGTGTAATCATTAAGTGAAATATCACATGACCATACTTGATTTTACAACTCTTTTGCTGTGGTCATTAAGAGAATTACTGGATATTAAGTGAGGCATGACCATGATTTTGACTTTCTCTGTCAGCTTCCCCATTGATTTTGCAAGACAGAAGCCCACTGGGAAAGTCGCAAACGGTGATCACGAGACTGTGTGGACGCTGCAAGGGTTATAAGTGTGAAACCTTTTCTAGCAAGTTGAAACTTTGAATGGTTGCTAAGCATGAGGTTATAAGTCAAGGACTTATTCATCCTGTCTGATGAATATTAATTCCTCTAGGAAACCCAAAAATAAATGACAAATTATATAAATTGGGATTCTGAAGTGAGATACTGACGCAGCTGGAACAAGATCAGGCAACGGTAGCTCTTGAACAAGTAATATTCCTTCTTTGGGGCTTAACATATTTCATTTTAAACCAACATTATATCTGATCCAAGCAATACATTTTTGTCCGTATGCTATTGTAACTTTACATTGTTGTGGTTTTAATATCTCACCCTAGAACAGAATTCAGCTATTTTCTTGGAGGTTTAAGTGAACTGATCTGATGAGAATAATTCTTGACTTAACATCCATTCATTTAGTGATCATTTGAAGTTACAACAGAACTGGAAAAAATGGCTTACAACCAGTTTTCACATGACCGTTGCGGCACTCTCATGGTCAGGTGATCAAAACTTGGGTGCTTGACAATTGGCATGTATTTGTGACCAATCACATGACTGTCCTGGGGTCATGTGATCACCAGTTGTGACCTTCTGAGTCAGCTTCCGAGAAGCAAAGTCTGAGGAAAGCCAGATTTGCTTAACAACTGCAATAATTTTCTTGACAACCGTGACCAAAAATCGGGCACAACTCACTTAACAACTGTCTTGTTTAGCAATGAAAATTTTGGGCTTTGGTTGTAAGTTATTACCAGTAATAGAAAAGATTCTACTTCCTCTTCAGTTTGACTTAAATCAAGGGTAGGCAGCCTTGGCTCTTTTATGACTGGTGGACTTCAATTCCCAGAATTCCTGAGCCAGCCATGCTGAGGGGAAAGGGAGTTTCCAAGCTGAGCCCTGCTGGCTCAGGAATTCTGGGAGTTGAAGTCCACCAGTCATAAAAGGGCCAAGGTGGCCTACCCTTGGCCTAAACACTCAGCAAGTGAGTTAGTTGTTGAGTTGGAGCACCAGCTGTTGTAAAAAGGACAGTGTAGTAACACATGATCAGCTGTTTTGATGTCTTCATCCAGACATGGGTAATCCTCGCTAGGTGTGGCATACTATAGCACAGATAGTCCTCAACTCAAAGTTCATTTAGTGACCATTTGAAGTTACTATGGCACTGAAAAAAGGGACTTCACACTCATAACCTTTGCAGCATCCCTATGGTCATGTGATCAAAATTCAGACCCTTGGCAACTGACTCCTATTTACGATGGTTGCAGTGCCCCGGGGTCACTGTGATCAGCTTTTGTTACCTTCTGACAAGCAAATTCAATGGTGGAAGCCTGATTCACTTAACAACCGTGTTACTAACTTAACAACTGCAGCGATTCATTTAACATCTGTGTCAAGAAAGGTCGTAAAATGGGGCCAAACTCACTTAACAACCATCTCACTTAGCAACAGATCTTTTAGTCTCAGTTGCAAGTTGAGGACTACCTGCATTTTTCTTCCTGCACTAGAGATACTGCTAGTAAGACTTCTGTGTAAACACGATAGCTCATCCCTTAATGAATGGAAGCTTCTGGTTTTCCTGCCTTTTGGGATCTACCTTAGCCAGAAGATCTGGACAAACACATGGATTTGTGTTTGTCCTGGTGCAGGGCTAGGCCACCTTGGCTCTTTTATGACTTGTGGACTTCAACTCCCAGAATTCCTGAGCCAGCCATGCTGAGGGGAAAGGGAGAGGTTTCCAAGCTGAGCCATGCTGGCTCAGGAATTCTGGGAGTTGAAGTCCACCAGTCATAAAACAGCCTAGGCCTAGACCAGGGGTAGGCCACCTTGGCTCTTTTATGACTCGTGGACTTCAACTCCCAGAATTCCTGAGCCAGCCATGCTGAGGGGAGAGGGAGAGGTTTCCATACTGAGCCAGGCTGGCTCAGGAATTCTGGGAGTTGAAGTCCACGAGTCATAAAAGAGCCATGGTTGCCTACACCTGTCCTGGTGAGTGAATAGTTTGATAGGCCTGGACCAGAAACTGTTGCCAATAAAAGGGAAGTCCAGTGCATTGAGATATCCCCCCCCCTTTGAATGCAGAGATGGCCCCTGCTTGATATGGGAATTTTCCTTGTAAGTTTCTTTTTCATAGCACTTGGCAGGAAGCAACTCACAGGAAGGCAGATATTTTCCCCCCTGTGGATGGTGTGTCTAGAGGAATGGCATTTTTCTTCTTAATAAGAGCTGCCATAGATTTCAGTAATTGGCTGCTTTGTACTATCTGTGTCATTAGATGATTCAGCTACTTCGTTCAGCATTATTAAAATTGGGCTATGCAAGGCACTATTATGTTTGCCAGACAATCTGTAATTCGTTTGTTTACTATCTCTCTGTGTTCTTGAGACTTCCTTTGGTGATGCAGTTTTTCCCTACTTCTTTAAATAGTTGCATTTTTATACCATTATTTAACCTAGCAGATGTGATCATTCAGAAAGGATGTCAACATTTTGCCCTGGATGAAATGCAATTTTCACATAATTACACCCTCTTCCCCATTTAATTTTTATCAAAGCTTTATGGCTCTTTTCCAAGTTTTAATCATAAACACTTTTTTTTTAATGGAAGTTAAACCATTCTGGTTTCCATTTTGTCTGGATTATGGGACCCTGGTTTTTTAACTATTGCAGCACCCCTGGTCAGGGGATTAAAATTTGGACTCTTGGCAACTGGCTCATATTTATGACGGCTCATATTTATGACGGTTGCAGTGTCCAGGGGTTATGTGATCAACTTTTGTGACCTTCTGACAAACAAATGTCTAGTTTAATGAAGAGAAGGATGAGGGGGGACATGATAGCAGTATTCCAGTATCTCAGGGACTGCCACAAAGAAGAGGGAGTCAAGCTATTCTCCAAAGCACCTGAAGGCAGGACAAGAAGCAATGGGTGGAAACTGACCGAGGAGAAAAACAACCTAGAACTAAGGAGAAACTTCCTGACAGTGAGAACAATTAACCAGTGGAACAACCTGCCTCCCGAAGCGGTGAATGCTCCCACACTGGAAGTTTTTAACAAGAAACTGGACAGCCATTTGTCCCAAATGGTATAGGGTTACCTGCCTGAGCAGGGGGTTGGACTCGATGACCTCCAAGGTCCCTTCCAACTTTATTATTATTAAAGTCAAATGACTTTAATATGTTACTGACTTAACAGCTGCACTGATTCACTTAACAACTGTGGCAAGAAATGTACTAAGTGGGGCAAAATTCACTTAACAACTGTCTTGCTTAGCAAGAGAAATGTTGGGCTCAATTGTGGCCGTAAGTCAAAGACTACCTGCATTGGGAGTCCCAAGGTAAGGAGCTGGGGGTGCTTGGGGGGGTAGAGGCTTTGGGGGCCCAATATAGCAAGTTGAGGAGGATGCTGGTACAATGTAGTATGAGGACAGGGAGGCCAACAGAATCAGAATCAGAATAGAGCTTGGAAGGGACCTTGGAGGTCTTCTAGTCCAACCCCCTGCTTAAGCACGAGATCCTATACCATTTTAGACAAATGTCTGTCCAACCTCTTCTTAAAAACCTCCAGTGATGGAGCATCTACAACGTCTGAAGGCAAGCAGTTCCACTGGTTGATTGTCCTCACTGTTAGGAAATTTCTCCTTAATTCCAGGTTTCTTCTCTCCTTGATTAGTTTCCATCCATTGTTTCTTGTCTGGCTTTCCGGTGCTTTGGAAAATAAATTGACCCTCAAATGCTGTAATACTGCTATCATGTCCCCACTAATCCTTCTTTTCTCTAGACTGGACATTCCCAAATCCTGCAACCATTTTTCATAAGTTTTAGTCTCCAGGCCTTTAAGCATCTTAATTGCTCTTCTTTGCACTTTTTCCAAAGTCCCAACATTGTTTGTGTCATGTGGTGATCAAAACTGAATGCAGGATTCCAGGTATGGCTCTTACTACAGCTTTATAAAGCGGTACTAATACTTCAGGTGATTTTGCTTCTATGCCTCTGTTTATACAACCAAGAATTGTGTTAGCTTTTTTGACTGCTGCCGCACATTGCTGGCTCAGGTTTAAGGCATTGTCCACTAGGACTCCAAGCTCCTTCTCACAGTTACTGTTTTTAAGCCAAGTCTCTCCTAATCTGTACTCGTAACAGAAGGAGTGGGGACTAGCTAGAACAGCGGTTCTCAACCTTTTTCAGGCCGAGACCCCACCTGCGCTGCCCATGCGCGGCGCGACCCCAGCCTGCGCCACGCATGCGCGGTGCGACGGGCCGAACTGCACATGTGCGATGTGCACGTGATGGGCCGAACCGCGCATGCGCAGCACGACGGGCCGAACTGCGCATGCACAGCGTGCGCACGACGGCCCAAACCGTGCATGTGTGGCGCGACGGCCCGAACCATGCATGCGCGGCGTGCGCGCGGCGGCCAAGTGGAAATGGGGGGGGAAATGGCGGACTGCGGTGTTTGGCGACCCCCGTGAAACGGTCGTTCGACCCCAAATGGGGTCGCGACCCACAGGTTGAGAACCGCTGAGCTAGAATAATGTGCAACCATCTCTGCCAGATTCCCCATTGACTTTGTTTGTGGGAAGCCAGCAGGTATGGTTGCAGATGTTGATTAAATGACTGTGGGACTCTACAACTCTAGAGAGCAAACTGTTGTAAAGTGCAAACTGGTTGCCTTGCACCCGAACTGTGGCAGTGCTATGCTCTGCACCATGATAAGTTTGAACTGTTGCTGAACAACTGGTCATTAAATGAGGACCATCTGTACAGGTAGTCCTCAACTTACGGCCACAAACAAACCCAACATGTTGTTAAGTGGGAAATTTGTGAAGTGAGTTTTGCTCCATTTTACCACTTTTCTTGCCACATTGGTTAAGCGAATCACTGCAGTTGTTAAATTAATAACGCCGTTGTTAAGTGAAACCGTTTTCCTCATTTACTTTGCTTGCCAGGAGGTCACATAACCGCGGGACACTGCAGCCGCCATAAATACGAAACAGTTATCAAGCATCCGAATGTAAATCACGTGACCCTGGGGATGCTGCAAGGGTCATAAGTATGAAAAACGATCATAAGTCACTTTTTTCAGTGCCGTTGCAACTTCGGTCAGTGTAAATCGAGGACTACCTGTATTTCCTGAACCGAGTTTGGGTCCCCTTTGTAAGTTAAAATAGCTTTCTATCCCCTTTCTTTGAAATAAAGGTATTTCAAATAAAGGCAAAACTCACAATTGATAACTGCTGTGAGCATTTGTACAATGCAAGGAGGAAGGAACAGAAGGAAAGGGTGGAGGAGCATTTTCGGATGTACCTTTCTCTACCCCCTTCTCTTCCCCTCCCCAAATAAATAAAAGTGTACGTTCATCCCTTGACTTCACGGGCTCCACTTGTGCAGGTGCACCTCACTGATTTGATGTTGGCTGCACTCCACGTTGTCCAGCAGATGGTTCAGTTCTGGCCACAGGCCTTTATAAATCTGTACAGCTGGAGGGCGCAGATGTTAGCATGGCTACTTTCCTCTGCAAGTGCTTGTCTTTCGAAGGTTGTATGGCTGTGGGAATGGGTTTCACCTGCATTTGTTTGGCATCCTGTTCGCTCAGCCAAATCCAGAAAACTGGTTCTGCTTTCAGGTAAGCAAAGGCTGGGGGAGGAAAAGGAGGGATTGGAGCTGGTCCTCATGCAGGTAGTCCTCAACTTACAACGGCTCACTTAGCGACTGTTCAAAGTTACAACGGCACTGAAAAAAGTGACTTATGACTGTTTTTCACACTTACGGCCATTGTGGCATCCCTGTGGTCACGTGAGCAAGATTCAGATGCTTGGCAACTGACTCATATTTATGACGGTTGCTCTGTTCTGGGGTTATGTGATCCCTTTTGTGACCTTCTGGCAAGCAAAGTCAGTGGGGAATCCAGGTTCACTTAACAACCATGTTACTTACTTAACAACTGCAGTGACTCACTTAACAACAGAGACAAGAAAGGCCGTAAATTGGGGCAACATTCACTTAATAAATGTCTCATTTAACAACATAAATTTTGGGCTTGATTGTGGTCGTAAATGAAGGATTAGTTGTATTTATAGAAAGAGAAGAGCAAATGGGTTGGATCACGCTGCAAAGCTCTTCTCTTCTCCCTTGTGGGTGAAACTATGGCTGACTGGGATGATTAGCTTCGAACAGGGATAGGCCACCTTGGCTCTTTTATGACTCGTGGACTTTAACTCCCAGAATTCCTGAGCCAGCATGGAACAACCGAAATCAGTCATGGCAAACCTTTTAGAGACCGAGTACTCCAAAACCGCCCCGCTCTGTCCTCTGCCCCCGCCTGCCCGCAGGGCCACCCACCATCTCCACGGTCTGCCACAGTGTGATGGTGGCCATGGCCTCTGCCTGCACCCCACAGCATTATCTGCATGCGATGGCGGAGTTTTGTCCCCGCTGTCCGGCTGCGATGTCCTTGGTTGTGCTGCTCAGCGTGGGCCATGCCTGGGGATGACTCTCCGGGGGGCTGCTAGTGAGGAGGGGGCCATGGGGGGAGGCGAGGCTGGGACGAGGGTGCACATGTCCACAGAGGACTCCGAGTGCTGTGTTTGGTACGCGTGCCATAGATTCACCACTAGATCAGGGCTTTTCAACCAGTGGTACGGGTACCACCTGTAGTACATTGGCACCTGGCAGACCATCCTAGAAAAGTGGTAGCAGGGGAGGGGAATGAGGTGAACCAATGGCAGCACCGCACAAGCCTGAGCGAGAGACGGCTGGAGCTGCAGAGCTGTCAGGGCTCAATGGAAGAGCCAGGATCAGTGCCAGGATCCAGCTGGAGCCTGGCGCTGATCCTGGTGCTTCTGCTGAGCCCAGAAGAAGCGCTGATCAGCTGGAATGTTGCAGCCTCTCCAGGGTCTTGTGATTTACATTCAGATGCTTGGCAACTGATTCATATTTATGACGGTCACAGTGTCCCAGGGTCATGTGAAGTGACGAAAACCTGCCGCAACCACCCAGCAGACAGAGGGGGGGAATAAAAACCAAACACCCCCCCACCCCACCCCCGCTGCCAATCCTCAACAGAAATGCTCACAACAATGGAAACCTCGGACAGGAGGAAGAGCGCGGCCGGGCGGGCAGGCAGGTGTGTTGCTCGGCTGTGGCTTGGGGGGCACTTTTTTCAGTGCCATTGTAACTTCAAACAGTCACTAAGCGAACTGTTGTAAGTCGAGGACTACCTGTACTTTTATCACTTTTTTCCTTTTTGGGGGGGTCATCAAGTTTTTGACACCTTGCTAGGCGACTGGTGGTACTCGGATCCTGCCATATTCTAAAAATGGTACAGTGGGTGAAAAGGTTGAAAAGCCCTGACCTAGATAGAAGGATCCTGGGGCTCTTTGAGGATAAAGCTCCTTCTCTCTCTCCCCAGCTCTGGCTGATTTATTTCAGTGTTTATTTGTTAAAAGTTACAAGCTGTTTTAGGCCAAGTGATTAGGCACTATTTGAGCCAATAGAGCAAGGAGTCAAAATGTGTCCAAGAATAAGAAAACCCCCAAGATATATTGCTGTATTAGGGAAGACAACACTTAAGAACAATATTGCAATATCAGGGTGGATTGCAGAGTGTCCTGTCTTGGGGCTAGTAGAACCCCTGTGTTGTTTGGCCTGACCATAAATTTGGGACTGTGTAGTCGTGGGATGCCAAACCTGGGCAACTTTAAGACTGGTGGACTTCAAGTTTAAGAATGGGAGGATGGGGAATTCTGACATTTGAATGCCACAAGTCTTAAAGTGGCCAAGTTTGGAAGGAAGGGAAGGGAAGGGAAGGGAAGGGAAGGGAAGAAAAAAGGAGAGGGAAAGGGAGGAGAGGAAAGGAAAGGAAGGTGATAGTCTTTGGGGATGGATGCTATCTCCCAGAAAGGACGTCACCATCACTCCATATCTCCAAGGTCCCAGATGATAAGGTGACTGCAGTGATAGGACCTGGAGGATACCTGCTCTGCTAGAGCTAATAGCATGAAGAGGCAAAAGAGGAAGAGATACGGTTTCATAGACAACCTGGTTCTGAACCATGAAAGGCATTATTGATGGTGATCTTGAAATGTCCTCAGAGGTCAACTGGCAACCCGTACAACTCGTAGAACAGAGGCGTCACCCAGGCGTTTGGACGACTGCCATGCCCCGTCCAGGCTCTTATGTGGGATATGCATGTGGAAAAGGGGCAGGGTTTCAGTGGCAGGCTTGTGACCACCATACTGATTTTATGCTAAAAGCATGGATACGCCTGGCACCTCTTTTCTGTTTATTCCTGAGCCATGTGAGATTTTCAAGTTTCCAAGAATACTGAAATTACTCTGCAATTTTTTTTTCTTTTTTTTTTAGGCCCTGGATCTGATTTTGGAAAAGATGAAATCTGCAGGGTTTAATTTTTCCGCTGTAAAAGCTTTGTCTGGAGCTGGACAGGTTGGTTAAAAGGAGGGGGATGATGATGGAAAACAGATGCTTTCGGCTCTATATGTTTCAGTTTAAATCCTCCCTCCCTCCTATCAACTTCCTTCCTTCCTATCAACTTCCTTCCTGTCAACTTCCTTCCTTCCCTCCCTCCTATCAACTTCCTTCCCTCCTATCAACTTCCTTCCTGTCAACTTACTTCCTTCCCTCCCTCCCTCCCTCCCTCCCTCCTATCAACTTCCTTCCCTCCTATCAACTTCCTTCCCTCCTATCAACTTCCTTCCCTCCTATCAACTTCCTTCCCTCCTATCAACTTCCTTCCCTCCTATCAACTTCCTTCCCTCCTATCAACTTCCTTCCCTCCTATCAACTTCCTGCCTCCCTCCCTCCCTCCCTTCCCTCCTTCCCCCCTTCCCCCCTATGGGTGGTGTATGTCTTCTTCCCTTGCTTCCTCTACCAGGGACCTGGGGGTTTGAGGGTTCTGTGTGTGGTTGATTGGCCAGTACAGATTAGGACTTTTCTGCGTAGTTTGGGCTTTTTAAAATATGTTGCATGTCTATTTTTGAAGTGGAAAGTCAATTTGTAATTTATTTAATTCCTACCTCTGAACAGTAAAATACATTTTAGAATCTGGGATTATGATTACCATTTCAGTTTTCTAAGTAATAAAAACTTGTTGATTTTTTTTAAAATTTATTTTCAATTTTGGTTTTCATTTTAGTTGAGATATTCGATATGTCTCTGTGTGTGGATGTAACATACCGTAATATGTCTGTGTTTGTGTGTGTTTGACTACATACATACAAACTATTCCAGTATGTCTATCTTTCTATCATTTTTCTGCCATCTATTATCTGTCTGTCTATTGAAATGGTTTATAATTTTCTAAAATATATTTTGATCCTGGTATACCATTATAGAAGGAAATCATAAAGAAAATTTTAGAAAAAGTCTCTTTTTTTGAGCAGTAAATATTTGTTTTAATCTCACCTTTGCTCACATTATTCAGTGCTGGTGGTATGCACATTTATTAACATTTAATGGGAATCGCAGTATCAATCCTCTTTCTCTATTTTTCCTAACTTAACAGCAACATGGAAGTGTCTATTGGAAAGAAGGAGCAAGCTCTGTTTTGCAAAATTTATCACCTGTTCTTCCTATACATCAGTCACTGAAGGTAACTGTCTCCAGAGGTTTTTTGAGGAAGTTAGAACTTGTTCTTACTCACTGATCTTAAGACTGATTGATCTTAGAAAACCTGTAAAACAGACATGTCAAACACAAGGCATGGGGCCGGATGAGGCCCGCAAAGTGGTTTCATGTGGCTCACGAAGCCATCCTGGAAACAGTGAAGGAACGGCTCCCTCTGCCTTGGCCCTGGCCCAGGCCGGCCGGGAGCCAATGTACAATTTTGTGGTGGCCATCTATGCTGAAACGCATTCAGTCTTAGCTCCACAAGGCCGTCTAGAAACAGCGAGGAACCAGCCCCTGCTGTGTCAGCCTTGCCTCCTGGTGCATGCTGGGGAGGTGTCCCCCTTTGTGAGGAATGAAGAAATGGACCATGCCTTGGCACTTGACCCGGTCCCACCCCTTTCTGCCAGAGACCCTCAGATCTGTCCCACTCCTGCCCAGGCCCCCACAGGCCCCCTTGACGTGAACGATGTAGAGTAGGCCGCACCCACCCTGGCCACACCCATCCGGCCCCACGAGGACAACCGCAATGCTGATGCGGCCCTCAATGAAATTGAGTTTGACACCCCTGCCGTAGAAGATGCTTTATAGTTTCTTGGCTAAGAACAAATGCAGCTGATACTACATCACAAGGTGATGGATTTTTCTTTACGTAGATTATATGATACACTCCACATTTATTTAGTCTTTAGGAAAGAAAAGAGCAGGGGAGGTTGATTGTTATTTGTCCCTGTCTTCATAAAATAGACAAATAAAATTGTGACGTACTGATTTCATTGTTGTACCAAGCTCTGGATTGACTTAAGGGTGCCATTTTTGCAAAAATCCACATAGGTTCTAGAGATGTTTTTGACTTTCACTTAGTGGTTGTTTTGTACTCAGCTAAGGTAGACCTATTTAGTTGATCCAACTTGTCCTCTTAATGTGATAAATAGGCTTTGCAGGTTTGCATTTCAGACATATACATCAAAAAAATGAGGTTAATGCTGGGATTAAGAGACTCTTGAGTCAAATTTACTCAGCAAATTTTGTTTATTTATTATTTAATACGTCGCTTGTCATAACTGTTTTGAGTAACTTTGGGTGGCTTACAATAATATAAGAGCATAGATACAAGAGCATTAAAAATTAAAATTAAGTTTAACAATTAAATAAAACATTTAAAATAATATAGTCAAATCAAAAGAAATAATAAAAGGTCAAAATAATCACAGAATGTTTGAAGTGAAATGATTCTTGTGTGAGGAATATTTTCAAGGAATATTTGAGAAAGATTGTTGACAGTAATGGATTTTGTTTACAATGATTTAGCGTCAAACTGTCCTGTAGTTACTGCATCTCTTTAAAATGTTCTTTCTCCTGAGTTTATGATTTTGTTGGTGTTTTTTTAAAAAACACCTCTTTTAGAGCATGCTTTTAAATCAGCGTTGCTTTGATATTTTAGGAAAAATATTTTATTTTGCTTAAAGACAGGATAGGTCTCAATTGTTATAATTTGAGGACTACCTGTATAGAAAATGCAGGGTTGCTTAATACAATTAAAAACACCATCAAAAGCAAAAAGTAGCTTCTTACACAGCTTAGTGTCTATGGCAGGAGTAGGCAACCTTGGCTCTTTTACGACTCGTGGACTTCAACTCCCAGAATTCCTGAGCCAGCATGGCTCAGCTTGGAAACCTCTCCCATTCCCCTCAGCATGGCTGGCTCAGGAATTCTGGGAGTTGAAGTCCACGAGTCATAAAAGAGCCAAGGTTACCTACCCCTGTCTTAAACCAACTTGCAACTCTGACTTCACTGGCTGTTCTGCTGTCTTTTCCACCCCTTGTTTCCAACAGAACTGCTTTTCTGTCAGCAATAGTCCAATCTGGATGGATTCCAGCACAGCTGCCCAGTGTAATTCTCTGGAAAAAAAGGTCGGAGGGGCTCAGAAATTAGCCGACATCACTGGCTCCCGAGCTTATGAGGTGAGAGCTGTTTGGAGAAGACAGTAGAGGAGAGGACCAAGAAGGTCTAATGAGAACATGGTCTAAGACAGAAGTCCCCAACCTTTTGGGCACCAGGGACCGGTTCCGAGGAGAGAGGTTTTTCTGCGGACCGGAGGGGGCGTGGTTTTGTGTGCTGCCTGCATCCCGCGGATGGGGCTTTTCTTGTTTATGTGGACCAGTTGCTGGCATGTCGCGGCCCAGTATGGTCCACGGACTGGGGATTGGGGACCCCTGGTCTAAGACTTCCTTTCCAGTGTTCTTCCCATAAACTATGGGCAGTCCTCAACTTAATGATCATTCATTTAACAACTGTTCAAAGTTATGACAACACTGAAAAAAGTGACTTAGAACCAGACCTCCCGCTTGCAACCATCACAATACCCTCACAGTCACACGGTCAACATTGAGGTGCTTTGCAACCGGCATTTATTTAGTTCAGTTGCAGGGATTTCCAACCTTCTCTAGGGGCTCCCAACCATCAGTCAATGGAAGAAACTGGATTTGCTTAATGACTGTGATTTATTTAGTGACTGTGACAATAAAGATTGTAAAATAGGACATGATTCACTTAACAACTTAGCAATTGAAGTTCTGTTCATCTGTTCATTGAAGTTCTTCAACTTAGTTGAAGGCTATCTGTACATTTGTTTTGGTGGGGAGGACAAAATGGGGAGCCATAGGGTGGGAAGGCGGTTCTGCTTTGTATTTTGTGAAAGAATCAACTTTTAGATCAGGTCACACAAATATTTTCAGCCTGGGATCCTTGCTAAACTTTTGAGCATTCATCTGTGGAGTGAATCTCCACAGTGAGATTCACTCCACATTCATCTGTGGAGTGAATCTCCACTCCCTCAAAGCTAGAAGAAGCAGGTTAAAAACTGAATTTCTCTACTTTACATTAAAAAGCAATTAAAACTAAAAACAGATCTTTTAAATTAGAGATCCCCAATCTTTTGGCACCAGGGACCGGTTCCATGGAGACCGGGGGTTGGGGACCCCTGTTTTAAATGCAACAGTTCCCATTCTATTTAGTGATTTCCCCTTTTTCTTGCAATAAAAAATCGGTTAGAAGCTTCCACGTGTGTTTTGTAGCTTGAGGTTACATAACTTTGATTTAGATCTCAGCTGATATTCTCACTAATGGAGGAGAAAATGTAAGGGGGGGAATAAATGTATGGGCTTCTTTAAGAAAACAATTATACTGGCAGGTTTGTAGGAAAAAAATTGTTTGAAGGGACTGGTGTAGACCAGTCACTTAGGGACCACTTATACTTACGACAGAGTCCCCAAAAGGTGCTTATGAACAAGTTCCAAAGTTCAGATGGCTGCCTCACTCCAGCCCCCCTCCCAGCCATGTGAACACATTCTGGGCACTCAGCAATCAAGCCTGCATTTACAGCCTTTTAAAGGGTTCCCACAGTCACATGACAGTGAATTATGATTTTTTTTTATGAAAACCAGAATTTATTTCTGGTTTCCGCCAGAAAATGCCTATAGAGAACAATGACCATCACATTTGCTTTACAGTTGCCATGTTCGCTTAATGACTGCTGTAAATGTCATAAAATTGGGTCAGTCACCTGATGACCCACTTTACCACCCCCACGACCTACGACTGTAATTGCCAGACTCTATTCGTAAGTCAAGGACTACTTATGAGATCTTCCAAATCTGAGTAACACTGGAACTAGATTTTAAGTGGGCCCTTCCATCCCACAGTAATTGGGATTAAAACTCAATAGACAACAAGATTATTTGGAGATACTATAGAAAGGAAGTAAAGTAGAAATTTCAGACTTGAAAATCTAGTTATGGAAGCAACCAGTTCTCCTATTGTGGTTTGATTTAGTTTTGTCCTCATCCTTCTCTTGATGAGTTAGGTCAGGCTAAGAAATAGCAACTGATTAAAGCCATCCAGTGAGAGTAGACTTGAACCTAGTTCTGGTCCAACACTCTAACCCAGGGGTCTTCAAACTTGGCCCTTTTATGACTTGTGGACTTCAACTGCCTGGCTGAGGAATTCTGGGAGTTGAAGTCCACAAGCACGAGTCTTCAAACTTGGCCCTTTTATAACTTGTGGACTTCAACTCCCAGAATTCCTCGGCCAGCGTGCCTAGCTGAGGAATTCTGGGAGTTGAAGTCCACAAATCACAAAAGACCGCTGCTCTAACCTATTGTTTCTCAACCTTGGGGATTTTTAAGATGTATGGACGTCAACTATCAGAATTCGGCAGTCAGCATGGAAGTTCCCCAGCAATTCTGGGAATTGAAGTCCATACATCTTAAAGTCCTTAAGGTTGAACAACACTGCTCAAATCACTAGAGTAGGGAAGATGTAATTCCTGTGGGATCAGGATCTTCATGCTGGCTTTAAATCTTCTAGATTCTAGAAGATCACATGAAATGATCTGATGGATAAAGAAACTGGAAGAGGACAGGATTGAATTGGTCATGATTAGGTGGGGATGAGAATGGGAGAGATCTGGGAGATCAACGATTTCTACTTCCCACACACTCCCCTTAAGGCTTCCAAAATGTCCTGCTTAAGTTCAACTGATTGAGGGAGTTGTATGGCCTGAAGTCCCATCTTCTAGGGCAGGGGTAGGCAACCTTGGCTCTTTCATGACTGATGGACTTCAACTCCCAGAATTCCTGAGCCAGTCATGCTGAGGGGAAAGGGAGAGTTTCCAAGATGAGCCATGCTGGCTCAGGAATTCTGAGAGTTGAAGTCTACCAGTCATGAAAGAGCCAAGGTTGACTACTCCTGCTCTAGGAGTATATGAGAATGACCTTGAACAGGGTGGCTGGCTGAGGAACTCTGGGAGTTGAAGTCCACAAGTTTTAAAGTGGCCAGGTTTGGAGACCCCTGATCTTGAGAGACAGCAGAAGCAGGAGACATAGCCTAGCCTAGACAACAATTTGATAATCAAAATCTGAGTTCGAATGAGGGATGGTGGTGGAGAACACATCCCAAAGGAGACTTGCAAGATTTGACATCAACCTTTTGAGGTGGTCCAGATAAGAAACACCCAACCACGAGTACTAACTTTATTTTTATAATACGAGTGCAATAACCGAATCTTGCAAGCCTGAAAGTTATCTCTCCCCTCCCTTACTTTTTTGCTCATTCTGAGATCCTTTTTCCATCTCCACTCCACCCCAACCCCCCCAGACTCAAACGTCATTTAATACAGGGTTCCCCAACTTTTCTCGCTTTGCACACTGGCGGGGGGGAGAGGGGATGGTTCCGTGTGAGTGGGGGATAAGCGCGCGCACATGTGCAGTCGTCTGCCCGCCGGCTGCTTGCACAAGTGGAGCACCTGTTCATGCACTTGCCCGCCATTTCTGCGGCCCGGTTAAATCAGCTCAAAGGCTGATTTAATAGACATTGTCAAGGCAGCAACTCTTCCTTCAGTCTCCCAAGGTCATTTGCACATACTGTTCCAGGTATGCACACATTCATGTTGCACATTCCACTTCTGATATGAATGAATCACTCCTGCAAATTTTTAAAATCTTGCCTAAATGTCCAGAAACATCACTTTCCATGATTTATTGTTTCTGAAATACATATTATGGGGAAATCTATTTTTCAGTTATCTTTTTAAACTCTAGGTGAGTTAAACATTCACCTGTCAATGCATTATCATTTGTTTTATGCCTATTGCATCTGAATAGCAACTGCTATTACGCCTTTAATAAATTAAAATATGCAGGGTGCAATGCCTTGGACTCATTATGCTGAGTTAATTATTATTGACTCCATTTGCAATTTGTGTTCCTAAATATTGGTAGCCTGTCCTTTCTCAGCGTTTTACAGGAAACCAGATAGCGAAGATTTACAGCCGGGATCCTGAAGTCTATTCACAAACTGAGGTTTGCTAATGTTCTCCTCATTTATTGGGAATCATAACTAATTTAGGTTTTATTATGGTTTACAAGGGGAACTTATCACAATGCTGGTACAAATTACATTAGCATAAGTATGGTAACAAAAAAACCCTCATTAAAGAGAAAATGGAAAAGAAATCTATGCAAGAAGGTTCAGTAAAAGTGGCTGCTGATGCTGCATCACGTTAATCTGAATGGTTAATATTAGCTATTTTGTTAACTGAAGGCTTACTTTTATGCCAGAAATGCAATTCTAGATATGATCCCTTCTCCTATAGAAAATGGGGGAGATTAGAGATGGGGATTATTAACTGATGAATTTATTTTCCTTTAAAAAAAAATTGGTTGTCTCTTGCAATGCAGTTCCAAAATGCATTGCAAACATTAGCTAAATTAGCTTTTGATCGAGTGACTTTCAAAATGCATCAGGTCTGAGCGGGTTAATGGGTATCCACGGATGGTAGGGGATAGGGGAAAATGAGGGAATGGTACAAATAACACCCTTTTTGTAACTCGACTCACAATATTCCCTGCTGGTATCTAAGAGCCTAGCTTGCATGATTTTATTTATTTATTTATTAATTTATTTAATTTGCAAGTGTGATGGAATGTTGTAAACTGGATTCCCAGGAAGGAGAAGGCACATTCCAAAAGAATAAGAGGGTCTAGATAGTTTGTGTTACAGAAAGAAGGTGAAGAAAGCCTCCCCTTAATAATCTTTAGAGCCAGGGTCCCCAATCCTCAGGCCATGAATCAGTGCCAGTTCCTGGTCTGTTAGGAACTGCGCTGCACAGCTGGGGATGCGGGACGGGTGAGTGAGCAAAGTTATCTCTCTATTTGCAGCTGTTCCCCATCTCAGATCACCTCAGATTATCACCAGCTCAGATCATCAAGTATTATATTATCCTAGCAGTGCAAACTCTGCTGCAAACAGAGACGGAGAGAGTAGAGGTCAAGATTGATGTCAGCCCCTAAAGCCAAGATTGACACGTGTGATTCTTCCAAGCTTAGTTCTTTATTGTTTCCACACCTATAGACAGGATCTCCAAGCCTCCTGACCTTCCTGAAATGCTTAAAGACTGGCTCTGCTAGTTGGCTTGGAGCCCCAATGATAGGTCTTCACATTGCGAGTGGTTGACAGTAATAAGAGATACCATCTTCCCCCCTGCTCATCCTACACCCTCCCTCCCCATCTTTTAATTAGGGTTGTGTATTTATCTTGTTATCACTTAGTTCCTATTGTGTGTAAGCTTCGTAAAACTTTATCTTTTTAATATTGTAAACCACCCAGAGTTACCTTAGAGTAAGGTGGGTGGTCAATAAATTTAATAGATAGATAGATAGATCGATAGATCGATAGATCGATAGATCGATAGATCGATAGATCGATAGATAGATGGATAGATGGATAGATGGATAGATGGATAGATGGATGGATGGATAGTTGTAAGTAGGTAGGTAGGTAGTTGCTAGCTAGCTAGATGTATGTATGTATGTAGGTAGATTAGATAGGTAGGCAGGTAGATAGATGTAGGTAAGTAGGTAGGTAGATGGATGGATGTAGATAGATAGATGTAGGTAGGTAGATAGATAGACAGACAGACGGACGGATGGATGTAGGTAGGAAGCTAGCTAGCTAGCTTGCTACCTAGCTAGATGTATGGATGGATGTAGGTAGATAGATGTAGGTAGATAGATAGGTAGGCAGAGAGAGAGATATGTAGCTAGCTAGTTAGCTAGATAGATTGATCGATCGATCTTGCCAGGCTAAATACTTTCCTCTCAGTATCTCTCACATAGTTTGAGAACTATTAAGGAGGGACTGTCTTCACCCTCTTTCTCTTGCACAAAATATCTGGATTGGGTTGTCTCTTATTCTTCTGGGATGCACCCCCTCCCTCCTGGGAACCCACCTCCTTACTACATCCCATCACACTATGGCTGCCCATCTCAGCAAGTGACTGAGATGACACATTTAAACAGAATATTTGGATTCTGGGAATGCTGAGTATGAGTAGGGGAATAAATCAGAGTTTACTCTATGGCAGCGGTTCTCAACCTGTGGGTCGCAACCCCATTTGGGGTCGAACGACCATTTCATGGGGGTCACCAAACAACGCAGTCTGCCATTCCCCCCCCTTTTCCTTACCTGTGCTACTCCCTCTTATTCTATTGGCTTTTGAAAGCTAATAGAATAAACTCTCTTGAATAGAGTCTAATTCTATTGGCTTTCAAAAGCCAATAGGAATTGTCCAGGCTGTCTCCGCCCTGCTGAGCCCGCCAAAAGTCCCAGTCTGCAAACGGTGCTGCAAGTGGTCTGCAGCGAAGGCGAGCTCTCCGGAAGTTTCCACCCCTCCCTGCTGAGCAACTACTAAAACGGTAAGTAAAAGAGGGCCAGGGGTGGGAGGCCGGTGGGCGCAGGGAGGGTTTTTGGCGCGCGTGGGGCCCGGCGGGTGGCTTACCTCCCTTGGGCTGGGCCAACTGGTGGCCCAGCCCGTGGTCGCCCTGCGCTGTTGCTGCTGTGGCCGCCCAGGAGCGCCTGGGCCTGCCTGCCGCCGCCCCAAACGGGCGGCAGCGAAGGTAGGGCTAGCGGGGCAGCGGCGGGCGCAGGGAAGGTTTTTGGCACGCGTGGGGCCCGACGGGTGTCTTACCTCCCTTGGGCTGGGCCAGCTGGTGGTCCAGCCCGTGGTCACCCTGCACTGTCGCCGCCGCGGCCGCCCAGGAACACCTGAGCACCTGGGCCTGCCTGCCGCCGCCCCGAACGGGCGGCGGACTACGCCTCGACTGGCGCAGGGGGCAGCATCACGCATGCGTGGCGCAGCACCACGCATGCGTGGCACAGCACCGCGCATGCGCGGCGCAGGGGGTAGTGCCACTCATGCGCGGCACAGGTCAGGGTCACCACCTGAAAAAGGTTGAGAACCGCTGCTCTATGGCTTAGCACAGTTTGGAAACCCAGTGGTAGCATAAGATTCTAGTTGCCTCTGTTCTTAGAGGATTTCAACCAACAGAAGCTGTTTTTCTGGTCTTCTTGCTTTTTCATCTTTTTAATGGCAGACGCTGTGAGTATAGCTAGACTCCGATCTATTTCCTCCCCATATAAAATGATGCAGAGAAGAATTATTTATTTATTTATTTGATTTTTATCCCATCCTTATTACTTCGTAAGTAACTCCAGGAGGTGAGTATACGTAATACTCCTTCCTCCTCCTATTTCTCCCCCTCCCCGCCCTATTTCTCTTGTAAAGATTTTCTTTTCAGTTTAAGGGAAATCCATGGGTTTGTGTGCATAAGGGAGAGGAAGAGAGAGAGGTTTCTGGTAGCTTAAGTCTTTTGCAACTCTCAAAAAGAAAAAAAAATCAAAGCAAAATCTTGCAACACTTAAAACATTCTCAAATCCTCTTTCTGAAAACAATATTTTAAGTGCTTGCTGAACTCAATGGGAGTTTCAGAAATCTGTTTTGAATTTCTGTGAAACAGAAATAAATGCCATATGTTTATTCGCTTGCTCGGTTGTCCATTTACATCTTTTTCTTTCTTTCCTTCCTTCAGAAAATTTCCTTGGTGAGCAGTTTTGCAGCCTCTCTTTTCCTAGGTACCTATGCTCCCATAGATTATAGCGATGGTAAGTGACATGCACTCTTTTTTCTAATGTGCTCAACCCCACACTGAGTTGTAGGAAAGAATAGAGACAAGTGGGATGTCCTCTTTCTGGTGAACAGAGGTCATTCAAAAATGGAGAGGGTCCTTGAAAAATAAAGTAGGTCTCTTTATATAGGTAGTTCTCAACTTAGGACCACCATGGAGCCCAAAATGTATGTGGCTGAGAAGTTTGTTAAGTGAGTTTTGCCCCATTTTATGACTTTTCTTGCCACATTTATTAAGTGAATCATTGCAGTTGTTAAATTAGTAACATGGTTGTTAAGTGAATCTGGTTTCCCCATTGATTTTGTTTGTCAGAAGGTAGCCAAAAGTGACCACATGACCCCGGGACACTGCAACTGTCATAAATACTGTATGAGCCAATTCCCAAGTATCTGAATTTTGATCACATGACCATGGGGATGCTGCAATAGTCATAAGTGTGAGAAATGGTCAGGTCACCTTTTTCAGCGCTGTTATGACTTTGAACAGTCACTAAGCGAACTATTGTAAGTCAAGGACTAACTTGTATTCTGTTTAGTTAAGTAGGTCAAATGTACTAAGTGCATTAGGTTTGGAAGCCTGGCTTCAAGTCCATTTTGGCTTGGGATTAGCTGAGACATTCATAATTTGAGGATTCAGGATTCTGTTTGTCCTTGCGAAGTCCTGAGTGTGGTCTTCAGAAAGTTTCAGAAGTTATAAGATTATATATTTTTAATGTGACACGAGGGGAATGTGTTTAAATGGATGAAGATTAACCTCGTTTAACTTTAATTAATATACATGTTGATCAAATCATTTTTTTCCCTATTAAACCCATTTCCTTCTTTGTGGTTTGAGTCCTTTGGCTCTGAATCCGCAGTATGCCTTTGGAGACTTCTGGCTGAGCTTTCTTTTTCTGAAACTGTCTGGATTGGCTCCTTGCAATTGGATGTCTTTATAGAAAGTGTGTCAGGCTGCAAAAACATCATGGTTCTTTCAAGAAGATTTATTTATTGTTTTGTACTTTTTGGTGTTGTTGCCCTTTTCCTTGGAAGTGTCTAACACAGCTGGACCCTAAATGATGTCCAGTTTTTCCCCTGATTCAGTTTCTTTTCTACTGAGTAAGGTCAGAAGAACCTCAGACTAGGCCTGCTAAATTGCTCCATCCTAATCCAGCATTTGTTTTTCCTAGTACCCAGCAGATGTCTCTGCTAACAACCGGAAGCACTTCACGTTTTGCCACTCTTTCTCTGCAACTAATATTTAGAGGGATGCTACCTTCAAACCAGAAGGTGAACAAACCAACCAAACAATCAGAATAACACAGATAGTCCTTGACTTACAACAATTCATTTAGTGACCGTTCAAAGTTATGGTGGCATGGAAAAAAGTGAGTTATGACTGTTATTCACACTTTCGATCGTTGCAGCTTCCCCATGCTGATGTGTTCAACATTCAAACATTTGGCGACTGACTCATATTTACCACAGTTTCAGTGTCTTAGGATCATGTGATCACTTTTTGTGACCTTTTGATAAATAAAGTCAATGGGTAAGCCAGATTCACTTAACACTTAGTTTTAGTAACTTAACAACTGCAGTGATTTACTTAACAATTGTGGCAAGAAAGGTTGTAAAATGGAGCAAAATTTAGAATAGAGTAGAGTAGAGTAGAGTAGAGTAGAGTAGAGTAGAGTAGAGTAGAATAGAATAGAGCTGGAAGGGACCCTTGAGGTCTTCTAGTCCTGCCCCCTGCTCAATCAGGAGAACCTACACCCTCTCAGACAGGTGAATGTCTAGTCTGTTCTTAAAAATTTCCAATGATGGAGCACCCACGATCTCTGGAGGCAAAGCAGTTCCACTGGTTGATTGTCCTCAATGTCAGAAAGTTTCTCCTTAATTCCAGGCTGCTTCTCTCTTTGATCAGTTTCCAACCATTGTTTCTCGTCCTGCCCTCTGGTGCTCTGGTGAACAACCTGACCCCCTCTGCCTTGTGGCAGCCCCTCAGATACTGGAACACTGCTATCTTGTCTCCCCTATTTCTTCTTTTCTTTAGACTA
This sequence comes from Bothrops alternatus, assembly GCA_034064705.1. Lineage (NCBI taxonomy): Eukaryota > Metazoa > Chordata > Lepidosauria > Squamata > Viperidae > Bothrops > Bothrops alternatus. The sequence continues at coordinate 593,545 of JARGCV010000179.1, read as the reverse complement.
GCCAAACCCAAGTCCCGCAGCCGTTCTTTGTATGTTTTAGTCTCCAGGCCTTCCTTACTTAACAACTGTCTTGCTTAGCCAACAGAAATTTGGAGCTCTATTGTGGTCGTAAGTTGAGGACTACAAGTAGACGAATCACTCCAGAAATTCCTCCAAACCCATCAAAGGGAGTGATTATCAAATCTTACGGTAACAATTTCTGAAGACAAAGACAATACCAATACAGATAATCCTTGACTTACAACCATTCATTTAGTAAAGTTAAACCAGCATTGAAAAAAGTGACTTATGGCTGGTTCTTGCGGCATTCCTATGGTCATGGGATCAGAATTTGGGTAGCATGTATTTAAAACGGCTGCAGTGTCCCAAGGTCCTGTGATTGTCATTAGCAACTTTCCCAGATGGCTTCCGACGAGCACAGTCAATGGGAAAAGCCCGATTTGCTTAATGACCATGTGAATCACTTAGCAACTGCAATGATTTGCTTAACAACTGTGACAAAAAAGATTGTAAAATCGGGAACTGCTCATTTAACATCCACCTACCTTAGCAGTAGAAATTGTGGTTGTAAATTGAGGACTAACTGTACTATTTGGCTTACATTTGATGCAAGCCGGCATTCTCCTGTTTTGTTAATTAGCTTACAATCCTGACCAAAAAGGAATCGTGCATAGCGTTTGCATTGGTGATGTGGCTACTCAAATGGTATTTAATCATAATTAAAGATAAGAGGGAATCTCTTCAGGGAGAGAATTCTATTAAAAAAATCCAGTAAACTCCACCAGACAATGTGTATCACAAATGAACAATCTGGAATGAAGTTTAATCCATTTCCAGGAGATGCAAATCTCTTCCTATAGAATGTTTTGTATTTCTGTGGATTGATTTTTATTTATTTTTGTGGAAAGAAGTGCCCCAATGCATTAGGCATATTTTTATTTATTCTGTGTGGATTTTTTTTCAATGTAAGAAACTTGAAACTAATCGACTTAAATGTGTCATTTGATGTATTGTACTTTCTGAATCAACCACGAGTAACATCCTTCTAGGATGGAGATGTATTAATTTACTACTCACGAATCTACCGTCCAATGAATCCTCAAGGTGACCCAATTTGCCTCTGACTTTGATTATTCCTTTATTGCTCTGTTCTTTGGCAAAGTTAAAAAACATAACTGGGAAATAATCCTTTACTTTAGCAGAATAGATGCTTGTGTATCTATTTTTTTGATCCACCAGTTTGTATTGCGTGGAAATAACAAAAGGGATGAAAGCCAGTTTGGTGTAGAGGTGAAGGCATCAAGCTAGAATTCATGAGATCCTGAGCTTGAGTTCTGCCTTAGGGTATAAAACCAGCTGGGTGACCTTGGACCGGTCTTCTATCTCAGCCCTAAAAAGGCAGCAATGGCAAACTGCTTTTGGAAAAACCTTCCCAAGAAAATTCTAGAGATTTCTTTGTGTGGTTTCATCAGACATGATTGAAGAGAAGATACTGTAAATAGATAAACAAATAGAAATCTTAGAAGAGGAAGGATTTCATTTAAAGTCTTTCAAGGAAAGAGTAGAGAAACCTTCCTAGAATTTTCAAATTATTTGAAAATCTGGTAACTTCATTCTCACACATTGAAAGGATCTGACTGAGGAATCTTTCAGTGATGACTCAGCCAGTTCCAGATCTGCCACCAACTACTGGAAAAGCGAATATTGCCATCTTCATAAAGTCCTCTTTGATTAGAACTAGATTGCCGAAAAATACTCGGACCTATTGGTCTGGGTTCCTTGATAAGAATACAAAAGTGCTTTCCTATTGCCTTTTCTAGATTTTTTTTTTCAAACTAGTACAGGTAGTTCTTCATTTAAGACTATTCACTTGGTAATTGTTTAAAGCAGGGGTCTCCAAACTTGGCCCTTTTATGACTTGTGGACTTCAGCTCCCAGAATTCCTCAGCCAGCGTGTTATGTCAGGCTTATCTTGGAGCTACTTAGATTCAAAGTTCAAATGGTCAAGCCCCGTCTGTGGTCACGTGACTGAATTTTGAATGTTTGGCAACATGGCTGTTTTTACGGCCATTTTAGTGTCTGTGGAGACTCAATCATCCAGGTCATAGTTGTCCCAAAGATGCTTTTTCCAAAAAGGCAACAGGTCTTTCTTGCTTTTTTTCCCCTTGAAAACATTTTACTTCTGATCCAAAAAGCTTCAGTTAGAAACGAAGAAGTTTCTTGGATGAGAAGCGAAATGTTTTCTGGGAAAAAACCCTAAGAAAATCCCAGTTGCCTTTGGGAAAGGCAGCTTTAGGACAGTCATTCCCACATTCTGCAGCTATATGGCTGCATTTTACAAAGGTTTTTGACAAAAACTGGTACTTCATATTGATTAATAATAATAATAATAATAATAATAATAATGATGATGATGATGATGATGTTGGAAGGGACCATGGAGGTCATCTAGTCCAACCCCCTGCTCAGTCAGGAAACCCTATACCATTTCAGACAAATGGCTGTCCAGTCTCTTCTTAAAAACTTCCAGTGTTGGAGCATTCACGGCTTCTGGAGGCAGGTCGTTCCACTGGTTGATTGTTCTCACTGTCAGGAAGTTTCTCCTTCGTTCTAGGTTGCTTCTCTCCTTGGTCAGTTTCTATCTGTTGCTTCTTAACTGAATGAATGCGGCACTTGCTTAACAGGTGTGGATTTGCTTAACTACTACTGCAAAAAAGGTTGTAAAATTGGGTCAGTCACATGACCAACCTGTTTTACAACCATCATTAGTTACGACTAATGAGGCTCCATTAAAGTCGTAAGTTGAGGACAACTTCTAGACTAGCATGCCCTAGGTTTCATGGTAGTATACCATTCAAGATCTAACAAGGACTGAAGCTGCTTAATGCTTGAAAATCCGCTAAGAGTATAGCTAGATATATTAAATGCACCTACCTGTGTTTGCTGTAATCCTGCTAATATAAGAACATTAATATTTTTGGGCCTACCTCAGCAATAAATCAATAGGGTTTGCTGGGAGATAGTATATCCATTCGATCGATTTATTGAGTTTCTTTGTTCATCTGCTTATTGGATCTACTTTTCATCCAGTCACTGACCCTGATGTGTAGTTGTTGCTGAATCCCAAGCTGAGAGGCAATGCTTTTCTGTTTTTTGTAGCTACACACTGACCTCTGGTGTGAAACTTTGGGGCACTGCTCCATTAGAACAGTAATTAATTAATGTTTAACCAAGAAGAATGGATCTTTTCCCCTTTTTTGTTCTTGTGCATGTGTATCTCTCTCTCACACATGCAGGCTCATAAAGTACACAGGGTTCACAGAAGGTTAAAATAAAATGCTATACACTGGAAATACATTCTGCCTGATTAAACTGTTGGACAACGTGTCATGAAAATTAAAGAAGGGATGATTATAGGATGGTTCAAACTTTGTGCTTAAGAAGGTTTTCCTTTTCTTTTGCCATTAGCATTTATTTAATTATTCTTGTCAGGCCTCAAGAACATAGAAATACAGGTAATTCTCAACTTAGAGACACAAAGGAGCCCAACATTTCTGTGTGCTAAGTGAGATAGTTGCCAAGTGGCCCATTCTATGTCCTTTCTTGCCACAGTTGTTAAGTGAATCACTGCATTTATTAAAAAGTTAGTAACACTGTCATTAAGTGAATGAAGCTTCCCATTGACTTTTCCTGAGAGAAACTTGCAGAAGGTGATCACATGATCCAAGGACACTGTGACTGTTATAAATAAGAACCAGTTGCTAAGCAGCCAAATTTTGATCACATGACCTCGAGGATGCTGCATTGTTTGCATGTGTGAAAATTGGTCATAAGTTACTTTTTCCACTGCTGTTGTAATGTTGAACAGTCACTAAACAATGGTTGTAAGTCAAGGACAACCTGTACATTCTGAGCAGTTTTCTTTATTGATCCTTGTCTATAGGCAGAAATCTTCCCAAACCAAAGCAAAAACTTTCATCATTAAAGATATACTCTGAGTACAGTTAGTCCTCAGCTTATAACCACAGTTGAGCTCAAACTTTCTGCTGTTAAGCGAGACATTTATTAAGTGAGTTTTGCCCCGTTTTAGTACGGTACCTTTCTTGCTAAGAAATGAATCACTGCAGTTGATAAGTTAGTAACCCGTTTGTTAAGTGAATCTGGCTTCCCCATTGACTTTGCTTGTCAAAAGGTCGCAAAAGGGGATCACATGAGTTTAGGACAAAGCAACGGTCAGAAGAATGAAGCAGTTGCCAAGCATCTGAATTTTGATCACATGACCATGGGGATGCTGCAATGATCATAAGTGTGAAAAACAGGCATAAGTCACTTTTTTCAGTGCCATTGTAACTTTGAAGTCACTAAATGAACTGTTGTAAGTTGAGGACTACCTGTACAGTATTGCTAGGGAGGAGCCTCCTTAACTCCCTTTTTCCCAACTAAATTATCTAAACTTTGCGGTCTCTTGGCTTTCTGGAATGTAGCTCGTCCCTTCTGGGAATTCCACCCCAATTCGATTTGCAAGCCAACTTGACTTGCAATCAAGAATTCTTTCAGCAGCTCCCTATAAAGTTCTGGTATTTATGCTATCAAATTTGAAGAATAATTGTTCTTCAAAGGAGACATTGATGCAAAGATTGAGCATCAAATCATTTGAAAGTGACTAAAAGCTTGGTTAGACTAGAAATTAATTTATCTCTGTTCCTACGTTTTTAACTCTAGGGCAAAGTGAGCTGCTTTTGGGAGAAAACATCCTTTTAAGGGACATGAATGCTTGTACATCTTCACAGATTTCATGAGATGGGCCAATCAGATTTGGAACTGACTAAATTTTGAAACCAAGTTCAATGGTGATGTGGCCAATTAATGGGAGATAAAGCGGGGATGAATGTTCCATATTTTTGGCTGGCCTTTTAAAAACTTCTATTAGTTATAAATGATGGTTCCAGACTCCTCCTTATTTAAGGCTCTACTGCAATTCAGATCCAAATGTTAGAAAATGATTTGACAAGTGCTTGAATGATGGACACACAACTTTGGTTAAGAATCTCACTTTTGTCAAGATGGATGGCTTACACATTTGAAAAACAAACAAACAAAAAAATGCATCTTTTCCTAAGATTGTGCTGCAGCTGCAGAAGACAACCATATTGCGCTCAGGAAAGATGCAGCTGCTTTAATGAGACTGCTTACTCAGCTTGTTATACGCTAGTTTTATTATTTATATAATAATTGCATGTTTTCAACTCTTTATTAGGATATAGAGGGAAGTTTCTGCTTTCATATCACTCTGAGATTTCAAGTGTCAAGCAAAGCAAAGTGTTTACTTTGTTTAACAGTGAGCAAAGTTCTGCCTTCTGCAGATTTGTTACAGATGTGCTGTGTTTCTTTTGCCTTTTCTCATTTAACAATGCTGAGATGCCAAGTCATTTGGCTTTTCTTTCTAGCACCGTTTGGACACTTCTAGTCAACTTTAACTGAGCAGAATTCAGTTTCTTGTTTTGATAGAATTGAGATTTAGACCTAATTAACAAACACTTTCAAAATAAATGAAAACTTAACATTACAAAATGCATTAATAAGAATAAAAACTAGTACATTCCTGTTGTTATTTACAAACAGAATCTATAAAAGTTAAAGATACTATTATGTACATTGTTCCAAGTACATTTTATGACCATAATTGAGCCAGGAATTATGGTCATAAATCATGCTGGTTGTTAAGTGGCTCATAATGTGACTGACCTGATTTTGTGGCAATTTTTGTGGGAATTGTTAAGTGAATCACCATGGGCATTAAGTGAATCTGCAGTCATTAAGTGAATTCCATAGTTGTTAAGTAAATCTGTTCTCTGCAATAGGTGTTTTTGCCAGAAACTGGAAGTAAACACTTTTTCAGGCAAAAAATGCTGCAATGGTTGTAAGTATGAAAAACGGTTGTAGGTCATTTTTTTTAGTGCCGTTGTAACTGTGAACCATCACTAAATGGACTGTTGTAAGTCGAGGACTACCTGCATTCAACTCAAAAAATCCCTACTGTGTAGCTTGCTGGTGTATAATGATGGATAAAACAAGATTCAATTTATTAAACATGATCAGTTTTGTTCCATGCAAATCAAATCCATTTAATTAATTAGTTCTTTCCTAATTTGTCCCGTGCTTCTTCTACAGAAGAAATCTACAGCCATGCTGTCAGCATCTAATGGATTCATTCAGTTCTCTCTCCTCCGTTTCCTGCTCATCGGAAGACCATATTATCATTGCTTTTAAGTGGAATGATGTAATAGACAAAAACAAACTCTTAACTCATGCATACTTCATGCATGAGGTGTTGTTAATTCCGCATAAAACCAGCATGTTAGGAATGCTGCAGTTCAAAGATTTAGCATTGGTCAGGCTGGGAAGTATCTTTATTCTAGGTTTTATAGCCCTGGTCTCAGCTCTTGAAGATGTACATTTAGAAAGAAAGAATGCTGTTGATTTGTGGGAAGAGTTTTCTCCTTGTTTCTCCCTCGTTGTCTTCCCCAAACAATTGTTAAGTCTCAGTTCTCAGGAGAGAAAAAAAATCACATGATAATGGGCTTATAGCTAAATGAAGGCATACAAGAATCTTTACAGGTTTTTTTTAATCAAAACCATTGCACAATTCTCTAAGACAGGAGTGTCGAACTGCCGGTTGCATCATGCAGAGGCAAAGCGAAAAAAATCGTGATACATCATGACATGTCATGTGACACGGCGAGTTTGACACCAATGCTTCAAGACTTCTAGGTTTCCTCCTCCATGTTCCTCTTCCTCCATGTTGATCCTTTATATTCCTCCAAGTTCCTCCTCCTCCTCCTCTTCCATGTTCTCTTCTTCCATGTTATTCCTTCTCCTCCTTATTTCTTCTCCATGTCCCTCGACCTTCATATTCCTTCTCCATGTTCCTCCTTGTTTTTCCTTCCTTCCTTCCTTCCTTCCTTCCTTCCTTCCTTCCTTCCTTCCTTCCTTCCTTCCTTCCTTCCTTCCTTCCTTCCTTCCTTCCCTCCCTCCCTCCCTCCCTCCCTCCCTCCTCCTCCCATGGTCCCTCCCCCTGATGAAATGAGTATGACCCACAAAAGTTTATCTCTAGCAAAATGTAATTAATTAGTTTTTAATATATTGTTAACATTTCTCTTTTTACTCACAACTAGCATACTTACAGCTAGAGAATAAAATAATTTCACAGAAATGTATGAGATATTCCCAGATTGGTATTCATTTTAGAAAATATTTCTGAGCTTGATAAACAAGTATTCTTTATCATCTGTTGTGTGCTGCCTAGAGTCGGTTCTCATAGATGGGCAGCTATATAAATTTGATCAAAGGATTAGAGGAGAAAAAAAAGAGTTAGCCATCTATTTAATTGCTTGGCTATGTGTTATCCTTCTTTCCTCCTTCCAGACAGTATATATTAAGCAGCAAATGCTATCAACATTTCTAGAATTCCATGATTGACTTTGGCTGGTTATTAGGCTCTTTCAATGCTTCAGATTCATTTTCCAAAAAGTGCTTTGAGTGTGCAGGCGTACTCATCTGTACCATTTTAAATCAGCCTATTTTTTGGGGTGAAGTGGGAGGTCTCCTTGGCTGCACTAGATAGTTGCTATGTAATTTTGGGCGAGAAAAACATTATTTTAAGCCAGTATTTTTCAACCTTGACAACTTTTAAGATGTATGGATTTCAGATCCCAGAATTCTGCAGCCAGTGGAATTCTAAGGGAGGGTCCACTCATCTTAAAAATGACAAATACTGTTTTAAGCTATTGCAGGCAGGTGCTGTATTCTTTCTCCTGAACCATCTAAAACATTTTTTTGGAAATCAAATTGGAAGAGTTGCACAGACCTACTGGCTACAGGTAAGTCCTTGACTTACAACCACAATTGGGAACAGAATTTCTATTGCTAAGCCGGTTGTTATGTGAGTCGCTTTCAATTTTACAACCTTTTTTTTGCTAGGGTTGTTAAGCACATCATTGCAGTTAAGTGAATCATGCAGGTCTACTTTTTCCCATTGACTTTGCTTGTTGGCTGGGAACACCACAAATGGTGATCGCATCACCCCAAATTGATTGCTAAATGCCTGAATTTTGATGATATGACTGTGGGGTGCTGTGATGGTCATAAATGAAAGGACTGATCATAAGTAACCTTTTTCAGTGCTGTAATATGTTTGAACGGTTGCTAAATGAATGGTTATAAGTCAAGGACTACCTGTAATGCTAAAGGAGATGACACGGCAGTTTCTTGTTGCTATGGGCCTCTTTTGAAAAGGCTATTTGTCCTTGTAGAAAGGAGGACATGGTGGTTCATGAGAATGAGGACACCCAACCTCTTTTCCTTGTCATTTTCATGATGGGAGACTTGTGTTAAACATAAGGGATCCATTCCCTTTAGATCAGTATCCATTTCTTTTCTGCTTTGCGTACAGAAGAGTGACAGAGTAATAGAATAACAAAGTGGAATGGACTTTGGAGGTCTTCTAGTCCAGAGGACTGCAACCTTGAGAATTTTAAGACTTGTAGACTTCAGTTCCCAGAGGTTCTGGGAGCTGAAGTCCACAAGTCATAAAGTTCTCAAGGTTGCAGACCCCTGTTCTAGTCCAATCCCCTACTTAGGCAGGAAACTTTATATCATTCTGGACAAATAGCTGTCCAATCTCTTCTTAAAAACCTCCAGCGTTGGACCATCCAAAGCTTTTGAAGGCAAGCCATTCCTCTGATTAATTGTTCTCATGTTAGGAAATTTCTCTTTTTTTCTAGATTGATTAGTTTCCCTCCGTTGCTTCTTGTCCTGCCTTCAGGTGCTTTGGAGAACAGCTTGACTCCCTCTTCTTTGGGGCAGCCCCTGTGATATTGGAACATGCTATCATGTCTCCCCTATCCTTAGACATATCTTTTTCTTGCAACTGTTCTTCATATGTTCTAGCCTCCAGTCCCCTAATCATCTGCTTGGCATCATCCTACAATTGCTAATAGTGCTGGTTTTTTTTGTCCTTCTCTCTACAAGGTTCATTCAGATTCTTTCAGGTGACTCCTTACTTGCAAAGAACTTCTGTCCCTGTCTCCAGAATCACTCTTCTTTCCTTCCTGTTTCCTTTTGCATTACCCAGACAAATGAAAGTTTTAAAACTCGATTTTGGATTGGAAATGTTTCAGCTGGTTGTTAGGGGCTGCATTTTAAAGGAGGCATCATCATTTAAATGATGAAATGCTGTGTCCTGCAGACAGAGGAGAAAATAGGATCTGTCAAATAGCTCCCACCTGGCTTGGAAAGTGTTCATAATCCTCATTTTTGGACTGAGCAAGTGCCCATGGCAATTTGCCTGCCTGCTAATTGCTTTCTGGTCTGTGGCAGGAGAACCAGCTCAGCCTTGTGCCAGTTGGCATGACACTCCAGCGTCTCTTTCTTCCAGTAGTAACTGGGGAACTGGCAGGGTTCCAGGGAAGAGCAGATTTAAGGCTTCTGTATTCAATGGGGATGGAGAAAAGGGTAGAAATAAACCTCTGGGGATTGCAGTTTGTCTAGCTTTTCTCCGTTCTGCTCTTTGGATATCCCATAACTAGCAACCTCTACCAGGAAAGATTTGCCTCTTTCTCTGTTACGAAGAACGAAGGGAGTTTGCCTGAAACTGAGAAAGGAGGAGACAGAAAAAAAAGAAAGGGAATGGAAAAAACAAATACTTGGCTTCACAGCTTTAAAAACAAACAAAAAAGAGAGAGTAGAGACAAGAGAGAAAGCAGAAAAACAAGACAATGTAATTTCCCCCCCCCCTCCTCTACTGTACAAAGAAAGTTTCCAAAGATGCTGGTGGTCTTTCTTTTTCTAAGTTCCATTGTCTAGTCAAGTGGAAACCCTTCAGATTCACGGGGACTGTAACTGTTGATTGCAGAATCTGGAATTAATGCAAATCTGGAAGGCTTATGGTTGGAGAGGACTGACCTAAAGCTCAGTTTCATATTATTGAGATTTTGATAATCACAATGAGACAGTCAGTGTCCTTCTGCTGTAGAGATTTCAGACTCTTCTCAAATTTGAGCTTCTTCTCAAATTTATGTCCATGTGTATTTGTGTTCTTGGAATCTCTTTGGATTATCATCCAGGACTGATTGTTTCTCATTGAAAGCTACGGGACTTCACAAAAACTCTAGCAAAGCTAAGGGCACTTAAATTTTTGTTAGAAGGATATCTGCCAACATTTTCTCTAACTATTTCCTAAGCCTTTCTTGACCCCTCTCCCAGTTCTTCACAGCTTGGATCACAAAACTAAGTGGCAATAGACATAGAGATAGGCCAAATTTGGAATAGAAAAATTTGCTTAGTTGCCTGGAAGAGTTCTTGTTGGGTATTCCAATGGGTGACCTTAGATAAAGGAATAAGGCAGACAAGGTCAAAGAATGAACATTGATCCAGTAGATGAGTAAAGAGCTTCTAGCTTCTGTCTTGTCCACCCACTAAATAGCTAAGAGGTTGTGAATTGCATTTTGTTTTCTTTGATCATTACAGTAACCTTTGCAATCATGTACTTCCCTTGATGGAATCTGTACAGGTGGTCCTCAGCTTAAAACCATTCATTTACCAATCATTTGAACTTATGGTATTGTTGAAACAATTGATTTATGACCGGTCCTCGCATTTTCAACAGTGGTAATATCCGTGTAATCACATACCTTGTGATTCAAGCACTTGGCAATCAACCGTTTTGTTGACTACGGCTGCCGTGTTCTGCGGTCATGTAATCACTATTTGTAACTTTCCTAGCTAGCTCCCTGCAAGCGAAGTCAATAGGGAAAGTTGGATTTACTTAACAACCACATGATTCTATTAATGAACAGGATAAAAAAGATTGTAAAATCAGACATAGTCACGTGATCATTCATCTAACGACTGCATTGCTTAGAGATGGAGGTTCTGGTCCCAAATTCTGGGGTACCCATATTCTGCAAGGCAAGGCTTCTTGGTAGAAATATCCCTACTTTGAAATAACTGCATAACAAAAACTTGTTCAGGTAATCCTTGACTTACAACCATTTGTTTAGTGAGCATTCCAAGTTACAACAGCACTAAAAAAATGTAAATTATGACACTTTTGACCATCATAGCGTCCCCATGGTCACATGATCAAAATTCAGACGCTTCGCCACTGATTCGTGTTTACAGCTTTTGCAGTGTCCCAGGGTCATGTTTTTTGCAAACTTCTAACAAGCAAAGTCAATGGGGGAAGCCAGATTCACTTAACAACTGTGTTACTAACTTAACAATTGCGGTGATTTATTTAACAACTTTGACAAGAAAGATCATAAAGTGGGGCAAAATTCACTTAACAATTGTCTTGCTTAGCAACAGAAATTTTAGGCTCAATTGCGGTCGTAAGTCAAGGAGTATCTGTAACTTCTGTTGCCTTCTTGGGCAATTTAATGCTGCCATTTGAAAGCAAAGTATGTTGTTTGCTTTGATCACAGTTGTCCTGCTCAATATGCCTTTTTGGGGAGGATTGTTAGCCTGTCTTTTTTTTGTTGTTGTTTACCTGATAGTTTTTTTGTTCTCAGGTCTGACTTATTCTGCAAGCTTCATATGCCCAGAATGTGCCTGATAATCATAAATGATACACCAATAATAGCATTAAGCAGATAATGAGAACAATCTTGTGTAATGGTAAATGCGCAGATTTTAAATTCTAGGATAACCTGTTTTTCATCTTCCTCCCTCTCTTTATATTCCTCTCTGCACATCTGCAATCTACAGATTACTTTTTGAAGGGATCTGTTGGAAAAGAATTGTATTTTCCTCTTGCAGGATCTGGCATGAATTTATTGCAGATTCGGGAAAAAGTTTGGAATCCAGTCTGCCTTGATGCTTGTGCACCCCAGTTGGGAAAGAAACTGGGCCAACCTGTGCCCTCAAGCAAAATACTGGTATGATTAACTGTGGAACAAATAAGACGAGTTTAACAATAGGAGAAATCAGAATTAAATCTGTAGATTCTGCCTGTATTTATTTGGAGCAGCAATGGGAAATTCTATGCTACAGATTTATTGTTATTATTCCTATGAGTCAGTACTGACTTTTGGTGATTGTCTGCACTCCCATCCCATCCCATCCCATCCCATCCCATCCCATCCCTCCCTCCCTCCCTCCCTTCCTTTCCTTCATCCATCCATCCATCCATCCATCCATCCATCCATCCATCCATCCATCCATCCATCCACCTACTCATCAACTGACTGACTCATCCATCCATCCATCCATCTATCCATCCATCCACACATTCATCCACCCATCCACCCACAGACCCACTCATTCATCCACCCACCCACCCACCCACCCACCCACCCATCCATCTACCCACCCATCCATCCACCCACCGATCCATTCACTTATCGACCATCCCTCCATTCATCCATCCATCCATCCCACCCACCCACCATCTCATCGACTGACTGACCCATCCATCCATTTATCTATCCATCCCTTCATCTATCCATTCATCCACCTATCCATCTATCCATCCATTCATCTATTCATCCATTCATCTACCCATCCAGCCACCCATTTATCTATTCATCCATTCATCTACCCATCCAGCCACCCATTCATCCATCCATCCATCCATCCATCCATCCATCCATCCATCCATCCATCCATCCATCCATCCATCCATCCATCCATCCATCCAGCCACCCATCCACCCATTCATCTATCCACCCACCCACCCACCCACCCACCCACCCACGGACTGACTCATCCACCCACCCACCCATCCACCCACCCACCCACCTATCCCATGCACCCATCTATCCATCCCATTCATCCGCCCATCTATCTTATTTATCCACCCACCCACCCACCCACCCACCATTGCTTAATGCCGAATAATGCTTTATAATGACTAGATGAAACCGCCTCTGTTGTCAACATTAGGATGATTGAGTACTGTTTTGGAAATGGATGTTTCCAAGATTGTTAAGTTTGGTGAAAAACAAACCAGATTTTTTTTTTAAAAAAAACAACCTTGTCTGGTTTCCTGTAATAAGGAAATAAAATCACATTTAATCTTTTACAAATTCAAACTGCCAGAGTCATTTTGATTTTCTTCCAAGAGATTTGGGAACTGTTACCCTGGAAGGGAAGAATATTCTTTGAAGTGGAGTCTTAGTTTTTCTATTCAAAATCTATTGTTCTGAAATCAAATAGCCATATCATTTGTTTTTAAAAATAATTGTTAAATTTCATTCTTTTAGGGTTTAATTTCACCCTATTACACTGAACGATTTGGATTTAATCCTGCCTGCCAAATAGTAGCCTTTACTGGAGACAATCCAGGTAAGGAGGTTTAAAATTCTGAGGCAAGGAACTTTATTTTTTGTTCAGTTTTATCTTAAGAAAGCAGGTGAACTGTCTGTATAATTGTTCTGTAGGAAAAAATTTATCTCTGAACAATTTCTTCAGCCATGTGTTAAAGCAGAGTTTTCCTGGATAAACTTTGGTATTTTCAAATTTTAATCCAATGCAGCCATCCAAAGAAGAAAGATCTACAAGTAGTTCTCAACTTACAACCACAACTGGCACCAGAATTTCCGTTGCTAAGCGAGACAATTGTTCACTGAGTCGCATCTGATTTTATGACCTTTTTTGCCATGGTTCTTAAGAGATTCATGAAAGTTGTTAAGCGAATCCAGATTCCCCCATTTATTTTGCTTGTGGGAAGCCAGCTGGGAAGGTTGCAGATAGTGATCACATGATGTAACAGTTGTAAATGCATGCTGATCACCAAGTGTCCAATCACGTGACTCTGATCAATGCTGCAACAGTTGTAGGTGTGACAACCAGTCATAAGTTAATTTTTTAATCAGCTTACAAATGAACAGTTGTAAGTTGAGGACTATCTGTACTTAGGTCCTATTAGAATCACTAGAACTTCAGTTGATAATAGATGATGTCGGTATTATTGATCTCTGTGAGGGTTCAGAATGAGTAACTTCTTACTTCTGCATACTCCAGGGGCCTTCAAACTTGGCCCTTTTATGACTTGTGGACTTCAGCTCCTAGAATTCCTCAGCTCCACAGGCATGACTGGCTGAGGAATTCTGGGAGTTGAAGTCCACAAGTCATAAAAGGGCCAAGTTTGAAGATCCCTGGAGTACTCTAATCTTTAACTGAGCTTCTATATTTGCATTTTCAGCATCTCTGGCCGGAATGAGACTTTCTGAAGGCGACATAGCAGTAGGTGTCACCATCTTCATTAACTAACCTCCATGTTGTTAATTGGATTAGGAATTTTGAGATCCATGTTCTCATGATGCTTAGAGAGCACCTCTGAGTTATCTACTCGGATCCCATCGATTTTGCTGGAATAGATGCAGGCCTGTTCGTAAAGCTTTTCCTTGCTATGCTGATGAGCAGCATCTAGAGAAGCTAAATTTCATGATCTACCTCAGCATAGAAGTAGGCATTGCTTTGTCACGTGCTTCCCACTAATTTATTACCATTATTCATTTATAGATCTCCTTGACTTAACGATAGTATGTTTAGTGCAGGGGTAGGCAACTTTGGCAAGAGCTGAAGAGTTGAAGTCCACAAGTCTTAAAGTTGCCAAGTTTGAAGACCCCTGCTCTTGGTCATTGAGATTATGTAGCCATGAATTTTCCACAATAAATCCTTAGATTCCATTAGAATATTTTTTCTGCTCTATGTTTTATATAAAGCTGGCAAGTAAAGCCAATACCACAAGAATTCAGTTGCTGTAATGTGTAATTTGAAGATAATTAGAGGGCAAACAAATAGGTTTGATTTAATTCCTGTATTGCTTTTTATGCTTTTCTGTTAATATCTTGATTATTTTCTTCCCCAGATTAGCCTCGGCACTAGTGATACCCTGTTTCTCTGGATTAAAGAACCAAACCCTGCTTTGGAAGGTCACGTGTTCTGTAATCCAGTTGATTCACAAGCATTTATGGCCCTGCTTTGGTGCGTGCCTTCTATTACACAACGTGTCAGACTAGCTGTGTAAAAGTCATCATTTCTGTCGTTTATTTTAGTTCTCTAATGCTTTAGATCTCATTTTCGAAAGGCACTTCGGAACCTTGTTTTTATTTATTTTTATTTATTTTTTTAATCCTGCCTTATTATATTAATAAATTACTCAAGGTGGTGAGCATACCTAATAGGCCATTCTTCTCCTACTTTCTCTATTTAACTCTTAATATGGGTTGGGTTGAGAGAGAGGATTGGCCCAAAAACCACCCAGCTGGGTTTCATGCTTAAGGCGAGACTAGAACTCACAGTCTCCTGGCTTCTAGCTTGGTGCCTTAAGCATTAGATCAAACTGGCTTTCTTACAAGATGTTTCTGCATTATTTCTCTGAAACACATTAAGACAACTCCCCACTTTTCTTGGACAGCTTCTCAACCTTGGGGAAAAAAGAACGACTGCTTTAAGCTATTCCAAACTGGATTTTATATTCCCGTAATTGGGATGGCAGTTCTCAAAATCATGCCACTAATGTCTAAAGTTAAAGTCTAGATTTAATAGGGATTGCAATTTGTAGATCAGTCTGATTGGCTAGAATGTTGAGGATAGACATCTCAATTTATAAGAATCCATGTCAAGAAAGGCCTGTTTGCAGCAGGGAAATACACTTAGTTAATTTATTCTAAATACTTTACTACTCAAAAATGAAGATTATAGCATGAATCATTCATTATTATAGATCTTTGCATCCTCAGTTGTATATAGGTGGTGCTTAACTTACAACCACAGTCAGGACCCGAATTTCCATTGCTAAGTGTGTCATGCCTGATTTTACAACCTTCTTTTGCCATAGTTTTTAAGCAAATTACTGCAGTTCCTAAGCAAACAATGTGGTTGTGAAGAGAATCTGGCTTTCCCCATTAATTTTGCTTTTCAAGAGCCAGCTGGGAAGGTTGAAATGGTGATCAGATGACACTGGGATACTGCAAGTATTGTAAATCCCCACAGTTACATGATCAAAATTCATGTGACTGTAAATTTTGACCATGTAACTGTTGGGGATGTTGTGATGGTCTTAAGTGTGAACAATGATTGTAAGTCACTTTTTCCAGGGCTGTTGTAATTTAACGTTTGCTAAATGAACAATTGTAAGTGGAAGACCACCTGTGTCAGGGAAAAAAATGATAACTTCACAGAGGAAATTGCAATGAATAATCCATTTATTCAGATTACTTATTAATTAGTTTTGCTTAATTTGTAAAAATTAGTAAAAGGTCTTTCTTTGAAAAAGTTTAAATACACTTTTTTTTTTGCTTTGGATAGCTTGACTACCACTGTTACTAATGCAGTGGAAGACACCTAAACCCTTGTAAACTTGTAAAAAGATTGTGTAAAAATAATGTTGCATACATCATCTTTCTCCACTAGAGACTTAGTAAATTGGATTATAGAGGAGAATATTTGGTTATATCTAATCTTCTCCAATTGCAGAGGCGTTAACCCTCCATGGTTCACCATCGGCCATATTGCCTAGGGCAGGGGTAGGCAACCTTGGCTCTTTTATGACTCGTGGACTTCAACTCCCAGAATTCCTGAGCCAGCCATGCTGAGGGGAAAGGGAGTTGAAGTCTGGCTGGCTCAGGAATTCTGGGAGTTGAAGTCCACGAGTCATAAAAGAGCCAAGGTGGCCTATCCCTGGACTAGGGGATTAAGGGAGCAGCATCTGGGATGCAGTGGCATCAATTGAAAACTAGTCCTTCATTTCTTACACACTTAAGTTAAATATGGTGGAGTCAAGCATCAGGGAGTCTCTGGCCTTAGTATCAATATACATTTGTGAAAATAGGCTATTTTTTTCAGATCCACACTGCTACTTGGCAGCCCTGCAGATACTTTCTGATTTTCTAACACCTGATAATAAAACGATATTGCTTCAGAATTCTGACTAAACCTCTTGGAGAAATCAAAGAAGTCATGTATTGTTACTTGTTTTAGCTACAAGAACGGCTCCTTGATGCGAGAGAAGATTAGAGATGAGTTTGCATTGGGCTCATGGGAAGAATTCTCAACAGTTCTTGAGTCAACAGCTGCTGGAAACGGTGGAAAGGTGGGTAGGTATCTTGGAAGATTTATAATTCCCCCCCCCATCCTCTAAGTTAGGTGGGATTTATTCCAGGAAAGAAGCAATTGGAGGAGAGTCAGTGCTTCTGCCTGTCTCATCAGATGGCTTGGCTGGAACTAACTGACCCTTTGTTTTTCAACCTTGGCATCTTTGAGACGCATGGACTTCTACAATTCCCCAGCCAGCTTGCTGGCTGTCTGCTTTTGTCTGGTTGAAATAAACCATATTTGTACATTCAAAAGAGGCAATAAAAAGCTAGGAGGAAAACAAAAAGATCAGAACAAATCCTGTCCAGCAGTCAACACCCAAATAAGTAGGGATTAATACCAGATAAATAATCAAACAGAAAACAATATTCTAATCCAGGAACTACTAAGAAGAGAAACATCCCGCCATCCTGGCAAGGCAAGCTATTGTGTATAATAATCAGGGAACAAACCCCACACTTGCTAGCACTGATGATGTTGCTTAGTCAGGTAATGAAATGTCTGTAAGCAAACAAGCAAACACAGAGAGGACCAAGGGCTCCATGATGAAAAAGTAACTTAGTGACCAATTCTTGCATTTATGACCTTTGCAGGTTTGTAAAACAAAGGAAAGCTGAAGTAAACATAGTTGTGCTTCTAGTTAGCAATACTTCATTTAACACCAGGACTATCTGTTAAATGCAACAAAATGCAAAAAATCTTAGGGGAGGTTGACATTTATTTAACTGTAATCCTTTGAAGACTTATGACTGAATAAGTCTGAGTTTATTTTTTCTAATATTTGATTTAGGTTTTTATTTTGACGTGAGGGAAATTACACCAGAAGCTGTGGGAATTCACAGATTTGATGCCCTCAATGCCAAGGTAAGAGTCCTGACATGTGCATTTATGGGTTACTCCAGATCTCCTATATAAGAAGCTTGATTTTACTTTTAAAATTGCCAGGTTCTGATTTTGCTTTTCCTGAAGTGAACAGTCCAGGACTGTTCCTCAATTTTTTTGAGGCCTCAGCTTTCCATCATGAGATGCCCTTAAGATGTTTTAGATTTCAACACCCAGAATACACCAAATAGTTCACAAATTAACAGATGATTTACAAGCAGTCTTTGGGGTTGTTGTAATCTTCTCGGAGGTTTGCATGTCTGTGACTGAACAACTATTGCAAATAGTAACTATCCATGTGGTGAGAAATCTGCAAAGGCACCATACAGGTGGTTCTTGATTTAAGACTACAACTGAGGCCAGAATTTCTGTTGTGACTCTTAAGTGAGTCACACCCGATTTTACAAACTTTATTGCCTTGGTTTTATTTATTTATTTATTTATTTGTTTGTTTGTTTGTTTGTTTGTTTGTTTGACTTCTATGCCGCCCTATTCCGGAGAACTCAGGGCGGCTCACAACATAATAGAAATCAACAATTAGAAATACATATATATTAAAACCCCTAATTTAAAAGAAAAGCCAATCATTCAACATACATACAGACATACACTGGCTAGGGGCAAGATGTTAACTGCCCCAAGCCTGCCGGCAGAGGTGTGTTTTAAGTAATTTACGAAAGGCGGAGAGGGTGGGGGCGACACGGACCTCCAGGGGAAGTTGGTTCCAGAGGGCCGGGGCCGCAACAGAGAAGGCTCTTCCCCTAGGGCCCGCCAGGCGACACTGTCTGGCTGACGGGACCTGGAGAAGGCCCACTCTGTGGGCCCTAACCGGCCGCTGGGATTCATGGTTGTTAAGTGAATCATACAGTCATTAAGCAAATCCAGTTTTCCCAACTGACTTTGCTTATGGAAAGCCAGCTGGGAAGTTGCATGGCCATCACATGATCCCAGGATGCTGCAAAAGTTCTAAATATATGCCTGTTGCCAAGTGCTCAAATTTTGATCATGTGACTGGGGATTTTGCAGTGGTGGTACATATGAGGATCAGTTGTTAAGTCACATTTTTCAGGGTTATAAGTTCAAATGGTCACTAAATGAATGGTTGTAATGCTCTAGCTGCCTGCCCAAAACAGATTGCATTGGAGGCTTAGATGTTCAGTTTCTTTTCAGACACCAGCGTTCCCTAAGGATGTGGAAATACGGGCCTTGATTGAAGGACAGTTCATGGCTAAAAGGATCCATGCAGAAAAGCTGGGCTACAAAATACGTGAGTTTCTTTGCATCTGGGTAAAGGGAGATCTGATTAAAGTGGCAAATGTTGCCTTCTCATCTCTGAGAAGTGGGTCGTTCTGTCTTGAAGCCGTAAGCCACAGACTAATCAAGGAACAGTCAAGAAGAAAACACTCCCACCAATATTTGGCAGAAAAGCCACTTGTATATAAACAGAGAGCAAACCCCTCTTTCTTCTATCACTGATGATGTTACCTAGCCTTCCGGAAAGGATTGAAGACACATCTATGCCGACAGGCTTGGGGCATGTGAGCTGCGCTCTGCCCCTCGGCCCTAAGACTGTCCCGCCATCAGTGCATGTGAATTGATTGAGTTTGTGTGTGGTATGAATGTGTTAATTTTAAAATTATTGTAGTATTTTTTGTTGTGAGCTGCCCCGGGTCTTTGGAGAGGGGCGGCATATAAATGTGATTTAAATAAATAAATAAATAAATATCTAGTTGGGTAATGAAAAATCACCAAGTTCAGAGAGCATCAAGGGCCTTACAGTCACTTAAGCCAATGGACGGATGGACGGATGAATAGATGAATGAATACCTTTAAAGATAAGAAAAAACTCATATCAGTGTTAATAATGGTTTCTAAAATGTTAATAAATTGTACACCTGGAGCTGAAAGGTAGCACTGATAAACAGCAACAAAATACATTCAATTAATTAAAGCACACTTTAATTTGAAATTAAGGGTTCTGGTTTAGAGAAGCAGCAGTATCCAGAGATCCTTTATTAAGATTAGGAGATGAACACTGCATTGCAAACTCTAGCCCTTTCATATGTCCGTAGGGTGTCAAGATTCATGCACAAAAGGGGCTGTACTTGTAGTGTTGGTGCAAAATTAATTTTGTCCTCTCTCCTGTGGATATCTCCAAATTAAGGGCTGATTCACTGGGGCAAATGTGACCTGTGATTTACTAAGGAGACCTCATGTTCTGGTCTTCAGAATTGTCTTCAGTCTTCTTATCCATATGACTATTTGAGATCACTGGGCTATAGGCAGACGAATTCTGTGGGCTATCCAAATTTTTTCAAGCAGTTATGTCCATGGGGAAATTCCTTGCTGAGTTAATTCAAGAGAGAATTACTTCATGGCACTAAAACTGGTTAATATCTGCTTGCAAGTGTGTTTTGATGAACCTGGGTTTTACAGACCCCAACTCTGTAGGAGCTCTTAGTGTATCCATTAATGGTTTATAGAGGAATAGCACCCCTGTAGCAGGAATTAAAAGAAATCAATGTGGTGTTTAGGCATGAGGCCAAACTCTAATCGGTTTTTTTAACTTCAAGCTAAGACTTACTCACAGCTGCAGTCATTGTGAAGGCTTCAGCCTTAAGGTGCCTAAATTGTTCACGTGTCCAATCTCAGCAACTTTTCCTGTTCTTTGTAGCTTCCACCTTAGTTGAAGTAGTGAAACATATCAGGAAATACAAGTCAATGAGCTAATTGAGTGTGCCATGATTTTTCCGATGTATGTGAGTTTTTGAGTCGATGGTTTAGACTTCATCTTAGCTAAATAGAACAACCAGATATTATCACAAATAGTGTGGCTGTATTACTACTACTACTACTACTACTACTACTACTACTACTACTACTACTACTACTACTGTTGTTGTTCCTTATTATCTTCTTTGCTTCCCCCTTTTATTGGTGGTATTATTATTATTCTCTCTGCTGCTTGCATGTTACACCAAATGGACTAGACACAAATTCCTTTTGTATCTAATCACATTTGGCCAAATAAAGTATTCAATTCAAGTCAGTTCAGATTCTGAACAAATATACATTAGAATGTGATATGCCTGAGATATATAAATGGTGGTGGCTTTTTTTTTAAAATTCCTTAGAAGTGTTTGGCTATTGAAAACAAAATTTGGAATAAGTTGGTAGTTGTTCTAATATTGATGGAGAGGATTTTAGCACAATTTAAGTACTTTCCTTCCAGGGTGTTATATAAGATCTAGCTGCACAACAGTATTATGAAATAGTGTTATGGGAATATAATCTTAACACTGTTCAATATTTGTCATCGTCTCATATTTAAGGACTTTTTCTGACCAGAAGAGGGCATTATATCCCATCTCATGGCTGTTTTATATGTTCGTTTGGTCATTTAATCCCTCCTATTTAACTGTTCAGATGAATATCGGGGCCAGTTTCCAATTACAAAGCACAAAACATACAGCTTTTTCCCCCCAGTAAGTTTGTGTTCCTCTTAATCTAAGATGACAGAGAAAATCCTTCAGAGATGTTCTGTGTCATGTTTCACATCAGTCTGAAGTAGTATTTTTCAAACTTGGCAAATTTAAGATGAGCGGAATTTAAGCTCAGCTCCCAGAATTCCATAGCCAGCATGGAGGGAGCAATTGAAACGATTGATATTTAACTCTTCCTGTTATTATTTAATTATTTATTGAGCCAGATTCATTAATTTTTTTTATAATTACCCCAGAGGCATCAAAAATATCTAATATTCCTTCTCCTATTTTCCCCACAACAACAACAACTGGATTGTGCTGAGAGAGAATGACTGACCTGGGCTAGGATTAGAATTCAGGCCTGGGCGGGATTAGAATTCACCATCTCCTCATAATCAGCCCAGAGTCACCTAGTTGGCTTTCAGATCTGAAGCGGGACTAGAACTCACCATCTCCTGGTGACTGGGCCAAAGTCACCTAATTGGCTTTCATGCCTAAGGTGGGGCTAGAATTCTGTCTCTGGTGATTGGCTCAAAGTCACCCAGCCAGTTTTCATGCTTAAGGCAGGACTAGAACTCACTGTCTCCTGGTGTCTAGTTTGGTGCCTTAACCAGTAGGCCAAATTGGCTCAATTATCACTAGCTGGTTTATTAATATAGGTTATATTTGAGTTTGATCCTGTTCTGTCCATTTTTTTCCTACAAAAAGTACTTCCATGTGTGGGTTTGGGTGATGGTTTTGTTTATTTATTTATCGTCTTTTTTTGGCAGGGGGGGCATGCATGTGTGTGTGTGTGTGTGTGTGTGTGTGTTAAGTGCTTCCCTTCCTCTCTTTTAAAAATGGTGTGTAACAACTGTAGTCAATGATTTGATTGGATTTACTGTGAAAATGCCTGGAGGCCTTGTTTCTTGGGTTCCCCAGAGTTTTGCAAAAGTTTTCAGGGATCAAATTGTTGAGTTTGCTAAAAATAAATCCTTCATCAAGGTAACCCAGCCCATATGCTAAGAAAATACCATGCATTTAATATATGAGCATATGGAATGTAATGAATTTATTATGCAAATACATTCGGTCTTCCTTTTTTGTATAATTTATTCTGCTCTTCCTTGCCCTGTGAAAGGAATGCTGGAACCCTCTGCAGGATATAGTTAAGATTCACCTATTAACTAGTATCTCGTTCCTCAGTTCATCTCTTACTCTCTTTGAAGATACTTTCTTTGTATTTTCAAGTTGATAACAGAAGGCCAATGGCTGGGATACTTTATTTTTCTTTAAAAATGTAAAATGAGCTTTTCAAGATTATCAAGTGATGGGCAAGAGATCCCGAGAGAGACTGGTGGAAATTAACCTCGATACTCTCACCATGGGAGAGGTGAAATTCCTCATGACTTCATAACATAATAGTGGGGAAGTACTGATGGGTCCCAAAATACAAGTGTTTGGCATATGGCCCCAGAATTACTTGGCTAGAAACATAATACAGGTAGTCCTCGACTTACGACCCAAGCTTTGAGCCCAAGCTTTCTGTTGCTAAACGAGACAGTTGCTAAGTGAACTTTGCCCCACTTTACCACTTTTCTTGCCACAGTGAATCACTGCAGTTGTTAATAATATGATTGTTAGGCGAATCTGGCTGGCCCATTGACTTTGCTTGCAAAAAGATTGCAAAAGGGGATCACGCGACCCCGTCATAAGTGGCCAAAAATCTGAATTTTGATCATGTGACTGCGGGGATTCTGCAAAGGTCGTAAAATGGTCACAAGTCACTTTTTTCAGTGCTGTTGTAACAGTCACTAAATGAACTATTATAAGTTGAGGACTACCTGCACATCGTTACAATTGATCATTTAGCGACTGTTTGAAGTTAATGACGGAGCGATCCCCTCTGTCGTCACACAACTGAACTCTGGGCACAAGTTTGCATTTGCAGCCATTTGCAGAATCCCACGGCCACATGACCAGTTTTACAATGTTTTCGGCAAAACTTGCACTTAATTCCAAAAACCACAGTCATAACAATTCATTGGTCCGTGTAATGGTTGTGGTGTTTGCTTAATGATTGCTGCAAAAAAAGGTAAAGGTGGGTCGGTCCCACGACTGACTCGTTTTTATGACCTTCACGAATTAGAACTGTAATGGACAGACTCCATTAGGGTCATATGTGAAGGGCTACCTATATATAGATAGTAAAAAAGTTCGAAAGGCATCTAACTTAAGGCTGTGCAGTCCTGAATTATGATTACGAAATCTTTCATTCTGGACTTTCATACATAACACAATTGTGCACATGCCACAATCATTATCATTAGTGAAGCATAAATATTACAATTCAGTACTGTTACCAGCTGCACTGAGATGCTAGTGGAGACTGAGTTGCTTCCATAAACCGAACCTCTTCAACCTGCTGTTCCCCAGATGTGTTGGAATTCACAGAAAGGGACAAATAGTTCTCAACTTTTGATTGGTAGCTTAGCAACGGGTTGAAGTTAGAACAGATTTCACAAAAGCTAATTAAGACCCAATTCCAAAGTTATGATGGCTGCACATCCCACATGGTCATAGGACTGCACTTTGGGTGCTTGGCAACTGGCACATCTTTATGGCCATTTGCAGCGTTCTGCAGCCATGTGACCCTGATTTTTGTCAGTTTCCACTATTTTCCTCCTGGTAAAATAAACAACTGTAGCATTTACTTAATGATAGTGGTTCACTTAATGACCACTGCAGAAATGCGAAAAATTGGGTCTGATCATGTAATGCCTTGATTTATAATTGCAACAACTAACTACCGTAATTCCTGACACAATTATGTTCGTAAGTTGAGGACTACCTATACAGTATCCCTTTAGTCAGATTAGTAATAATTTCTGCAGACTTTATAAAACCATGAAGATTTATGGCAGGCCCTACTCCTGATAGCAGTCAGTTTTATGCACACTCTGCACACTGAGTAGAAAATTATTATGCAGGCAATCCTTAATTTACAACAGTTTATTTAATTACTGTTCAAAGTTACAAGGATATTGAAAAAAGTGTCTTATGACCTTTTTTCACACTTACGACTGTTGCAGCATCTCCATGTGCCAAATTCAGATGTTTGGCTACTGATTCATTTTTATGATGGTTACAATGTCCCGGGGTCATGTCACCCCCTTTTATGACCTTTTGGCAAGCAAAGTCAATGGAGAAGCCAGATTCACTTAACAACTGTGTTACTAACTTAACTGTGGCAAGAAAGGTCATAAAATGAGGCTAAACTCACTTAACAAATGTCTCACTTAGCAACATAAATTTTGGGTTCAATTGTGGTCAGAAGTAGAGGACTACCTATATTACAGTCTCTTTCGAAA
This sequence comes from Bothrops alternatus, assembly GCA_034064705.1. Lineage (NCBI taxonomy): Eukaryota > Metazoa > Chordata > Lepidosauria > Squamata > Viperidae > Bothrops > Bothrops alternatus. The sequence goes on along the minus strand of JARGCV010000179.1, from coordinate 568,728 downwards.
AAAGGAGCAAAAACTCTCTGTGCCCATATTTTCATACCACGCATGATTCTATTTATTTTTAATATATTAAATTTATACTTAATATCTGACTGCCAAGTGGCTCTGGACTCAGTTATCTTTATACAATTTTCATGTCTTGCTTTGCTCACCTTTACTGCAGATTAAGCATCTTTTTTGCACTTATTGTAACGTGGGAGGAAATCTAAAGACGTAATCATTGGTACCTCATTCGTTTTTAGTGTCTCTAGTGGGAAGAGAAAGTTGGCTCTTAGTAGGAGACACTTTTTTGCCTGTGAAGAATTGAGTGTAAGGTTTTTATTTTTCTTTCAAAAATCTTCCTACCTGGAGAGTCCCTAGAGAGCAGGGTTTCTCAACCTGGGCGGAATAACAGAATAACAGAGTTGGAAGGGGCCTTGGAGGTCTTCTAGTCCAACCCCTACTCGAGCAGTAGATCCTAGACCATTGCAGACAAAGGTTTGTCCAATCTCATCTTAAAAACCTCCAGTGTTGGAGCACCCACAATTTCTGGAGGCAAGGTGCTCCACTGGTTAATTGTTCTCACTGTCAGGAAATTTCTCCTTAGCATGCTGGCTGGGGGATTCTGGGAAGTCCACACATCAAAAGTGCCAAGGCTGAGAAAAACATTTTGTCACAATGTGGGAAGACAAATACCCAAAGTAATATGACCTTTTAAAATCTGCGTCATAACCTGGTCAGACAAGGAATTTTCCAACATTCAGCTGAAAGCGAAATCTGTTGCCAGTAATCCATCTGCTTGCGGTAATGTCATGGCCACCCTTTCCATTTTCCCGATTTGCTATTTTTGTAACTCTTCATGCATTTAGAAGTTCAGGAGTAGGAGAGAATCAGGTTTTCTAGAGGGGAAATCCTTACAGCATTTGGGGTATTTTATTAGGAAGCAAGCAGTTACCCTCAACTTGATTGGGTTGGGATGGCACTTCCGGAAGATGGTGGGCACATATTTTTTCCTCCAATCTTGAATTGGATTGGTAGTATCACATTTTTGGATCAAATGTTAATATTTGCGTGATCCTTCCCACTGGCACAATATCATCACAATATCCATCTTTGTTTTAAAAGCTGTGGATGATGGGCTCTCTTTACAGATAGTCCTCAATTTGCAACATTTCATTGACTATTTGAAGTTACAACGGCAATGAAAAAAGTGAGTTATGATCATTTTTCACACTTAACAAGTGTTGTAGCATCCCCATGATCATGTGATCATAATTCAGATGCTTGGCAACTGACGCACTTTTATGATGGTCTCAGTGTCCCAGGGTCACGTGATCCCCTTTTGTGACAAGCAAAGTCAATGGGGAAGCTGGATTCACTTAACAACCTACTAACAACTGCAGTGATTTGTTTAACAATTGTGGCAAGAAAGATCGTAAAATAGAGCAAAATCCACACAACAAATGTCTCACTTAGCAACAAAAGTTTTGGGTTCAGCTGTGGCCGTCAGTCGAGAACTACTTGTATTTTTATTTATTTATTTATTGCATATAATTTTATTAAAATTTTAAAGGGTGAAAAAACTAAGACAAATTAATATAAAATAAGAAAAAGAAGAGAACAACAAAAAAAGAAAGCTAAACTGCAAGAAAGGGGTAAAAAGTAAAAGAAAAATAGAAAAGAAAGAGGAAAGATACAAAAAAAGATACTTCTGATCTTCTTTACAGCAATTATAAATACAATTATAAATTTACTTCTTAGCTGATGGCCACTTAACTCTTTTCTTTCTAAAGTCTTATCGTCTAATCATCAAAACCATCAATGATCTGTTTATTTTTTTTCCATCCTGCGCAAAAAAAAATCTATAAGGAGTTTTCAGTCAGCAATAAATGTAGATATTGTCTTTTCTCTGATCAAAGACGTGAACAGTGAGTATATGAAGTTAAACACCCATACTTTGCTAAGGGAGAAAAAAAAACACATCCAAAGAATTTGGAAGGAAGCAATTAAATTGAATTTCCAAAAGCACGCTTGGCCTCTAAAGGCAGATTCCTAATAATTTTGCAGTTGATAGCTTGACAGGGCGAAATCAATTTTTACAGGGTGTATGCATGCTACAAATAAACTGATGAATGTGTTTGTCAATCTTTGGCTCAGAATGCTACTAATTCAAATGTTACCTTTCCTTTCCATTCCTGCCTTTCCAAGCTGCTCGGCCCTCTAAAAGGCAACTGTAGAGAGACTGTTGGCAACTGATTTATTGTCATGTGTCAGCTTCCACGTAGATCCTATTTGTACAAATCAAAGCTCTTCCCTGCAAGGAAACATGCGATACAGTTTTACTTATCCATTTTAATTACAAGTAGGAGAAATGCACATACCACTTTCGCATTGCAATTGGAGGTACTGAGTTGAATTGGCCTGTCTGGTAAAGCCTTTGGTTCAATTTGCTGAGAGTTGAAATTTGTTGATGGAAGAAGTTTTGTAAGAATAAAACAATAAAAATGGATGAGGCGAAGTCAAGATGCTATGGTTGGCATTTCTAGTTTTTTAAAATATTTTTTTCTTAGAAGAGCCAGGACATATGATTGACTTGTACTGAAATGTTAGATTTTCTTTGGACCAGAAGCGATTGTACAAGTTCCCAACTTATGACCATAATTGGGATGAGTTTCTCCTGATTTTATGACCATTTTTGCCACGGTTGTGAGGTAGATACTACAGTTGTTAAGCAAATCTCACAATCGTTAAATGAATCTATTTTGCTTGTTTGGAAGCTGCTTGGGAAGGTCACAAAGGGTGATCATGACGACCCCAGGATGCTGCAAGCGTAGTAAATTCATTCCAGTTGTCAAATACCTGAATTTTGATCACATTACTGTAATAATGTTGTCAAAGTCATAAGTGTGAGGACTGGTTGTAATTTTTTTGGGGTGCCATTGTAACTTCGAATAGTTGTTAAATGGTTGTAGGTGGAGGATTACTTGTATATATTTATTTAAAGTGCAGAGGGTGTATACATCCGTTTTTCTCGATAATATATATCTGTCTCTCTAATAATAGCAATAGCACTTAGACTTATATACCGCTTCATAGTGCTTTACAGCCCTCTTTAAAAGTAGTTTACAGAGTCAGCCTGTTGCCCACAACAATCTGAGTCCTCATTTTACCGACCTTGGAAGGATGGAAGGCTAAGTCAACCTTGAGTCGGTCAGGATCGAACTCCTGGTAGTGGGTAGTGAGTAAGTCTGCAATGTTGCATTCTAACCATTGCACCACCAAGGCTCTCCTCTCTCATGCCCTTTAAAGCAGAGGTCCCCAACCTTGGCCACTTTATGACTTGTGGACTTCAACTCCCAGAATTCCTCAGCCAGCATGCCTGGCTGAGGAATTCTGGGAGTTGAAGTCCACAAGTCATAAAGTGGTCAAGATTGGGGACCCCTGCTTTAAATGGTCCTTGCTTATAATCATTGCAGTTTCCCCACAGTCACATGATCAAAATTTGTGTGCTTGGCAACCAGTGTGTATTTTTTGTGGTTGCAGTGTCCGGGGTCATGTGATTGCCATTTATGACCTTCCCAGATGGCTTTTAACAAGCAAAGTCCATGAAGGAAGCCTCATTCATTTAAGAACCGCATGAAAATTTTAATCTCAGTTGTGGTCATAAGTTGAGGATTACCTATATTGGCTGTCATGATTAGTGATAGTAGATAGTAGTAAGGGATTGTAATTCTGTAGTATCTGGGAAGCTCATATGTTCCCCACTGTAGAGCGGAGTTTTCCAAACTTGGTAACTTTAAGACTTGTGGACTTCAACTCCCAGAATTCCTCAGGCAGCCATGCCAATTTGTTACGTTTGGAGATTCCTGATGTAGAGAGTAAGAGATGATTGGACTTTCCTGAGCAACTACAGTATATCTCAAGTATAACAACCTCCAAGTGACAGTGTGGGAATTAAGTCTGTATCAAGATAAATTTGTATTTATAGTGCTTCTTTCTCTGTCTTCCTCAAAACAAAACCTTGCCTCCTCCTCCTCCTCCTCTCCTGTTGGAGGTACAAAATTCTAGTTTTTCCTCCTTCTGGCAGCCTCAACCATTGTTATTTGTTGTTGTTGAAATGTGTCTTTGAGGTTGTCTTCTTCTGGCTCTGCCTCCTTTTCTTTGACCTTGCCTTCTTTTTGTACATGCCTTGTATGGTATGGAATACCATGACATCCTCTGCAGATGAGCCAATCACTTTATTTGCTGTTTTTGTATGTAATTTAAGGCTGGTTATATGCCTATCAGTGATGACGAACCTTTTAGAGACCGAGTGCCCAAACTGCAACCCAAAACCCACTTATGCATCGTTGGGTGCTGGGTGGGTGTGGCCAATTGGGTGGGCGTGGCTGCGATGGTAACGGCAGACTGGGTGGGACGAAAAAGTTCAATCAATCAATTCCAACTTTGCAAGATCTTTTTTTTTCCCGCAAGAAGTTAAAATTGACTGATTGATTGAACCTTTTTTTTTTTTTGCACGTGGCGGTGGAGGCCTAAAAGCGAAAAGGTTTTATAAAACCCAGCTGAAGGCCTAGGACTGGGGCTACGGTGCGCGTGCCCACAGAGAAGGCTCTGAGTGCCCCCTCTAGCACCCATGCCATAGGTTCGCCACCACTGATGCCTATTCTTTCTCTTAGGGTCCATAATTTTAATCTTTTTTGGTCACCTCAGCAGTTTCCTTCCAACATCTTATTTCTGCTGGTGACTAACTTTTGCTTATGCTTTATTGCAGGTGTCCATATCAGGCACTGGTAGCATAAGATGGCAATGAATATGCTTTGTAATAAGATACTTCTTTGTGTTGATCATATTGCATTGTGTTGTACGAGTGGAGCAGGTTGCCCCAACACTTGATGTGACTTATTGCATCTTATGTTAATCTCTTCATCCCTTTTTTACCATCTCCAGTGAATGTTGTTCTTAGATATTTGATCTTTAATACTTGTTTTATGCTTGCTCCTCTTAATACTATGTTTAGGGTATGATATTTTTCTGTTCCAATTGACATTGCTTCTGTTTTATCTTTGCTGATTCTCATATTATTTGTCTTGCGTTCTTGGTTCAAGGCCAGAAGATGTTATTGTAGCTTCTAAGGTGTACTTGCTATCAATGGCAGTTTTCATATTAAGGCTAAACACGGTTACTAGGTCTGTGTATTCATTCCGCTGTAATGAAAGCCTAGAACTGCTTGAGTGATCTTTTTATATTAAAAAAACCACTTCTTATATTTAAAGGGTTCTTCAGATTTAAATAGTTCCATTACATTTATCAAGGGCTCTAAGCATTCGTGTTCCAGATGGAATTCATCAGTTATTAACTGTATGATTATTCCTACTACTGTTAATGCGGAGTTCTGACGAAAGTTTACTCCAGTATCTGAAGTTGGAATTGGCTGAGAATATACAGAAGGTTGAAAAAGGAATTTATAGGGTCATCATGCTTGGGCTGTAGAAATCCATGCAGCTACTGAATACAATAGTGGCCAAAATTGTGGAAACTTTTGGGAAAAGTGTACAATAGAAATGCCACCTTTGGTTAGGTTTCCACCAATTTTTCTTCTAATTTTTTTATAACTGTAGCCTTGTTCATTTAATAATACTATTTTACATTGCTTTCTGGGCAACCAGTTAACTGTTTGCACTGTTACTTTAATTTTATTACATTTTACAAGCTCACTAAATGAAAGAACACAAAAAAAACACAACCAACTTGATAGCAATCACGTAATACATTGACAAATGTCCTCCTCTCAGCTTCAATACATGACATCAATAACTGAATCTGATTGGCTCATTGCCAAAACAATATGACACCTGATTGGCTCTCTAAACACTCGTGCTCATTGGCTACCATCAGATGAAGGAAAGCTACCTGAGATCAACCTGAGCAAGTTGTGCTTCCATTTTCCTGGTTATTTGGCTATAACTTTTCGTAGAATACAGTACAGATAATTGAACAAACTATGTTGCATTACATTCTTCATTAAATTATCTTTCCATTATATATAATTTTATGGTACTACTCCCCACCCCAAAAAAAGCAGTGTTATTAGCCATCAAACCTCAAAAATACACTTTTCCCAAAAGGTTTCCATTACTGTAGTTGCAGAGAATTCAGTTTTCTTTATATTTCGTTGCTTCCAGGCAGATTTTTGCAGCTCAAAAATAGTTGCCCTAATTTCAGGAATAATGATGTTTTACTACTTTTAAACAAGAAGATGCTTATACCAAAACAAAATGCGGGGCCTACAACTATCAAAGCTTCGTATTGCTTCCCTAAATTTAGCAGGGAAGTTTCTAAAAATATACATTAGAATGCCACTATGAACAAACTTAACCATAGGTAAAGCACAATTTAAAAGGAAGTAAAGCTGATGGATACTTGGGATGCAACTCCACCCACTTTGCATAATTGGTCCCTTGATCACCAAACCATACAGAAACTCTTCCAAATGTATTACAGGTAATCCTTGACTAACGACCATAATTGGAACTGTAACATCTATCGCTAAGTGACGTGGTTATTAAGTGAAACTTGCCCTATTTTACAAACCTTTTTGCTGTAGTTGTTAAGCACACCATGCAATTGTTTTTCCCATTGACCTTGCTGGTTAGAAGCTCCTGGGAATGTTATAAAAGGCAATGACATACCCCTGGGATGCTGCAATTATTGTAAACACACCAGTTGCTAAATGTGTGAATTGCAATCACATGACTACGAGACAGCTGTGATGGTCATAAGTGCGATCATCTTTCACAAGGGATGCCACAACTGTCATAAATACACGCCATTTGCCAAACACCTTAATTTTGATCACGTGACCACGGGGAGGCTGCAACGGTCATGCGAAAATGGTCATAAGCCACTTCAGTGCCGTTGTAACTTCGAACATCATTAAACAAATGATTGTAAGTCAAGAACTATCTGTGGTGTTTTCCTGGCACTTTTTTTAAAAAATAAGACAAGATATTGTATTGCAGAGGAAAATCTGCAGCCGTATATACCGGTAGGTAGTTCTCGACTTACAGTCTTTCATTAAGTGACTGGTCAAAGTTACATAGGATCTAAAAAAAGGTACTTATGACTTGGATTTGGTTCTGAGAATGGGGTACATGCCTGCAGTTTATGATGTTGTAAAATTGGGTCACTCACATGGGTGCCTCGACTTAGCGACCATCATGATATAAAATGGAAATTCCAGGCTCCATTATGCCTCTGATTTAATTGTGCTGGGACGTCTTAAGTTTAGCTAAGCAACTCAGAGAGTTACAAAAAAATATCTTGTCCTTTTTTGGCCATCTTGTTCTGGGAAGATGAGCAGTAAGATTTACACTGGGTAAATTTACAGGTATTCTTGACTTAGATCACAACTGAGCCCAAAACTTTTGTTGCTAAGCAAGACAGTTGTTAAGTGAATTTTGCCCCATTTTACTATCTTTCTTGCCAGAATGGTTAAGCGAATCATTGCAATTGTTAATTTAATAACATAGTTGTTACTAAATCTGGCTTCTCCATTGACTTTTCCTTGTCAGAAGGTTGCAAAAGATGATCACATGACCCTGGGACACTGCAACCGTCATAAGTACATGCCAGTTGCCAAGTGCCTAAACTTTAATCACATGACCATAGAGATGCCACAACGGTCATAGGTATGAAAAATAGTCATAAGTCACTTTTTTCAGTGCCATTGTAATTTTAAACAGTCACTAAACAAACTGTTGTAAGTTGAGGATTACCAGTATGCTGAAAAACAGTCTTAGGGTTCATTTCCCTCGATCAATGGCTGATCCCTATTTTGTGGGAATCACAGGAAATAACTCTTGGAGTAAATTGTATATCCTCTAGAGTTAGGGGGTCCCAATCTGTGGGCATAGCCCATTGCCAGTCCATGACCTATTTGCAACCAGGCTGCGTGAGTGGCTGGCTGGAGTGCATGTGTGTGTGTGTGTACACAGAGCCCCACTCATGCAAACATTGCGGGGGATTGGGGCCTCGCACAAGCATCATGGAGGCTCTCAGCACACATGCCCGCCACTCACGGAAATGGAGGATGTGTGCACATATCTCCAGTGGTGGGATTCAAATAATTTAACAACCAGTCCTCTGTGGGGGGGGGAGGGAGGGAGGTGGAGGGGCCGCTGCTACGAGGCAGGTGGGGGAGTTGCCCCATGTATTTCGCAATCACTTATTGTGCCGAAGAGCCCCCACAGCCAGGCCTACAACACCCATTGCGCCTCGCCTGTTTGTTAGTGACTTCTCCCACTTTCTCCTTCCTCCTTCTTCTTTGAATAGCCCTTCGCTCCCATTGCTGCTTTTTCAGGCCCGGAGTTTTGTCCGGACCCTGCGCAGTGGGTCTTTGGAAATGAAGCCCCACAGCAATCAGGTGGGGTGGGAACCATTCCCTTCACTTCTGGACCGGCTCCGAAACGGGCTGGAAGGAGCAGCCCGAGGACTCCAATCTGGCTTTGCAGCAAGCAAGAAGATTAGAGGCACATGAATGCACACTAGTCTGGTGTCTCAAAAAACCAGGATTTTTTTCCCCCATGCTGGATTTTTGCTGCCATACTGTTTAACTTTATAGTCAAGGCCATGGTTTTCCCAATTGCAATGTATGGCTGTGAAAGTTGGACCATAAGAAAGGCTGAGCGCAAAAGAATTGAGGCCTTTGAACTCTGGTGCTGGAGAAGACTCCTGCGGGTCCCCTGGACTGCAAGGCCATCAAACTGGTCAGCCCTAGAGGAGATCAACCCCGACTGCTCTTTAGAAGGCCAGATCCTGAAGTTGAAACTCAAGTGCTTTGGCCACCTAATGAGAAGGAAGGACTCACTGGAGGAGAAGGGCCTAATGCTGGGAAAGAAGGAGGGCAAGAGAAGAAGGGGACGACAGAGAAGGAGGTGGCTGGATGGAGTCACTGAAGCAGTAGGAGTGAGCTTAAATGGACTTCAGAAGATGGTGGAGGACAGGAAGGCCTGGAGGAACATTGTCCATGGGGTCCCGATGGGTCGGACACGATCTCGCAACTAACAATGACAACAACTGTTTAACTTTCTTTAAAGTTTACTTGATACAGAATGGGAAGGAAGGAGAAAGTGGGAGAAGCCCAAAGGAAACCTCCTCTGTCACCCTGCAAGCACCAATTGAAGCTTACGCCATGCCCAAGAGAGCCTGGAACTTTCTCCCACTTTCTCCCTCTTCCTCCTCCTTTGAATAGCCTTTTGCTCCCATTACTTCTTTTTCAGTCCCGGATCTCAGCTTGTCTGTAGCCTGTGCAGAGGATCTTCCCTTGCCTGCCTTCCCCTGCCTGCTGCTGCCTGCCTCCGCTTGCTGCCACTATGCAGCACTCACAATCACCTGTCTCCCTCCACCCCTCTGCCTCCACTTGCAGGGTGATGGAGGAGGTTTTCCTTGGGCATGGAACAGGCCGTCAACTTCAGTTGGTGCTGACGTTGACGGCCTGTTCCATGCCTGAGGGAAACCTCCTACATCACCCTGCAGGCGGAGGCAGAGGGGTGGAGGGAGACAGGTGATCTGGAAATGCTTTGGAGAACCTCCTCCATCACCCCTGGGAGCAAGACCCGAATGGCTGAAGGGCGGATCCAAGAGAGAAAACATCAGCCTCGGATTGAAAAAACTTGGAAAAAACAGAGACGGGAAGGCCAGGAGTGGAGACTCAGATTTATCATAACTGGTTTGCCGAACTCAACAAAAAATTAGGTATCAGTTCTGCTGAACCGGTGTGAACTGGCTGAATCCCACCACTGCACGTCTCCGACTATTTGGGCAAATGGGGATGCGCATGTGCTTGCCTGCCCCTTCCATGGCCTGGTTCTAAACAGCTCAAGGCCTGGAGGTGGGCCACAACCTGGGGGTTGGAGACCCCTACTCTAGAGCAGAGTTGTCCACTTTTGGCAACTTTAAGATCTGTGGACTTCATGCTAGACTCAGGAATTCTGGGAGTTGAAGTCCACAAATCTTAAGCTTGCCAAGGTTGGACATCCCTACTTCAAAGCAGTTTTTTTTTAAAAATCTGGCAACTTTTAAGATAATGTGTATTTCAACTCCCAGAATTCCCCAGCCAACTGCCCCAGTCAACTATTTGCCCAACAATACTGGTTAAGCTTCCTTCCAAATTCCTTCAATGGTGTATGTCTTTCAGTTCAAATAAAAGAAGGATTGCACACTTCCTAATTTTAAACATGCATTTTTTTTTTCTATTCTCTCTCTCTCAAATGACAGCAAGTTATAACAACAAAATGAACTTTCCAGCTCAACCATTACAAAGATACTGGAGCCCTTCCATTCCTTGTATGGAAATAAGGGCTGTATGTTTCTGGTTATCTCATATCTGCACTTTCTTGGAATAACAAGACTATGTGGGCTGGGAATTTTGGTCATTGTAGTCCTGGTGCATCTAGAGTGGGGAAGTCTGCAGTGACTGCTCCTGTGGGTTGTCCAGCTTTACCGTTTTTCCCTTGTAGCAGTGAGAGCCTTGTTGCTAAATGTGATGCCTGCAGCATTTAGTGGAAGGATAATTGGCAGAATATTCCTTGATGGCTCCCATCAAGAAAGTATTTGAATTTTTTTTTTAAAGAGAGCAATTATCTCAGTGGAATGCAATTTTTTTTTCAAATGGCCTCATTTATTTTAGTGCCAATCTTGGTGCACTTTTTTTCCTTGCAGAGCTCTAATATCTATTAATTAATTGCATGAAATAATGCCAATAAATCTAACAAGGCTTGTCTAAAGCTTGGCTGCACAGGAGAAACTTAGTGTTTGTTGCAAAGCAAGGGAGAGATTGACTGAGATATTAAGAAAGCAAGTAGTACTGTAGTAGGTACTTAATGAAATGTTTTCTAACACCACTTTAAAATTGTTTTTAATTTTGGCCTGGTCTTTAATTTGAATGAAATCGTTACTATTGTTAAATTACTTAAACTCTAAATTAGGGAATGCAAATGAAGTGAACCTGAAATGCAATGTGGATATTGTTTTTATTGACAATCTGTAGAGCAGTAGCACAGAACAAATTCCAATTAGATTTGATCTGTTTAATGTGGTGCAACTGCCTGATTTGTCAGCAAGCACAATATCTTCCATTAAATGTTCTACCCAGGGAGAAATTAGTCCTGGTGCGGTAGAAATCTTTTTACTCTTATCTCAGTTTTAATTCACCATAGATTATGGATATTGGAATGTTGACACTTCTGGGAATAGCAAATCACATCAATAAAAATACGTTGCAAAGGTGCAGCGGTCAAAATTATGTCGCATTACAGACCCATCACAAGATATAATGGGTGTGTTGGCATGACATCACACTAAGCTGGGATTAGTTTAACTATCATTTATTAAATAAACCACTCAGGTAGCAGCGCGGTGGCCTCCTCCCACTCAGAAGGTTGAGAGTTCAATACTAGGTAGCAGTAGATGTTTCCCTATCAGGGCGCAAAGAGAAAATATCTGCTCTGAACTCTGCATAGGTATCAGGAAGGGCATCCAGCCAGTAAACACTCAGATCCATTCAGTTGCCCTGACTCTACTGTGAATAAAGGGATTAAAGGGTCATTAAAAAATAATTAAACACCCATTGGGGACTGTTGGCTTGCTTAAGGATCACAGATTTCACATAGCAGTTACTATAAAAAAATGTCATAAAATTGAGTCAGTAACATGATAACCCCTTGATGACCAGCACAATTTACAACCGAAATTTCAGATTTAATTACAATCATAAGTTGAGTTCTACCTGTAGTTATGGGATGGTATGGTATGTTTTCTTGATGCTTCGAGTTTAGAGGCTTAAAATGGATGTTCATTGTAGACAGGAAAAATACAGATGAATTGTTCTGTTCTACAGCAGTGATAGGATTGCCTCTTTGTGCCAGATGTGGCTTATATGCTCCTGTCTCTTCGGCTTTGCAGAATTTTCTCTATCCTGTTACTTGGTCAATGCTAGGCTGCATATTTCTCTTCCTGGGTAAATAGCTAAGAGATCTAATCCAGGGCTTTCCAACCTTTCACCCATTGTACCACTTTTAGGATATGGCAACATCCGAGTACCACCGGTCGCCTAGCAAGGTGTCAAAAACTTGATGACCAAAAAAAAAAAAGGAAAAAAGTGACAAAGTACAGGTAGTCCTAGACTTACAACAGTTCGCTTAGTGACTGTTCAAAGTTACAATGGCACTGAAAAAGTGCCCCCCAAGCCACAGTTGAGCAAGATACCTGCCTGCCCGCTTGGCCACGCTCTTCCTTCTGTCCGAGGTTTTCATTGTTGTGAGCATTTCTGTTGAGGATTGGCAGTGGGGGTGGGGTGGGTGGGTGTTTGGTTTTTATTCCCCCCCTGTCTGCTGGGTGGTTGCAGCAGGTTTTGCTCACTTCACATGACCCTGGGACACTGTCACTGTCATAAATATGAATCAGTTGCCAAGCATCTGAATGTAAATCACAGAGATGCTGCAACATTCCAGCTGATCGGCACTTCTTCTGGGTTCAGCAGAAGTGCCAGGATCAGCGCTGCTTTCCAGCTGGAGCCTGGCGTTGATCCTGGCGCTTCTGCTGAGCCCTGACAGCCCTGCAGCTCCAGCCATCTCTAGCTCAAGCTTCTGCGGTGCTGCCACTGGTTCAGCTCATTCCCCTCCCCCGCTACCACTTTTCTAGGATGGTCACGTACCACCTGCCAGGTACCAATGTACCACAGGTGATACTCGTATCACTGGTTGAAAAGCCCTGATCTAGTCCATAAGAAATGAGAAGATTTTTGGAGAATCTCTAGGCAACCCAGTCATTCAAATGATCTAAGTCAGACTTGTCAAACTCATGACGTCACATGACATTGCGCAACATATTGGGACGGTTTTGCCATTGCTGGCAATGGGGTGGGCGCGGCTTCTGGATGATGCGTCTGGCCCACGGGCCGGCAGTTTGACACCCCTGATCTAAGTGAATCTTCTGTATTAGGAAACCAGGCTGAAGGAGCATTGTATTGCTTACTATAATTATTGAATAATATGTTTCCTAGCATTTAACAACACCCATAATTTTAGTGAATTGTAGACAGTCCAAGTTTTTTTAAAAAACTACGTGTTCTCAAACTGCATTCTTTGAAAAGGAGTCTCTGCGGATTTTACTCTGCTAGTTGTTGCTGACTGGAGCGGGCAATGCTCATCTCTGTTTCAAGGCTATTGAGCCAGCAATGTCTGAAGACATTTCTGCAGTCATGTAGCCAGCATGACGTCATGGAGTGCTGTTACCTTCCCACCAAAGTGGTACCTATTTATCTATCCGCATTTGCATACTTTCAGACTGTTAGGTAGGCAGGAGTAGGGACAACGATGGAGGTCACCTGGTTGCAAGCACTCGGGTCTTGAACCTGGGCTGCTGACTTTCCAGCCGACAAACCCAGCATCTTCATTTGGGAGCTCCCACGCCACACTACGTTCTTTGAAGAATCTGACTTTATTCTGCAAATTTCTGTAAGCTGGGGAGATAGCATTTTAGTGTTCAAAGTTTTTGAATGCAAAATAATTTTCTTGGTCCCCTCAAAATTAAAAACATTACAAAGTAGGTTGCAAAGGTTACAAAGATTCAGGAACTTGTAATAAAAATCCAGGATGGGACTAGTTAGAATTGTGGTTGACCAATCAATTATTTGGAGTTGAGTATTAAGGGCAAATATCTTTATTTTTTATTGATATCTGTTAGGAGATAAAATGATTAATGGTAATTCTTTATCTTTGCTGTCTTGTTTGAATTAGTGATTAGTCTAAAATGGCAATCAGTTAAAAATTAAAGTTACAAAGAGATTATTTTTTTTAAAACAGGGGCACGCCTTGTTTTATGACTGTAATTGAGCCTACCAATGTCAGTCGTAAGTCATGATGGTCATGAAGCAGGTCATCACATGACTGATCCAATTTTACAACTTTTTTTGTTTGGTTAAATGAACCATGTATGATCTGTCCATGCTTCAAAAGGCACCTTGCTCCCTTCTAGATAGTTTCGCCAGATTATTAGAGCCCACCTAATTGCGAAAGCCTTCTTCTCCCAGATAGGCCACCTCCTTTTGCTTTCAGTAATTTGTTTTTTTGAGGTGTAGGCAGAGGTTCCGACAGATGAAACTCTTTAAAGAACTTTGAGGCATTGAAGAATCTTTATTGGAGTAGTATAGCTTCGGCACTAACAGAGTTGAAGCCAAATCTGAATTCCCCTCCCCTGAACACATAGTATCAAAGCACAATTCCCTCCTCTAGTTTACCAGTCATAAATCACATTCTCCAATTAGTTTGAAATGCAGGCTTTCCCTCCATTACTCCATCCCTGCCATTTCTTATCATCTCTTATTTCAAAAGCCCTAAATTCACACACTGTTTTCAATACTGTTTTGTCTAACTAACTCCCATCACATTTCATCTCCTCCCACAGCATCATCCAATTCTAAGAGTAAAGCATAAGAAAGAAAAAGGCTGCATCTCCATATGTTATCAAAGCAAGAACATCCAATGTTAGCAGCATTGACACCAAGCTGTCATTAAGCAAACACAGTGGTCATTGAGCAAACATCACAGCCATTAAGCAAACACCACAGTCATTAAGCAAGCCCATTGTTCGCTATAGGGCAATTTTGCCAAAAACTGGAAGAAAACGCCAGATTTTGGCAAAGATTTCATAAAGTGTGGTCACGTGACTGCAGTGGATGGCTGCCATAATTCTGGCAACTGATCGTAACCACCTTTTTTGGGCTCCGTGGTAACTTTGAATGGTTGCTCAGCTATTGGTCGTAAGTCAAGGACTATATATTCTATTTAAAACTCATCCTAAGTAAAACGGGAAAGGAAAACTAACCACTTGAAGAAAGGGAAAAAGATGCATATACCCCATATTCCGAGAGAGAGGGATGGAAGTGTTTAATTAAACACCTAAAACAAATGGATTTGAGTATGAATAATGAGGGGAAAATGGAGAATATGTTGATATACTGTGTCATTTTTCCATTGTTTAATTATCTTCAATTTGTTTCATTATATTGTGCAGTATTTAGTCAGTTAATTAGCTAGCTACCTGGGCTAATTTATGGAAAATAACTTTAATACAGTTAGTATGAATACAGAGATTGTTAAGAAGAATTTTAGTAGCATTTCCAGGGGGTTCCCTTATTAGTCTTCTGTAGCAAAACCAACAAAATGTCTTGAGGCTTCTTAAAAGATGAACACATTTATAATTGGATAACCTTTTATAGTTCTCTTTATTGTCAGGGAAACCTGAGAATTTGCCTGCAATATCCTGGGACTTAGCTTTTTTATTTGCACTTAAATCTAATTCATGCAGATTTCGTTAATACAGTTAAAGGATCAATATGATTAACGAGCATGGGTTTCTTGATTTCCAACTGTATCTGATTCCTCGTGTAGCTGAATTACCCTGTTTGGGGCATGAATAAATTCATCCTAGCCATCCAGCTTGATCACAGAATGTTGATTTTGCAAAAGGATATTAGATGCACTATTAGACAGCCATGGATCAGCTTGGTGGCTTGGGTTTGTTTAGAAAATCAGATAGTAGGAATGACAACATTAAATAATAAATATTTTGGAAATGGGGTTATGTAGGTAGTTGGAGTCTAGAGTTATATGTCAGAGTTATATATGAAGCTTATTGAGATCTGTTACTTTGCTGTAGGAAGAGAAGAAACCTTCTAAGGCTGCTTAGCATGCTTGAGAGCTGGACATATTTATTGCATTTTTAACCAACTCTCTTAAAAAAAACGGTACACAAAGGTTGAATGAAGGATTTTCCCTAATGGATCCTCAGAATAGCAACTTCTGACTTGCTAAGAAATGGCTCCATTGCTCATAGTTTCCTCTCTTTGGAGGCAGGACTAATTTCTGGGAAACCTCCAAATAATAATAGTGCTTTACAAATGGTATCTCCCGTCTGAGTAGATTAATTATAGGCTTTGTGTGCTTAATGGAAATGTCCAGAATTGGAAAACAAAGTGAGGCAGTTCTGGACCTAGGGTAGAAGGCACTTTGGATTTAGAAGATAAGATAAGAGATAAGATAAGATAACCTTTATTGTCATTTTTTTTTACTGTGGGCACAATGGCACACATCAAAAATGAAATTTAATTGCCCGCTCTCAAAGTGAACACATACATGACACACACCTAAACATCCTACATACAACATATGTACAGACCCACGTCCCTACATATACATAATATGGGGTGGTCAGGGAGAGGTAGTACCTCTGGTGTAGAGCGTGTCGTGCCTTTTTAGGCAACTCGTACACCTTTGGTCCCCACCTGACACTCAGCTCTCACCTGTGGCTCCTAGTAGCTGTAACATGCACAGCGGCCACACCCCGGGCAACAGCTTCGACAGGCTGGCTAAACCAGGTTGAGGGTAGCCGTTGTGTCTTCGACACTCGGTGAGTAAGGGATTTGTCTATCCCGAGCATGTGAAGACAGACTCTGGCGGATTGAGCGGATGAGATCTATCAAAATAGAACCAACGGTCATGAAGGCAGTTTCTGCAAGCGATGTGGTACACTGAGAGCACGGCAAGACACGAAAGATGCCCTGGTCAACCACTGCGCCTAGTCCATCTCCAACTGTCTCGACTTTTGTCCTGCCATTGGAACAAGATGGAATCTGGGAAGAGAGAGTGAGGCTGACTAAGCGCACCTCTCCCTCACTTAAATCCAATTCACGCGCAAGTCTTGACATCTTGACTTTCCCTATTTCCCTAATTCCGATTATGAACATAGAAGGACAATCTTGGCACAAGAGAAGCGTGCACTCCGCAAAGCCAGAACTGTAAATGCCGAAGTAACAGTGTCTACAATTCTTTGTTCAGTATGTGGCAGAACATTCCGTGCTAACATCGGTCTTATCAGCCACCTACGGACACATCGTTGATGGCCCATAACCCATAAGATGTCAAGGTCCTCATCGAATTCGATGGACGAACAACATAACAAATAAATATTAAACACTGTTCATCTTGAATATATAACGGAAGGAGAAAGCTTGAGAGTTTAATGCTGTATGGAGCAAAACTGTGACTGAATCTGGATGTTCTGCTTCGGATACCACGAAGCCCCCTCCTCCCAGAAAGTGACAAGGAAAACAGGTCAAGAATAGGATGTGTCGTGTCCCAGACAATCTTACAGACCCTGCTCAAGTAATGCTTATGTGCTGTGTCCTGGATGGGAGGGAGGAAACTGCCAATGATCTTTTCTGCTATCCTCACCACTCTCTTTTCTGGGTAATCTGAACATATGGCAAAAGCAATCAGATTTAGATCTCGCAGTTGGTTGTCACTTTAGAGAGGATTCCCCAAACAGGCCATCTTGAAAAATAATTCTGTGTGCACCGGTCAGTCTTGCTTAAGCATATTGCTTAAGAATTTCATTAAGTCTGTATTTTGAGCCATGTTAATTCTAATGTCCAACTTAACGGTTAGTTATCAGTCTGTACATATTTTAGATTTTTCAGTACAGTTCTCATTTTAAGACAGACAAACAGACAGGCAATGTACACTGGTCCAAATCTAAAACCTTAACCACTATATTTGCAAAGAAGACATACATATAATTATACATAAATAAGCAGTATACATATACTTCTACTTCTATATGTATAAATAGTATAGGTAGAAGATATACATATTGTTCTACTTATACATATAGAAGTAGAAGTGAAAGGAACACAAACAGGAAATAAATAGATATGCACTTCATGTATTCTTCTGTTTTCTGGAATTATTATTTCCGTGGCAAACATTTGCAAGATGTTGTTAGAAAACTCCCTGGTAAAAATCTATAGCAAAACTTGCTTCCAATAAAATTTGTGTTGGATAAAATCTGGGCAGCTCTGTATTTCAGTCTTAGTAATGAAAAAGGAGGTGTTTTTCTGGGTTCCTAGCAAAAGGGCGGAAATATCTTGGGACATAGATGAATAATTTGATGTGTTAGAATTTGGCACATCAATAGAAGAGAATATTTGTAGGCGGGGGTTGAACAATGAGGTCCTTTGTGCTGTCTGAGCTTACTGGTAGTTGTTTTCTTGCAGATGTTTCATTGCCCAACTAGGTAACATTATTAATGATGAGCACTGAGGATCTTGCCTGATTGGATAATGAAATGTCTGCGAGAACATAATCAAGCTAGGTAGCATCACCAGTGATGAGCACTGATGATGTTACCCAGTTGGGTAATGAAACGTCTGCAAGAAAACAAGCCCAGAGAACACCAAGGAGCCCATAAGGATGTCTTTCCAGGAGTCCCACTCATATTCATGATGTGGTGATGTGGGAGAAGAACAAAATTAAAATTCAGTCCTAAAAAGGTTAATAATTTGAAGGTGACACTTTCCTCCCCTCTGGACATGAAGCTCTGGAAACTCCCTTGGGTTCCTTTTGGGGTATGAGTTGCACATTAACCTCTCTGTCATATGTTGGCTACTGATCACTCAGCAACTCTGAATTGCTACCCCATATAAGTTTGCTGTGTTTGAACAGACTGGGCTAATTACATTACGTGGTCTGTCCCAATTTTACAGATTAATTTATGGCATAATGAACAGGCCCAAGGAAGGGGAAGGAGCTGAGGAAAAACAGGCAGAGCTGACCTTGTCACTCAAATGGAACTGGAGACTTACTGCTCTTTTCTCAGCTGGCTCTTGAGTTATGCAGAATGTCGGTGACATGTTTAATTATTTTTGACAAATGAAGAATGCCTTCATCTTTATGCCATATTGCATTATGCCAAGGGTTCCGTGACTTTGGCATTGTGATAATCTCTTAGTCAAGAGGAAAAAAATCTACTAGAAGCTCTCCATGTTCCATCTTCTCCTTAAGGGATAGCGATAGGCCTACAAAACTATACTGCCAGGTGTCTTTGGAAAAATACGATCTACAACAGGGGTCCCCAACCTATGGGCCGCGGCCCAACCTCTTGACCAGCGGGTCGCAGAAATGGCGGGCCAGGACACGCACGCGTAGGCACGCATTCCTCTTACTTGCGCTAGTGTCTGTGGCCCCGTTTGCACATACGCACGGGCACAGAGACACTAGGCGGCAGGCGTGCATGCCCCGTTTGTGCATGCGCAAACAGGCTGCTAATGTGTGTGTGGGGGCGTGGCCCCATTTACATGCATGCGTGTGTGTGCACGCAGTAATTTGGAAGCTGCTCTCCCCTCTGTGCCGTGAGCCTGGAAAGGTTGGAGAACTCTGATTTACAAGACAATCCTGTGAGACCTGTTGGATCATCTTTAAGAAAAAGGTAGTGTGATCTAAATGTCTAGAAAGAACATTAACGTTTTGGCTGATGATGTTTTTTTCACTCCAGTGCTGGATGGTCTCATGATTTTCTAAGAAGTTAAATTTTTCTAGCTGTTTCTATCATAAGTAGAAAAATAATTGCAGTGATGAATGAACTTCAACAATAAGTCCATGTTTATGTAACCTAAACAGATAAACAGAAAGGCCACAGACAGACAAAAAAGCAGTGGGAACAGGAGTGGCTTTTGACTTCTTGCCAGCTTCCCCATTGACTTTGTTTGAAGGAAGCTGGCAGGGAATGTCAGACGGCAGGATCACATGGAGTCCTTTGTGAATTAAACTGATGTGAGTATCATGGAAATTTCAATTCCACAAGAGTATTAATAGGTCCTGGAATTTTTATACATTCTTTAAGTCTGTGGATTCAGAAATTATGGCAATATAAGGCATTGTTTGGGCTAACTTGGGGAGAGGTACCAACTGACAAACAGATAAACACAATGAGAGTTTAGTTGTACATAGATACTCTTTTTCTTCATATCACACTGTTCCTAAAAGTTTAGTCTATATCAGTGGTTCTCAACCTTTTTCAGGTTGAGACCCCACTTGCGCCGTCCATGCGCGCCCCGACCTGGGCGTGTGTGTGCATGCGCGCGCAAAAAAATAAAAAAAATAAATAAAAACAAAACAAAACAAAATGGCGCACAGCGATGGCTCGATCTGCGCATGCGCATGCGACGGCCCGATCTGCGTGTGCGCGTGCGACGGCCGATCTGCACGTGTGTGTGCGACGGCCCGATCTGCGCGTGTGCTGGGCCGATCTGCGCGTGCGCAGAACTGGCTGGCCTGCTGGCTCCAGACCAGGCCGGCCTCGCCTCCCACCGCTGCCTCAGAGACTCCGGCAGGCACACTGAGGAGCGGTCCGGAGCAGGCGGGCGCAAAGCTGCCTCCTTCCCGCTCCGCTCCGCTCCGCCACGTCCCAGGCCCGGCCTCCAACTTGCCCTCCGGCAGCCAGCCAAGCGGTCGGGGCAGGCAGACCTCGAGGCGGGCCCGCACTTCACCGAGACTGGCTCGGCTGTGGCGAGAGGCGCCCGACGGCCCCCAAGTCCCGCTCCTCTCCTCGCCCTCCTCCCCGGCCGGCGTCCAGGTCGCAGCGCTCCGCCTGCCAGGCTCGTCCGGGACTCCCGCGCCTTCTGCAGGGCCGGCAGCAGCCGCAGGTAGGTAGGCGGACGGCAGGACTGGGGAGCCGCCCGGGCCAGCTCGCTCTCGGCACCAGCTCGCTCTCGGCGTCTGGCCAGGCTCCCCGGCTCCCTCCCCAGCTCGGCCTCCCCCCACGCCCGGCTCCCTCCCCGGCTCGGCCTCCCCCCACGCCCGGCTCCCTCCCCGGCTCGGCCTCCCCTCACGCCCGGCTCCCTCCCCGGCTCGGCCTCCCCCCACGCCCGGCTTCCTCCCCGGCTCGGCCTCCCCCCACGCCCAGCTCCCTCCCCGGCTCGGCCTCCCCCCATGCCCGGCAGGGACTCACCTGGGTAGTTCATCTTCTTGCCGATCCGCTGGCTGGGTGCCTTACCGCCTGCTTCGGCCGCCGCCGCTGAGCGAGGGAGGGAGCTGCGCATGCGCGGATCGGGTCGTCGTGCGCGTCGCACATGCATGGTTCGGCCCGTCGCGTGCACGCGACGGACCGAACTGCGCATGCGTCAGCTGAAAAAAATGAAAAAAATTGGAAAAAAATAAAAAAAATGGTGGACGGCAGCGTTTGGTGACCCCTGTGAAATGGTCGTTCGACCCCAAATGGGGTCGCGACCCACAGGTTGAGAACCGCTGGTCTATATATTTTATCTTGATGAGATCTCAACAAATCAACCTTGTTTAGGCTTAGAAACTAAACAGGTTGGGAACTGACAATAAATTCCAGATGCTTGATGGCAACCATTTCCATATTGTTGTCTGGAATACTATACTAACGCATTCATAGGAATCCTCTACTTATGACCACAATTGAGCCCAAAATTTCCGTTGCTAAGTGAAGCAGTTAATTGAATTTTCCCCAATATACAACATTTCTTGCTACAGTTGTTAAGTAAATCAGGGGTCCCCAACCTATGGGTTGCAGCCTGGTACTGGGCTGTGGGCTCTTGGCTGGCGGGCTGCAGAAATGGCTGGCCAGGGCGTGCACGTGTGGGTGTGCATTCCCCCCACTCGCACTAGTGCTTGCGGCCCCGTTTGTGCATGCGCATGGGCATGAACGGGAACGCTAGTGCTAGGGGCGTGCATGGCCCATTTGTGCATGCGCAAATAGGCTGCTAGCACGGGTATGTGTGCACGCGGCCTGTTCGTGCACTAGCCGCCTCGGGGTGTGTGCGGCTGTTCGTGCATGCACACGGCACCAGCACACACTGCATGTGTGAATGTGGCCGCTAGTACTACGCCAGTGGGCATGGTCCCGTTTGCATGCATGTATATGCAGTAATTTGGAAGCTGCTCTCCCCTCTGGGTCACGAGCCTGGAAAGGTTGGAGAACTCTGAAGTAAATCACTGCAGTTGTTAAGTTAATAACAGGGCAATTAAGCGAATCTGGTTTCTCCATTGACTTTGCTTTTCAGAAAGTTGTAAAAGGGGATCACATCATCCCGGGACACTGCAACCGTCATAAATATGAGCCACTTGCCAGATGTCCGAATATTGCTCACATGACAGTGGGGATGTTGCAACATAAGTTTGAAAAACGGTCATTTTCTTTCCAGTTCCAGTGTAACTCTGAACAGTCTCTAAATGAATGGTTACAAATTTAATTTAATTTAATTTAATTTTTCGGATTTATATGCCGCTCCTCTCTGAAGACTCGGAGCGGCTTACAACATAAATAAAACAATATTTCAAAAACTAAGTCCAAAACTAAAAACATTAAAAATAACACCCCAGACACATTCATCATTCATTCAACGATCCACAGTCAACCCCAGGCCTGCTGGCAAAGATAGGTTTTAAGATTCCTTCGGAAGGCCGGGAGAGTGGGGGAAGCGCGGACTTCAGGAGGCAGTTGCTTCCAGAGGGTGGGCGCCACAACAGAGAAGGCCCTCCCCCTAGGACCCACCAGATGGCATTATTTCGCTGACGGGACCCGGAGGAGGCTGACCCTGTGCGCTCTCACCGTAGGACTACCTTTATCTGGATGGCTTGCTAGTGAATGTATGGTTCATTAGAAAAGATGAAAATAGCATTAGAAACACTGTAAAACCATTACACAAATCCCTAGTAACACTTGTGCCTGGAATACTGTGTATGAGTCTGAGGAAAGTGTAGAATTGAAGAATCTGATGGCTTAAACAGCTTTCCTACAAGAAAAGAGTAAGACGTTTGATACGATCACAGGTGTATAAATTTATGCATAGCAAAGACTAGGAGATATTTTTTCTTCCTCTTTCCAAGTGCTAGGACCAGTATCACCCAGTTAACTTGATTACTTGAAAATGTTGAACAAACAACAGGAAAAAAAAGATTCTGGAATTCATGACCGCAAGACACGGATATTGATTGGATGGTTTTCACAAGGAACTGGATAAATTCATGGAGGACATATCCACTCTAGAGACTCTGTGTTACCTCCAGGTTGGGATCATCCTTCAATACTAGTTATTCTGTGAAACCAAATACTAATCTAGAATTAATCTTGGCCTGATCCAGGAAGGCTTTGCCAGGGGTCTTCAAACTTGTCCCTTTTATGACTTGTGGACTTCAACTCCCAACTTCTGGGAGTTGAAGTTCACAAGTCATAAAAGGGACAGGTTTGAAGACTCCTGGCTTATACTCCTATCAGATTTGAACTATTGGAGGGCTCTCTACCAACAAGAATTCTCAAAGGCCAGTGTTGAATTATTTTCCTGTGTACTTCACCATTTCTTTGATCATCCCTATTGATCATTTCTTACCAGTGAACCTGAAGATATAGCAAGATGATGGGCTTTTAGCTTTTTTTTCTTTGGATTTTTTCTTTTTAATCCGATGAAAACATTGGTTCATTTTCTGCAGACCTGGAACCGAAGGGGGAGGAAAAGTGTCTATGGATCTATATGAAATATCCCCATAACTCTATGTAGGAAGGGATTATGTAAAAACAAATGTGAAACCAGGTATCCAGGTGCAAAACACTGATTGTATGTACTGTTACACAGGGTCTGCTTGCTGTAAATTCCTGGGGCTGTCCTTCATCTGACTTGCAAGGGGACAATGTTCATTGATTTTTAAAATGAAGGCACAGTTAAATTCTTTCTCCATGAAAATGCTGAATTATGTGCTTAAAAGCTGAGCATATGCTGATTTTGTAGAAGATGGCATTATGGATGCCTCAATGGATATATTTGCAAGATTGATACTGGCAGAACTCTCTTTCCTTAAGCAGCTAAAATGCCATGCTGATGTCTTAAGAATTTGATGATTGTTTTGAGGGGGGCTAAATCATAATATTGGCCAAATGGATCGGTGAACTCTTAGCCCTCTGCTTTGAATAATTAGTGTTGTTTTGCAAATTTTTATTGTGTTACTGCTCACCCCCTTGTGATTTAATGCCATCATTTCCAAACCATGCATGAAAGGGTGCTTGTTTGCTACAAAAAAAAATCTTTATAATTTATAATCAGTACAGAAATGAAGGAAAGCTTCTTGTGATCCCAGATTGTCCACCCATAGGGTGGCTAACCAGGGCATCTCCAGAATTCCCTCCTCTGCCCAAATCTCTTCGGAAGGAAAAAGATGATTGGAGGGTCCCAGATGCATCAAAATGATCTTTTTTTAGAGGGGGTAATCTGTTGTAGCTTTATGATTCTGGACTAGTCTCCTCAATTAGGAAGAAGGCCTAGGAAACTGATTCAAGCACAAGCTCCTCTGAGTGATATTTATTGTGGCATCTCTTTTAGAAGTCCCAATTAATTGTTCTTTTAGAGCTGTGGTAAGCAAGGTTGTGATGCAAGTTGTGTGGGTCTGTGACTTTTCTGCATTCTCATTTGCAATCCACAAGAGAAGCTGGTGACTTGACATATTTAGATGTTGCTTAAGAGTTGCAGCTAGAGTCCCCTGCTGGAAAAGTATTAGAAACCAGCCATCCTTTACCTGCTGTTCTGTACCAGACAGAATTGGCTGCTTTAATCCCGTTGGGACAGGCAGATAACTCAGTGAAAATAAGCATGGTAAATATCGCTTTTATTTCTAGGAATCCTAAACAATAATTCACTGTTATGTGGAGATACATCCAGAAACATATTTCAGCAATATAGTTCATTCCACAGGTAATTTGATAATGGATTTTCCCCTCTTCTTCTGCATAAGACTCACATGTTGGCATAGAACCTCCATGGGGCTAGGAGCCATGAGGCTGGATGAGACAAAGGCATTCCCCAAACTGGCACATGGCCAGGATATCCTGTAAAGAGCTCAGTAACTCCTCCCACAGACCTGTTAACATGAAATAGCTGACTAGCTAAAACTACATTACCCATAAGCCATCTCTTAAGGAGACAATGCTTAACCCAATAAATGCCAAACATTCTAACTTACAGATCTACATGCTCTGGTCAGGGTTACATGATCCAGAACACCTGCAATTGGATAAGTAATCCCCTAGGTTCCTTTGGTCTTACCCAGCAGAGGTGTCTTGATAGAAGAGAATATTTCTAGCTCAGGATTGAACTGGTCCTTGCTCTGTCAGTGTTGGTGGGAGTGTTCATCCTAGATCAAGCCAAATCCAAAAACGCTGGAGGATTCCTAGAGGCCTGCCACTCAGAAAAATCAGCCTATTAACAGGCACATAAAGATAAACAACATCTACATATCTGTCAAAAGAGACATTCAAGAAGCCAAAATACCTCCTCACCGGCAATCTATACCCATATGAGCAGAATGATTAATACTAGACCAATGCTGGCTGTGGAATTCTGGGAGTTGAAGTCCACATGCCTTAAAATTGTCAAGGTTGAGAAACAGTGTACTAGACCAACAATCAAGAAATAAACTAAATATCAATCAAGGAACTACTGATACAGACAAACAAGCTAACAGTAAACAATAGTCTAATCAAGGAACTACCAAGAACATTCCTACTAAGACTGATAGGGCAAGCTGCTAGTATATAAAAATAAGAACTGCCTTCTAGCACTGATTATGTTACCTAGTTGCATAATGGAACGTCTGCAAGAAGAAAACCATCAAGCTCAGAGAGAACCAGTGTCTTTTTCCCTCCTGGGATCCCATGAAGTTATGGAATTCCTTATCTGGAGGGTTTTCTGGTTGATCTTCTTGTCAATTTTTCTCTTATGTGGCTGCAGGCAAAAGTGACCCCATTCTTTGAAGTGTTGCTGATCACAGCTTCTGGAGCAAAATCTTTAGTTTGCAGAAACTGAATTTCTTTATTATTTTATGTCAAGCTTGCTCCCATCCCAGCTCCCACCCAGCTCTCTGGGTCCTGCAGATTAAAATATAAATGTCCTGTACGTGTCCAGAGTGCAAACCTCTTTGCTGAATGAAGAAAAACCTACCAGCCAAAATCAAGAGGGAACTGTCAGTTTAAGAGGCTTAATGATATAACAGGAGTAGGAGAGTCTGTAAGTGGAGCAGGCTGTTTGCTTAGATCTAGACTGAAGAGCTTAAGAAGCTTATAAAGCTGGAAGCCTATCAGCTTCAACTTATGAGTTTGCCACAGTTCCTTTTCAAAGCAGGTCATGTATTGGTAGACTTATGGAGCTGCATGGGAAGGCTTTTCCATCTCTTCGTGCTTCTATCAGGGACTGAATCTGCATATATCTGTCTTTGTTCTTAATGAATGCATGGTATTGCCCCAAAGGTTCTTTTCCAAAAGGCAACTGGACTTCCTTGAAACACCTTTGGGACAGCCAACCTTGACCTGGATGACTGAGAATCTCCATAGACCAGGGGTCTTCAAACTTGGCCCTTTTATGACTTGTGGACATCAGCTCCTAGAATTCCTCAGCATTGCTGGCTGAGGAATTCTGGGAGTTGATGGCCACAAGACATAAAAGGGCCAAGTTTGAAGACCCCTGCCATAGAAAATGCATGGCATTCTTCTTCCATGCTGCTCAGGGTAGACATTTGATTCCCAACCTGGCTGCAAGATGGAAGTGGACTAGTCATACTTCTCTAAAATACTTCTCTGGTTTTGGATCCATCACTATCCCTCAAGGAAAATATGGAAGCAGAGAGCTTCTAGTAGATTTTTTCTCCTTGACTGAGAAAATATCACAATGCCAGAGCTTTGAATGGGGCAGTTGAATTCCTTCACCCTACCTCCCAAGCAGATTCCTTGGCATCTCCCATTTCTCCTGATTTTATATTTATTTAGCTTCATGTTTCTGTTAAAAGTTAACTCTTTCTTGCTGTTTCTGAGCATTATCCATTTGCTTTTGTGTGAAATTGGAATTTTGTTGTGTTTGAGAATAGAAAATATTTAAATTTGGCATATAGAACATAAGTTCTTTGCTTCATTGTGTATTCTTGTATTATCTCTGAATTGTGCTTTCTGTCTCAGACCCAGTTTCTGCCTTAATCTCTGGTTGTTGGAAGAAATACCTCCCTTTTAGCTTAATGAATTCATTTTCTGGCAGCTGATGTTTTTTTATCAGCTTATGACCAGTAGGTCAGCCATTTTGTGAGATCATCCATGGCATTCGCAAATTCCAGATCTGCTCCCTGACAGTTGAGGATCTCAGCTATGTCCACAAACTCTACTAATTTATTTGGAAAAAACATAGCTTCAACACCAGTTTCTTTGCTGATGCCTCCATTTGCAAAATAAATAAGGAGATAAATACCAAATTTCTTTGTTAAATGGCAAATGGCAACAACAAATAGCATGTGATTCAGCAACATACTTTCTAGATGTTTTGAATTGGAACTGCCAGAATTACCAGCTACATTGGATAAAGTATTTAACATATCTGAAGGAAACCTCTTTGGAGAAAGCTGTGTTAGGATTTCCCCCCCCCCCCCCCCATAATATTTTTCAGAATGTCTAATTAATTTGGGGGTAAAAATGCATCGTCAGCATTTTTCCCTTGACTGTTTACATCTTCTCTTGCACTTTTCATTTCTTAGAATAAAAATAAATGCTCCATTTCCCCATGACTACTGGAGGGATTGCCTTGTGTGTGTATGTGTGTGCGTATTTATACTTGTACAACATTTTGAATAAACACAGCGTCAATTCATTGGTTGGGCTGGTTGTTTACAAAATCAAGATGCCTTGATGTCCTTGAAAAAGTCATTTGGTGGGTGTAGGCTTTGTTTTGCTTTGCTATGCCGAAAGGTGGAAAGTTTAATGGGACGATTAGCAAATATGTCATTCATTTCTGTACACAGAAGATCTGATCAGACTTGCTGGGAAGCAGTGAACCTGGATAAAAGCTGTGAAAAGACTAGAGTAGCTGGAATGGGGGAAGAATTCACATCAGTTGCTCTAGGTTTGCTACCTATGGTGATTGGAATTGAGTCCAAGAATTTATTTGCAAATTTACCATAATTGACAGGTTGCCAGAAGAAGAAATGGTTAGTTTCCTCTGAAGATAGATTTTAAAAAAAATAAAAATAAAATAACTAGGGCTTGTTGTTGTTAGTTGCGAAGTCGTGTCTGACCCATCACGGCCCCATGGACAACCTTCCTCCAGGCCTTCCTGCCCTCTACCATCTTCTGGAGTCCATTGAAGCTCACGGCTACTGCTTCAGTGACTCCATCCGGCCACCTCATTCTCTGTCGTCCCCTTCTTCTATGGCCCTCCATCTTTCCCAGCATTAGGCCCTTCTCCTCCAGGGAGCCCTTCCTTCTCATTTATATTTGTAAATAAAACTTTGCTCAGTTTTTTAAGATTGAGTGGGAATTGTGATAGGGAAGAATTTGTATTATAAGAATGGAAAGGATCTTATGTTTAATGTTGATCACATTAATATTGAAACAGATAGGAGAAACACCAATCAAATAAAATGTAACAGGAGTATAGTTGAGGCTAGACGCGAGGAGGGGGGAAAAGGCTTACTAATTCAGACGTTTTCAAAGACTAATACTTAGTATTGTATACCAGGTGTCATGATGATTGCTGCATAATATGTTTTTTATGTCCAATGTCAATTGTTTTAATAAAAGAATTTTTATTATAAAAAAAAAAGAATGGAAAGGAGAGCTTACCCTGACTGTGATATCTTACAACTTTTTTATTTATATCTTTCCTTTGTTATTTACAAGTCAAAGTGGAGAACATATCTAATATTCCTTTCTCCTCCTATTTTCCTCACAACAACCCTGTGAGGCTGGGCTGAGAGACAGTGGCTGGCCCAAAGTCATCCAGCTGGTTTTCATGCCGGAAGTGGGACTAGAACTCACCATCTCTTAGTGATTGAATGTCCAAAGTCACCCAGCCACTTTCAAGCCTAAGGGGGACTAGAACTCAATGTCTCCTTGTGAAGCTGTAGTCCCAACATAGGTGGGAGCATCAGATTATGAATCTAATGAGCCTGTAAATTCTTCAAATCACCAAACCTAGGTTAAATATGGTAGCTAATCCTTTGCTCATGGCAGGCATCCTAAAGAGAGATTCATAGAGATCTGCTTGACCATCTTGTTTTGTTTGCAGAAAGTATTATATATGTCAAGGTCATGAATTTCTACAAGTGGTCCGCAATTTACAACCATTTGTTTAGTGACTGTTCAAGTTACAATAGTACTGAAAAACGTGACTTACAAACAGTTCTTACATGACCATTGCAGCAGCATCATAGTCATGTAATCAAAATGCAGGCCCTTGGTAACTGGCATGTATTTATGATGTTTTCAGCATTCCAGAGTTATACGATTGCCATTTGCAATCTTCCCAGCTGGCTTCTGACAAGTTAAATCAATAAAACTCTTTTAACTCCAACTCAGCTGTTGGAGACAACACAAGTGCCTTCAACTTGTTTGACTTCTCCATCTGGTTGATTACCTTGGCATTTCCTGGTGCTTTGCCACCTAAGGATGAAGAATCTTCAACCCTGGGCTTCTTTTTCATGGTCAGCTAAGTTTCACCACTTCTTGCAGATGGAAAGACTCAGTTGGCATCCTCAACAAGGTCAACTAGGTGCTGCTGCCAAATTATCCAAGGTTACATACACACAAAGGCCTATCTAAGGATCAAGAACATATGGTTGGAAAAGAAAGTTCTAGTTGAAGGAACGGAGAGTGAAAAACAAGGGACCAAGTTTGGATACAGGAGTGAGAAGTCTTGTCTCTGTGTTCAGCAATTCTCCAGAAACTCTTAATTTAAAGTCAGCTTACTATTTGTGTGTGTGGGTGGAATTTAATGTCATATCATGTTTCTTCTTCTTTTTCTTAGAAAAAGGACAAAACTTTTATGTTTTTTGGGCAAGATCGCTGAAGAAGTCTTGCCACGTTGTGTATCATGTTGCTGCACTTTACCCCAAAACACAAATCTTCCATTAAAAAAAAGAGCATCTAATTTTAACTTGAGAGCAGAGGAAATACCTTTTCAATCAGGGCATGTAGTAAATTGAATGCCTCTTGTAAGCAGGTGTTATTGTGTTATATTTTCATCAGAGCTGCTGGGAATAAGTTGGAGGGAAATGACAAAGTGAATTGGACAAGAAAGTGGCAGAGTTTGTTGATGAATAATTCAAGGCCGCTAGGCAACAAACACTGATATTTTCTGAAAGGAGAACCATGTCCTTGGGTTAGAAACAGATGATGATATTATTTTTGAGCACTGAATCAGATTCCCAAATGTTTGTAATTCCTGTGCATGGCTGATCTTGGTAGGAGCCACACCTTAGAGCACAACCAGCCTGGGCTGAAGGCGCCATAACTCAAACTGTTAGGATAATATCACCAAATATAATATTTAGAGAGATGTCATAGAGAGCCAGCTTGGTGTATTGGTGTGGTAACTGTCTAGAAAGAAGGAGACTATGAGTTTGAGTCCCAACTTAGTCACGAAAGCCAACTGGGTGACTTTGGGCAACTCATTCTCTCTCACAGGGTTGTTGTTGTAGGAAAAATAGGAAGAGGAAGAAGTATTGTGTGTGTTTGCCACTGAGTTATTTGTAAAAATAATAAAAACAGGATATAAATAAATAAATAAATCCTGGTCTGTCTGTCTGGCCGTTCATTTATCTATTTCTGTCAATCTATATCCATCTGAACATCTGTCTGACTGTGCAATAAAAATAATAGTGGTCCAAAGCTTAACAGGTTGGGCATTTTATTTTACAGTAGGTTTTACTGTTTTACTGATTTTTTAAATAGTTTTCATTGTTTTCCAATTTTAGAACGGTAGGCCACCCTGGTCATTTGGTTGAGTTGGGCAGCTTTAGAAATTGAATAAATGAAAAAATAAATACCAGCCGAGTAGATTGGATTAAATTAGATAACCTTTATTGTCATTTTTTCCTGTGGGCACAACGGCACACGTTAAAGAAAATGGATCTGGCTTATAGTTAAATCTCGACATACGGAGTGAAGAATGTTTACAAATTTAAATCGATTGTATTAAGTTGAATAGCAGTTAACTTGAATTTTTTCCTGGTTTACATGTACAAATATATATCTATCAATAAAAAATATATTTAAAAAAAATGAAATTTACTTTCTTGCTCTCAAAGTGTGCACATATATAACACACATTTAAAACATATACAACATATGTATAGACCTACACCCTTACATATAAGTAATATATAAGTAGAGACAGTGCTCAACCTATGACCATAATGGAGCCTTCCCATTGCGGTCATATATTGTCATGGTCCTACAGTTGTAGCTTGTCATTGGGTCAGTACCACATGACTGACTCAATTTTACACCCTCTTGGGGAGAGATTATTAAGTGAGCGCTATGATTGGCGACAGTGAACCTGTTATTCACTATGAAGCATTTTTGCTGTAAACCAAGAAGTAAATACCATTTTTTGATAAAAAATATAATAAAATGTGGTCGGGTGACTGTGGGATGCTGCAAACCGATAAATGCAGGCTGGTTGCCAAGTGCTCAATTTCCTGTTACCTAGCTGCAGGGGGGGAGCCATCAGAAATTTGGAATCAGGTTGTAAATAACTTGGGGGGGGGGAAGACTGTGGTAACCTGAACAGTCACTAAGCAATAGGTCATAAGTCAAAGACCACTTGTATTATTTATTATGTATTTGAATGTATTTGTATCCCACCTTTATTATTATTATTATTATTTATTTATTTTATTTTATTTATTTATTTTATTAAATTTCTATACCGCCCCTCTCCCGAAGGACTCGGGGCGGTGTACAGCCTAAACTTTAAAAAACATATAAATATACAAAATTTAAAATAATTAAAAATAAATTAAATCATTTGGCCAAAATCCTAAAACCCAAAACATACAAAATTTAAAATCTTAAAAAATACTCAGAAGCTTCTATGCCAGGCCGGCCTGTCGGAAAAGGAATAATAATAATAATAATAATAATAATTATTATTATTATTATTATTATTATTATTATTATTATTATTATTATTATTAAGGGGCCTTGGAGGTCATCTAGTCCAACCCCCTACTCAGGCAGGAGACCCTATACCATTTCAGACAGTTTCTTCTTAAAAACTTCCAGTGTTGGAGCATTCACCGCTTCGGAAGGCAAGTTGTTCCACTGGTTAATTGTTCTAAATGTCAGGAAATTTCTCCTTAATTCTAGGTTGTTTTTCTCTTTGGTTATTTTCCATCCGTTGCTTCTTGTCCTGCCTTCAGGTGCTTTGGAGAATAGCTTGACTCCCTCTTCTTTGTGGCAGCCCCTGAGATGTTGGAACACTGCTACCATGTCACCCCTCGTCCTTCTCTTCAAATTATTTTTTACAAATAACTCAAACATATCCAACACACTTCTGTCCTCCTATTTTTTTCACAACAACAATCCTGTGAGGTGAATTGGGCTGAGAGAGAGGCTCAAAGTTACTCAATTGGTTTTTATGGCTAACAGGGACTTAAACTCACAATCTTCTGGTAATCAGCCCCAAATCACCCAATTGGCTTTCATGCCTGGGGTGGGATTAGAACTCACGGTCTCCCGGTGATTGGGCCAAAGTCACCCGGCTGGCTTTCATGGCTAAGACAGGACTAGAATTCACATCTCTTAGTTTCTAGTCGCTTCACCACTAGAACAAACTGGTTCTTTGTAAGCTGCCTATTCTTCTGATTCTAGGCAGCACATTCTTCTTTTCAGGAAATTTGTTTCTTAAACCTTATTATGTAGGCCAGAGGTGGGGAACCATAGCTCCTTCATGACTTGTGGACTTCAACTCCCAGAATTCCTAAGCTGGCATGAATGGCTGAGGAATTCTGGGAGTTGAAGTCGACAATTCATAAAAGGACCATAGTTTCCTATTCCTGATCTAGGCAAATATTACAGTTGTTGTATGTTTCTGATATTCAAATAAGTGGAAAACTGCAGTGTCAGTTTTCTACAGATGGTGTTCTAATCCTGTTCTGGGAATTATTGCTTACCATCTCCACAAAGCATGGGGATAACAATCTTGGCTCAATTTCCATTTACAAGTTGGACTGAGGATAAAAGTCACTAGGCTTCACCCTTAAAATAGCAATGGCATTGGAGTCCCAACAAATTTGCAATAAAACAAGTAGGAAAGGGCTGCAGAATAATATTTCTTCAAACAGAGGAATTTTGCTGGATACTGTTAATTATGAATTGCTCTTCATACTGCTTCCTAAAGTATGGGTTCACTGGTTTCAAGCTAGTTTTGCATTTCATTTTGAAGATGCCTGTTCATTAATTTATGGTAGCATGAAGCCCCTCCTACTCTTGCACCCTTGTTCAACCCATTGCTGAGAACTATCCTAATGATATGGGTGAAACCCACAACAGATATCACCTAAATCTCTGCTCTTTTCACATTCATGTTTTCTTTGGCCACCTGTCAGCCTTTGCTCCATTATCTGTTCAATGCCCAATTTATGCAAGGACTTTATTTTATTCATTGGCCTACCAAGCGTCTTGTGCTTCTGGAAGCATTATCATAGAGAAATAGAGAGCATGTGTATGTGGGGTTTTTTTGGGGGGGAGGAGTCAACATTTCATGCTATTTCTGGGAATATGGAGAATATTGATAATGTGTAGGAGTCTAAAAATAGAGACTTGCATATGAGCAACCTCTTCTACGCAGCTTATTCACGCTTCCCACAACACATTTGACAGCTGTCAGAGGAAAGTGTCTTCAAGGGTGAACATAGGTTGAATGTTGTGTTAGCAAGAAGCAGGCGTATGGAAGGGAACTATGGCTACTTGCAATTAGCTGGGGCTATCATCTCCTCCCCTCAAAGCCATTTACAGATCCAGTCTGTACATCTGGAGAGGATTTTCTTTTATTTTAACAGAATAACATAGTTGGAAGGGACCTTGGAGGTCTTCTAGTCCAACCCCCTGCTCATGCAGGAGACCCTGGCCCAGGGGTCCAGTC
Source organism: Bothrops alternatus (assembly GCA_034064705.1). Lineage (NCBI taxonomy): Eukaryota > Metazoa > Chordata > Lepidosauria > Squamata > Viperidae > Bothrops > Bothrops alternatus. The sequence continues at coordinate 534,944 of JARGCV010000179.1, read as the reverse complement.
TCTTCTTAAAAACTGGCTCAGGAATTCTGGGAGTTGAAGTCCACGAGTCATAAAAGAGCCACGGCTGCCTACCCCTGCCCTGGCCTATATCATTTCAGACAAATAGTTGTCCAGTCTCTTCTTTAAAACTTCCAGTGTTGGAGCATTCACCACTTCTGGAGGCAGGTTGTTCTATTGGTTAATTGTTCTAACTGTCAGGAAGTTTCTCCTTAGTTCTAGGTTGCTTCTCTGCTTGGTTAGTTTCCATCCGTTGCTTCTTGTCCTGCCTTCAGGTGCTTTGGGGAATAGGTTGCCCTATCTTTCTAGATACTGGAACACTGCTGTCATGTCATCCCAATCCTTCTTTTCATTAAACTAGACATACCAAATTCCAGCAACTGTTCTTTATATCTTTTATTTTCCAGCCCCATAATCATCTTTGTTGCTCTTCTCTGCACTCGTTCTAGAATCTCGACATCTTTTTTATATTGTGCCAATCTAATATTTATTTTTATTTTTGCATCATGGGACGCAAAAGAGGAATAGGACATATTCATTGTAAAATAGGGTCATTCTAGGTGTATTTTTTTTGGCGTCCCCCAGTCTGGAATACCAGCCTTTTGAGCTTTCTAAAAACTCCAGATGTTGAAACTGGTAGGCTGGCTGGAAAACGGCTAGTTTAAAGAGAATCGTTAGCCTTTCCTCCTTATTTTTATTGTCTTGCAGATGTGGAGTGCCTTTGGATATTTCATTTTTGCAACACATGTCAAAAGCGCAATATTGTTTTGAGGGTTTGGCAGCTGTTGAAAGGTTTGCAACTCTTTCAAAAAAACCTCTGGAAAACCACTGCAACATTCCCTGTGGTCATTGATGAAAATTTCAACATTTGGCAACTGGTATGTATTTACAGTGGTTGAAAAATCTCGGGGTCGTGTGAGGTGCTGTTTCCAACTTTTCCAGCTGGCTTCCAACAATGGAGAAAACTGGATTCGCTTAACAGTTGCAGTCATTCGCTTAACAACTGGAGGGATTCACTTAACAACCATAGCAGAAAAGATGATGAAATTGGGTGCAACTCACATAACACCTTGCTTAGCAATGGAAATTCTGGTCCCAGTTATGTTCGTACGTCAAGAACTGCCTGTAAAGATGTGCCGAGGGAGTTGTGGTTGTACAGGTAGTCCCCGACGTAGGACCACAATTGAGCCCAAAATTTCTGTTGTGAGTTTTGCCCCATTTTACGACCTTTCTTGCCTCAGTTGTTAAGCAAATCACTGCAGTTGACAAGTTAGTGACACGGTCATTAATTGAATCTGGCTTCCCCGTTGACCTTGCTTGTCAGGAGGTTGCAAAAGGAGATCATGTGACCCCGGGACACTGAGACCGTCATAAATATGAGCCAGTTGCCAAGTGTCTGAATTTAGATCATGTGATCCTGGGGATGCTGCAAGGTCGTAACTGTGAAAAACAGTCATAAGTCACATTTTTTCAGTGCTGTAATAACTTTGAACAGTCACTAAATGAACTGTTGTAAGTCGAGGACTACCTGTACATACATTTAGAGGGTTAGGGAAAAACCTTGCATAATTGGGATAATAGCGTCTTTCCTGCTCTTGGCTAAGAGGATAAATCTTAAATTAGATTGTGGGGTTTTCCTATAGGCTGTTGGATTCTATAAGCTAAATTCCCAAGCTGTAAGTATCTTCCGGTTGCTAGGCAATAGCAGCATCCGATTCTGAGAATCTGTTGGTTGAATAGATGGATACCACCTGGTTACTGCTGAAGGATCCATCATCTCCCAATCTACATAATCAGGCCAACAAAAGAGATGAGTGTTTATTCTTAGAAAGAGTCTTTACTTGGCTGCTGGCTTCATGGCTTGTAAACTGTAAGGGAATAATAGTTCCTTGCTTAAAATCTGGAAAAGCAAAAGAGATGTTAGCATACTCCTTGCATAGACCCAGCTGTCTTCTTTAAGGCAGGATCACACATCTGGACCAATTCCAAGTGTACCTCAGGAAAGAGATTAGGGATGGCACAGAAACCCCCTCCCCTTCATCTAAGGACCAAAGGCCCTCTTTAATCTACATTGAGATGTACAGCTCTTAACTATTCTTATCTCAGCTGCTCAAAATGCTACCGGTAGCTCAGCAGTTTTGTGGCCAGAGAAAGCAGAGCAGTGTTTTCAAGGAAGAGTTGAGATGCTTTTAGCTGTAGGAGAGATGGATAGTTAGAAGGAAAAAAAAAAAGGCTGGAAGGAAATGTTGTGATATTAGCTCAACCTCCTTTTGTCACGTGTGGACGAATAGCTCAAGTCTTTGAGCCAGGAGTGCAACTCCCCCCCCCAATACTGCACCACCCCCAATCTGATTATTTCCTTCCTTCTGGGTCCTCTGGAGAAGACAATATGTACAGTTCAGGATTGAACTGTGAGATCCTTCATGCTCTCTGAACGTGGCTATTTTCTTGCAGACGTTTTATTACCCAACTAGATAACATCACCAGGGCAGCTAATTGGGCAATGAAACATATACAGGCAAACAACCAGACTTAGAGAGCACCAAGGACTCCATACTCCTCTGTATTAGATTGTAGAATATTATTGTGGCTTTGCTTGGACTTTGGTTCTTCCGGATATTGCTAACCTGGGGAACTTTTGTTGAAGCAGGTCCCCCTTAAGTCGGAATGGGACAACTTAGTGTAGCCGTTTTGTGCAGCCTCTTGCCACGGCCAAACTCACCACAGGACAACTTGCCATGGACAACTCACTGTGGGACAATTCAACAATGCAGTTTAAGTCTTTAAATAATTTAATTGTTGTTGTTTTTTTAAAAAAAATTCTCATTCACATTTCATTCTATCCTTCCTTTTGCATCCTTTCTTTAATGATTCTATTCCACTATTTCCTTGAAACTAGTGTAACTCTTATCCTTAAGTGTTGCGTTCTTGTACTGCTCTGTTTTGCCCCTCCTTCCCCTTCCCCCCTTTTGGCTCCTGTTTCTTCGCAAGATTGCTGCTTCCTGAAGCACGGGGACCACCTCAAGCTCTCTTGGAAATCCCAGGTATATGTGAATCCTAAAGAACTGTGATATAATAGTAGTAGTAGTAGTAGCAGTAGCAATAGTAGTAGTAATAATGATGATTATGATAATGATGATGTTGGAAGGTCATCTAGTCCAACCCCCTGCTCAGGCAGGAAAGCCTATAGCATCTCAGAGAAATGGTTGTCCAGTTTCTTCTTAAAAACTTCCAGTGCTGGAGCATTCACAGCTTCCGGAGGCAGATTGTTCCACTGGTTAATTGTTCTAGCTGTCAGGAAATTCCTCCTTAGTTCTAGGTTGCTTCTCTCCTTGATGAGTTTCCATCCGTTGCTTCTTGTCCTGCCTTCAGGCGCTTTGGAGAATAGCTTGACTCCCTCTTCTTTGGGGCAGCCCCTGAGATATTGGAAGACTGCTATCATGTCCCCCCTCGTCCTTCTCTTCATTAAACAATTGATTCATTAAACTGATTGAGAACAGTTGCTCCAGGCACACAACTCTTACATTCTGCACCACAACTTCCCACTTCTTTTCCCAGAATGCCGTGTGCAGGTCTGGTAGAAAAGCACAAAGATGCTTGGGAGGATTGAACAAAAAGAGATGGTTTTAGTTGCGGCTTTGCATGTTTGTTTAGTTTGTTTGGCCTCCTGAGCGTAGTGATTTTCAGAGGTTTTCCAGTGGCTTTTGTAACATCTTTCTACAAATATTGGCAAGCCTCTGCCATTGTGTACAAGTAGAATTGAAACTTGTTTTCTCCAAGGGCTGTGTGCTTGAGTTATTTATTGACAGTGACGTGGGACCTAATGGCTTTTTAAACCCAATTTGTGCATTGCTGAAATTTCCCCTGAAAGGAAGTTCTGATTAAATTTATTGGTAGATGACACCCAAACTCTCAGCACAGATCTTGACTGCATTGGGAGTTTCTGCATCAAAGGAAACCAGATGTTTCTATAGGGGGACATTTGTGTAAAGAAAAGTAAGATGGTGGTCTTGACTATGTGATTATGCTAATGATAGACAACTTGATTTGAAAAATTCACGCAGGCCATATGCAGTTGGTCATGTTATACCTGTCAGCCTTACAAGGTAGGCCAAACAACCCAAAAATATTAGGCCTAACTTTATTTTAAAGTTACACTAACAGTCTTTCAAGTATAAAAGTGGAACTCTTCCTCCTTCACCGTTTTAGTCCAGCAAATTAGGGAGGGTGCTTAGATGTGAGATGTTTGCCATGTCCCCATTCCTTCTGCGGGTCTTCTTCCTGGCTCCTAAGGTCGTACCATATCCCATGGCAATATTAAATTAGGTAATGTAAAGCATTTTTCCCCAACCTGGCACCCTCTGGATGTGTGGGCCTTCAGTTCCTACATTCATAACATCATTTAAGGCCACCACAATCTGGATGACTCTGGGTGTTGTACATGAGCAAAGCAATATTCATGAATGAAGGCAAATATATGTGTCCCAGGAGAATGTTGCATGATCCAGTCTGGGCCGGTCACCAGGACCAAAGGTTTAGTCTTCTGAGCTTTGGGATTCATTTCTGGAACCCATCTCCAGGAAACTTCTCTAAGTTCTCTTAGAGAGAAATTCTCTGAGGATGGGCTCCAGCACAAGCCTGGAAGCTCGGAAGACTAAACCTCTGGTCCTGGTGACCGACCCAGATTGGATGAAAGCCATACTGATTATTTCACAATTAGAAATAATCAAAAGGCGGACAAACAGTAGCAATAGCACTTAGACTTATATACTGCTTCACGGTGCTTTACAGCAGAGTTCCCCAACCTTTCCAGCTTTTGAAGGGTGGCATTTGAAGGGTCAAGCCAGAATTCTGCTTGTTTTAAACAGGACCAGAATGAAATCCTCTTGTCAAACTGCCTACCAATATCCAACCCTCTAAGCCCGTGGTGGCGAACCTATGGCACGCGTGCCACAGGCAGCACACAGAGCCGTCTCACGCGAGCCATTGCTGGGCTGAGCTGTTCCCTCCTCCTCTCCGCGCATGTGCAGCTCTCTGTGCATGTGCAGTCTGGGAATAGGCGAGAGGCTATAAAAGGAGCAACTTTCGGCGGAAGCAGCACTTGCTGCAGACAATGAGCGAGCGAGCACAAGTCGGAGCAGACAGCGAGTGAGCGAGCAAGCACGAGTCGACAGCTCGGTGGCCACGCCCACTCAGTGGCCACGTCCACCCGTCACCCAGCGATGCATAAGTGGGTTTTGGGTTGCAGTTTGGGCACTCGGTCTCTAAAAGGTTCGCCACCACTGCTCTAAGCTACTTAACAGATGTGTCAGCTTTTGGTCTTTTCAATACCGTTATTAATGAGTTTTATCATCAAGAAGTTGTAGTCCTTTAGAATTTTCTGTGATAGAGATAAGATCTTAACGCTACCTCCATTAATTTCATTTCTTTTTTGCTTGTAGTGCCAACCACAAAAATATTGGCTACCGGTGGGGCTTCCCATAATAAGGCAATCTTACAAGTAAGTGTGGCTTTTTGGATTTGAGACCAGTATCCAAGGTCCCATTTTAGCCAGCTGGTGAGCTCTTGAGTCAAAAATCAAAACCAGGCAATCAAGGTCTTGAGTAGGCAGAGCCTTAGGGGGAATTAGCTAGCAGTGAAATTTGCGTAGGAGATGTTTACGTGACCGTTTGTAGGGAAGGACATTCAGGATTTACTGACCTGGTCATCTGTGCATCTCCTAGGTAAACTCTAATTGGTCTGAAAAACTGCCATAGAAACCTATAGTCAAAATAGATCCTGTTGAGACAATAGATTGAGCCCAATCTGCTGTTCAACACCTTTCATGGGCAAGTATTAGAGAATAAATGGATTAGGCAGGATGTAAAAACTCTTCTCCAATACTTGAGGGGCTGTCACAGGGAAGAGGGATTGACTTATTCTGTAGGGTACGGGAAGGCAAGGCAAGAAGGACAGGGTGGAAACTTCTAGGGATCCAACCTAGAAGTGAGAAATTAATTTCATTTCTTCTTTGCCAGTAGTGCCAAATTTTCTGACAGAACAGTTAATTAGTGGAACAGTTGCCTCCCTGAATTGTGAATGCTCTGTCACTGGAGGTTTTCAAGAATAGACCAGACACCATTTGATTGGAAGAGTATAAGCCGTAGTAGTAGTAGTAGTAGTAGTAGTAGTAGTAGTAGTAGTAGTAGTAGTAGTAGTAGTAGTAGTAGTAGTAGTAGTAATAATAAGTGCCTTGGATGTAATCCCAAAACAACTGGAGCACCACTTGGACACCATTGGCATTGACAAATTTGCCATTAGTCAATTGCAAAAGGCGGCCTTACTAGGAACTGCTTCCATCCTGCGACTATATCTGTAATACCATCAAACATTCACATCTGCCTATCCCAGGTCCTGAGTAAGGACTCAATAGGTAGACAAAATGCCAAGTCCAGTCTGAACATCTGGCTGACTGTGCGATGATGATGATGATGATAATAATGATGATGATAATAATAATGATGATGATGATGATGATGTTGGAAAGGATCCTATACCATTTCAAACAAATGGCTGTCCAGTCTCTTCTTAAAAACTAACTATCAGGAAGTTTCTCCTTAGTTCTAGGTTGCTTCTCTCCTTGGTTAGTTTACATCTGTTGCTTCTTGTCCTGCCTTCAAGCGCTTTGTGGCAGTCCCTGAGAAACTGGAACACTGCTATCATGTCCCCCTTCGTCCTTCTCTTCATTAAACTAGACATACCCAATTCCAGCAACCTTTCCTTATATGCTTTAGCCTCCAGTCCCCTAATCATCTTTGTTACTCTTCTCTGTACTCTTTCTACAGTCTCAGCATCTTTTTTACATCATGGTGACCAAAACTGGATGCAGTATTCCAAGTGTGGCCTTACCATTATATATTTATATTATATAATGGGTCCTTTGTAGAGGAAGTTATTATATGTGTCTGTCCGTCTTTCCATCCATCTATCCATCCATCTGCCCATCCATCCATCCATCCATCCATCCATTCATCCATCCATTCACCTATCTCACCATACAGATAGTCCCTGTCTTATGCCTGTCAAGGTGTCAACATCTTTTTTACATTGTGGTGACCAAAACTGGATGCGGTTCCATTGAGGACCACACGCTGAGTATGGCCAGTCAGCCAGCTACGAATCCATCTGGTGGTGATCTTGTCTAACCCACGTTTTTCTATCTTATCAAGTAGTAGGTTGTGGTTTATCTACTACTTGATTTTAATCACATGACCGTGGGGATGCTGCAGTGGTCATAAATGTGAAGACCAGTTGTAAGTCACTTTTTTCAGTGCCATTGTAATTTTGAATGGTCATAACAAATAGTTGTAAATCAAAGGCTACCTGCACCATATTTGCAGGATTATAAAAACATAAAGATCCCATTGCAGGCACATTCTGTCTACAATTGACACAGACAAAATCATAGAGCAGGCAGGAAATTCATTTTAGAATTGTTGGAAAATAAGGAATTCAGAAGGATATGTTGAGCAACCCAATTAACTCTACCTGTTTAGCAGACACCAAGCTCCAAACATTGATCACTTTTTTTACATATTTAAAAATTCTTGCATTTTTTTTCCAGTAAATGTTTTAAGTGAGATTCTACCCGATCCTAGGGCCTCCTTCCAATTTCGTTACCCATAATTTTCAAGTATCTGATTGTTCTTAGTTTCTCTGTGGCCAAACTGCTGGAGAATTAAGACTAGATTAGTAATTCTCAGGAACAAAGGGTTGGATAAGGATTTTTTTTCAAGAATGGATAAAGATAAATAATATTTTTGTGTGTAAAATGCCATGCAAATTCATCTCAGTTTAGTATCTTCTCGATTCTTCCTCCTTGACCCTGTGTCTTGGTAATAGCTCTCAAAACTCCTGGATTTAATTAAATGTTTTGTTTTCCCAGATATTATTTGTACATTCCAGAATTGGAAGGGAAATATTCTGTCATTGCAGGCTTAATGTGAAAAGTAGCCCAGATTTTAGCTATTGGAATTCTTCCCAAATCATGAGACATCTCTTACAAGAATAATATGATCTCCAGCAGACTGATCAATGTAATAAGTCCAGTATTCCTTTAGATCTGGCTTTTGATTAAAAACCCAGTTGTCCATTAGTTTGCAAGCTGCAAAATAGAATGCAGACAGTATTGGATAACTTTAAAATTCCATTCCAGCTCTTGTTTTAAGCTGATTTTGGGCTCATGTTGAATTGTTGCTCAGTGGAGCATCCTTATGTATTTTCCCATAAAACTGGATTCATTTGATAGGATTTACAAAATCTAAAGACTATCTGTGTTCTATGTAGGCGTTAGATTTATATCCACCTTTCCCCCAAGGTGCCTGGGATGCTTATGTGAAGGTTTCCCATCATTTTATCCCAACCACAAAGACCTTTGAGGTAGGCTGAGAAAGAGCACTTGGCCTAAAGTGTTGGTCTTTGAGCTAGGCCAGGAAGTCACTGCAAGATTAGATGAATTTACTTTATTGTTGTACGGTCTAGTAAAAGAATCTTGAAAGCCTACAAGAGTTCCTCTCTACTTGTGTTATACCAAAGAGAAACAAGAAAAGTTTATTTTTTGAGGTACTGTTTCTTTTCTTTTCCCAGGCCTCAGCAGCCATGTTTTTTTTCTGTAATGATTCATCCATTCTCTCTATGGAGTTATCTCTATGTTCTTCTACATCTAATAAGGTTCCGTGGTTGAGGTTGGATTTCAACCTAAGTCTCCAGAGCTTTGTCCACCAACTTTAACCTTAACCATAACTATTACCTGTTACTTTTTGCTGTTGGTCCATCTCTCCTTCCAAAAGATGCCTTAAGCTCCTTTTTAATTAATTTCCCAATGGTGCTTTGGCTGCAAATCCTGTCTGTCTGTCTTGACCACAGAAGCAAAGTGCACAGTGATTTCTCAATCAAGTTGTGACAGATCTTTTTTTTTTTTTTTTCAGATCCTGTCGGACATCTTCAGTGTTCCAGTGTACACAATTGACACTGCTAATTCTGCCTGTTTAGGTTCTGCTTACAGGGCCATTCATGGTAAGTCAACCAGAAGACTTTCTAAGCACTGGGCACCCGGCAGTACAGGTAAACCCCCAACTTACGACCAATTGTTTAGCAACCATTACAACAGTTATAACAGTACTGAAAAAAGTGACTTACAACTGGTCTTCACACTTACAATTGTCACAGCATTTCTATGATCACATGATCAAAATTCAGATGCTTGGCAACCAGCATGTATTCAAGACACTTGGATTCATTTAACAACGATGAGATTCAATTAACAACCATGGTGATTAATTTAATGATCCCAGTGAAGAAGGTCATAAGATCTGGCATGACTCGCTTAATAGCCACCTGGTTTAGTGATGGAATTTACAGTCCAAATTGTTGGTCGTGAGTTGAGGATTATCTTGTGGAATACACTTAAGGTGGCCGCCCCTTAAATGGGTCTCAAGCATGCTGTAATACTCACTTGGATCAGGAGGCCTCGCCCTGATCAAATTTAATCCTCAAGGAAGAATCTTTAGGCTAAACGGTCTTTCATCTTCTGCTCTGGTAGTTGATCTTCACTGGATTTATTTACTTATTGGTTGGCTTGCTTAGGCTATTATTTCACTGATACCTCAGCCCAACTTACCAAGTAACTCAGGGTGGCTTGCAATGAGTCAGAAGCATAAAAAAACAGCAACAATTGTGCCTCTAGATATAATCAGCATCCCCTCCCCCTCAAATAAAATAATAGAACAATTGAGGCTAACCATCACTTATTCCATTCAAGATTTTTCATTTTGGAGTTGGGACCTTCTCACAGCAGTAGCAATAGACTTGTATACTTCCCCACAGTGCTTTGCAGCACTCTCTGAGTGCTTTACAATGTCAGGCTATTGCCCCCAACAATATGGGTCCTCGTTTTATTGACATCGGAAGGATGGAAGGCTGAATCAACCTTGAGCTCCATCAGGATTGAACTCCAGGCTTTGGGCAGAGTTTGCCTGCAATACCGCATTCTAACCACTGTGCCATGCCAGCTCATGAAAGACTGTCCTGGTGTTTCATGGCTAGCAATGATTCCTGGGTCTCGCCTCCAAGAGAAATTTAGAGTAAGGCAGAAGGTCAGTGGGCTGGGTTTTTCTCCCCCTTTCATTGGGCCACCTTGTCTCCCTAACCTTCAACCTTGGTCTGCTAGCATCCCAGTTCTACATTCCAGGTTTTTGTAAATCCTGCTCCAGGTAGTCGTTGACTTACAACAATTCATCTAGATCAGGGGTAGGCAACCTTGGCTCTTTTATGACTGGTGGACTTCAACTCCCAGAATTCCTGAGCCAGCCATGCTGAGGGGAAAGGGAGAGGTTTCCAAGCTGAGCCATGCTGGCTCAGGAATTCTGGGAGTTGAAGTCCATGAGTCATAAAGCGGCCTAGGCCTAGGACAGGGGTAGGCCACCTTGGCTCTTTTATGACTGGTGGACTTCAACTCCCAGAATTCCTGAGCCAGCATGGCTCAGCTTGGAAACCTCTCCCTTTCCCCTCAGCATGGCTGGCTCAGGAATTCTGGGAGTTGAGGTCCACGAGTCATAAAAGAGCCAAGGTGGCCTAGCCCTGGTCTAGGCCTAGACCGCTTTATGACTCGTGGACTTCAACTCCCAGAATTCCTGAGCCAACATGGCTCAGCTTGGAAACCTCTCCCTCTCCCCTCAGCATGGCTGGCTCAGGAATTCTGGGAGTTGAAGTCCACCAGTCATAAAAGAGCCAAGGTGGCCTAGCCCTGGTCTAGGCCTAGGCCGCTTTATGACTTGTGGACTTCAACTCCCAGAATTCCTGAGCCAACATGGCTCAGCTTGGAAACCTCTCCCTCTCCCCTCAGCATGGGTGGCTCAGGAATTCTGGGAGTTGAAGTCCACGAGTCATAAAAGAGCCAAGGTGGCCTACCCCTGATCTAGTGAGTGTTCAACGTTACAACGGCACTGAAAAAAGTGACTTACGACCATTTTTCACACGACTGTTGTAGCATCCCTGTGCTCCTGTGATAAAAATTCAGACGCTTGGCAATTGTCTCATATTTATGATGGCTGCAGTATCCCGGGGTCACGTGATCCCCTTTGGCGACCTTCTGACAAGCAAAGTCAGTGGGGGAAAGCCGGTTTCAATTAACAACCGTGTTACTAACTTAACAACTGCAGTGGTTCACTTAACAACAGTGGCAAGACATGGGGTAAAAGTGGGGCAAAACCCACTCAATAAACGTCTCACTTAGCAACATAAATTTTAGACTCAGTTGTGGTCGTAAGTGGAGGACTCCCTGCTTTGCAAAGGGAGAGGGATCAGAGAAGACTAGGTGGTTTATTAACCATGTGAAATGCCATGGGGGAGGGCCCCCTAAAGGGAAAAAAATGCTACCCTTTCCCCCATGGCCGTTTCTGCTTAAGTTGGCCGTGTGGCTCCATGAATCTATCACTCCTAGTCTTCATCCCCTGAAGGGCAGCCTGTGTATGAAGGATGAGGCTGCTATGTTGGGGAAGCTGAGATAACCACAGCTACACAATAATGAAGAGGAAGGTGGGAGGGTTTTTTTTTTGTTTTAAATAGGACTTTATCTGTGCATTTTTTTTATTGGAGAACGTTTCTTAGAGCAATACATTTCTGGTCACCAGGCTTATGAAAAGATAACGGTTGTAGCTGCTAATGATAAATCAATTTTTGTGGGAGAGCCCTGTGTGTTCCCAGAATCCCCAAGGGTCAAGTAAAATTTGAAAAACCCTGGCCTAGACTTATGGCGAACAAAAACCCACCCTCCCAAAGTAGTTTTCTTTTATTTATTTATTTGATTTGACTTCTATGTCGCCCTATTCCGGAGAACTCAGGGCGGCTCACAACATAAATAGAAATCACAAGTTAAAATACATCTATAAAAACCCCTAAGTTAAGAGAAAACCAATCATTCAACAAACATAGGGATGTACCACAAGACAAGTTGTATGAGTGTGTTTGAATGGGTGCACTAATAGGGCTAATCCTCTGGATCAGGCCCCGAATCCTGGCCTGTGGCCTTGTTTATAAGGCTGAACTAAAGTTTTCCCTTGGTGATGCTCCTTTTTAAAGAGAAAAACGGGCCTGGACCTTCAATTTATTCCTTCTTCATCAGTTCGCTTCCCGTGGCTGCCTTATCATCATTCTTCAGCCATCACTGATACTGTTGAACTTGCAACTATGTGGCTAGCTTTACCCTCCATGGGACAAATTGAATTATTGACCCAGATGTGATCTCTGAGACCCCACATGCCTAGATCCGTGCATTTGAAAATAAAATCTTTACACTTTATCCTTCACTTTTGAAGACTGACCCGTCTGGGGAAGATCAATGCAACGTGTACATCTGCCAAGGACTTCAGACAATCCCTCATCTTGTTTCTCCTCATTGATCTTCTTGGTAGGACTCGTGGCAGAGACAGGGCTGCCCTTGACCGATGTCGTGAAATCAGCACCGGGGCCCCGATTAGCTGCGACTCCAGCTGCAGGCGCGACTCAGGTGAGGAGGTGGCCTTCCTTTCTTTTTCTCTTGGCCCTGTTTGCTTTGAAATTGCAACGGTCACGCAGGCAGTCCTTGACTTACAACCATGCATTTATCCCAAAGATGCTTTTTCAAGAGACAACTGGACTTGCTTTGTTTTTTTCCTTGTAGATGCTCCGCTTCTCATCATTCTCAATTTCTCTTCTGGGATGAGAAGCGAAACGTCTTCAATGAAAAACAACAAAAGCCCAGTGGTCTCTTGAAAAAGTACCCTTGGGACAACCGTGGCCTGGATGACCGTGGACATTTGGCCGTTCATTTAATGACCATTTGAAATGACAACAGCACTGAAAAAAGTGATTTATGACTAGCGACCACTCTTAAGACTGTGACAGCATCCCCAGAGTCACTTGATCAAAATTTAGTTGCTTGGCAGCCGGCATGTATTTGAGATGGTTGCAGTGTCCCAGGATCATGTGGTCACCAGTGGCAACCTTCCCAGCTGGCTTTCAACAAGGAAGCCAATGGGAGAAGCCAAATTTTCTTAAAGACAGCATGATTCACTTAACAGCTTTGGTGAGTCACTTAACAACTGTGTCTGGAAAGCTCATAATATTGAGCATGACTCACTTAACAACCAATGATGGTTGTTGGTAATGAAACATCCGCAAGAAAACCATCAAGCTCAGAGCGCACCAAGGACTCCTCACTTAACAACCGCCTTGCTTAGCAATGGAAATTTTTGTCCCAACAGTGGTCAAACGTCAAGGACTACCTGTAGGAATTATGGCAATTGTTCATTCGTAATGAATGGCTAGGACAGTGATGGCAAACCTTTTAGAGACCGAGTGCCCCAAAACTGCCCCGCCCTGTCCCCGCTTCACCCACTGCACTGCCCCGCCTGCCTGCCCGCAGGGCCACCCACCGCCTTCACGGTCCGCTGCAGTAGATTGCCCAGGCAGCCCAGCAGCACCATGGTGGTCATGCTCTCCGCCCGCAGCATCATCTGCACGTGATGGGGTGTGAGGGCGGAGTCTTGACCCCACTGCCTGGCTGCCATATCCTTGGCTGCGCTGCTCTGTGCGGGCTGCCCCCGGGGACGACTCTCCTCCAGGTGGACTGCTGGTGAGGAGGAGACTGCGGGGGGAGCGACTGCCCGCATGCCCACAGAGAGGGCTCTGAGTGCCACCTCTGGCACGCGTGCCATAGGTTTGCCACCACTGGGCTAGGATGCATATCAGATTTGCATGAGAATGGGAGCTTTGAGAAGACAGAACAAATAAAAAGTGAATGCATTCTAGTACATAATGTATATTTTTAGGGTTGAGGCAGGCAACTGGATGCCCTCCAGATGTTTTGAACTACACAGTCCCTTGCTGCTGGACAGATTGGGTGAGGCATATATTTAAAACATCTGGGAGCCATCAGGCTGCTTACCTATATTTTAGAGCAGGGGTCTTCAAAGTTGGCCCTTTTATGACCTGTGGACTTCAACTCCCAGAATTCCTCAGCTGGAGTACCCGTCTGAGGAATTCTGGGAGTTGAAGTCCATAAGTCATAAAAGGGCCAAGTTTGAAGACCTCTGTTTTAGAGTATTCATTGAAGAAGCAACTTTCCTACAAAAATGTATTTCCTGGTGAATCCCAACCTCATTTTATGATGTATTATGAATGCACTGACCCAAGCTTGCTACTTGAGTTATACATGTGCTGTAGAACTCAAAGCCAATACTGAATTCTGACTGCTTAGTTGAAGGAGAGATTAATGCAGATGGACATTTTTTTTTTGTCTGCCATTGTGCATCTGAATGAACTTCTCAGGGATAGAATTGGAATATCAAATTACATTGGACAAACCCTTGGGCTATCCATATGCCTGTCTTCCTCGTGCTGTGTCTCTACTTACCTTGATGGTAAAATGTCAATCATAGTCTTCCTGTGTTATGGAGAAGACAACTTTGGATGTCCCCATACTGTGTCTCCCTAGCCTCTCTCATTTTCCTGTGATAGAAATCTGTATATTTTGCCTGCTGGCAGTATGGATTCCTCCATGAGCATCACAGTGGCAGAAGCCAGAGTTTGCCAATAATCCAGAAAACTGCCAGGGAAGTTGATAATCTGATGAGTCAGTTTAGTTCTGTTTTTAACAAGCTACATCTCCTTGTCTATCTGATTCTGTTCTGTTGAGTTTAGCAGCTTTCATTTAAGTGATGGTTCTTTTTATAAACCTCAAAGTCGACCAGAGGTTAAGTGCTGTCTTCTCTGTAAAATAACTGTGCGAAGTGTTCTCTTGATCACAGCCCCTCCAGTTTGCTTTCAGGGTATACAAAATAGGTGTTTTCAGGGAGAAAAGAAATGCAAAAAGACACTTTCATATAAATAACCTTCAAAAGGCAGGATTTACATGGGTTTGTATATACATCCATGTAAGTTTTGTCTCCCCCATAGCTGATTCTGCAGCATCTGGTGATTGGGTTTTTTTTTGTTGTTGTTGTTTTTTGAATGGGTAGAATTAATTTATGGAAAAGTGTTATTTCTGTATGGCATCAAGTTACACAGACACAATTTCTACAGTCCTTGACATTCAACAGTGCCTGTAGGAGGGCTCCAGATTGTGTAGACAGTTGATGGTGTGTGATGGTTTCAGAGTGCAGTTCAAAAGAGGTGGGGGCTTGGGTTGTGATGTCCCCTCAGTCATCTTGCTGCTATTGACTCCTGACCTTCGCTGTGTAGATGCTACTGTTGATTCGTTTAACAACTGTCGCAAAAAGGTCAAAAAATTGGGGGCAATCACTTGCTTAGCAACAGAAAGTTTGGTCCCAATTGTGATCATCAGTTGAGATCTTCCTGTATAGGGAACATAGTTTTTTTAAATCAAACTATGATTCACCATCAATCCTGGAATGAAAATTGGATCTTGGTACTGAGCCAGCTTTGTTTCTAATATCCATTTGGACCATGGCTAGGGGTATAAATAGCTTTAAACAGGCCTCTACATGAATTTCCGGGGTGTCACTAAAACTGCTGCTGAGAACACTTACTTGTTTAACTTTTTTACATAGCTGATCACCAAAGTCTCAACGTGGTTTACTAGAAATAGTTACACTGTAGGTAGTCCAAAATTATGGCTGCAAGCAGCGCCGGTTGTTAAACGGATCATCATATGACCACATCAACTTTATGGTCTTTTTTGCAGCGGTTGTTAAATGAATCCTGCAGTCATTATGCGAACGCATTGCCCACAATGGGCTTTTTTTTTTTTGGCTGGAAACTGGAAGTAAAAGCTAGTTTCTAGCAGAAAACATCCATACATTGTGGTCATGTGACCGCGGGATGCTGCAAATGGCTGTAAATGCAAGTTGGGCTGCCAAGGACCCAAAATGGGATCACATGACCAGGAGGAAGAGGAGGAGGAGGAGGAGGGGCTATTAGAATTCTGGGTCATAAGTACCTTTTTTGGAGCCTGTTGTAACTTTGAATAGTTGCTAAGCAACTGGTTGTAGGCAGATGGTTACCTGTATATTCTAGATTCCCCCCTGAATGTTCGATCTGTAAAATCAAAACAGTTAATCCTCAACTTAGAACCACAATTGAACCCCAAATTTCTTTTGTTAAGTGAGATATCCGTTAAGTGAATTTTGCCCCTTTTTACGACATTTCTTGCCAAACTTGTTAAGTAAATCACTGCAGTTGTTAAATTAGTAACATGGTTGTTAAATGAATCTGGATTCCACATTGTCAGAAGATTGCAAAATGTGATCACATGACCTCGGGACACTGCAACTGTCATAAATAGGAGTCATTTGCCATGAATTTTGGTCATGTGACCATGGGGATGCTGCCACAGTTGTAAGTGTGAAAAATGGTCTTTTTTTCAGGGCTGTGAAACTTTGAAAAGTCACTAAACGAACTGTTACAAGTCAAGGATTACCTGTACTTTGCACATACACCGCGGTACCTTGATATTCAACTGTTTTGGAACTCACAGAATTGGGTATTCAACACATTTTGACGCAAAAATTTTATCCCGGTACTTGTCGTTTGTTTGTTACTCAACACGCAAACTAGAACTTGTCATCAGCTGCCTTGTGACTCACTAGATTCGTGGTGACGAACCTGTGGCATGTGTGCCAAAGGCGGCACGCAGAACCGTCCGTGTGGGCACGCGTGCCATCGCCCCAGAGGGAAGTGAGGCTGGGCCGCTCCCCTCCCCCTCTCCACATGCACCAGCACTCTCGCTCTCTTTCTCTCTGCATCTGCACTGAGAGTCAGAGCAGCTGCAAGAGCTGGGCAGATCCGGGCTGAATGGTGGAGGCAGGGCTTTTTTTGTCATACAACGCAGGTTGTATGAACGGAAGCTGCCAGCATGAGTCCAGGTATGCATGCAGAGCGATTTCGCCCCCCCCCCCCAGCCGATCTGGGCTCTGGAGTCCTTTTCCAACCTTCCGGAGCCTGGATCGGGCCGCTGGGGGAGACAAAAGTGCTCTATGGCCATGCATCCAAGCTGGGCTGGGCTGGACTGGCTGGGCGCAGAGCCTCTTCGCCGCTTCTTCCCCTGCGCTGGCCACGCCCACCCAGTCTGCTGTGATCACCATAGCCACGCCCACCCAGCGGGCCACACCTACCCAGCGGGCCACACCCACCCGGCGATACATAAGTGGGTTTTGGGTTGCAATTTGGGCACTTAGTCTCTAAAAGATTTGCCACCAATGCACTAGATTATTCCTTATGAGAATAAGGAATATAAGGAATACTCGTCGTTTTTAGTACTCGTTTCAACTCCTGGAACCAATTAAAGAAGGCTACCGAGGTACCACTGTACAAAAACATCAGACATTTCGCTGGGTGAGATAGGTGCTGCTGTGTAGGACGGGGAATGGCCATGAAGGGCTACCAAGACAGTGGTCAGATAAGACGGGACAGAGCTTGGACCAAGAAAAAAAATTGAAAAACCATTTCAGAGAAGTCCCTCTCTAGTTCACACAAAAATAACTGAAAGGAAGAGGGGGGAAAACACATTTAATCTTTTGAGATTCTTTTACTGTAGCTGTTACAATAAAAATAGCCCTGACCTACATAGCCATCAGTTTCTTAATTTGTTCTGCTTTGTAGGGCCCACAATCATTGTGCAATTCTGAAGGAGCACATCCTCTTAGACTTGTTAATTACTTGATCATCACAGCAACATATCATTCCTCTAATACAATTTGCTAGATACGCTGCATTCCTGGTCTATCAACTTATCCTCAACAGGCTTGTTTGGAAATAATGAACAAAGGTCCAGAAACTTCTGATAAGGGTCTTTATTCTAGGGGGAAAAAAGAAGAAGAAACTATACAGGTAGTCCCCAATTTACGACAACTGAACCCGAATTTTCCATGGCCGTGCCAGACGCTGTTTAAGTGAGCTTTGCCTCATTTTACGACCTTTCTTGCCACAAGTGAATGACTGCAGTTGTTAAGTTAGAAACACAGTTGTTAAGTAAATCTGGGCTTCCCCATTGACTTTGCTTATCAGAAGACCACAAAAGGGAATCCTGTGACCTTGGGAAGCGTCTGAATTTTGATCGTATGAACATGGGAATGCTGCGACGGTTGTGTGAAAAGTAGTCACAAGCCACTTTTTTTGGTGCCGTTGTAACTTTGAGTAGTCACTAAATGACTGGTTGTAAATTGGGGATTGCCAATAATGAAAGAATTCCGGCAATTGCTATACATCCAAAATAAGCATCCGATGTTAGCAATAACAAGAGCATAAAATAGCAATAACAAGAGCATTTAGATTTATATACCACTTCACGGGGGATATAAGCCCACTCTAAGCAGTTTACAGAGTCAGCCTATTGCCCCCCACCCCCAACAATCTGGGTCCTCATTTTACCAACCACGAAAGGATGGAAGGCTGAGTCAACCTTGAGCCTTGAGTTAAACGTGTTCGGTTTTTACATCACCTTCTCCTGCTTTCATTCTGCAGTGAGTAGACAGTAGACAGAATTTCCTAAGAGTTTCCATCTGTCGCTTCTCTTGGTAATGGACAAGTCTGATAACGGGTTATATTCTTCCAACAGTTTGAGCAAGGGTGTCAAACCCGCAACGTCACGTGATGTGCCGTGACATATTGTGACTTTTTTTCCCATTGCCAGCAATGGGGTGGGCACGGTTTCGGCATGATGCATCTGGCCCGCGGGCCGGCAGTTTGACACTCCTGAATTTGAGTATAACTACAAGCAAGCAACTCTTGATTGTGAGATTGCAGGAGGAAGTTTCCAATATGTTTGCTGCTCGTATTCCTTTCCCTCTGATCTCTTTTGTGCTGACTCCCTAGCTTCTGCCAGGTGGATCTTACCAGCTTGCAACTCATCCGCATGTGGCCATCACCAGCTGATCTTGTAGACAGAATGGTGTATGAGCAAAAGAGTTCTCAGTCTTCGTCTTGTCACGAGAGGAGTGGGAGGTGGTATCTAGCTCCTACTGGTCTTAGTCAACACAGGTCCCAGGAAGAGAAGCAACATGTGGAAATCAAGTGGTTGAGGAACCGTCTCCCATCGCAGATATAAAGCTGTGGAGAATTTTACTAACTAAGCAGAAGGAGATTCTTGTCTTTTGTGACTGGGATTCTTGCTGAAGGCCCACATTTATCATGATGACGATGATGTAGGTTTGGAAGAGCTGGCCCGAAGCAGCTGATCCTTCTTCCCATCAGCTGCAAATGAATAGGATGTTAAAAAGGCCATCCGATGGTAATTAACTTTTGCTCATTATCCATCTAGGCGAGGTTGGAATGAGCAGCTGAGCCCATGAAGTTTTCTGCATTTTGTTCCAGGAAATCTGTTGAAGTTCTCACTCTCGGTGGTTCCTGCCTCACCACCACCACCACTGAGAGGAGATAAAGGAAGATTTGGAAGTATTTCTTTTAGAAAAGGAAGATTAATCCAGAGCAGCGGGCATGACTGAAATAACTCGGGAGATTTATTTATTTAAGTATGTGCTAATAGACAGTAAGAAGCCATTATGGCCACATTAAAATGCTGGAGTAGTTTAGCAATCTATTAAAACTGGAGATGCTTGGCTTGTTGGTTAATTAAGTCAAAAGGTGCGCGTACATACAGATGCACACGTCGCAGGCCCTACAAAATGGCCTAACAACTTTAACAAGCACAATAATTTTCTTGTTTGTTCAGATGTGAATGCCAGCTTGCTTAATGGGAAATGTGAGTAAGGCAAAAGCTTTAAAGTCCTGCCTTTCCTTCCTTCTTGTTCATTTTATCTATGCTTAGACGTCTTATTCACTTTCGAGCCATTGAAGAACTGAGCAAATGAGTACAGGTGTTCTTCGCTTTACAACCCTTTTCTTTAGTGACTGTTTGAAATTACAGCAGCACTGAAAAAAAGTGAGTTATGACTAGTTTTCACACTAACGACAAAATGGCAGGATTCCCAAGGTCATGTGATCCAAATTCAGGCATTTGACAATGTGGTACGTCCCGGCATCACATGATCACTATTTTCCAGCTGGACTTTGACAAACAAAATCAATGGGAGACGCCAGATTCACTTAACAACTGACAAAAAGGTTCGTAAAATGGGGCAAAACTCACTGAAGAGCTGCCTTGCTTAGCAGTGGAAATTTTTGGCTTAGCTGTGGTCATAAATCGAGGATGTAGGTGCATTCCTCACACTGGGAAGTAATATTTTTCACAGAATCATAGAAGTGGGACCTTGGAGACCTTTTAATCTAGTTCCTATCAACGCCCTCATATCTCTCCATACTTTGGATTGAGAACCTTCAGTGACGGGCATTGATAATTGCAGGAGACAAGTTTTTCCACTGATTAATAGCTCTCATGATTGGGACATTCCTTCTTATTCCAAGTTTCCCCATGTAAAGGTTTCGCTCTCCGGCTCTATTTTTTTCTTCAGATGGTATGGATAATCAGTTGACTACCCTCTCGCTGGGACAACCTCTCAAGGATTCGAATATTGAATTTTAAGCTATATAATGGAACATATGGCATTAGGCCATAATGCGGTGGTTTTGACTTAGCATATATAAACTAAGAAGAGGGAGTCAAGCTATTCCCCAAAGCACCTGAAGGCAGGACAAGAAGCAACGGATGGAAACTAATTAAGGAGAGAAGCAACCTAGAACTAAGGAGAAACTTCCTGACAGTTAGAACAATGAACCAGTGGGATGGCTTTTACCTTCAGAAGTTGTGGGTGCTCCATGACTGGAGGTTTTTGAGAAAAGAGTGCCACCTATCTGAAATGATATAGGGTCTCCTGCTTGAGCAGGGGGTTGGACTAGATGACCTCCAAGGTCCCTTTCAGCTCTATTCTGATTGACTGAACTCAACCATTGTAGTTTATGATGCAACACGGTGTGGGAAATCTGTCATTAGCTGCTGTGGGGTTTTTTGGGGGGGGTTCAACTGTGGTTGTAAGTCAAGGATTACCTGTATTTATAATGATATGTAGGAATGACCTTGGGAGATAGGAGGAAGAGCTACAGACTAGAACAGAGGTCCCCAACCTTTTGGGCACTAAGGACCGGTTCCGTGGAGAGAGGTTTTTCGCAGACCAGAGGGTGCGTGGTTTTGTGTGCTGCCTGCATCTTGCGCACGGGGCGTTACTGGCATACCGTGGCCCAGTACTGGTCCACGGGGCCCCTGGACTAAATAAGAGGCAGCTGAGCCCACAGAAGGAATGGGGGCAATCGCATTTCAGAAGAAACCCTCCCTAGTTTTTAGGCTGTAAAGGGGGGAGTAGTGTACTTTCAGACTTGCAATATTGTGTTAATGTAATCTTACAATCAGGTTAGAGCTAGTACTTCTGAGTGTACCTCTTGCCTGCATTACCTCACAAGTCTGCCCTCAATCTTGCAAGTCTGAAATACCATTACTGACCATCTGAAGATGTTGGTCAACTGCTGAATGAAATGTTCTGCAGAGCAAAGCAATTGCAAAACTATTGTTTTGTTTTTCTGCAATGATGCAAGGCCAGGCTTTAAATTCCAACTTGTGCTCCTAAAGAATTTGGGCCAGTGGTATAGCTATCTATTGCAGTTGATAAGCAATTGACCAATTCAAACTCAAGCAGTCAGCCAAAATTCCTCTTTTGGCAATCTCATCATTGACTGACATGGCCAGCCATGGGAAATTGAACAAACAAGCAAACAAATTAAAACATGGAGGAGAATATTTGGAGAAGAACCATGGTGGCTCAATGATTTGAATGCAATATTGCAGGCAAACTGGTGGGCTTGAGGTTGACTCAGCCTTCCATCCTTCCGAGGTTGGTAAAACGAGGACCTGGGCAATATGCTGACTCTGTAAATCGCTCAGAGAGCGCTGCAAAGCACTATGAAGCGGTATATAAGTGCTATTGCTATTTGTAGTCAAGGGTTGAAATGAGGGGATCTTAGTGCTTTCTGAGTTTGACCATTTACTTCGTTTCATTACCCAAAGCACTGATGATGTTACCTAGTTGGGTAATGAGACGTCTGCAAGAAACAGCAAGCTCGGAGAGTACCAAGGACCCCTTAATCCTATCATGCCTTAGCTTTCTGTATAGGAACCAACTCATGATTTAAACAGGAAACCAACAGAGCAAGCACCTTGCCATATTTCACAGGATTAGGATTTGGGAGCTAAAAAGTGGGTTTTACACATCATATTTGAGGAAATTTAGAGAGTCAGGCTTCCAGGCTCTGGGGAGGTAAAAAACCATTAAAATGACAGTGGCAGCTATGTGTTCAGAGGCCTACTCCCTTTTTACATGCCTCAGTGCAGGTAAAAAGGGGAGGGGCTTTGATCATGGGATTGCTGGCACCAGTGGGGTTGTTTTGAACCCTGCTCCCAGGACACCTTGCCATACTAGAAGAGGTGGACATTTAGAGAAGATTTAACACCAGCAAAGAAATGCTTTATTTTCTTTCCACGTTAGCATGGATTTGAAACCAAAGCCAAGCATCAGTTATTCATGCTAATGGCTGGGGTATCCATTGCAACAGATGCTTGAATTTTGCAAATTAGCAAGTTAAGCAGTCAAGTCCAATAAAAGTCAAAAACACCGCAGCCTTAAATGTAGCTGTTCATTTCATCTGACACTTTTAATTTAAAACCCAGTGGATCACCCCAGTCTCTCTGGGTATGCCCATATATAAAGGTGTCATAATAAGGCTCCTTCTCTCTCTCTCTCTTTTTTTTTTTTCCCTTTTCAGTTGTAAAAACAATAATGCTGCTAATAAGATTTGCAGCCAAGAAGCAACACAGTGCTTGCAATTTTGGCAGCAAATTTCCTTTCAGCTATTGGGGAGGCCGTTCTATTAAATCTCAGTTGGAACAGAGCAAGCTGACTTTATCAAGGCTGCAGATAATCAAAGTGAGAATTAGTGAGGCTTGACTGTAGATATTTCAGTAAATAAAAGAGCTATTTTTGCCTGACATATTGATGCTCCTAATGTAGCCATAAGTGCTTGTTCGGTAGTTTGCTGGTTGCAACATATATATCCAAGGAAAATAAGATGTTCTACTTGGCTGGGAGGGTGTGGTTTGTTAGGGTAATCGAGAGATTTTTTTTTGTCTTCTGGGTCTCACTTTTATGGGAGTCGGCTACCCCCTCTTGTGCTTTTCTTTATCTTGGGGGGTGGTGGACAATTTTGGTGATTAAGGGACATAGACCCACTGAGAAACTGTGCAAGGACAATGGTGGCTAATGAGGCAAAAGTGGATATAGCCCTGTCTTGTGTGCAAATGAGGTCAGGATTTCCTGGGATGTCTTCCTTTTTTGATTTCTGGTGAGCGAGGGGTGTGTTTTTTCCTTTCCCTTCTCTTTTTTTTTCTTTCTCTTCCTCCTTTTCCCCTTCTTTTTATCCTACTTTTTTCCTTCTCTTCCTTCTTCTGCTCTCCCTCTTTTTTCCTTCTTTTTCTCCTCTTTTTTCTCCTTTCCTCCTGATTCTCTTTTTCTCCTCTGCCTTCTTCTGCTATTACTCTTCCTCCTCCTCCTCCTCTTTTTTCTCCTTTCTTTTATTTCTCTTTTTCTTTTCCTTCTCTTTTCCCTCTTGTTTGCACCTCCTTCCCTTCCTTATATACTACTACTACTACTACTACTACTACTACTACTACTACTACTAATAATAATAATAATAATAATAATAATAATAATAATAATAATAATAATAATAATAATAGAGTTGGAAGGGACCTTGGAGGTCTTCTAGTCCAGGGGTCCCCGGCCCATGGACCAGTACCAGGCTGCGGCATGCCAGCAACCGATCCGCACAAATAAGCAAATCCCCATCTGTGGAATGCAGGCAGCACACAAAACCACACACTCTCTGGTCTGTGGAAAAATCTTTCTCCACGGAACCGGTCCCTGGTGCCCAAAAGGTTGGGGGCCTCTGTTCTAGTCCAACCTCCTACTCAGGCAGGAAACCCTATACCATTTCAGACAAAATGGCCGTCCAGTCTCTTCTTAAAAACTTCCAGTGTTGGCGCATTCACCGCTTCTGGAGGCAGGTGGTTCCACTGGTTAATTATTCTAACTGTCAGGAAGTTTCTCCTTAGTTCTAGGTTGCTTCTCTCCTTGATCGGTTTCCACCCGTTGCTTCTCGTCCTGCCTTCAGGCGCCTTGGAGACTGCCTCTTCTTTGGGGCAGTCCCTGAGATACTGGAACACTGCTATCATGTCCCCCCTTGTCCTTCTCTTCGTTAAACTAGACATACCCAATTCCAGCAACTGTTCTTTGTATGTTTTAGCCTCCAGTCCCCTAATCATCTTTGTTGCTCTTCTCTGCACTCTTTCTAGAGTCTCAATATCTTTTTTACATCGTGGTGACCAAAACTGGAGGCAGTATTCCAAGTGTGGCCTTACCAAGGCATTGTAAAGTGGTATTAACACTTCACGTGATCTTGATTCTATCCCTCTGTTAATGCAGCCTAGCAGTACATTGGCTTTTTTGGCAGCTGTAGCACACGGCTGGCTCATATTTAGGTGATTGTCCACTAGGACTCTAAGATCCCTCTCACAGTTACTATTGAGCAAGGTAGTACCTCTACTGTACCTATGTATTTGTTCTTGCCTAAATATAGAACCATACTTTTTTCACCATTGAATTTCATTTTGTTAGATAGCTCCCAGTGTTCAAGTCTGTCCAGATCCTCCTGTATCCTAAGCCTGTCTTCTGGAGTGTTGGCTATTCCTGCCAGCTTGGTGTCATCTGCAAATTTGATGATTTCCCCATCTATCCCCTCATCCAAATCATTGATGAAGATGTTGAAGAGCACTGGGCCCAGAACAGAGCCCTGGGACAGCCCACTATACACTTCCCTCCATGTAGATGCGGTTCCATTGAGGACCACACGCTGAATATGGTCGGTCAGCCAGCTACGAATCCATCTGTTGGTGATGCATTTTTCTATCTTATCAAGTAGTAGGTTGTGATCTATTTTATCAAATGCCTTATTGAAGTCCAAGTAAATTATATCCACAGCATTCCTCTGGTCCACTAGTTTTGTCACTTGGTGAAAGATTCCTTCCTTCCTTCCTTCCTTCCTTCCTTCCTTCCTTCCTTCCTTCCTTCCTTCCTTCCTTCCTTCCTTCCTTCCTTCCTTCCTTCCTTCCTTCCTTCCTTCCTTCCTTCCCTCCCCCTCCTCCTCCTCTTCCCCCCCCTCTTTTTTTCCCTAACCCTATCCCTTTCTGTTTTCTTGTCCCTTCCCGACCCCTACTCCCATCCTTGCATCTTTCCCTGTCTGTCCTTGTAATGGGAAGACAGAAAGGACTTGACAGGACAAAAAGCTACTCTCAGTGCAAGGCTTAAATAAGTGGGCTTCAGGTGGGACTAAGGAAGAACCTTAAAAAAAATGTCTCAGACAAACCTCTCCATAATTCACACATGATAAGGAGAGGAAGGAAGAAATACATTCAGATTTGCAAGATTCTGTTACTACCAGCTGTTAAGAGTAAAAACAGTACTGATCTTTATGGGGCACTGGCTTATTTATTTATCAAATTTACGTAACTGCCCATCTCACATACACAGCTGTCTTGTATGGCTGATACAGGTAGTCTTCAACCAAAAACCATTCATTTAGTGACTGATTAGAGTTACCACAGCGGTGAAAAAGTGACTTACATCCAGTCCTCACACTTATGACCATTGCAACATCCCTATGGGCACATGAACAAAACTCAGGTGCTTGTCAAATGACATGTGTTTATGACAGTTTTAGCATCCTGGGGTCATTTGAATGCCATTTGCAACCTTTCCAGCCGATTTCTGATAAGCAAAGTCAATGGGGGAAGCCAGATTCACTTAATGATTATGTGTTTCACTTAACACCTGCATTGATTTGCTTAACAACCCTGAGGAAAAAGTAATATCAAGTCACTCAGCAAACAGCTTGGTTAGTACCAAAATTTCTGATCCCAACTGTCATAATTCAAGGACTAAAAACATACTTAAAACTAGAACATCAAAGTTGGAAGGGACCTTTGAGGTCATCTAGTCCAACCCCCTGCTCAGGCAGAGAACCCTATACCATTTCGGACAAAGGGCTGTCCAGTCTCTTCTTGAAAACTTACAGTGTTGGAGCATTCATAGCCTCTGGAGGCAGGTTGTTCCACTGGTTAATTGTTCTAACTGTCAGGAAGTTTCTCCTTAGTTCTAGGTTGCTTCTCTCTCCTTGATTAGTTTCCATCCATTGCTCCTTGTCCTGCCTTCAGGCGCCTTGGAGAATAGCTTGGCTCCCTCTTCTTTGGGGCAGCCTCTCAAACTTTCTCTTTTTTTCTGCTGCACTTTACTTTTCTGGCCTTCTGCTACATTTTACTTACTTTTCTCACCACAACTTGGGCAGGAAAATGTGTTATCTCTTGTCAGCAATTGTGTTTGGAGGAATGTGACCCCAGAATCTGTAGGCTAACCGATGACTCTTAAGTGAGTGACCAGCTGGGTCACTGTCTGCAGAAATATAAGCACCCGCCCTGTTTGTCCCCCCTCCCCCCTCCAATGGGCAGCAGAGAATAGGATTCAGAAGCAGTGAAATTGACCATTGTTTCTGATTCTGGATTGTCTTGGTCAAAAGTCAGACAAGCAAGTCCTTTCAACAACTGTTTTTGTCTGACTGGGTCAAGGGACTCAGTCCCCACATGACAAAAAGGCTTGGGAAGAATGAACTCAGTGCATTAAAGTTGGCAAGGAAAGTTTAGGAGTTGCAGGATTGTGATTTATGTCTTTTCCGTGATGCTTTTGTTTAGGTTTCTATGGCCTGAAGTTTCCATTCTCTAGTTCTTCTATTTCCTCCCTCCCTCCCTCCCTCCCTCCCTCCCTCCCTCCCTCCCTCCCTCCCTTCCTTCCTCCCTTCCTTCCTTCCTTCCCTCCCTTTCCCCCTCCCTCCCTCCCTTCCCATCTCTCTGCTCTTCCTTCCTTCCTTCTTTTTTCCTCCCTCCCTTTTCTCTCTAAAATATTGGGTGTGACATTTTCCAGAAACACTTGAACCTGACTCTGGTGTTGTTGGAATAAGGGATTTCCTGTTTTGCCTCATCTAGATTGTCATCTGTATTATTTTTTTTTTTAAACAGTTGGTGGCAACTTAATTACCTGCCTTAGACAAAACTATTTCATTGGGAGGGGGGAATATGACATCAGGCACTCCAGAATTCGGAAAGAAGAAGTAGGAAGATGCAGGTCCTGAGCCTGTGCGGAGTGTTTGGGACAGACTCCCCTCACAGCAGAGGATGCAAAAAGTATAGAAGGCTCCTATAACTGTGCAGTCAATGCCCTGTGTAGGAGACATGTAAATATGGGGCACATTTGTAAATGTTCATTTGTGGCTGCCATTTTGCATTATCCCTGTGGATCCTCCCCAGCATCTCGCCTTGTTGCAAGTGACCCCCTAGGAAAATCCCAAAAACAGTTTGGGAGTCACCACATGTGAAGGAAACCTAGAATTACCACCTCTACCTTACACCAAGATAGCAACAGACTTTATATGTTGCTTTCACAGTGATTTTATAGCTCTCTTTAAGTGGTTTACAGAATCAGCCCATAGCCCTCAATAATCTGGGTCCCTATTTAACTGACCTTGGAAGGAAAGAAGGCTGAATCAAACTTGAGCTGATCAGGATCGAACCCCTGGCTGTGGGCAGAGTTTGCCTGCAATACTCCTTTCTAGTCACTGTGCCACCACAGCTCTGGACTCTGCCCAAGACATTCACTGTGACCCTCTGTTGGCTTCTCACTCATTGCTCAGCTTGTACTATATGTAGCTCTCACCTAGGACCACAATTGGGACTTGCATTACTAAGCAAGGCAGTCCTTAAGTGAGTCACGTCCAATTTTACAACCTTTTCCACCACGGCTGTCAAGTCAGCCACCGAAGTTATTAAGTCAATCATGCACTTACTCAGCCAATCCAGCTTCCCCAATTGACTTTGCTTGTCACAAGGCCGCAAATGGAAACCACGTGTCCTTGGGATGCCGCAACCCGTCATAGATACCTGTTGGTTGTCAAGTGCCCAAATTTTGATCACATGACCGTGGGGATGCTGAGAGGATCCTAAGCGCAGGAACCCTTTGTAAATAACTCTTTTTCCAGCACCATGATTACTTCATGTTACTTGTAATCAAGTGGTTGTAAGTCAAGGACTGCCTTCCATTTATACAACAGGTAGGATTTCTCTCTGCTCATTGCAGAAGTTTTTCCTTCTGTTTCTGAGTTTTGAGCTGGGCCTGATGGGATTTTGCAAAGTGCTGGAGCAGATGAGTTGATGGGGCGTGGGGAACAGACACAGTCTGAAGAGCTTTCAAGTCACAGTGAGTAGGACGACAATGGTTACCCAGATGCCGGCCATCATCTCCAGACTGTGTGCTTAGCTTAAAGTCCTTTGCCACTGTAATGAGTCTCGCTGTAATAAGTGGCTGATGCAACAAGCAAGGAGACCAAAGCAAAAGTCCACCGCTTACTGCTCTCATCTCCATAGAAACTGACTGAGTTAAGCATTAAAATGGGAGCTGTAAAATAATTGCTAATATAAGGCCAGTGGAAATATTTTATCTTCCCTGTTAATGTACAAAATACTTTACTGCCGGTCTCATTTGTCTTGGCAAAAGTCAAGCTGGGTTCACTGCTTTTTCCAGCAAGAGACCACCCACCACCCTCAACCCCCACCCCACCCCGGAGCATAGATACAGCTAAACGCCATCTCTTGTTATCAAGGCCAAGTTCTGGACTTGGCCTGCTGGACATGGAGTAGGTGCTAAGGAGTTTGAGGGCTACTATTTGTACGAGACTCCCTTTCCGGTGAGAAAAAAAAAGCCTCCTCATTGCATTGTCTAACTGCAGATCTCCCTGAAAGCCTAGTTTTCTGAGTTGGGGGAGCATTCATTTATTTGTTACATGTAGTCCTTGACTTATAACCACAGTTGGGACCAGAACTTCTGTTGTTAAGCAAGACCAATGTTGGCAAATGGCTGTCCAGTCTCTTCTTTAAAACTTCCAGTGTTGGAGCATTCACACCTTCTGGAGGCAGGTTGTTCCATTGATTAATTGTTCTAACAGTCAGGAAGTTTCTCCTTAGTTCTAGATTGCTTCTCTCCTTGATTAGTTTCCACCTGTTGCTTCTCGTCCTGCTTTCAGGTGCCTTGGAAAATAGCTTGACTCCCTCTTCTTTGTGGCAGCCCCTGAGATACTGGAAGACTGCTATCATGTCCTCCCTCGTCCTTCTCTTTGTTAAACTAGACATACCCAATTCCAGCAGCCGTTCCTTATATGCTTTAGCCTCCAGTCCCCTGACCATCTTTGTTGCTCTTCTCTGTACTCTTTCTAGAGTTTCAGCATCTTTTTTACATCGTGGTGACCAATGCCTTGTAACTTCAAGTGGGCATTAAACAAAATGGTTGTAAGTTGGGGACTGCCTGTATGAGGTTTATGTCCCAGTTCTAATTCATAAATTTAAGATGAGTTAAAATTCTAATGTTCCCCCACTCTTAATCTGTCCCAAAGGTGCTTTTCAAAAGGCAACTGGACTTGGTTGGATTTTTTCCTTTGAAAATGTTTAGCTTCTCATCCAAGAAGCTTCTGAGGACAGAAAGAACCAAGAAAGACCAGTTACCTTTGAAAAACAGCTGTGGGACAACCGTGACTTGGATGATTGAGAATCTTCATAGACACTACATTATGCTCGTATTCATTTTACATCATTTACACCAGTCTCCAAAGACTCCTGGTAGTTTATGGAGTTTGACTATAAATCCTGTACAATGGGGGGGGAGTTAACCATAGAAACATTCAAATCTTCTTCACCCTTGACACAGACCTAATTCAATTGCTTCCTTCATTCTTTAAAGCTGCACAAAATAATCCATCTCTCCACGGGGTTACTATGGTAAGCATCATTCAGATTTCGGGAGAAAAGGCATAAAAATAATATTTTTCTGTAGCAAAGCTACAGAAGCTGACTCAGGAATTCTGGGAGTTGAAGTCCATGAGTCATAAAGGAGCCGAGGTTGCCTACCCCTGGTATAGGGGGAAGGAAGTTCTTATTTGGGACAATAATGAATTCCTGAACTTCACTGGAATCCATCCCAAGAGCAAAGAGAGTGCTCTAAAACCAAGGTTGGCCCACCATGAATTCCAGGAAATCAAGAAAGGACCTTGCTATTTAGCAAGGTAGGATCTGGTTCTCTAGCTTGTCTCTCTGGCCCCCATCATTCACTGCTTATCACCTCTGCAACAAATCCCCCCCCAGCCACTGCAGGATCATCATCTCACTTCTTCTATCCTGGGATTGTAAGTGATGCAAGACCTAAAACCTAGTTGTTTCGCTACTCTTCTGCAGAGAGTTCTCAATAATATCCACCACAGCTACATACACATTGAAGTCATGAACAAAAACGACCATTTTGAACAAATCCCGCAGTAATCCTAGAGATCTGGTGTTGGTTAACTAAGATAAAGCCGACTGCTGACAAATTTGTTTTTCACTTAGCTTCTGTAGCTTTGCCCATGCTACTAACTTCAAACTTTCTGACAGAAGACAAGATCAGAGGGTAAATCCTTTTTAGTGAAAGATTCACACTTGAAATAAGGGCAAACATTTTAACTGTGAGTGCTACTAGGCATTGAATAAACTGCTTCCTGAAGTTGTGAGTGTCTCATTATTGAAAGTTTTCAAGAAAAAAATGAATCATTTGTCTAGGGTGATATGAGAATCCCTCTGGAGATCTGGACCAGAAGACCTCCAAGGACCTCCAATGGTCCCATGATTCTAAATCAGAGGTTTCCAAACTTGGCAGTTTTTAGACTGTGGACTTCAACTCCTAGGATTCCTCAACCAGCATGGGCCCCTCTTCTAAATTATGACAATCTAACATGCAATGTACATCGTACTGCATAATAACATTTTCTCCCAAATGTTAAGATTTTTACAAGGAAAAGGCGGGGGGGGGGAGAATCTAATTTTTCTTTTTTTCTAATTTGAATGGCTGAAAGCAGGTGGTGTATCTTTAGCTATGATGGATGAATTGTGGAGAGAACTTGCATTCCCAAGTGGCCAACTATCTATGGATAAACATGCTTCTTCTCTTTTGCAAACCTGAGCCTTTTGTTTAGTTAAATTAGAGATTAGTAGACCGTGTTATATGTCAACCACTCTACCTATTGTAGAACCTTTTTACACTATGTTGATGTGTCTACTAGCTCTTTTGTTTGACAAATGAAATGCTTTTTTTTTTTTGAAGTAGTTCCATCTATGAAATTTAGGATAAATGCTGTAGAGCTACCAATATCAGGGAGTAAATTCTTAGCTGTTGTGCTCTCTTTGATTTCTTCTTTGGACTTTATATTATCACATGAAAGGATGAGCTGGTAGGACAATCTCTGTTGTGTGCATACAGGACATTTCACAAGAAGTATAGCTTCTTGTTGAAAGGGTCTTAATCTCAAAATTTTATGAACAATATCAGCAATAGCAACAGCACTTAGACTTATATACCGCTTCATAGTGTTTTACAGCCCTCCCTAAGCGGTTTACAGAATCAGCATGTTGCCCCCAACAATCTGGGTCCTCATTTTATCGACTTCAGAAGGATGGAAGACTGAGTCAAACTTGAGCCCATCAGGATGAAACTCCTGGTTATGGGCAGAGTCTGCCTGCAATAGGGCATTCTGACCACTGCTCCATCACAGCTCTGGTGGTCTGGACCAGTCCCGCTAAATGTAGGGATTCTTAATGTTTCACCTTACAAAGTCTTCTCCAATGTTGAATCCTCCGTGCTACTGGATACCACTCCCAAGTTCCTGGTGAGACTGGGGAAAGCAACATGGGCCTGTCTTTGTTTTCCTGATGGCACCTATGAAGTTCTCCAGATGTTTTCTATAACTTTTTTTGTAACTGGTGTTTTTCAAATGATCATCTCTAGACTTTTCTTCCCTTCCTTCTATGGGTCACTTCTTCAAATGAGGACTATTCCACAGTGATCATGAAATAATCTATAAGAACAGCATTTTACCCAAATTCACATGCAGGAGCATTGTCTAGATCAACTTTTCAAACTGCTGCAGTTCCCAGATGTGAGGATTTCAAGTGCTAGGGTTCTCAAATGGAAAGGGTGGAGAGTTGAAATCTGAGTTGAGAGTTGAAATCATATATCTGGAGTATCCAGATTTTGAAATACATACCTGGAAGTAGCCAAACTTGGAAAATACTAGCCTAGACTTTGGCTTTGTTGATAATCCTAGTGACCTTCAGGTGTTGTTGAATTATAGGTGTGTCCCAGCCAGCATGCAGATATGAATTCTAGGGCAAAGGTTACATGTTGTCTTTCAGTGTCATAGTGGCTGAGATGATACCCCAAAAAGTAAAGGATTGATGAATCAGGACAAAAACTATATTTGATTTGATTTGATTTATGTTTATGTTTAATTAAAATTAAATTAATTCCTCTACAATCATGTCATCCAGATTAAAAATGATAATTTGGTGGCAAACCTTTGAGGTCTCTAGGGACCAAATGAAGCCCCTGTCCTTAAGCTGCACTTCCCCTTTGTTAATCAATTAATTGTTAAACAATCAACCAGTGGAACAACCTGCCTCCAGAAGCGGTGAATGCTCCAACACTGGAAGTTTTTAAGAAGAGACTGGACAGCCATTTGTCTGAAAAGGTATAGGATTTCCTGCCTGAGCAGGGGGTTGGACTAGATGACCTCCAAGGTCCCCTCCAACTTTATTATTATTATTATTATTATTATTATTATTATTATTATTATTATTATTATTGTTAATCAGAATATGTGGAGGGCAACACTTGGAAGAGATTGCTACCAAACATTTTGTCTTGGCAGTATTTGCTCTATGCACATATTGTCAATCAAACAATTAGCAAACATCTTTTAATTTAAGCAGTACTAGGATTTTGTATCTGGGTAATGTATCTGGTTATGAGAATGAAATCTGACAATATTAGTGGTCTTTCTTAACCTATAGTATTCCCTTTCTCTTTTAGATCTACCAATCCTTGCTTAAAAGATACATGGAACTTGAGCAGAAGGTGCTGAATAAATCAAAGTAGTATCTTTGAAGAGAATCTATCAGTAATGATTTAAACGAAGAACATATTGAAGAGTAAAAGAAACAGGATCCACAGTTGATTTTGTAATTGAAATAGTATTGTGGAATAAATACTGCACTTATTTTCTTCATCACTGTCTTCATCACAGTGGTCCTTCAGTGTCCATGAATATCTCTAAGTAGCACTTGCAAATAAGGATTTTGCCATT
Organism: Bothrops alternatus; assembly: GCA_034064705.1. Lineage (NCBI taxonomy): Eukaryota > Metazoa > Chordata > Lepidosauria > Squamata > Viperidae > Bothrops > Bothrops alternatus. The sequence goes on along the minus strand of JARGCV010000179.1, from coordinate 501,650 downwards.
TCAAATTAGCTTTGGATTTACCTGATCAGATAATGTTTGCTCTTTTTGAGAGCTGTATTAACTTCTTGTAGTGAAATGATTATATGCACAAAGATGGAAACATTCAACGCTAGCTACTATGGTTGATGAAGTGGACAGATTTTGCTGAAATGGACAAATCGACTTCTTTGATTAGAGAAATCTAATTATCTACATTTATTGGTGATTGGAAGCCTATAATGGACTTTTTGTGTAGAAATTAAAAAATATATTTATGGTTCGGCAGGATAGATAGTAGGAAGCAGAATATTATGATGTAACTTTAGACAGGGGGTTTATATTTTCTGTAAAGAATATTGAAAGCCATTTTTTGGACATCATCTATAGAAGCAGTCTTCATTTCTGACATTACTTACGGGACCGCCTTCTGCCACATACTTCTCTACGACCGGTGAGAACGCACGGGGTCGGCCTCCTCCGGGTCCCGTCAGCGAAACAATGTCGTCTGGAGGGTCCTAGGGGGAGGGCCTTCTCTGTTGTGGCGCCCGCCCTCTGGAACCAACTGCCTCCTGAAGTCCGCGTTTCTCCAACTCTCCCGGCCTTCCGGAAAAACCTAAAGACTCATCTTTGCCGGCAAGCCTGGGGATGATTGTGGTTGATTGTTGTATTGAATGTGTGTTTATTGGTTTTTAGATATCTTGTTTGGGTTTTTTATATTATAATTCTTTGTTATGTATATGTTGTTAGCCACTCCAAGTCCCCGGAGAGGAGCGGCATACAAACCCAAATAAATAAATAAATAAATAAATTATAGCTACTGATTTCTGGCCCTATTTTTTGAAAATCTCCGGGAATATTTCCAATTTTATGTCATTTTGTAAATCTCCACTTATACAAGTTTACACTTTTTTTTTTATCTTTTCCAAATTTTTCTTCCTGGAGTCTTTAATCCCCTCTGGTGTCGAGTTTGACAACAACTTGATGGCACATAATCAAACCACTGGCCACCCGGAATATATTCTGATGGGCTCAGAATGCCCTGTTTTTCAAGGCCCTCAGTAGAGAGGTCAGCTGTGACTTAGTTTCAAGTGTTTTGAAGAGCTGTACAAGTGGTATGGAAGTAATGAACTTCTTTTGACCATTCTAGCATTGGGTAGTTGAAAATATGATTTATCCATCTTGGCAATTTCCAGAGGTTCAGGAAATGGAACGCTAAAAAACTTGAGCTAGGAAGTTTGGAATTGATGTCCTCAAACAACCAGAGATTTATCGTATTGAGAAAAGCAGAATGACCCACCACATTCCAAAATGGACCTTGTCAGTTGGTCTATTAGAGGCTTGGTCGTCTTCTTTTTTAGATCCTGATGGCATAAACTAAGTACATTTGAGCTCTGTACCAATAAGTCACAATTTGTACCTCCTGCAGTTTTTTTTCTCTCTTTCACCCACACTGAAAATCCATCATGTTGATCATTTTGATGTGCTTGTCAAGGTTTAGCTTTAAATAAAGCTGTGCCAAATGCACTGCTGAAAATGCATTCGCCTTATTATGGGAATCATTTATTTGATCCCATTTCTGTAAATTAAGACTTTTGAAATTCAGACACACATCCTTCCCTTTTAGAAGTGCAGAATCTGTTCAGCTAAGGTAAATTTGGATTGAACATGCACCACCACAAATGGGAATTTAGCAGATCTTTCAGGGATTATTACAGTGATGGACTAAAACTACATTATAGAACAATGTGATTTCCTGTCTACATTTCGTTCCGTGACCCAGTTTTAAATGAGTTGAAATTCAAGTGCTTTGAACCTTCCCATTGCCAATACGGAATAAGCATAAGCTTAAGTTCCTTTGCTCATTCAGAATAACAAAGTTGGAAGGGATCTAGGAGGCCTTCTAGACCGACTCCCTGCTCAAGCAGAAGATCTTATACCATTCCAGACAAATGGCTGTCCGATCTTTTCTTAAAAACCTGCAGTGATGGAGCACCCAGTTCTGCAGGCAACTCATTCCACTGAACTTTTAAACTTCAAAATGAAGTGGCGACCATCCTAGAAAAATGGTAGTGGGGGAGGGGAATGAGCTGAACCGGTGGCAGCACCGCACAAGTCTGAGCAAGAGATGGCTGGAGCTGCAGGGCTGTCAGGGCTCAGTGGAAGCCCCAGGATCAGAGCTTCAGGACTGTCAGGGCTCAGTGGAAGCACCAGGATCAGCGCCAGGCTCCAGCTGGAGCTCAGTGCTGATCCTGGCACTTCTGCTGAGCCCAGAAAAAGCGCCGATGAGCTGGAATGTTGCAGCCTCTCCAGGGTCTTGTGATTTACATTCAGAGGCTTGGCAACTGATTCATATTTATGACGGTCACCGTGTCCCAGGGTCATGTGAAGTGACCAAAACCTGCTGCGTCCACCCAGCAGATGGGTGGGGGGGAATAAAAACCAAACACCCCCCTCGGACAGGAGGAAGAGCGCCGCTGGGTGGACAGGCAGGTGTCTTGATCGGCTGTGGCTTGGGGGGCACTTTTTTCAGTGCCATTGTAACTTCGAAGAGTCACTAAGCGAATTGTTGTAAGTTGAGGACTACCTGTACTTTATCACTTTTTTCCTTTTGGGGGGGTCATCAAGTTTTTGACACCTTGCTAGGTGACTGGTGGTACTCGGATGTTGCCATATCCTAAAAGTGGTAACATGGGTGAAAAGGTTGAAAAGCTCTGATGTAGTCCAACCCCCTGCTCAGGCAGGAAACCCTATACCATTTCAGACAAATAACTGTCCAGTCTTTTCTTAAAACCCTCCAGTGATGGAGCACCCACGATTTCTGGATTCAAGCTGTTCCACTGGTTAGCTGTTCTCACCGTTAAGAGGTTTCTACTTAATTCCAGGTTTCTTCTCTCCTTCAGCAAGACAGACAGCACTGTAGGGGTGTGTGTGACAAGATACTTTTGAAAAATAATAAAATAATAAAGTAAAATAATAAAATGTAAATAAAACACTAGTTTTTTAAGAGCATGATGGAGTGGTGTTTAAGAAAGGACATTGCTCAAAGGAGACTAGGATCACAGCCTAGTCTTTCCCTGTTTAATTCTCACTTGCTTCTTTTGCTAAGTTCCAGTTCTCTGGGTGTTGAATACCAAGCTGCAGCTGTTTTCTTTTAACACCATGGTCCCTGAGACCCACCTCTAATCCATCTGCAAAATGTTTATTGATTCTCCAATAAGCTTGACACAATGAAAAATTTATTTCCTTTGCTGCTGAAAGTCCTTGATCGTGGAAATGGAAAGAAACCACTGGAGTTTCCTGGAGACACTTTGCTTGCAAAACGCTTGCAAACTGAAGCATCAGAGCTGATTTGAGAACACACAATTCGGGGGAGGGGGCGGCGGCGCTGGGCTAATTTCATCCCTGCTGATCCCTCCTCAATTTAACTATTTTGGGGATCAGATGGGAGAGTGTGCCTGAATAGCCCTGCCTGGGATGGACAGACTAACAGGAGATATTTTACTTATATAATACAATACAGATAATCCCCGACTTAACAACAAAAACTGAGACCAAAATTTCTGTTGCTAAACATGGCAGTTGTTAAGTGAGTCAAGCCTGAGTTTATGACTTTTATTTGTCATAGTTGTTGAGCAAATCACTGCAGTTGTTAAGTGAATTGTGCGGTCATTAAATGAATCTGGCTCCCCTCCTCCCCCATTGACTTTGCTTGTCAGAAGCCAGCTGGGAATGTTACAGATGGTGATCATGTAACCCCAAGATGCTGTAACTGTTGTAAAATACATGTGGTTGCCAAATGTTGATCATGTGACCATAGGTCATAAGTGTGAGGACTGTTCATAAGTCACTTTTTCATTACTGTTCTAACTTCAGACAGTTGCTAAATGAATGGTTGTAAGCCAAGGAACTCCTGCAGAGACAAATTCCTTGTGTGTTTAACCACACTTGGCCAAATAAAGCTATTCTATTCTATTCTATTCTATTCTATTCTATTCTATTCTATTCTATTCTATTCTATTCTATTCTATTCTATTCTATTTCTATTTCTATTTCTATTTCTATTCTATTCTATTTCTATTTCCTATTCTATTCCTATTTCTTATTCTATTCTATTCTGTTCTGTTCTGTTCTATTTCTATTTCTATTTCTATTCTATTTCTATTTCTATTTCCTATTCTATTCCTATTTCTTCTATTCTATTCTATTCTATTCTATTCTATTCTATTCTATTCTATTCTATTCTATTCTATTCTATTCTATTCCATTCCATTCCATTCTATTTCTATTTCTATTTCCTATTCTATTCCTATTTCTTATTCTATTCTATTCTGTTCTGTTCTGTTCTATTTCTATTTCTATTTCTATTCTATTCCTATTTCTATTTCCTATTCTATTCCTATTTCTTATTCTATTCTATTCTATTCTGTTCTGTTCTATTTCTATTTCTATTTCTATTCTATTCCTATTTCTATTTCCTATTCTATTCCTATTTCTTCTATTCTATTCTATTCTATTCTATTCTATTCTATTCTATTCTATTCTATTCTATTCTATTCTATTCTATTCTATTCTATTCTATTCTATTCTATTCTATTCCATTCCATTCCATTCCATTCTATTTCTATTTCTATTTCCTATTCTATTCCTATTTCTTATTCTATTCTATTCTGTTCTGTTCTGTTCTATTTCTATTTCTATTCTATTTCTATTTCCTATTCTATTCCTATTTCTATTTCCTATTCTATTCTATTCTGTTCCGTTCTGTTCTGTTCTGTTCTGTTCTGTTCTATTTCTATTTCTATTTCTATTCTATTTCTATTTCCTATTCTATTCCTATTTCTATTTCCTATTCTATTCCTATTTCTTCTATTCTATTCTATTCTATTCTATTCTATTCTATTCTATTCTATTCTATTCTATTCTATTCTATTCTATTCTATTCTATTCTATTCTATTCTATTCTATTCTATTCTAGTTCCGTTCCGTTCCACTCCACTCCACTCCACTCCACTCCACTCCACTCCACTCCACTCCACTCCACTCCATTCCATTCCATTCCATTCCATTCCATTCTATTCTATTCTATTCTATTCTATTCTATTCTATTCTATTCTATTCTATTCTATTCTATTCTATTCTATTCTATTCTATTCTATTTTAGTCCAGTCCAGTCTAGTGTCTGTGTCTGTACAGGTAGTCCTTGACTTACGACCACAATTGAGCCCAAAATGTATGTTGTAAAGTGAGACATTTATTAAGGGACTTTTGCCCCATTTTATAATCCTTCTTGCTCCAATTATCAAGTGAACCACTGCAGTTGTTAAGTTAGTAACATGGTTGTTAAAGTGAATTTGGCTTCCTATTCGCTTTGCTTATCAGAAGGTTGCAAAAGGTGATCACATGACACTGGGACACTGCAACTGTCACAAATATAAATCAGTTGACAAGTGTCTGAATTTTGATCAGCTGACCCTGGTGATGCCACAATGGTCATAAGTGTGAAAAAAGGTCATAAGTCATTTTTTTCAGTGTCATTGTAACTTTGAATGAACTGTTGTAAGTCGCGGACTACCTGCATTGTTGCAAGCACTCTGAAGAATAGTAACACCCTGAAGACACAAACAAAAAATGTGAAAAAGAATTTCTTTGCAAGCAACTTATGGGAGATTCTCACAGCCAAGAGAGAAGGTGTATTATTTGCTTCCTGCTGGAGCCCTCTCTTTGACTAAAGGGGTGGCAATTGCCCTGGAGCCCATACACTGGGAGGGATCAAAATAGAGCAATAATTGGCACACACACACCATCCTCAAAAAAGCTTGTATGGGACACAAATTGAATAGCTGTTTTAGCTGTTAGGCCAGGGGTCTTCAAACTGTGTGCCTGACTGAGAAATTCTGGGAGTTGAAGCCCACAAGTCATAAAAGGGCCAAGTTTGAAGACCCCTGTGTTAGGCTCTCAAATGTCCTGTAATCTTATTTTTAGAGTTATGTTGAAGACTATACAGAAGAGTATATTTTTTATATATACTTGTGCATTGAATAGATGTTACAGTTTATGGTTCATTTCAGGAATGTCTTTGAGGGTGCAAGGATAATTTGTGTAGTCTCCCTTGCAGGACTAAGAAGAATACAAGATGAGGAAAGAAAGTCTGGACAAGAAGAATTAAGTTACTTCTCCAATTCCGGCTGTGACACTGATAGGAGTTATCTCCAGAAGTTACGATCTAGGAGACAAAACCTGATGCTCCATCTCATCTTCTGCTCCTATTTTGGCCTGGAGAACAACTCTTGGCTCAACAGATGTGGCACTCCATGTCTTGTGCTTACTGCTCTTCCCTTAGGAAGCATAATTGAGTTACACCAATCAATAAAGTATCCTTGGAGAAAGTGACTCCTTTGGTATTCATCCAGCAAACAATCTCTCTTCCTTTGGTGGGACAGAGATTCATCCAGTGAGGTTTTGAAGTACAGTTTTCTGAGATAGAAGGCCAAAATGACCGCAGAGACCCATGTCAGAAAGGCCCCGTTGGACTAGGACCCATTGAAGTGGCCACCAATGGATATTGGTGTCATGGCTCCGTTTTTGTAATCTCTTGCAACTTTTCTCTTATCTAAAAGAATCCCATTCAATCTTTATGCTTCATGGCTGGGCTTTCTTTACTAGTTCCCTGTGCAAAAACTGCCCATGCTGTACACTTGCGGTCTGAGAGCTGGTTAAAATTTGCATGTACTTATTTTTATTTATTTCATCCGAGTCACTCTGGGTGACCATACCTTTAAAAAGTGCAGAACAATTAAATGAAAAGTTTGTCCTTCTCTCTCAAGCCCACCCCAAAATTCTCAGTTGAAGCACCAATGATCTGGCTCAAATTTTGCTACCTCAGACACATTATAGAAAGCTTTCTGGAAAAGTCTCTGAAGCTTGAAAAGATGGAAGGAAAGAGAAGATGACCAGCAGCAAGACGAATGGACTTAGTTACAGTAGTGATGGATGTAATGCTGGAAGACCTGAATGACCAGGTTAAGGATAAACAATCATGGAGAAAAATCTATCAATAACTACTAAGAATCAACAACAGCTTGATGACTTGCAATCGTCATCACCAACAGTCTAAAGCAGGGGTAGGCAACCTTGGCTCTTTTATGACCCGTGGACTTCAACTCCCAGAATTCCTGAGCCAGCATGGGTCAGCCTGGAAACTCTCCCTTTCCCCTCAGCATGGCTGGCTCAGGAATTCTGGGAGTTGAAGTCCATGAGTCATAAAAGAGCCAAGGTTGCTCACCCCGGGTCTAAAGAAAACAATGATGGGGCTTCAAAACCTGAGAGAACTGCTTGCTTTTTGGAGACTTCCAGAACATCATCAAGGTGGGACCATAAAGATCTCTGGGGGATACTGGTCCAGAGAGAAGGTATTGTGACTGAAAAGGTATGTTGCCTAGATCTAGATGGATGACATTGAGATACACACCTGGTTTCTTTGCGTAGAAAACAAAAGTACAAAAAAGAGCTAGGACAATGAACCCATCAATAGGGACTACACATTAACTTATAGGATCTAAAAGGTGGTTTGGTGGTGGCTTCACTTTAGAAAAAAGTATTTCCCTCTGAAATACAATTGATCCTGACTCTATAGCTCTTTAATTATTGTAGATGTTTAAAACTTGGATTTTCCTCCAGGAATTTGGGACAGGATATGTAGAGGACCTACTTCAAAGATCCATAGTCTATTTTAGCTCTGAACATCATGGTACCGGTATTATCTCAGCAGATTTTAATGATGTATATGATTGAGATAAAAGATAGAACTTACTGTCTCCTGGTGATTGGCCCAATATCAGCCAACCAGTTTTCATGCCTAAGGTGGGATTAGAACTCAGTTCTCCTGGTGATTGACCCAATATCATCCAGCTAGCTTTCATGTTTTAGGCAGGACTAGAACTCACTCCTTCCTGGTTTCTAGGCCACACCCTAAAACGTTAGCCATGATATTTGATCAACTCCCCGCCCACTTTTTATGGGTATTGCTGCCATTTTGACTCTTTCAGCCTTATGCTGCAGACAGCTCCTATTGGATGAACATGTGCATGAGAGCTTGCTAAGGGAGAACCTGGCCTTAGGCTTGATTAATTATGAGTAAGATTCAGAGCCCATGGGCAAATAAAGGCAGTTTTTCCTATTTAATCCATGCACCTTAATCTGTGAAGCTTGACCCCCTCTCTTTAATTTTAGAGAAGAAATTAATTAGTCCGAGAAGGTGCGAGCTAAGAAAAAAAAATTCAAAAATGCACTGTATAACCTTGAAGGAATGAAGATCTATTCATCAGATTTTTTTTCTCCCCTCTCCTGGGTCGGTCTTTTTGCAAATAAGATTAATGTACTCTCCCGCCATTTGTCTTCTCCAGCACCCCACGAAAGGGAAAGGAAAACTTAATTAGCATTTTAAAGTGGGCAGCCTTGAAGCTAATGATATTCAATAACGAAAAATTGTTTTAACCTTATTTGCACTTTTCAATTTACTTATTACAGGCCATCTGTTAAAAATTTGCACAAGTGCCACAGAGAGGGAGACACTTTTCGATGGTTAGATGAACCCCGGGCAAGGAGCAAATGAGGGGGGCGAGGAGGGACAGACCCCAAAAGGTCTGTTCGCTCTATTTCTGCTGTGGGTATTGGTCACCCCTTCAAGCTCTTGGCCAAAGTGACAGAAGTCCAGGACACCACTATAATTTCATCTGCACCCTTTTGATTAACATAATCCTTTTCAGGGATTCCATTGGAAGATGCCTTTGAACACAAGGCAAAACTTTTCTATGCTGATTCTGGAAACAGAATAACAGAGTTGAAAGAGACCTTGGAGAACTTTTAGTCTAACCACCTGCTCATGCAGGAGACTCTATACCATTTCAGGCAAATGGTTGTCCAATCTCTTTTTAAAAGCCTCCAGTGATGGAACACCCACAACTCCTGAAGGCAATCTATTCCACCGATTAATTGTTCTCACTGTCAGGAAATTTCTCCTTAGTTCTAGATTGCTTCTCTCCTTGATTAGTTTCCATCTGTTGCTTTTTGTCCTGCCTTCAGGTGCTTTGGAGAACAGCTTGACTCCCTCTTCTTTGGGGCAGCCCCCAAGATATTGGAATACTGCTATCATGTCACACTTCGTCCTTCTTTTCATTAAACTAGACATACCCAATTCCAGCAACCGTTCCTCATATATTTTAACTTCTAGTCCCCTCATCATTTTTCTCGCTCTTCTCTGTTTTCTTGTTCTGCCAGAAAGGATGCTCTGTTTCTCCCTTGTGTGAGGGAACTGGAAAATGACCTCAAATTTCTGGAGATGTTGGCCCAAGTCACGAAAAAGATTCCACAAGTATTGCTGGAAATCCATTTTGTTATCTTCTGTTATTTTATAATAACAGAAGACTGAAAGCTTCAGAGAGATTGTCTTGATTCCCCAAGAAAATAAATATGGGGCAACCTTTCTTTCCCATTTCCTTCTCCATTCCTGGGATAAGGTTATGTTCACACAATGGCTAGAACACTTTCTTTACTCCTTTACATGAGGAACCGTTTTGGAGCTATCTTTATGATTGAAAGTAGGGAGGAAGAGTGAAATTGAGTTTTTTTTAATAGAAGAGAATATTTGTAGCTCAGGTTTGAATGGATGTGTATGTCCTTAGTGCTTTCTGAATTTGGTTGTTTTCTTGCAGACGTTTTATTACCCGACTGGGTAACTTCATCAGTGCTAGAAGGGAATAGAGTTTGCTTTCTGTTTATATAAAGTGACTTGCCCTGTCAGTGTGGATGGCAAGTGTTCTTGGTGGTTCTTTGCTTAGGCTGTTACTTACTATTTGATTGTTTATCTGAATTGTTATTGCCTTGAATGGAGTGGTGTTTAAGGCTTGGTTATTGGTCTAGTGCAGGGATAGGCAACCTTGGCTATTTTATGACTCATGGACTTCAACTTCCAGAATTCCTGACCCAGCATGGCTCAGCATGGCAACCTCTCCATTTCTTCTCAGCATGGCTGGCTCAGGAATTCTGGGAGTTGAAGTCCATGAGTCATAAAAGAGCCAAGGTTGCCTACCCCTGGTTTAAGTCATGCTTTGGTCTTTTTGTTTTCTAAACATCGCGACTTGCAAATTAAATTCTAAGAAATATTATGTCATCTCTACTTCTGCCTCCCTCAGAAACCCTAGATAGAGAGAACTATTTGCCAATTAAGGGGGTAATTTTCTTCAATTTTTAATCTTTTTGCCAAAACCAGTTTTTCATAGGTCAATGGATGGAGCTGAATCTGACCAGAAACTCTATAGTTGGGGTAGTTTCAACAGACTGTCTTTTTCCAATCATAATTTTGTGTTTGAAGCCAGGGCATGACAGCTCCTTCAGTGAAAGTCATCAGTGGTGGCCAGAGGTTGACAAAGCAAAGAAATATTGCAGTAGGATCCACATTTTAATACAGAAGGTTTTCAAAGTGAATATAAAGATAAAACCAGAAACTTTCCCTTTGGGTTCAATGGAAAAAGATGTAGAAAAACATTTGGAACTTTGATGTTATATATATGTTGACTGCAGCAAGATTACTTTATGCACGAAAATGGAAGGATACTTTGACTCCCACAGTGGATGAATGACTGAAAAAGTTTGATGGAGTTAGTAGAGATGGCTAAATTGACTGCTTTGATTAAAGAAAAAAAATAGCACAATTACTTTTGTTTTTAATTGGAAACCGCTTCTGGACTTCGTGCTTAAGGTGGGATAAAAATGAAACTTTATTTTTGGGTTTATAACGTCATATTTAGATATTATTATTTCTAACTTAGTAGATAGTTATTTGGTATTGGAAAGGAAAGGAAAGGAAAGGAAAGGAAAAGAAAGGAGGAGAGGAGAAGGAGGAGGAGGAGGAGGAGGAGGAGGAGAAGGGGAAGGAGAAGGAAGGGAGGGAGGGAGGGAAAGGGAAAGAAAGGAAATAAAGGCAGAGGGAAGGAGGAAGGAATTACTTCTATTGGCCATATTCTAACAAAATTAAGTCAAAATTTGAGGGATTTCTCCAAATTCCCCAAATGCATGCTTAGGTTTTCATTTCTGTTATTCCAGCACAAAATTTTATTCCCCAAATACCAGAATTCACTATTTGTAGTTTGGTGCTACAGGATCCAATCAATAGCCCACAACAAAATGTTATTCCAAGGATGTTGACATTTTGAGAGCCCCTTGACTGATTGATTGCTTTAATTTCTGCCATTTTGACTGCATGTGTTGGTGGATGTGAGTGAATTTGTTTTAAAATGCAGCCATCTCTTGACTTCTTATCCTCTATTTCTTTTTAGCGCTGGTTAAGTACAATGACATATTTATTATGTCAGATTTATTTGACAGATGGCGGTGTAGCGTGTTCTAAGCAAGTGTTTTCATGCAGAGCTAAACATGTCTGTGAATAGAATATATTGCTGTGTGTAATCTGCATACAGTTATACGCCTATGTTTGTATGCATCCACAGATTCTGGTTTCTTAGAAATGAACAATTCTGCTCTTACTGTTTTTATAAAATGCTTTGCTTTTAGTCCAAGGAGTATGAATTAAACAGGAAATGTTGCCTGTTTTTTATCCACGCTTTTCAAATACAATTTTTGTAAGCTTTTTTTTCTAAGTTAAGCAGTGGGTATGTAAGGCGAATGTTGTTCTCTTTTCCTCTCTTCTCTTATGTAAGGATAAAATTAACTACATATTTCCATCATGCACATACAACAATAAATGTTAGATAAATAAATTAGTGTGTTGCTATGAAGAAAAATTGAGATGTATTTTCCCCTACCATGTGCATTTATGTGCTTATCTATTTTTGCATGGTGAACTGTGAAGAATTCCACAAAAGGGATGTTAAATGTGCATTGTACACTTTTAAAAGCATTTGTGAGATTAAATACAAATATTAGTATATTTGGACAGTGTAGGGATCTCTTGTTGTAATCAGAGCAAATCACAAATAATTAAGGGCTAACTTGAGCCCATTTGGTCTAACAGAAGAACAGACTTGGAAGGGATTCAGAGGTCTTCTAGTCCAGGGGTCTCCATCCATGGCAACTTTAAGATTTCTGGACTTCAGTGCTGGCTGAGGAATTCTGGGAATTCCACAGGTCTTAATGTTGCCAAGGTTGGAGACCCCTGTTCTAGTCCAACCCCCTGCTCAGGAAGGAAGCCCTATACCATTTCAGACAAATAGTTATCCAGTCTCTTCTTAAAAACGTCCAGGGTTGGAGCACCCACAAATTCTGAAGGCAAGTCGTTCCACTGATTAATTGTTCTGTCAACTGTCTAACGAACTGTGTAGTAGTTAAGGTACCAGGCTAGAAAGTGTGAGCAAGTTCAAATCCCACCTTAGACATTAATGCCAGCTGGGCGACTTTGGGCCAATCACCAGGAGTGAATGAGTTCTAATCCCGCCTTTGGCATGAAAAACTGGTTGGATGATATTGGTCCAATCACCAGGAGCTTTAGTCCTGCCTTAGGTGCGAAAACCAGCTGGAGATCTTGGGCCAGTCCCTCTCAGCCCAACTTACCTCACTGGGTTTTTGTTGTGGGGAAACTAGGAAGAGAGTAGGTATTAGGATTGCCCACCACCTTGTAAAAATAATAAAGGTGGGATATAAATAAGTATGAAATAGACTTGTGAATTTAAAGCACCTTTTTTGTGTAAAATATGCACATTAGCCAGCATTTTAAAAGAGAGCAATTTTGATGTTCCTGCCTTTAAAGGGTTTTAGAGGCACTGTTGGGAAGGAGCTTCTTCTCTCCTGAGCATTTAAGATTCTGATTGAATCTGTTACTTAGCCAAGGAGACAAGGACATTTTAGCCAAATCTTAAAAGCTCCCCCCCCAGAGAAATTCAAGAAGCTCCCTCTGTCTATGTTTTTAAACTTTATTTAAGAGTGTATTTTATGATCCAATTTAATCGGGTGGGCTTCTACGCAGCTTTTTATTATTTTTCAGTTATTGCGATTGCATTAACTATTTAAAAAATCAATTATGTTAGTTGTTAATGGCTTTAATTGTTTTAAAATCCAGTAAGCTGCCCCGTATGTAGTTCTGGTAAGAGGTCAGGGTGTAAAGGAAATAAACAGTTAAATAAATCCTGCATCTTGAATGGGATATTGGAAATTTTTTTTTGTTATAGCTTCTCCTCTACAGTAATTTGGAACCTCAGCTAGCAGATTGCAGTCAGTCATCTGAGAAAACACCTAAGTAGGTTAGGATTTATTCATTACCAGGATGGGAGACCACCAGGAATTTCCAGGGTTATATTCAAATAGAAATTTTATTAAGAATTTTAATCACAATAGTAAAAGTGAGTACACGCTAAACTTGGAGAAAAAGAAGAAAATGGAAAGAAAGAATAAAAAAGTGCAAAAAAAAGAAAAGAAAAAAGAAGAAGAAAGAGAATAAGATAAAGAAAAATAAAATAGTATAAAGAACGAATTTGATTTAGTGGTTAAAGCACCAGGCTAGAGGTCAAGAAATCCCGAGTTCTAGTTCCGCCTTAGATATGAAAGCCAGCTTGGTGACTTTGGGCCAGTCCCTCTCTTTCAGTCCATCTAAGTTGTTTTTGTAGGGAAATAGAAGAAGGAAAGAGTATTGTGTTTGTTGGTCACTTTGAGTTATTTATATATTAAAAATAAAAATAAAAATAGGATATAAATAAATGAAAAAGAGAAATACATAAGGAAGTGATTTCCAACCTTCCTCAAAAATATAAATAAATTTAATAATTTTTCACTCCTCAGGTTGAAAGATATCTTCCAATAGAAGAGAATCTGTGTAGCATGGGATTGAACTGTGGGGTCCTTGTTTGCTTTCTTGCAGATGTTTCATTAACCAACTAGATAACAGCATCAGTGCTAGTGAGTGTGGAGTTTGCTTCCTGTCTATGTACAGTAACTTACCCTGCCAGTCAGTTTTGGTGGGGATATAATTTTCTCCTTAGTAGGGCCTTTATTGGGGTACACTTTCCCACTTGACACTATGGTAGTGATTAGCACAGCACATCCTTTAACACCAACTACCAGTCAGAACACACAACCTCTTAATCTCACCACACACGGAGAGACTCAACCTTAGTTTCAGATGGGAACTGGTGAGCATCCTAGCTAAATCCAAAAATGCTAGGTTTAGTCTTTTAATTCAAAGTTGACCTTGCTGAGAAATTACTTTTCGAAATTTCAATGAAAGAACATTAGTCAGCATTTCTCCATGTCACTAACCTTCCAGTATCATTGGGAAAGCAAGATGGATTTATTCATTGATTTATTTATTGCATGTATATTCTGCCACAGCCTGGTGGCTCACATGATGGAAAAAAATATTGAAACATTCACAGTCTGGTTAAAATACCATTTGATAATTAAATCATGAAATCCAAAGAAAATCTGAAGAATGCAATTGTCACTTAGAAGCAGGACTTTTTGGCCTCAACTGTCCTCATCTCACAGAAGTATGGGACTACAGTACATGACTTCCCCTGACTAATCTAGAAAGTTGAGTCAATTCAGGTGGAGCATTTGATTGTATAAGTACCCAGATGTCAAGCTTTACAACTGCAGGTTGTTGGCGGTAGGAAAGGTTAAGAAGTCACTGGGATTCCAGATATGATACTTCATTATTGTAGGGTAGAATGAGAAAATCTTCCCATGTGTGCAGTCCAGTGCAGTAAGAAGTTTCAGAGCTCTATCCTGGAGACAGTGGTGGGATCCAAATATGTGAACAACCAGTTCTCTGTGTGGATGCCGCTTCCGGGCAACAAAAAATTAGCTACCAGTTCTGCAGAAATGGTGTGAACTGGCTGAATCCCACCACTGGGTGGAGACCTCAGAGACAACCTATCCTCCATTTTTATACTGCTCTTTCACCAGCCACCCTCCCCCCAAAGATCAAGATCACTTCACAGGTTCACCAAGGAGAGGCCACACTTAACAACCCACCTAGGAGAAAGGATTTAGGAACAATGACTCTTAACTACTCTTTGCCTATTCACTTAAGAGGCCTCTTCAGATTAGGGGGAAAAAATGAAACACTCTGGAGAATATATATATAGCCAAAACTGAACACTTTAATAACAGAATAATCAGAGAAGCCATCGAGATAGAAAAACGCCCTCACAGCATGAACAAACGAGATGATACCTCCCGCCTACCAGCCATTTGGAAATCCGCCCTCATTGACAAATGAGTCCATAACACCAGACCTACACTCACAAAAACCACACAGGATGTCACCACCACACATCCAGGCAAAAAGCAAACCCAAACCCACACCGATGATGAGGCACGACCACAAACCAGAAGCCAGACCACAGCTGCATCATTAGCCACCTTAAACCCCTCCAATCCATACATGAAGCAAACTGATACCCACCATGAAGATGAGGCACGACCACGAACGCGAAGCCAAACAGCTATGCAGCTCACCATCTCTAATTCCCCTGTAACTCAGACTAACCTGAGCACAACTAAGCCCCCACCCAAACAGAACACTCCCCCAGCCAATCAGAGCACAGCCAACCCCTCATCCAATCAGAGGACAGCCAAGCCCCTAACCAATCAGAACACACCTCCACCCAATCAGAACACAGCCGAGCTCCCAGCCAATCAGTTCAAACCCCCACTGGCAGTTAAAAGGAAGAAACAGCTGCAATCACACATTGCTGCTAGAAGCACAAAGCCGAAAGCACCAGCCTGAAGATGACGAATGGGACTTCGTCGAAACGTCACCAAGACACTTCAAATTCTATGTGGGAGAAAACCCGAAGAACCAAAGACCTACACACACACACACACACACACATGTGTGTGTGTGTGTGTGTGTGTGTGTGTGTGTGTGTGTGATCCCTCTAGCCCAGCGGTAGGGAACATTGGCTCCTTTATAACTTGTGGACTTCAATACCCAGAATTCCTGAACCAGCCATGCTGAGTCAGGAATTCTGGGAGTTGAAGTCCACAAGTCATAAAGGAGCCAAGGTTCCCCACCCCTGCCCTAGTGTATCTCCTTACTGCTATTTTCTCTCTGCTGGAATT
The DNA here is from genome assembly GCA_034064705.1 of Bothrops alternatus. Classification (NCBI taxonomy): domain Eukaryota; kingdom Metazoa; phylum Chordata; class Lepidosauria; order Squamata; family Viperidae; genus Bothrops; species Bothrops alternatus. The sequence goes on along the minus strand of JARGCV010000179.1, from coordinate 485,600 downwards.
GACTTGCCTTACCTACCTCTGCAACCAGAAAGGAACTGATATATCCCAAACAATTCAACCACCCAACTCTGCTCTTGGTATATGACTCAGCTTACAACTACTACAGTTACTCCTTGGCTTACAACAGTTCATTCAGTGACCGTTCAAAGTTACAACAACACTGAAAAAAGTGACTTGTGACCACTTTTCACACTTATGACCTTTTTAGCAGCCCCATGGTCATGTGATCAAAAATCAGATGCTTGCTATGTCCCAAGGTCATGTGTTTTGCAAAATCAATAGGGAAGCCAGAATCACTTAACCCTGTTACTAACTTATCAACTATAGTGATTCCCTTAACAACTATGGCAAGTAAGGTTTGTAAAATGGGGGGCAAAACTCACGTAACAATATACAGAAGCCTCTTTGGATCAATCATACAGAACAAAGATGATTTATAGGTGATCTGTAGAATTCTGAATGAACAGCAATGTATTTATATTTTCAAATACTTTGGCTCAAGGGTAATAGGAGATAGAAAATAGCCTTTTCTTCTAATGAAGCTTGCTGGCTTTGGGATTATGAAATTGTAATTTATTGTTTACAACCTTCCATCCATCAAAAAAAAAAAGAGAGAGAGAGAGAGAGAGAGAGAGAGAGAGAGAGAGAGAAGGCATTTGTGCAAGTCTGGGTAATACATAATTTTTACCAGTTAAATGGCAGATGATTACTCAATTTAAATCATTTTAATTGGCTGCCATTCTGAGATGCTAACTGTTGGGTTTTTTTTGTTGTTGTTCCTGCTTTGTTTCTTTCAGTTTGGCATGGTCATTGTCAGAAAATGACATCTGCAGGTAGCCAGCAAACCCATTTACTTAGGCATCCTATTCATTTGTGCACTTTAGTTCTGCAATTTACCTGCTGCCTCAATTCTCACGCGCTGCTGGTGATTTACAGATACTGAAACAGCAATAAAATAAAATTACATTTTAAAAACAATAACAATATTATAATGACTAAGAACACACAGAGAGAGACACGCAGACACACACACACCTCCCTGTGAAATACCACAATCAATTCTCAAAGCTCTGCTGGAAAAACAAAGTTGTTATCAGTCTCTGAAAAGCTATTAAGAATAGAAAATGTCCTTTCCTCCTGTCCCTTAGAAGGGGGAGCCTTATATTAAGCCCCCTTCTATGAAAAGGGGTACCCTCAGCATAGGTTGTCCTTCACTTACAACCATTCGTTTAGTGACCATTCAAAGTTACAACAGCAGCTCTGAAAAAAGTGACATATGGCTGTTGCAGCATCCGAATGATCACGTGATTAAAACTTGGACACTGGGCAACACCCATATATTTACATTGACTGCAGCATCCCAGGGGTCATGGGGGGTCACTATTTCTGACCTTCCTAGCAGGCTTCTGACAAGTCAAGTCAATGGGAAGCTGGATTTATTTAATGACTGCATGATTCATTTAACAACTGCACTGATTCACTTTACAATTTTGGCTAAAAGGTGAGACACAATTAATAACCACCTTTTTAGCAATGTATATTCTGGTCCCAGCTGTGGTTGTAAATAGAGGACTACCTCAGCCATCTGAGTTGGAGACTAGTTAGGAAAGGTAAAGCTTGGCCTTGCAGTTATCCAGGATCCTGTCAGCTCTACAAGTTAATTCAGATCAAGAAATAAATTCCAGGGAAGATGAAAAAGTAGTCCTCAACTTACAACAGTTCACTTAGTGACCACTCAAAATTACAACAGCACTGAAAAAAAAAGTTTTATGACTATTCTTCACTCCTACAACCGTTGCAACATCCCCATGGTCACATGATCAAAATTCACCCGCTTGGCAACTGACTCATATTTATAACGGTTACAGTGTCCCAAGGTCACCTGATCCCCTTTTGCAACCTTCTGACAAGCAAAGTCAACGGGGGAAGCCAGATTCACTTATCAACCATGTCAGTAACTTAACAATTGCAGTGATTCATTTAACAACTGTGGCAGGAAAGCTCGTAAAATGGGGCAAAATTCACTTAACATATGTCTCACTTTGGCTCTACTGTGGTCGTAAGTGATGGACTATCTGTATTTGAACTGACTGTAGTAACCTAATCTTAGCAGTCTGGTGGTGCTTCCTTTCCTTCACCTTATATGCATGTGAATTTTTGATTTATTTATTGTGAATTGGGAGAGGGTCTACCTGAGATCTTTCTGTAATTCTTCCTCATCATCTGGACTTCAGCAATGTTTCCCTTTTATTGCATTGGAAACAAATCTATCTCATCATTTTTACTTTCTACAGCTATGACTATATAAATCTTTATAGTAGTGACCAATATCTCTTGCCATGATGGCTCTAAGCTGGCCGTAGCAAGACTGGCCAATGAGCATCCAGGATGCCGGCTTCTGGACCAGCTGGCGTTCAAGTGGTGTTCAAAGATAGCTTCCTGCAGAGCAAATCCCAAAAATCTAATCAGGAAATAACAGGGATATAAGTGACTGTCCTCAGAGCATCCTGGATCAAGGAAGTTTGCATCTGGTGTGCCAGCTGGAGCTGGGCAAAAGCCCTTCTCACTACAGCCTTCGTTTGCTTCTCCTGAAGGACAGTGATTTGTGAACTTGCTCTCTCTGGGGAAACACAACCCCATCAAGAATCAAAGATGATCATAGATGGATGGAAAGCTTCTGAAGATCAGCGCCACTGTCTTACTTGGGTTGAGTCTCAACAATTATTGATTCTTTCTCTTGACTCCCTTAATAAATAGCCCAGTGGTCTAAGGCAGGGGTCCCCAATCCCCGGTCTGTGGACCAGTACTGGACTGCGGCATGCCAGCAACCGGTCCGCACAAACAAGCAAAGCCCCATCCGCAAGATGCAGGCAGCACAGAAAACCATGCACCCTCTGGTCCATGGAAAAACTTCTCTCCACAGAGCCGGTCCCTGGCCCTCAAAAAGTTTGGGGACCTCTGCTCTAAGGTCCAGTGGACAGCTAAGCTCATCCACTATTTTCAATTCCATAAAGCTTCCTGCAATTGCATAATGGATAGAGAAAGAGGCTCGGAAGAGACCCTACATCGTTTCTCCAGCTGTGAAGGAGGCAGGGGGAGAAATTTACCTTCAGAATAAAGTCAAATTATTAAGTGGAGCTACTTTGGCTACTGGTCTGCTTCTGGGTGCAATTCAAGGTGTTGGTGATCACCTTTAGAGCCCTTCCTGGCATGGGCCCAGGTCACTTGAGGGATCGTCTCACCCCACTGGGATTGGCCCGTTCCACTCTTGCCAGAGAGGAGACATGCTATGGGTCCCATCGGTCAAGGAATTCTGGATGGTGGGTCCAGGAGAAGGGCCTTCTCTGCTGTGGCTCCTGCCCTCTGGAATATCATGTCCTCCCAATGTGAGGTTGGCCCCAACCCTCCTATCCTTCCGTAAGGGCCTCAAGGCCTGGTTCTGGAAGTTGGCCTGGGGCCCCAGTGGGGGAAGAGCAGCGTGGAGGTGATTGATCGTAAGGTGACCAATCATCCTCCTTTAGGGAGGACAGTCCTTCTTTTGTAAGTTCTGTCCTCTCTTGAAAAGTGTCCTCCTACATGTCCTCCTGTTTGATAGTTGAAGACTAATCTATAAATCTCCGTATTCGATCGATGCCGATCCGATCCGTTGCATGTGATGTGACGTATTTGTATTTGACATGACGATTTGTCAAGGCTTGGTATAGTGTGGCGAAACACGATTATGAGATGCATGCGCTCTGCACAGGAGAATTGTTCTGAGAGAGTGCGCCACGCGCAAGTGGCTTTGTTTACTTCTTACCAAAACATGACACAGCACACACGCATGCATTAGACTCACTTCTTTCTCAGTGAATATTCAATCATACATAAGTGAGCACAATAATTCACGTTTTATTGATTCATTATCTATTTAATAATTTCCAAATATGTATAATTTTATTTACAAGTTTATTCGCTTATGTTATTGTTTCAGCTTTAATAATTAATTTTATTTATTCATATTTTTTTTCTTCAATTTATTTGTGTCCTCCTTCTCATTGTAAAAAAAGTTGGTCACCTTATTGATCGAGTAACAGTTGATCCCACCTCCCACCATTCCACCCCTCCCTCCCCACATGCCCTTAAATTTTAATCTTTGGTTTTAATTTATTTATGTTTTAATGTAACATTTTTATGGCTGTAAACTGCCCAGAGTTATCCTGTGGTAAGACGGGTGGCAATAATTTTTATTATAAAAAAATGAAGCAAACTCTTCTGGTCTTGCTCCCTGGCTGATCTATCTAGGAAGCTGACAACATTATCCCAGTCTTCTCTTGAGACTTGGGGAAAATTCAGGTGTGGCCCTTCATCTTTATGGTGCTGCTTGAGCTCTCATATCTGCTTCTCCCCACTGAGAAGCTGAAAGCCTTCTGGAGACTACAGATGTCAAGCTTCACAAGTGAAGGAAGTTGGTGGAGGTAGGCAAGGTTAAGAAGTCACTGGGATTCCAGGTACAAATGACAAAATCTTCCCGTGTGTGCAGTCCAGGTGCAGTGAGAAGAGCACTGGAGACATCAAGCAGCTTTTACACAAAGGAAGGCCCAACACAGGAGAAGCAACACCACAGGACCAGAATTGGCAGTGCACCTTCATTTAAAAGAAAAAAAGGACACTCTTTTGAGGGCAATAATATTCGCATTTTGGACAGGGAAGATACAGGTAGTCCTCGGCTAACAATCACAATCAAGCCCAATATTTATGTTGCTAAGCGAGACATTTGTTAAGTGAGTTTTGCCTCATTTTCTTTCTTGCCACATGTATTAAATGAACCAACACAATTGTTAAATTAGTAACAAGGTTAGCAAAGTGAATCTGACTTCCCCATTGACTCTGCTTGTCAGAACATCACAAAAGGGGATGACATGATCCCAAGACACTGCAACCGTCATAGATATTTATTTTATTTATTTCTTAAATTTCTATACCGCCCCTCTCCCGTAGGACTCGGGGCGGTTTACAGCCCAATTAAAACAGATAATAATAATAATAAATATTTAAAAATAAATTAAATTAATACATGGCTGTTACTAAAACCTGTTAAAATCCCAATTCTAAAACCCGAACAACCTTGTTTAAAAAATTTACATAGAGATTTACATAAAAAAACCCTAGGCGGTCTAGGCCAGGCCGGCTTGATTGAAGAGATGAGTCTTCAATTCTCTTCTGAAGGTGCGGAGATCATGACATGTCCAGAGTTCCGGAGGGAGCTCGTTCCACATCGTCGGTGCCCCCACAGAAAAGTCTCTCCCCCTGGGCGCCACCAGCCGACACTGCTTAGCCGATGGCACCCTGAGGAGGCCCTCTCTGTGGGAGCGAACTGGTCGATGGGAGGTATTTACTGGCAGATATGAATCAATTGCTAAGTGCCTGAATTTTGGCCACGTCGCCATAACCGGTTTGCAATGGTTACAGTTGTAAAAAAAATCATACGTCACTTTTTTCAGTGCTGTTGTAACTTTGAACAGTCACTAAATGTTGTAAGTCGAGGACTACATGTATTTAATGGTCAGAGAAAGTAAAGAAATATTTGTACCGTAGTCAGATCTCTGCAAAGCCATTCAAATGCTGGTAGCCCTATTTTGGATCAATGAACATTTTCAGATGGTCTTCAGAGAACCAACCACATATGGAAATATTCTAACCGGGATGGAAACCACATTCCAAAATAATTCATATTTTTCTTTCTGGCAATTTCATGATCAGTGGTGGAAAATGTTATGAAATAACTGATGGAGTGACTATGTGTTTGTGTGTGTCCTTTCCCCTAGCAGTGGCATGATCATGTTCAACTCTGCTAATTTCATGGCATTTGCACAAAAACCTGAAAGTCTGTTAGCAGCCTAAACTCAGATTAGAAATATTCTTTTCTTGTTTTCATAATGATCTGATTTTCATTAACAAGCCACCCTGGCATAATCCAATAAAGGGACTTTGTAAAGGACAGACGCTAGTAGTTGAACTGAATTACTGAAGTCAAAGACTTAACAGAGAAATTCAACAGATAATAAGGTATGCTCAGATATTGAAGAATTAGCTACAGGTTGTTCCAGTGACAGAGTTCAAGACTAAAGCAATATCTTCATTTCTTATGTGGTGTTTTTTTCAAAATCTTTTCAGGCAAGAGGGCTGACTTACATTTAAATTTGCCCTTGCTTTAGAACACAGCAAAAAGCTTTCAAGTCTCTCAGGCAGAATGGACAATTAGAGTAGAGTAGAGCTGGCAGGGACCTTGGAGGTCTTCTAATCCAGCCCACTGCTCGAGCAGGAGAACTTACACCATCTCAGAGTGAATTTCTAGTCTCTTCTTAAAAATCTCCAGTGATGGAGCACCCACGATTTCTGGAGGCAAGCTGTTCCACTGGTTAATTGTCCTCACTGTCAGGAAGTTTCTCCTTAATTCCAGATTGCCATGGTCACTCACCACGGCCATCTCACCTTGGCCATCTTGCCATGGCCAACTCAACACGGGCCAACTTAGCACGAAAAATTCCATGCAGGATAACTCAACCTAATAAATGTTATCCGCCACTGTTTCTTCGACATAATTTCCATTTTTGTCAAGGGAAATAATGTCAAAGAAACAGTGGTGGATAACATTTAATCACATTGAATTATCCCACATGGAATTTTTTGTAGCAAGTTCCCCCGCTACTAGTTGGCCACAGAGAGATAGCTGTGGCAAGTTGGCCACGGTGAGATGGCCATGGTGAATTGTCCCCCAGCTCCCCTTCCTGCCCTGAAGTTAGAGTTTTCCCTTTGGAGTCTGAATGAATTCAAACTCATCCCATGAGTTCTTTTGAGCGACAGCATAGCCTGGATAGTGGATAGAGCAAGAGGCTCAAAAAAGACCCTCCCTATTTCTATAGTTACAAAGGAGATGGAGAGAACTGTACTTTCATCCTGGCAAGATTCTGTCAATCTGCTTTACAATAAAGTCAAATTAGCTCCTCTGGTCCTGTTTCCCGGCTGATCTATCTAGTAAGGCCGACAAACCATCATATGTACAGTGGAAATCATTATGATGTAAACAAGCCATAATGGCTTTGATTTCAGAGAGTTTTTTCTTCTTCTTATATGTAAGCTTATTAGCAATCAAGATAAATGAGGCTGCATAATGTTTCCTTACAGTTTAGAGATAGATGTTTAAAAACACCTACACCTCTTCCTATCATTGTGAAGCAGAATTCACCAAGCGTTGGATTGTTCACCCACTAATAGGGAACGTGAGCTGGGATTAGACCGTCGTGAGACAGGTTAGTTTTACCCTACTGATGATGTGTTGTTGCACTAGTAATCCTGCTCAGTACGAGAGGAACCGCAGGTTCAGACCTTTGGTGTACGCGCTTGGCTGAGGAGCCAATGGGGCGAAGCTACCATCTGTGGGATTATGACTGAACGCCTCTAAGTCAGAATCCCCCCTAAACGTAACGATACCGCAGCGCCGAGGAGCCTCGGTGGGCCTCGGATAGCCGGGCCGCCCGGCCCGGTGCGGAGAGCCGTCCGTCACGGGAGCGGAGCGTGGCCGGAAGGGGGCCGCCTCTCGCCCGCGGCGAAGCGCACGTTCGCGGGGAACCCGGTGCTAAATCATTCGTAGACGACCTGATTCTGGGTCGGGGTTTCGTGTGTAGCAGAGCAGCTCCCTCGCTGCGATCTATTGAAAGTCAGCCCTCGACACAAGCTTTTGAAAATAAAAATAAAAAAAAACACCTACACTTCCATCTGCAAAACATCAAAAGGTAGAAGCTACATCTGCCCTTCTTTTTAATGCAAGGGGGTTTCCTGATCTTCTGAATTATCTTTGGCTGACCTCCTTGCTGGTAGCCCAGGCAGAGGTCAGGGTTACTGCATGTTTATTTTCCCATACCAATTAAACATTGCTGATTAGCTCAACTAATTAACCATACACTAGCAATTACTCTCTGAATAAGTAGTAGTTCTAGCTGTTACTAGCAAATCAAATAAGTCAGGACAGAAAGAAGCAAGGGAAACAATTAAACACAAATGAAATAGGTAGGAAAAAGAAGGAAGGGCTACATCAGGATCCATTAATAATAATTCTGAGACATTGTGGCTACAAGATCTTACTTTGGCAGGAAAAGTCTTGATCTTATATGGTGTTTAGGGAAATTAGAGAACTTTTGAATGTAAATTTAGATATGTCACCGAGGATTGCATTACTGTTACTGGTGGAAAAACAAGATATAAATGAAACAAAAAAGGAATTGATTGTAAATTTGATAATGACAGCTAAATTAGTGATGGCTAAATATTGGAGACGGAATTGGGTTATTCAAAGAAATGATAAATTAATAACAGAAATTAAATTTAAAAAAATGGATGATTAAAGTAAATAATTATAATGAAATATGGGAGGGTTTTATAAAAACAGTGTTGGTGGAAGGCAAAGGGAATAAATCTACTCAGGAATATACGCTGTTTTGGATGGGATAAGGGCACAATTGAAATACATTGTATATTGTTAGTTGTTATATGAGAAGAAATATAGGTAATAAAATGGTCTTCAGGGGGGTGGGTGCACTGTAATATTTATATTTTTATATTGTTTTTTATTTAGACTTATATGTATTGTGTTTGTATTATTTGTATTTGAATAAAATTTAAAAAAAAGAAAAAGAAAAAGTCTTGGTCTTATAGGTGCATTTTTTTAAAAATGACTCGTGACAGCCAAAAACAGACATTGCAGCATCCTCATGGTCATGTGATCAAAATTCAGATGCTTGGCAACTGGCAAGTATTTATGACAGTTGCATTGTTCCGGGGTCATGTGATCAGGATTTGTAACCTTGCCAGTGGCTTCTGACAAGCAAAATCAATGGGGGAAGCCAAATTCACTTAACACCTGCAGTGATTCACTTAACAATTCTGGCCCAAAAAATTGGCCAGATTAAAAATGGAAGAAAACTCACTTTACAACTGATTTGCACAGCAACAGAAATTTTGGACTCAGTTGTGACCGTAAGCTGAAGACTGCTTCTAATCTCAGCATGAATTCAGGAGCTATTTGGCATGGCTGGCTGATCTTTTAGGGCAGGGGTCGTCAACCTTGGCACCTTTAAGACTCGTGGACTTCAATTCCCAGAATTCCTCAGCCAGCTTAGCTGATTAGCTTAGCTGGCTGAGGAATTCTGGGAGTTGAAGTCCACGAGTCTTAAAAGTTGCCAAGGTTGACGACCCCTGTTTTACAGTCTGCCATAAACAGTAAGGTTTGGCAAGAGAATCATGGCAATCCGGAGTCCCAGTCAATGTGTACATGTGCAAAAGAAATGGCCTCCCCCATCACAGAAAGCCTCCAGGTAGGGCATAGGGTGGTTTTTAAAAACTAAACTAAGAAAACAATTAAAAAGAAAAAAGAAAATATGGGAAAAGACAGTGGCATACTTGACTAATATATTGCTCTGTGAAAGCTCAGACTTGATTAAGAACATTTTGATGGACTGAGTGGATCAGCTTTAGTTGATTAAGTTATTGACTGAATTTGCATATCATTGCATATGGGAAACCCTCCCCCCACAATACGTTGGAAGCAATGAATCATATTTTGATCCCAGAAGCTTCTTTGCTTATTTTAATGAAGAGAAGGACAAGGGGGGACATGATAGCAATATTCCAATATCTCAGGGGCTGCCACAAAGAAGAGGGAGTCAAGCTATTCTCCAAGGCGCCTGAAGGCAGGACAAGAAGCAACGGGTGGAAACTAATCAAGGAGAGAAACAAGCTAGAAACTTCCTGACAGTGAGAACAATTAACCAGTGGAACAATCTGCCTCCAGAAACGGTGAATGCTCCAACACTGGAAGTTTTTAAGAAGAGACTGGACAGTCATTTGTCCAAAATGGTGTAGGGTTTCCTGCCTGAGCAGGGGGTTGGACTCGATGACCTGCAAGGTCCCTTCTAACTTTATTATTATTATTATTATTATTATTATTATTATTATTATTATTATTATTATTATTATTATTATTAGTAGTAGTAGTAGTAGTAGTAGTAGTAGTAGTAGTAATCCAAAAACTATAGGTTCCACCTTCGACTCTGATATGCAGGATAATATTGAAACTTTTGCTTAATGTATCACCACTGAAAGATGTTTTAAGGCATACGTGTTAAAAATATATGAGTAGTCCTTGACTTATGACCACAACTGAGCCCAACATTTCTGTTGCTAAACGAGACAGTTGTTAAATGAATTTTTGCCCCATATTACAACCTTTGTTGCCAGATATTGTTAAGTGAAACACTGAAGTTCTGTTAGTAACACGTTTGTTAACTGAATCTGGCTTCCCCATTGACTTTGCATGTCAGAAGGTTGAAAAAGGGGATCATGTGACCCCCGGACGCTGCGACCGTTGTAAATATGAATCAGCTGCCAAGCATCCGAATTTTAATCACATGACCATGGGGATGCTGCAATGATCATAAGTGTGAAAAACGGTCATAAATCTCTGTTTTGAGTGCTATTATGACCTTCAATTGACATAATGAATGGTTTTATGTAGAGGGTTACCTGAATGGTCTTTAAAGTCTTTAGGACAGGGGTGTCAAACTCAATTTCATTGAGGGCCGCATCAGCATTGCGGTTGCCTTCGGGGGGGCATGTGTGGCCAGAGTGGGTGTGGCCTACTGGGTGGGCGTGGAGGGAGTGGGTGTGGCCTACTGGGTGGGCATGGCAGCTCTACATCGTTCGTGTCAAGGGTGCCTGTGGGGGCCTGGACAGGAGTGGGACAGATCTGGGGGTCTCTGGCAGAAGGGGGTGGGACCGGGGCAAGCGCCAAGGCATGGTCCATTTCTTCATTCCTCACAAAGGGTGACACCGCCCCAGCATGCACCCAGGGGGTGGATGACACGGCAGGGGCTGGTTCCTCGCTGTTTCCAGACAACCTTGTGGAGCAAAGATTTTATGTGTTTCAGCATAGATGGCCACCACAAAATTGTACATTGGCTCCCGGCTGGCCTGGGCCAGGGCCAAGACAGCGGGGGCCGTTCCCTCATTGTTTCCAGGATGGCTTCGCGGGCCGCAGGAAACCACTTTGCAGGCCGCATCCAGCCCCCGGGCCTTGTGTTTGGCATGTCTGCTTTAGGAGTTGGATTGAATACTGAAGAGACTTTCCGTTCTCTTAAATCTCTACTTCTGCTCTCTGTCTACAGCTCCATCATCCTTTTACTTCCATTTATCTTTCGTATCATGTTACCTGAAGTACAATGGAGTTTTCACTCATCCTTCTTGCTTCTAGGTTTTCTGGAGTCTTCTCTGCCCTTTCTAGATTCTTAGCCTGCCTGAAATCTAGACACCACTTGAGATCATTGAACTTGTCACAGCAGCCCAACCTGCAAAACTGATTGCTGTGAGGTAAAAAGTAAATTCTGGTGTGTACAGAAATATCCTAACCTCCTTGGTTTATTTCTACAGGTAGATCTCAACTTACAATATTTAGTGACCGTTCAAAGTTACAACAGCAGTGAAAAAAAACAACATGACCATTTTTCACAGTTACAACTTTGTAGAATCCTCAGGGTCACGTGATCAGAATTCAGAGACTTGGCAGTGGGTTCATACTTATGACCATTACTGTTTCCCAAAGTCATGTGATCATCTTTAGCAACCTTTTCACAAACAAAGTCAGTGGGGAAGCCAGATTCATTTAACAATCAGTGATTCACTTAACAGCCATGGCAAAAAGGTTATAAAATGGGGCAAGACTCACTTAACAAATGTCTCCCTTAACAACAGAATTTTTTGGGTTTAGCTGTAGCCATAAGTCGAGGACTACCTGTAAAGGTAAGATCCAGGGTAGAGTGGACAAGGTGTTAGATTAATTAATTCCCCAGCTCAAATCCAGTGTTATCCATGAAGCCTCTCTGATTTAGGGCTAACACATTTCTCAAGCCCAGCTTACTCATTGTTGTGAACATAAAATAAAAAAGAAATTTCCATTTAAGTTGCCTTAGCACCTGGAAAAAAGATGAGAGGCCAATCATATGAAGAAATGAATATATGTCTAAGCTGAGTTAGTTAGTTGTTAGATCCAGTAAGAAACAGAATTATTGATGGCCTGCTCCTTTGATATCCTATATCTAAGACCAAGCATTGCTAAGCCTGTTTACTATACAATGTATGGATTGAAGAATCCATTCACTCCTAAACTTGGCATAACCTGGACTCACTTTGTGTGTTGATCTCTCTCACACACACTCTCGCACATCCTTGAAATAGAAAGACCTAAAAAACTAGGTCAGGCCAGTTCCTCTTGGAGAAAATCTATATATTACCTTTGGAAGCCTATCTAGAAAGCAACATCAGACAAACACGTTGGTTAGTGTAAACAACAACCTAATCAAGGAACCGCCAAGAACGCTCCCAGCAACACTGACAGGGCAAACCACTAAGACATAGAGCAAACCCTTCTCTCTTCTAGCACTGATGATGTTACGTCGTCGTCGTCATCGTAGTAGTAGTAGTAGTAGTAGTAGTAGTAGTAGTAGTAGTAGTAATTAATAATAATAAATTTAAACTGCTCTGGGACTTCAGAATTCAAACAGATAAGCACCTGCAACATAACAGGACTTAACAATGGTCGATAAGAAAGACAAAAAAAAGTCTGGATAGTGGATGTGGCAGTGCCTGGAGACAGCAGACTAGACAAGAAAGAACTGGAGAAGATAACAAAATACAAAGACCTACAAATAGAAATAGAAAAAACTGTGGCAAAGGCAAGCAAGGGTAGTACCAATAGTAATAGGCGCCTTGGGTGCAATCCCAAAACAACTGGAGCACCACCTGAACACCATTGGCATTGACAAATTTGCCATTAGTCAATTGCAAAAGGTGGCCTTACTAGGAATTGCTTCCATCCTGTGACAATATCTGTAATACCATCAAACATCCACAACTGCCTATCCCAGGTCCTTGGTAAGGACTCAATAGGTAGACAAAAATGCTAAATCCAGTCTGGCTGACTCTGCGATGATTAATAATAATAATAGAGCTGGAAGGGACCTTAAAGATTATCTAGTCCAACCCCCTGTTCAGGCAGGAAACGCTATACCATTTCAGACAAATGGCTGTCCAATCTCTTCTTAAAGACTTCCAGTGTTGGAGCATTCACAGCTTCTGGTGGCAGATTGTTCCACTGGTTAATTGTTCTGTCAGGAAATTTCTCCTTAGTTCTAGATTGCTTCTCTCTTTGGTTAGTTGGGTAATGAAATATCAGCAAGAAAACAACCAAGCTCTGAGAGCACCAAGGATTCCACAGAAAGAAATGCCATTGTCTATATTCATACTATCTGTTGTGTACTTCGTTCTCGTGCGAATGATGAAGACACATGGTGATGCTGAACAAACACTTTATTCTCCTTCTACAACAACCAAGCAAAAGCAAAAGGCACGCAGGCCTTTTTATAGGGCCAGAAACCCGGAGTGTCAACCAATAGGAACAGAGCGTTTTCGCACCTTACACATGCGCACAAGGCTGGCGCCGCTCTGTCTTGTCCCGGGGCAGCTTTTGGAATGCCTGGGACCAATGCAATGTCCCGAGCCTGCTTTTGCAGGCTCAGGACACAACACTATCTGGCCCCATTGGTCTGTGTGTAATATTACTTTCCAAGATTGATTGATCTGCCTTTATTCATCTTTATTCTTGTCAATTTATCGGATGCAAATCGCTCAGGAGATTTCTGCTTTCTGGTCTTCCACAAATGATGCAGAACTGCAGAGCAACCGCTGAACCAAAAGAGGCACGTTGTAAAACAATGTAGTTAGCAAACGAGTTAGTGACAGGGTAGAAAACTGCTGATGGAAAGGTGGAGGGCGGAACAGCAGGAGAAAAAGGGCTGTGACTTTTGCTATTGATCAGGAATTAATAACCTTCAAGAAATGCAGCACAGAAGTTCAATAGGCTAGCGAACACCCAGATTACACTGCTGTCTGGGTGATAAGTTACCCCAGATGCCAGAAGGAATGGAACTGCTGATTATAAATGCATCGGGAGAAACCTGAATTTTCAATTTGCAGCACAAATGTCACCAAATGGCATTCGTTCCTCCAGGGATTTATTTATAAAAGCAGCAGAATTCTGCAGTGCTTCCCTTCCTTCTCTCAGTTCCAAAAATTAGGAAGGCATTCATGATCCCTCATTAAGGCAACCTGGGTCAAATACTTTGGTTGGTGTTGAGGGATTCTACAACATTGGTGCAATCTAACACGTGTGTTGTAAAGAATGAATAGGGGTTATGATAGTGTGGCTGCAAGTATCAGTTTGACTTTTTCTTACCGACTCACCTGCAGATACCTTTTGAAGAGATGTCCCTTGGTCATTTCTTAGACAACCATGTTTCCCCTAAAATAAGACTCAACTGGAAAATAAGACCTAATGCATCTTTTGGAGCAAAAATTAATGTAAGACCTGGTCTTATTTTCACATGGTAATACAAAGAGGTCCAACTTGTTTAGATAGGTCTTTTTGTGGTACTTGAAAATTAAACTAAACCAAGGCAACTGAAAGTCTATTCAACATGTGGGAAGTCAGCCCCTCAGGGAAGGAAATATTAAAAGGGCAGAAAAATGTGTTTCCCCAAAGAGGCAGAAAAGCATGCCCAGTTTTTTCTTAACAGTCCCAAGTCTCCCTCCCCCAAGCAGAAATCAGTTCTGTAGAAATGCAGATGTAAACCATCCAGGAAGGTTGGAGGCCCCCAGCTAGAAGATTAAGAAGACAAAGACACCTAAAGACATACCCCACCCAAAGTCTAAGATATAATAGGATTAACTCGCAGATGCCAAAGGGCACACCCAGACTCAGGTCAGAATACATGACACAGGAAATAAAAAGCCTCAAACAGGAACAGGAAACAACTCCAAACAAAAGCCCCAGAGGGTATAAAAACCCTCTCTCTCTCTTTTCTTCCATCTTCCTGTCTGGCTCTCCTCTTCAATAAACTGCAACCTTCTTTCTAAAGCACTCGCCATGTTGTTTATTCCCAGCTTGGACTGAACCATAATGAAGACTTTTCCTTCAACAAACATATTGAAAAGTCTAAAAATGAAATCGGGCCATTCTCCACAAGACAATGCTTTATGTCATATTTCTCTACTGTTGATTCCTTAATTATTGATACTGAATGGCTGAAGTTACTTCTCACTTCAATATCTTCATTGTCTGCTTTGTGGCTCCAGAAAAAAAAATGTTAAGAGTTCTGTCCTGGCCAGGTTTCCTCAAGAGAGTAGATGAGTCAAAGCTTCACAACGTTGTGGCAAAACCAGGCCAATCCTAGTTTTCAATGAGAGCAGCCTTGGAGATCATAAAACCTGCAAAATTTCAAACATAGGCGAATGCATTTTTTTTTAAAGAAAGAAGTGGTGAAGCAGCAGAATAGACCATGGATCTAGCTTAAATCCTTAAACATGTTTACTAAGCTATCAATGACTTAAGGGACTTAAAAACCCAGTTTAGGAAAGCTACAGCTGTGATACAGCACAGGACAGGCTGGCAAATTCAGAAGAAACACAGCCATACTCAGCAGGATCTTCTTTTCACTAGTGACTTCAGAGATGCTCTAACAGCCAAAAGGGGTGCAAAGACCTCCATAATTTATTCATTCTCTTTCCTCTCAGTCCAGAAATGAAAAATTAAACCTCAGAAGGTTTATTAAGTGGATTGGTAAACAGAAATGTTTAAATTCTTCCTGTTAATTGCTCAAATGTAATTGAATTCACGCGGAATACAAAGAAGAGAGAGTCAGCATGGAAATGGTGGAGCTGGGAAGCTCTGCTATCTGTGTTGTGTGCATGTGTGTATACCATTGTGTCATTGCTGAATCCTAGTAATTGCTCAGACAAGTCTCTGCAGTTTTCCTGGCAAGATTTTCAATAGTGGCTTGCCATTGTCTGGTTTGGAGGGTCATTACTCGAAACATTTATCAGAGAGTCTGACCGAACTTTGAGGCCTGTCAGTAAGTCCCTTCCTTCAGCAGCAATAATAATAATAATAATAATAATAATAATAATAATAATAATAATAATAATAATACCATTTATTACCATTACCATTTCAGACAAATGGCTGTCCAATCTCTTCTTAAAGACTTCCAGTGTTGGAGCACTCACAGCTTCTGGTGGCAGGTTGTTCCACTGGTTAATTGTTCTGTCAGGAAATTTCTCCGTAGTCCTAGGTTGCTTCTCTTTTTGGTTAGTTTCCATCTGTTGCTTCTTGTCCTGCCTTAAGGTGCTTTGGAGAACAGCTTGACTCCCTCTTCTTTGTGGTAGCCCCTGAGATATTGGAACACTGCTATCATGTCCCCCTTCGTCCTTCTCTTTGTTAAACTAGACATACCCAATTCCAGCAGCCTTTTTATTTTTAAACAGTCCCTAACTTGAGGATTACCTGTACAGACTGTAACTTACAATTTATAAGACGACTACCTTAGAGGTTGTAAATCAAGGATTACCTGAACATTCATTTAGTGACCATTCAAAGTTACAGTGACACTGAAAGAAGTGATATATGACCATTTTTCACACATATGACCATTGCAGTATCCCCATGGTCACATGATCAAAATTCAGATACTTGGCAACTGAATCATACTTATGACAGTTGCAGTGTCCCAGGGCCACTGTTTATGACCTTCTGATAATCAAAGTAAATTGAGAAGCTGGATTCACGTAACACTTATGAGCCAGCCATGTGCTGCAGCTGCCAAAAAGGCCAACACAGTGCTAGGCTGCATTAACAGAGGGATAGAATCAAGATCACGTGAAGTGTTAATACCACTTTACAAGGCCTTGGTAAGGCCACACTTGGAATACTGCCTCCAGTTTTGGTCACCACAATGTAAAAAAGATGTTGAGACTCTAGAAAGAGTACAGAGAAGAGCAACAAAGATGATCAGGGGACTGGAGTCTAAAACATATAAGGAAAGGCTGCTGGAATTGGATATGTCTAGTTTAACGAACAGAAGGACGAGGGGGGGACATGATAGCAGTGTTCCAATATCACAGGGGCTGCCACAAAGAAGAGGGAGTCAAGCTATTCTCCAAAGTGCCTGAAGGCAGGACAAGAAGCAATGGGTGGAAACTGATCAAGGAGAGAAGCAACCTAGAACTAAGGAGAAACTTCCTAACATTGAGAACAATTAACCAGTGGAACCACCTGCCTCCAGAAGCGGTGAATGCTCCAACACTGGAAGCCTTTAAGAAGAGAGTGGACAGCTATTTATCTGAAATGGTATAGGGTTTCCTGCCTGATCAGGGGTTTGGACTAGATGACCTCCAAGGTTCCTTCCATCACCATCACCATCACCATCATCATCATCATCATCATTATTATTATTATTATTATTATTATCAGCCAGATGTTCAGACAGGATTTGGCATTTTGTATATTTATTGAGTCCTTCCCAAGGCTCCTATTACGATTGGTACTACCCTTGCTTGCTTTTGCCACAGTCTTTCTATTTCTATTTGTAGGCCTTTGTATTTTGTTATATGCTCCAGTTCTTTTTCGTGTATTCTGCTGTCTCCAGGCACTGCCACATCCACCATCCAGACTTTTTTGTCTTTCTTATCGACAATTGTTAAGTCCGGGGTGTCTTGTCTGTTTGAATTCTTAAGTCCCAGAGCAGTTTAATTTTATCATTTTCTATGACTTACTCTATTTTATGATCCCACCAGTTCTTGCTTACAGGCAAATGATATTTCTTGCAATCTTCCAATGCACCATTGTTGCTACTTTGTCATGCTGCTGCTTGTAGTCGGTCTGTGCGATCTTCTTGCAGCAGCTTACCAGGTGGTCCACTGTTTCTTCAGCTTCTTTGCATAGGCGGCACTTACTGTCTGTTACTGTCTTCTCAATTTTGACTTTATATGCATTTGTACTTAAGGCTTGATCTTTATTGTTGTTGTTGTTGTTGTTGTTATTATTATTATTATTATTATTATTATTATTATTATTATTATTATTATTATTATTATGGAGAGAAGCAACCTAGAACTAAGGAGAAATTTCCTGACTGAACAATTAACCAGTGGAACAACCTGCCTCCAGAAGCAGTGAATGCTCCAACACTGGAAGTTTTTAAGAAGAGACTGGACAGCCATTTGTCCCCTCCAACTTTATTATTATTATTATTATTACAATATGTAACTCTGCTATTCTATTCTATTCTATTCTATTCTATTCTATTCTATTCTATTCTATTCTATTCTATTCCATTCCATTCCATTCCATTCCATTCCATTCCATTCCATTCCATTCCATTCTATTCTATTCTATTCTATTCTATTCTATTCTATTCTATTCTATTCTATTCTATTCTATTCTATTCTGTGTCACTAACAGGGATTCACCTACCATTTGTGAGAAGAAAGATTGTAAAATGGAACAAAATTCACTTAGCAACTGTCTTGCTTAGCAATGGAAATGTTGGGCTCAATTGTGGTCATAAGTCGAGGACTACCTGTGTTATACAAACAATATCACTGAATGGTCTTTACGTCGTTTCAACAAATTACCGTTGGTAATTTCATGGATTTTAGTCTTAATAGGAATACTTTGGGGGTATTTCAGTATACGTGGCAATCTTTAAGTCAGTTGAAATGTCCCTGTTGTGATAGATGATGGGTTTGCATGTCATTACCAATGAAAAACCATTTTCACCCAATTTGGGGTAATTTACCCAAGTTTGAAAAGCACTGGTTTAACATCTTGCTGGGCTCTTGTCCACTTGGCAGACCCAACCCTTCCATAGGCTTGTGCCAAACCCAGCTGGTTGGCTCTAGTGAGGAACTCATCTCAAGCAGCAAGAAGGTATGAAAAGACTGGGGGGGGGATAGGAGGGGGGGCAGGTGGTTCCTTTTGTTTGAGTGAATAAACCAGGCTTGTTCATGGAATATTAATTAATAATAAATGAACACGCCTGAATTATTCAGGCTCTGAGGCTCATAAAAGCAAATTTGCCCTCCAGGTACAGCTGAAGGGTCTCTTTCCTCTTTTTGTTGTTTTAAAAAAATGGGGGGAGGGTTTGCTTAAGGCTGAAGGTTTTGCTGCATCATTAGATTCCAAACATTCATTGACGTTGATCAGTTGACATGCCAGAAAAAAGCTAGGCTTCCTCTACCATACAGCAGAGGGTACTGTACAGTTCTGGATTTATTTTTATTTTTAAAAAAAAAATGCATTTCCTTTTACATTATATTACATTTGTCTTCTGACTGCCCAATAACCCATACTTAAGCAGTTAAACTGGACCATTTAGATTCAAACTGTGATAGCAACCAGGATGAGATATGGAATGTGATGTGATGAACGTTGCATCAAGTAGCATGGAAGAGAAACTGGGAATGGAAAGAAATAGACGCTGAGTCAACCCAGTAGGAGATATAGGGAACATGGGGCCCTCCTGGGGAGCTGTGACATTGGCTATTCCATGACGCCATCAAACAAATGACAAACTGTATCCAGATAATGAATAGTGAAATACGGCACAGGTCAGCCCTTGGCAAAGTATCGCTGAAGGCTTTGAGAAGATGCTGTAATTTTTTAAAAAAATCTTTATTTATTTATTACAAATATAGGTAGTCCTTGACTTACAACCACAATTGAGCCCAACATTTATCCTATGAGACATTTGTTAAGTGAGTTTTGCCCCGTTTTATGACTTTTCTTGCCACAGTTGTTAAGTGAATCACTGCAGTTGTTAAGTTAGTAACATAACTGTTAAGTGAATCTGGCTTAGGGGATAATGACAGGGATGAAGACGAGGGTATTTGCATGTGCCAAGTGGCTGTCGATGCAAGAACCCTCTCTCTCTCTCTCTCCCTGTCTCTCTCTTTCATGCACGTCCTCATTGCTGCTGCCATTCCAAGAAAAACCCCTTGCTTGTGTCTATGTCTCTCTGGGTGCTGAGTGGTTGGATGGGGAGGGAACCCTGCTGTCCTCTGCCCTGGGTTGCTTGTTGGTTGGGAAGGTGGAGGGAGATGAAGCTCATGATCTATTCTTTAGCTTCAGAAATGATATGGAATTATTCAAAGGCAGATTCCAGCTGACTATAAGAAAACAAAATCCCTCTACTAATAAGAGCAGACAGTGGAAAGTAATTGTTGTATTGCTGAGTGATGTTGAAGGAAAAGTCTTCATCATGGTTCAGTCCAAGCCGGGAATAAACAACATGGCGACTGCTTTAGAAAGAAGGTTGCAGTTTATCGAAGAGGACAGCCAGACAGGAAGATGGCTCTGGAAGAAAAGAGGAGAGAGAGCACATGTAGGGAGTGGGTTTTTATACCCTCTGGAGCCTTTTGTTTGGAGTTGTTCCTGTGGCATGAACTTTGACCTGAGTCTGACTGTGCCCTTTGGTATTTCTGTGTTAATCCTATTATGTCCTGTCTTAGAGTTTGGGTGGGGTATATAGATTTTAGGTGTCTTTGTCTTCTTAATCTTCTAGCTTCAACCTTCCTGAATGGTCTACATTTGCATTTCTGCAGAGCTGGTTTCTGCTTGGGGGAGGGAGACTTGGGGCTATTAAGAAAAACTAGGCATGCTTTTCTGCCTCTTTAAGATCCTTTGAGGAAATATATTTTTCTGCCCTTTTTAATATTTCCTTCTCTGGGAAGTTGGCTTCCCACAGTGGGTTTGAGAGACTGGACAGCCACTGAGCATGCTCCAATTTCCAGATAAAATGGTGGATGGGCTAGGTGACCTCCAGTCCTTGAGTTGTGGTTTTAGCAGCTACAACCTCTTGAAAAACTTTTGTGAATGTTGAGTTGCAAAGATCTCCTTCTTTGTCCCCTGGAAACTGATGTAAACATCTCTTTTGTTTCATTGTTTGCCAAGTGTGAAGTATTCCTAGGTGAGTAGCTGGGGAAAAAAAAGCAGAGATTTTCAGATAACAAAGGCTCCTTCAGCATCACCCCCCCCCCCCGTGGCTACAATTCATCACTTTATAACAAGAAGCAATGAATTTCTTGCTTTTGATTCAATGAAGGAGAAACTCTGTCTCACCTCAAGCTGCTCTAGCATTGCTTGAGTAAAGCTGAGTAGTTAAAAAGCAAAGATTTTGGAAACTGGGCATTATTGTAGTGTTAGAGTCTTTCCCCCCCCCCCAATCACCAGGGACAAATGGTCAAGTTTTTCTTGGACTGTAGCATTTCAGTGTGCGGGGAAAAAAAATATGGCTGCAGGGATGAAATTTACCTCTGAGGAAGATAAAAAGTTAGCCTAGCAAGGTAAAAGTCGGTCACTGGCATGGCAGAGTCTGGGTGGGGGGTGGGGGGGGGGTCCGACCCTCATTTGCATACCTTGCCACCCGAACCAGGTTCAGTTCCAAAAAAGTGCGATCATTTGTCCTCATGCTCCCATCAAAGGGCTTTGGCAGCAGGAAAAGCTCAAGCCAACCGGATTGTCAATTCAGGAAATTTTACCTAAAGCACAGTATCCCAACCATGGCAACTTCATGATGCATAACACTTCAACTTCCCAAATTCCCCAGCTGGCTGGGAATTCTGGGAGTTGAAGTCCAAGCATCTTAAAGTTGCCAAGGTTGGGAAACCTGATCTAAAGCAACTGGTGCAAAAGTGCGAAGGAAAAAGTGCAAAAAAAGAGCAAGTAAGGTGATGAAAAGTAGAAGAATGGTTGCAGGATTTGGGTATGGCCAGACTACAGAAAAGAAGGACATGATAGCAGTAGTCCAGTATCTGAGGGGCTGCCACAAAGAACAGGAACTCAATTTATTTTCCAAAGCACTAGAAGGCAAGAAAAGAAACAATGGATGGAAACTAATCAAGGAGAGAAGTAACCTAGAAATAGGGAGAATGGGTAGAAATTCATGAAGGAGAGAAGCAACCTGGAATTAAGGATAAACTTCCTAACCGTGAGGACATTTAACCAATGGAACAGCTTGCCTTGAGTCATTGTGGGTGTTTCATCACTGGATGTCTTTAAGAAAAGCCTGGGCAGCCACCTGTCTCAGGGGGCTGGACTAGAAGACCTCCAAGGCCCCTTCCAGCCCTATTCTGATGGATTGATTGGTGTCCTGCCCTAACCAACATTGAAGCAATATTAATGCCATGTTGGGATAGATTGGTAGCAGATTTGCAGATGTTACAGGTGTTTTTACTAGACTTTAATCATGCCGTCTATCTATTGACCAGCTTCTTTGCCACTTTCTTTTCTCTGTTGTACCCCCTGAGTGACACGCATCTCATCTGATCTTAATTTCATGAAGTTTATCCAGTGCTCCATCCTCCTTAAATACTGAAGAGTGAATCTATAAAGGACTTGGTATGTTCTGTTATCTTTCCCTAATTAGATATGTACCATCCCATTTCTCATCTTGGAAGTTAACAGAGGTGGGCTTCATTAGTTCTTGGAGGGGTAACCATCAGAAAAATCCCAGAACTGGGGTGTTAGAAAAATATCTAGGGAAAGTAAAAAAAAAAAAAAAAGGCCAACCATCTTCATATATCTGTCCATAAATATATATGGATATATCCTTGAAATCACAGAACTGGAACTAAGTTCAGACAAGATCTTATCTTCCATACTTCTAATCCTAGAAGAAAGCTGTGACTTCTTTTTCTTAATTGTTGTCATGACATGGGTATATCCTTGATGTCTTTGAGAAGTGAACAAAGTTTAAAGGAGAACTATCTTTCACATTTTAATCCTAAAAGAAATCAGTGGGTACTCTTTCTTAATAATTGTCATTGCGTGAACAAGTCTAGTAGGGTTCATTTTGATAGGATGCAGCTTTCACGAGTTGAGAGTAGATTTTTCCATACTGTAATTCTGCTCTCTTTTTCCACAGCTCCACCACCTTTTTCCTCTTTTTTTATTATGTTTGCTTCTAGATTTTCTGGAGCCCTCTCTGACCTACATCCTAGCCGATGCCCGTTCCCAATTCTCAGCCTGCCTTTCTGTGAACTTTGACCCTCACCCAAATGAACAACATCCCCTTCTACCAAAGACCAGGCTGTCACGAGGACAATAACATTCTGGGATTTACACAAATGATCCAGTTTATTTTGGAGTAACTAGTTAGGCATTTAAGCCCATCGTAACCCTCTAATGGGGTCTTAGATTGCAAAACTAATTGCCCTGTAAAAGTAACAGTCTATTGGATTTTTTTTTAATGAACCAGCTTACAATTTCTGTGTTTCCTCATCCTATTATCATTAGTCCCACTCCTAACCCTTTCCTGGCTTCTGATATTTTTTTTTAATATGGCTCAACGATATAATAGTTTATTGCCCCATCATTATCCGTGATTGCCAATAGAAAATGTGTAGGGAGTTAAGGCTGGAAACACTGGCTCTCTCATTACTGCAAATGAACAGGTAAATTATAAAAATTATTGATTGGCCAGGTTTTTACTCTCCATTGTCCTAGCTCAGTAGTTCGTATCAGACTGTGGTACACACACACGTCTTCCGCACTGACTGTGGAGTATCAGTTGTGAAGAGACGGGCCAAACACAGGTAGTCCTTGAAGTATAACAGTTTGTTTAGTGACTGAAGTTATAACGGCATTGAAAAAGTGACTGGTGACAGTTTTTCACACTTATGACCATTGCAGTATCTCCATGGTCACATGATCAAAATTCAGCAACTGATTCATATTTATGATGGTTGCAGTGACCCCGGGTAACGTGATCCCTTTTGCAACCTTCTGACAAGCAAAGTCAATGGAGAAGCCATATTCTTAACTTAACGTAACAATCACATCACTAACTTAACAACTACGGAGATTCAGTTCACAACTGTGGCAAGAAAGGTCACTTAATGAATGCCTCGTTTAGCAACAGAATTCTTGGGCTCAATTGTGGTGATAAGTGGAAGATTACCTGTGGTCTCACGGCTAGGGTTATTCACAGGAGCAGGGCCCCAATTGCATTTGAAGTGGCCCCAGTTTTTACTTTTTGGCCTCTCTTCCCAGATACTGCTGGAGGTAGAATTTGGACTTTTTGGGATGTATTAGCCAAAAGATAAAAGAAAAAGGATTGTTTTCTTAGGGCTTGAAAAAACTAAAGGTATTATTTAAAAAAAAAACCTGGGCCATTTTATTTACAACAGAATAATAATAATAATAATAATAATAATAATAATAATAATAATAATAATAATAATAATAATAATAATAATAATAATAATAATAATAAGTGCCTTGGGTGCAATCCCAAAACAACTGGAGCACTACTTGAACACCATCATTGGCATTGACAAATTCTCCATTAGTCAATTGCAAAAGGCGGCCTTACTAGGAACTGCTTCCATCCTGCGACGATATCTGTAATACCATCAAACATCCAAATCTGCCTATCCTGGGTCCTTGGTAAGGACTCGATAGGTAGACAAAAATGCCAAATCCAGTCTTAATATCTGTCTGACTGTGTGATGATGATGATTATTAATAATAATAATAATAATAATAATAATAATAATAATAATAATAATAATAATAATAATAATAATAATAATAATAATAATAATAATAGTAATAATAATAATAGTAATAATGTGGGACTTTCGAATACAGAAAGATTGACATTTGGAACACAACACGCCAGATATCGCAGTTGTAGAGAACCGAAGCGTACAGCTGATTGATATCACTGTACTAGGAGATGCCAGAGTCGAAGAAAAAGAACTGGAAAAAATTATGAAATATCGCAACCTGGCCATCAAAACTGCACGATTATGGATGAAACATGTAACATTGGTACCCATTATCATCGGGGCACTGGGAACTATGTCCAAAACTTTGCAAGATACATCAAGAAACTGCAGCTTCCTGCAATAACTCCAGCAATGCTACAAAAAACTGCGCTACTCGGAACATATTTTATGGAGGTACCTGGTTGACACCTAGGATGCTGGTAGCAACCCATGTCAACTATCAGTGCCAGCCAATTTGAATGTTCAGTTGACTGAGGTTCATGTCTAATGAATAAAAGATGATAATGATAATGATGATGATGATGATAATAATAATAATAATAATAATAATAACAACAACAACAATAATAATAATTTGCAAGGGATCTTGGAAGTCATCTAGTCCAACCCCCTGCTCAGGCAGGAAACCCTATACCATTTCAAACAAATGGCTGTCCTGTCTCTTCTTAAAGGCTTCTAGTGTTGGAGCATTCACCGCTTCTGGAGGCAGATTGTTCCACTGGTTAATTGTTCTAACTGTCAAGAAATTTCTCCTTAGTTCTAGGTTGCTTCTCTTCTTGGTTAGTTTCCATATGTTCCTTCTTGTCTTGCCTTCAGGCGCTTTGGAGAATAGCTTGACTCCCTCTTCTTTGGGGCAGCCCCTGAGATATTGGAAGACTGCTATCATGTCCCCTCTTGTCCTTCTCTTCGTTAAATTAGACATACCCAATTCCAGCAACCTTTCTTTATATGTTTTAGCCTCCAGTCTCCTGATCATCTTTGTTGCTCTTCTCTGTACTCTCTCTAGAGCAGTGATGGCAAACCTTTTAGAGACCGAGTGCCCAAACTGCAAATCAAAACCCACTTATGCCTCATCGAGTGCTGGGTGGGTGTGGTCCATTGGGTGGGCATGGCTTCGTTGGTAACGGCAGACTGAGAGGGACTAAAACGTTCAATCAATCAATTCCAACTTTGCAAGATCTTTTTTTCCCCCACGAGAAGTTGAAATTGACTGATTGATTGAACCTTTTTTTTGGCACATGGCAGTGGAGGCCTAAAGCAAAAAGGTTTCATAAAACCCAGCTGAAGGCCTAGGACTGGGGCGACATTGCGCGTGCCCACAGAGAGGGCTCTGAATGCCACCTCTGGCACCCATGCCATAGGTTCGCCACCAATGCTCTAGAGTCTCAACATCTTTTTTACATCGTGGTGATCAAAACTGGATGCAGTATTCCAAGTATGGCCTTACCAAGTATTAATACTTCACGTGATCTTGATTCTATCCCTTTGTTAATGCAGCCTAGCACTGTGTAGAAAGATAACAATTATCGTTTTGACTATCACTGATGACGTTACCTAGTTGGGTAATGAAATGTCTGCAAAAAAACAACAAAACTCAGAGAGCAACAAGGACCCCTCAAACATCTCTTTTTGAATATACACAGTGCGTGTGTTGGTGTATGTATGTTTGTGTGTGTGTGTATTCACATCCTATATATACATTATATTTTATATAATGTGTGTAAATCTATATATTACACATGTATGTGTGTGTATAGTGTGTGTGTGTTTGTGTGTGTGTG
This sequence comes from Bothrops alternatus, assembly GCA_034064705.1. Classification (NCBI taxonomy): domain Eukaryota; kingdom Metazoa; phylum Chordata; class Lepidosauria; order Squamata; family Viperidae; genus Bothrops; species Bothrops alternatus. The sequence continues at coordinate 459,324 of JARGCV010000179.1, read as the reverse complement.
TTTGAGAGAGTGAGTGAGTGAGAGAGAGAGAGAGAGAGAGAGAGAGAGAGAGAGAGAGACAGACAGACAGACAGACAGACAGAGAGAGGGAGAAGGAGAAACTTATATATAGGTAGTCCTCAGCTTACAACCTTTAATTAGTGACCATTCAGTTCAAACCTGATTTTATTTTACATGCATGTTAAAAAAAAAAAAGAGGCAGGCCTTTGATTGCAGGAGAGACTAAACTCAAACAGATGTGTTAAAGCTATTGAAGGCTTGATTTTTATTTTAATTCATACTATTTTAGATTTTATTTTGTCTTTATTGTTTCCTGTGGCTGTCATGAAAGGGATCTTTTTCACAGATGCACCCCAGATTGTTTGTTTCCTTGTTTGTAGTTTAATTGAGACGGCCACCCACTCAACATATGACTCTGAGGGGGTTGCCCAATGAAAAATGACAAATAACCATCAGGAAGGATAAAATATAATAAAAACATATTGCACAAACTGAGCAACCAGAAACAACGACAAACCAAGATTGGGAGACAGTCCTGGTTTTCAGAGCCGCTGGGAAGGCAGGCCGAGATGGGGCAATCCGGATCTGAGGGGAAACTATTCCGGTGGGCAGAAGAGAAGCCGCAGCTCCTGGATTCCACCAGATGACACATCTTGACTGATGGGACTTGCGGCATATCAACTGTGTCATTCCTTACCGGATGGGCAGAAGTAATCAGAGACAAGCAGCACTGCAAATAACTAGGCTCCACGCCAGTGCTTGCCAACTTTAGCAGCTTCTGGGACTTCAATTCCCAGAATTCCTCAGACAGCAAAGAGGAAGTTGAAGTCCATTCATGAAGATAGGTGAACTTCAACTCCCAGAATTCCTCAGACAATAAAGAGGGAATTGAACTCCACTCATCTTAAACCTACTGAAGGTGGGAACTACTGGTTCATGGATGACAATCGTTTGAATCTTACTCAAAAGCTGAGTGACAGCCTGTACAGTTCATAGAGTAGTAGTGTAACTTGGAATTCCCAGAGTTCACCTGTGACTATTTGTGCAGCATTATGGTTTAGCTGCAGCTTTCAAGTGGTCTTCAAGGGCAGCCCTATGTAGATCACATTGCAGGAATCCAGAGGAGAGAGGAGAAAGACATGAGTGGTCTGAGAGAAAGAACAGATCCAGTGTAGACCTCACACACACACACTGTGGATCAGATCTGGATGACCTAGATCAGATCTATGGCAGCCATGAACTCCCGACAAGCTTCACACTCAACACTAAGGCAAAACAGGGTAAAGTCTGCAAAAGTCAACTATCAACATAACCACAACATGGAGCAGCTCAGGTAGGAAAGCCACTACACAGAATGAAGGCCTGGATGAAGGGAATCTTATTATAAAGACTGTTCTATTTACCACCATAATCAGGACTGAAATTTGTGTCAACAACAACAACAATAATAAAGTTGGAAGGGACCTTGGAGGTCATCTAGTCCAACCCCCTGCTCAGGCAGAAAACCTTATACCATTTCAGACAAATGGCTGTTGTGGTCGTAAGCTGAGTTGGACCTGATTTTATGACAATTTCAACAGAGATCTTTAAGTAAATCACACCGTTGTTAAGTGAATCCAGCTTCGTCAATATTCTTTTTTTGTTTTTGCTGGACATTAGAAAAAAGACTGCAAATGGTGATTATGGACTACAGAACTCGCAACTGGTCATAGGTGAAAGCGCCCCAATTTGCAGCCACATGGTCGTGGGAATGGTGTGACGGATATAAGTGCAAGTACAGGTGGAAAGTAATTTTTTCCAAGGCTGTTGTATCTTTGAACCTTTGTTAAATGGACAATTATAAGCGGAGGGCCAACTGCACAAGATTAGATGCCCACCTAATCCTAAGCCACAGCTTGAGCCCAGGGCCACCCAGGGTCACCAAAGAGGGGATGGCCAGCGCTGGAGTTGAACTCGGGGGCTTGGAAGGCAGAGTCCCAGAATGGCCACGTCCCTGTGCAGCCACATCTCCTGACTCCCCTCACCCCCAGAGTCTCGGTCCCTCCCGTTCCCCTCAACAAGTGAATCCCTCCGGACTCGGCCATCTCTTCTCCGGATTCAGGGGCTCCAGGCAACGGGCAGGAACCAGCTCAGGTCAAGCCAGGCCAGCTGACCCTCCTCCCATACCTCCCTCCCCAATTCCATGCCTGCTGTGGCCAGGACGGAAGGGAAGTGAGGGGAACTCCCTCAGGACCGACCTCAGACTGGGCTGGGCTGAGAAGAATACCGTTGTCCCCACCATCTCATCCCTCAGGGAGGAAAAGAAAAGCTTTCTCAGTTACCTCCAGTCTGGAAAAAACAAAACAAAAAACCTAGCAGAGTCCTTCTGAACCATCTATTTAACTTCCCTATTTCTAATCCCGCTTCAGCCCTGGAAATTTCTGGAAGACTTTGGGCCTCTGATTTTTTTTCCTGGAATTGTCGCTTTTCTAAAAAAAAAAAAAACGTAGGAGGAGAGAACACCTTGACTGAAGATCGGGTGTGAAATGAAATAAACAAAAAAAAATTATTGGGTTTTTAACTGCAAGTGGGGATTATATTCGGCCTTGAGGACAGCTTCTGCTTCACAGAAAGGCAGAAAGGACGGGAGATTGGGTTTAAAGGCTCATATCTGTCTGGTCATCCTGCTGGGTGGGGCAGCCACCTGTCACCTGAAGGCCTGCTTTGAGAAGGATGCCTCCTGGCAGCTCCTGGGCAAAAGCCAGAGAGCCTTGGGTGGTGGAGAGGTGGAGAGGTTTTTACATGGAGGATCATTGGGGGATCCCAGACAAGACAATGCATGAGGCCTGGGGGAATGTCAAGGAAACAAATGGTCACCACAACCATTCCTTCCAGGGCTATTCTTCCTTTACTTGCATGTACAAAATGAGGCAGCCTTTGATTGCAGGATAGCAGCTGCAGACTTTTTTGATCCTCCCATGAAGACCCCTGCTGTCCTGTGGCCATGGTGGAAATGTCCTGAGAGGAGGAGGAGGAGGAGGAGGAGGAGGAGGAGGAGGAGGAGGAGGAGGAGGAGGAGGAGGAGGAGGAAGTGACATCAGGGGCATCTAAACACAACAGTCTTGATAGCCAGGATTCCAGCAGCGATGAAGCCAATGACTCCACTCTAGTTGAGGCAGATCCAGGAGGGTCTATGACAACTTGCCACGGCCAACTCACCACAGTCAATTTTGCTGAGGCCAACTCGCCGTGGGACAATTCGCCATGGAACAACTTCCACGGCCAACTTGCTAAGGGACAACTTGCCGCAAGACAAGAGTTACACTAATATCGAAGAAATAGTGGAGTGGAATCGTTAAAGAAACGATGTAAAAGCAGGGGCAAAATGAAATATGAAAGACAAAAATTAAAATTATTCTTAAAATTATTATTTTAAATAATTAAACTGAATTGTTGAATTCAATTTAATTGTCCCACAGTGAGTTTCCCATGGGGAGCTGGCCATGTTGACTTGTCCCATGGTGAGTTGGCTACAGCGAATTGGCCATTGTGAATAGACTATGTTGTGTTGGCTGCGGCAAGTTGCCTCATTCTGGATCCAGGAGGCCTTGCCTGCATCCCCTGACAGCCTCTGGGACTGTAAGTGAAGGTCCATCTTCCCTCAGTTCAGGGACCCAATCCAAAGCACAGAGAGACAAGTTTCAGCTCTCCATAGATCTCCACACATTTCAGAAATTAGCCAAGAAATAAGTCAACCGATTGGACAGAGCCAGTTTGATCTCCTTGTTAAAGTATCAGGCTGGAATGCAGGAGATTGTGAATAAATAAATAGAGAGAGAAAGCGAAAGCAAGAGCGAGAGATAGAGATAGAGAAAGAAAGAAAGAAAAAGAGAGAGAGAAAGAGAAAGAGAGAGAAAGAAGGAAGGAGGGAAAGAAGGAAGGAAGGAAGGAAGGAAGGAAGGAAGGAAGGAAGGAAGGAAGGAAGGAAGGAAGGAAGGAAAGAAAGAGGAGGATCAGTGGGGTTTATGGACTGTCCTCTATCCCTGAGAACAGATCTTAAAAACAACCACTCCAGGCCCAGTTTCATGGGGTTGTTTCCCCCTTACTGTCCTATGCTTATTAACCCATAGATTATGGCTGTAGTATTATTTATCTTTTTATTACCTCTTACGGGTGCTTCACTATCAGAGACAACTTCCTTATGTGACTACTTCATTTGGCCAAATAAAATATTTAGTCTAGCTATAGTCTAATCCAGTGTGGTCTCAAGCCTTCTATAGTTTATATTTTACTCTACTAATTCCATTCCAGAATAGAATAATAACTTTATTGTCACTTTGAAAGTACATTAATCGGCATACATTAAAATGAAGTTTCATTGCATTCAAGCTCTCAAAGGGTCACCACCTCCAATATACATTACATAAATATGACAAAAAAATAAATAAATACAGAATTCTATTCTATTCTATTCTATTCTATTCTATTCTATTCTATTCTATTCTATTCTATTCTATTCTATTCTATTCTATTCATCCCTCTTCTCTTCTCTTCTCTTCTCTTCTCTTCTCTTCTCTTCTCTTCTCTTCTCTTCTCTTCTCTTCTCTTCTCTTCTCTTCTCTTCATCCCTCTATTCTATTCTATTCTATTCTATTCTATTCTATTCTATTCTATTCTATTCTATTCTATTCCTTATTCTATTCTATTCTAAATTCTATTCTATTCTATTCCTATTCTCTTCTCTTCTCTTCTCTTCTCTTCTCTTCTCTTCTCTTCTCTTCTCTTCTCTTCTCTTCTCTTCTCTTCTCTTCTCTTCTCTTCTCTTCTCTTCATCCCTCTATTCTATTCTATTCTATTCTATTCTATTCTATTCTATTCTATTCTATTCTATTCTATTCTATTCTATTCTATTCTATTCTATTCTTCTTCCAACTCTGGATTCTACTTTCCTGTGTCTTTTCCTTTGGATTTGCAAATTGTTTCACTGGACTCCTGCCCTTGACCTGTGCCAAGCCAAATGATTACAGGTAGTCCTCAATGCACAACCATTTGCTTATTGACTGTCAAAGTTATAACAGCACTGAAAAAAGTGACATGTAACCATCCTGATGACCATCACAGCATCCCCTCAATCACATGATCAAAACCCTGGCAGTTGGCAACCAGCATGTATTTATGGCAGCTGATCAGATGACCATGTCCATAAAATTTAGGGCTATGGGATAGCCCTGGGAGGAGGGAGGCTACATTGGTCAGCCAGGGTAGGTGCGAAATTGCATCTCTTGAACTCCCCAAAGCCAATTCACAAGGTCTGTTTCTTACTTTATGGTATTCTTCCATCATATCTGCCTTGCCAATTGCCCTTGGCCAGCAGACAGACAGACAGACAGACAGACAGACAGACAGACAGACAGACAGACAGACAGACAGACAGACAGACAGATAGAGACATATGATAGATAGATAGATAGACATGTGATAGATAGACAAATGATAGATACATATGATAGCTAGCTAGCAGATAGATAGATACAGTGCTTTTTTTCTAAAAAAAAAAAAAAAAAAAGATACCGGAACTCACACATGTCATACAACCCGCCTTGCCTACCCTACATCCAAAAAAGGTGCCGGAACTCCGTTCTGGTTGTTCTATGACAAAAAAAGCCCTGGATAGATAGATAGGTTAGATAGATAGATAGATAGATAGATAGATAGATAGATAGATAGATAGAGAGAGAGAGAGAGAGAGAGAGAGAGAGAGAGAGAGAGAGAGAGAGAGAGAGACAGACAGACAGACAGACAGACAGACAGACAGACAGACAGACAGACAGACAGACAGACATGATAGGTAGATAGATAGATAGACATATGAAAGTTAGAGATAGAGAAAAAGATAGATAGATAGAAATAGAGAAAAATAGATAGATATAAAGAGAGACATATTAGATAGATAGAGAGAGAGAGAAGACAGATAGATAGACATGATAGATAGATAGATAGATAGATAGATAGATAGATAGATAGATAGATAGATAGATAGATGGATGGATGGATGGATGGATGGATGGATGGATGGATGGATGGACGGATGGATAGATAGACACATAGATAGATGATAGATAGATAGATAGATAGATAGATAGATATAAAGATGGATGGATGGATGGACGGATGGATGGATAGATAGACACATAGATAGATGATAGACAGACAGACAGAAAGAGATAGAGATGGATGGATGGATGGACAGACGGACGGACGGACAGACAGAGATAGAGATGGATGGATGAATGTGGGGGGGGGGTTCCAAGGATTTCTGTACAGTAGCTAGAAATACGTGAGCCAGCTGTCTGCCCGTGGCAGCAGGAAGGCAGCAGGAAGGCAGCAGATGGGCTCGGCAGGAGTGAAAGAATAGTGACTTAAGTAGGCCAGAAGCATTGCTAAAGAATAAACAGTTTTGCAATGGATCTGGGAGCTAAACCCATCTCACTCCCCTGGTGCAGCCCCTCCCTCTTCTCTCCCCCACCCCCACCCGCTGCTCATCTCCTCCAGAGCACTCAGTCACAAAGAATTAACAGCAGCGTTTCTGGGTTGCAGATCAAAGAATAGAAGTCCTGCTGGTGGGAGACTGGAGAGGAGCAAAAGCCCTCAACCCAGCTAATATTTATTGTAACAAGAATGTTAGATGTGGTCTCCTTCAGCTGGAGCTCAAGTTATGGTCCCTCCCTCCCTCTCTCTTTATTTCCTCTCTTCCCCTCCCTCCCTCTCTTCCTCCCTTTTTATTTCCTCCCTTCCCCTTCCTCCCTCCCTTCCTCCCTCCCCTCCTTCCTTCCTTCCTTCCTTCCTTCCTCCCCCCTCCCTCCCTCTTTATTTCCTCCCTTCCCCTTCCTCCCTCCCTCCCTTCCTTCTCCCTCTCTCCCTTCCTCTTTTATTTCCTCCCTCCCTCCCCCCTCCCTCCCCCACCATTTGCAACCTTCCCAGCTAGTTTCCGACAAGAAAAATCCTTGGAGGAAACTGAATTCATTTACTAACTATATGATTCACTTAACAACTGCAATGATTTGCTTAACAACTGTGGCAAAAAAGGTCATAAAATTGGTCACACCTCAAGAACAGCCTTGGAAATTCTGATTCCAGTTGTGGTTGTAAGCCAGGGACTAGCTACACTACTTTGACGATCAAATAGTTGCAGCCCAACTGACACTGTCCATTTCCATCTCCTATTAATGTAGTATCTGGCATATTGTATCATTCTGTTATGTCTGTCACTTCCAAGAACTTTCAAGTCCAAAGTTTCAGAAAAACTAATGAAAATAGGAGGAGAAAGACGCGTTCACCGCCTTGAGTTATTTATAAAAATAATAAAGATGGGATTAAAAAAAAATCTAAATAAATTGCTTTGTGTCTAGTAACAATCCAGTCCCTTCGTCTTGAATCTTGCAATGACAAATGTTGGGACCAAAATAAAAATCCATTCTCTTTTTCTGCTAAGGCCCCATCTAAGCATTTTCTTACCTTCTTCTGACAGGATGCAAATAAAATTAACTATTTTCATTTTGCCCACCAGCAAATGCATTAAGCATTATAATTAATGGTTTGATCCTTATAATTCATTTGCATGATAGAGAGGGTTAGCTTCTGCATGCAAATATCATGGAGATGTGTGGGTTCTACACCAGTGTTTCTCAACATTGGCAACTTGAAGTCATGTGGGCCTCAACTCCCAGAATTCCACAGCCTCCACAATGATGAGGAAGGCTGGCTGGGGAATTCTGGGAGTTGAAGTCCACCCATCTTCAAGTTGCTGAGGCTGAGAAAGACTGTCCTACGCTATTCTTAGTTCCTTGGAAAATCTGTTTTTTGTGGAGCTATTCCCTACATTGAATGTAGTTAAAAGCTGAGACACTTCTGTGTTCTGTAAGAAGTCCTTAGCTAGTTGCTATAGTGGCCACCCACTGTAACACAATCTGGTGTTGTTGCACACTGAGAAACTAATCTTCTCTAAGAAGGCTGTTCCATCCTTATTCAGCCTGGAAGCTGAGAAGGGTAAGAACATCTTGCATTAGCCAACCACTTCCATATTTTTTCCTGAGAAACTTTTATGGACATATCCAAAAAGTACCAGGAGTTGAGTTGGAAGGAACTATTTTTTTTACTGTTATTACTGTCCAAAGAAAGAGGTCATGTTTCTCAAGAGGTTATCAGCAATATCTACCCTTTTAGTTGGGACTGAATGCTCTCAGGAAATGGATTCTGTCATATCATTTTGGCATGTCAAGTTAAGCAAAGGCAGATCTCTTTAAACAAGCATCGGGAGCACAGAGAGTTTCTAGTGGATTTTACTGTTTTAGCAAACTTTGTCAAAACATCTCCTTCGCAGAACCAGCTACAATTTTTAAAGGGTCCTTTTCTAGCTTTTCAAAACTAGAACAAAAAATGGTACTAGTCACCAGAAGAACCCAGAAGATTGTTGTCCTCAGGTTTGGAAGGACTAAGGGAGATGCTGAACCTTCCTGAATTAAGCAGTCTCTTCCTTTCCTAGACTTTCCATGGTGTGCTGAGGTAAAAGTGGAAAAATATAGGTAGGATGTAGGAGATGACCAGGCTGAGCCCGAGGGAAGGGTCAAAAGTGTCATAAGTCATGAGTCCCTGCGTGCCCACAAAAGATTTAAGTCGAGCTCACCTTGAATGTCTTTCTTATCTCCCTCTCATTTCCCTTGATCATCAGTTGGTCAGAGTCTTGTAGAGAGTTTAAGCTTGCAATTATTATTATTATTATTATTATTTATTTAATTTCTATGCCGCCCTATTCCAAAGAACTTATACTCCTTTGAACTGCCTGATTTTCCTGATTTCCCTGGAACTTGATATATGATCTTCAAATGATGCTTTGAGGAACACATCTTGAGGAATCAAATTATATTGCCAACAGTGCCTAGAGATTCTTAACCATGATTTGTTGGTAAAATAACATGGACTTGAGATGCAATGAGCGATGTAGACCAGTGGATATAAATAGTGTAGAGTAGACAAAGAAGAAAGATGTTTCTATCCATTGGAAAACAGCAGCATATCACTATTTCATCTTCCAAAGTTGTGCCTGATGCAAATATAAAAGCTACTTGGACCAAAAATAATTTTTGGATTTCAGATACTGTTTTTTTTATTTTTTAGCTTGACTCTATAATCCATAATGCCAAGATGATCTGTTGATTATGAACACTCAATTTCCATTCATGCAAGGAATGTGATTATTGGGAATGTTGCCTTAAGCTGCTTAGGGAAGGAAGTAACCCAAGAGAATAGCTTGGTATCAACCATTCCAGGAACTATGAATATTAAGGAGTGCTTCTGATTTAATTTAAGTGGTTTAAATTAAAGTGGCTATATCTTTTCTTGGGATTACACAACAGCGATGGAGAAAAGCCACACAATTGTAGGAATCAGTATGGCTGGTTTGTGGGGGTTATAGACTAATACTATACTCCCCCATGTTGCTAACGCCACAATCCTACTAGTTCCCAGGGCAATCTTTTTTTCTGTGTGTATTTCTCAGGTATCTGTGTCTATTTTGGCTTCGGCTTCCCGGTGGCTTCAAGAGAATGTTTTCCACTTTCAAAGCAATTTTTGAGCATTTCAATAGACACAGTCCTCGACTTACAACAATTTGTTTGGTGACTCTTTGAAGTTACAAAGGCACTGGAAAAAGTGATTTATGACCATTTTTCACATTTACAACCACTGTAGCTTCCCCATGTGTGCCCCATGCTTGGAAACTGATTCATATTTATGGTGGTTGCAATGTTTTGAGATCACGTGATCCCCTTTTGCGAATTTCTGACAAGCAAAGTCAATGGGGGAAGTCAGAGTCACTTAACAACCATGTTGCTAACTTCACAACTGTGATTCACCTAACAACTGTGGCAAGAAAGGTCGTGAAATGGGACAAAACTCACTTAACAATTGTATTCTTTAGCAACGGAAGTATGAGGCTCTGTTGTGATTGCAAGTCGAGGACTAATTTCCCCCTTTATGACCATTACTATTGTTCTGCTGGATTGGTCAAGGTGCAACTACTCCAATATCCATTTTCTAACTAAAACAAAACAAGTAACAAGAGCAAAACAAACCTATTTATGAATTGTAGGGTTTTTTTTCTCCTTTTCTTTTAAGGATGATATGCCTTAGGAAACTCTTCTTTTTTTCATCCTTTAAAAAATAGTCTTCTTAGCAAGCTCCAGTTCTCTTGCACTAATTGATCATTTGATCGTCTCATACTGCAAGTTTGTGAAAATGTAACAGCAATACAGGTCAGAGTAGTGAATTCCAGTTTGATTTTTTTATTGTGTAGGCAAAAAAAAAAAAATCCTCCAGTGTCCAATCAGAAAGCAGAACAAAGCAGATTTTTGAAGATTCACTCATAGTTAGATTGGACCAAGACTCTAGTGGATCGGCCATTTCTTTCTCTAGCAGGCATTGCATTTGATAGCAGGGAAGATTTTTCTCTGTTCACAAGCTATTCCCCTGCCCCCAATTGCTTTAAAATACAGCTCCAGGATTTGATTTACTACAAACTCTGGGCTTCTCAGTGGATACTGGGAAATATGCAACCATAATTAAGCCCATTGAGTATTATTTTGGCATTTGTAGCTTGAATCTCTCTCCATGCACTTCTTCCTGTCTGCTATCTTGGTGATGTTTATTTCCATGGTACTACTTTGGGGAGGGAAAAGACAAGTGTAGGAAGCTGGTGGGGAAAAAAAACCCAGTAGATGGTGTTGAAATAATTTTTTAGATGTTTCTGGGACAGGATGGTTTGATGGAGAACTCTTTCTAACCCTGTATGGACTGATATATGGGGGTAAAGATTTTTGATATATCAAATTAAACCCACCTTCCCTGCCTTAATGCTTGCAACGTACAGTGCAAACATTAATTGAGGCAGTGTGGAAAAAGACTTCCAATGGTACCATTTTTATATATTTAATGAATATATGAGCAATATATTCTTCTCCCAAAGTAAAGGCAGAAAAAAGAACAGGGAGAGAGAGAAGAAGCTCAGATTTAGATCAATTCCCAAGTGGAAATTCCCTGGAAATCCTATATATCCCACGTCGAATATCAACACAACAGAAAAATAGACTGTCAAAATTTCGTATATATCCATGTCCATCACCCAATTCTCTTCCAGAATAAGGGGCATTAGGTAGGCAAAGTCAAGAAGTAAGAAATAGCAAGGCAAAGAAATTAAAGTCATGAATTGCACTATCATTTATTTATTCTTTATTTATTCAACCAATTTAACGAAATAAAAACTGTGAAAAGTGACATACAGGCAGTCCTCGACTTATATGTCCTCAATTGAGCCCAAAATTTCTGTTGGTAAGGAAGACAGTGAGTTTTACAACCTTTATTGCCACAGTTGTTAACTGAAGTTGTTAAGCTAGCAACAGAGTTAATAAGTGAATCTGCCTTCTGACTTTGCTTGTCAGAAGGTCACAAAAAGAGGATCATATCACCCAGGATACTGCAACCGTCATAAGTACATGCCTGTTGCCAAGTGTCCAAATTTTGATCACATGACTATGGGGATGCTACAACGATTGTAAGTGTGAAAAAGGATCATAAATCACTTTTTTCAGTGACGTTGTAACTCTGAACAGTCACTAAATGACCATTTTAAGATGAGGGCTACATGTATTTAAAAACAGAGTTTAAACCTAAGAGTTACAGAGGTTAAAAAAGTTTAAAATCATTGTCTGATATTGACTTCTGCCCATTTTAGTCTTGGTGTAATAGAATGTGTGGATGACTTTGGAGAAAGAAGGGAAGGAAATGCTGCCTAAGAAACAATCAAGTAAGAGAGGGAGGGGCTCTCAGTAGCTTAAGAGTCAGAGAAAGAAACTGAGGAAGGACTTTTCCTAATGGATCAAGCAGTTAAAAGTAGCAGCAGGAAGTCTGTACCTTTAGACTTGCAAGATTTGGTTAATGTAGCCTTACAATAAATTAAAATTAACTCATCTAGCCGTGTTTGGTTTACCTGGGAAAGCTGCTTGCTGATCAATTTCAAGACTTCTGAATAAGAGAGAAAAATGTTAAGCATACGATATCCCATGCTAATTATAAGGACAATATGGATCAGTTTTGACACTTCAGGGCCAGTATATTTCAAGCTCAAAGTTCAGTTTTACACCAAAAATATTCTAGATACACAAACTAGGATGTCCGCTATAGAGACCATCTTGCAAGCCAACATATCCTTGACTTTATTTCATCTAGGACAGTGATGGCGAAACCTTTAGAGACTGAGCGCCCCCAAACCACTCCCCCCACCCCTGTCCCCGCTCCGCCGTGCCTGCTGGATCACCCACCACCTCCATGACCCACCACAGATTACCCGGGCAGCCCAGCAGTGCCATGGTGGCCATGTCCTCCGCCCGTGCCCTGTAGCATCATTTGCGTGCGATGGGGTGCAAGGGCGGAGTCTTGTCCCCGCTGCCTGGCTACCATGTCCTTGGCTGCGCAGCATTGCGTGGGCTGTGCCTGGGGGTGAATCTCCTCCGGAGGGCTGTTGGTGAGGAGGGGGCCATGGGAGGAGGCAGGGCTGAGTGATGGTGCATGTGCCCACAGAGAGGGCTCCGAGTGCCGCCTCTGGCACGTGTGCCATAGGTTCACCACCACTGATCTAGGAGGTACATGCAGTGTATTGACATCTTCAGGTTCTGCTGATATAATAAAGCAGGAAGTGAGATGCATTGTATCAAAACTTCTTGCTGTTTCCTAAGTTTTAAAAAACAGTTCCTCTACTAATTAACCTTCACAAAACAGGACCAGGGTTTTTGACAGAACATCTGTCTTTCACGGTTTCTGTCCATCCAGTAAGATTAGACTGAACTGATATGCTTCAAGTCATCTCAATCAAACAACACCACCCACTCTGGAATGGCATCCTTCCGAAGGTTCCTCATAGCTCCCATCCTGATGATGTTCCTAGAGACATTGAGGAGTTGGTTATTTTCCCAATCCTTGGATGGTTGATGAGCCTCTCTCAAGATTGTGTACTTTTTAAATTGGACACATATTATTGGGTTTTTTTTATTTAATCATTCTAGTTTTTTTTAATAATATAAAGTGCCCAAAGTTTTTGGGAGTTTGTATTCAAGACAGACAGACAGATTGACAATTGAGAGATAAATGATAATAAATGACAGACATTATGTAGAAGAAACATGATCTGGGACACATATTCTGCTAAACTAAGTGAAGAGCAAGTTGTGTGAATGTAGCCACAGAAACTAAAAGAGGTTATTCATTGGTGCTTAAGGGAAAAATTGTTGCTTAGTCCGGGTCCTTTCATAGTTTTCCTGTCTCCTAAAGGAGTGATGGATGTTATAAAATCTCCCATGCAAGACTGTGAACACAAACACATACACAACACCAATAACATTTCCAGCTTCTAGAGTCATTAGCAAGATATCAGATGAACTCTTCAGCTGTTTTGTCACATTGCAAGTTATTTTTATAAAAACCTATATCAGATGGAGGAACTGGGCAGCCTAAGGGTGATGAATTGAATCCAGCCTTAATATAATTGACAATAAATATTGTACAGAGGACATTGTGTGGTATTTCAACTTAAATCCCGATCCAGTTTTTGTAATGCTCAAAAGGATTGATGCTAGTAAATGTTAGGATAGAATCCCAAAACTTATTTCACTACTTTTTGGTCCTGTACTGCCTTTCCTTTAAAGGAGGAAACCAATAGAGAAAAGAAATTATAGAGATGTAGAATAAGGAAAGAGACACATGTGTCTCAAATTATTTTTCTTCTCTGGCATTTTTCAGGGCCTTAAAACAATTAGGAGGAAGTTTCAGATGACTTTTATTGATTAACTTTGTTCTGAGATCTCATTAACATCAATGTTAGTGCAGAGAAGAGCAACAAAGAGGATTAGGGGACTGGAGGCTAAAACATATGCAGAACGGTTGTTGGAACTGGGTAGATCTGCTTTAATGAAGAGAAGGACGAGGGGTGACATGATAGCAGTGTTCCAATATCTAAAGGGCTGCCACAAAGAAGAGGGGGTCAACCTATTCTCCAAAGCACCTGAGGGCAGGAAAAGAAGCAATGGGTGGAAACTAATTAAGGAGAGAAGCAACCTTGAACTAAGGAGAAATAGCCTGACAGTGAGAACAATTAATCAGTGGAATGAGTTGCTTGCAGAAGTTGTGAGTGCTCCAACACTGAAAGTTTTAAAGAAGAGATTGGACAATCATTTGACTGATATGGTAGAAGGTCTCTTGCTTGAGAAGAGGGTTGGACTAGAACAGGGCTTCACCCATTGTACCACTTTTAGGAAATGGCAACATCCGAGTACCACCAGTCGCCTAGCAAGGTATCAAAAACTTGATGACCCCCACCCAAAGGAAAAAAGTGTTAAAGTACAGGTAGTCCTCAACTTACAACAGTTCGCTTAGTGACTGTTTGAAGTTACAGTGGCACTGAAAAAAGTGCCCCCTCAAGCCACAGCCGAGCAAGACCCCTGCCTGCCCACCTGGCGGCGCTCTTCCTCCTGTCCGAGGTTTTCATTGTTGTGAGCATTTCTATTGAGGATTGGCAGTGGGGGTGGATTGGGGGGTGTTTGGTTTTTATCCCCCCCCGTCTGCTGGGTGGATGCAGCAGGTTTTGGTCACTTCACATGACCCTGGGACACTGTGACCATCATAAATATGAATCCGTTGCCAAGCATCTGAATGTAAATCACAAGACCCTGGAGAGGCTGCAACATTCCAGCTGATTGGCGCTTCTTCTGGGCTCAGCAGAAGCATCAGGATCAGCACTGAGCTCCAGCTGGAGCCTGGAGCTGATCCTGGTGCTTTCACTGAGCCCTGACAGCCCCGAAGAAGCGCCAATCAGTGGAAAGCGGCACTGATCCTGGCACTTCTGCTGAGCCCTGACAGCCCTGCAGCTCCAGCCTCTCTCGCTCAGGCTTGTGTGGTGCTGCCACCGGTTCAGCTCATTCCCCTTCCCCATTACCACTTTTCTAGGATGGTCGCGTACCACATGCAGGTACCCATGTACCACAGGTGGTACCCGTACCACTGGTTGAAAAGCCCTGTACTAGAGAAACAACAACTATGACATTGTCCTTAGTCATACTTACCTAGATGGTATGATTTGGTGTGAAAGTGCAAAGACAAGAACACCTCCAAGATCCCTTCCAACTCTGTTATTCTATTCTATGTCCATTTTACATATTCAGTCCCCTGAATCATGGAAGGGTGAGTGATACTGTGAGATATTGTCTTCTTTTACCATGGAGAAATCCCTGAAATAATCTTTCAGTTTTTATCCCCAGCTTTTCTTTTGTTCTAAGACCAAACTTGGAATATTGCATCCAGTTTTGGTGGCCACAATGTAGAAAAAATGTTGAGAAAGAGTGCAGAGAAGAACAACAAAGATGATCAGGGGACTGGAATCTAAAGCATATAAGGAACGGCTGCTGGAATTGGGTATGTCTAGTTTAATGAAGAGAAGGACGAGGGGGGACATGATAGCAGTGTTCCAGTATCTCAGGGGCTGCCCCAAAGAAGAGGGAGTCAAGCTATTCTCCAAGGTACCTGAAGGTAGGACAAGAAGCAATGGATGGAAACTAATCAAAGAGAGAAGCAAGCTAGAACTAAGGAGAAACTTCTTGACAATTACCGGTAGAACAATTAAGCAGTGAAACAACTTGCCTCCAGAAATTGTGGGTGCTCCAACACTGGAGATTTTTAAGAAGAGACTGGGCAAACATTTGTCTGAAATGGTATAGGGTTTCCTGCCTTCTAACTCTGTGATTCTGTTATCTTCTTTTATTCTGTTTAACAGGTAAGGAGGAAAATAGCCTATGGTGGATAAGACCCATTTATCTGCTAATTTGTCCGCTTACAGCTTCAAGAACTGAACCTGTTGCACGGTTTTGGCTTGGAGAAGTAATAAATAAATATCATTTAATTAGTGCACCAGTGGAGTGCTGTATAAAGGCCCTATGATTTGGTCCAAAATGCTGGAGATTGGGCGTTTTGGCTGAGCACCAAAATCCTTTCTACATGGACATTGTCATAAAAAATGTTCTGTTAAAATACTTATTCCTCCCTGGTGCTGACAATCCATTTGTTTCTGTGGCTGTGTGCAGCCAGATGACATTGTTTCAGTAGACTTCAATTTATTTGGAATGCAAAGGTCTCACGGCAGGAAGTGTAACTAGAGAGCGTTAAAAGAAAGCCATTTCTGACGGTGGGATACGAGCAGTGATTATGCAAAATGAGGCTCAGAAGAAATGCTGTAGGCTGCGGAGCACAAAATTTCCCTTCCACTCTCTTGGCCTGCCATGCACAGTAAATTATTACTTTTTGATCATCTGCAAAGGTAGCAGAATAGACATTTGAAACCACTACACCATGGGGGTTAGCCCAGCCAATGGGATAGCCAAGGTTATTCATAAATCTAGGGCCAAAACAGTGCTGTTCTGTGAAAACACCAGTGAAAAACATATGACATATTTGCCTGCACAGGTCCCATAAATCTCTCCCATTTGCATCGTTTGATTGGAATGCAAGGGAAAATGGCTTGGGCTATCAGGCTATCAGAGAGACAAGGATAGGGCAGTTGGATGGAAAAGTGCTTGAAAACACTGTCATTCTTAAATAGCCAAGCACATATTTTCCACGCAATGTCTGAATCTAAATCTCTGTTTTTTCAGGAAAGCCACCAAGGTTGGTGAAGACCTTGGGGTCTGGATCAGCCTTGGATAAGCTCATGGTTTCCTACGCAACTTTGTTTTTCAATGCTTATTTTAATTCTGCTCGTATTATTAGGAAATAATCAAATTCCACCAAGTGATGGACACCTTTCAAGACTGACAGTTTCTCCACAAGGGAATTGTACATGGATGGGTGTAATAATTTTGGAAAATGATACGTAAAAATATTCCATAAAAACCCATCACACATGCACACATATACTCTCAAAGACCAACTAATCAGCAATAACCTACAAAACAAAATAAAATAGAAAAGAGAGTAATGAATAATCCAATTCTATGATGTTATATCAAATATATAAACATTGCACAAACATTTTTAAATAATACAATAATGAAACAATAAGATTCTTTTGTGGTAAAGTCATGAAATTTGTGCCAAAGGAGAATATGTTGTAGTCATTTTTATTTACTTTGATAGAGGGAAAAGATTGATAAATTATATGTACATCTCCTGGATTCAATCCTTAATAGGCAGAATAATGTTACTTTTAATTCTCTGGCATTTCCCCACACATGATATAACAAATGTTCCTCAAAACAGTTAAATTCCATAGTTTTGGAATGTAATTCAGTACAACATTATTAACATTCTGATATTTCTCCATAAATCTACTTAAGCACATTAAAATGTTAGTTTAAAAATGCCAGTAACTTAAAAGAGAAAATCATATGAGTAAATGACCTCTTATGATATCTGATGTCTATCCTTTCAAATATATTCTTTGGGACATTCAGTAAATTTTTAGAATTTTTTTGATACAGTAATTTCACCCTTAAATATAATGAGACTGATTTGACATTATTTAAAATATATGTAAATTTAAGTTTGGATTTAATCAAGAGACAAAGTGGATACCCTTCTAA
The DNA here is from genome assembly GCA_034064705.1 of Bothrops alternatus. NCBI lineage: Eukaryota > Metazoa > Chordata > Lepidosauria > Squamata > Viperidae > Bothrops > Bothrops alternatus. The sequence continues at coordinate 441,673 of JARGCV010000179.1, read as the reverse complement.
TTTCAATAATAGCATGAGAAAATTGAGAATTCAAATGCTTAAAGTGCTTAAACAGAATATATGCAATTAAAGTGGGTCAGCTTTAAACATATTTATTTCATTATTACTGGAACAAGTAAAACAGATATGATGGAAAGTTCCATTTTTTAATGAACATCTTTCAAATATTTCCCTCTTGGTAGCATTGTTACTGCATCTTACAAAAATCTGACCCAGATAAAATGCTAGATATAATTTAGTTACAATAATTATTCATTAGATGATATTATTAGTTTATAATAATTAATAGTATCAATTAGATTATATTATTAGATTATCAGTTATGATCAATTGCTATTAGAGCACCAATGTGGAGTGGGTGTGACTCACATGGTTGGACAATTTGCAAGCAGTTTGAGGACTGAATGCTGCGATGGAGTGAGCCCATCATTCGCTCCAGCTCCTGCTCAGCTAGCAGTTGGAAAATGACTGACATGAGTAGATGAATAGGTACCATTTCAGTGGTGTTGTATACTTCGTTCGCATGCGAATGATGAAGACACACGGGCGATGCTGAACAAACGCTTTATTCACCTTCTCAACAACCAAGCAAACACGACTTCCGGTGGCTCCGCCGGCGCCGCTAGAGTCTCCTTTGTGAGGCTCCGTTCTCTGGGTATGTAAAGCCGCAAAAAACAGCGAACACCAGCTGTTTTTTGTGGTGAAAAATCCCCTCTTCAGGCGAAGAAGAGGTGTAGAGCATTGGGAGCAACAAGGGTTGAGCTCCTCTGAAATCCCTGAAGTTTTCGGGGATAAAGAATGTGAGCTCCCCATAGCTCCTGAAAACGCTCCTGCCCAGAGACGCTTCTGTCATCGGACAGAAAAAGATGCCGCGACCGCCTCTGCTTTTAAAAATAGAACACAAGAGAGAACTGTTTGCAGACTGAGTGAATACAGGAGTTCTTATTGGATTGCAAGTATTTTTTATTGTTTTTCTGGCTATATATTTCTAACTGCTACATTCAACATAATGCATTCAAAATGGCGTATAGCTTTCACTACTTTTACTACTTTCACCGCTAAAGGAAAGTGTTTGAAAGTGAAAGTGAATTCTCCATTTTTCCCCTCTTTGTTCTCGTAAGCGAAGCTAGAGGCCAGAGAGACTGTTTTAAAACTTAAAATGGATTGGAATTTACGTTTTAATGTCGAACCTATTTTGGACTGCATTGATAAATTTAAAGAAGAAACGATTGCAATATTGAAAGAGACTAATGCAGAAATATTAAAACTCCTTTTTCCAAATGAAATTGATTTGCAACCGTCTGTTGAACATTTTATACAACAATCCAAACAAGAAGAAGACAGTATTGAAAATAAAGAGAATAATTGGGAATGGATCTTGCTTGATAAACAGTTCATTTATGGAGTGGAGGAAGAGGATTTGTTTCAAAACAGGAGGGGATGGTTATTCCTCTCAGACAAGCAGCAAGAAGAAGATTTAATTGAGAAAAAAGAGAAAGTGATCCAGTTTAAGAAGCAATTTATCTATGATACCGAGGACCAGGAAAAGCAAAGACAGAGATCTGAAATGTTACTTCAATGAAAGTCTATGGTTAAGAGAAATAGAGGACTAATGCAAAGGTTAAGATGGTTTATATGGACTCAAATGATATTGCAAGTAAAAAAGAGAGACTTACTACTTGGAAGGGAGGCTTTGTTATGGAGATCTACTTGGCAAAAGAAGAAACCTAGAGTACGATTGAAGGAGTGAAACTTAAAATTTTACATAAGGAATTATGGGTAATTTAAAACTATGGACTGACTCAAGGACTAAGATTATGAGTAAGATATAAGAGAAGATGACTAACGGAAGATATAATATTAAGATTATGAGTAATTGAAGAAGAATGTACTTGCTTTGAAATGATCGAGGTTTGACATTAGATTGACTGATTGATGGGATAAATAAGCATTATGGGATTTGATAAGGTTGAAGGACTCTAAGTTAGAAATGGATTAAATAGATTGTATTTGTTATTTAGGTTTATTTGACATATGAGAAAGCCTAGAAGTCGATTGAAGAGGTGAAATTTAAAATTAAGTGTAAGGAATTAAGGCCAATCTAAGATTATGGGCATGTTTAATGGAAGATATACTAAATTGACTTATATATATATATATATATAAATTGTTGACGGCTATACTGACTCAGATGGATTATGATTATTCTTAGTTGAGTTATTATTAGTAGATTTATTAAAATAAGTACATATGTTATGTTTATGGATGATTTTGAAATATGTATTTATGTTTTGATTATGTTTATTGTTTACTTTAATATTATGATCTGATTTGAGTATTTTTCCTTTGTTAAAAATTAAAAAACCAATAAAAAAATTAAAAAAAAACAACCAAGCAAACACAAAAGGCACGCAGGCCTTTTTATATGACCAGAAACCCGGACAATGTCAACCAATGCAAACAGAGCGTTTTTGCGCCTTGCGCATGCGCACAAGGCCAGCGCCGCTCTGTCCGGTCTCGGACAGCTTTTGGAATGCCTGGGACCAATGCAACGTCCCGAGCCTGCTTTTGTAGGCTCAGGTCACAACAGGTGGGTTCATTAAAGAAGCCCCCAACTGGAACCCCCCCAGAGAACGGTGATGTTACTGGCTAATCCTGTCACTACCAAGCTCTTTGGTACTTCTGAAACAGAAGTATAGGATAGTATACAGAGCACCAGTTGTGTCTAGTAATTAAGGCACCAGCCTAGAAATTGCGAGACTATGAATTCTAGTCTGTCTTAGATATGAAAGCCAGCTGGGAGATTTTGGGTCAGTCACTTTCTCTCTTAATCTAATCTATTTTACAGGATTGTTCTTGTGGAGGAAATAGGAGGATGGATGAGTATTATGTATGTTCGCCATCTTGGGTTATTTGTAAAAATAATAGGGGCGAGATACAAATAAATAGCAATGGCAATAGTACTTAAGACTTCTATACCGCCTCATAATGCTTTACAGCCCTCTCTAAACCATTTACAGAGTCAGTATATTTATTTAATAAATAAATAAACCAGTCTCAGAAACCAGGCTTATTGGTCTCCATTACTGAAATCATCTAAAATTAATGCTGGCTTAACAAATTGTTGTCGAGATTTCAACTAGTTATGCACCTGTTTGGGTGTTCTTATTGGTGGCTGGCTGATGATAGTAATAGTAATAGTAATAGCAATAGCACTTAGACATATATATCCCTTCATAGTGCTTTACAACCCTCTCTAAGTAGTTTACAGAGTCAGCATATTGCCTCCCAAAAATCTGGCTCCTCATTTTACCGACCTTGGAAGGATTGAAGGCTGAGTCTACTTGAGCCGGTCAGGATCGAATTCCTGGCTGTGGGAATGTAGAGTTAGCCTGCAATACTGCATTCTAACCACTATGGCTCTTAAACATAAATAAATACAAATTATCACACACAGCTGCAATACCAACTTGAATGCTTGTGAGTCAAGTGGTGAGTGAATGAGTGAAATGGGTGGGAAGTGTTTGTGTTTGACTGTAGCTATTTTTCACAAGAGCAGGCAGCAATTCCAACTTTAGTCCCTCATGCAACACGTCACATAAGCATCCTCTGGTCTTGTGGGCATAGAAGTACAAGCCGGATGTGCAGAATTAACTTTTAAATCTCATTATATTTACTGTAAATTAGAAATTATGTAGGAGAGGGAGACAGAGACAGAGACAGAGAGAGCGAGGGAGATAGAGAGAGACAGAGAGAGAGGGGGGAGGGAGACACACACACACACACACACACACACACAGAGAGAGAGAGAGAGAGAGAGAGAGAGAGAGAGAGAGAGAGAGAGAGAGAGAGAGAGAGAGAGAGAGAGAGAAATATACCAATCTGTTAAGCCAAAAACGCCACCTGTCACTTTCAATTAACTTGCTAAAAGGTTGTTAATGAATAAATATTGACTTTTGGAGGAAATGCTGCTTAATCGGATTCAGAACCATGTGTATGATTTGACAAATGATCAATAAGGAGTGAATGTATTCACGCTAACATGAAGGGAACTGCACATGGAAACAGGCTCCTGGTTAAAGGATGGACTGTGTTGTATGGCCAAGGAGGCAGAACTCACATTTATTCTTCTATATTTAGAAGATGTTTTCATGGAGGGATGGAGAAACTCCAAGTTATCAAGCACCAAGATCCAGGAATTTCCACCAAATGAAATCCAAAGTTTGGAATTGAAGTTCAGCCTGCAAATTTCTCTGGCTATCTTCAGAATATTGGAGCAGAACTTGTGTAAAGCAGCATGACCTCTTGACCAATGAGGGTTGGAAGGGTGAAACCAACAAATGGAACTGCTTCTCAGGTGACTCAAGTAAGTGTTGGAAACATGATTAAAATACCAACAAAATTGGATTGGTAAGAAAAAGAGTTTATTCTGCAGAAAATAGAAAAGCAGTTTGCAAAGCATGGTGGATCCTGGTGAGAGACTTCAACAGGAAGTTCTAAACCCAGAGACCACACCAAAATATTCAAACACATAACATTATATACATCCCTATCGCGATGCCCCCATCCCCTCCCCTTAGGTCCCATTTGAGAGGACTTCCGGGGGGGGGTACAATCTGTCCGATTCGCCTAGCAAGAATACATCATCCCTCCCCCTCAGTTACAGTGTTTAGAACTTCCCTCTGCCATCCTTTTGTCTTGTTGAGTGTGTCTTCTACACAAGCAGGGCTTGGCTATTGTCTAATCTTTCTATTGTTAATCAATTGTGACCATTTTATTTTTAAACTTCTTCCTTTCTCACAAATCCACCCTTTCCATTTTTTATACTAATTTAAAAATAAAATTTTTCCTCAAATGGTTTTAAACTTTCCCAGATCTTCTCTGCATTCTGGAAGTGAAGTAGTGTAGCATGTCCAGTCACCTTGTTTAATATCAGCATTTGTTCGTCACTCTTATTGGTTGCATTTACCATTTCCTCCATTGTGTTTTGTACAATACTTCTTATTATAGGGATCAAATAGTATAAGCACATTAACACGAAAAATACAACTGCTAACATGAATAAAGCTTGTTTCCAGTTTCTAAAAATTCCTCCCAAGAACCCCTCATCATCAAGTATTCCAGTCCAGATTTGGACCAGTACATGGGCTATTTTCCTCATTCTATTTTTTTTTTCTCAATGGCTTTCTCTTCATCATCTATTTGCAGACAACACTTGGTTAAATTACATTTTCCACAGACCCCTCCTTCTTCTGCCAATAAATAATCCAAGGCTAACCTATTTTGATAAATTGCAGTCCTCATTTAGGTATTTTGTTTAGCCAACTTATTTAACACTAGCGCTGCCTCACTAGTGATAATCTCCAGAACCACTTGTAACCTAATAATGTGATTCAGCACATAAATTGGAGTCCTATATCCCCATGATCCATCTTCAGCCCAAGTGGCAAGTCCATACACCTATATTATATGTTCAGGTGGTCATTCATTATCCTTCTCAGTCCACACCCTAGGTGGGCCCCTACCATCAGAGTACCAATATGTAAGGTAACTCCGCTTCCAACTCAGGCCCCCATAGGTGGTCCAGGGACTAAACTTCATGTCACAGCAGGCATCAAAGCAGATTCTACTCTTGTGATTAGCAGAGGTACTGATGTTCTGTCCTAATAATAATGAAGTAAATATCTGAATGATTTTGTTGATATTTCATACTAGAGGGGTCAACGCATGTAACCCTTCCTGTTTCATTTCACAGGGAAAATTGAGTGGTATTATGAACACGTGTTCCCCCCACCTTCTTGCAGTCCATCTGAGTATGATACGTCACAGTTTTGGTTATCTTATTACCCATTTTGGTGGTTCTAATGCAATCATTACAGTTATCAGAGGTATTTATACTTTGACCTTTGCATATGTTCCCGGACCCAACTACTCCCACTATAATCCATATCTTAATTACTCCTGTAACCAAGGTCATACTGAGGTCTAACATTGTCCCAATTCTGTCCACCCCTGGAAAAGTACTTCTTCTCTTTCACTTTTGACACCACCGCCTGTAACAGGCTGAGATTGGTACTCGGGACACCAGTCTTCGATGATCACTATATCACACTCTTCTCCGCAGTCTCTGTGTATCGGTGTGCAGTCTGGGTACAACAACAACAATTACACCATCATTTACAGTCACAAAACCAACACATTTAACCCCCCCTTTTTTCCCAAATGTCTCTATATTTTGCTTTTTCTTATTATCAACTTCAAAGGGTCAGGTTGAGGCACACTTTCCCACTTGGTTGGAGCGTCCACTGGTCCTTTCACACAGGTGTAGTGGGTCCAGCCTTTCCCTGCTGTTCATACTGCTGTTTCGGATTTCAGCAGCACCTGGAAAGGGCCTTCCCACTTCGGAACCAGCTTCTCCTCCTTCCAACTCTGGATCAGCACCCAGTCTCCGATCTGGAATCTGTGGACTGGAAACTCCAAGGGAGGTGTTTGTGCCAGCAATCCTTGTTTCCTGAGAAAATCAAAATATTTGGACAGGTTCTGATACTCCAACAGATCCTTTCTGCGGCTAGGAAAGACCAGAAGGAGCAAAATCCAACTGTGATTGGGAAAAAAAAAAGTCTTCTCACTCACACAGAGACATATGCACATTTATCTCATTCCCCTTCTTTCCAAAGCAGTCCTTGAATTTAAACCCAAAACTCCCTTTTCTACCCTGGCTAGAGACACAAAGGGTCTGTGCCAGCAAGATGGGTTTATGTTTCCTTTTCCTGTTTGGGGCTACTCAATTTTCTCATCCCCCCCCACCATATGAAGCAGTACAAATTTACCATATCTTCTTTTGTTAAATTTAACTTAGTAATCAGCTTCTTTTATGTTGGTTTCCCCCAGTTTTCTAACAATTTTCCTAATTGGCTGTGGGGATCTATTTTTAGTTTTGTATTTTTCCTAACTTTTTTCACAAAATCCTTCTCCTGGGACCCTCCTGAATTACCCATGATTGGTTTACCACACAATTTTGTTGTCCTTACCAATCTAATTGAGACCACAGTTCGCTTCACCAAACCTTTTTCTCCTTTTACTCAGGAGTTCCCTCACTCCGCCTTGCCAGTCCAAACCCTCGGGACATCCACAGCTTGTGTATGTCTTGCCATTCCTATGGACCCTTGGGGCGTCTTACACACACCTCTCATAGATCTCATACTCAAACTGTGCTACCCAACCACACCCGACTGTCTAGGTTTTATTCCTTGGTTTACCCCAAGTTTTACTCACCTAGGTTCGTGCATGAAGTTGCCCAGTCCTTGTCCTGGTAATTCTCTGGTCCCCTCCCCTCAGTTCTTACCAATCACTATTTGGTCTGTGGGCCTGGCTCCGTTCTGCTTCCTCAACCTGCGACTGAAACTTTGGACCATTGAAATCAATGGGGCATGCCTTCCTCACACCTCCCGAAGATGCAGGAACAGATGCCCAAGGCTCCACGTTGGGCGCCAATTTGTTGGAAACATGATTAAAATACCAACAAAATTGGATTGGCAAGAAAAAGAGTTTATTCTGCAGAAAATAGAAAAGCAGTTTGCAAAGCGTGGTGGATCCTGGTGAGAGACTTCAACAGGAAGTTCTAAACCCAGAGACCACACCAAAATATTCAAACACATAACATTATATACACCCCTATCACGATGCCCCCATCCCCTCCCCTTAGGTCCCATTTGAGAGGACTTGGGGGGGTACAATCTGTCCGATTCGCCTAGCAAGAATACATCATCCCTCCCCCTTAGTTACAGTGTTTAGAACTTCCCTCTGCCATCCTTTTGTCTTGTTAAGTGTGTCTTCTACCCAAGCCTCCTGGAATCTAGTGCCTATGTGCAGGGCTTAGCTATTGTCTAATCTTTCTATTGTTAATCAATTGTGACCATTTTATTTTTAAACTTCTTCCTTTCTCACATAAGTAAGTCAAGGCTTATGCAAACCTCTTTAAAAATGTCAGGCAGTTGTGCATTGTACTACCAAGAAGCTACCATGCAGATGTGTCATCTTGAATCAAGTGAGCTTTTTCCAACCTGTCTTTTTTTAGAAACAAAAACAAAAAACAAAAACCAGCATTATAGTTGATTGCACAGTCAGCCAGGTGTTTAGACTGGATCTGGCATTTTTATCCTTCTATTAAATAGAATAGAGCTGGAAGGGATCTTGGAGATCCCACATATTGTTTTATAATATCAAAGGTATCACTGCACAATCTAAGTTGCTCTAAGTAAAACTGCCTGATGCTGGTTTTGACAATGCTGAGATTTTCAATTGTGGTCCAAAACTTCTGAACTTGTACCCCAGGCTACTACTATCTTTGCTTCCTTATTTTGCTTTCTTTTGTCACTTCTATTTGCAGGTCTTGTTTTTTTGTGATTTTTCTCAAGTTCTTTTTCTTTTATTCTGCTGTCTCCAAGTAATTCCACTTCAAACTTTTTTATCTTTCTTATTAACAATTGTTAAGTCCTGGGTGTTATGTGACAAGTGTTTCTGTGTTTGAATTTTAAGGTCCTAGAGCATTTTAGCTTCTTTATTTTCCATTATTTTGTCTACTTTGTGGTTCCAGAGAAATAATTTCTTGCAGGTTCTCCAATGCACAGGTAGTCTACTTATAATTACACAATTATATAACTTTTTATTGTATTAAATATAAATAATAGTTAATATATTTTAAAATATTATTATTGGTACAGGTTATTTATTATAATTACACAATTATATAACTTTTTATTGTATTAAATATAAATAATAGTTAATATATTTTAAAATATTATTATTGGTACAGGTTATTTATTATAATTATTGTACTACTTCATAGTCAAAACCTTGCTTCAAACTTTCTTTGGAAACAACACACTTAGAAGACCACAGACCACAGACCAGGAGTGTTTCTCCTTAGTCTTTTTTGTTATGAATACAGACTTGAGATTTTCATATTGTATCTCAGAAGATGGATTATGTTCAAGGTATGCAATGCTGAGATATTCAACTGTGATCAGAATAACAGAGTTGGGAGGGACGCAACCTCCTGCTCAAGCAGGAAGACTTGCCTCCAGAAGTTTTAAGAAGAGATGGGATAGCCATTTGTCTGAAATGGTATAGGACAGTGATGGTGAACCTTTTAGAAACCAAGTGCCCAAACTGCAACCCAAAACCCACGTATTTATCGCCGGGTGCCAGGTGGGCGTGGCCCACTGAGTGAGCATGGCTGTAGTCATGACAGACTGGGTGGGTGTGACCAAGGTGGGCACAGTCACCTCGATGTTGCTTGGGAGGGACGATTGTGGGAGCCGGGCAGGGTTGGGGGAGATCCAGGAAAGTCTCTGGCAGGTGGGGCAGTGGGTAGGAGACTAGTCCTGTGGCAGGGGTGCCATTGTCACAGGGCAAGGCGAGGCAGGGATCGGGGCGGCTGCTGCCTGATACCATCGGCCCCCACACACGGATGCCAGCAAGTGCATGGGGGCCGACAGTGTCCGTCAGCAGCCACAGGCTGCCAGCCCCTCAACTGGCGCACTCTGGGTCTCCGTAGCCCACCCCCAGCAGTTCAGAGAAGCCACCTCTAAGCTGGATGGGTGGCCGGCCAACAGCTGAGGAGGCGATGCAGTGGGTCATGCCTGGGAAAAGGAGAACATGTAAGGCCAGGAGGGACGGGGGAGGGAAACCAGCTGTGCTGGGATGCATCCGGCCACATGGGACCTCTGGGAGTTAGTGGGCAATTGGTTGAAGAGGGATGGTTGCCATCTTTGGGGCATGGTGCGCGTGCCCACAGAGAGGGCTCTGAGTGCCGCTTCTGGCACGCGTGCCATAGGTTCGCCACTACTGCCCTATAGTAGTAGTAATGGCAGACTGGGTAGGACTAAAAAGTTCAATCAACCAATTCCAATTTTGTGAGATCTTTTTTTTCCCAGCAAGAAGTTAAAATTGATTGATTGATTGAACTTTTTTTTTTTTTGCATACAGCGGCGGAGGCCTAAAGTGCAAAGATTTTATAAACCCAGCTGAAAGCATAGCACTGGGGCAACGGCGCGTGTGTCCACAGAGAGGGCTCTGCATGCCACCTGTGGCACGCGTGCCATAGGTTCACCACCACGGTTCTAGGACTTATTTTCTGTTTGGGTCTTATTTTGGGGAAAATATGGTACCATCTCTGCTCCATCTGTACATATCTCGGTAATATCACACAAATGACATATGGGGTGGAGTTCCAGAAGATGTCTCGCTTGGAAAACAGAAAAAATTGGAGGTGAACCAAAATTACTTTTCTATTTTGGCTTCTTTTTCTGTTCCATCATCTAATACAGAGGTCCCCAACCTTTTGGGCACCAGGGTCTGGTTCCATGGGAAGAGGTTTTTCCGCAGACTGGAGGATGTGTGGTTTTGTGTGCTGCCAACATCCTGAGGATGGGGCTTTGCTTGTTTGTGCGGACTGGTTGCTGGGACCCCTGATCTAATATACAACCTGGGTGTTCCTCATGTTCTCTCATCCAAGTACAGACCAGGTCTAAGATCATGAAAGTGATGTTACCATCCAGAAAAGGAATGGGGAATCACACTTCCCAAGAGCACGGAGAAGGTTAAGGAAAGAATGTGGTGCTATTAAAATAAAAACAAGACTTCTTCTAGTTTCTTTCTTCCCTACTTAGCACCCTTCAAAGGTGTGGACATTTTGACCAAACCAGAATTTATGAGAATTGATCTAACATATCTGGAGGGTACCAGAGTTGTTGCAGTTCTTGTTGTTGCTGAACACTGTTCCAGGTCAGTGCTTCTCAATCTTGGCAGCTTTCAGATGCTTGGATTACAACTCCCAGAATTCCCCAGCCAGCATTGCTGGCTAGGGAATTCTGGGAGTTTGAGTCCACATATCTGAAATCTGCCAAGGTTGAGAAACATAGTTCCAGGTCTTTGTTAGGTTAACACACTATACTGTTAACATTAACTTTCTGTGTATATTGCCTTATAGATAGAGAATCAATAGAGGGAATGAAATATGGTTTTGTTAAATTCTCTAGGGGGCTCTATGCATTTAGCTTTTGCACTATTTTCAGAAAATAAACATCAATATAAAAATAATGAGCCTCATAAAATAGAACCCTGGCCCAAGCAGCTGAGCTGGCTTTTAAGAAACAAGTAGAGATTTATATGGGAGGCATCTGGTTAGAATAACAGTGGGTGTCCTTCAAAGAGAGGTCATTGGAAGCAAAAAAGGCCTTTGAAGTGAAAAATTCAAAATGGTTGCTCCGTAGAGGCTCTTCCATTGTGCAATGGTCACTTTGGGAAAATTTGGGAATTTCTGCTAAGAGAATTGCCATGATGGTAAAGACATTTGACCTACACTTGAAGCAATTGAGGTTGATGCACCCTTGCAGGGTAGTGCTGAGGACTTTAATAAGTTTTTTGCGGATAAAATCGCCCAGATTCGGATGGACCTTGACTCCAATTGGAATGCAGTATCGGCTGATAATGATTCAGTCGAGATGACAGGGACTCGTCTTGATCCTGTTGTGTGGGAGGAGTTTGACCCGGTGGCACCTGATGAAGTCGACAAGGCCATTGGAGCTGTGAGCTCCGCCACCTGTTTATTGGACCCGTGCCCCTCCTGGCTGGTTTCGGCCAGCAGGGAGGTGACGCGGGGCTGGGTTCAGGAGATTGTCAACGCTTCTTTGAGGGAGGGGTCCTTTCCGGCTCCCTGCAAGGAGGCAATTGTGCGCCCCCTCCTCAAGAAGCCTTCCCTGGACCCAGCTGTTTTAAACAACTACCGTCCTGTCTCCAATCTTCCCTTTATAGGGAAGGTTGTTGAGAAGGTGGTGTCACTCCAGCTCCAGCGGTCCTTGGATGAGGCCGATTATCTGGGCCCTCAACAGTCAGGATTCAGGCTCGGCTACTCCACGGAAACTGCTTTGGTCGCGCTGACGGATGATCTCTGGCGGGCCCGGGATAGGGGATTTTCCACTATCCTAGTGCTACTTGACCTCTCAGCGGCTTTCGATACCATTGACCATGGTATCCTTCTGCACCGACTGGGGGGGTTGGGGGTTGGGGGCACTGTTTTGCAGTGGTTCACCTCCTACCTCACTGGTCGGTCACAGTCGGTGTTGGCGGGGGGTCAGAGGTCGACCCCTAGGTTCCTCCCTTGTGGGGTCCCTCAGGGATCGGTCCTCTCCCCTCTGCTGTTTAATATCTACATGAAACCACTGGGTGAGATCATCCGACAACACGGGGTGAGATATCATCAGTATGCTGATGATACCCAGCTTTACATCTCCACCCCGTGTCATTTCAGTGAAGCAGCGGAAGTGATGTGCCGATGTCTGGAGGCTGTTAGGGTTTGGATGGGTGCCAACAGGCTCAAACTCAACCCCGACAAGACGGAGTGGCTATGGGTTCTGCCTCCCAAAGATAATTCAATCTATCCGTCCATCAGCCTGGGGGGGGGAGCTTTTGACCCCCTCGGAGAAGGTCCGCAACTTGGGCGTCCTCCTCGATCCACAGCTAAACTTGGAACATCATTTTTCGGCTGTGGCGAGGAGGACATTTGCCCAGGTTCGCCTGGTGCACCAGTTGCGGCCCTATTTGGACCGGGAGTCTCTGCTCACAGTCACTCATGCCCTTATCACCTCGAGGCTCGACTACTGCAATGCTCTCTACATGGGGCTACCTTTGAAAAACGTTCGGAGACTTCAGGTAATGCAGAATGCAGCCGCGCGAGCAGTGTTGGGCCTGCCCAGAAATGCCCACATCTCAGCATCACTCCGTGAGCTGCATTGGCTGCCTATTGGTCTCCGAACGCAATTCAAAGTGTTGGTTATGACCTATAAAGCCCTACATGGCATCGGACCAGGTTACTTACGAGACCGCCTGCTGCCTCACGAAACCCAGCGACCGGTTAGGGCCCACAGAGTCGGCCTTCTCCAGGTCCCGTCGGCCAGACAGTGTCGCCTGGCGGGGCCTAGGGGAAGGGCCTTTTCTGTTGCGGCCCCGGCCCTCTGGAATCAACTCCCCCCGGAGATCCGTATCGCCCCCACCCTCTCCGCCTTTCGTAAACTACTAAAGACCCATCTCTGCCGGCAGGCCTGGGGCGGTTGAAATCTTGCCCCTAGCCAGTGTATGTCTGTGTGTATGTTTGCTGTATGAATGGTTCTTAATTTAGGGGTTCTTCTTTTTATATATTTATTTTTATAAATGTACTATTTAGTTTGTATTGGATTTCTATTTATGCTGTAAGCCGCCCTGAGTTCCCGGAATAGGGCGGCATAGAAATTTAATAAATAATAATAATAAATAATAATAATAATAATAAAAGTGTGGCAGGGGAGTCAAAAAAATCATGCTGACTGCCACCATCACCCAGTCAAAGTGGGACTAGGGTCAAAAAAGTCAAGTTGACAGCCACCATTAGCCAATTAAAACCTGACTAAATAAAAAGAGTTAAGTTGGCTGCAACCATCAACCAATCAAAGTTCTACTAAAAAAAATCTAGTTGGCTGCCACCATCACCTAATTAAAACTGGACTAAGTAGAAAAACTCTAGTTATTTGTCACCATCATCCGATCAAAGATTGATGCATATTTATATGCATTATAACAGTATGGAATTAGTTTGGTTCCCATCAGTTAAAGTCTATCTAGATCAGCGGTTCTCAACCTGTGGGTCGCGACCCCATTTGGGGTCGAACGACCATTTCACGGGGGTCGCCAAACACCACAGTCCGTCATTATTTTTTTTGGTCCGCCATTTTTTTCCCCTTTGCGATGCGGGCCGTCGCGCCGCGCATGCGCGATGCGGGCCCGCCATTTTTTTTGGTCACCCATTTTTTTTTGGTCGGCCATTTTTTCCCCTTTGCGATGTGGGCCGTCGCGCCACGCATGCGTGATGGCGCCTATCGCGCCACGCATGCGCGATGCGGGCCGGGGTCGAGCCCCGGAAAAGGTTGAGAACCGCTGATCTAGATCAAAAACGTCAAGTTGGCTGTCACCATACTCAATCAAAACTTGACTAAGTCAAAAAGAGTCTAGTTATTTGCCACCATCATCCAATCAAAGATTGATACATGTTTATATGCATTATAACAGTATGGAATTATTGGTCATTCTATACAGTATTTTCAACTTCCCAGGGCTGTAAGATTATCTGGAATCTCCTACCTGAGTGTTACCAGATCTAGTTCAAGACAAGGTCACATGCTGCTACTATATATAGTAAGAAAGAGAGAGTTAAGAGAGAAAAGAAAAGGAATGTTGGTGGAAATGTTTAAAAGTGGCCTCTAAAATTCAAAGAAGAGAAATCTAAACTTGACTTTCAGTCTGCCTGCATCAAAATGGAAACCAAGTTCAGTTCCTGACTTAGATCGGATAAAGTCCTTCTTTTTCAAAGTTACCTTATTCTTTTCCTATTTCCAAAAGAGGAAATCCTCAGGTTTCTTTCTAGAGGAAAAGAAGATTCTGCATGTAATAATAATTTCATTTATAAAGTGAATGTCTTTGCATAATACCTCTCCCTAAAATATGTTAGCGTTGTGTTCTTAAGTCTCTTCTTGGCTAGCCTTGGAATATAATGGGGGATGTTTGTAGAATAATAGCAGTGTGGTTCTTCATTTTTGAGAGCAGAAGTTTTAAAAATATTAAAAGAAAGTATGAATTTTCTTTATTTAAGATAAAGCTGAGAAATATAGGGGGAAATCTGAGAATTCTGAGCTTACTTTCTCTGGCAACGTTGGGATCAAATCTTCTATGGCCACCACTGTCAGAAAATACTCAGAAAACACTCATACAGCAGGGTTTTTTGAGCTGAAGAATTGAAGAGCATAAGAAACATTTTGAAAAAATATCTCCTTTCCCCCCAAAATGTTTTATATACCTATTCGTTGAAAAATAGATATATGTGCACACATGATAGCAAACTGAAACAGGATTTAGCTAAGGGATGCCTTCAAAATTTGTTTGGGCATTAAGGGTTGCAGTTTGGGCACTCAGTCTCTAAAAGGTTCGTCATCACTGCCCTAGAATGATTTTTCAGGATGCTCGTAATATAAGCCCCACCCCAAAAATAAACCCCAGTTAAGATCATCAGCCAGACAGACACATTTAGTACTGTATTTTCCCGAATATAAGCCCTAACTGGAAATTAATATATTTTTTTATTATTTTGGGGAAACACGATATAGCAATGGTGTGTAAAGAGCTATGAGAATAAATATGGAAACAGAAGGAAAAGTCAGATAAAAGAAAGCTGACTCCGAAGCAAGTATGTAATTTGAAAAAGCATCTCAGTCTTGACCCTTTCTAGTTCTCTTGGATATAAAGGCAGGGAGGGGAGACTACCAGGATTCTGTTACTATAACTCTATAGTAAAAGTAGTATAGGTACTCCTTGATTTATGACTGGTCATTTAGTGATCAAGTGAAGTTACAACAGACTTCAAGACAAAATTAAAGAAGAAACCAGCATGGCTGCACAAAGATCTCTCTGACAAACTGAAAGACAAAAAGGACAAGTACAAAAACGGAAAGAGGAACACATAACTAAAGCTGATTATCAGCAGACAGCCAGAACATGCAAATATGAAGCCAGGAAAGCAAAGGTTCAGAATGAACAAAGACTTGCAACAGAAATCAAGGATAATAAAAAAAGTTTCTTTCAACATATTAATAATAAGAAAAAAGTTAAGGAAACTGTAAGTCCACTAAAGAGAGAAGATGTCAAGGAAGTATAGAATAGAATAGAATAGAATAGAATAGAATAGAATAGAATAGAATAGAATAGAATAGAATAGAATAGAATAGAATAGAATAGAAACTGGAAGTGACATTGGAGGTCTTCTAGTCCAGCCCCCTGCTCAAGCAGGAGAATCTATACCATCTCAGACAAGTGGCTCTCTAGCCGCTTCTTAAAAACCTCCAGTGATGGAGCACCCACGATTTCTGAGGGTAAGCTGTTCCACTGGTTGATTGTTCTCACTGTCAGGAAGTTTCTCCTTAATTCCCGGTTGCTTCTCTCTTTGATCGGTTTCCAACCATTGTTTCTCGACCTTCCCTCTGGTGAACTGCCTGACCCCCTCTGCCTTGTGGCAGCTGGAACACTGCTATCATGTCTCCCCTATTCTTTTCTTTAGACTAGCCATACCCAGGTCCCGTAGCCATTCTTCATATGTTTTAGTCTCCAGGCCTTTGATCATCTTTGTTGGTGTTCTCTGAATTTTTTCCAAACTCTCAACAGCTTTTTTGTGATATGGTGCAGTATTCCAGGTGTGATCTTACTAAGGTATTATAAAGTGGTACTAATACTTTGTGTGATCTTGATTCTATGCCTTTGTTTATACAACCCAGGATTGTATTGGCTTTTTTGGTTCCTGCTACACAACTGTGGACTCATAGTCAAGTGATCATCCACTAGGACTCCACGGTCCCTTTTACAGTTACTGTTTTTAAGTCAGGTATCGCCCAATCTGTATTGTACCTTTGGTTTTTCCTGCCTACGTGTAAGATTTTGCTTTTCTCCACATTGAAACTCATTTTGTTGGAAAGGGCCCATTGTTCAAGTTTGTCAACATCTTTTTTGATCCTGTTTGTCTTCTGGGGTATTGGCTACTCCTGTCAGTTTGGTGTCATCTGCAAATTTGATGAGTTCCCCTTCAATTACCTCATCTAAGTCATTTATTAAGATATTGAAGAGTATGGGCCTAAGATGGAACCTTCTGGTACCCACTGCTTACTTCTCTACATGTGTATTTAGTGCCATTGAGGACTATTCATTGAGTACACTTTGCCAGCCAGTTAGATCCATTTGGTGGTGATGTTGTCTATTCCACTTTTTCCTAGCTTAGGTTGTGGTCTATTTTGTCAAATGCCTTATTGAAATCTAAGTATACTATGTCCACTGCATTTCGCTGGTCTACTAGTTTTGTCACTTTATCGAAGAATGAGATAAGATTGGTTTGGCATGATCTGTTTTTAACAAATCAGTGCTGACTAATAGTTATGACTTTGTTTGCTTCTAGTTGTTCGCAGATCTGTTTTTTGATTATTTTTTCTAGGATCTTCCCAGGTATTGATATTAAACTGATTGGTCTGTAGTTTCCTGAGTCTGTTTTTCCCCCCTTTCTTGAAGATGGGGACCACATCATCCCTTTTCCAATCCTCAGGTACTTCCCCAGTGCTCCAGGGTTTATGAAAGATGTGATGTAATGGTTCTGAGATAACATCTGCCAGCTCCTTCAGAACTCTGGGATGTAATCTGTCTGGTCCCAGTGATTTATATTCGTCAAGGTTGGATAGGTGTTCTCTTGCCATTTTCTTGCTTAATTTTTGTTTCTAGTATGTCTTTTGTAGTGGTTTGTTTTTGGTATGTTGGGCTGTAGTTTCTTTTTGTGTGAAAACTGATTACACTTTTCCATTTCCTTTTCCCATGCTTATTTTCCCACTATTTTATTTTGTATTTTTGTATTTTATATTGTAAACTAATAAAAAAAACATTAAAAAGCTGTGGTGTCACTTGCACAAACTATGACCACTAGTTTGACTTTTTTTTAAACCATCCTTCATGGGATAGTCTTCTTCAGTATCTGTTTTTTTATATAAAATATGGTATCCTATACTGGGAACAACACTTGTGCTGAGTTTAAACTGTGTAGCCCCGAATTGCTTCCTGTGATTTAGAAACTCTTCTCCTATTGATCCTAACCCACCCTCACCCCCTTTTCAATGAAGTCATCTAAAGTTCCAATCTACAAAAATTCTGAATCCAGAACATGAAAACCACCAGGTAGAATCCTTACCGAGTGCCGGACAGCAAAGCTACAGCTTTGCAAAATGCCACATGCATAAGAAGGCAGCTACCCTCCTTTCAATGCTTCAAATTTTATTATCTGCAGGAATCTGTAATTATTAACTGTGCAACATTTCATGGCCCAATAAATGTTAGTTATGGCGTGTTTGGTGGTTGCCTGAATTGTAATTAGCATTCCAAGGCTAGATGGTACTTAAAGAGTTCTAGCTGCAGTAGATAAAGTCAATTAAATACCCATCCTTGATAAAAGGTTTAGCATAAACAAATAAAAAATATTGGCATTGGTAGGGAAAACCATATGCACTGAGGCCTTTGCATAGGAAGGGAAATATGTAGAGTTTAGAGAATCAATCACAGATTGAATGTCCAATTTGGTGGGGATGGAGAGAGAGAGAGAGAGAGAGAGAGAGAGAGAGAGAGAGAGAGAGAGAGAGAGAGAGAGAGAGAGAGAGAGAGAGAGAGAGAGAGAGAGAGAGAGAGAGAGAGAGAGTCTCACTTTGATTAATTTTTGAACTCACCACTGAGGAGCTTGCAACATTTTGCTGAAGTGAGCAGCCCAGATCAGCCATATTTTAGCAGCTACATGACCAGTAGGTGGAGAAAGAATGCTCTTAAAATATGACTTTAGAATGGGTCACTGATGTGAGGACATTATGCAAGTCTGCAGGGAGAACTCACGTGATCTTGATTCTATCCCTCTGTTAATGCAGCCTAGCACTGTGTTGGCTTTTTTGGCAGCTGCAGCACACGGCTGGCTCATATTTAACTGATTGTCCCTCTATCATGCTCTCTATTTTTTAGGAGCTGAACTAGATACTAAATGATGGGAAACAAACAAGAAGACATTGATTGTAATGATATCTCTGGTTAACATCTGACAAAACCCACTTGATAATAAAAGATCCTACAAAAGGGACAGCACTATACAACTACAACCAATTACCTGAAAGATGATTTTTGTTTTCTTCAAAAGGCAACTGGGACTGTTCTTTCCTTGAGGAAGAAGAAGACAATGAAGCTTCATCAGTTGTGATGGTGGGAGGGTGGAACGACAGTTATTGACAGTTGAGACTGGATGGTGGGGGGAAGGGTGGATTCTGATAGGCTGGTGGGAGGGTATGGAATGACCTGTATGGCTGAGAATCTCCACAGACAGCCAATTACCTACTTACATACAATTTTTGAATTCCTAACTGCTGTTATAACTGGTGCAGTCCAACCGCATCCTGTTTGAAAACAAGCTCTTTCCACTTAAGCAAAAAAGGAAACTGCCCAAACAGCAGAGGAACAAAAGATCAGCTCCTAATAAAATGATTTTGGAAAACTGCAAGAGAAGGAAGACCAACCTGAATGTAGTTTGGATTGATTACAAGAAGGCATTTGACTCACTGCCAATGAGTGGATAATCAAGTACCTAGAAATAACAGGAGTCAGTAGAAACATCAGAAGCTTTGTGCAAAGATCAATGGCACAATGGAAGATGCGGCTCCTGGTCAATGGTGATAGACTGGGAGAGGTTAATATCAAGAGATGAATCTTTCAAGGAGACTAACTATCACTGCTACAGTTTGTCATTGCATTGATTCCTTTGTCAACAGTACTAAACAAGTCAGGCTATCAAACATCAAAAACATCCACCAGGCTATCCCACCTCCTTTACATGAACAATCTGAAACTGTATGGAAAAACACCATCTGAAATAGAATTGCTGCTCAACACAATTTGTATGTACAGCCAAAATAATTGTAATAGAATTTGGAGTGGACAAAAAATGCCACCCTCACTACCAACAGGAGAAAAATAGTGAAAAATGAAGGAATCAAAAGGCCCTATGGAAATAACATCAAGAGTCTGGAGAAGATTACCACAAATAACTGGACATGCCTCAAGCTGACAACCTCAAGCATGATGAAATCAAGAAGAAGGATAGAAGTGAATATTTCACAAGAGTGAAGAACATCTTAAAATCCAAACCCAGTGGGAAAATGCCATCAAGATAATTAACACCTGGCAATTCCAGCTATCACACATACAGATGAAATAATAGAGTGGACTTAAACATAATAAAAAGCCCTGGATAGGAAGACCACAAAATAATGAAAATGAATCAAATCCTTCATCCACATATTGACAATTAAAGAAGAAAAAAGGCCATAGGAAGAATATCTAAAGGATGATGATGAAGACACTCTGAAGTTAGTATACCATGAAGACTAACTGGGTACAGGAGAGACCAGTGGTGGGATTCAAATATGTGAACAACCGGTTCTCTGTGTGGATGTCACTTCCAGAAGTCCATTCTGGGCCTGGGCAACAAAAAATTAGCTACCGAATCTGCCGAAGTGGTGCGAACTGGCTGAATCCCACCACTGGGAAAGACCAAACAGGTCTACAAGAAAGACCAAATGAAAAATAGAAAAGAAACATGGCAAGACAAAGTATTACATGGCCAATATGTAACAAAAAATAACAGAGCAAACCTGCCAAAGGCTCAGAGCAGGAAAGTTGAAGAAAGAGACAGTGGGGCTAATTCTGTCTGCACAGGACCAAGCTTTAAGAACCTATGCACAGAAAGCCAGAACTGAGAAGCAACCAATGAAAAGTTTCGTCTCTGCAAAGAGGTTGAAGAAACAGTGGACCACCTGCTTAGCTGCAGCAAGAAAATCACACAGATTGACTGCAAACAACAGCATGGCAAAGTAGCAACAATGGTGCATTGGAATGTCTGCAATAAATACCATTTGCCTGCAAATAAGAACTGGTGGGGCCATAAAATAGTCATAGAAAATGAAGAGGCTAAGCTGCTAAAGTACTCTGGGACTCTAAAATTCCAACCAATAGGCACCCACCACATAGCATACCAGATTTAACAATTGTCGATAAGAAAGACAAGTCTGGATAGTGGCTGTTGCAGTGCCTAGAGGAAAGAAGAGAAGAAAAAAAAACCCGGAAGAAAATCACAAAATCCAAAAACCTGTAAATAGAAGTAGAATGACCATGGCAAAAGAAAGTGACAATGGCACCAATAGTAATAGACGCCTTGGGGTGCTATCCCAAAACATCTGGTACACCACTTGAACATTATCTGCATTGACCATATCATCATCCATCAATTGCAAAAGGCAGCTTTACCTGGAACAGCTTACATCCTGCAATAATACCTTTAATATTATTAATCAACAGCATCTGTCTGCCCCAGGTGCTAGAGAACGTGAATAAAAATAGCAAATCCAATCTAAACAACTCTCTGACTATGCCACCAGCTATAATTACCTGCTACTCTGAAAATGATAGGACAATGCAGGAATGGTCCTCCTTAAAGCTTTGCACATTCAGCCTATAGAATTACTACGGAACTCTAAGTCCTCATGATTTATAAATCAGGGTACCTTGCTCAATAGTAGTAACTGTGAGAGGGGTCTCGGAGTCCTAGTGGACAATCACTTAAATATGAACCAGCCGTGTGCTGCAGCTGCCAAAAAAGTTAACACAGTGCTGGGCTGCATTAACAGAGGGAGAGAATCAAGATCACATGAAGTGTTAATACCCTTTTACAATGCCTTGGTAAGGCCACACTTGGAATACTGCATCCAGTTTTGGTCACCACGATGTAAAAAAGATGCAGAGACTCTAGAAAGAGTGCAGAGAAGAGCAACAAAGATGATTATGGGACTGGAGGCTAAAACATACAAGGAACGGTTGCTGGAATTGGGTATGTCTAGTTTAATGAAGAGAAGGACGAGGGGGGACATGATAGCAGTCTTCCAATATCTCAGGGGCTGCCCCAAAGAAGAGGGAGTCAAGCTATTCTCCAAGGCGCCTGAAAGCACGACGAGAAGCAACGGATGGAAACTGATCAAGGAGAGAAGCAACTTAGAACTAAGGAGGAATTTCCTGACAGTTAGAACAATTAACCAATGGAACAACCTGCCTCCAGACGCGGTGAATGCTCCAACACTGGAAGTTTTTAAGAAGAGACTGGACAGCCATTTGTCTGAAATGGTGTAGGGTTCTTGCCTGAGCAGGGGGTTGGACTCGATGACCTCCAAGGTCCCTTCCAACTTTTTATCATCATCATCATCATCATCATCATCATCATCATCATCATCATCATCATTATTACTGTTGTTGTTGTTGTGTTTAAGGTGCAGAGCCATGTGGAAACACACCCATAAATTGTTTTCTCAACAAAACATGGTTCATCACTCAATTAGCTCAGCAAAATATGTGAACCAAGTGGATTGCTGGCATATTCTTTCACCAGCTTCAAAGTTTTCATCAGTTTTGGAAACCAAGATGACCTTTTTTCCAACTTTTTTATATTGAGATTTATGGGGTCATGATGGCTCAGCGGTTAAAGACACTGAGTTTATCAGCTTGAAAGCTGACAGTGTGGGTTCAAGAGCTGAGTGCCATGCAATGGGGTGAGCTTCTGTTACTGGCCCCAGTTCCTGCCAACTTAGCAGTTTGAAAGCATGCAAATGCAAGAAGATAAATAGGTACCACTTCAGCGGGAAGATAACAGTGTTTGATGCGGTATATGCAGTACAATGCAGTCAGCCATGTGCAGATCTGTACATTGTGGAAACAAAACAACCATTTCATAAATGCATGGCACGCACAACATAAGAGAACAAACAAGAGTCAGCAGTCCATCTGCATTTAAAAAACAAAAGCCACTCTTTCGAAGACAACAAAGTCCACATTTTGGACACTGCTGGTTTGAAAGAGGGGTCAAAGAGCCCATCTAGGTCAAAACTGAACAACCCTCTCTCAACAGAAGGGGAAGGATACAACACCAACTATCTTCAGTCTAAAACACAGTCCTTTCAACTGTTCCAAGAAGGCTCCACAACCATTTGAATTACTTAGGTGATCCTGACAGCACAGATAAACTTCCAGGTGTCCTCAACGACTCTATCAAAGAATGCAAATGACCAGTGGTCTGCAAGGAGTATAAATCCTTCCATTCCCCACCATTCAGTCAGAGCCGAAGAAGCTTCTTGGATGAGAAGTGAAATGTCTTCAAAGAAAAACAAGAAAGTCCAGTTGCCTCCTGAAAAAGCATCTTTGGGATAAGAGTTTGGTGCTGACCATCTTCAGACAATGCTGGCTCCCTCAGCTAAGAAATGGAGATGAGCACCTTCCCGTAGAGTCAGACACAACTGGACATGGAAAACCTTTTCCTTTATCTTTACCCACCCCAAAGATAGAAAAAGTTCCCCAAATTCAAGTAGATAAACAGGTTACCACTTTGGTGGAAAGGTAACAGCATTACTTGTGCCTCACATATAGTCATGATGGCCACATGACCATGGAAGTGTCTCCAAACAACACTGGCTCCCTTGACTAAGAAACAGAGACAGGGGAAACCTTCATCTTTACACTGAGGTCCTGGCACACAGAATACTTCTGAAGCCAGCTTGTTTCTAGGAGCTAAGTATATTATCAGCAAGAGGGCTGAGAGGGAAATGAGTAGCAAGGGCATGGTGCCTGACTGATCCTGGATTCAGGCACCTTTTATCAGGCATCCCTCCAAGTCAATTCCACCAGATGTTAATGAAAGAGAGACTTCAATTAGATTATCTTATCATTGGAAAGGAAGTATTATTTATGGTCAAGATTACATCATGCTAATTAATTAGTCCTTCTTAGAGTAATTCGCTTCTTTTCAAGCCCCAACAAAAGATACAGTCATTACAGGTAATTAATATTCAAGTTAATTGACTGTACCCCAAAATTCATTGAGATACTTTGAAAAGGCGAAGAAAGAGATGCCTCAACATTTGGACAGCTTACTAAGAAGTTTGGCCAAGTAGGTTTCAAGGGTACTCAGACCAAAGAGAACCCAGCTGGAGTGATGGATTGACTGGCTTCTGGACTTACTCTAGCCCAGGGGTAGGCAACCTTGGCTCTTTTATGACTCGTGGACTTCAACTCCCAGAATTCCTGAGTCAGCCATGCTGAGGGGAAAGGGAGAGTTTCCAAGCTGAGCCATGCTGGCTCAGGAATTCTGGGAGTTGAAGTCCATGAGTCATAAAAGAGCCAAGGTTGCCTACCCCTGAGCTAGGCCATCTAACCTAAATAAATAAATAAATATAAACCTAATAAATGGTATAGGGCAGGGGTAGGCAACCTCGGCTCTTTTATGACTCGTGGACTTCAACTCCCAGAATTTCTGAGCCAGCGTGGCTCAGCTTGGAAATTCTCCCTTTCCCCTCAGCACGACTGGCTCAGGAATTCTGGGAGTTGAAGTCCACGAGTCATAAAAGAGCTGAGGTTGCCACCCCTGCTCTACGCAAATATGCAGAAAGAAGGGTCAAAATGTCCATATTGGGGGGGAGAGGCAAAAAGGTCAAAATTGCAATAATGAGCAGAGAATTGAAGCCCTGCCTCCTTTTACAAGTAGTCCTCAACTTATGACCATAATTGAGCCCAACATTTCTATGAGTTGTTAAATGAGGTTTGTGCCATTTTACAACCTTTCTTGCTACAGTTTGTTAGGTAAACCACTGTAGTTGTTAAATTAGTAACATGGTTGTTAAGTGAATCTGGCTTCCCCATTGACTTTGCTTGTCAGAAGATTGCAAAAGGGGATCCAGGACCCCAGGACATTGCAAATATTATAAATATGAACCAGTTGCAAAGCATCCAAAGGTTGGTCATGTGACCATGGGGATGTTGCAACGGTCATAAGTCCCTTTTTTCAGTGTCGTTATAACTTTGAATAGCTGTAAGTCAAGTTTTGCATCCAGTTTTGGTCACCACGATGTAAAAAAGATGCAGAAACTCTAGAAAGTGTACAGAGAAGAGCAACAAAGATGATCAGAGGACTGGAGGCTAAAG
Source organism: Bothrops alternatus (assembly GCA_034064705.1). Lineage (NCBI taxonomy): Eukaryota > Metazoa > Chordata > Lepidosauria > Squamata > Viperidae > Bothrops > Bothrops alternatus. The sequence goes on along the minus strand of JARGCV010000179.1, from coordinate 417,013 downwards.
AATATAAGGAAAGGCTGCTGGAATTTATTTATTTATTTATTTATTTGACTTATATGCCGCCCTTCTCCCCAGACTCAGGGCGGCTCACAGCAAAAATACAAGTACAAAAATATAAATAAATTAAAAATAGTAATATACAATAAAAACTCTATAAATATTACCACTCATACAACATACAGTCCCAATCAGAGGCCCAGGGGCAGAGCGCAGCTCACACGCCCCAAGCCTGTCTGCATAGATGTGTTTTTAAGAGTTTTCAGAAAGCTGGGAGGGAGGGAGCAGTACGAACCTCTGAGGGAAGCTGGTTCCAGAGGGCTGGGGCAGCAACAGAGAAGGCCCTAACCCTAGGTCCCGCCAGACGGCACTGTCTAACAGATGGGACCCGTAGGAGGCCAACCCTATGTGCCTAACCGGTCGCTGGGATTCATGGGGCAGAAGACGGTCCCGCAAGTATCCTGGGAATTGGGTATGTCTAGTTTAACGAACAGAAGGACGAGGGGGGACATGATAGCAGTGTTCCAATATCTCAGGGCTGCCACAAAGAAGAGGGAGTTAAGCTATTCTCCAAGGCACCTGAAGGCAGGACAAGAAGCAACGGATGGAAACTGATCAAGGAGAGAAGCAACTTCGAACTAAGGAGAAACTTCCTGACAGTTAGAACAATTAACCAGTGGAACATCCTGCCTCCAGAAGCGGTGAATGCTCCAACACTGGAAGTTTTTAAGAAGAGACTGGACAGCCATTTGTCCGAAATGATATAGGGTTTCCTGCCTGAGCAGGGGGTTGGACTAGGTGACCTCCAAGGTATCTTCCAACTTTATTATTATTATTATTATTATTATTATTATTATTATTATTATTATTATTATTATTATTATTAACATCGCAGCAGTTAGACAATGAATTCACCAGGCTGCCCAGAGTCAATTGATAATGAGATGGATGGCATATAAATTTAATCAATAAATTAAAATAAACTGTTCTGCTTTCTCCACTGGCAGATATCCATGCTGAGTCCTGTTTTGAACCTGATTCAGAAGAATCACATTTGAATCACAAATGAACCCTCTGTAAGTGTTTCCTTAACTTAATTAATGGATTCTTAACCATAACGACCAGGGGTCTTCAAACTTGGCCCTTTTATGACTTGTGGACTTCAACTCCCAGAATTCCTCAGCCAGGCATGTTGCCTGAGGAATTCTGGGTGTTGAAGTCCACAAGTCATAAAAGGACCAAGTTTGAAGACTCCTGATAAAAACAGTAGGTCTCTCCTTGCACCATCCTCTACCACCTGTAAAAACTTCTAAGCAACTGAATGTGTGAACCAATTTCTTTCCTGAATGATACTTCCAGGGCAATTATATGTAAAGGATGATTGGTGTCAGTTTTTTAAGATAGGCTTGGTCAAGAAACACACTGCTGGGATTCCAAGACTGTGACTCTATGGTTGGCTGAGGAATTCTGGGAACTGAAGTCCACCTATCTTAAAGTTGCTAGAGTTTAGAAATTCTGGCCAATCTAGAATGCCAGTTTTTGCGAAGACTTTATAAGGGACTATGTCAGCAATTTGTCTTGGGTGCCAGGTTTTTAATGTGCATGGATTTAATATATTTATGTATTGTACTGTTTTATTATTGACATTGTTTTAATTCAGAAGTCCCCAACCTTTTGAGACCGGTTCCGTGGAGAGAGCTTTTTCTGCATTCCAGAGGGTGCGTGGTTTTGTGAGCTGCCTGCATCTCGCGGATGGGGCTTTGCTTATTTCTGCGGACCGGTACTGCTCCATGGACCGGGGGTTGGGGACCCCTGCTTTAATTGTTTATTGAGAGCTGCCCAGACTTCAACATAAGATGGGCACCTATATAAAAGTTTTAAATAAGTAAAATAAATACATTCCCCACCACATCCTACCTCTGTTGTTTAGGTTTTGTTTTGATTGTTTTGGTGCTTTCCTGAGGCATCTCTTGCCTAGTGATTTTTTTTATTTTTTTTTTAAATAAAAGTAACAACATAGGCATTAAAGTTGGTCTTTTGAAGCCTTTATCGATATTCAGATCTTTTATCAGCGGGTACAGAAAATGCTGTGTTCTAATCTTGCTGTATCTGAGCTGCACGGAGACACAACAAAGAGACTGGCTGCCTTAACTGTCATTTTAAAAGGTTTCCTTTATTGATTTTTGGATGAGACCAAAGCTGGGCAAAAACAAAAGATAAAATAAATAAATAAATAAATAAATAAATAATAAAAAAGCACCACCCAAAACACTACCTTTCAGATTGCCACTATATGCTGACATAGATTCTATTTCTTCTCTTAAATCATCTTAAATCATGAGCTACCTATAAGAAACCTAAGGAAACGCTGAAATGTGAAAATCTGACAGCAGATAGTCCTCGACTTACAATCATTTGTTTGGTGATTGTTCAAAGTTATAACAACATGACTTATGACTGGCCCTCGCATTTATATCCAGGGGTGGCATGCACGTAGATAAGTGATCAAAATTCAGGAATTTGGCAACTGGCATATACTTACAACAGCTACAGTGTCCTGGGGTCATGTGAATGCTGTTTGCAACCTTCCCAGCCAGTTTTCAATGTGTCAACTCAATGGGCGAAGCTGGATTTGCTGAATGACCACTTAATAACTGCGGTGATTTGCTTAATTATGGCCAGCACATTTGTAAAATCAGATGCAACTCACTTAACAATTACCTTGCTTCGCAACAGAAATTCTGGTCTGACTGTGGTCATAAGTTGAGGGCTATCTGCATATTCATATAATGTGCTAAACTTGAGTTAATCCATTGTTTGAGGTTGCACAATACTTTGAACCCAAAGTGAGCCAAAGGAACTGGATTTCCACAGCATGTTCAGGCACCAAAACTAATCAAGATTAATATTTGCCAAGCTTAGCATGGTGTGCAAGAGCTTTAACTAAGGGTGAATGTTATCAGAATGAAGTGAAAAATTGGAAGGCATCTGATAGGATCTTTTCAGGGTAGCAAGTTGTATAAATAAATGTTAATAAAATGTTTTCATCTAAATAGCAGAATAACAGAATTGGAAGGGTCCCCGGAGGATTTCTAGTCCAACCCCCTGGAACCCTATACCATTTCAGATAAATGGTTGTCCTGTCTCTTCTTAAAAACCTCCAGTGTCAGAGCACCCACAGCTTCTGGAGGCAAATTGTTCCACTGATTAATTGTTCTCACAGTCAAGAAATTTCTCCTTAGTTCTAGGTTGCTTCTTCTCAGTTTCCATTCATTGCTTCTTGTCCTGCCTTCAGGTGTTTATGAGGATAGGTTGACCTCCTTTTCTTTGTGGCAATCCTGTCATGTCCCCCCTCGTCCTTCTCTTCATTAAACCTGACATCCCCAATTCCAGCAGCCTTTCCTTATATGCTTTAGCCTCCAGTCCCCTAATCATCTTTGTTGCTCTTCTCTGCACTCTTTCTACAGTCTCAACATCTTTTGTACATTGTGGTGACCAAAACTGGATGCAGTATTCCAAGTGTGGCCTTACCAAGGCCTTGTAAAGTGGTATTAACATTTCACGTGATCTTGATTCTCTCCCTCTGTTAATGCAGCCCAGCACTGTGTTGGCCTTTTTTGGCAGCTGCAGCACACTGCTGGCTCATATTTAAGTGATTGTCCACTAGGACTCCGAGATCATTCTCATAGTTACTGCTATTGAGGCAACTGAAAAAAGCATAATCAGACTTCTGAGTTTTGACTACCATAGAGCAACATAGGTCTTCTTCTCCAACACAAAATAAATATTCAACTGAAGTAAGAGTTTAGAGTTATGCTACTGAAATGAGTAGCTGGATTACACCCCGGTATTTTTTTTTTTTAAGCTTTGCTTGCATTTTGAGAAGATCAGGATGACCATCTTGTACCAAGAACAGCCAATTTCTGTATTACATGAATGTGAATTATCCCTTTAAGCGAGAGCATCACCTATATCTCTTTCTCTTTTTCCACAATAAAAGGTTAAATATGGTATTTTTAACACATGGTATTTATTCCTTAGACATTTCTTGGGAGAATGTTCTTTTGAAAATGATGGAGTATTTTAAAAGACATCTAAACTGAAAAACTGTAGGTGTGCATTGATTAACAGATCTCGGTATTGATATTCACATAAAATTAGAAGACCGTATTTTGCTTTGGATGTGTAATGCACACAAACACACAGGGGAAGTCCAAGGTTTGTTTGTCAAAAGAAAAAAATCCAATAACCTTTTTTGATCATCTGTATAGGCAACTCTACAATTTACACACACAAACACACGCACACAAAATACAGAGATGTTTTCTTAAGTCTACATGGCTGAAAACATATGCACTTATGAACATGTGAATTACAAAACTGGAAAGAAATTATAAATCATCCAATGTTGGATAGGACTTGTTCTCAGATTGTAGATTACAACTTCCATCAGAATCAGCTTCTATGGCCAAGGATGATGAACTCTGTAGTACTAAATAGCTGAAGAGCTCCAGATTGTTGACAAGCCTCTTCCTGTAACTAACTGACTTCCCAGCTAAATGCAAAGAGATCTTTCCTTGGCTTAAATACATTCCTTCATCAAAGATGTGGATTCAAGCACTTCTCAAAATATAAATTTTGCTTCTTGTTCTTATTAATAATTAGTTCTAATTATTAGTTTAATTTGCCAGCATCTGCAGGAGACGAATGTTAAAACAGGCAAGACGGTGGCCACATCTGCATGGTTGAAGCTCCACTCCAGGTGCAATAACATCACATGCATGTATGTATAAAAGTGATGGGGTATTCATTATGTGACTTTCAGATCCGAAGTACAACTGTAAGCAGGGCTTTTCAACCAGTGGTACGGAATGGATGGAAACTGATCAAGGAGAGAAGCAACCTGGAATTAAGGAAAAACTTCCTGACAGTGAGTACAATTAACCAGTGGAACAACCTGTATTCAGGAGTTGTGGGTGCATCATCACTGGAGTTTTTAAAGAAGAGACTGGACAGCAACATATCTCAAATGGTATAGGGCAGCGGTTCTCAACCTTTTCCGGGGCTCGACCCCGGCCCGCGCTGCGCAAGCGCGACGGCCCACATTGCAAAGGGGAAAAAAATGGCCGACCCCCCCAAAAAATGGTGGGCCCACTGGCCCGCATGGCAAAGGGGGAAATAAATGGCCGACCCAAAAAAAAAATTGGCCGACCAAAAAAAAAATGGCCGACCAAAAAAATAAAAAAAATAAATGGCGGACTGCGGTGTTTGGCGACCCCGTGAAATGGTCATTCGACCCCAAATGGGGTCGCGACCCACAGGTTGAGAACCGCTGGTATAGGGTCTCCTGCTTGAGGAAGGGGTTGGACTAGAACAAGGCTTTTCAACCAGTGGTACGGGTACCACCTGTGGTACATTGGCACCTGGCAGGTGGTACGCGACCATCCTAGAAAAGTGGTAGCGGGGGAGGGGAATGAGTTGAACCAGTGACAGCACCGCAGAAGCCTGAGTGAGAGACGGCTGAGCTGTAGGGCTGTCAGGGCTCAGCGGAAACACCAGGATCAGCGCCAGGCTCCAGCTGGAGCTCAGCCTGATCCTTGTGCTTCTGCTGAGCCCTGAAGAAGCACCAATCAGCTGGAAAACAGCACTGATCCTGGCGCTTCTGCTGAGCCCAGAAGAAGCACCGATCAGCTGGAATGTTGCAACATCTCCGGGGTCTTGTGATATATATTCAGATGTTTGGCAATTGATTCATATTTATGATGGTCACAGTGTCCCAGGGTCATGTGAAGTGACCAAAACCTGCTGCAACCACCCAGCAGACGGGGAGGGGGAATAAAAACCAAACACCCCCCCACCCCATCCCCGCTGCCAATCCTCAACAGAAATGCTCACAACAATGGAAACCTCGGACAGGAGGAAGAGCGCTGCCAGGTGGGCAGGCAGGTGTCTTGCTCGGCTGTGACTTGGGGGACACTTTTTTCAGTGCCATTGTAACTTCGAACAGTCACTAAGCGAACTGTTGTAAATTGAGGACTACATGTACTTTATCACTTTTTTCCTTTTGGGGGGGTCAAGTTTTTAACACCTTGCTAGGCAACAAATTACAGACCTATCATCCTGACCTCAATACCTAGGAAGATTCTGGAAAAGATAATCAAACAACAAATCAGAAGCAAACAAAGCCATTACTAAAAGCCAACATGGGTTTGTCAAAAACAGATCATGCCAGACAAATCTTATTGCATTCTTTAATCAAGTGACAAAATTAGTGGACCAGAGGAATGTTGTGGATATAATTTACTTGGACTTCAGTAAGGCATTTGATAAAGTAGATTACAACCTACTACTTGATAAGATAGAAAAATATGGGTTAGACAGCATCACCACTAGATGGATCCGTAGCTGGCAGACCGGCCGTACTCAGCGTGTGGTCCTCAATGGAACCGCATCTACATGGAGGGAAGTGTGTAGTGGGGTGCCCCAGGGCTCTGTTCTGGGCCCAGTGCTCTTCAACATCTTCATCAACAATTTGGATGAGGGGATAGATGGGGAAATCATCAAATTTGCAGACAACACCAAGCTGGCAGGAATAGCCAACACTCCAGAAGACAGGCTTAGGATACAGAAGGATCTGGACAGACTTGAACACTGGGCGCTATCTAACAAAATGAAATTCAATGGTGAAAAAAGTAAGGTTCTACATTTAGACAAGAAAAACGAAATGTATAGGTATAGTATAGGGGGTACCTTGCTCAATAGTAGTAACTGTGAGAGGGACTTCGGAGTCCTAGTAGACAATTACATAAATACGAGCCAGAAGTGTGCTGCAGTTGCCAAAAAGGCCAACACAGTGCTGGGCTGCATTAACAGAGGAATAGAATCAAGATTACGTGAAGTATTAATACCACTTTACAAGGCCTTGGTAAGGCCTCACTTGGAATACTGCATCCAGTTTTGGTCACCACGATGTAAAAAAGATGTTGAGACTCTAGAAAGAGTACAGAGAAGAGCAACAAAGATGATTAGGGGACTGGAGGCTAAAGCATATAAGGAAAGGTTGCTGGAATTGGGTATGTCTAGTTTAATGAAGAGAAGGATAAGGGGGGACATGATAGCAGTATTCCAATATCTCAGGGCTGCCCCAAAAAAGAAGGAGTCAAGCTCTTCTCCAAAGCGCCTGAAGGCAGGACAAGAAGCAACGGATGGAAACTAATCAAGGAGAGAAGCAACCTAGAACTAAGGAGAAACTTCCTGACAGTTAGAACAATTAACCAGTGGAACAACCTGCCTCCAGAAGCGGTGAATCCTCCAACACTGGAAGTTTTTAAGAAGAGACTGGACAGCCATTTGTCTGAAATGGTATAGGATTTCCTGCCTGAGCAGGGGGTTGGACTAGATGACTTCCAAGGTCCCTTCCAACTTATCATTATTATTATTATTATTATTATTATTATTATTATTATTATTATTATTATTATTATTATTATTATTATTATTATGATGGCACCTGCCTGCCCGCCTGTCGGTGCTCTTCCTCCTGTCCGAGGTTTCCATTGTTGTGAGCATTTCTGTTGAGGATTGGCAGTGGGGGTGGGGGGTGTTTGGTTTTTATTCCCCCCCCCGTCTGCTGGATGGTTGCAGCAGGTTTTGCTCACTTCACATGACCCTGGGACACTGTCACTGTCATAAATATGAATCAGTTGCCAAGCATCTGTATGTAAATCACAAGACTCTGGAGATGCTGCAACATTCCAGCTGATCGGTGCTTCTTCTGGGCTCAGCAGAAGTGCCAGGATCAGCACCGAGCTCCAGCTGGAAACTGGCGCTGATCCTGATGCTTCCGCTGAGCCCTGACAGCCCTGCAGCTCCAGCCATCTCTTGCTCAGGCTTGTGTGGTGCTGCCATCCCTTTCCCTGCTACCACTTTTCTAGGATGGTCGCGTATCACCTGCCAGATGCCAATGTACTACAGGTGGTACCCGTACCACTGGTTGAAAAGCCCTGTACTAGAGAAACAACAACTATGACATTGTCCTTAGTCATACTTACCTAGATGGTATGATTTGGTGTGAAAGTGCAAAGACAAGAACACCTCCAAGATCCCTTGCAACTCCGTTATTCTACTATAAAAATGAGTATGAAGATTACACATGAGAAAAACAAAAGAGAATAGCGTGTCACACTATTTCTCTCCCCCTTTCCTTTTCCTTCTGCTTCCAACATGCCAGAATTTGGTGGTTCCTGCTGAACTTGTGAAAAATTCTCCTCCATTCCAATTGTCCTGCATTCCAATCACAAAAAGATCCAGAAAGCCAGATGGAAAAGTAAAAAGAGATGAATAGTGAGCAAGAACAACAAAAAAGAACGTCGTGGAAGAAAGATTGACAGTGACAGAGGAAACTAATCCATCAATGAAAATATCACCTCCGTCCTTTGCATGGACATCCTTTTTGACATTTTCAAGAGTGCATTAATCCCAGCAGCTCAAAAGTCTTTGTTTTTTTTTTTTTGTAAAAAATTCTTTTATTAAAACAATCAACATCAAACATAAGATCGTATTAAAAAGCAATCATCATATAACCTGCAATACAACTCTAAGGATTAGTCTTTGTAAACGTCTGGTTTAGTAAACATTCCTCACTCCTCACGTCAAGCCTCAACTATACGCCTGATACATTTTATTTGATTGGTGTTTCTCTTGTATATGTTCTATCTACTGTTTCTAGTCTATCACATATTGTTCATTCGAGCTTCAGAAGTCTGGTCTGGGTGCTTCATGGGCAGTGCTGGCTCTTGTCTCTTGGGTGAAAAGCCCAGGTCAATATCTTTATTCCGCCTCGCCCATTCTCCTTGGGGACCACATTCAGGAGGAATTACTTCAGCTCTGGCGAATTTCCACAGTTCCCAGCTCTTCACAATAGATTTTTTTTAAAAAACAGTGGTCCTTGATTCTGCACAGTACTCACATCTACCGCAATGTCCAAGGCAAAACCTTGATGTTTCTGTGATCAAAAGAAAACTTAGTCTGGTAGGACTTTTCCAAGACCAGCAAATGTTACTTTAAGCCAGAGGTTCGCCTTCCTTCCTTCCTACTTGATTGCTTTCCATGGGTCTTTCACCCAGATGATCATATATTTTCTTTAGTGGAATTCAAGTACACATAGTTCTCAACTTATGACCACAGCTGAGCCCAAAATTTATGTTGCTAAGTGAGAAATTTGTTAAGTGAGTTTTGCCCCATTTTACAACTTTTCTCATCACATTTGTTAAACGAATCAGTGCAGCTCTTAAATTAATAACACGGCTGTTAAGTGAATCTGACTTTGCTTGTCAAAAGGTCGCAGAAGGGAATCACATGACTCCAGGATGCTGCAACCATCATAAATATGAACCAGCTGTCAAGCATCTGAATATAAATCACGTGACCCTGGGGATGCTGCAATGGTCGTGTGAAAAATGACCATAAGTCATTTTTTTTCAGGGACATTGTAACTTTGAACAGTCACTAAATAAACTGTTGTAAGTCGAGGACTACCTGTAATTTAATATTTTAATCACATCCACTTCAAAGGAATCTTTACTTTCTTCGCTGCTCAAATTGAAGGAGAGTTTTTGTGTATTGTAAATTAAAATATATTTTAAAAGACTTGTTATGTGAATAAATGTTGCTGGAAGAGGAGAATCTGCAAAGGAACCTTGTTCCTGAAAAGGATGTCATGTTTTCTGCTTGGGAAAACAACAAGAGGAACTATGGAACTATGTTCTGTGCATTGTTTACCCTACTATGCTGTTGGACTCTGGATTGCCTTCTGGACAGATTTAGGAAATCCAAAGCAGAAAGGAGAATAGAATGGAATGGAATAGAATAGAATAGAATAGAATAGAATAGAATAGAATAGAATAGAATAGAATAGAATAGAATAGAATAGAATAGAATAGAATAGAATAGAATAGAATAGAATAGAATAGAATAGAATAGAATAGAATAGAGCTGGAAGGGACTTTGGAGGTCTTCTAGTCTAGCCCCGTACTCAAGCAGGAGAACCTATACTATCTCAGACAGGTGAATGTCCAATCTCTTCTTAAAAACCTCCAATGATGGAGCGCCCATGATTTCTGGAGGCAGGTTGTTCCACTGGTTGATTGTCCTCACTGTCAGGAAGTTTCTCCTTAATTCCAGGTTGCTTCTCTCCTTGATCAGTTTCCATCCATTGTTTCTCATCCTGCCCTCTGGTGCTTTGGTGAACAACCTGACCCCCTCTGCCTTGTGGCAGCTCCTCAGATACTGGAAGACTGCTATCATGTCTCCCCTAGTTCTTTTCTTTAGACTAGCCAAAGCAAGAGTGAGAATTGATTTTTATTCAGGTAGTCCTTGACTTAAAATTGGGACCAAAATTTCTGTTCCTAACCAAGGTGGTAGTTAAGTGAGCCCGGTACCTGATTTTTACAACCTTTTTACCATGGTTGTTAAATGAATCATGCAGTCATTAAGTGAATCTGACTTGCCCCATTGACTCTGCTTGTTGAAAACTGTGCTGGAAAGATATTAAACAGAGATCAGGTCATTTTGAGATGCTGCAACCGCCCATTATCACATGCCGGTTGTCAAGCGCTTCAATTTTGATCACACGACCATAGTGAAACTGTGACAGCCATAAATATGAGGACTGATTGCAAGTCACTATTTTCAGTGCCGTACTTTGAATACAGGCAGTCCTCAACTTACCACAGTTCATTTAGTGATTGTTCAAAGTTACAGCGGCACTGAAGAAGTGACCTATGCCCATTTTTCACACTTACAATCTATTTACATTATCAAAATTCAAACACTTGGCAATCGGTTCATATTTACGACAGTCGCAGAGTGATTCCCTTTTGCAGCCTTCTGGCATGTAATGGGGAAGCCAGATTCACTTAACCACTGTTAAGTTTTGAGGGCTGATCATAAGTTGAGGACTACCTATAGACCAGTGATGGCGAACCTTTTAGAGACCGAGTGCCCAAAATGCAACCCAAAACCCACTTATGCATTGTGGGGTGCCGGGTGGGTGTGGCCTATTGGCTGGGAGTGGCCAATTGGGTGGGCGTGGCTGCAGTGGTAATGGCAGACTGGGTGGGACTAAAAAGTTCAATCTATCAATTCCAACTTTGCAAGAACTTTTTTTTCCCGCGAGAAGTTGAAATTGACTGATTGAACCTTTTTTTTTTTTTGCACATGGCGGCGGAGGCCTAAAGCAAAAAGGTTTTATAAAACCCAGCTGAAGGCCTAGGACTGGGGCGACATTGCGCGTGCCCACCGAGAAGGCTCTGAGTGCCGCCTCTGGCACTCGTGCCATAGGTTCACCACCACTGCTATAGACCCTAAACAAATGGTTGTAACTCAACAACTAGCTGTACATGGTACTCCTGCTTTTCCACCTCTGTGGCTGATTGGGGGAGTAGAATGAAAGTTTTTTCACTTCTAGTCTGACATGGGAACTACTTCATCTTTCTCCTGTCGTTCAGATGCTGGCCCATCTTGAAGGTAAGAATTACATCCTCTGACAAGTACATCAATTTTATCTCTTGGGTTATCACCCTGGACTTTTCCATCTGCAATTCTATCAAGATGCCTGAATTCAGAGTTAGGGCATCATTCTTTCTCTTTTGTTGAACTGGAGGTGTTAATATATAAGAACATAGCAACTATAAAAGCCTAGCAAATAGATAAGAAAGGAGCCTAGAAGAAGGCCAGATTTGTTTACAGTTGATCCCCAAGTCTCCATTCTTAAGCAAGACAATTAAGTGAATTCTGCCCCATTTTACAACTTTTCTTTCCACAGTCGTTAAGTGAATCACTGCAATTTTTAAGTTAGTAACACCATTGTTAAATGAATCTGGCTTCCCCCTTGACTTTCTATGTCAGGTTGCAAAAGGGATCACATGACCCCGGGGAAACTGCAACTGTCATAAATACATGCCAGTTGCCAAACATCCGAATTTTGATCATGTGACTATAGGGAAGTGTGAAAAAACAGTCATAAGTCGCTTTTTTTCAGTGCTGTTGTTAACGTCGAACAGTCACTAAGCAAGTGGCTGTAAGTCTGGATATGGGTCCAAAATCAAGGCTGTAGGACATAACATGAGGATCACATTTTAATACCCTCCAACCTGATTCACAATTTCTGGATTTGTATGCAGGACAGAGATTGGATGCTCTTCAGATTTTTTGTAGCAATATGATATTTGACAAAAGAGCACAGAAAAATGTCCAAATTGTATATAAGTCCTTGACTTATGACCAGTTGCTTAGCTACTGGTCAAAGTTCCGACACTGTGATCTAGTGTTAGCAATAGCACTAGCAATTAGACTTGTATACTGCCCCCTACTGCTTTACAGCCCTCTCTAAGTGGTTTACAGAGTCAGCCTATTGCCCCCCCCCAACAATCTGGGTCCTCATTTTACCAACCTCAGAAGGATGGAAGGCTGAGTCAACCTTGAGCCGGATAGGATTGAACCCCTGACTGTGGACAGAGTTTTCCTGCAACACTGCAGACTAACCACTGCATCACTAAGGCTCCTGACAATTTGCGGTATGATGCAGTCATCTGCCCACATTTTATGATGGTTTTACTGAAAATTGTAATTTACTTCTGCTTTTAGCAAAACCACACAAATAGCAAATCATTGCCCTTAACAATTACATTATTCACTCAGTGATTATAGATTTGCTTAATGAACATGGTGATTCACTTAAGGACCGTCACCAAAAACATTGTAAAATCAGGTGACTCGATTTATAACTATCATGAGTTACAACCATCATGAGCAGGCTCCGTTGTGGTTGAAACTCGAGGACCATCTGTACTAGGCTACATAGCCCATAAAATGAGCTTGTGCATACAAAAGTCACTCAGTGTTTTCAAGAGGATTTTTGATTTCCCCCCTCACCACCTCAACAAAATTAATAGCAAAATCATAAACTGAAGAGAAACAAAATGGAATTCGCTTTGAACAATTTAAATGCAACCAAAAGCCAAACAGAATAATAAAAGCTTTGAATCATCAAGGCTGATCTGTTGGAAAATGTTGCCGTCCAGCTACTTGATTAGGTATCAAAGTTTATCTTGAATTAATACAATAATCTTCTCCGTGCTATTGGATAGGAGGCTGATATGCCTCTGAATTGGGTGGCATTTCAAAGTAGAATTCTAAAATGAAACTTCATCTTTTCACAGTCACTCATTCTGAATTTCAAAGATGCGTGGTCCATCAGCTGCTTGGCTGTACATGTAATCCTTGATCATTCATTTAGTGACCATTCAAACTTACAATGGCACTGAAAAAAGTGACTTATGACTATTGGGGGGGTGAGGTGGGGAAATAGAGCTGAAGGCTTCCAAGAGGAGAACCTAACATGTCAGGGAATTGCGCAGCAAGTGTCCGAATAAAGTCAAAGACACTGATACAAACTTGTAGTTTTATATAAATAAATATATTTTGAGATGGGCTGCTGGAGCTTCTCCCACGGTGGTGGTGTTGGTGAGGTTGGCAGCGGAGCTTGGCTCAGCACGGTGGTGGCGGGAGCGACCTGGGTTTTGGCGGGTCCCACTGCCGAGATGGCCAACATCGCGGTGCAGCGGATCAAGTGGGGGTTCAAAGAAGTGCTGAAGAGCAAGGAGACGAACAAAAATCAAATTAAAATAGATCTGTAGATGAAAATTTTACAGAATTAAGAGGAGAAATAGCAGGACCTCCTGACACACTGTATGAAGGAGGAAGATATCAATTAGAAATAAAAATTCCAGAAACGTATCCTTTTAATCCCCCTAAGGTGCGGTTTATTACCAAAACCTGGCATCCTAATATTAGCTCAGTAAAAGTAAAAAACAATAAATAAATAAATATATTTAACATTCATATTTACAAGATAGTCAGGAACACAGGAACATCATGAGGTAAATGTGTAGGTCGGAACAAATTTTGTTACTCAATAAAGATGTTTCCAGACTCCTTCTAATTACGTTCCTGGAAGCATCTTTTTCAGTGATGTTCACAAACGTGCAATTATTTTCCTTCTCCTGAGAAGTTTGATTTTAGTAAAACTAAGGTAGCCATTGCTTATTTTGTTATCATTTCTGTAAACACAGCTTGGAGGGATACAGCGTAGAGCTTCATCTGGGGAAAAAAAGCTGGCCTCCTAATCTCCCTGTCTAGCCGCCCCTTAGCCATGAAAGCTGACTGGGTGACTTTAGGCCAATCACCAGGAGACTGTGAGTTCTAGTCCCATCTACACATGAAAGATGGCTGGGTGACTTTGGGCCAAACCCAACCCACCTCACAGGGTGATTGTTGTGAGGAAAATAGGAGGAGGAAAGAATATTAGCTGCACAGGTAATCCTCGACCACAATGGAGCCCAAAATTTCTGTTGCTAAGTGAGACAGTTATTAAGTGAGCTTTGCTCCATTTTACAACCTTTCTTGCCACAGTCGTTAAGTGAATCATTGCAGTTGTTAAATTAGTAACATGATTGTTAAACGAATCTGGCTTCCCCCATTGACTTTGCTTGTCAGAAAGTCACAAAAGCTGATCACATGACCCTGGGACACTGCAGCTGTCATAAACATGAGTCAGTTGCCAAGTATTTGACTTTTGATCTGTGACCATAGGGCAGGGGTAGGCCACCTTGGCTCTTTTATGACTCGTGGACTTCAACTCCCAGAATTCCTGAGCCAGCCACACTGAGGGGAAAGGGAGAGATTTCCAAGCTGAGCTATGCTGGCTCAGGAATTCTGGGAGTTGAAGTCCACCAGTCATAAAGCGGCCTAGACCTAGACCAGGGGTAGGCCACCTTGGCTCTTTTAGGACTCGTGGACTTCAACTCCCAGAATTCCTGAGCCAGCCATGCTGAGGGGAAAGGGAGAGGTTTCTAAGCTGAGTCATGCTGGCTCAGGAATTCTGGGAGTTGAAGTCCACGAGTCCTAAAAGAGCCCAGGTTGCCTACCCCTGCCATAGGGGATACTACAATGGTTGTAAGTGTGAAAAATGGTCATAAGTCACTTTTTTCAGTGCCATTGTAAGCACTATCTGTATTTGCTACCTTGAGTTATTTATAAATACAATAAAGGTAGAATATAAATAAATACAAATAAATACTAAAAAATATCCATAGGAGACAGATAGCTAATGTTAACACATTCAACCCTGTCATTTAACATGCTGCATTAAAAAATGATTTGTTCTTCATCTCCCATTTTTTAAACATGAACAATATGTTGCATTTTCAAATACTCACTCTGCTTGGAGATTGACACTGCTAGCCCTGCTATCAAAGAAATGAAGACTATTGTGGTTTGTTAATGACTTGAGCTGTGATGTGCCTACACAATTAACCTATTTCTGAGATACTATGACAATCTCAACTCCTAGAAATATGATATTATTTTTTTGTTCTACCTCCTTATCCAGTGGAAAGAATTCTAAAACTGCTATGAGAAAAACAGTGCCCCAAGACAGGGCTCAAATTATCAGAAAAGAAATATGGGAAATTAGTATTGAATAGGGCAGGGGTAGGCCACTTTGGCTCTTTTATGACTGGTGGACTTCAACTCCCAGAATTCCTGAGCCAGCCATGCTGAGGGGAAAGGGAGAATTTCCAAGCTGAGCCATGCTGGCTCAGGAATTCTGGGAGTTGAAGTCCACCAGTCATAAAAGAGCCAAGGTTGCCTACCCCTGACCTAGGCCCCTTCATGACTCATCAACTTCAACTCCCAGAATTCCTGAGCCAGCATGGCTCAGCTTGGAAATTCTCCCTTTCCCCTCAGCATGGCTGGCTCAGGAATTCTGGGAGTTGAAGTCCACCAGTCATAAAAGAGCCAAGGTTGCGTACCTCTGGTATAGGGTAACAACACGATCAATATCTATGGAGATTCTCAGTCCTCCCGGTCATGGTTGTCCCAAAGGTGCTTTTCAAGAGGCAATTGGACTTTCTTTGTTTTTCCATGAAGACGTTGCACTTCTCCTCCACGAAGCTTCTTCAGTTCTGACTGAATGGTGGAGGATGGAAGGATGGATATTCCTTGCAGTCATCTGGTCATTAACCCTCTTTCTGAGGGCTAATTGGAGGCCACTTGGAAGATTATCTTTGCCCTCAGTGTTACCTAAATAGTGCAGATGTGTGTAGAACCTTCTTGGAACTGTTGAAAGGATTGTGTTCTACAGTACATCTGTACAATGCAAGACTGCACAACGAAGTCCTTTCAGCAATTCCAAGAAGGTTCCACACCCATTTACACTATTCAGGTGGCCCTGAGGGCACAGTTAAACCTCCAACTGATCTCAATGACTCTCACAGAGAGTGCTAACGACCAGGAATATAAATCCTTCCATTCTCTACCATTCAGTCAGAACTGAAGAAGCTACTTGGGTGAGAAGTGAAACATCTTCAAGGGAAACCAAAGAAAGTCCAGCTGCCTTTTGAAAAAGCATCTTTGTAGCAAGATTATTGTATGCAAAAAGTTGGAAAAACAGTGAAATATCTGCAGTAGATTATAAAATTAATTCTGAACTTACAGAAAGGGAAGGTTTGGTCAGAGGAAAAAAAATGTCAGTGATTTCTTTTGAAAGACTGAAAACTTTATATGAACTTTTTGTTGAAAGAAGAAAAGATCAAACTGAAGATTTTGAGATTTGGGAACTAAAACGACATGACGAGTATAGGGAAAAAGTTAAGAAGATAATGATTATTAATTAGTTATTTCTTTTTTATTCCTCATTGTGGTTTTTCTTAGTTTCAGTGTTTTTGTTTATTCATTTTTAGTGTATTGAAAAATTCTACTAATTAATTTTAAAAAAAGGACAGAGCTCAAATTAGCTAAAGAGTCATAGGTATTTAGAAGCACCAGTTTCAAAACACAAATGGAGGATTTGGGCTGGGATAAAAGGTTTTGTCACAGGATTTTGTAAACCTAAATATTGACCAGCTGAGTTTGTGTACTTCGTCTATGTTTAAGATACAGAATTTCAGCTTGCTTGCCCTTCATCTGTACAAACAAAGAGGAGCTAGTGGTTGCTTTTTCATGCCAATATGTAACCAAAACATTGCAAAATATAGCAGCACTTCACTCATTTATTGAACCCAATATTTCTCAAACTTGACCATTTTTACAACATGTGGACTTCAACTTCCAGAATTCCCCTGCCCATCTGGGAGTTGAAGTGCACACCTCTTAAAGTTGCCAAGATTGAGAAATATCAAATAATCTCACCCTCCCAGATTTTTTGACCAGCACATTGGCTCAAGATGGTCAATGATAAAAAAGAAAAATCACCCTTTATACTTTTTTTTTCCAGTGTTGAAATTATAGAAAAAGGCTATGGCTTTTCAGATACTTAGAAACATGGAGACAGTACAACTAAGTTGGGTTTGGGTGAGTTAGATAAATGGATGGGATGGGACAAATATATTAATACTAGCATTTTGTGTGTGTGTGGTAGTAGTAGTAGTAGTCCAGCAGTGATAATGGAAGTGTTCTACCTGAGAGAGGATGGTATCAAACCCAAAAATGACAACTCACTTCCAAACTGAGTTATTTTATTATTTCATGCCTATAGACAAAATCTTGCCAGCCTAAAGGATGCTATCTGCATCTACAACATACTCTTTGAACTCTTAGCGAGGGTTTGTCTTCACCCTCTTTCTGTCACACATAATATGTGGGTTGAGTTTCCTCTTACTCCTCTGAAATTCACCCTTCACTCTTGGGGATCGATCGCTTCATCACGCTCCTTCACAAATGGTGCCATTCCATAAATGAAGAATTTTTTCCCTAAATGCTGAGCATTTGTAGATCCAAACACAACCTTTTTCCCAATGGGAACATGTCTGGTGACATTCAAATCATGAATCGAGGCTTTGTTCCAATTAGCTTGGTTTAATGTAAAGAAGTCCTGCAAATGTTTAGCATTGTGGTTGATGGCATGGCTGTTCTCCATGTAAAGTACAAGTAATCTGTTATCATTTTGCGTTGTGTTTGGACATCTATGGCTCTTCAAAGGAAATGAGAGTGATTGCCCAAAAGACATTTTTTTACATCTTAAATTCATCAAAGTGAATGGCTCCTTCGTTGACTAAGGATTTTGTTGCATGCATTTCAATTGTGTTGAAGTCAATGGGATTTACTGTACCTGTAAATTGTGTGCAAGATTGCAGCCAAGGTCTTGGTTATGAACCTGGACTATAGCTCAGGCCTACCTTCCTTAGGAAAGCAAAGCCCGATTAATCTAAACAAAATTTCATGTGGGTTAGATCCACAGATATGATCTATCTAAAGATGCTGTAGTTCCAAACAGCCAGAACTATATTTCATATTTAAAGCATGATTATCATTTGCTTTTAAAAACACTTGAGTAGAAATGGCTAGTAAAACAGAAGGTTGTTCTGATTGATTTCCCTTTTTGCATTAGTGATTTAAGGCATATTCAGACAGCGGGTTTAAGATGCTTTCCTCTGGTCTTTAAGCAGCATAGCATATGTTCACATAAATTTGTTCTGTTCCCATAGCCGATCCCCACTCTGCCTTGTTAATGAGGCTGGCCAGTGCATGGTGCTTACCTGACAACTTAATGCAAGCTAAATTAAACTGCAGAGTAGGGTGGCCATGTTCCACCTCCAAACCAGTATTCCCACTTCGACTTACTGGGCAGGAAAAGCAAGTATCAATTACTTACTTTAATGTTATGCTGGAGCTGAGTTGCATCAAAAACAATGCAGTGGTGTGCTTCCTTTTTTAAAAGCGTTATTAACATAAATGATTGCAGATTTGTGTTCAGTAAGCTTGTTAGTTAACCTTGGAATTTATGTTGACCCCATCAAACTCCCCTTGCCTTTGAAAATGCATTTGGGGGACAATGAAATAGGCTGGCTCAAAAAAAAAAGCTACCAAAATTAATTATTCTGCCGTGGGTGACTTGGAAATAGACACACAGGCTGGGAATTAAATCTGCCTAGCTCGATTGTTAAAACTGCATTTCTGCAGAAAAAAACATAGCTCTTTTATATTGACGGATTTCGTTTTGATACGAGCCTTTCGCCAGCACATGAAAATGTTCCAAATGTGATGTGCTTTGCCTAAAACTCTCCAGGAAAATGTTCCTGCAGTTATCACGTAATGTGGGCTATTTAGAGCATATGAGGGGATGTGAAATCCTGGACTTGCCATTGTCAACATGCTGTTTTCTTGGGAGGAAATCAGAAAAAGCTTGCTGAATCAGGATCAAAAAATCCAAAGCCTATAATAAGGGTATACATTCTTTGATGGCTGCGGGCCATTCTGAACTTTTGCTGTAAGTCCAGGATTTGAGCAGGGAAGGCAGAGATGTGAACTGGTGAGTTAAATCAGGATATGTCCTTTGCATGTGATTTTTTTTTGAGGAGGTATTTTGGTTTTCATTTTTTATTTATGTATTTGTTTATTTATTTTAGGAAGCATCTGTTAAGTCTTTTCTACAGTAACATCTCCTAAGTATCCTGCTGGAACATATTGAGAATTTGCTAACTGATTGTATCTAACTGTGCCATGGAAATAGGATAATAGGATTAGGGGAACCTGAAGAAAATTTGGCGGGAAGGGAAGATTGGAAATCAGAGTCCCTGAGTAGATTTTATTTAGTTTTGGCTCACATTGTGGTGGAATTGAAACGTTAGACCAATGTCTCTCAATCCTGACAACTTGAAGAGGTGTTGACTTCAATGGCATTGGATCAGGATACTTACGGGACCGTCTTCTGCCACATACTTCCCTTCGACCGGTGAGAGCGCACAGGGTCGGCCTCCTCCGGGTCCTGTCAGCGAAACAATGTCATCTGGCGGGTCCTAGGGGGAGGGCCTTCTCTGTTGTGGCGCCCACCCTCTGGAACCAACTGCCTCCTGAAGTCTGTGTTTCCCCCACTCTCCCGGCCTTCCGGAAGAATCTAAAAACCTATCTATGCCGGCAGGCCTGGGGATGACTGTGATTGTGTGTGAATGATGAATGTGTCTGGGGGTCTTTTTAAATGCTTTTTAGATTTGGTTTTAGATTTTTGAAATGTTGAGATGTTGTTTTTATTTATGTTGTTAGCCGCTCCGAGTCCTCGGAGAGGAGCGGCATAAAAATTTAATTAATAAATAATAAATAAATAAACTCCTAGAATTGCTGGATGGGGAATTCTGGGAATTGAAGTTCCACACCTCTTCAAGTTGTTAAGGTTGAGAAACACTGTTTTAGACCATAGTTGAGTGGTGCACAAATTCATACATGCCCACAAAGCACCCCAGACTAAGAAACCAAAACCAAGAATATTAGCACAGTAGCCCTCAACTTGCAACCATAATTAAACCCACAATTTCACTCACAAATTGTAATGGTCATTAAGCAGGTCACCGCATGATGGTGCCCAACTGTACAACTTTTTTTTGTGGTGGTCATTAGCAAATGCAGCGGTCGTAAAGCAAACACTGTGGCTGTTAAGCAAATGCCACAGTTGTTAAGGGAACGCATTGTTCGCTATAGAATGCTTTTTGCTCAAGTAAACATTGCTTTCTAGCAAAATTATTGTAAATGCAGTCATGTGACTGCCAGGATGCTGCAAACAGAAATATGAGCTGGTTGACAAGTGTCCAAAATGTGCTCATATGACCACAGGTTCAGGGAGAGGAGACTATAGGAACTTCAAATCCAGGTTGTAAGTAGCTTTTTCAAGGTCTATCATATCTTCAATCACTAAGCAGCTGGTCGTAAGCCCAGGACTACTATACTACATTTATTGTGAGGTTAAAGATAAAGAATAACAGAGTTGGAAGAGGACCTTGGGGGACTTCTAGTCCAACCCCCCATTCAGGCAGGAAACCCTAAACTAGGAGTTGGCAACCTTGACAACTTTAAGACTTGTGGACTTCAGCTCCCAGAATTCCTCAGCCAGCTATGCTGGTTGTCAAGGTTGCAGATCCCTTGCCCTAAACCATTTCCAACAAATGGCTGTTCAATCAACAAATGGCTGTTCAGGTTCGCCTGGTGCACCAGTTGCGGCCCTATTTGGACCGGGAGTCTCTTCTCACAGTCACTCATGCCCTTATCACCTCGAGGTTCGACTACTGCAATGCTCTCTACATGGGGCTACCTTTGAAAAATGTTCGGAGACTTCAGGTAATGCAGAATGCAGCCGCGCGAGCAGTGTTGGGCTTGCCTAGAAATGCCCACATTTCGGCATCACTCCGCGAGCTGCATTGGCTGCCAATTGGTCTCCGAACCCAATTCAAAGTGTTGGTTATGACCTATAAAGCCCTACATGGCATTGGACCAGGTTATTTACGGGACCGTCTGCTGCCCCATGAATCCCAGTGGCCGGTTAGGGCCCACAGAGTGGGCCTTCTCCAGGTCCCGTCAGCCAGACAGTGTCGCCTGGCGGGGCCTAGGGGAAGGGCCTTCTCTGTTGCGGCCCCGGCCCTCTGGAACCAACTTTCCCCGGAGATCCGTGTCGCCCCCACCCTCTTCGCCTTTCGTAGATTGCTTAAAACATACTTTTGCCGGCAGGCCTGGGGCAGCTAACACCTTGCCCCTAGCCAGTGTATGTTTCTGTGTATGTTTGTGGAGTGATTGGTTTCTTTTAGCTCAAGGGTTTTTTATAGATATGTGTTTATTGTAATTTCTATCATGCTGTGAGCCGCCCTTTGGAATAGGGCGGCATAGAAATTAAATAAATAATAATAATAATAATAATCTTTTCTTAAAAGCTTCCAGTGTTGGAGCATCCACAACTTCTGAAGGCTTCCCTGTCAGTTGGGTCCAACTCTAAGACTCATCTCAGCTTCTTGGCTGAGGAAGCGAGTACTGTCCAAAGACATTTCGGTAGTTATGTGCCCAGCATGAGACACAAGGAATGCTGTTGCCTTCCCACCAAAGTGGTACCTATTTATCTACTTGCCTTTGCATGCTTTCGAACTGCCAGATGGGCAGGAGCTGGGGCAAGGAACGGGGATTCACCCTCTTGTGCAGCACTAAGGTCTCGAACCCACACTGTCAGCTCTCCAGCTGAAAAGTTTTCACCCAATTCTACTCTGCTTTTTCTTCTTCTTCCTAACCACACCTTTAGGAAAGGATATGGATATGGAACAACCATATTTGGCAATGCACCAGAAGACAGGATTCTGGAACACTTCCAGAGGTTCTTCTATAGTTTGCTAGCAGATGAACACCTGTTCAGGCATCTGTGAAGTTTCAGCCACTTTGTTCTGAAATGTCTTCTTTATCCTGCTTCTCTTTGCAGGTGAATTGTGAGTGTTAACATGTTTGGTCTTAATGTGAGCTCTGCTCAGTCTCTCGTTCTAACACGCATTCCAGCAGATACAAAAAAAAGAAGAACAAGAACAAGAGCAAAATCCATGCCTTCTTGTCTGCCTGCCTGCCTTATCTATCTATCTATCTATCTATCTATCTATCTATCTATCTATCTATCTATCTATCTATCTATCTATCTATCTATCTATCTATCTATCTATCTATCTATCTATCTATCTATCTATCTATCTATCTATCTATCTATCTATCTATCTCTTTCATCTATCTATCTATCTATCTATCTATCTATCTATCTATCTATCTATCTATCTATCTATCTATCTATCTATCTATCTATCTATCTATCTATCTATCTATCTATCTATCTATCTTATATTTATCTATTTATCTATCATCTATCCAGGGCTTTTTTTTTCTCATGGAATGCCCAGAACGGAGTTCCGGCACCTTTTTTGGATGGAACTTTGTAGGGTAGGCAAGGCGGGTTGTATGACGTGTGTGAGTTCTGGCACCTTTTTTTTTTTAAGAAAAAAAGCACTGCATCTATCTATCTGTCTGTCTGTCTGTCTGTCTGTCTGTCTGTCTGTCTATCTATCTATCTATCATCTATATTACAAAAAAGATGTTGAGACTTTGGAAAAAGTGCAAAGAAGAGCAACTAAGTTGATTAAACATATGAAGAACAATTGCAGGATTTGGGAATGGCCAGTCTAGAGAAAAGAAGGACTACGGGGGACATGATAGCAGTATTCCAGTATTTGAGAGGCTGCCACAAGGAGGAGGGGGGTCAACTTATTTTCCAAAGCACCAGAGGGCAGGACAAGAAACAATGGATGGAAACCAATCAAGGAGAGAAGCAAATAAGTCAGCAAGTGTTGTATTGCCTCTGTACAAATTGATGGTGAGACCACACTTGGAGTACTGTGTACAGTTCTGGTCACCGCACCTCAAGAAGGATATAATGGAACTGGAAAAGGTGCAAAAAAGGGCAACAAGAATGATCAAGGAAATGGAGCGCCTCCCTTATGAAACCAGATTGCAACGCCTTGGTCTCTTCAGCCTTGAAAGACGGCATTTAAGGGGTGACTTGATCGAAGTGTATAAAATCATGCATGGGATAGAAAAGGTGGATAGAGAAAAATTCTTTTCTCTATCACACAATACCAGGACAAGGGGGCACTCCCTAAAGCTCGTAGGTAAGAAAGTGAGGACAAATAAAGGGAAATATTTCTTCACCCAGATGGTCGTTGGTTTATGGAATTCACTTCCAGAAGAGGTCGTGACAGCTGTCAGCCTTGACAGCTTCAAGGCAGGGCTAGATAGATTCATGGATGCCAAGTGTATCGGTGGCTATTAAAACGGATGTCCATGTGCCGCCTCTATGTTGGTTGAGGCAGGCAGGATTCCCTTGAGTACCATTTGTTTGGGGGTCAAGGGAAAGGGAGGGTTTTGCCTTCTCTTTCTGCTCAAGATCCCCATGTACAATTGGTGGGCCCCTGTGTGACACAGAATGCTGGACTCGATGGGCTTTGGCCTGATTCAGCATGGCTCTTCTTAGGTTCTTATATTAACCTGGAATTAAGGAGAAACTTCCTAACAGGGGGGAATATTAACCAGAGGAAAAGCTTGCCTTCAGATGTTGTGGGTGCTTCATCATTAGAGATTTTAAAGAAGAGACTGGGCAGACTGGTATAGGCTCTCCTGCTTGAGCAGAGGGCTGGACTAGAAGACCTCCAAGGTCCCTTCCAGCTCTATTCTGATTCTAAATCATGGATCGTATATTTAGCAGAGGCAACAAAGTTACTCATACAAAGTATAGCATGACAGAATAGCTATTCCGATGCATTGGCATCTGGGCAAATATTAGAATTTGTGAGTTTCCTGGATGCGGTATAACCACAACTTGGAAAAATTGTTGATCATGTTCACATTTTATGAGAGTTTCACTTAGAAATTGATTGCCATCCAGAACACCACACACCAGGTAGCAGAATAATTGAAAAGAAAAGCATAATTTTTGTAGATGCGCCAATTGCCTGGGGCAGGAGACTTGATGAAAAGGAATAGTAATAAAATACAAAATATAGCCATCTAATGATCAAAATGGATAGAGTATGAAGAAGAGCTTGGAAAAATGTTCATTGCCATTGGCACATTAGGTAGTATAACAAGTGGATTAAAGAACTAAATATTTTAGGCTGTATCTGCTATGCATTTACAAAAAAAACCACTTTGCTAAAACACGTTATGTCTTACGATGTTATTTAGATAATTTCTAGGTTTCTGGCTGGAACTTGAATTTGAAATGAACAGACATGTGACTTGTTTGGTTTGTTCTCTGGGCTAGTTCTGTGGTGGCGAACCTATAGCACGCGTGCCACAAGTGGCACACAGAGCCGTCTCTGCTGGCACGCGAGCCATTGCTGGGCCAAGCTGTTCCCTCCTCCTCTCCGCGCATGTGCAGCTCTCCGCGCATGTGCAGTCTGGGAACAGGCGAGAGGCTATAAAAGGACCAACTTTCAGGGGAAGCAGCATTTGCTGCAGACAGCGAGCGAGTGAGCACGAGATGACAGCTCGGTGGCCACACCCACTCAGTGGCCACGCCCACCCAGCACCCGGCGATGCATAAGTAGGTTTTGGGTTGCAGTTTGGGCACTCGGTCTCTAAAAGGCTCGCCACCACTGGGCTAGTTGATGAACACAGTAAGAACTTTATAATAATAATAAAAGGCCTTTGAAATCATGCAGTTTTTAGACTGAAAAGAGCCCCTGAGGTCATTTCTCTACTGGGTGCAAATATCCAAGGACTATCCCAAGGAAATAGTAATCCTTACTTCAAGATTCCACTTGAATTGATAAGTAGAAGGAGAACTCACCGTACTGTGCTTTCCACCATAAACAATCCTCAATTTAAAACAGTTCATGTAGTGATTGTTCAAAGTTACATCATTGAAAAAAAATGACTTATTCAATTTTTCACATTTACAACTGTTGCAGCATCCCATGGTCAGGTGTTCACAATTCAGATTCTTGACAACTGACTCATTCTCCTGACGCTTGCGGCGTCCCGGGGTCATGTGACCCTCCCCCCCTTTGCCGAGTTTCTGACAAGCAAAGTCAATGGAGAAGCCAAATTCATTTAATAAACATGTTACCAGCTGCAGTGGTTCCCTTTACAACTGTGGCAAAAAAGGTTGTAAAATGGGGCAAAACTCACTTAACAAATGTCTCACTTAGCAACAGAAATTTTGGGCTCACTTGTGGTTGTTAAGTTGAGGACTACCTGTATCGTACACTTGTTGTGAATAAGTATGTATAAAATTTAGTGGGAACTTAATATTGCTCTCCAGTTATTTGCAAATCTCTTTTACTGTCGGATAAAGATCTCTGATGCTGGTGTCCTCTCTTGAGATACTTGAAGAGGAGGATGATCAGATCTGGCCTCACTTGTCTTTTCTGAAGATTAAGAATACCTCTTAATTCTCCTAATGTCTATTTAGCAATTGTAAGGCTTAATTTCTAATTCTCAGATTAGCCTTGATGCCTTTCGTTGCCCTATCACAGGTTGTCTGGATGGCTTTATTGTCCACAGTCCAGAGATGAATACAGTCTTCAAGCCAAAGCTGCTTTTTCAAGAGGCAACAGGACTTTCTTTGTGTTTCCTTCAAGAGAAGTTTCGCTTCTCATCCAAGAAGCTTCTTCAGTTCACCAGAAGCAAAACTGGATTGTTAATAATATAGTTTATAGATGACCGGCTAACAATTTGTAAGCAGATGTAGTAGTTTAATGGTTTAAAATTCTTTTGGCCTGTTTTGCAAAGGGGTGAGAAACCAACATTGCTGCATTATATTAATCAGCTTTAAACTAGACAGGATGTTATGTATAGATGTGATAGAGATTTTTTTTAAAGACCCTTTTTGTTGTGTTTTTTCTTTTTCTTTTTTTTAATTTTTGGCATTTTTGCATTTTAATCCTTTTTGAATACACTAAAAAAATAAGGAAAAAAAAGAAGCAAAATTGGATTTTCTTTTTTTTCTTGAAGATGAGAAGCGAAATGTCTTCAAGGAAAAACAAAGAAAGTCCAGTTGCCTCTTTAAAAAGCACCTCTGGAACAACCATGACCTGGATGTACACACATTATTCATAGTATGTTTAGGTGTGCGTCATGTATGTGTTTTACTTTGAGAGCGGGTAACTAAATTTCATTTTTGATGTGTGCCATTGTGCCCACAGTATAAAAATGTCAATAAAGGTGATCTTATCTATCTTATCTTATGACTGAGGATCTCCATGGACACATGGCACTATTGCAGTGGTGGGATTCAACCGGTTCACACCACTTTGGCAGAACCGGTTGCTAATTTTTTATTGCCCAAGTCCAAAATGAACTTCCAGAAGTGGCATCGACACAGAGAACCGGTTGGTCACCTATTTGAATCCTGCTACTGGATTACTGTACTATCCAGCCAAGGCAGAATACAATGGAATTATTATTTTCCTTCATGTGGTGATTTCACGACTAACCATTAAATCTACATTAATATCTGTGGTCTCAAATTCAGCTCATGATCCAAATCTAAGTTCATTGCATTAATCACCTGGTTAGATCTTACCTAAAAGGTGATTGAACTAGCGCAAAGATCTGAGGAGGTGTCGGTTGTCACCTTAGTGAGGGATTACAGCCAAGACAGTTAATCTTTCTCAAATTCCCCTCTCTATTTTAAAAATAAGAACATCTAGTTGGCGGGCCAGTTTTAATTCTTTCTCTGGTGATCAATCTCCCAGAAGCACGGCCTTTTCTACCCATCCATCTTTCTGTAATAATCATTGGACTTCATCAATAAAGCCCTTGTCATTCTTTTCAAAGCAATCATTAATCCAAAGAATAATTGATAGGGAGGCTGCAGCAAATTTAGCCTGGTAGTTATTAAAGTATTTCTTTACCTCACAGCCAAATAATGCACCAGTGGTTGCATAAACAGGTCGGGAGGAGAAAAGAATTGTGACATCTCCCCCTTTTTGTAATGTCATAAAGTGAACAAATGACCAATTTATGAGCTGTGTTACTTCAAGACCAAGATGTTGGCTAAAAATGCAAGATTTCCATAGAAGGGAGCATTTGCTAAGAGGTGTAAAAAAAAACCCCCAAAACTCAAGATGGGGGTGGGCACTACTACAGATAGTTCTTGACTTACAACTATTCATTAAATGACAGTTCAGACATACAACAGCTTGGCCGTTTTTCACATGATCGTTGCAGCATCTCCATGGTCACATGATCAAAATTCAGACACTTGGCAACTGGCATGTACTTATGACGGTTGCAGAGTCCTGGGGTGATGTGATCAACTTTCTTGACCTTCTGACATGAAAAGTCAATGGGGAAGCCAGATTCACTTAACAACCATGTTGCTAAGTTGCAACTGCAGTGATTCAATTAACAACTGTGATTCAATTAACAACTGTGGCCAGAAAGGTTGTAAAATGGGGCAAAACTCACTTAACAACTGTCTTGCATAGTAATAGAATTTTTGTGCTTAACTGTAGTCATAAGTCAAGGATTAGCTGTATGCAAATGAGGACACAATTTTGGCCTCTTTGACTCCCCTGCTCCCTGAAGTAAACATTTTATTAAGTTAAATAAATACAATTAATTAATATAGGTATAGGGATTTCTTGATGTAAGACAGCAGTTGAGCCCAAAATTTTTGTTGCTAAGCGACAGTAGTTGTTAAGACAATTTTGCCCTATTTTACAACCTTTCTTGCCATAATTGTTAAGTGAATTGCTACAGTTATTCAGTTTCTGACACAGTTGTTAAGTGAATCTGGTTTCCCCATTGACTTTTCTTATCTGAAGGTCACAACGGGGATCATAGGATGTTAAGACACTGCAACCTTCATAAATATGAGTCAGTTGCCAAGCATCTGAATTTTGTTCACGTGACCATGGGAATACTCTAAGGCAGGGGTCTTCAAACTTGGCCCTTTTATGACTTGTGGACTTCAACTGCCTGGCTGAGGAATTCTGGGAGTTGAAGTCCACAAGCACGAGTCTTCAAACTTGGCCCTTTTATGACTTGTGGACTTCAACTCCCAGAATTCCTCAGCCAGCGTGCCTGGCTGAGGAATTCTGGGAGTTGAAGTCCACAAGTCATAAAAGGGCCAAGTTTGAAGACCCCTGCTCTGAGGGTTGTAAATGTGAAAAACAATCATAAGTCACTCTTTTGGTGCTGTTGTAATCTTGAACAGTCGGGTCCAGAATTTCCATTGCTAAACAAGGTGGTTGTTAAGTAAAGTCATGCCCAATTTTATGACCTTTTTTTGCCACACTAAGTGAATCACACAGTCATTAGGCGAATGTGGCTTTCCCCACTGACTTTACTTATTGGAAGCTGGATGGGAAGGTCGCAGATGGTGACCATGTGACCCCAGGGTATCACAACCATTGTAAATACGTGCCTGTTGCCAAGTGCAGGAATTTTGATCATGTGACTTTGTGAATGTTGTGGTAGTCATGTCTTTTTTCATTTCTATGGTAACTACAAACAATCACTAAATAAATAGTTGTAAATTGAGGACTACTCCTATTTAACTTTATATGCCCTCTCCAATCTCATAATATGGCAGCTAGTTGCTGTTGGTTGTGTTAATAGATAGAAAAATGTATTATAATCACTTTTGTTTTGCTTCTGCAGCTTTTAGTTAATCTTGCTATTTCTTGCATTAAAAACCACCCTTTTCCCAAGCTTTGTTTACAGCAATAAACAAAGAAATAAATAAAAATCATTTGCAGTAATAACAGACAGTAATAAAAATAAAAATCCAGTCCCAAGTCCCCAAACTGAAGCAACTTCAGTGTTGCTTACAATGCCCCAGAGTGATGCCATGTTGGCAGCATGGCTGGTCATTTAAATTACAGCCCCTGTGATATTTGTGTATTTGTTTCTTTGCATGTGTGAATGTTTCCAATGCAATACTACCTTTTGGAATTTTCCCCCCAGTGCTTTATTTTATTTTGAAATTAATGGTAAGAAAACAAGGGAAGGAAAGGACAGGTCGGGAAATTTACACTTTCTATTTTTGAACCCTGAACTGTTTCATCATCACTCAATGATTTTCTTCCTTGTCCTTTATCAAAAAATGCTAACTCAAATGTTGACAAGCAATTCATATCAGCAATTTACTTCGGCAAGTCAAGGTAAAGATGTCCTTCTAATGTTATTTAGCAATTCCTTGGGGCACATCCCACATAATTTTTTTAAAAAATACCTTAATAGATTCATTTGGGATTGATGTTTTCTGTTTCTTCTTATGGTTCATTATATGCCACATGAGACATCAAACATCTTTCTTAAACAATGCTACTGCTTGCTTTGCTGAAGTGGGCACAATTATTACAAAATCATAGAACTGCAGAACTTCAAGAGACCATAAGGATCATCTCATCCATTGTTTCTCAATCTTGGCACTTGAAGATGTATATCAGGGGTCCACAACCCCCGGGCCATGGCATGCCAGCAACTGGTCCGCACAAACAAGCAAAGCCCCATCCATGGGATGAAGGCAGGACACAAAAAAACCTTTCTCCACAGATCTGGTCCCTGGTGCCCAGAAGGTTGGGGACCTCTGATGTTTGACTTCAACTGAACATGAGACCCCAGCATAGTTGTCTGTGCAATTCTGGGAGTTGAAGTCCACACTTCTTTGTATGATCTAGTCCAGGGGTGTCAAACTGTCGGCCCGCAGGCCGAATGCACCATGCTGAAACTACGCCCACCCCATTGCCTGCAACGGCAAAAAAGTGATGATATGTTGCGACACGTCATCTGACATTGTAAGTTTGACATCCCTGATCTAGTTAATATGCAGGAAAACCAATTAAATTATCCTTGATAGGTAGATGGCTGTCAAGCTTCTTCTTAAAAGCCTTATGAGACGAAGATTTCCTACTTACAGCAGTTCATTTAATGACCATTCAAAGTTGCGACAGCACTGAAAAAAGTGACTTACGACCATTTTTCACAGTTGCAACCTTTGTAGCATCCCCATGACCGTGTGGTCAAAATCCAGAAGTTTGGCAACTGGTTCATACTTACGACCATTGGTGTGTCTCAAGGTCATGTGATCCCCTTCTATGTAGCTTCCCTTTGTGTTTCTGACACTGACACCACATCTCATTTCTGTCTTCTTTTCTCCAGACTGAACAATCCCAGGTCCTCCTACCGACCCTCCATTTCTTGTATTATATATCTATTATCCACCTCTGAATCTCTTCTAATTTGTCAATATCCTTCTGCAAAAATGGGGGTCTAAATCTACAGAGTACACATGCCATGAAATAAGCCACAGGTTTTTTGTTTAAGCCACGATTAGTGGAGCTCATCTATCACAGGAAGCCATAAACCGAGTTTTTACAAGGCATGGGGGTCAGATTTATACAATCTCAATACCATATTGGAAAGTAATTGAGTTTACATAATACAGGTAGTCCCTGACCTACAATGGTTTATTTAGTGACTGTTCAAAGTTACAACAGCACTGAAGAAAGTGACTTATGACTGACTTTCACACTTACAATTCTTGCAGCATCCCCATAGTCACGTGATCAAAATTCGCTTGGCAACTGACTCATATTTATGACAGCTGCCCTGTCCCAGGGTCATGTGATCACCTTTTGCAACTTTCTGATCAGCAAAGAGGAAGCCAGATTTACTTAACAACCATGTTACTAACATATCGTTTCCAGTGACTGACTTGACAATTGTAGCAAGAAAAATCGTAAAGGGGCAAAATTTGCTTAACAAATGTCTCACTTAGCAACAGAAATTTGGGGCTCAAATGTGGTCGTAAGTCAAGGACTACCTGTAGTTAAGCAAACAAGGTACCTTCTGGTTGATGGACCACATGAACACGTTTTCTTCATCCGTGTTGCAGAAGTAGAAGGACTTGTTGACTTTGTGTTGAAATGTGGGCAGTGGTGCTTGTGAGTGGGCTGTCTTCCCTCACTCTCCTCTTGTGACAATAGTTTCTGAGACTAATGCTTGGTAAATGATGATGTATAAGGTCAATGGGAGAGAAAAAAAATAATGCCCCAGCTGTGGTCACGGCTGTTGGCTGGAGCATCAGAGGCACATATGAAATGAGGCTGAGATGCAGTCGGTCTATTTATTTGTTCCATGGCCTTTTCAGCCTGCCCAAACCTGACCTTTTCAGCTATATAATATGGCCCCCTTGGAGAGCAGCTGTTCCATTTCTGCCTTTGAACCGAGATGTCAGGTTAATACTTCCAAGATCACCCCAAAGCAGAGAGATCCTTAATCGGATATAAATCAGCTTGATTTGGCTTCACCCTGATGTAGAAACACCACAAATATGTCATCTCTCAACCCAAAGCAAGGTGATCTCAGCTTTATGATGTCCTTCCTGACCATGGCTGACCTCCTCAGGGCAGGAGGTATTGTCCAAAAATTCAAGAAGACAACTTTCACCCCATGATCAAAGCCCCATTCTTTTTGACAGTTATCACACATATAAAAAGGGGAGGGGGCTTCAATCACGCAGTCAGGGCCACCACCTCGAATTGCTTGACATCTCTCTCCAGATGTCTCCACTTTAAGTGTTGCTTAGCAACTATTCAAAATTATGGGCCTATCTTCAGCCCAGATTCAAAAATGTGATACCTCCTCCCCCTGCTGTCACATGACCAAGCTTCAGTCACTCAGTCACATTTATGGCCCTTTGCTGTGTTTCCATGGTCCTGTGATTGTGTTGTATGACGGTTTTGCTGAAAACCGATACTTTCTAAATTTTGCAAAAACTACACTCATAGCAAACAGTGGGTCCACTGAACAACTGCTATGTTCATTTAATGCAGCAGTTCTCAACCTGTGGGTCATGACCCCTTTGGGGGTCGAACGACCCTTTTACAGGGGTCGCCTAAGACCATTGGAAAACACATATTTCCGATGGTCTTAGGAACCGAGACACTAAAATTTAGGCCAGTGGTTCTCAACCTTCCTAATGCTGCGACCCTTTAATACAGTTCCTCATGTTGTGGTGACCCCTAACCATAAAATTATTTTCGTTGCTACTTCATAACTGTAATTTTGCTACTGTTATGAATCATAATGTAAATATATTTTCATTGTTACAAATTGAACATAATTAAAGCATAGTGATTAATCACAAAAACAATATGTAATTAATATGTAAATATGTAAAACACAAATCACAAAAACAATATGTAAATAATGAAATTTTGTCTTGAAGCACCTTCAGCTGCTCCACGTATGAAGCACCTTCAGCTGCTCCACTTATGGCTCTGAAGAGAGATCTGATCTTTTCTCTTCTGCCCTTGCCCTACAACACACACACATACACAAACACATTTTCGGGGCTCCGGTGCCAACCCTGCCAGACCTGAGCAAAGGCCCTCAGGGAAACTTTCCCTTGCCTACCTGGCTCAGCACCCAGGAGAAGGCAGCTGTCGGGAGGATTAAGAGAATTCCTTAATTTTCTTAATTTCTCTAGGACTAAGGATGGATACCAACAGCTAAACCACCACAGGGACATCTATTAAAGGTGAACTGATGCACAAGAGAAATTAAAGTCACTCCTACACTTGCTCACTGCAACCCGAAATACTCTTGAAAGATATATGTATGCCCTAGTTTTGTTAACATGAGGATGGGAAATAGGAAACTTTCATCCTAATTTCTAAATCCTAGTCCACAATCCAAAAAAGATTTGTTTTTGCCTCTGATCCCACTGTTCCTTTGCTTCTCTCCTAATTAGAAATAAATATTTCACAATATATAATTACATATTGTTTTTGTGATTAATCACTATGCTTTAATTATGTTCAATTTGTAACAATAAAAATACATCCTGCATATCAGATATTTACATTATGATTCATCACAGTAGGAAAATTACAGTTATCAAGTAGCAACGAAAATAATTTTATGGTTGGGGGTCACCACAACATGAGGAACTGTATTAAAGGGTCGCAGCATTAGGAAGGCCGAGAACCACTGGTTTAATGAGTACTGGAAAAAATTGTCATCAAATTGGATTGGTCATATGATTGTCACAACCATAATTGGATTGGTCATATGATTGTCACAACCATAATTGCCATAATTGTCACAACCATAATTGCCACAACCATAAGTCAGGGGTAGGCACCCTTGGCTCTTTTATGACTCGTGGACTTCAACTCTCAGAATTCCTGAGCCAGCCATGCTGAAGAGAAAGGGAGAGATTTCCATGCTGAGCCATGTTGGATCAGGAATTCTGGGAGTTGAAGTCCACGAGTCATAAAAGAGCCAAGGGTGCCTACCCCTGGTATAGCTCATAGATCTGTTCTCATTGGGAAAGTAACCCCAAGGCTCTGTCTTAGGCCCAGTACTCTTCAACATCTTCATTAATGATTTGGATGAAGGGATAGATGGGGAACTCATCAAATTTGTAGAAGACACCAAGCTGGCAGGAATAGCCAATGCTCCAGAAGACAGGCTTAAGATACAGGAGGATCTTGAAAGACTTGAACACTGAGTGCTATCTAACAAAATGAAATTTCAATAGTGAAAAAAGTAAGGTACTACATTTAGTTAAGAAAAACCATAGATAACGGTATAGGTGCTACCTTGCTCAGTAGTAATAATTGTGACAGGGATCTTGAATCAAAATCATGTGAAGTATTAGTACTGCTTTATAAAGCCTTAGTAAGACCACATCTGGAATACAGCATCCAGTTTTGGTCACCACATTGCAAAAAAGATGTTGAGACTTTGGAAAAAGCACAAAGAAGATCAGCTAAGATGATTAAAGGCCTGGAGATTAAAACATATGAAGAATGGCTGCAGGACCTGGGTTTGGCTAGTCTAGAGAAAAGAATAGGGGAGACATGATAG
Organism: Bothrops alternatus; assembly: GCA_034064705.1. NCBI lineage: Eukaryota > Metazoa > Chordata > Lepidosauria > Squamata > Viperidae > Bothrops > Bothrops alternatus. Next base: position 382,786 of record JARGCV010000179.1, on the reverse strand, counting down.
CAGTATTCCAGTATTTGAGAGGCTGCCACAAACAGGAGGGAGTCAATTTATTTTCCAAAGCAGGACAAGAAACAACGGATGGAAACTAATCAAGGAGAGAAGAAACCTGGAATTAAGGAGAAACGTCCCAACAGTGAGGGCAATTAACCAGTGGAATACCTTACTGTCAGACGTTATGGGTGCTTCATTACTGGAAGTTTTTAAGAAGAGATTGGACAACCATTTGTCTGAAATGATATAGAGCAGTGATGGTGAACCTTTTAGAGATTGAGTGCCCAAAAACTGGCCCCGCCCCCACTCCACACCCTGCCCTGCCCCCACCCCACTTGCCCGCAGGGCCACTCACTACCTGCAGTAGATCACCCAGCAGCGCCATGGAGGCCACGCCCTCTGCCCGCACCCTGAAGCATCAACTGTGTGCATTGGGCTTGAGGGCAGAGTCTTATCTACGCTGCCTGGCTGCCATGTCCTTGGCTGCACTGCTCCGCGTGGGCCATGCACGGGGGCAACTCTCCTCCAGGGGGGCTGCTGGTGAGGAGGGGGTCATGGGGAGAGGCAAGGCTGGGGCAACGGCACATGTGCCCACTGAGAGAGCTCCGAGTGCCGCCTCTGGCACCCGGGCCATTGGTTCGCTACCACTGATATAAAGTTTCCTGCCAGGTCCTTTCCAACTCTATTATTCTGTTATTCTCAAAGTGATCCTAAAAATTACAGGGAGCATTGAGAGACCTCTCTATTCTCCATCACAAACCGTTGTGGTCTGGAATAACTTGTAGTTGATCTAAACCAGGAGCAGAAGATGAAAGGTAAATGCTAACGTTGTTTGCAACATCTGGGAGATTGTGACAGCTTAGTTTAAGGACCTGTTTGGCCAGGCTGCTAAAGTTGCTATTGGTAGGCTATTAAACTACAAGACTAATACTTGTAGTCTTCACTTCTTCATGAAATTTTAGAATAGAATAGAATAGAATAGAATAGAATAGAATAGAATAGAATAGAATAGAATAGAATAGAGCTGGAAGGGACCCTAGAGGTCTTCTAGTCCAGCCCCCTTATCAAGCAAGAGAACTTATACCATCTCAGACAGGTGAATGTCCAGTCTCTTCTTAAAAATCTCCAGTGATGGAGTGCCCACGATTTCTGGAGGCAAGTTGTTCCTCTGGCTGATTGTCCTCACTGTCAGGAAGTTTCTCCTTAATTCCAGGTTGCTTCTCTCTTTGATCAGTTTCCAACCATTATTTCTTGTCCTTCCCTCTGGTGCTTTGGAGAATAATTTGACCCCCTTTTCTTTGTGGCGTTCATGTTTCTACCAAGCCTGAGTGATAGGCTGGACAACCTGGCCTCCATATTTGCTGGGAGGACATCCACACTGGTGAAGGATGTCCCAGCAATATCACCTCCAAACCCAGAGAGGTAAGTACTACCCCAATATCCTCTAGATGTTGACTCACCAGTGTTTCTTCCTCCTCAGAAGACAATATGACATCTTGGGTATACTGCATTTTCTCTTCCTGAGATTAAACTAAAATTCTTTTCTTTATTGAAAGAAATTTTAACAATAACAGCAACAACAAAGATTATCTTTTTCTTTGAAATGATGAGATTGGTAGAAAGGCATCCTATCCATAAAAAACCATAATAAAACTGCATCTGAAAAATTTTGATTTTTGGAGGGAACCTTTCATCTATCATTGAAAAAAACAACCTTGTGGCATTTGGAATGCAATTTTGAAGTTATTATGGATTATATAATGATGTATTCTTTCGCAAGCTGAATAGTTTTTCATCTGAGTGGCTGCCCACATGCCTCTCTGTAATTTCCACTCAATACTGCGTGGTTTAATAAAATTTTGAGAGGTTAAATTGTATAGGCCAGTACTGTAAATGTTCCTGGGAGAGACAGAGATGCATTTTATGCATCTTAAAATTACGTCAATGTGAGTGGGCCAGGTTTGGAAAGCAGCCGCAATTGCTTGTTATTGTACATAAGAGTTACTGGAAAATTCCAGACTTTCTTCAACAATTTTCCAAGTCTGTAGTTGCAAGACATCAAGAGCTATTTGTTGGAATCAAATTGGAAATAATGGAACTGATAAAATGAAATGAAGAGAATTCTAGGAAAGTCAAACTGTAGGGCTATGATAAAATATTTTCTTTATTCTATGAAATATCATCATTGGTACAGGAGTGTCTTCTTTTTTAGAAATTCTTTATTGTTATTTTTTTTCAATATAAAATACAAATGAAAATAAAGACATGGGAAAGAGGGTAAGGCAAAAAGGAAAGGGAAATAAAGTAGAAAGAAAAAGAAAGAAAAAATCCCCCACAGTGACTTCTAACTTTTTCTAGGGCAGTAAATTACATAATAAAATTATAACCTAAACTTTTTACTTATATAAAGATAATAAATATTAGCCATTTCTACAACAATCTCTTTAAAATCCCAAATCAAAAATTCATTTTATCTCATTTAAGTGAAAACTCAAGAAGCAATTTCCAAGTGGAACAAAAGTTAAATTCTTGTCCCTAATTAGAATACTTAACTTAGCCATCTCTTTTAATTGCATCAGCTTTTCCATCCATTCTTCCATTGTAAGAGTTGATGCTTCTTTACATTTTTGAGCATATAAAATTGTCACTGTGGTCATTATATATAACAACAAAGTCTTCCATTATTTGAGGGGCTGCCACAAAGAAGAAGGGGTCAACTTATTTTCCAAAGCACCAGAAAGCAACACAAGAAACAATGGATGGAAACTAATCAAGAAAAGAAGCAATGAGAAGTTTCCTAAAAGTGAGAACAATTAAGTAGTGGAACAGTTTTCCTCCTGAAACTGTCAGAAGTCCAATGCTGGAGGTTTTCAAGAAGAGATTGGACAGCCATTTGTCCGAAATGGTATAAATCTCCAACTCAAGCATGGGGTTGGACTAGATGACCTCCAAGGTACCGTCAATTCTATTATTCTATGTTCTATTTTTCCTTCCAATTCTGTTATTCTCTGCAATAGTCCTAAAAGAAAAAAAAAACTGGTTTCCATTGCAGGTGCAGAAGTTTTCAAAGTTTTGTGTTGCAGGAGTTTTTGTGTAACCCCAACGAGATTGCCAAGGACAGGATTATTAAATGTCAATGAGACTAAAGGCGAACATCCAATCCCAAAAAGATAATAATCAGAAAAGGTTTCTAATCCCTGAAGGCCACTCCAAAAAGTCAGCTATAGTAGAAGCCTAAGAAAATATATGAGTCATGGCCCATGACACATTGCTGTTGGTAATTTCCTGTGTCATCTAAGTGGTGGACAGACAAGGTCTGCTGCAGGTTTTAAAATATAATAATTCTTGAAATAGGTAGGAATTTCCAATATACAGCAAGTCCTCACTTAAGGACCAGTCACTTAGGGGCAGTGCGGTGGCTCAACAATTAAGATGCTGAGTTTGTCGGCTGTATTGTGTAGTGCGTTTCAGTAGTCAAGGAGCAGACCAGCATAGTTACAACATTATATTTATTGACTCGAACTAGAACTGGAGAACTGCAGGCAATTGCCTGTAATTTATACTCTGAGCCCACAGGGCTTTAACCAATCACAATACTTGAAAAAGCCTGCCCAAATATGAATGTTCAAAGTTTCCCTCCAAAACAGTTGAAGTTAACAGTTAATATATTCAGTACATAACAGGCTAGAAAGCCAGCAGCCAAGGTTTGAGATCCGAGCACCATGTGACGGGGTGAGCTCCTGTTCTTTGCCCCAGTTCCTGCCCACCTAGAAGCTCAACAGCATGCAAATGTGAATAGATAAACAGGTACCACTTTAGTGGGGAGGAAACAGCATTCAGTGATGACATCCTGGTGGCCACGGAAACATCTTCAGACAATGCTGGCTCAATCGCCTTTAAACAGAGATGAGTGCCACCTCTTAGAGTCGGCAAAGACTAGAGAAGCAAAGTCTACCGGGACTCCTTTCACTTTTTACTTAGTGATCCTTCGGAGTTATGATAGACTTCCCAGAGCTATTTAAAACCCAGTTCTGGAGTTCCGGTTGCACGCACAACACATGCTGCAATCATGTGACTGCATTTGGGATGCATGGCAATCAGCTCACATTTGCAGCTGTTTGCCATGTCCCACAGTCATGTGATTTTCAGAAGTTTTTTTGCTGGTGTCAGACTTTGCTTCTGGTTTCTGACAAAAAGTACCACTGAAGAAAATGACTTCTGCAAAAAAGATGATAAACTCGGGTGCCATTGCATGATGACTCGCTTAATGACTGCCATGAGTTATGACCAATAGTGGGATTCAGCCAGTTCGCACCACTTCAGCACAGTTGGTTGTTCATATATTTGAATCCCACCACTGGTTATGACTCTAATCCCAGGTGTCATGATCCCTGAGACAGGCAGGTGTAATTCAGGAGAAAAAGAAGAAGAAGACAGTTGGATATTAAACCAAAAAAAAAAAAAATCACACTTCAAGGGAATGGATACTTTCTCAAACCAATGGGAGATTTTACTGAAGAAATGAACCATTAAATAAAAAATGGAAATATTTTTGTCAAAGATGTACAGTCAAAATGTGCTCAGAAATCATGGATACAAACCCATATACAGTACATACATATACATGTTTTCATTGATGGAATACTATGGGTATTTGTAATAAAGCTTGCTGCATTCAGCAAGAACTATACTTCCTGAAATAGGCTGGGGAGAGGGAGAGAGAGGGAGAGAGAGAGGGAGGGAAAGAGAAAAAAGAAAGGAAGGAAGGAAGGAAGGAAGGAAGGAAGGAAGGAAGGAAGGAAGGAAGGAAGGAAAAGAAAAAAGAAAACAGTGAGGTAGAATTAGAGGTTAAAATTAGAGAATTAGAATTATTAATTAGAATTAGAGAAATTAGATTCAGAGAACACTTCAGAAGTTGCAGGTGCTTCATCCCTGAAGATTTTTAAAAGACTGGACAGCCACTTCTCTCAGACTGTACAGTGCTTGAGCAGGGGGTTGGACTGGAAGACCTCCAAGGTCTCTTCCAGCTCTATTTTGATTGAATTTAAACACTCAAAAGAGAGAAATGTTAGATAACAATAGATATTATATTGAGAGAGAGAGAGAGAGAGAGAGGGAGGGAGGGAGGGAGGGAGAGAGAGAGAGGGAGGGAGGGAGATAGAGGGAGGGAGGGAGGGAGAGAGGGAGGGAGATAGAGGGAGGGAGAGGGAGGGAGGGAGGGAGGGAGAGGGAGGGAGGGAGGGAGAGAGGGAGGATGTTTGGATGTGTTAAACTCACTCCTTAATCAAAAGCTGACTTAAAGCAGCTTGCAAGTATTAGAAGTTATCTAATTCCTGCCCTCAAGTTCATGGTAAAAAAGATGAGATCCAAGGAAAAAAAGGGAGGAGGAAAAAAGGGGGGGCAGGAAACAAGCTTTCATCTTAGTTAGAAGTCCCTGTGTCAGCCTTAACTTTAACTTTTATTAGATTTCTTTTTTTTAAAAAAAACATTTTTATTAATAGATATATATTTGTACATGCAAACCAGGAAAAAATTCAAGTTAACTGCTATTCAACTTAGTACAATCAATTTAAATTTGTAAACATTCTTCACTCCGTATATCAAGATTTAACTATAAGCCAGATACATTATCTTTGATTGGTGTTTCTCTTGTATGTAGTCTATCCAATGTTTCCAGTCCAACATATATTTTTCATTTGACCGATCCTTCAAATATGCCGATATTTTAGCCATTTCTGCCAAATTTATAACTTTCAAAGTCCATTCTTCAATAGATGGTATTTCTGGCTTGTATTCCAGTATTGTCCCACCAACAGTCTCGCTGCTGTGATCAAGTTCAGAATTAAGTTCGTCTCTGTGGTAGTACAGTCTTTTATGATCCCTAACAAAAACAACTGAGGTAGAAATTCAATACGCTTTTTCAAAATGGTTTGGAATGTCCACCATATTTTTCTCCAGAAGGCTTTAATTTTTCTACATGTCCACCATACATGAAAGTATGTAGCCTCCATACTATCACATCTCCAACATTTAGGTTGGATGTCTGGGTAGATATATGATAATTTTTTCGGATCTAGATGCCACCTATAAAACATTTTATAAAAGTTCTCTCTTAACTGTTGTGCTTGCGTAAATTTTACATTTCTTACCCAAATTCTCTCCCACGTTTCCATCGTGATAGGTTGCCCAAAATTTTGCTCCCACTTTACCATACAATCCTTGACTAGTACAGTTTCAGAGTCAATTTCTATCAATACACTGTACACTCTTTTAATATGCATGGGCCTTTTTTCTCTAACCTGTTCAATTAAACTCTCATCTGTTAGTGATAAACCCTTCTTCAGGTCTTTTTGCCATCTAGACTGCAGTTGTAAATATGAAAGCCAGGTACACACTATTCCTTCATCTGCTAGCGTATTTGATGGCTTTAATGATAACACATTTCCTTCTTCCATTACAAGTTTACTATAGGGCACCACATCTTGACCTTGTATTATGTTTATGTCCCCCATTGCGTGTCTGGGTATCGTCCAGATGGGAATCTTTTCATGTAGTAAGTACTGATACTTCTTCCAGACCCGCAGCAGCGGGATTCTCAGTGGGTGCTCCTTGAAGCTCTTGACCACCTTCTTGTCATACACTAGGTATGCGTGCCAGCCATATATTAAACCATGTCCTTCAACATTCAGTATTCTGTCATTCGTTATGTTGATCCAGTCACTCAACGCCACCAGCGCCGCAGCATAATAATATAACTTCAAATTGGGCATTTTTAAACCACCTCTTCTCCTTGTATCCTGGATGATTTTTAATTTAACCCTCAGTTTCTTGCCATCCCAAATAAATCTGTTAATGCCCTACTGCCATTCATCTAGGTCCACATCCTTTTTGAGTATAGGTAGCATTTGAAAGAGAAATAAAAATTTTGGCAATACATTCATTTTTACTGCCGCTATCCTGCCCAGCAGAGACAGTTGTAATGTTTTCCACTTGTCCAGATCTGTTTGTATCTTGTTCCACAACACCTCATAATTATTTTTATATAATTTCCCATTTGCAGCTTCAATCTCAACTCCTAAGTATTTAACTTTCTTAACTATTTCACAGCCCGTTATTCTTTCTAAGTCCTGTTTTGAGTTGTTATCTAAATTTTTTACTAGCATCTTCGTCTTAGATATATTTACTTTGAAGCCTGATACCCTACCATAGTCCTTAGTTATCTCCATCAATCTCTTGGCTGATTGTGCTGGTTGAGTCAGTGTCACCAGCAAGTCATCCGCGAAGGCACATAGTCTGTAATCATGTTGTCTAATCCGTATACCTTTTATATCATCTGCCGCTCGTATCTTGTTCAGTAAAACCTCCAGCGTTAAAACAAAGAGCAAGGGGGATAGAGGACATCCCTGTCTAGTACCTTTCTCTATATTAAATGAGTCTGTTAAGTCCCCATTCACGAAGATCTGGCCTGTTTGTTTTTGATAAATTGCCAATATGGAATTAATAAACTGTTCTCCCATTTTCATCTCCCCAATCAGTTTTTTCAGAAATGGCCAATTCAGTCTATCAAAAGCTTTTTCTGCATCTACAAACATGAGAGTAGCGGGCACCTGGATATGTCTTTCCAAATACTCTATTATATTAAGAAGTTGTTTTACATTAGTTTTCATCTGTCGTCCTTGTATAAATCCAGTTTGGTCCGGGTGAATTATTTTTTGTAACACTGTCATTAATCTGTTAGCCAAGATTTTTGCAAAGATTTTGTAATCCGTATTCAATAGCGAGATGGGTCTGTAGTTTTCTGGTTGAGCGTTGTCTTTTTCCTCTTTAGGGATTAGAGATATGTAGGTTCTTTTCCACGACGGTGGAACTTGACCACCTTCTTGTATGTTGACAAATAGGGGAGGTTCTACCATCTCCTCTCGAAGATACTTGTAGTAGGGGTAGAGATATAGAGCTGAGTGTCATCAGCATATTGATGATAACTCACCCCGTGTCGATGGATGATCTCACCCAATGGCTTCATGTAGCTGTTAAAAAGCAGCGGTGAGAGAACAGACCCCTGAGGGACTCCACATGGAAGAGACCTCGGAGCCGATCTCTGACCTCCTGTGAACACCGACTGCGACCGGCCAGAGAGGTAGGAGGTGAACCACCGTAAAACAGTGCCCCGCACTCCAAGCCCCTCCAACCGGCGCAGAAGGATACCATGGTCAACGGTATCGAATGCCGCTGAGAGGTCAAGAAGCACCAGGATAGTGGAGTAGCCTCCATCCCAGGCCCGCCAGAGATCATCAGTCAGCGCGACCAAAGCAGTTTCCGTGCTGTAACTGGACCTGAACCCGAACTGCTGAGGGCCCAGATAATCAGCTTCATTTAAGGACCGTTGGAGTTGGAGTGCCACCACCTTCTCGACAACCTTCCCTAAAAAGGGAGACTGGCCGATAATTATTTAAGATTGCTGGGTCCAGGGAAGGCTTCTTGAGGAGGGGGTGCACAAGTGTCTCCTTTAAGAGAGCCGGGAAGGACCCCTCCCTCAGTGAAGCATTAGCAACAGCCTGCACCCAGCTCCGTGTCACTTCCCTGCTAGCCGAAACCAGCCAGGAGGGGCACGGGTCCAATAAACAGGTGGCAGAACTCACAGCTCCAATGGCCTTGTCCACATCATCAGAAGTTACCAGGTCAAACTCATCCCATTCAACAGGACTAAGACGGGTCTCTGTCATCTCGACTGACTCATTGTCAGCCGACACTGCATTCCAATTGGAGTCCAAGTCAGCCTGGATCTGAGCGACCTTGTCTGCGAAAAAGATGTTAAATTCTTCGGCATTGCCCTGCAAAGATTCCTCCCTCCTCCCCGTATCAAGGAGAGAACGAGTCACCTTAAACAGGGCAGCCGGACGTGATCAATGCGGAAAGATACTGAGATCTTGCCGTAGTGATTGCTTCCAAATAGGTCTTAATATAAGCTCTCAATTTGGTTCGATCAGATTCGGATCTGCTTTCCCTCCATTGCTTCTCTAAACGTCTCTTCTGGCGCTTCATCCCCCTGAGTTCCTCAGTAAACCAAGGTGATCTCCTGGATCTGCTACCACAGAGAGGTCGCAACGGTGCAATCCGGTCTAGAGCCCCCGTAGTGGCCATATTCCAGGCCATCACTAGGGACTTCGCCAAACTGTGTACGAGCGAATCGGGCAATTCCCCAAGCACCCTTTGAAAGCCCATAGGGTCCATCAGGCGTCTGGGGTGGAACCATTTAATCGGTTCCGGCTCCCTGCGAGAGAGGATTGGTGTAGTAAATTCAAGCTGCAGCAGAAAATGATCTGTCCATGACATAGGCAACACTTCTAAGCCCCTTAACTTCAGATCATACCTCAACTACTCCGAGAGGAAGACCAGGTCAGATGTGTGTCCCCCTTCGTGGGTTGGGCCCTCGATTACTTGTGTCAGATCCATGGTTGCCATGGAGGCCATGAACTCCCGCACCAACCCAGAGAACTCACCGAGTGACGGCACATTGAAGTCCCCCAAGGCTATAAGTCTGGGGAACTCGACCGCCAACCCAGCTACCTCCTCGAGTAGCGTGGGCAGGGCTTTTGAAACACAGCTGGGAGGCAGGTACGTAAGCAACAAGCCCACCTGTACACCTAGGTCCAACCTCATAAGGAGGGACTCACAACCTGATATCTCAGTAGCAGCGAGTCTGCGCAGCTGCCATTGACATAAAAAAAACAGGCAAAACTTCCATGGCACCCTTGCAGCTATCATCCTGACCTTTTTAAAAAGCTTCTTCTCCTTACAAACCTGCCTTCTAAGTGGTGAACAATTTATCCTTCCATTGCTCTGGTTGCCATATTTGGTAGGAAATGTGGCTTTGTGTTCCTGTTGCTATCAGGCCATCATCTAATCTGCCTCTTAATCTTCTTCCTTTCTATTATAGGCAACATTTTTCCCATGGCAGCCAGATTTTGGTGGGACAACCCCCCCAAAAAAAAGGCTGATTCAAGAGACGAGCCATGTGCCATCTTTAACAACAACAATAATAACAATAACAATAATAATAATAATAAAGTTGGAAGGGACCTTGGAGATCATCTAGTCCAACCCCCTGCTCAGGCTGGAAACCTATACCATTTCAGACAAATGGCTGTCCAATCTCTTCTTAAAAACTTCCAGTGTTGGAGCATTCACTGCTTCTGGAGGCAGGTTGTTCCACTGGTTAATTGTTCTCATTGTCAGGAAGTTTCTCCTTAGTTCCAGGTTGCTTCTCTCCTTGATTAGTTTCCACCCGCTGCTTCTTGTCCTGCCTTCAGGCACCTTGGAGAATAGTTTGACTCCCTCTTCTTTGGGGCAGCCCCTGAGATACTGGAACACTGATATCCTGTCCCCCCTCGTCCTTCTCTTCGTTAAATTAGACATACCCAATTCCAGCAACCGTTCCTTATATGTTTTAGCCTCCAGTCCCCTGATCATCTTTGTTGCTCATCATCTTTGCAACTGGTACATCTCTTTGTAAACCTGGTGAGAAATTCTTCAGTTCCAGATGTAAGGAATAGCACTGACATTAGCTTCTCCTAAAAGACAGGATCATTCAGCTGAGAATGGCTACCTGTTAGATGGAGAATTATTACCAAGGGGAGACCCTAGGATGGATGCACACCCTGCCTGCCGTGCGTTTTTGTCTCTGTCACTGTGCCTACTAAATGCATTGTATCGATTCCTAATGGGGGCTTATTTCTGCCTCATTGCCACTTTCCCTCTCTGCTCTTCCAGCCCAGCCATTTATTTTACAGGTGAAAAGTGTGATTTAAAGGAAGAGACCTGTGGCACAGCGGACTCTGTGACCTGTTCTTCCCACTCTTCCATCTTTCCTTTGTCATCAAGCTTGAACCGATGGGAAGGATAGCAATACTGCAGTTAGCAAAGAAAGGTTGGGATGGAGGAAGAAATTGGTTTAATTTGCTTCTGAATGAGAAATATAGCTCCCCCCCCAATTTTTGGAGCTGATGGACCCAGCGAATCTGAGCTGGACCTTCAAAATTTATTCTTTTCTGAGTTGTGCCGTATATTTCATTACATAAGGAGAAGGAAAAAAAAGGAAAAGACAAGGCATAAAGCAAAACACAGATAGTCCTCAACTTACAACGGTTCATTTAGTGACCTTTCAAAGTTACAAGAGCACTGAAAAAAGTGACTTTTGATCATTTTTCACACTTGTTGCAGCATCTCCATGATCCCGTGATCAAAATTCAGATGCTTGGAAATCTCATTATTTATGGTGGTTGCAGCAGTGGTGGGATTCAAATAGGTGAACCACCGGTTCTCTGAGTGGATGCCGCTTCCGGAAGTCCATTCTGAGCCTGGGCAACAAAAAAATTAGCTACCGGTTCTGCCGAAGTGGTGCGAACTGGCTGAATCCCACTGGGTTGCAATGTCCAACAGTCACGTGATCCCCTTTTGCAACCTTCTGACAAGCAAAATCAATGGGGGAAGCTGGATTCACTTAACAACCATGTTACTAGGTTAACAACTGCAGGGATTCACATAACAACAGTGGCAAGAAAGGTCATAAATTGGGGCAATATTCACTTAACAAATGTTTCGCTTACTAGCAGAAACTTTGGGCTCAGCTGCAGTCATAAACTGACTTAGAAGGCTGCAAAACATATTTAAAAATCCAATTCATCCAGCTGTTAGTTAAACTTTCACCTAGTTCTTTCTAGTTTGCTATTTCACAAAGGTGCTTTTTCAGGAGACAACTCAACTTTGTTCTTTTCTTTTGAAGACATTTCGGTTCTCATCCAAGAAGCAGCCGTGACCGGGATAACTGGGAATCTCCATAGACATTTCACATCATGGAGTACCAAATTGCCCTTCCATAATCCAGTTTCCTAGTTTTGCCAGATCTTTTGAAGACTGGTAGGAATTTTATTTATTTATTTGATTTATTTTATCCTGCCTTTATTATTTTTGTAAATAACTCAAGACAGTGAACACACATAAGGCCCCCTCCTCCTGTTTTCCCCACAACAACGCTGGGAAGTAGGTTGCTTTCAAAAGTTTGGTCTGGATCAGGGGTGGGGAACCTTGGCTCTTTTGTAAGTGGTGGACTTCAACTCCCAGAATTCCTGAGCCAGCCACGCTGAGGGGAAAGGGAGAGGTTTCCAAGCTGAACCATGCTGGCTCAGGAATTCTGGGAGTTGAAGTCCACGAGTCATGAAGGGGCCAAAGTTTCCCTCATGCTGGCTCAGGAATTCTGGGAGTCCACAAGTCATAAAAGAGTCAAGGTTCCCCACCCCTGGTCTGGACAAAGGGGGCTGTGCTAAAAAGGCCAACACAGTGCTAGGCTGCATTAACAGAGGGATAGAATCAAGATCACGTGAAGTATTAATACCACTCTACAATGCCACACTTGGTACATTGCATCCAGTTTTGGTCACCACGATGTAAAAAAGGTGTTGAGACTCTAGAAAGAGTACAGAGAAGAGCAACAAAGATGATTAGGGGACTGGAGGCTAAAGCATATAAGGAACGGCTGCTGGAATTGGGTATGTCTAGTTTAATGAAGAGAAGGACGAGGGGGGACATGATAGCAGGGTTCCAGTATCTCAGGGGCTGCCCCAAAGAAGAGGGAGTCAAGCTATTTTCCAAGGTGCCTGAAGGCAGGACAAGAAGCAACGGATGGAAACTGATCAAGGAGAGAAGCAACCTAGAACTAAGGAGAAACTTCCTGACAGTTAGAACAATTAACCAGTGGAACAACCTGCCTCCAGAAGCAGTCAATGCTCCAACACTGGAAGTTTTAAAGAAGAGACTGGACAGCCATTTGTCTGAAATGATATAGCATTTCCTGCCTGAGCAGGGGGTTGAACTAGATGACCTCCAAGGTCCCTTCCAACTTTATTGTTGTTATTATTATTATTATTATTATTATTATTATTATTATTATTATTATTATTATTATTATTATTATTATTATTATTAGTATTACATCCGATTCAATAGAGTTCATCTGCAAATTTCATTAACGTTAAATTAATTAGATATGGTTGGTGGTTTATTCTGTCAGGCTCTTTTACAGATCCCCTATTTGCTTTTAATCAAGGCCTTCCTGAGGTTACATGGGAAGGAACTCAAACTTTCCCTGCCATTCAATTTTCTTCTGTTCCTCCCATCCCAACCTCACAGCCATTTCCAGGCAAAAGGGAAGAAATAAAACAAAAGATAACAAATTTGACAAAGAGACTGAAATTGGCCAATGGTGGCAATTTAAACCAGGGGTCCCCAACTCCCGGAACTGGGCCATGCAAGTGGCTGGCTGGCACACATGTGAATGGACGCAGTTCGACTTGTTTAAGTGGAAGGCTGGGTCCCCTCCCCCCTCCGGGCCGCCAAGCTGTAAAAGTTGGCAACTGCTGATTGAAACCTTCTTTTCAGGATCCCAAAGATTCTACACAATAATAAACAAAAGAATCTTTATGGGGTTTTTGGGGTTCCCTGAGCTTCTTTTCTTGCAGACATTTCATTACCCAACTAAGTAATCTCATCAGTGCGAGAAGCGACTGGGAGTTGCTTTCCGTTTATATACAGCAGTTCCTCACTGTGCCTATGTTGGTAGGAGTTTTTTTTTGCTGGTTCCTTGATGCTTAAGGTCCTTTCCATGTGACTGCCACTTCTCTCTGCAAAGATAATAATAATAATAATAATAATAATAATAATAATAATAATAATAATAATAAACAATATCAAAAACATCTGCCAGACTATCCCACCTCCTTTACATGGATGATCTGAAGCTGGATAATGGAAAAACATTATTTGAAATAGAATTGCTGCTGAACACTGTCTGTATATATACCCAAGATATTGCAATGGAATTTGGCTTGGACAAATGTGCCACACTTACTGTCAAACAAGGAAAAATAGTGAAAACCGAAAGAATCAAGATGCCCCACGAAAATAACATTAAGAGTCTAGATGAGGAAGATTACTACAAATACTTGGGTATCCTTCAAGCTGACAACATCAAGCACACTGAAGTCAAGAAAAAGATTAGAGGTGAATACATCAAGACAGTGAAGAAGATCTTAGGAAGTCCAAATTCAATGGAGGAAATACTGTGAAGGCAATCAACACCTGGGCAATTCCAGTCATTAGATACACAGCTGGAATAGTGGACTGGACTCAAGCAGAACTAAAAGCAATGGATAGGAAGATCAGAAAAATAATGACAATGAATCATGCCCTTCATCCACGCAGTGACATTGACAGACTCTATCTACCAAGGCAAAAAGGTGGGCATGGAATGCTGCAAGTACATCAGATGGTTGAAGAAGAAAAAATAGCTTTGGAAGAATATCTGAAGGACAATGATGAAGATGCACTGAAACTAGTATTATCAGGAAGGCTTACTGACTACTGAAGAGACGAAACTGGCCTACAAGAAAAACCAAATGAAGAACAGAATAGAGACATGGGAAGACAAAGCAATGCATGGTCACTACATTAAAAAAAATAGCGGGGAAAGCAAATAATAACAAGACCTGGCAATGGTTAAGAGCAGGAAAGTTGAAGAAAGAGAATGAGGGACTAATTCTGGCTGCACAAGACCAAGCCTTAAGGACTAATGCATACAAAGTCAAAATTGAGAAGACAGCAACAGACAGTAAGTGCACCTATGCAAAGAAGCTGAAGAAACAGTGGACCACCTGGTAAGCTGCTGCAAGAAGATTGCATAGACTGACTACAAGCAGTGGCACGACAAAGTAGCATCAATTGTGCATTGGAAGATCTGCAAGAAATATCATTTGCCTGTAAGCAAGAACTGGTTGTTATTATCTGCTTTTCCAGCCATTTTTTAATGCACTGGCTATGTAGTGCTTTGTCTTCCCATGCCTCTATTCTGTTCTTCATTTGGTTTTTCTTGTAGGCCAGTTTGGTCTCTTCCTGATATATTAGTTTCAGGATCATAAAATAGAGAAAGTCATAGAAAATGATAAAATTTAACTGCTCTGGGACTTCAGAATTCAAATAGGAAAGACAAAAAAGTCTGGATAGTGGACGTGGCAGTGCCTGGAGACAGCAGAATAGACGAGAAAGAACTGGAGAAGATAACAAAATACAAAGACCTACAAATAGAAATAGAAAGACTGTGGCAAAAGCAAGCAAGGGTAGTACCAATAGTAATAGGCACCTTGGGTACAATCCCAAAACAACTGGAGCATCACTTGAACACCATTGGCATTGACAAATTCACCATTAGTCAATTGCAAAAGGCAGCCTTACTAGGAACTGCTTCCATCCTGTGACAATATCTGTAATACCATCAAACATCCATATCCGCCTATCCCAGGTCCTTGGTAAGGACTTGATAGGTAGACAAAAATGCCAAATCCAGTCTGAACATCTTGCTGACTGTGCGATGATCAATAATAATAATAATAATAATAATAATAATAATAATAATAATAATAATAATAATAATAATAATAATAATGTTGGAAGGGACCTTGGAGGTCATCTAGTTTAATCCCCTGCTCAGGCAAGAAACCCTACACCAGTGATGGCAAACCTTTTAGAGACCGAGTGCCCAAACTGCA
Organism: Bothrops alternatus; assembly: GCA_034064705.1. Classification (NCBI taxonomy): domain Eukaryota; kingdom Metazoa; phylum Chordata; class Lepidosauria; order Squamata; family Viperidae; genus Bothrops; species Bothrops alternatus. Next base: position 367,199 of record JARGCV010000179.1, on the reverse strand, counting down.
ACCCAAGACCCACTTATTTATTGCTGGATGCCGAGTGGGTGTGGCCCACTGGGTGGGCGTGGCTGTGGTGGTCATGGCAGACTGGGTGGGTGTGGCCAAGGTGGGCATGGTCACCTTGATGTTGCTCATAGGGAGGGATGCCTGTGGGGGCTGGGCAGTGTTGAGGGAGATCCAGGGGGTCTCTGGCAGGTGGGGCGGTGGGCAGGAGGCTCATCCTGTGGGGTGAGGTGAGGTGAGGCAGGGTAGGGTTTCCATTGTCACAGGGCAAGGTGAGGCAGGGGCTAGGGTGGCTGCTGGCTGACACCATCGGCCCCCGCACACAGAGGCCAGAGAGCACATGGGGAATGAGAGTGTCCGTCAGCAGCCACAGCCTGCCAGCCCCTCGACCGGCGCACTCTGGGGCTCTGCAGCCCGGCACCAGCAGTTCACAGAAGCTGCCTCTGAGCTGGACAGCTGGCCGACAGCTAAGGAGGCAATGCAATGGGTCATGCCCAGGAAAAGGAGAGCATGCGAGGCCAGGAAGGATGGGACAGGGGGGAGGGAAACCCACCATGCTGAGATGCATCCAGCCACGTGGGACCTCGGTGAGTTATCAGGCAGCTGGTTGAAGAGGGACGCTTTGCCATCTTGGGCATAGCATACGTGCCCACAGAGAGGGCTCTGAGTGCCGCCTCTGGCCCACATGCCCTAGGTTCACCACCACTCCCCTATACCATTTCGGACAAATTGCTGTCCAGTCTCTTCTTAAAAACTTCCAGTGTTGGAGCATTCACCGCTTCTGGAGGCAGGTTGTTCCACTGGTTAATTGTTCTCACTGTCAGGAAGTTTCTCCTTAGTTCTAGGTTGCTTCTCTTCTCAATTAGTTTCCACCCGTTGCTTCTTGTCCAGCCTTCAGGCGCTTTGGAAAATAGCTTGACTCTCATTTCTTTGTGGCAGCCCCTGAGATATTGGAACACTGCTATCATGTCCCCCTCCCCCCCTCGTCCTTGTCTTCATGTTCTGTTTCAGGAAAAGAGACATTGAGACGAAGCAACGAGTTCCAACAGTCTCCTTTATTGCAACACCAACAGAACAGGTTTTTAAATGGTGCGGCCCCTTTTTATAGCCCCCCTGCACAATACCTTGCTGGCCAATCATTGCAAAGGCTGGAAGCAGCCTTTCTTGTCCTGGGCATCCACATGGTCTGCTCGGACCAATCGCTGCAGCCTGTGCCTGCCAGCCCAGGACATAACACCCCTCCCCCCTTGGCTAAAATAATAAGGCACACTTATTATTTTAAATACTCCAACACTCCATTACATTGCTTACGTTGCATCTATATATACACAACACTACAGTCTTGCTATCACCATGCTCCCCACTCCCCTTGAGCTGCATTACTTACCAGACTACCAGGCCTACCCATGAACTGACAAGAACTGTACATAGTCTTGTAAGTATTTGGGAGGACCTCTGGCCCGCCCTGATCTTCTCATGGCCGGTATGTGTGCCTGACCTGCCAGCTCACCTACCCGGCTAGGCAGACCAGGACTAGGCAGACCAGGACTTTGTTGCCCCAAGCACCCAGGTGACCCACCCAGCTGCTGATTGGCTGGATGTGCTAAATCCAAGCCAGGGTTCCTTGGGGGGGTGGAATTCCCCAAGTCCAGTGGTGGGGTGTCCCCAATGGACTCCTCTTGGGAGCACTGTCCCTTGAGCCCTAGACCAGCAGCTGAAGTGGCCTGTGTGCCAGAGGCCGGAGCTGCCTCCATAGTGAACCCCCTTTCTGCGGACTCCCTGTTTGAAGCAATAGCTGAAGCCTGGGGATGTTGGAGAGACCGTGGTCCACAATCGTAATTGTGGTCCTCCTCCCCCCCAAGAGCAGAGCTAGGAGTGGAAGAGTTGCTGGGAAGCCTCCAACGCAATTGGTCAATGTGACGTTGGATCACACGACCATCGTCCAAGGGCACTTCATATGACAGCAGCCCAGAGACCTTGCATACCACTGCTGTGACCCAGAGATGTCCTGATCCATAGTTCCTTGCCCAGACTGGATCTCCCACTTGTAGTCTCCTAGGTGCCCGCGGCTGTGACATCTGTGAAGCCACCCAGTTTGGGTGCAATCTGTCCAGTTTCATGATGAGGCGGCGACCCCAGCGGAGTTCAGCTGGGCTCTTTCCAGTAGCTATGCAAGGTGTGATGTGATGGCAAAGAAGAAAGTCCGCTAACCTGTGATGCCAGGTCCCATGAGTGATCCTCTTTAAGGCATCCTTGGTTGTGCGCACCATTCGTTCAGCCTGTCCGTTGGAAGCTGGATGGAACGGTGCAGATGTGGCATGCCGGATCATGTTGGCTTGGAGGAATGCCTTGAACTCAAACAACGTGAATTGGGGCCCGTTGTCAGAGACAAGGACATCTGGAAGTCCATGTGTGGCAAAGATCCCTCTCAGCACCTGGATGGTCCTAGCAGTGGTAATGGAGGAAACAGGCATGACCTCTAGCCACTTGGAATGGCTGTCCATGAGAATTAAGAAGAATATCCCCTGAAAGGGCTCAGTGTTGTCGATATGGACCCTCGACCATGTGGTATGAGTCTCCTCCCACCTATGAACTGGGCCCTGGGGATCTCCGGCCTTGACTGTTGACAAACAGTGCACCCGTGGATCTGGGCCTCAACATCTTTGTCGAACCCAGGCTACCAAAGATGTCTGCGCACTAACGCCTTCATCTGGACTATTCCCGGATGTCCCTCATGCAGAGACTGCAGGACTCTAGTCCTCAGTGAGGTTGGGATTACTACCTGGCTACCCCATAGGACACACTCCTTGAAGGTGGAAATCTCGTGCTTCCTCTGCCAGAAGCTCTGGAATTCTGAGCCTGGACATGTGTCAGGCCATCCAGACAACGCCCAAGTCATCACGCATATTAGCGTGTGATCGGTGGCTGTTTCTGCAGCCACATCCCTAGCACTGAGGGGAGATTCGGGCAAGTTCTGAATAGACAGGATGAGATTGGCAGGTGCTGGATCTGCCCTATCTGCTGTAATGGCAACCTGCTGAGACCATCTGCATGACCCATTTATTTGCCTGGTTTGTGAACCAGTGTATGGTCATATGCAGACAGGAAGATAGACCACCTCAGCATTTGTGGGGATATTATGTGTGGGGTTTGTTTGTTCATTGTGAACAACCCCAGCAGTGGCTTATGGTCTGTAAAGACTATGACGTGGTGGCCATATACGAAGTCATGGAACTTCTTTATGCCAGCCACTATGGCTAAGGCTTCCCTATCTATCTGTGCATAATTGTGTTCAGCTGGTAATAGGGTTCTAGAGTAGTATGCTCTTGGGACTTGCATTCCATCAGCCTTCAAGTGACTTAATCCCAATCCCATAAGGGGATGCATCACAGGCGATGCACAAGTTCTCATTGAAGTGCGCGAGGACTGCATTTGAAGAGAGCAAGGCCTTGACCTCTTTGAAGCTCTTTTCATGTGCTTGTGTCCACTGCCACGGGGACTGTTTATCCAAGAGCCGGTGTAACAGCTCAGCCACTGCAGCCTTGTGAGAAAGGAATGAGTGGTAAAAATTTAGCAGTCTCAGAAAGGCCTGACGTTCGCCCTGGGATTTGGGACTTGGAGCATGCTGAATTGCTTGCAGCTTGGATTCAGCAGGGTGGATGCCCTGAGCATCAATGCGGAATCCTAGAAACTCCGTGGAGGTAACCCTGATCTTACACTTGTCTTGTTTAAGCTTCAGCCCCGCTTGGCGGAAACGTAGCAAAACAGCTCTCAGCCTTTTGGCTAAATTGTCAGCTGAGTCCCCAGCGATGAGGACATCATCAAAGTATGGGCAAACACCAGGGATATTTCGGAGCGTTTGCTCCATTACACTCTGGAAGATGCCAGGGGCCACGTTTACTCCAAAGTGCAATCTTTTTACCTTGAATGCCCCCCTATGAGTCACTATAGTTTGGGCCTTGGCCGTTTCCTCATCAACTGGCAATTGTTGATAGGCCTGAGCCAGGTCAAGCTTAGCAAAGATCTGGCCCCCCTTGAGGGAGGCTAGAATGTGACTGACCACTGGTACTGTGTACAAATGCTGCTGCAGCACTTTGTTAAGCATGCACTTGTAGTCCACACAGATTCGGACTTCACCATTGACCTTCAGTGGCATAACTATGGGCGTTTCCCATGGACTACTGTCCACAGGCTCTAAGATACCCTGCTGAATCAGTTTATTTATTTATTTATTTATTAATCAAATTTCTATACCGCCCCTCTCCCGAAGGACTCGGGGCGGTGTACAGCCTAAAAATTAAAAAACATATAAATATACAAAATTTAAAATAATTAAAAATAAATTAAATAATTTGGCCAAAATCCCATTTAAAACCCAAAACATACAAAATTTAAAATCTTAAAAAATACTCAGTCCCCCTAAAACATTTTGACCCTATTGGAACCGAAGCTTCTATGCCAGGCCGGCCTGTCGGAAAAGGAATGTTTTTAGTTCCCGACGGAAGGTGCGTAAATCTGTTATTATACAGAGTTCGGGGGGGAGCTCATTCCATAACGTGGGCGCTCCCACAGAGAAGGCTCTCCCCCTGGGGGTTGCCAGCCGGCACTGTCTGGCCGACGGCTCCCTGAGGAGGCCCTCTCTGTGGGAGCGTACCGGACGGCGGGAGGTATTTGCTGGCAGTAGACGTTCCTGTAAGTATCCGGGTCCGATGCCATGGAGCGCTTTAAAAGTGGTCACTAACACCTTGAACCGCACCCGAAAGACCACCGGCAACCAGTGCAACTCACGCAGGAGCGGTGTTACGTGGGAGCGCCACGACGCTCCCATCACTACCCGCGCGGCCGCATTCTGGGCAAGTTGGAGCTTCCGGATGCACCTCAAGGGGAGCCCCATGTAGAGAGCATTACAGTAGTCCAGCCTGGAGGTCACGAGGGCATGAGTGACTGTGCGTAGCAAGTCCCGGTCTAGGAAGGGACGCAACTGGCGCACCAGGCGAACCTGGTAGAACATCCTCCCGGCCACGGCCGTCAGATGGTCCTCTAAGGACAGCCGTGAGTCCAGGAGGATTCCCAAATTGCGAACCCTTCCTGTGGGAGCCACTGTTTCGCCCCCAATACACAGCGATGGAATCAGCTGGCTGTACCGGGACGACGGTAACCACAGCCACTCGGTCTTGGAGGGGTTGAGCTTGAGTCCGTTTCTCCCCATCCATACCCGCACGGCCTCCAGGCACTGGGTCAGCACGGCAAGGGCATCGTTGGGGTGGTTTGGCGTGGAAATGTACAGCTGGGTATCATCAGCGTACTGGTGGTACTCCACGCCAAAACCACGGATGATCTCACCCAGCGGCTTTACATAAATGTTGAACAGTAGAGGCGAGAGGACCGACCCCTGAGGTACCCCACATACGAGGGGTCTCGGGGTCGACCTCTGGCCCCCTGTCAACACAGACTGCATCCGGCCAGAGAGGAAGGAGGAGAACCACTGCAAGACAGTGCCTCCTATGCCCAGCCCCTCCAACCGTTGCAGCATGATACCATGATCGATGGTATCAAAAGCCGCCGAGAGGTCCAATAGCACCAGAACAGAGGAGCAACCCCTGTCTTGGGCCCGCCAGAGATCATCCACCAACGCGACCAATGCTGTTTCCGTGCTGTAGCCAGGCCTGAAGCCCGACTGGAACGGATCGAGATATGACGATTCCTCCAGGTGCTGCGGGAACTGTCGGGCAACCACACTCTCAACAACCTTCGCAAGAAAGCGAAGGTTGGAGACGGAACGGTAGTTTGATAAAACAGCTGGATCCAGGGCAGGCTTCTTGAGGAGGGGTCTCACCACTGCCTCTTTCAAGGCAGCGGGAAAGACACCCTCACTCAAGGAAGCGTTGATAATTGCTCGGAACCAGCCTCGTACCACCTCCCGGGAGGCCAGCGCCAACCAGGAGGGGCACGGGTCCAGTAAACATGTGGTCGCCCTAAGTCCCCCCAGCTCTGCATCTATTTTATCCTTTGAAGCAAAGGGCACCCTGCGTGGGTTGATTCTAATGGGGGCTATGGCTGGGTCTAGCCTCAGAGAAATAGGAGGGCCTTTGTAGGAGCCAAGTTCTGGACTAAACACATCTGCAAACTCCTTGCAGACCCCAGCCAGGCCTGTTGTTTGCATGCTGTGTATTTCAGTCACCTGAATTCCTAGGGCCTCAAACCAGTCGAGTCCAATGGGACTCGTACAGTCTTCCCCAACCACAACTACATCCAGTAGCCTCTTAAAATTCCTATGCTGCACCTTGAGTGTGGCCTCCCCCCTCACATTCTGGAATTTTGGAAATCTGTGAGGATGAGGTTTGACGGCCTGAGTTTCACCCGTAGGCCGCTTCTGCTGCAGACCTTGTTAAACGTGTCTAGGTAGATAATCGATAGAGCAGACCCAGTGTCCAGTTCCATCAACAAGGGGATCCCTTGCAACTTCACGTTGATGTGAAGCTTCTTCCTAAGTGGCCTGTGGACCCTCATTCTAAAACACTCCTACATTACGCGCAGAAGCCGACCCTGTTCTGGCTGGGGACCCTGGTACCTTTCTGAGGCAATTCTTCTGGGTAACGTTCCTTCTGGCGACCCAAACAGATGGAGGCAATGTGGCCTTGCCTCCCACAGGCCTTGCAAATGGCAGAGCAAAAATGGCAGTCTGCACAACAATGGTGGCCTCCACACCTGATGCACCGAGGGGATGATGCTGGCTGGGCCTTCCCTCTGTGAGGCCTTCTCCCTGGAGTTTGATGCAGCCGGTCCACTTCCAATTCTGGATCCTGTTTGGATTCTTCATGAGCAACCTCTTGATGGACGATGGCTGGAACTTGAGGGGGCTTGGAGAGCCACAAGGCCTTCACAGCTTCGCCTGCTGCTTCTTTGGCTGAAACTTCCCTCAGGGCATCTTGGAACGTGAGGCCTTCCTTTGCGAAGAGCTTCTGCTGCAACTCCCGGCTTCGTAGGCCACAGGCCAGCCGATCCCTCAGTCTCTCCTCCAAGTCTTTGAATTCGCAGGGCCTAGCTGCTTGTCGCAAGACCGCAACAAACTCTGCTGCAGACTCACAAGGCCTCTGGTCCCTCTGCTCGAATGCGTGTTGCCAGGCAATCACTGAGAGCTTGGGTTCAAAATGCTCTCGAAGCATCCTCTTCAATTCTGTGTAGGTGATTGATTCCAGTGGTGCTGGGGCGACCAGATTCTCTGCAATCTCGAAGGTCTCTTGCCCCCCCCCCCACAGCAGCGTGGCAGCTTTGAGGTCATCTTCACGAATTTGATTCACCTGGAGGTAGTTCTCCACCCGGGCCACATACGAGCTCCAGCATTCTGGGTGAGCTGTGTCAATTTCTGAAAGTTGGCCTATCTTTGCCATCGCCCAGGAACTTCGTCTATGCCTCTTGCTGCAAGGATTGAGAATGGGCCCCCTTTTCTGAGCTCACCTCCAGCGTCTCAGTGCTGGCAGGTTAAGTCAATCTCCAGGAGCCACACTTCTCGAGCTGCAAGCCCCCCTGTGGTAAGTCAGCTTGGCTTCTTAATCTGTTTGCCTTGCAGGCATCCCATCCTCGTCGCCAATGTTCTGTTTCAGGAAAAGAGGCGTTGAGACAAAGCAACAAGTTCCAACAGTCTCCTTTATTGCAACACCAATAGAGCAGGTTTTAAAATGGTGCGGTCCCCTTTTATAGTCCCCCTGCACAATACCTTGCTGGCCAATCATTGCAAAGGCTGGAAGCAGCCTTTCTTGTCCCGGGCACCCACATGGTCTGCCCGGGCCAATCGCTGCAGCCTGTGCCTGCCGGCCCAGGACATAACACCAGACATACCCAGTTCCAGCAGACTTTACTTATATGTTTTAGCCTCCAGTCCCCTAATCATCTTTGTTGCTCTTCTCTGTACTCTTTCTGGAGTCTCAACATCTTTTTTACATCGTGGTGACCAAAACTGGATGCACTATTCCAAGTGTGGCCTTACCAAGGCATTGTAAAGTGGTATTAATACTTCATGTGATCTTGATTCTATCCCTCTGTTAATGCACTGTGTTGGCTTAATTAAGCAGGAAGCCACTTAAACTAGAAGTGGAATGCTCAGCAGGGTGACTAACCAGTGAGCACCTCTTTTAGGCCATCCAGCTAATTGCAGTTCCCAATAATTCCTAGTAGGCAGACTCTGTTCTCACACGGTGAGGAACAAAGAAACCATCGCAGGAAATTGACTTGTGGCTACTTTTGATTGCTGTGACTGTGTCATGTTCTCAAATAAACTTCATCTCTGCTTAAACCACAGGTAGTCCTTGACTTACGTTCAATCACTGACTGTTCAAAGTTACAACGGCACTGAAAAAAGTGGCATAAGTGTCACTTTCACACTTATGACTGTTGCAGCATCCATGTGGTTACGTGATCAAAATTCTGACCCTTGGCAACTGGGTTCATATTTATGATGTTTGCAGTGTCCTGGGGTCATGTGATCATCATTAGCGACCTTTTCACAAGCAAAGACAATGGGGAAGCCGAATTCACTTAGCAACCACTTTAATGACAACCTCAGTAACTGACAACAGTGACAAGAAAGTTCCTAAAATGGGGCAAAACTCACTTAACAACTGTCTCAGCAACATAAATTTTGGGTTCAATCATGGTTGTAAGTCCAAGGACTATCTATACCTCTCCTGTGTTCTTTTGAACAGACCAAGATTTTCTTCTAAAACTTACATTAAATAATTGGGATCGAGTGGGGCAATTTGAACAGACTTGGATTCTTCTTCACCCCAGAAATTTAGAGTGCGAGGTTGCATCTTGTACCCTTTGACCATCTGTGGACAGACGGAAGTTCATTGAACTGAAATCTACGTTTGAAAAATGCATCTTTGAAAAAAATTAGGCAGAAGCATTGTGCAAGGAGACCACAGCTGCTTAATTGCACTCAGTATCCGTATTGTGCAAACAAAAACAAGTCACAAGTTACTTTGCACAGGGAAACACCATCGTTTATTCCTCAAACTACTGTAAAAAAAAAGTTTGTATGCTTGGGCCTTCCTTCCTTTTCTCCATCCCTTCTCTCTCCTTCTCTCTTCCTTCCTTTATCTCTCCCTCACTTCCCTCTTCCTTCCTTTTATTTCCCTTTCTCTCTCCTTTCTCTCCTTCCTTCCTTCTCTCCTGCCTTCTCCCCATTCCTTCCTTCCCTCCCTCTCTCTTCCTTCCTTTATCTCTCCCTTACTTCCCACTCTCTTCCTTCCTTTTCCTTCCCTTCTTCTCTCCTTTCTCTCCTTCCTTTCTTCCTTCCTTCCTCCCTCCCTCCCTTCCCTCTCCTTTTGTCTTCCTTACTTTTTCCCACCCTCTCTCCTTTCTTTCTCTCCTTCCTTCCTTCCTTCCTTCCTTGCATCCATCCATCCATCCATTGCATCCAGAGCCATCTTCCTCTTATCCCAACTAACAAAACATTTTATTTTTATTTATTAAAAAAAACAAGACCTTCACTTTTGCGGATGTCTATTTGCGAGCCACTTCATGACCCGATAACATCCTCCCTCTGCCCCAGATCCACCTATCAGCATTGTCTTTTTGGAATTCCGGGACGGTCCTGATGGTGCGCCAGTTATGTTCTCTAGCCACTTTGACCTCTGCTGACTTCCTTTCTCTCCGATTTCTTCCAAAGGCTGGAGACTCTCCCATGGAACTTCACTCTCTTCAGAGCAATTATGTGCCAGCTGCTGAGGTTCCCTTTCAGTTCCAAGAATACCTCACCACCCCTTGGACAATACAAATAAAAGTAGGGTTTTTTTGCTGGAAAGCATGGCCATTTGCCCAGAAAAAGGACAATAACTAACAGAAGTACTAGAAAGCATCGTATAAAGAAGGGAGGAAAGGACGAGAGTCCGGTGTATTTACTCCATTGGAGGCCTTTAGAAAGGAAACCGAAGCCATGAGGCTGGTGGGACCCATTCTTTTGGCAACAGGGTCAAAGAATTCAAGATAGCACCCATGTGATTGAAGCCCTACCCCTTTTTTATGCACCTAAAAGGGGTGCCGTTTCAACCACATGAATGTGGCGGCCATCTTGATTTTTATTTTTTTATCCTGGGATGCTCCCCTTTGTCTGTGTTGGCATGCATGTTTCTTCTATAAAGAGGCAGCACGATAGGAATGTAATTAGAAATTTTCTGATAGTAAAGAGAAAGAGTTCTTTTGATGAGATGAGCAGCATAGAAGTCTAATAATAAATAAATAAATAAGAGTAAGCTCCCGTGGCACGCTCCTCCAGCCTCCACACCAAAAATCGTCAGGAAAGACCTAAATATCAAATGTGTCTTTCCATTTTATTGTGGTTTTTCCTTTTGCTATTTTTTTTCGGCACTCTTTCTTTGTAAACTTCCAAAAGTTACTGCTTTTTGGGTGGCCTCAAATTGTATGTTTGTACCATGCATGAATAAACGTAGGCATAGACCAGTTTGGTGTAGTGTTTAAGACGTCAGGCTAGAAACTGGGAGACAGTGAGTTCTAGGGCCAATCATCAGACAAAGGTGAGTTCTAGGCATGAAAGCCAGCTGTGGGACTTTGATTCAATCACCAGGAGGTGGTGAGTTCTAGTTTCACCTTAGATATGAAAGGCAAGGGTTACTTTAGGCCAGGGATGTCAAACTTCCGGCCCGTGGGCCGTACGCCTCATACGGAAGCCGCACCCACTCCATTGCCGGCAATGACAAAACCGTCCCAATACGTTGCGCAACATCACGTGACGTCGCGAGTTTGACATGTCTGCTTTAGGCTAATCGCCAGGAGTCTGTGAATTCTAGTCTTGCCTTAGGCACAAAATCCAGTTGGGTCATTTTGGGACCGTCTTTCTCTATCAGCGCAGCACACCTTGCTGTTGTGGGAAAATAGGATGAGGGAGTTGTTCACCACTTTAAGATGTTTATAAAAGAAAATAATAAAGATGGGATAGAAATAAGTACAATATGTGATTGAGGTCTGTGTTCTTGCCCAATGCAATGCTGTCTGAAAAAGATCCCAATTGAACTTCTTTGGTGGGGGCATTTCCCCCTCTCTGTGGGGCCACCTTTTTTTCCTAATTTCGTCCATACATTTGTGCTAAGACAGCGGTTCTCAACCTATGGGTCGCGACCCCATTTGGGGTCGAACGACCGTTTTGCGGGGGTCGCTGGACACCGCAGTCCGCCATTTTTCCCCACCGTTTCCCCTCGGCCGTCGTGTGTGCGCCGCGCATGCGCGGTTCGGCCTGTCGCACCGTGCATGCGCAGTTTGGCCTGTTGCGCACGTGCCGTGCATGCGCGGTTCGGCCCGTCGTGCGTGCACCGTGCATGCGCGGTTTGGCCCGTCGCGCGCGCGCCACACATGCGTGGTTCGGCCCATCGCGCCGCGCATGCGTGGTTCGGCCTGTCCCGTCGCGCATGCACGGTTCGGCCCGTCGCGCGCGCGCCACGCATGCGCAGTTTGGTCCATTGCACCAAACTTGCGGCGCAGGTGGGGTCTCGGCCTGAAAAAGGTTGAGAACCGCTGTGCTAGGAAGATTTCCCCACCCTGAACCATGCCCTGTCTTTATTTTTCATTTATATCTATTATAAGTTTATGTACACCTAACTCCATAAGGGCATCTGGTGGTTTATGACAGCTTCAGATCAGATCAATAAAAATACCACAATAGAAAATAGCATTCTTTTTTTTCCCTGACCCCTTTTCTTTTAATTCAGAGGCATGATTCCAGAGAATTTCAATTTACAAAAGTCGTTATGTACAGTATTAGTTTATTGAAAACTTCATTGATTGCCTCGGGTGGAAAGAAATCTCAAATTAAATTATTCAGAAGCCTTTACTGTCTTGTTACAGGTAGCCCTCAACTTACAACCACAACTAAGCCCAAAATTTCTATTGCTAAGTGAGACAGTTGTTAACTGATTTTTGCCCTATTTCTTGCCAGAGTTGTTAAGTGAATCATTGCAGCTGATAAGTTAGCAACACAGTTGTTAAATGAATCTGGCTTCCCCCAGGAAAAGGAGATTATGTGACTCCTGGACATTGCAACCATTGTAAGTACATGCCAGTTGCTAAGCCTCTGAACTCTGACCCTGTAACCACGGGATGCTGCAATGGTTGTGTGAAAAAAGTCACTTTTTTCAATGGCGTTGTAACTTCAAACAGACACTAAACAGTCTGTTGTAAGCTGAGGACTGTCTGTACTTCTAAATTCCCTTTAAGACTCTGTTGAAAAGGTCTTCTACAAAGGAGGGGGATGTTTAAAAAAATATGAAGATGTCAACCACAACTGGATGATCACAGCTTCCATCTTGCTGCCTTTTTTGACACTTCCTGCAGTCCTCTTGTGACCCGTGGAACATATCTGGCATTTTGAAGATGAGCTGCAAACAATTAGCAACATAAAGGTCATCCAAAATTATTTCTCAGTGTTTTTTTGGCAATACACATTTGTCAATAAGGACAAATTGTACCTGAAACTATTAAAGGACTGCAGCTTCTAAAGCTTTAAATTCCTGGCCGTGGATCACCTCCATGTAGGGCTCCTTCAGAAATGTGATAATTGGGGGACATTCATTGATAACTTAAGTGCCAAGGAAACACAGAATAATTACCGTATACAGTGCATTATTATGTGAAGTAAATATATTATTTTCTCACCCTTTAGTCATCTTGCAGTGTATGGCACAATTATAACACTGAGACATCAATGACGGTGTGTAATTACTCTGTGATGAAGTTCATTTACAAATCCAAATTCTGCTTTCTAGGAGTTTCTTTCCTCCTCTTGCTCCTCCTTCTTTCCACCTCCGCCTCTCCCCGTCTTCTTCCTCCTCCTTTCTCCCTCTCCATCTCCCCGTCTTCCTCCTCCTCCTTTCTCCCTCTCCCTCTCCCTGTCTTCCTCCTCCTCCTTTCTCCCTCTCCATCTCCCCATCTTCCTCCTCCTTTCTCCCTCTCCCTCTCCCATCTTCCTCCTCCTCCTTTCTCCCTCTCCCTCTCCCTGTCTTCCTCCTCCTCCTTTCTCCCTCTCCCTCTCCCTGTCTTCCTCCTCCTCCTTTCTCCCTCTCCTCTTCCCATCTTCCTCCTCCTCCTCCTTTCTCCCTCCCTCTCCCCATCTTCCTCCTCCTTTCTCCCTCTCCCTCTCCCCGTCTTCCTCCTCTTCCTTTCTCCCTCTCCTTCTTCCCCTTCCTCCTCCTCCTCCTCCTTTCTCCCTCTCCCTCTCCCGTCTTCCTCCTCCTCCTTCCTCCCTCTCCTCTCCCCATCTTTGTCCTCCTCCTCCTTTCTCCATCTCCCTCTCCCCATCTTCCTCCTCCTCCTTTCTTCCTCTCCCTCTCCCTGTCTTCCTCCTCCTCCTCTTTTCTCCTCTCCCTCTCCCCATTTTCCTCCTCCTCCTTTCTCCCTCTCCCGTCTTCCTCCTCCTCCTTTCTCCCTCTCCTCTCCCCATCTTTGTCCTCCTCCTCCTTTCTCCATCTCCCTCTCCCCATCTTCCTCCTCCTCCTTTCTTCCTCTCCCTCTCCCTGTCTTCCTCCTCCTCCTCCTTTCTCCCTCCCTCTCCCCATTTTCCTCCTCCTTTCTCCCTCTCCCTCTCCCTGTCTTCCTCCTCCTCCTTTCTCCCTCTCCATCTCCCCATCTTCCTCCTCCTTTCTCCCTCTCCCTCTCCCATCTTCCTCCTCCTCCTTTCTCCCTCTCCCTCTCCCTGTCTTCCTCCTCCTCCTTTCTCCCTCTCCCTCTCCCTGTCTTCCTCCTCCTCCTTTCTCCCTCTCCTCTTCCCATCTTCCTCCTCCTCCTCCTTTCTCCCTCCCTCTCCCCATCTTCCTCCTCCTTTCTCCCTCTCCCTCTCCCCGTCTTCCTCCTCCTCCTTTCTCCCTCTCCTTCTTCCCCTTCCTCCTCCTCCTCCTCCTTTCTCCCTCTCCCTCTCCCGTCTTCCTCCTCCTCCTTCCTCCCTCTCCTCTCCCCATCTTTGTCCTCCTCCTCCTTTCTCCATCTCCCTCTCCCCATCTTCCTCCTCCTCCTTTCTTCCTCTCCCTCTCCCTGTCTTCCTCCTCCTCCTCTTTTCTCCTCTCCCTCTCCCCATTTTCCTCCTCCTCCTTTCTCCCTCTCCCTCTCCCATCTTCCTCCTCCTCCTTTCTCCCTCTCCTCTCCCCATCTTTGTCCTCCTCCTCCTTTCTCCATCTCCCTCTCCCCATCTTCCTCCTCCTCCTTTCTTCCTCTCCCTCTCCCTGTCTTCCTCCTCCTCCTCCTTTCTCCTCTCCCTCTCTCCATCTTCCTCCTCCTCTTCTCCCTCTCCCTCTCCCCGTCTTCCTCCTCCTCCTTTCTCTCTCTCCCTCTCCCCATTTTCCTCCTCCTCCTTTCTACCTCCCATTCTTCCTCCTCCTTTCTCCCTCTCCCTCCCCGTCTTCCTCCTCCTTCTTTCGACCTCTCTCTCCCCATCTTCCTCCTCCTTCTTTCTACCTCTCCCTCTCCCCATCTTCCTCCTCCTCCTTTTTACCTCTCCCTCTCCCCATCTTCCTCCTCCTCCTTCTTTCTCCCTCTCCCTGTCCCCATTTTCCTCTTCCTTCTTTCTCCCTCTCCCTCTCCCCATCTTCCTCCTCCTCCTTCTTTCTCCCTCTCCCTCTCCCCATCTTCCTCCTCCTCCTTTCTACCTCTCCCTCTCCCCATCTTCCTCCTCCTTTTTACCTCTCCCTCTCCCCTTCCTCCTCCTTTCTACCTCTCCCTCCCCATCTCCCCGTCTTCCTCCTCCTCCTTTCTACCTCTCCCTCCCCATCTTCCTCCTCCTCCTTCTTTCTACCTCTCCCTCCCCATCTTCCTCCTCCTCCTTCTTTCTACCTCTCTCTCCCGGTCTTCCTCCTCCTCGTCATTTTTCACTCTCACCATGTTCCTCCTCTTCCTCCTCCTTTCTACCTCTTCCTTTCCCCATCTTCCTTCTCTTCCTCCTCTTCTACCTCTCCCTCTCCCCATCTTCTTCCTCTTCCTCCTCCTTTCTACTTCTCCCTCTCCCCATCTTCTTCCTCCTCCTTTCTACCTCTCCCTCTCCCCATCTTCCTCCTCCTCCTCTTCCTGTTCTTCTCTTCCTTCCTCCTTCTTTCTACCTCTCCCTCTCCATCTTCCTCCTCTTTCTCCTCCTCCTCCCCTCTCCCTCCCTCTTCCCCTCTTCTTCCCCCTTCCTCCTCCTCCTCCTCCTCCTCCTCCTCCTCCTCCTCCTCCTCCTCCTCCTCCTCCTCCTCCTCCTCCTCCCAGAACAGACATCTGCAGAAAAGACATCTATCACAGCTTGGAAGTTTGGAGGAAAGAGAATTACCCAATTGGGAAGAAAAAGGCTACTTCCGTAGGTAGGCCCTGAAGCACTTTAATAAAATACATTTCTTCATTCTCCCATTGTTGATGATTTGCAAAATTTTGCAAGATTGAAAAAGCTCAATATTCTGCACTGTTTTATAATTAGATCCTTCTGATAACTCAAAATGGACTCGTTTTTTTGACCTGTTTGGCCTAAGTTCAGATTGCATGTTGGGTGGTAAGACCTGTGGAAATATATTGCACATCTCTAGATGATAAGGCAGGGAAAATAAACTTTGTAAGATGTGAGAAGCAATTGTCCATCTGCAGACTCTGGGTGCTGGGCTGTAGATCCATTTTGGGCCAAGAAAGATTTGCAACCTTGGTTGGCAGGATTGTCAATCTCAGTGGTGATCTGGAGATTCAGATTTTGAGACATCCTCTTTGATCCTCCAATAATAGATTAAAAATTTATTAGCCTGTCTCCGAGATCCGTGAATCTCAATTCTGGGTCTATTCTACGCCGGCATTATTTCAAGATGCTATTTTGAAGAAATCCATTCAATCTGATAGAAGTTTTTAGA
Organism: Bothrops alternatus; assembly: GCA_034064705.1. Lineage (NCBI taxonomy): Eukaryota > Metazoa > Chordata > Lepidosauria > Squamata > Viperidae > Bothrops > Bothrops alternatus. The sequence continues at coordinate 351,336 of JARGCV010000179.1, read as the reverse complement.
TTCTCTACAGTACTTTTCTCCAAAGTTTTTGTTATTCCCAAAATTCAGTAGATATAATAAAAATAGCAATTCTATCCAAAAGACAAAACAACAACAACAAAACCCCTTGGTGCTATCTTACGGTTGTTAATAAATCAGATGTTTAAACCATGAAAGATCCATTACATAAGAATATTTTAATAGGGCTTGTTTTATATTATATTTTTGTGTGAGCTATCAAGTATCATTTTCATTGTGGCAGCACTCAAATAGTAAGTTTAAATAAATAAACATAAAAATTGCTCACTCTTCTGGATCAAGCCAAAACCCATTTTAATTCCACTACAGATAGGCCTTGACTCACAGTTAGGGCTAGAATTTGCATTGCTAAGTTAGGCAGTTGTTAAATGAGTCACATCCAATTTTATAATCTTTTTTTGCCACGAATCCCTGCTGTTGTTGTGAATCACGCAGTCATTAAGCAAAGACTCCCCCACTGACTTTGTTGTCAGAAGCCAAGTCAGAAGTGGTGAATTCTCCAACACTGGGAGTTTTTAAGAAGAGACTGGACAGCCATTTGTCTGAAATGGTGTAGGGTTTCCTGCCTGAGCAGGGGGTTGGACTAGATGACCTCCAAGGTCCCTTCCAACTTTACTATTATTATTATTAAGTAGGAAGGTCACAAATGGGAATCATATTGTAAATACATGCTGGTTGTCGAGCATCTGAATTTTGATCACGTAACTCTGAGGATGCTACAATAGTCATAAATGCAAGGTCTGGTCATAAGCCACTTTTCAAATGATTGTAAGTCAAGGACTACCTTATAAATGACTAGGATTTGTACAGGTATTCTGTTCCTGCTCCAGGAAAGAACAGTACATGCTGGGCAGCCTGGTGGATCACGGCCACTAACCCAAATAAGAAGATAGATCAGTCCAACAGTTGGGAATTTCCTTATCAATCTTGAAGTCCAGGCTGATCTCGTAGAAGTTGACGTGCTGAGCAAATAAATATGTCACTTACCTTGAAAAATGGAAAGTCCCAGGCTTTTTCTTTCTTTCTTTCTTTCTTTCTTTCTTTCTTTCTTTCTTTCTTTCTTTCTTTCTTTCTTTCTTTTTTTGCATCTGTCTTTCTATTCAATATTAAACTGGAGCTTCCAATATCTTTGGGTGTTAGGTGGAACATGACAAAAGTGCAAAGTTAACATTACATACAATTATGCAGTTTTAAAGTAGAAACAGATTTGGATATATTCTTTTCTTTGACTAAAGTAGCTAATCTGCCCATCTCTGCTAGCTCCACTAATTTTTTCCAGCCATTCTTCCATGGTGGAAATTACTGTATCTTTCCATTTTTTGTGCATAAAGCATTCTTGTGGCAATCAGCACGTACAACAATAAATATGAAGAACAGCCCAGTGCACACATTTTGGAAAGAGAGTTTCCTTAATAACAGGCTCCAGCCCGAGTGCCCAACTGCTTGGAAGGATAAACTTTTGGTCCTCAGATTGGATCCTGCTACAGCAACAAAGTTCCAGATTGTCCAATATACCTTAGAATTTTTATTCTAGTTGTTTAACCAATCTTTCAGCAACATTAATTGCAATCCCTCTGCATATTCTGGATTATACATGCAAAATGTATGTGTTCAGTAATACAGGCTAAAGAGAGATTTATAGCAAAGTTTTTAAAAAGTAAGAATCAAATTGTGTTTAAAGACATGCTTGGTTTTCATCACCTCTAACACCATAAAAGTTTTTTTCTGTTTTTTTACCCATGTATGTTCAGTTTCATGAAAGGGAATTTAGAAATTCTTTCAAAACGAAGAATCCTGAAGAAATTAGCATCAGTTGAATGTGTGTTCTTGTGGTTGTCTAGCAACGTAATCAACAGAGGGCTGTGTGTGTGTTATTTTTTCATTATAGAAGCTTCTCTCAAGTTCTGAGGTCCTTCTGATTGCTCAACTTTCAATGAAGTCTCAGTAGAGGTTTCTAGCAGATGTTTAATCTTACCATTGTTGAAAGAAAAGTCTTCATCATGGTTCAGTCCAAGCTGGGAGTAAACATAGCGACTGCTTTGGAAAGAAGGTTGCAGTTTATTGAAGAGGAGAGCCAGACAGAAAGATGGCTCTGGCAGAAAAGAGGGGAAAAAAGGGCTGAGCACATCTAGGGAGTGGGTTTTATACCCTCTGGAGCCTTTTGTTTGGGTTTGCTTCCTGTTCCTGTTTTAAGACTTTATATTTCCTGTGTCACGTATTCTGACCTGAGTCTGGGTATGCCCTTTGGCATCTGTGGGTTAATCCTATTATGTCCTATCTTAGACTTTGGGTGGGGTATGTAGATTTTAGGTGTCTTTGTCTTCTTAATCTTCTAGCTGGGGCTTCCAACCTTCCTGGATGGTTTACATCTGCATTTGTACAGAGCTGGTTTCTGCTTGGGGGAGGCTTAGGGCTATTAAGAAAAAACTGGGCATGCTTTTCTATTTCTTTAAGATCCTTTGAGGAAATATATTTTTCTGCCCTTTTAATATTTCCTTCTCTGGGGGGCTGACTTCCCACACCACCACCAAGGGGTTCTCCTGTCCTTAAGAAATGTATTAGAGATTTTCTTCTTTCTGCCTCACAAAAGTGCTTTTTCAAAAGGCAACTGGACCGTGGTTGTTTTTTTTTTTTTTTTTAGAAAGAAGAAGACATATCACTTCTCATGTAAGAACCTTCATCGGTTCTGGCTTATATTCATCGCCAGAACTGATGAAGCTTCTTGGATGAGAAGCAAAACTTCTTCTTCTCCCTCAAAGAAAAAGACAGTGTAGCTGCTTTTTGAAAAAGGACCTTTGAAACACCTATGACCTGGATGACTGAGAATCTCCATGGACATTTCTTTCTGCCTTCTCTTTGGAGAAATTCAAAGCCTGAATTTGGAAAAGCCACATATGCCTGTTCTATTAAACATAACACTGTGAAGTTATGACTTTTTAGAATTTCTGGGGGGCAAATATGGATCAATATGCTTTTCTTGCTGTTTTAAGGTAATTTTCTTCTGGACTCAGCACAATGGCGGAAAAAATCCATGCATCTCCCTGCCCTTTTATTTACACACTGTGCCAATTTTCTGCATTGATTTCTCTCTCTGATCTCTTCCTTGAAAACCCACCCATCTCTAGCGGTGATCAAAGATTCTGCTGAAATTATAAATACTTCTAAGTTACCAAACCAACTAAAAAAACAGTACCGGGTGTACATGGTGTATTTTCCCCCGTTCTATCAGACCTATGCACATTCGTTTATTCATTTTTAGAAGATCTCTTAGCAGATCTCAGAGTGTTCTCTAGAAAAATGACTTTAACAGGATATTACTGACCTCTCGTAATATTTCTGCTGTGCAATAACATTACAGTTGGTGTTAAACTTTATTACCAGGTCGGTGATAAAATTAGTTTAATATTGGTTGCTTTTATAATGTACATTTACTATTGCAACACAGAACAATATGACAGCAAAGTAAAATAATATAAGATGTCAAGACCTGAAGGCAGGACAAGAAAGTTACAGGAAGAGACAAAGGAGAATAATTCTTTTCCTTTGTTTGCTTCCCGGGAGCACACCGAGAGGAATGGCACCATTTATGAATTTTATTAATTCTAATGCTGCTAGATGATAGCAAATAAAGAGGGCAGTAGCTCATTAACCTGGCAAACCCGGGACCATAGTACACAATGATCAAATAATATAACTGAATAATAAAAATGAGACAATCATAAAATGAGCTAATAAAATAAGCAATCTAACATAGATTTAGTTTGAATTATATCTGTATTGGGGGGGAAACAGTACAGTATTGACATTATCAAAATCCTGAGCAAACAGAAACATTTAAATGTTGCTATTATATAGGCAAGAAAGAACAAATGTACAGGTATAGAATAGACGATATCTGACTCAATAGTACCAACTGTGAGAGGGATCTCGGTGTCCTAGTGGACAATCACTTAAGTATGAGCCAGCCGTGTGCTGCAGCAGCCATAAAAGTTAATACAGTCCTAGATTGCTTCAACAGCAGGATACTTTCAAGATCACATGAAGTGATAGTACTACTTTATATTGCACTGGGTGAGGCCACACTTGGAATACTTGTGGAAATCTTGTCACAATGATACAAAAAAAAAAAATGTTAAGACCGTAGAACAGGGATGTCAAACTGCCAGCCCGCGGGCTGGACGCATCATCCAGAAGCCGCGGCCACCCCATTGCCGGCAATGGCAAAACCGTCCCGATACGTTTGACATACGTCTGCCCTAGAAAGAGTGCAGAGAAGAGCAACAAAGATGATAAGGGATCCGGAAGTTAGAACATATGATGAATGATTGAGGGACTTGGATATGTCTGTCTAACAAAGAACAGAACTAGGGGTGATATGATAGCAATCTTCCAATATTTGAGGCGCTATCACAGAGAAGAGGGGTCAACCTATTTTCCAAAGCATCTGAGAACAAGACAAGAAATAACAGGTGGAAAATGGTTAAAGAAAGATCAACCTAGAACTAAGGAAAAATTTCCTATCAGTGAGAACAATTAGTAGAATGGTTTAACTCTGGAAGTTGTGGGTGTTCCATCACTAGAGGTTTTCAAGAAGAGACTGGACAGCCATTTGTCTGGAGTGAAATAGGATCCCCTGCTTGAGCAGGGAGAAGACCTCCAACTCTATTATTCTAAGTTTTTGTTTAGCTTGACACTGAAAAGAATATACTGTTGACACCAACTGGAAAAACTTTCCAAACTCATGAAGACAAGTCAAGATAATATTCCCTATTTCCTGAAGTTTGCCCTGCTTAACTGATTTCTCCAGTACATGCTGGTTGGGAGTCAAGGGATATATAATTATGGAGTTGCCCAAGAGCAAATGAGAAGGAATAAATCCTATCAGTTGAACACCCTGGTCCATGGGTGGCCAACTACTGATTTGGAAAATAAATCTGTAATCTGTACTCAGTAACAGATCTTTGTGCATTTAGGGAAGACATAATTTATTATTTGTGTCTTTATTAAGAAAATTTATGAGCCTTGTGGTGGCCTAGTGGTGAAGACTCTTGCCCCCGACTTAGAAAGTTGAGAGTTCAATCCTAGATAGTGGCAGATGTTTCTCTCTTACAGTGCAAAGAAAAAATATTTGCTACGAACTCCATGTAGGAGTCAGGAAGGGCATCCAGCCAGTAAAAACTTTCAGCGTCATTCATTTACCCCAACTCTATCCCAGATTCAGGGATTACAGGATTGTAAAAAGAAAAAAAAATAAGAAAATCTATGTGGCCTTTCAATTCATTCATGATGACTCTGAATAACTTAGAGAAATAAAACTCCAAATACAAAACTTAATAAACTCTTACCCCCCTGGAAGCAATAATCAAACCAACCACTTGATGGGCTTCATATCACTCTGGGGTCCCCAGGTACATAGGTAAAACCAGGTCTTTAGGGCCTTTAAAAAGAGTGTCAAAGTGAGGACCAATCTTATTTCTGCAGGGATGGTGTCCAATAGTAAGGAAACCACCTCGGAGAAGATCCTTCTTCTTGGTCCCTCCAGATGGACTTCCTTAATAGATGGGATCCATAACATTCTCTTCCCTCTCTGGTCTGGTGTGTTGGATAGATGCTACTGTGAAATGACAATCCTTTAAATAACCTGGCCCCCAAGCCATGTATGGTGTCAGGGGATTGTGCAGTAGGTATCCAAGAAAAGTCAGAGATACTGACACAAACTTGTAGTTTTACATAAATAAATACATTTAACACCTATATTTACAAAAGACAAGATAATCAGGAACACAGGAGATAAACCACCAGACAATATACAGGGCACACAGCAGAAAAAGACGGGGGGGGGATAGAAACTCCTCCTTTACACCCACAGCAGCCAATCATAGTGTAGCTTGCCTCATGCAGGAGCCAGCACTCTCCAACCAATCAACTACAACTGTGTGTTCTGGCCCATTGTACAATGTTACTTAATTTTACTAAATCCAGCTATTAAATTTAATATCCTAACATACGGCTTTAAAGCTGACAAACTAGCACCTTGAATTGGACCTGTGGGAAGAATTCAGAGAAAGAAATATTTTGGGGGATATTAAAAGGGCAGAATATTATATTTCCCCAAAGGATCTTAATGGCAGAAACCACCCCTTCCCAAGTCTCTCTGCCCCAAACAGAAACCAGGTCTGCAGAAATGCAGATGTGATAATCTTGTCAGAAAGATTGGAGCCGGGAAGCTTGGATTAGAAAGACAAAGATTCCTAAAATCTACAATCCCTCACACAAAAAATAATTCAACAGTCATCATCCACAGCCCCAAGGAAGCAGGATATGACCTTTGGGACATAATAGAATTAACCTACCACCATCAGAACACCAGAAAGGCACACTCAGACTCAGGTCAAAGTTCATGTTACACGAACAACTCCAAACAAAAGCTCAAGAATGCATAAAAACCACCATTCCCTACTACACATGGTCAGTTTTCCCAGAGCCATCTTTCTGTCTGGCTCTTCTCTTCAATAAACTACAACCTTTTTTCTAAAGCAGTCTCCATTTTGATTATTTCCAGCTTGGACTGGATCCTGATGAAGATTTTTCCTTCAACAGACCCAAAAGCAAATTTGCAACCAGTGCAGTTCCCAATGACATGCATGCAAATCTAGGCTTGTACAAAACCATGCAGGTTGCTGCATTTTGAACCAAGAGAAGTTTCTGAAAATTTATCAAAGGCATCCCCATGTAGAGCACATCGCAGTAGTCAAGAGGAGAAGTGAATAGGATGTGAGTGACTGTTCCCAAATCCTTCTGCATTGGACTGGAAACGGATACTAGAGGCCAATATAAATAGGTGAAGGTGGACAACAATACAGATGGGCATGAACTTCAGAGACTTATGGTTAACTATGTTCTTAATTGCTTTATGTTCATTTGGTCCAATGCAACTTCAGTTGCTTTTGTCGCTTGTTTATCTGTTTGTTTTAAAAATTGCATGAAAATATAAATATTCTTCACGTTCAAACATTCTGCATATGTGCTATATACATTTTCATAGACGGCCTCCTTCAAATATTCACTTTCCCAACTTTTCCTGTTGCAAATAAAGCATGCCTTCACACAAAACTCTCCTTAAATAAAAGACTCCTGGTGGTGCAGTAGTTACAAGGCAGTACTGCAGGCTACTTCTGCTGACTGCCAACCGCCAGCAGTTCCACAGTTCGATCCTGACCGGCTCGAGGTTGACTCAGCCTTCCATCCTTCCAAGGTGGGTAAAATGAGGACCCAGATTGTTGGAGGGCAATATGCTGACTCTTAGGCAATATGCTGACTGCTTAGAGAGGGCTGTAAAGCACTATAAGGCAGTATATGTCTAAGTGCTAGGGCTAGTACTATTTATTAATAAATGCATTTGTGTATTTTCCCACCCACCCCCTTCCCTAATATATATCCTTTTGTGTGCAGTGTTCCCTTCTCGACACAGTTTTTAGTTGCCAATGACATCATCAACTTTGAAAAGGTGTGGGTTTTAGTATAAAGGCTTAGGTTGAGAAAACACAAACTGAGTTCCTTTCAAAGCAGTCTTATTTTTTTTCCTTTCATAGTAGAGTATCGCTTCTATTAGTGCTACAACCGGTCACTTAGCAAATTCACCATTCAAACACCATACAGAGTTAACGGCCGATCTGAAAAAGGGGAAAAAGTGGACTTATGACCCAGATCTGAAGTTGCAACGTTGCCCCCCCCCAACACTCTCTGCTATCACATGACTGGTCTTCAGGTGCTCAGCCACCTGGCCACATTTATGACTGTTTGTAGCATTGTGTTGGTTATGACCTATAAAGCCCTATATGGCAATGGGCCAGGATACTTGCGGGACCGTCTTCTGCCTCATGAATCCCAGCGACCGGTTAGGGCACATAGGGTTGGCCTCCTATGGGTCCCGTCTGTTAGGCAATGTCATCTGGCGGGGCCTAGGGCAAGGGCCTTCTCCGTTGCTGCCCCAGCCCTCTGGAACCAGCTTCCCTCGGAGGTCCGTACTGCTCCTTCCCTCCTAGCTTTCCGTAAACTTTTAAAAACACATATTTGCAGACAGGCTTGGGGCGTGTGAGCTGCGTTCTGCCCCTGGGCCTTTGATTGGGAGTGTATGTTGTATGAGTGAGTATAGTTTTTATAGTTTTACAGTTTTTATATTGTACCATTATTTTAAGTGACCTATATATTTCTGTACTTATATTTCTGTTGTGAGCCGCCCCGAGTCTGGGGAGAAGGGCGGCATATAAGTCGAAATAAAGATAAAGATAAAGATCCCCTGATCATGTGACCAAAAATATTTTTCCAAAAACCAGCACGTTTTTTTTTGCAAAACTGTGCTAAATGATCGCAATGTTCAGTTTATGACCATTGCATTTGCTTAACGATCACTACAAAAAAGATCACACAATCAGTCATGCAACTGATGCATTTTATCATTGTTGCAACCTATGAGCGGCTCCGTTACAGTCGTTAATGTGAGGATTACCTGCATTGATTTTTAAAATTATTTTTCAGTTGCATCAGCTGTTTCAGGATGGGTGGCGCTGATGTTTTGTACAGACAGTCCTTGACTTACTATCGCAATTGAGCCCAACATTTCTGTTGTTAAGCAAGACATTTATTAAGTGAGTTTTGCTCCATTTTACGACCTTTCTTGCCACAGTTGTTAAGTGAGTCACTGCAGTTGTTAATTTACTAAGCAGGTTGTTAAGTGAATCTCGCTTCCCCGTTGACTTTGCTTGTCAGAAGGTTGCAAAAGGTGAATCTGGGACATTACAACCGTCATAAATATGAACCAATTGCCAAGCATCTGAATTCTGATCCCATAACGTTAGGGATGCTGCACTAATCATAAGTGTGAAAAATGGTCATGTCCCTTTTTTCAGTGCTGTTCTAACTTTGAACGGTCACCAGAGGACTTCTTGTAGCTTCATCAATATTTGTTGGTTATCACCTATAAAGCCCTTCATGGCATGGGACCAGGATACTTACGGGACCGCCTTCTGCCACATACTTCCCTTCGACCGGTGAGAGCGCACAGGGTCGGCCTCCTCCGGGTCCCGTCAGCGAAACAATGTCATCTGGCGGGTCCTAGGGGGAGGGCTTTCTCTGTTGTGGCACCCACCCTCTGGAACCAACTGCCTCCTGAAGTCCGCATTTCTCCCACTCTCCCGGCCTTCCGAAAGAATCTAAAAACATACCTCTGCCGGCAGGCCTGGGGATGATTGTGGTTGATTGTTGAATTGAATGTGTTTTATTGGTTTTTTTAGATATCGTTGTTTGGGTTTTTTTATTGTAATTTTATTGTTATATATATGTTGTTAGCCGCTCCGAGTCCCCGGAGAGGAGCGGCATACAAACCCAAATAAATAAATAAATAAATTTCACGAATTAGAAAGTGACAGAATTCTGCCTTATTTAATCAGAAGTTCCCCTTGATAATTCCTGCTTGGCCATGGTTTGCCTCCACACAGTGGCAGCCTGCACACTGACCGATTTCTTCTGCATTCCTAATTGACGAAGTCTGTGCCCTTTTAGGAAACAGAAAGGCTAATATTTGTAGCAGGAGTGGAATAATGATCATTTTCTAAAAAGAGGTGGACTAAGAAGGGAAAAGAAGGAAGATAGGGTGCACTCAGGAATTGCTGAGAATTTGAAAAGAGGTAGTTGTGAGCCATGTCTTCAAAACATCCATAGATCCCCAATGGGTGGTAGGACATCCAAGCTGGAAGAAGATCAGGGGAAGATTATTCCTCCTTCTAATGCAGGCAGGGGTCTTCAAACTTGGCCCTTTTATGACTTGTGTTCAACTCCCAGAATTCCTCAGCCAGGCACGCTGGCTGAGGAATTCTGGGAGTTGAAGTCCACAAATCATAAAAGGGCCGATTTTGAAGATCCCTGTTCTAATGCAAGCAACCTTTATGACCTATAAAGCCCTACATGGCATCGGACCAGGTTACTTACGGGACTGTCTGCTGCCCCATGAATCCCAGTGGCCGGTTAGGGCCCACAGAGTCAGCCTTCTCCAGGTCCCGTCAGCCAGACAGTGTCGCCTGGTGGGGCCTAGGGGAAGAGCCTTCTCTGTTGCGGCCCCGGCCCTCTGGAACCAACTTCCCCCGGAGATCCGTGTCGCCCCCACCCTCTCCGCCTTTCGTAAACTGCTTAAAACACACCTCTGCCGGCAGGCCTGGGGCAGTTAACATCTTGCCCCTAGCCAGTGTATGTTTGTGCGTATGTTTGTTGAATGATGGTTTTCTCTTAACTTAGGGGTTTTTATATATGTATTTTAACTTGTGATTTCTATTTATGTTGTGAGCCGCCCTGAGTTCTCCGGAATAGGGCGGCATAGAAGTAAAATCAAATAAATAAATAAATAATAAAATAATAGTTTGCATCAACAGAGGTGTAGCTTCAACATCACATGAGCAGATGGTACCACTTTATACGCCACTGGTGAGACCAGATTTGGAATATTGCATCCAATTCTGGTCACTATGATGTAAAAACAAAGAATGTTGAGACCCTAGAAAAAGTGCAGAGAAAAGAAACTGAAGTGTCAAGAGGTCTGGAGGCTAAACCATAAGACAAATGGTTGAGGGAACTGGGTTTGCTAGTCTAACAAAGAGAAGGACTAGAAATGTTATAATAACTGTCTTACAGTACTTGAGGGGCTGTCCAAAAAGAAAGGGTCAACCTATTCTCCAAAGCACCTGAGAGCAGGATAAGAAGTTACAGGTGGAAGAACATTCAAGAGAGAACCAACTTAGAACTAAGGAGAAATTTCCTGACAATGAGAACAATTAATCAGCGGAAGGACTTGCCTCCATGACCTTGTGGGTGCTCAATCACAGGAGATTTTTAAGAAAAGATTGGACAGCCATTTGTCCAGAATGGCATAAGGTCTCCTGCCTTCAAGATCCCTTCCAGCCTATTATTCTATTTTCTATGTTCTTGGAAATCTCACTCATGGACTGGAGATGCAGTCAAATGATAATGTTGCCATCTTCTTATGATGACTACTTGGTCAGTACAGTACAATTTCCTACCTTTAGATATGCTGGGAGCCAAGTATTGGATGGATTCATCTCATCCTTTTTAGTATTATTCATTCATTTATTAAACAAATGTATATGGCCACCCAACTCACAGGTTTACCTGGCTTACAACAAATGGCCACTGATTTGGGCTTGCAAATAAGAACTAGGCCAGAAGGAACAGCAGATGATAGGACCAACACGAGGACTACCCAGTATTAGGTAAACATAGAACACAGAATAATAGGGTTGCAAGGGACCTTGGAGGTCTTCAAGTCCAATCCCCTACTCAGGCAGGAGACAATATACCACACTGGGCAAATGGTCTCTGTTTCCTTTCTATGGTCTTCAGCCTTCCCATTCTGTCACCTGTGAGTGAGAATTAAAAAGCAATGCTAATATGTACTTATGCTGTAAAAGAAAATCAGAAGTCATTTCTTTATATTTCTTTTTTCTTCCTTTTTTGTATTTTTACCTTCCTTCCTTCTTCCTTCCTTCCTCCTCTTCCCTCCCCTTCTTCTCGTAATTATTATTAGTTTCTGTTAGTTTTTAATCTTTCTTGTTCAAAAATTTAATCAGTTTATTGAAAGAAGGGAGGGAGGGAGGGAGGGAGGAAGGAAGGAAGGAAGGAAGGAAAGAAGGAAGGAAGGAAAAAAACAGATGTTTGGATTCATGGGTAAGGATTCCCAAGATAGCATGGGAATTCCCCTAATACAGTACACCCCCCATATTGCTATGCATCTCTGTTGCTCTCCTATCAATCAACTCTTTTCTTTATAATAGTTACATACATTGGGCAAAAATATTTCATTTAGTCCTGCTGCCTAAATTTGATGTCAAACTGAATTTTGATAGTCCAGTTTGTGCTGTTTTGTTAACGCAAATTCACTGTGCAAAATCAGCAAATTTTCCCCAATTGTCAAGTGTCACTACAATCTGAATTTAGAAGCCACTGGCACCTCCAAATATCTCAGAAAAGTCTGTTATCACATCAGCTATCTGTTATCGAGAGAATAGGGATAATTACTATAAATTTACTACCTAATATAAAATAAATATTTGAGACAAAAGATCTGTTGTGATGCTGAGGGCTCGTATATATAAGTTGCTCTCAACTGTGATCGCGGCTTCAATGCTCCTGCGCCAACAGAGAACAACTGGCAGTTTGTATAGGACTAGGTACTGTGACTGGAGTGCAGTTTTCCAGGTGACCACTACATGGCAGTATAAAATGGAAATTTCTTTGTGTTGTTTTGCTCCACCTAGTGGACAGATGCATTTCTACTTGGTTTGTTTATTTATTTATTTATTTATTTATTTATTTATTTATTTATTTATTTATTTATTTATTTATTTATTTATTTATTTATGATCAAATTTATATGCCGCCCTTCTCCTAGGACCCAGGGCGGCTTACAACAAATACAATAAAAATACAATAAAAATACAATAAAAAATTAGTTGCATTCATACAAACACAATCAGCTCACAATCATTAATGGAGGGACCTTCCAAGGGCCCAGGGGCAGAGACAGCTCATGCGCCCCAAGCCTGTCGGCATAGATGTGTCTTCAGCAATTTACGGAAAGCCAGGAGGGAGGGAGCAGTACGAACCTCTGAGGGAAGCTGGTTCCAGAGGGCTGGGGCAGCGACGGAGAAGGCCCTAGCCCTGGGCCCCGCCAGATGACATTGTCTAACAGACGGGACCCATAGGAGGCCAACCCTATAGTTGAGTTTCTCCCATTCTCCTTTTGTTGTACATTAAACCTGAGTTCCTTTAAGTTTGAGATTAGGTACTTGTTCTTCCCCATCTAGAAAGACGTTGTTTAAGAAATTAATTTTGGCTAACAATTTTTTGGGAAAAAATAAGTTAAGGCATAGAATCAAGGTCATGAGAAGTACTATTACTGCTTTATAAAGCCCTAGTAAGACCACAACTAGAATACTGCAGCCAATTTTGGTCCCCATACCACAAAAAAGATGTTGAGAGACTAAAAGATGATCAGGAGACTAAAACATACGAAGAACAACTATGGGATTTGGGTCTGGTAGTCTAAAGAAAAGAAGAAATAGGGGAGACATGATAGCAGTATTCCAGTATCTGAGGGGCTGCCAAAAGGCAGAGGGGGCCAGGTTGTTCACCAAAGCACCAGATGGAAGATGAGAAACAATGGTTGGAAACTGATCAAAAAGAAAAGCAACCTGGAACTAAGGAGAAATTTCCTGACAGTGAGGACAATCAATCAGTGGAACACCCTGCCTTCAGAAATCATGGGCGCTCCATCACTGGAGATTTTTAAGAAGAAACTAGACATCCACCTGTCTGAGACAATATAGGTTCTCCTATATTGCTCAGAGGGCTGGACTAGAAGACCTCCAAGGTCCCTTCCAGCTCTATTCTATTCTATTCTATTCTATTCTATTCTATTCTATTCTATTCTATTCTATTCTATTCTATTCTATTCTATTCCCTTATTCCTCTATTCTATTCCATTCCATTCCATTCCATTCCATTCCATTCCATTCCATTCCATTCCATTCCATTCCATTCTATTCTATTCTATTCTATTCTATTCTATTCTATTCTATTCCCTTATTCCTCTATTCTATTCTATTCTATTCTATTCTATTCTATTCTATTCTATTCTATTCTATTCCCTTATTCCTCTATTCTATTCCATTCCATTCCATTCCATTCCATTCTATTCTATTCTATTCTATTCTATTCTATTCTATTCTATTCTATTCTATTCTATTCTATTCTATTCTATTCTATTCTATTCTATTCTAAATATGCTCAAAGGATGGAGTAATAGGGAATGGGGAGGACTAATTTTACTCTACGTAAGGAGTACGGTAGCAAAAAGGTAGTTCTTGACTTACGACCACAACTGAACCCAAAATTTCTGTTGCTAAGCAAGACATTTGCTAGTTGTGCCCCATTTCATATTCTTTCTTGCCACTGTTGTTAAGCGACTCACTGCAGTCAAGTTTCTAAGCCAGTTATTAAGTGAAACTGGCTTCCCCACTGACTTTGTTTGGCAGAAGATCGCAAAACGGATCACATGACCCTGAGATATTGCAACTGTCATAAATATGAGTTAGTTGTCAAATGTCTGAATTTTGGTCACCTGACCATGGGGATGCTGCATTGGTCACAAATGTGAAAAATGGCCATAAGTCACTTTTTTCAGTGCCTTTGTAACTTTGAACAGCCACTAAACAAACTGTTATAATTTGGGGATTGTTGAGTGCTTCGTTCGCATGCGAATGATGAAGACACATGGCGATGCTGAACAAACACTTCATTCTCCTTCTACAACAACCAAGCAAAAGCAAAAGGCACGCAGGTCTTTTTATAGGGCCAGAAACCCGGACGGTGTCAACCAATACGAACAGAGCATTTTCGTGCCTTGCACATGCGCATAAGGCCGGCGCCGCTCTGTCTGGTCCCCGGGCAGCTTTTGGAATGCCCGGGAACAATGCAACGTCCCGAGCCTGCTTTTGCAGGCTCAGGACACAACACCCCTCCCCCTAGATGGAACATAGGTGCGCACACATATGTACGTCATACATTGAGAAGAGTGTCATATAGTTTCATTAATCAAATGCAAGGAGTGTGGAATACTCGAGTCTGCCCTCAGGCAAAAACCCTTCAAACTTTATTAATATAACAAATGTATCCGAAATAAAAAAAATAATACAAAATAATCTACCCATGAGTTATTCCCGTTATTCAGGGGCCTCATGAACAGGTCCCCCATGATTTGACAGCAACTTCACAAAGTCTCTCAGATGTTTGGGTGGGCACTTGGCCCACTGCGACCTTCTAAGGCCCAGAGAGATTGCCTGGCCCACCTCCTCGCCTAACAGGATAGGCAGGCCAGGGTGTTGCTGACCTAAATCCCCAGGTGACCCCGGTGAGGGTGCCTGGCCTACCTGCTCGCCTACCAGGCTAGGCAGGCCAGGACTTTGCTGCCCCAAATACCCGCTTGACCCGCCCAGCTGCTGGCTGGCTGGACCCTCTAAGTCCAAGCCAGCATACCTTGGAGGGGTAGAAGTCCCCGAGTCCACAATGGACCCCTCTTGGGAACACTGTCCTCGAGCCCAAGGCCAGCAGATGGAGAAGGCTGGGTAGCGGAAGTGCCCCAGTACTCTGTGGCCCCCCAAGCATGTACCCCAGATGCCAAAGTCAGGAGTCGCCTCCATGGCAACCCCCTTTGCTGGTGACTTCCTTTTGGGAGCAATTGCTGAATTAGGCAAGCGCCCCTGATGGAATTTCTTTTCTCTTGCGGTCAGTCTCCCTGTCTGGAGCACTATTTGACATATGTGAATACTGTGGATACCCCCGGTGTGACTCCCTATCTGGAGTAATTATGGGTGTGTGGGATGATCCCCTATCCAGTGAATTTCTGTTAGGAGCACTTGCAGAATCTTGGGATGAATCCCAAACAGCCTCAGTAGCAGCGAGTGAGGGACTGTTAGTCCTGGGAAACTGGGACCCAGAATGCATCTTATGGTCCTCCTCCCCCCCCCCAGAGCAGAGCCAGGAGCGGAAGAGTGAGAGTCCAGTCTTCAACGCAGTTGGTCTATGTGTCTGCGAAGAACACGGCTGTCACCCAAGGCAACTTCGTATGACAACGGCCCAGAGACCTTGCAGACCACAGCTGTGACCCAGAGATGACCAGGCCCATAGTTTCTTGCCAAAACCGGATCACCCACCTGGAGTCTCCTAGGTGCCCGTGGTTTTGACACTTGTGAAGCCAGCCGGTCAGGGTGCAGCCTGTCCAGTTTACTGATGAGGCGGTGACCCCAGCGGAGTTCAGCAGGGCTCTTCCTGTGGCTGTACATGGTGTGGTACTGTGTGCAAGAATGAAATCTGTTAACCTGTGATGCCACTTACCGTAAGTCAGTTTCTTGAGGGCATCTTTGGTGGTGCGCACCATTGTCTCTGCCAGACTGTTGGAGGATGGATGGAAGGGAGCCGAAGTTGCATGGTGGATCAGGTTGGCCTGAAGGAAAGCCTGGAACTCAGAAGAGGTAAATTGAGGGCCATTATCAGAAAGCAGGACAGCTGGAAGACCGTGTGATGCAAAAATTCCTCTCAACACCTGGATGGTCCTGGCAGTAGTAGTGGAGGAAACAGGAACAACCTCTAGCCACTTGGAATGGTTATCAACAACAAGCAGGAAGAATTGCCCCTGAAAGGGCCCAGTGTAATCTATATGCACCCTAGACCATGGGGTTTGAGTTTCCTCCCACCTATATACTGGGGCCTGAGGCATTTCAGGCCGTGACTGTTGGCACAGCTGGTATCCATGCACCTGGGCCTCGATAGCCTTATCGAGCCCAGGCCACCAAAGATGGCTGCGCGCAAGCGCTTTCATCCTGACAATTCCCAGATGTCCCTCATGCAGAGAGATCAAGATTCTAAACCTCAATGAGGCTGGGATCAGTACCCTGCTACCCCATAACAGGCAACCCTTGAAAGTGGAAAACTCATGCTTCTTGTGCCAGAAGCTTTGGAACTCAGTATCTGGGCACTTGTCAGGCCATCCTGACAACACCCATGTCAGCGCGCGTGTAAGCGTGTGATCAATGGTGGTTTCTGCAGCCACATCCCTAGCATTGAGGGGAGATTCAGGAAACTCCTGAATAGAGAGAATATTGATGGCAGGAGCAGGGTCTACTTCAACCTGTGTTAGAGGTAATCTGCTTAGGCCATCTGCAGGGCCCATTTCTTTTCCAGGTTTGTGAACTAAAGTGTAGTCATATGCTGACAGGAAAATGGACCATCTCAGCATACGATGAGAAATGATATGTGGGGTCTGTTTGTTAGTGGTAAACAAACCCAGCAGAGGCTTATGGTCAGTATAGAATGTGAAATGGTGGCCATATAGGAAATTATGGAATTTCTTTATGCCAGCCACTATGGCCAAGCCTTCTCTGTCAATCTGAGTGTAATTTCGCTCTGCAGAAGACAGAGTCCTTGAGTAATAGGTCACAGGGACCTGTGTCCCGTCAGCCTTCAGATGGCTAAGTACAACTCCCACTCCATAAGGAGATGCATCACATGTGATGCAAACCGGCAGCTGTTCATTGAAATGCGCTAGAACAGCATTAGAAGTGACCAAGGCCTTAACCTCATTGAAGCTCCTGTCATGGACTTTAGTCCACTGCCAAGGAGCCTGCTTGTCTAAGAGCCTGTGTAACGGCTCTGCCACTGCAGCTTTATGTGGGAGAAATGCATGGTAAAAATTTAATAGCCCCAAGAAGGCCTGCAGCTCACTCTTGGACTTAGGGCTTGGGGCCTGCTGGGTAGCTTGCAATTTAGTTTCAGCAGGGTGAATGTCTTTGGCATCAATCCTGAATCCTAAGAAGTCAGTAGAAGTGACTCCTATTTTGCATTTATCTTTCTTTAGTTTAAGGCCTGCTTTTCAAAAACGAAGCAAGACAGCCCTTAATCTTTCTGCTAAATTTTGAGATGACTCCCTAGTAATGATGACATCATCGAAGTAGGGACAGACCCCAGGAATACCTCGAAGTGTGCTCTCCATGACACTTTGGAATATGCCAGGGGCTACATTTACCCCAAATTGCAGTCTCTTGACCTTGAAGGCCTCCCTGTGAGTTACAATATTCTGGGCCTCTGCAGCTGCCTCATCAACAGGTAGCTGTTGATAGGCCTGTGCCATGTCAGCACACGTGTAAATGTGTGATCAGTGGAAGTTTCTGCAGCCATGTCCCTAGCATTGAGGGGAGACTCAGGCAACTCCTGAATGGAAAGAATATTAATGGCTGGAGCAGGATCTGGCTCTAATTGGTTCAGGGGTAATCTGCTCAGGCCATTTGCATGACCCATTTCTTTTCCTGGTTTGTGAACTAATGTATAGTCATATGCTGACAGGAAAATGGACCATCTCAGCATTTGAGGAGAAATGATATGTGGGGTCTATTTGTTAGTGGTAAACAAACCAGCAGAGGCTTATGGTCAGTATAGATCGTGAAATGGCGGCCATATAAGAAATCATAAAATTTCTTAATTCCAGCCACTATGGCCAAGGCTTCTCTGTCAATTTGAGCATAATTTTGCTCTGCAGAAGACAGAGTCCTTGAATAATAAGCCACAGGGACCTGTGTCCCATCAGCCTTCAGATGGCTAGGTACAGCTCCCACCCCATAAGGAGATGCATCGCATGCGATGCAAACCGGCAGCTGTTCATTGAAATGCGCTAGAACAGCATTAGAAGTGAGCAAGGCCTTAACCTCATTGAAGCTCCTGTCATGGACTTTAATCCACTGCCAAGGAGCCTGCTTGTCTAAGAGCCTGTGTAATGGCTCTGCCACTGCACTTTTATGTGGGAGAAATGCATGGTAAAAATTTAATAGCTCCAAGAAGGCTTGCAGCTCACTCTTAGACTTAGGGCTTGGGGCCTGCTGGATAGCTTGCAATTTAGTTTCAGCAGGGTGAATGCCTTGAGCATCAATCCTGAATCCTAAGAAATCAGTAGAAGTGACTCCTATCTTTCATTTATCCTTCTTTAGTTTAAGGCCTGCTTTTCGAAAATGAAGCAGGCCTTAATCTTTCTGCTAAATTTTGAGATGACTCCCCAGCAATGAGGACGTCATCGAAGTAGGGACAGACCCCAGGAATACCTCGAAGTGTGCTCTCCATGACACTTTGGAATATGCCCGGGGCTACATTGACCCCAAATTGCAGTTTCTTGACCTTGAAGCCCCCCCTGGGCCTCTGCAGCTGCCTCATCAACAGGTAGCTGTTGATAGGCCTGTGCCAGGTCAAGCTTCGCAGAAATGCACCCCCCTTGAGGGAGGCCAGAATATGACTTACCACAGGCACTAGATAAGCGTGCTGTTGCAGCGCCTTATTCAGTGTGCACTTATACTCTGCACATATACGTATGTCCCCATTAGCTTTTAGAGGCGTTACTATGGGCTTTTCCCATGGACTAGAATCCACAGGTTCTAGAATGCCCTGCTGGAGCAATTTGTCCAGCTCAGCATCAATCTTACCTTTGAGGGCAAAAGGTACCCGCCTAGGCTTAACCCTGATGGGCATGATGATTGGGTCTAACTGTAGCGAAATGGAAGCCCCCTTGTAGGATCCTAGCTCTAAACTAAACACATCTGCAAACTCCTTACAAACCTCTGCAAGGCCCAGTGTTTGCAAGCTGTGCAGCCCAGTTACCTGGATTCCCAGAGCCTTGAACCAATCAAGTCCAATAAGACTCGTACATTCATCTCCAACAACCACCACATCTAAGGAACCTTCAAAATCCTTATACTGTACCCTAAGGGTGGCCTCCCCCTTAACACACACCATAGAATTTTGAAAATCAGTGAGTATTAGATTCGATGGCCTGAGTTTAACTCGAAGGCCACTGCTGCTGCAAATCCTTTTAAAGGTATTAACTGAAATAATGGAATGAGCGGCCCCTGTGTCCAACTCCATCAGTAAGGAAACCCCTTGCAACCTTACGTTAATGAAAAGTTTCTTCTTAAGGGGCTTGTGTGTCCCTGTTGTTAGAATGCTTCTACGCGATGCGCAGAAACATACCCTGTTTTGGCTGGGGACCCTGGTACCTTTCTGAAGCAATTCTTCCCAAGGTTGAACCTTCTGGCAACCCAAACAGGCAGATGCAATGTGGCATTGCCTGCCACATGCCCTGCAAATGGCGGAGCAAAACCTGCAGTCAGCTCACTTGTGGTGTCCTCCGCACCTGAAGCATTGAAGGAATGCTGGGGCCTTGTCCGGACGTCCCTTCTGCCTCCTTTCAGCTGGCTGGTGAAGTCTGTCTACCTCCTCTTCAGGATCCACTTCTGATCCTTCTCTAGCATCCTCTTGATGGACAGTAGCTGTGTCTGGAGGATTCCTGCCAAGGTGCAAGGCCTTCACAGCCCCACCTGCTGCTTCCTCAGCTGCCACCTCTCGCAATGCATCTTGGAAGGAGACATCTTCTTTTGCAAAAATCTTTTGTTGTAAGTCTCTGCTCCTTAAGCCACAGACAAAACAATCTCGCAGCCTCTCTTCCAGATCCTTGAACTCACAAGATCTGGCTGCTTGCCTTAAGGCCACAATAAAGTCCGCAGCAGATTCACCCGGCTTCTGGTCTCTCTGCTCGAACATGTGTCTCCAAGCAATGATGGATAACTTCGGCTGGAAATGTTCCTTCAATATTTTCTTCAATTCAGCATATGTTACTGACTCCAGAGGTGCAGAGGCCACCAGATTTTCTGCGATGTCAAAAGCTTCTTGTCCACAGGCACACAAAAGAGTTGCTGCCTTCAGGCCATCTTTTCTAATCTGATTTACTCGGAAGTAATTCTCCATCCGTGCTACGTAGGAATTTCATTTCTCTGGGTGGAAGACATCGAAATCAGTCAAGCGGCCAATCTTCGACATCGTAAAGTTTACGATCTTCATCACTCGCTTCCTCTACAAGCTGCTGTTGGGGAAAAGGTCCTTTAGCCGAGCTCAACCTCCAGCGACGCTGTACTGGCAGGCTGGGACGCTGATTCAGATGCCGTCTTCCCCTCTTCAGGACTTCCTGGGTAAGTCCTCAAATCTTTTGTTCCAGCTTGCAAAGGATCCCATCCTCATCGTCAGTGTTGAGTAATTCGTTCACGTGCAAATGATGAAGACACATGGCGATGCTGAACAAACACTTTATTCTCCTTCTACAACAACCAAGCAAAAGCAAAAGGCACGCAGGCCTTTTTATATGGCCAGAAACCCGGACAGTGTCAACCAATAGGAACAGAGCATTTTCGCACCTTACACATGCGCACAAGGCTGGTGCTACTCCGTCTGATCCCCGGGCAGCTTTTGGAATGCCCGGGACCAATGCAACGTCCCGAGCCTGCTTTTGCAGGCTCAGGACACAACAGAGACTACCTGCAGTAATAAACATGCAAAAGGGTTCAGAAGGAATGGGATGTCCGTTAGCATTTTAGCTACTGAATAAATTTCATCATGGCTTCACTGATTTGCTTTATGTATCCTTGATGGCTGATGGTTACTTAAGCAGAAGGTAAAATCAGTAGATCAGGGTTAGCTTATGTTGGTTGAGTTTCTTTCAGTGAGCACAAGTAGTCTCAAAGATTTTTGCATAGCGAGTGGAGTTGGCAGGAAAGAAAGAGATGGAGAAGGTAGATGGAGAAAAGTTTCATTTGAGGTAACTACTTTAGCTTTCAACATCAACATCAACTTCACCTGCCTCAGGGGCCCCCAACCTGGCCGAGGAATGTGCTTCCATCGTTGATTGTGTATTTGATTGTGTTTGCATGTTGTATGTATGGATTTTGGGATTGGATGTTATCATTATTATTAATTTTTATATGTAGCTGTGTTGTTGTTGTGAGCCGCCCCGAGTCTTAGGAGAGGGGCGGCATAGAAATTTGATAAAATAAATAAATAAATAAACCCCTGGTCCGTGGATCAGTACCGGGCCATGGCATGCCAGCAACTGGGCCGCACAAACAAGCAAGGCCCCATCCGCAGGATGCAGGCAGCACATGAAGCCACACCCCTTCCGGTCCATGGAAAAACCTCTCTCCACGGAACCGGTCCCTGGTGCCCAAAAGATTGGGGGCCTCTGACCTACCTAATTCTTCTGGATGGAAGCCAACATCTTCAAATCAAAGCATTAATATTGTACAACAAATACAGGAATATATCTTAATAAACAAGAAAATATTGCATGACAGCAGTGATCCTCTAATAGAAGGCTTTCCAAACTTGGCGACTTTATGACTTGTATATGGCTGGCTAAGGAATTCTGGGAGTTGAAGTCCACAAGTCTTAAAGTTGTCAAGTTTGGAGACCCTTACTCCAATACATTATAATGTAATCTAATAAAGAAATAAACTTGCCTCCTTGTGAAGAACACAACTGTCTATCTGATGTCTACCTGCCCAATCCCAATGCTCATGGAGAAAATAAAGCATCTTGTCCAGAGCTGGCCAACTGCAGATACTATTAATGTTTTGCTTTTATTGATACAGTTTGAACCTTGCACTTTATAATAAAATCTCTCTTGAGATTAGTTAAGATTTTGGGATCTATGTAAAATGAATTTAACATTAATTCCATCTTGGATAGGATGTCTTCTCTAGTGATTCTCCTCTCATTCTTTATTTCCAAGACATTCATCCTTTTTGTTTGGTTACCAGAGGACATTCTAGTGCCGTGGTGACGAACCTATGGCACACGTGCCACAGATGGCACACAGAGCCTTCTCTGTGGGCACGCGCAATGTCGCCCCAGTCCTAGGCCTTCAGCTGGGTTTTATAAAACCTTTTTGCTTTAGGCCTCCGCCGCCATGTGCAAAAAAAAAAAAAAAGATTCAATCAGTCAATTTCAACTTCTCGTGGGAAAAAAAAAAGATCTCGCAAAGTTGGAATTACCGGTAATTGATTGAACTTTTTAGTCCCACCCAGTCTGCCGTTACCACTGCAGCCATGCCCACCCAATGGGCCACGCCCACTCAACTGGCCACACCCACCCAATGGGCCACGCCCACCCAATGGGCCATGCCCACCCAGCATCCAATGACATATAAGTGGGTTTGGGGTTGCAGTTTGGGCACTCGGTCTCTAAAAGGTTCGCCATCACTGTTCTAGAGTGTTCTGCCATTAAAAATCTATATTTCTGCCAAATCTTCACCTAGTATCAATCTGCCTAAAGCGGTTTATTCTGCTCGTTGTTTTTAGCCCTGTGTCTTGTAATGCAGGATGATACAGTAAAGTTACAAGTAGCTACCGGTAGTAGAAGATCATCACTACAACTTTGAAAATAACCCTCTGAAGGCTTTTACACTAAAATAATTAGTATTGATTTGCTCCAATAAATTAGAGCCAATGGGGTTCAACAGCCCAGGCTTAGCAGTGTGTGTGTGTGTGTGTGTGTGTGTGTTTAAAACATGTTTAGTGTTGCCATTTGAATTAATTTAGACTCTTTGCAAATAGAAAAGAGTTTTCTGAAAGAGAAAAATTCTGGAGAGAACTCCTTGGCAATCAAAGAAAATTTTCATTCCACCTGGGGCCCTGATGGAGATAGTAGATTAGGAAAAGATTCCCACCTTCGCCCCATTTATGTATTGACCGCTTTTTATCCAGCGTTTGGCCAATTTCAATATTTTAACTTGAATGATTAATGTTTCTACTGTGCTAATTGTTTTATTTTATATTTTATAACATTGTAAAGTGCCCGAAATCACTTGAGAGTGAGATGAGCAGCTTATAAATTTAATAAATAAATAAACCCATCTCAGGAAACCAGACTTATTTCTCTCCAGTACTGAAATCATCTAAAATTAATGCTGGCTTAACAAATTGTTGTCAGGATTTCAATTGGTTATTCACCTGTTTGGGTACCACCTGTGGTCCATTGGCACCTGGCAGGTGGTACGCGACCATCCTAGAAAAGTGGTAGCGGGGGAGGGGAATGAGCTGAACCGGTGGCAGCACCGCACAAGCCTGAGCGAGAGACGGCTGGAGCTGCAGGGCTGCCAGGGCTCAGCGGAAGCACCAGGATCAGCGCTTCTTCGGGACTGTCAGGGCTCAGCTGGAGCTCGGTGCTGATCCTGGAGCTTCTGCTGAGCCCAGAAGAAGCGCCGATCAGCTGGAATGTTGCAGCATCTCCAGGGTCTTGCGATTTACATTCAGATGCTTGGCAACTGATTCATATTTATGACGGTCACAGTGTCCCAGAGTCATGTGAAGTGACCAAAATCTGCTGCAACCACCCAGCAGATGGGGGGAATAAAAACCAAAGAGCCCCCCACCCCTGTTGCCAATCCTCAACAGAAATGTTCACAACAATTAAAACCTCAGACAGGAGGAAGAGCGCCGCTGGGCAGGCAGGCAGGTATCTTGCTTGGCTGTGGCTTGGGGGGCACTTTTTTCAGTGCCATTGTAACTTCGAACAGTCACTAAGTGAACTATTGTAAGTCGAGGACTACCTGTACTTCATCACTTTTTTTCTTTCTTTCTTTCTTTTTTTGGTCATCAAGTTTTTGACACCTTGCTAGGCGACTGGTGGTACTTGGATATTGCCGTATCCTAAAAGTGGTACAATGGGTGAAAAGGTTGAAAAGCCCTGCTCTAAGCAGTTTACAGAGTCAGCATATTGCCCCCCACCAATCTGGGTCCTCATTTTAGCGACCTCGGAAGGACGGAAAGCTGAGTCAACCATGAGACCAGTAAGGATCGAACTCCTGGCTGTGGGCAGAGTTGGCCTGCAATACTGCAGTTTAACCACTGCACCCCAGGAGTCTCTCTGGATGATGCCTATAGCTTCTCCTTGGTGAATTTCCCTGTATTCTTAATCCTTCTGAGAAAGCCACCACCAATCGCTTGGCATTCTGAAGACATGTGGTTTTCATTGATAATTTTTTCCATGAGCCTTTGTTAACATCCAGTTGATGACTTCCTCGCTGGCTGGTCCCAAAGGAGACCAATATCTGCAAGATGGTGGAAGCAGCATTTTGAGCTAAGTCCTGCATATACAAAAAGGGTGGGGTTTAGACTGCCCAGAGTTATCTTGAAATAAGCCTATACATTTTATAAATAAATCAGTAATAAATACACTGTGACATCATGTCACAGGTTTTGATCCTAGGTGTAAATCCTCCCGGGAAGGTCATTTTAGATTAGATGGAGCAGGAAATAAAAAATAAAATACATGGCTGCCTAAATGAAAACCAGGGCTAATATAGTTGGGCAGGTAAAAGTCATACAATGATGGCATAGCCACATTTCTGACCATTATTTAGTGGTCCTCTGGATATTTCCACCTAGATATGGTGGCTGTAAGGACACATCCATTTATTCAGAAGGCAAATTAAGAGAGTATAGGGTCATAAAAGGGGAGGGTTTTTTTTATTATTCAGAAGGCAAAATGGTGATAGGTAACCATTTTATTCTTCCTAGCCTGGCAAATCTGCTTTCCTTCTGTTATAATAAAATCTCTCTGGAGATTTTGGGATCTGTGTCAAATGAGTTCCGTGTGAATTCTACCTTGCGTGGATCTTTCTGTAGAAAATCCTGGGGTTTTCTACAGCAGTCTTTCTCAAGGTTGCTAGTTTGCAGATGTGTGGACTTCAACTCTCAGAATTCTCCAAACCTAGCGCGATGGCCAGGCACGGCTCAGCATCTAAATCCGATCATTCCGTCCCTTCTGCTCTTCTGTGGAGCAGAAGGCTTACAAGAGGCTGTGCTCAGGGCCAAATGTAATCCCCACTCGCAATTAAAAACCAAATGAATGTGTTTTTTTTGTTTATTTGATTTCACACCCGATCTTCAGTCAAGGTGTTCTCTCCTCCTACGTTTTTTTTTTTTTTTTTTTTTTTAGAAAAGCGACAATTCCAGGAAAAAAAATCAGAGGCCCAAAGTCTTCCAGAAATTTCCAGGGCTGAAGCGGGATTAGAAATAGGGAAGTTAAATAGATGGTTCAGAAGGACTCTGCTAGGTTTTTTGTTTTGTTTTTTCCAGACTGGAGGTAACTGAGAAAGCTTTTCTTTTCCTCCCTGAGGGATGAGATGGTGGGGACAACGGTATCCTTCTCAGCCCAGCCCAGTCTGAGGTCGGTCCTGAGGGAGTTCTCCTCACTTCCTTTCAGTCCTGGCCACAGCAGGCATGGAATTGGGGAGGGAGGTATGGGAGGAGGTCAGCTGGCCTGGCTTGACCTGAGCCGGTTCCTGCCCGTTGCCTGGAGCCCCTGAATCCGGAGAAGAGATGGCCGAGTCCGGAGGGATTCGCTTGTTGAGGGGAACGGGAGGGACCGAGACTCTGGGGGTGAGGGGAGTCAGGAGATGTGGCTGCAGAGGGATGTGGCCATTCTGGGACTCTGCCTTCCAAGCCCCCGAGTTCAACTCCAGCGCTGGCCATCCCCTCTTTGGTGGCCCTGGGTGGCCCTGGGCTCAAGCTGTGGCTGAGGATTAGGTGGGCACCTAATCTTGTGCAGCTGGCCCTCCGCTTATAATTGTCCATTTAACAAAGGTTCAAAGATACAACAGCCTTGGAAAAAATTACTTTCCACCTGTACTTGCACTTATATCCATCACACCATTCCCACGACCATGTGGCTGCAAACTGGGGCGCTTTCACCTATGACCAGTTGCGAGTTCTATAGTCCATAATCACCATTTGCAGTCTTTTTTCTAATGTCCAGCAAAAACAAAAAAAAGCCTGTTGAGGAAGCTGGATTCACTTAACAACAATGTGATTTGCTTAAAGATCTCTGTTGAAATTGTCATAAAATCAGGTCCGACTCAGCTTACGATCACAACAGCCATTTGTCTGAAATGTTATAGGGTTTTCTGCCTGAGCAGGGGGTTGGACTAGATGACCTCAAAGGTCCCTTCAAACTTTATTATTATTATGGATCATCGCACAGTCAGCCAGATGTTCAGACTGGATTTGGCATTTTGTCTACTTATCGAGTCCTTACCAAGGACGTGGGATAGGCAGATGTGGATGTTTGATGTTATTACAGATATCATCGTAGGATGGAGGCAGTTCCTAGTAAGGCCGCCTTTTGCAATTGACTAATGGCGAATTTGTCAATGCCAATGGTGTTCAAGTGGTGCTTCAATTGCTTTGGGATTGCACCCAAGGCATCTATTACTATTGGTACTACCCTTGCTTGCTTTTGCCACAGTCTTTCTATTTCTATTTGTAGGTCTTTGTATTTTGTTATCTTCTCCAGTTCTTTCTCGTCTATTCCGCTGTCTCCAGGCACTGCCATGTCCACTATCCAGACATTTTTGTCTTTCTTATCGACAATTGTTAAGTCTGGGATGTTATGTTGCAGGTGCTTGTCTGTTTGAATTCTGAAGTCCCAGAGCAGTTTAACTTTATCATTTTCTATGACTTTCTCTATTTTATGATCCCATTTGCTTACAGGCAAATGATATTTCTTGCAGATCTTCCAATGCACCATTGTTGCTACTTTGTCATGCCGCTGCTTGTAGTCAGTCTGTGCAATCTTCTTGCAGCAGCTTACCAGGTGGTCCACTGTTTCTTCAGCTTCTTTGCATAGGCGGCACTTACTGTCTGTTGCTATCTTCTCAATTTTGACTTTATATGCATTTGTCCTTAAGGCTTGGTCTTGTGCAGCCAAAATTAGTCCCTCGGTCTCTTTCTTTGATTTTCCTGCTCTTAACCATTGCCAGGTCTTGTTATTATTTGCTTTCCCCACTATTTTTTTTTAATGTAGTGACCATGCATTGCTTTGTCTTCCCATGTCTCTATTCTGTTCTTTGGTCTTTCTTGTAGGCCAGTTTGTTCTCTCTTGTAGTCAGTAGCCTTCCTGATATACTAATTTCAGTGCATCTTCATCACTGTCCTTCAGATATTCTTCCAAAGTTATTTTTTCTTCTTCAACCATCTGATGTACTTGCAGCATTCCACGCCCACCTATTTGCCTTGGTAGATAGAGTCTGTCAATGTCACTGTGTGGATAAAGGGCATGATTCATTGTCATTATTTTTCTGGTCTTCCTATCTATTGCTTTTAGTTCTGCTTGAGTCTAGTCCACTATTCCAGCTGCGTATCTAATGACTGGAATTGCCCAGGTGTTGATTGCCTTTATGGTATTTCCTCCATTGAGTTTGGACTTTAAGATCTTCTTCACTGTCTTTTTTTTTTTCACATTAAGAAGCAATCATTATAGAACCTGAAATACAACATTAAGTATTACTCTTTGTGAACGTCTGACTTGGTAAACATTCTTCACTCCTCACGTCGAGCCTCAACTATACTATATTCACCTCTAATCTTTTTCTTGACTTCAGTGTGCTTGATGTTGTCAGCTTGAAGGATACCCAAGTATTTGTAGTAATCTTCCTCATCCAGACTCTTATTTTCGTGGGACATCTTGATTCCTTTGGTTTTCACTATTTTTCTTTGTTTGACAGTAAGTGTGGCACATTTGTCCAAGCCCAACTCCATTGCAATATCTTGGCTATGTATACAGACACTGTTGAGCAGTGATTCTATTTCAGATGATGTTTTTCCATATAGCTTCAGATCATCCATGTAAGGGAGGTGGGATAGTCTGGCAGATGTTTTTGATGTTTGATAGCCATGTCCTGAATTATTCAGTATTGTTGACAGAGGAAACAGTGCAATAACAAATAGTAATGGTGATAATGAATCTCCTTGAAATATTCCTCTCTTGATGTTAACCTTTCCCAGTCTCTCACCATTGATCTGCAACTGTGTCTTCCATTGTGCCATTGATCTTTGCACAAATTTTCTGATGTTTCTACTGACTCCTGTTATTTCTAGGCACTTGATTATTCAGTCATGTGGCAGAGAGTCAAATGACTTTTTGTAGTCAATCCATGCCAAGTTGGTCTTCCTTTTCTTGCAGTTTTCCAAGATCATTTTGTCTATTTATAATAAGGCTCCCTTCATCCAGGCTTTCATTCTGTGTAGTGGCTTTCTTGCTTGAACTGCTCCATGTTGTGGTTGTGTTGATAGTTGACTTTTGCAGACTTTACCCTGATTTGCCTTGGTGTTGAATGTGAAGCTTGTCAGGAGTTCATGGCTGCCATGGATCTGATCTAGGTCATCCAGATCTGATCCGCAGTGTGTGTGTGTGTGTGAGGTCTACACTGGATCTGTTCTTTCTCTCAGACCACTCATGTCTGTCTCCTCTCTCCTCTGGATTCCTGCAATGTGATCTACATAGGGCTGCCCTTGAAGACCACTTGAAAGCTGCAGCTAGTCCATAATGCTGCACAAATAGTCACAGGTGAACTCTGAGAATTCCATGTTACACTACTACTCTATGAACTGTACAAGCTGTCACTCAGCTTTTGAGTAAGATTCAAATGGTTGTCATCCATGAGCTTTTCATCACATAGACCAGTAGTTCCCACCTTCAGTAGGTTTAAGATGAGTGGAGTTCAATTCCCTCTTTATTGTCTGAGGAATTCTGGGAGTTGAAGTTCACCTGTCTTCATGAATGGACTTCAACTTCCTCTTTGCTGTCTGAGGAATTCTGGGAATTGAAGTCCCAGAAGCTGCTAAAGTTGGCAAGCACTGGCGTAGAGCCTAGTTATTTGCAGTGCTGCTTGTCTCTGATTACTTCTGCCCATCCGGTAAGGAATTACAAAGTTGACATGCCGCAAGTCCCATCAGTCAAGATGTGTCATCTGGCGGAATCCAGGAGCTGCAGCTTCTCTTCTGCCCACCGGAATAGTTTCCCCTCAGATCCGGATTGCCCCATCTCGGCCTGCCTTCCCAGCGGCTCTGAAAACCAGGACTGTCTCCCAATCTTGGTTTGTCATCGTTTCTGGTTGCTCAGTTTGTGCAATATGTTTTTATTATATTTTATCCTTCTCGATGGTTATTTGTCATTTTTCATTGGGCAACCCCCTCAGAGTCATATGTTGAGTGGGTGGCTGTTGTGTCCTGAGCCTGCAAAAGCAGGCTCGGGACATTGCATTGGTCCCAAGCATTCCAAAAGCTGCCCGGGACCAGATAGAGCGGCACTGGCCTTGTGCGCATGCACAAGGCGCGAAAACGCTCTGTTCCTATTGGTTGACACTGTCCGGGCTTCTGGCCATATAAAAAGGCCTGCATGCCTTTTGCTTTTACTTGGTTGTTGTAGAAGGAGAATAAAATGTTTGTTCAGCATCGCCATGTGTCTTCATCATTTGCACATGAACGAAGTACTCAACACTGGCGATGAAGGTGGGATCCTTTGCAAGCTGAAACAAAAGATTTAAGGACTTACCCAGGAAGTCGTGAAGAGGGGAAGACGGTGTCTGAATCAGCGTCCCAGCCTGCCAGTATAGCATCGCTGGAGGGTGAGCTCGGCTAAAGGACCCTTTCCCCAAAAAGCAGTTTGCAGAGGAAGCGAGTGGTGAAGATCATAAACTGTATGATGTTGAAGATTGACCGCTTGTCTGATTTCAATGTCTCCCACCCAGAGAGATGGAATTCCTATGTAGCATGGGTGGAGAACTACTTCAGAGTAAATCAGATTAGAGAATATGGCCTGAAGGCTGTGCCTGTGGACAGGAAGCTTTTGACATCGCAGGGAATCTGGTGGCCCCTGCACCTCTGGAGTCAGTAACATATGCTGACTTGAAGAAAATGTTGAAGGAACACTTCCAGCCAAAGTTATCTGTCATAGTTATCAGGCACATGTTCGAGCAGAGATACCAGAGACCGGGTGAATCTGCTGCAGACTTTATTGCGGCCTTAAGGCAAGCACCCAGACCTTGTGAGTTCAAGGATCTGGAAGAGAGGCTGTGAGATCGCTTCGTATGTGGTTTGAGGAGCAGAGACTTACAACAGAAGATTTTTGCAAAAGAAGATGTCTCTTTCCAAGATGCGCTACGAGAGGTGGCAGCTGAGGAAGCAACAGGCGAGGCTGTGAAGACCTTACAGCTCATCTCTAGACACAGGTACCATCCATCAAGAGGACGCTCGAGAAGGATCGGAAGCGAATCCTGAAGAGGAGGTGGACAGGCTTCACCAGCCAGCTGAAAGGAGGCAGAAGGAATGTCCGGACAAGGCCCCAGCATCCCTTCAATGCTTTGGTTGCGGAGGACGCCACAAGCGAGCTGACTGCAGGTTCCACTCTGCCATTTGCAGAGCATGTGACAGACAAGGCCACATCGCATCCATCTGTTTGGGTCGCCAGAAAGTCCAACCTCATGAAGAATTGAGTCTGAAAGGTACCAGGGTCCCCAGTCAACATATGGTGGGTTTCTGCGCATCGCGGAGGAGTATTCTGAATACAGGGACACACAAGCCCCTTAAGAAGAAACTTTCCATTAACGTAAGGTTGCAAGGGGTTCCCTTATCAATGGAGTTGGACACTGGGTCCGCTCTCTCAATTATTTCAATTAACACATTCAAAAGGATATGCAGCAACAGTGGCCTTCGAGTTAAACTCAGGCCATCGAATCTAATACTGATTTTCAGAATTCTATGGTGTGTTAAGGAGGAGGCCACCCTTAAAGTACAGCATAAGGATTTTGAAGGTTCCCTAGATGTGGTGGTTGTTGGAGATGAACGTACGAGTCTTATTGGACTTGATTGGTTCAAGGCTCTGGGAATCCAGGTAACTGGGCTGCACAGCTTGCAAACACTGGGCCTTGCAGAGGTTTGCAAGGAGTTTGCAGATGTGTTTAGTTTAGAGCTAGGATCCTACAAGGGGGCTTCCATTTCGCTACGGTTAGATCCAACCATCACGCCCATCAGGGTTATGACAAAGAGGGTACCTTTTGCCCTCAAAGGAAAGATTGATGCTGAGCTGGACAAATTGCTCCAGCAGGGCATTTTAGAACCTGTGGATTCTAGTCCATGGGAAACCCCCATAGTAACGCCTCTAAAGGCTAATGTGGACATATGTATATGTGCAGACTACAAGTGCACACTGAATAAGGCGCTGCAACAGCATGCTTATCCAGTGCCTGTGGTAAGTCACACTCTGGCCTCCCTCAAGGGGGGGGCGCATTTTTGCGAAGCTTGACCTGGCACAGGCCTATCAATAGCTACCTGTTGATGAGGCAGCTGCAGAGGCCCAGAATATTGTAACTCACAGGGAGGCCTTCAAGGTCAAGAGACTGTAATTTGGGGTAAATGTAGCCCCTGGCATATTCCAAAGTGTCATGGAGAGCACACTTCGAGGTATTCCTGGGGTCTGTCCCTACTTCGATGATGTCCTCATTACTAGGGAGTCATCTCAAAATTTAGCAGAAAGATTAAGGGCTGTCTTGCTTCGTTTTTGAAAAGCAGGCCTTAAACTAAAGAAAGATAAATGTAAGATAGGAGTCACTTCTACTGACTTCTTAGGATTCAGGATAGATGCTCAAGGAATTCACCCTACTGAAACTAAATTGCAAGCTACCCAGCAGGCCCCAAGCCCTAAGTCCAAGAGTGAGCTGCAAGCCTTCTTGGGACTATTAAATTTTTACCATGCATTTCTTCCACATAAAGCTGCAGTGGCAGAGCCGTTACACAGACTCTTAGACAAGCAGGCTCCTTGGCAGTGGACTAAAGTCCATGACAGGAGCTTCAATGAGGTTAAGGCCTTGGTCACTTCTAATGCTGTTCTAGCGCATTTCAATGAACAGCTGCCGGTTTGCATCACATGTGATGCATCTCCTTATGGAGTGGGAGTTGTACTTAGCCATCTGAAGGCTGATGGGACACAGGTCCCTGTGACCTATTACTCAAGGACTCTGTCTTCTGCAGAGCGAAATTACACTCAGATTGACAGAGAAGCCTTGGCCATAGTGGCTGGCATAAAGAAATTCCATAATTTCCTATATGGCCACCATTTCACATTCTATACTGACCATAAGCCTCTGCTGGGTTTGTTTACCACTAACAAACAGACCCCACATATCATTTCTCATCGTATGCTGAGATGGTCCATTTTCCTGTCAGCATATGACTACACTTTAGTTCACAAACCTGGAAAAGAAATGGGTCCTGCAGATGGCCTAAGCAGATTACCTCTAACACAGGTTGAAGTAGACCCTGCTCCTGCCATCAATATTCTCTCTATTCAGGAGTTTCCTGAATCTCCCCTCAATGCTAGGGATGTGGCTGCAGAAACCACCATTGATCACACGCTTACACGCGCGCTGACATGGGTGTTGTCAGGATGGCCTGACAAGTGCCCAGATACTGAGTTCCAAAGCTTCTGGCACAAGAAGCATGAGTTTTCCACTTTCAAGGGTTGCCTGTTATGGGGTATACCAGCTGTGCCAACAGTCACGGCCTGAAATGCCTCAGGCCCCAGTATATAGGTGGGAGGAAACTCAAACCCCATGGTCTAGGGTGCATATAGATTACGCTGGGCCCTTTCAGGGGCAATTCTTCCTGCTTGTTATTGATAACCATTCCAAATGGCTAGAGGTTGTTCCTGTTTCCTCCACTACTACTGCTAGGACCATCCAGGTGTTGAGAGGAATTTTTGCATCACACGGTCTTCCAGCTGTCCTGCTTTCTGATAATGGCCCTCAATTTACCTCTTCTGAGTTCCAGGCTTTCCTTTAGCCCAACCTGATCCACCATGCAACTTCGGCTCCCTTCCATCCATCCTCCAACAGTCTGGCAGAGACAATGGTGCGCACCACCAAAGATGCCCTCAAGAAACTGACTTATGGTAAGTGGCATCACAGGTTAACAGATTTCCTTCTTGCACACCGTACCACACCATGTACAGCCACAGGAAGAGCCCTGCTGAACTCCGCTGGGGTCACCGCCTCATCAGTAAACTGGACAGGCTGCACCCTGACCGGCTGGCTTCACAAGTGTCAAAACCACGGGCACCTAGGAGACTCCAGGTGGGTGATCCGGTTTTGGCAAGAAACTATGGGCCTGGTCATCTCTGGGTCACAGCTGTGGTCTGCAAGGTCTCTGGGCCGTTGTCATATGAAGTTGCCTTGGGTGACGGCCATGTTCTTCGCAGACACATAGACCAACTGCGTTGAAGACTGGACTCTCACTCTTCCGCTCCTGGCTCTGCTCTGGGGGGGGAGGAGGACCATAAGATGCATTCTGGGTCCCAGTTTCCCAGGACTAACAGTCCCTCACTCGCTGCTACTGAGGCTGTTTGGGATTCATCCCAAGATTCTGCAAGTGCTCCTAACAGGAATTCACTGGATAGGGGATCATCCCACACATCCATAATTACTCCAGATAGGGAGTCACACCGGGGGTATCCACAGTATTCACATATGTCAAATAGTACTCCAGACAGGGAGATGACCGCAAGAGAAAAGAAATTCCATCAGGGGCGCTTGCCTAATTCAGCAATTGCTCCCAAAAGGAAGTCACCAGCAAAGGGGGTTGCCATGGAGGCGACTCCTGACTTTGGCACCTGGGGTACATGCTTGGGGGGCCACAGAGTACTGGGGCACTTCCGTTACCCAGCCTTCTCCATCTGCTGGCCTTGGGCTCGAGGACAGTGTTCCCAAGAGGGGTCCATTGTGGACTCGGGGACTTCTACCCCTCCAAGGTATGCTGGCTTGGACTTAGAGGGTCCAGCCAGCAGCTGGGCAGGTCAACCGGGTATTTGGGGCAGCAAAGTCCTGGCCTGCCTAGCCTGGTAGGCGAGCAGTTAGGCCAGGCACCCTCACCAGGGTCACCTGGGGATTTAGGTCAGCAACACCCTGGCCTGCCTAGCCTGGTAGGGGAGCAGGTGGGCCAGGCAATCTCTCTGGGCCTTATAAGGTCGCAGCAGGCCAAGTGCCCACCCAAACATCTGAGAGACTTTGTGAGGTTGCTGTCAAATCATGAGGGACCTTCTCATGAGGCCCCTGAATAAGGGGAGTAACTCATGGGTAGATTATTTTGTATTTTTTTGATTTTGGATACATTTATTGTATTAATCAATATTGAAGAGGGTTTGCCTGAGGGCAGACTCAAGTATTCCACACTCCTTGCATTTGAATAATGCAACTGTATGCCACTCTTCCCAATGCATAACGTACATGTGTGTACACAAAGTATGTTCCATCTAGGGGGAGGGGTGTTGTGTCCGGAGCCTGCAAAAGCAGGCTCGGGACGTTGCATTGTTCCCGGGCATTCCAAAAGCTGCCCGGGGACCAGACAGAGCAGCGCCAGCCTTGAGCGCATGCGTAAGGCGTGAAAACGCTTCGTTCCTATTGGTTGACACTGTCCGGGTTTCTGGCCCTATAAAAAGGCCTGCGTGTCTTTTGCTTTTGCTTGGTTGTTGTAGAAGGAGAATAAAGTGTTTGTTCAGCATCGCCATGTGTCTTCATCATTCGCATGCGAACGAAGTATACAACAGTGGCCGTCTCAATTAAACTATAAACAAGGAAACAAACAATCTGGGGTGCATCTGTGAAAAAGATCCCTTTTGTGACAGCCATAGAAAAACCTGAACTCCCTCAGCTTTTCTGTCATAAAATTAGGTGAGAATCCAGGACTCTTGAGGGGACTAAATGATTTTAAAAGATGATCATGGGACTGGAGGCTAAAACATATAAGGAACGGTTGCTGGAATTGGGTATGTCTAGTTTAATGAAGAGAAGGACAAGGGGGGACATGATAGCAGTGTTCCAGTATTTGAGGGGCTGCCCCAAAGAAGAGGGAGTCAAGCTATTTTCCAAAGCGCCTGAGGGTAGGACGAGAAGCAACAGATGGAAACTGACCAAGGAGAGAAGCAATCTAGAACTAAGGAGAAACTTCCTGACAGTTAGAACAATTAACCAGTGGAACAACCTGCCTCCAGAAGTTGTGAATGCTCCAACACTGGAAGTTTTTAAAAAGAGACTGGACAGCCATTTGTCTGAAATGGTATAGGGTTTCCTGCCTGAGCAGGGGGTTGGACTAGATGTCCTACAAGGTCCCTTCCAACTACTACTACTACTACTACTACTACTACTACTAGTAGTAGTAGTAGTAGTAGTAGTAGTAGTAGTAGTAGTAGTAAAGGGATCTTTTTAGTGAATTCCATAAGGCCACAATAGGTAAGATTTACTCTTCAGTGTCATTTCTGTGGCCCTCCCCCCAAAAAAACATGGTGCAATCTTTGCGATGTCTGACAAAATAAAATAAGATACATTAAAATAAGATAACAAAATAAAAAATGATTAAAATAAAATAAAAAATGATTAAAATAATAAAATAAGATAAATTAAAATAAAATGACAAAATAAAAATGATTAAAATAACAAAACAAAAAATAATTAAAATAGAACAACAAAATTAAAAAATAACTAAAATAAAATAACAAAATTAAAAAATAACTAAAATAAAATAATAAAATAAAATAGGCGAAGCCTTCGATGACTTTAATACATCTGTTTTAGCTTAGCCTTCCCCTTCTCCATGATAAAAATAAAAATTAAAAATGCAGCTTTGCCGATTTGGGACATCACTCTATCTCTTCCCTTGCTCTGGAGACCTTAACCTTTGATAAATCACTTTTTTAAAAAAAAAAGTTTGCTGATTTGTTAGAAAAAGGTGGCCATGCCAGCTATGAGGCTTGAAACCTTGAGGGAGATTTGTGAAATGTTCATGCCTGGCTGGAAAAGCCTTGATGGATTTGGAGCTATGAAAATTGAATGGACAAATTAACAAACACTGAAAGATTGGATTTCTTTTTTAAAATTTAATTGCAGAAAACAGGTAGCAGTTGCATTTGGTTCTTCTAACATGATTCATTATATTTATGTGGGATGTAGGTATCTATAGAACTTAACACAGAGAGAGAGAAGCAGAAAATTTATTTATTTTGTTTATTAGATTTTTCAACTCTGCCTTTATTCCTTTATAAATACAGATAGTCCTCGACTTATATTGAACTGACTTACCCATCATCAGTTCATTTAGTGACTGTTCAAAGTTACAATGGAAAAAGTAACTTATGACCATTTTTCACACTTATGTGCAGCATCCCTGTGATCATGTGATCAAAATTCTGATGCTTGGAAACTGATTTATATTTATGACGGTTGCAGTGTCCCAGGGATCCCCTTTTGTGACCTTCTGACAAGTAAAGTCAATGGGGAAGCCAGATTCACTTAACAACCATATTATTAACTTATCAAATGCAGTGATTCACTTAACAAAAAAAGTCATAAAATGGAGTGAAATTCACTTAACAAATCTTGCATAACAACATAAATTTTGGGCCCAACTGTGGTCGTAAGTCGAGGACTACCTGTAATTCAAGGTAGTGAACATACATAATGCTTCTCCCTCTTATTTTCCCCACAACAGTCTTATAAAATGGATTTTAGAGAGAGGAGGAGGACTGGTTAAAACCACCTAACTGACTTTCAGCTGCCTAAGGCAGGACTAGAACTCAGAGTCTCCTGATGATTGGTTCAAAGTCACCCAGCTGGCTTTCATGCCTAAGGTGGGACTAGAACTCACAATCTCCAGTTTTCTACCTTCCTGCTTTGGTTTTTTTTTTTTTTTAAATAAAATAAACAGTTCTGGGAAATACAAGCTAACATCATTCCCCTGCCCCTCCCCCATTTTACCCACATCCTATTTTGGGTGACTGTGGAAACCCATCGTCAGCTCCCCTGCCTTTTTAATACTATCATCCCTGTTTGTGACATGTTTGTGCAAGAGATGCTGAAGATGCAGGTGGGAGGGGGTGCAAATACTTTCAGCAGTGACAACTTCTTAAAATAGCCTGCATGTGTGAATTTCTGTCACTAGCCAGGACCCCCCACGCGTCCCCCAGACGGAGGGGTCGAGTTGCCACCCCTGCACTATTCAACCCAGCCAAGATACTGAGCTGAAACATTGCTCTGTTTTGGAGTGGATCCGCAGGAAAATCTCCTGTGGTCACAATTTGCGGGCTGGTTTAGTCCCTCCCCAACCAGGGAGGCAGCTGCGTGCCCCTTGCCCACCCCACCCATTGCAAAACATTAGAGGGAGCCCCCGGCCTTTAGGGGAAGGGAGGAAAAGAGGACAGAGCCCTCCTGGGTCAGCTTCATTTTCCCCCCTCCCCATCTGGCCGGAGGGTGGAATTTTGTGGGGGGTGGGGTAAAAACAGGGGGGGGAAAGGGGGTGCAGAAGAAACCAGAATTCGGCACCTGGCATGAGGAATCTGTTAGCCTTGAACTTCTGGTGTTCTGGTGACAGGTTTAAATACGATTGCTTCAGAGTTAAGCTCTTTCCACTGTGTGCAAAATATCCTTGAGTTCATTATTCGGTTTTTTGGGGCACTTTTTTTTTTTTTTTAAATCGTCTCCTATTTTGCTGTTGCTTTGTTTCCTCCGTCTGGAACCGGTTGTCCTGAAGCTATGGCCGCTGCTTAGAGAGTTTTTCTCCCTTCCTCTCCCCCTTCCCCCCTACAACCTTTGGCCCTTCCATGTCTTTGGCATGCTTGTGTTCCCCTGTTGCCAAGGTGAAAGTATTTGAACATCTGTCCCTGCCTATTTCTCTTCTCCGGGCTGTATTAGATTAAGGAGGCCCCTTGTGCTACATTCAAGCAAGGGTTGACTCAAAAGACCCTTTTCTGCTGCTGAGCTGATTGCATTAAGCAGGAGTGAGGGGGGTGGGAGGAGCGGGAACAGGGGCTGGATACCATTTGCTGGGGCCTGGCCAACATCCTGACTCCGGACCAAGATGGCTTAATGGAGGCTTAATGGAACTGCATTCCAGAACAGGCCAGGAAAGATTTGGCCTTTGGGTGTTTTAGGTTTTTGTGGAAAAGGCAGCCCTTGACTTACAACCTCCTTTGGGACTGGAGCTTCTGTCGCAAGGTGATGCAGTCGCTAAATGAGTTGCACCTGGTTTTACGCCCTTTTTTCCCCATGGTTGTTAAGCAAATCACCACAGTCATTAAGTGAATCCAGTTGT
Organism: Bothrops alternatus; assembly: GCA_034064705.1. Classification (NCBI taxonomy): domain Eukaryota; kingdom Metazoa; phylum Chordata; class Lepidosauria; order Squamata; family Viperidae; genus Bothrops; species Bothrops alternatus. Next base: position 312,916 of record JARGCV010000179.1, on the reverse strand, counting down.
ACTTTGAATGTGCTGGCCAGAAAGAATCCCCCGAAAAGGTCACAAATGGCAGCCATGTGACCCTGGGACCCATTCGTCCAAATTTTGATCACGTGACCGTGGGAATACTGCAATGATCGCAAGTGGACGGACCACTTGTAAGCCATTCCTTTCAGCAGAGTTGTAACTTCAAAATGTCATTTAATGCATGGCCACAATTCGAGGACTTAATTACAGTCCATGATGATTTGAACCACATTTTTGCAAGATAGAGCCATTTCTATCTAATGGACCTTTTCATCTTTCCTTCCATCATCAGAAAAATAGGCCAGCCTGACATGGGTCTGCCCTCTTTGTGGACCCTTCTCTTGCCTCCTCTCTGCTAATCATCTCATCAACTTAGCTATAGGGTGACAAATCCTAATGCCTTTTCAGCATCTTAAAGTTGCCCTTGCATGGCATCAGAGCAAGGGGGGAGGGGAGAAGGTAGCTTGAGTTCAGGTGCTTTAAGTCTGTCTCTCTCATTGGCTGGGGATGAAATGGAAGCAATGTCAGAGGAGATCAGCAGGGGGGAAAAATGTTGTTTGTGCAAGTCCCAGAATCCCTGTAATGTTGACAGTGAAGAAAGAAAGAAGAAAGAAAGAAAGGAAGGAAGGAAGAGACGAAGGAAGGAAGGAAGGAAGGAAGGAAGGAAGGAAGGAAGGAAAGAAGGAAGGGGAAGGGAAGGGAAGGGAAGGGAAGGGAAGAAGAGGAGGGAGGAAGGAAGGAAGGAAAGAAGGATGGAAGGAAGAGAAGAGGAGAAGAGAAGAAGAGGGAGGGAGGGAGGAAGGAACAAAGGAAGGAAGAGAAGAGAAGAGGAGAAGAGGAGAAGGGAGGAAGGAAGGAAGGGAAAAGAGAAGAGAAGAAGAGGAGGAGGGAGGGAGGAAGGAAGGAAGGAAGGGGAAGGGAAGGGAAGGGAAGGGAAGGGAGGAAGGAAGGAAGGAAAGAAGGATGGAAGGAAGAGAAGAGGAGAAGAGAAGAGAAGAGAAGAGAAGAGAAGAGAAGAGAAGAGAAGAGAAGAGAAGAGAAGAGAAGAGAAGAGAAGAGAAGAGAAGAGAAGAGAAGAGAAGAGAAGAGAAGAGAAGAGAAGAGAAGAAGAGGGAGGGAGGGAGGAAGGAAGGAAGGAAGGAAGAGAAGAGGAGAGGAGAAGAGAAGAGGAGAAGAGGAGAAGGGAGGAAGGAAGGAAGGGAAAAGAGAAGAGAAGAGGAGGAGGGAGGGAGGGAGGGAGGAAGGAAAAGAGGAGAAGAGGAGGAGGAGGGAAGGAAGGAAGGAAGGAAGGAAAGGAGGTGGAGGAGGAGGAAGGAAGGAAGGAAGAAAGAAATGGAGGAGGAATAGGAGGGAGGGAAGGAAGAAAAGAAAGAGAAAGAAAGAAGGGAGGGAGGGAGAGGCAGTGAGGAAAGAAGGGAGTGAGGAAGGAAGGGAGCAAGGAGAAGAAAGAAAGAAAGAAAGAAAGAAAGAAAGAAAGAAAGAAAGAAAGAAAGAAAGAAAGAAAGAAAGAAAGAAAGAAAGAAAGAAAGAAAGAAAGAAAGTCTGTGCCATGGTTAGGAGTATCACATGCAGAGAGACCTCCAAAACTGGTGAGATAGGATCTAAACTAGCTGTCTCCAATCCCCGGTCTGTGGCCCATTGGGAACCTGGCTACACAAGTGGCAGGCGAGTGTTCATAGCTCCATTTGCACAGGCACAGGAGCTAGGTTGCACGGGCAAAACCCTCCCCTCCCTCCGTTGTTGCCACCAACGCTGCCACTGCTGCCAGTCCATGGGGTCAGAAAGATTGGGGACCCCTCTTATAAATGACCCTGAAGTTTACTCTTGGTAGTCTCACGGTGGATCAGATGCTGATGTCACAATAATTGTTCTCCTTGGCAGGTGATTAAAAGCCTTAATGGCCTCCTCTCTCACAATCCTGACTGTGAAGCTGGTAGCTGTAGCTTATTATTCTCTGCTTGATGCCCTGTTTCCCACCCAAAAGTGAGGGGCTTCAAGGGGCTGTGGTGGCCCAAAGCTTCTGTGGGTGGGCAGTGACATCCTATGACTCCAGCTGCCTCTTCTTTGGGAGTTAGAATTTCCTTTGATGTCTGAAACAAGAGTTCCACTTTGAACCCTTAGGCTAAATTTGGTGTGTTTTTTCCCTCTCAGAACAGAGGGAAACAGCTGCAAAAATTTCAACAGCCACAATATCAGAGGCACTGGGAATGACAAAAATGGCTTCAGGGGGTCCCTGGAGCTGAGCATCGCCCAAAGAAATTCCTTAATGAGGGAGCCTGAGATTTGACAGAGAAGTGCCCTTTAAAATGCGTCATCGCTCTTTGTGACTGAGCATTGCCAATTCAGGTCATTGTGATGGCTTGGCACAGTGTGTGTATCTTTCTCTGCAGTGGCATTTACTACTTATTGATTGGTTGCATCATATTTATACAGACACTCATCTCATAGAACAGGGGTCTTCAAACTTGGCCCTTTGATGACTTGTGGACTTCAACTCCCAGAATTCCTCAGGGCTGGCTGAGGAATTCTGGGAGTTGAAGTCCACAAGTCATCAAAGGGCCAAGTTTGAAGACCCCTGTCATAGAAGGTTACTCAGGGCAGCATGGTGCTGTACATTAGTCCTCAATTTACAGCAGGTTGCTTGGCAACCATTCAAAGTTATGACAGACTTTGAAAAGGGGACTTACAACCTGGATTCAAAGCTCTAACTGTCCGGTGCAATCACATGACCAAACTTCAGGTATTTGGCATTTGCAGCCGCTTCCAGTATCTTGCAATCATTTTATGATGCAGAGCTGGAAGGGACCTTGGAGGTCTTCTAGTCCAACCCCTATAGGTGGCAAACCTATGGCACATGTGCCAGAAGTGGCACTCAGAGCCCTGTCTGTGGGCATATGTGCCATACCCCAGAGATGGCAACCGTCCCTCTTCAACCAGCCACCTGCTAACTCGCTGAGATCCCACATGTCGAGATGCATCCCAGCACCCATGCGCTCGCTGGCCTCTGTGTGCAGCGGCCAATGGTGTCAGGCAGCAGACGCCCCGGCCTGTCTCACCTTGCCCTGTGACAATGGCATATCCGTCTTGCCTCGCCTCATCCCGCAGGACGAGCCTCCTGCCGACCACCCCACCTGCCAGAGACCCCCTGAATCTCCCCCAACCCTGCCCGGTCCCCACAGGCGTCCCTCCCCACAAGCAACATCGAGGTGACCACGCCCATCATGGCCACACCCACCCAATTTGCCATGACCACCACAGCCACGCTCACCCAATGGGCCACGCCCACCTGGCACCCGGCAATACATAAGTGGGTTTTGGGTTGCAGTTTGGGCACTCGGTCTCTGAAAGGTTCGCCATCACTGCCCTATGTCATTTCAGGCAAATGGTTTTCCAGTCTCTTAAAACCTTTTAGTGTTGGAGCATTCACCACTTCTGGAGGTAAGTCGTCAAGTCGTCCTTCTGATTAATTCTTCTCACCATCAGGAAATTCCTCCTTAGTTTTAGGTTGCTTCCGTCCTTGATTAGTTTCCATCCGTTGCTTCCTGTCCTGCCTTCGGGCGCTCTGGAGAATGGGTTGACCTCCTCCTCTTCTTTTTATTTCCGGTTTTGGCAAAACCACACCCATGACTTCTTGAGAACCACTACCTTCGCTTTACGATTGCTGCAAAAAATGTAAAATCATATTATTGACCCATTTTACAATCATCATGCCATACGGAACAATGTAGCAGTGGGCATGCTCTATTACAGTCATGTGCCAAGGGCTACCTGAAGTAGGCACTCAAAATCAAGGCAAGAAAAGATTTCCAGATAGATGCTGAAGTGAGCATAATTTAGGGTTCTCGGTTTGCTGAACAATGCCCCTTTTATGGAGCATCCAAAATTCATAGGGCTACCTTGGCGTGAACTTTGCTCACAAAGCCTTCCCCACCAGATGGCTGGCTGGGGATTTCTTGGAGTTGAAGTCCACACATCTTCAGATTGTCAAGGTTGAGAAACACTGGTCTAGGTTAAGGCTAAGTTCATATTCATGGATCCAGGCTACTGAGGAACCATCTCATCTCAATGGCATTGGCCCATCCCACCTACCTGGGCAGAAGGGGCCTTTCTGCAGACCCCATCAGCCAAGGAGTTCTTCCTGATAGGATACAGGATAAGGGCCTTTTCTGTTGTGACTCCTACCTTCTAGGACATTGTGTCAAGCTATGAAGATTGCTTGCACTAGGACAGCCATGCCACTTCTAGCCTGCCAACAGTTCCGATGGGGGGGAAGGAGAATGTATGGAATGCACAGGTGGCTTCTATCCATTGGGAAGCAAGGTCACAGAAAAGATGTCATGATGAGCAGAGATCTTTTTCTCACAACCAGGGCCTGAAGATTAATTGGACAATGTGACCTGAAATGTCAGAGGAGGGAAGGGGAAATTTATTCTTTTAACTATCTTTCTGGTGCCATATTGCCAGAGCTGGTTTTACATTCATTAGTGCCAGTATGCTGTGCTCAATAAACTTCTGCATTAGAGATTGCAATGTCTCAGATGTGCATACTTTATTGGGATCATCAGCCGGAACTTTGACACATTGTGCCCCCAAAGGTGAGGTCCATCTTCTTCTGGAAGAGCCTGAAGCCCTGGCTCGGCCATTTGGCTAGGATCCCCAATGTGGATGTGTAATTCTGGAAATGGTTAATGGACTAGGATAAGACCCCCACTCCCCCTCCAAGTGCATCTTCGTCCCTTACTTCCCATCTTTGTCAGTTTTAAACTAATGTAATAAAGCCCCAAGCAACTCACCTTTTGGGCTAAAATGATAAGCGATAAATACGTTTGCAAGAACACACACACACATATACATATAAAACACACAGACACACATACAGACACACAAACATATATATATATATATGTGTGTGTGTATGTGTATGTGTATGTGTATGTATATGTATATGTATATGTATATGTATATGTATATGTATATGTATATGTATATGTATATGTATATGTATATGTATATGTATATGTATATGTATATGTATATGTATATGTATATGTATGTATTTATTTATGCATGTGTGTGTGTGTGTGTGTGTGTGTGTGTGTATGGGGTACAGATCTCCCAGGACTTGAAATGGACACCTAACATTAGAACCATCATCAAAAAGGTACAACAAACTCAGAAAGCTCACAGGAGGAGCTGCTGACATAGTTCTACAGAGAAATTATTGAGTCTGTCATTTGTACTTCTATAACTGTGTGGTTTGACACAACAACCAAACAGGATAGGTATAGACTTCAACAAATAGTTAGGACTATTCTATTCTATTCTATTCTATTCTATTCTATTCTATTCTATTCTATTCTATTCTATTCTATTCTATTCTATTCTATTCTATTCTATTCTACTTCCATTCCATTCCATTCCATTCCATTCCATTCTATTCTATTCTATTCTATTCTATTCTATTCTATTCTATTCTATTCTATTCTACTATGTTCTGTTCTGTTCTGTTCTGTTCTGTTCTGTTCTGTTCCGTTCCGTTCCAGTCCGCTCCACTCCACTCCACTCCGCTCCACTCCACTCCACTTTTGAACCTTTGTCTCTTTAGCCCAGAGATGTTAATTCTAATCAGCAGCACCTTTAACAGAGACCTCTCTAATTTCCCACTAGTAGAAGTGGCAGTGCAAAAGACAGAATTGTAGGAAAATGAACTTGACGGAGAAATTTGAATCATTTGAATTCCAACATGAACTAACCTGATCTCTGCCTGCACTAATGTTTAGTTGAAGAGAAAATTGACCTCCAGATTTCAGTCTTCCTAATTTTATAATGCATATCTCAGCTTAGAAAAATGCATTAAAATCTTGGGAAGCATAATGTCTGATTACAGTCAGGAGGGTACAGTATGGTGCATTTATAAAGGTGAATTTTACGAGAAAGGATAATAATGACACATTTAATTAGAATTTTTCATTAAAGGATGATGCCATGAAAAAACAGCTTTATGCATTGATGTAGAATTGGAAGGAGGTGCTATAAGAGCAGGAGCATAGATTAGAAAAAGAAAAATTATTCTTCTTCCTAGAAGAGAATATATATCAGGGGTGTCAAACTGCTGGCCCACGAGCTGGATGCATCACGATGAGCAGCACCCACCCCATTGCCGGCAATGGGGAAAAAGCTCTCATATGTCGCGCGACGTCATGTGATGTTGCGAGTTTGACATGTCTGATATATACGGTTGAGGGTTGAGCTCTGGAGTGGTTTCTGAACTTGGTTATTAGGTTGCAGACATTTAATTACCCATCTAGGCAATATCATCAGTGCTAGTGAGTGTGGAATGTGCTCCCTGCTTACATACAGTTTATATACAACACCTGCCAGTGTTGGCAAAAATGTTCTTGGTGGATCCTTGAATAGGGTATTGTTTTCTTCTTGATTATTTGTCTGATGTTAATTTCTGCTTATATGGATGTTGGCTGCTGGAATGTTTTGGTTTCCTAATTAGCTTTTTTATTGTCTCCTTTGAATGGTGTGTAATTGTGGTTTATTTCATTGTGCCCATTAATGGCTGATTTGCCTGAATGCCAAGCTTCCAGAAATTCCCAGCTGTTTTGGATTTGTCTTGGTCTAGGACAGCGGTTCTCAACCTATGGGTCGCGACCCCATTTGGGGTCGAACGACCATTTCACGGGGGTCGCCAAACGCCGCAGTCCGCCATTTTTTTCCGCCATTTTTTTCCATTTTTTTCAGCCGGCGCAGGGGGCAGCACCGCGCATGCGCAGGGTAGCACCGCGCATGCGCGATGCGGACCATCACGCTACGCATGTGTGGTGCAGGCCGGGGTCGCGCCACACATGCGCAGCACAGGTCGGGGTCGCAACCTGAAATAGGTTGAGAACCGCTGGTCTAGGATGCTTGGAACTTCCCAGCTGAGACCATGGTTGAGTCTGTCCATGGTTGAGTCTGTTATGAGATTAAGGAATTTTCAACATGTCTTCTGGCTGTTAACTGGTCATCATAGAAGAGATGCTCTATCATAGTCAATTGGGAAACTGTATTGTAATTTAGGAACTACTAAGTAAATTAGGAACTACTAAGGAGAAAATCATATCTTGAGCAGGGCGCTGGACTAGAAGACCTCCAAGGTCCCTTCCAGCTCTATTCTATTCTACCTCCACCAACACTGGGAACAAACCCCACACCCACTAACATTGATGATGTTATCTAGTTGGGTAATAAAATGTTGCAAACAGCCAAGCTGTGGGAGCAGCAAGAACTCCACAATCATTCCTCAATTCTTTGCAATTCTGATTTGTTAGGATTACATCTCCCAGCATTCCCAGCCAGCATCATTATAGATTTTGTTAGATGTTCCAGTTTCCATGCTGTAGGATACCAGCCTGAAGAAGATTTAGTTAATTTCCCCATCCTGACGAACACTACACCGTCAAAGCTTTTTCTCCCAAAGAAGGGGGTTATTTACAGAAGGGGGGGGGGAATCCCACAAGAAGAAGCTTAAATACCTCTTTCTATTTCCCCGCCCCACCTCCATTCCTGGCTGCAATCTTCAGGGATTCTTTTTCCTGACTTTCATTAAAACAATAAGGTGCCAAATAAAGAAAGTGTCCTGCAATATTAAAGATGGCTGCAGTCCAAGGTTTTTATAAAACACCAGACTAGGATGTAACTCAAGAGTCCGAAGACCATTAGCAGGAGAGTCATATATCCCACCCCATTTCCTTTCCAGGTCACAAGGAAGTCTTAGTGAAAAGAAGTTAAGTTGGCAGCCATGATGGATGGAGTGAAGCTCCACTGGTTTCTATGTCCACTGGGCGGACCTGTGATGGCATGCTTGTGGACACCATATTGACATGCTGTGGACACCCCACCTAGCAGTTGGCTAGAAGTTGCTATGGATATACTTGCCATATCTATGAGATTCAATATTCACGTTTTTGAACAACCCGCCAGTTTGTTGTGAATGGCATTTTGTTGACATTTAGAGGCCATGATCCACAGTTTTCCAACTTTTCCTTTATTGTGTTAATTTGGAAGAAACTGGAATTTTTTAAAAGAAATTCTTTGTTTATGTGTGTGGGGTATGCATGTGTGTGAGTGTTTCTGTATTTGTATCTATATCTATATCATCATTTATATCTATATCTTCATCTATAATGTATTATATATATCATTTTCCATATCTATTTTATTATATATCATCATCTATCTACACATCACCTATCTATATCAGTGGTGGCGAACCTTTTAAAGACCGAATGTCCAAACTCCAACCCAAAACCCACTTATGCATTGCTGGGTGCCTGGTGGGTGTGGCCACCAAGTGGGCGTGGCCACCAAGCTGTCGGCTCGTGCTCACTCACTCGCTCACTCGCTTTCTGCTCCAACTTGTGTTCACTCTCTCGCTGTCTGCAGCAAATGTTGCTTCCGCCAAAAGTTGCTCCTTTTATAGCCTCTAGACTATTCCCAAACTGTGCATGCATGGACAGCTGCGCATGCGCCGAGAGGAGGAGGGAACAGCTCGGCCCAGCAATAGCTTGCGTGCCACCAGAGATGGCTCTGTGTGCTGCCTGTGGCACGCGTGCCATAGGTTTGCCATCACGGATCTATATCATCTATATCTATGTTTACATCATCTATATCTATATTTATATCATCATCTATACCAGGGATGTCAGCCCGTGGGCCGGATACGTCATGTGCAGACCACACCCACTCCAGCTCCTCAAAGGTAAAAAACATTGCAATATATCATGATACGTCATGATCGAATTTGACACCCATGATCTATATCAATATTATCTATATCCATATCTATATCATCATCAATATCACCATCTATATCTAGATATAGATATATCTGCCTGCTTCTCTTCTTGGCTCCTTGGCCCCTGCTAATAACAATTAACAAAAATACTTGGCAATATTGCTCAAGCATTTCACGCCTTCAAAAATGTGATGCAAACATGGATTAATTAATTGTTATTTCCAGGCACTAAACATTGGGTGCTCTCAAAGGGAAACTGCAGGGATATGAAAAATAAGAATAAGAATATATTCTGAATTACTTTCCAATTCACCCAGCATTTCTCTGGTGTCCACGGAGGAAATGAAGCCGCACCTGGAGTGGTGAAAGAAAGTTCATTCACCTTCTAGGGCAGCTTGTTCTTTGATTAATGATATGACTTTTAACTGGTTGATCAATTAATAAAGCAATGATTAATAAACAATCAATGGACCAGCTACTAATTATGAATAACCCAAATTTCTCCTGGGATGTTGTTTTGAGATATTGAAGGAAAAGTAGACTTTGCTAAAACCAGTAATTATTTATTGTAAGTCTAGAAGGGAATAAGTTAGTCATTGAAATGGGTGTCGCTATACTGTAACTGGGGGTCAATATAAACAGAGCAGGACTGGGCAGCTATAGCTTCATTTATTAAAAAGTAAATGGCATGGCTTCCCATCAATTTGAAGCAAAAAATACAAAAACAGAACCGTGGTCCTTAGGGGCAGCGATTAACTGAGCACCGCTGATCTCAGAAGCTAAGCAGAAATGGCCTTGGTTACTTTAAGAACTTTGAAATGGTTGAGGAAGCACAAAAATATCCTGAAAATCAATGTCCCTTAGCTGGTGAATTCTGGGAGTTGAAGTCCACTCATCTTAAAGGCGAAGAAACCCAGTCCGAGAGAAAACGAAGGCAAACAATGTCCATAATACTCATCATGAAAATGGCATGGGTGTGGTTTCTAAAGATCAAAGGTTTCTAAGGATGATCGGCAGTCCTTGACTTACAAACGTTCATTTAGTGACCATTCAAAGTTAAAACGGCCCTGAAAAAAAGGTGATTTATGGCTATTTTTCACATGGTCACATGATCAAAACTCAGATGCTTGGCATATTTATGACAGCTGCAGCGATCACCTTTTGTGATCTTCTGACAAGCAAAATCAATGGGGATGCGAGATTCACTTAACAATCAATTCACTAACTTGACAACTGCAGCCATTCGCCTAACAACTTTGGCAAGAATGTCATAAAATGAGGCAAAACTCACTTGTCTCACTAAGTGTTAAGAAATCTTGGGCTCAACTGTCATTGTAAGTCAAGGATTTACAATGCTCTGGACACCCTTCCTTCTGAAGCTCTGTAAGAAGGCGAATATTGCTTTCAAAATAGCCCTAAGATCAAGGAAAACCCAAAATAATTTGGCCCTCCAGATGTAGGACATGGTCCTCTATTGTTGTTGTTGGTGGTAGTTGCAAAGTCATGTCTGACCCATCGCGACCTCATGGACAACGTTCCTCCAGGCCTTCCTGTCCTCTACCATCTTCTGGAGTCCATTGAAGCTCACGCCTGCTGCTTCAGGGACTCCATCCAGCCACCTCCTTCTCTGTCGTCCCCTTCTTCTATTGGCCTCCATCTTTCCCAGCATCAGGCTCTTCTCCAATGAGTCCTTCCTTCTCATTAGGTGGCCAAAGTACTTGAGTTTCAATGTCAGGATCTGGCCTTCTAAACAGCAGTCAGGGTTGATCTCTTCTAAGACTGACAAGTTTGAACACCTTACAGTCCAAAGGACTCGCAGGATTCTTCTCCAGTACCATAGTTCAAAGGCCTCCATTCTTTGGTGCTCAGCCTTTCTTATGGTCCAACTTTCACAGCCAAACTGGGAAAACCATGGGAAAACCATGGCCTTGACTATACGCACTTTTGTTGGCAGGGCGATGTCTCTGCTTTTGAGTATGCTGTCTAGATTTGCCGTAGCTTTCCTCCCCAGGAGCAAGCGTCTTTTAATTTCTTGGCTGCAATCCCCATCTGAGGTGATCTTGGAGCCCAGGAAGATAAAATCTGTCACTACCTCCATTTCTTCCCCATCTATTTGCCAGGAATTGAGAGGGCCGGATGTCATGATCTTGGTTTTCTTGATGTTGAGTTTCAAGACAACTTTTGCACTCTCCTTCTTCACCCACATCAAGAGGCTCTTTAGTTCCTCTTCACTTTCTGCCATTAGAGTGGTATCATCTGCATAGTCCTTTATTAAAAGAGGTGAAAGAAAAAGAACTCTCTCTATCTGCTTAGCCATGGCCTTAGCTAAGAAGGGAGGTGAAAAACCTTGATTCATCTTAGATGATGGGAGGTCAAATTTCGCTAATAATAATAATAAAAAAAATATTGGAAGGGACCTTGGAGGTCATCAAGTCCAACCCCCTGATCAGGCAGGAAACCCATATACCATTTCAGACAAATGGCTGTCCAGTCTTTTCTTAAAAACTTCCAGTGTTGGAGCACCCACAACTTCTGGAGGCAGGTAGTTCCACTGGTTTATTGTTCTAACTGTCAGGAAGTTTCTCCTTAGTTCTAGGCTGCTTCTCTCCATGGCCTTTACTGTCAGTTTCCCCACAAAACTGGCTCTTAGCAAAGGCATGAGGTAAAGTTGTGTAAGCAGATCAGACCAAAAGCCCACACCTTCCTTTCCAGAAAGGCCACCAGCATTCAAGCTCAGGAGAAGAGGCTGGCTTGTAGTATCCCAGTTTGCTGACCCAGGGGACAGCCGTTCCTTTAAATCCGTCATCCTCCATATTCTCTGGCCTGAGCTGGGATGTAAAGTGGGGACTCAGGAGATTTCCTTTCAAGCAAAGATAAACGATGCGTGTCAGTATTTTCTGAGAAATAGTGACCAGCCTCATTTTTCCCTGCGTAACCTCAGCAAGAGTGATATCCACATCTGGTAAAGTGAAGTGAAATGGTTATTTGTGTGAAACCTTGACCCCGGCCGACATTGCTTGCCTGGCACAATGAAGCTGTCACAGCTCAAGACGGTGTTCAGCTGAATTCGTGAGAGCTAATAACCCCTTTTCCTTGCCTCTCCTTTGGCAAAGGGGCAGCAAATAATAACTTGCAGCATGTTTCTTTGGTAATTATCCATCTGCATCCTTTCATGGGCGGGAGGGAGGGAGGAAGGAAGGAGAGTAGGAGGGAGAATAGGAAGGGGGAGGGAGGAAGGAAGGAAGGAAGGAAGGAAGGGAGGAAGGAAGGAAGGAAGGAAGGAAGGAAGGAAAGAGGGAGGGTAAGAAGGAAGGAAGGAGAGTAGGAAGGAGAAGGGAGGGAGGGAGGGAGGAGAGTAGGAAGGGGGAGGGGGGAGGGAAGGAAGGAGAGTAGGAAGGAGAAGGGAGGGAGGAAGGAAGGAGAGTAGGAGGGGGAGGGAGGGGGGAGGGAAGGAAGGAGAGTAGGAAGGAGGGGAGGGAGGGAAAGGGTAGGAGGGGGAGGGAGGGAGGAAGGAAGGAGAGTAGGAGGGAGAATAGGAAGGGGGAGGGAGGGAGGAAGGAAGGAAGGAAGGAAGGAAGGAAGGAAGGAAGGAAGGAAGGAAGGAAGGAAGGAAGGAAGGAAAGAGGGAGGGTAAGAAGGAAGGAAGGAGAGTAGGAAGGAGAAGGGAGGGAGGAAGGAAGGAGAGTAGGAAGGAGGGGAGGGAGGGAAAGGGTAGGAGGGGGAGGGAGGGAGGGAAGGAAGGAGAGTAGGAAGGGAGAGGGAGGGAGGTGGGAAAAAGGAGGGAGGGAAGGAGGAAGGAAGGGAGGAAGGAAGGAGAGTGAAAAGAGGAGGCAGGGAAGAAGGAAGGAGAATGGGAAAAAGGAGGGAGGGACGGAAAAGGAAAGAAGGAAGGAAATACAGAAGGGACTATTGCAAAGTTTAATCATATCCCAGCTGATAGCCTATACCAGTGATGGCGAACCTTTTAGAGACCGAGTGCCCAAACTGTAACCCAAAACCCACTTATGCATCGTCGGGTGCTGGGTGGGTGTGGCCCATTGGGTGGGCGTGGCTGCAGTCATAATGGCAGACTGGGTGGGGCTAAAAAGTTCAATCAATCAATTCCAACTTTGCAAGATCTTTTTTTTTCCCGCGAGAAGTTGAAATTGACTGATTGATTGGACCTTTTTTTTTTTAGCACACGGCGGCGGAGGCCTAAAGCGAAAAGGTTTTATAAAACCCAGCTGAAGGCCTAGGACTGGGGCGATGGCACGCGTGTCCACAGAGAGGGCTCTGAGTGCCGCCTCTGGCATCCGTACCATAGGTTCGCCACCTCTGGCCTATATTCTAACCCTCAAAGCAAAAATTAGATATTTCTGATCCAGGAGCATCTGAAGAGAGCTACAGAAATTCAAGCTAGCAGCTACAACTGTGTGGTCAGGCCTCTGTCTCAATTATGTCCCTTGGCAAAAGAATAAAAGGGCAGGAATGCAGTTGAATGTTGGTGGGGCCAGCATGACCTGTATGATCTCCCCCAGTGCAGTTTTGCCATGTAGGGACCTGGCCACCTTAGCCACCAAATCTGCCTCCGTCCCATCTTATACTAAACAAAATCAAGCTGAGACTTTTTTTTTAAAGTTTCTTTCTCAAACTTTCCTTTTTCTCAGATCTGAGTTAATCTTTTGTTATCTGCTCATTGCCTCCTTATTTGCAAAGTTAGAGATATATTATTTCACCATGAATGAAAATTCAGGCAGTCCTTGAGTTACAACCATAATGGAGCCTGACGATCATGGTTATAAGCTGCGGTGATCATGAAATTGGTTGGTTATTTGATTTTATAGCAAGATCAATTTCGTGACCTTTTTTTTTCAGCAATCGTTAAAAGGAACACTGCGGTCATTAACGAATGGCTAGCTATGGATCTAGGTTTGCTGAAACTTGTAAATGCTGTTTTTTTTTGGCAAAACCATCATAAAGGGAAATCATGTAATCACAAGCGAAGACAATCTGTATATAAAAATGGTAAAAATTAGCTCTGTTCTTTTTATGCCTCATCTGGGATCATTTCCTGATATTTTTTGGTGATGTTTAAGGACCATCATAATCACATTAAGATTACCTGGGTTCTAAAAATTGGGTGCATTATCAATAACGAACTTCAGTTACACAATAAAGCATTCGTCCAGTTGCAACGCTAGGCAACATATTCCCACGAATGTTTCTATGATATCCTGTGGTTTGTTAGTTAATTGATGGAAGTGAATATTAATACTTCTGTGAACAGAGGAGACTTTGTTTATTATGCATTTATATATGAAATACTATTTGAGGTAATAACATAAAACAAGCAACAGTAAAATATCAATAAAGCATCATAAAAACGTCAATAAAAATCATCCAGGCTAATAGCAGAGGTGGGGGGGAAGGGAGTGGGGGAACCAGACATCTCCAGTTCAAGAGTGTATATTGTAGAACCAGGTGGAATATAAAGTGTTTGTGTCTCTCTGAGCTTGGTTGTTTTCTGCTTGATCGGTGTTTATCCCTCTTTAAATGGGTGATGGATGCTGGAGAGGATATGTTTTTGTTTCCTTTTAGCTTTTTTAATTCTCTGTTTTGAATGGTATGTGGAATCAAGCAGAAAACAATATCCAAATTAAGGAACATCCAAAGAGAACATCCTCTACTTCCCTGCCACAGCAACTGGCAGGGCAAGCTACTATTCAGATAGTCCTCAATTTACAACTGTTCTTTTAGTGGCCATTCAAAATGACGACAGCATGGAAAAAAGGGACATGACCAGTTTTCATGCGAACATTGCAGCCTCCCCGTGGTCACGTGATCAGAATTCGGACACCTGGGAAACTGGCATGTATTCGTGTCATTCGTATTCAACCTTCTGACAAGCAGATTCACTTAACAAGCGTGTTACTAGCTTAACTACTGAAATGATTCACTGAATAGCCGTGGCAAGAAAGGTCATAAAATAGGGCAAAATTCATTTAACTGGCTTAGCAAGGGAAATGTTGGGCCCGATTGGGGTGATAAGTCGAAAGTTGTCTGTATATAAACAGGGAGAAAACTCCACACTCCCTCAAACTGATGAAATTATCTAGTTGGGTAATTGGATGCCTGGAAGCGAACAGGCCAAACAACGCAGTCCGCCATTTTTTCCCCTTTTCCTTAGCTATACTACTCCCTCTTATTCTATTGGCTTTTGAAAGCCAATAGAATAGACTCTCTTGAATAGAGTCTAATTCTATTGGCTTTCAAAAGCCAATAGGAATTGTCCAGGCTGTCTCTGCCCTGCTGAGCCCGCCAAAAGTCCCAGTCTGCAAACGGTGCTGAAAGTTGTCTGCAGCGAAGGCGAGCTGTCTAGAAGTTTCCACCCCTCCCTGCTGAGCAACTACTAAAAATGTAACTAAAAGAGGGCCAGGGGTGGGAGGTGGGAGGCCGGCAGGTGCAGGGAGGGTTGCTGGTGTGCGTGGGGCCCAGCAAGTGCCTTACCTCCCTTGGGCTGGGCCAGCTGGTGGCCCAGCCAGTGGTCGCCCTGCGCCGTCGCTGCCCCTTGCCAGCTACGCCTCAGCCGGCGCAGGGGGCAGCACCATGCATGCGCGGTGCTCCCGGGCAGGGAAAATCCTCGACT